>OY992518.1:23797721-25241721 GCA_963921215.1 Scoparia ambigualis | reverse complement strand
TCTTTGAATATCTAAATGTAGCCTTCTATTAACAATTCCCTCTCAATAATCCTCCACTTAAGCCAATAATCCTATATTTTGGGAAATTATAAAAAAGTTCCGTATTCCGACCATAGATGGCGTCCGCCCGTAGGTGAACCACTTTGCCGACTCGCAAAGCCCCGCGAAATTCAAAATAAAATTAAAGTCCTAGTCAACCTAGCAACTAAATGACTTCCGCTAGACGGCGCCTATGTCGCAAGGGACGCGCAGATCAGTCCCCGCGAAATTCAAAATAAAGAAGTCAAACTAGCAACCTTATGCGAAGCTCAAGTAAATAACTCACACTAGACGGCGCCTATGTCGCAAGGAGCACACAGACCAGTCCCCGCGAAGTTCAAACTAAAGATAAAGCGCTAGACCACTGACCATTATTCTGAACTAGTTTATTTTTCCCTTTTTCATGCTTATTATATTAATGGTGCTACGCATTAATATTTATTTTAGTGCTACTCCCACACATTCCTTACTAACGGACGGATACCATTCATTCTGTACCGTTACACTATGGAGCGATACGGTTGGCGTAGGTACCTATTATTTTCGTACAACGTTATTTAACGACTTCTGTCATTGAGTGGTTAGCGCGCCGGGTCTGGCGTCGCACCATCACTGAGGTCCCGGGTTCAATTCCCGGTCGAGTCAATTTAGAGAAAACTGTTTTTCTGAATTGATTTCGGGTCTGGGTGTTTTTCTATGTTTATGTTTACATTTATCCGTTATCTAGTTTAACCATATTAACGAGTTTCAATAGAAGCTTATCTTGTTCTAGATAATTATTGGGAGCGTAAACAAATTTTATTTTATTATATAGAAAGGTTTTATTTATGCGCGAGCTCCTAAACGCATACTACTAAATATTATAGCAAACCACCCGAGATTGTTATCTTGCAGGCGATTTTTTGTCCACCTCCCTACAAATCTCATGTTACGTCAAAACTCGGGTCAGCGCGGAGCGGTGTTTGGTTCTCACGTAGATGACCATGATTTATATATTTGATACCACACCGTGTGTCATGGGCCGTGTCATGGTTTTTTCAGAAGCTTATTGTGACTTGTAGCATAATACGTTATTTTTATTTAAGAATTTTGTAACATTGAAATAATTATCCCAATAGTCGGACGTTTATAGGCTGATGATGACTAAAATACAAATAAAATAGTATAAAACTAAAAAAGAACCAACTCAGCACATTTTGTAGCAAAAACATCAACTGTAACTCTGATCGGCAGAACCTTATTAAGTTTGGAATTTATAATTGATAAATCAAGCACGAATCAGCGCTTTGCCATTCGACCACAGAGGGCTCACGTCTAACTCAACAATGTTAGTTTATTGCATTTCATCAAATAGTTTCCATGCCGTCATGTTGGCATTCCTGTCTTGTTCCTGCCGGTGTTGCCAACTAAGTGGATTTTTCACTAAAACTGGTGGATACGATTCCTCTTTTAGTGGCGAAATATTGGTTTTAGTGGCTTGCGGTTTTTCTAGTGGATTTATAGAATTTAATTTTCATTAGGCTGCATCACTCAACCACTTGATAACATGAAAAAAAACCAAGGGGGGTCGAAACCACCACTTTTAGTGGAAAATCCACTAAGTTGGCAACACTGAGGAATAAGACAGGAATGCCAACATGACGGCATATGAACATTTGATGAAACGCACTCTAGCGTTGTTGTGTTCCGACAGTTACGAAATAAGAAGTCAGGGGCCCAGGTCTGCTAATTTACGAATGGCATAATTGAATCGCAATTGGATCGTATTGTAATTGTACACATTTGGTATTCTCTTACTCATTTAAGAATTAGGCCCCAGTACTTCAGCGCCGCACTCCTTCTCAGCAGCGAGGGAACGATTTGGAAGACTTCAGTAGTTGAGGATTTCAGATGAAGCGTGCTTCTAGCGGCCTTATCGTATCGGAGTGTTCCTCAATAAACAGTTATTTTTTTGTTTTCATCGTCACTTATAATCAGTTGAGAAGAAAGCTCTAACCGGTTCTTAAATAAATTAAAAATGTGACTAAGTAATTTTTTTTTGCGCTAGTTGTGAAAAAAGTTATTAACATCAAATAAGTACCACTTTTTATTGGATGGCCCCAAAAGTAGTTTTAACACTCTGTACTGACCATAACGTAACATCAAATCGCTCAGAACGTCTGAGCTCGTATAACAATTATTGCTTTTACCCAGTAGTTGGTAAGACGTGATACTGAAGTGTGAAACTATTTCTAAAGCTAAACAGTGACCATACCATAATTTTATTTTATTTGTACAATAATGGCTGTTTCGAACAACGAACAATTGAAAAGAAACAACAACATCGATTCTAAAATCAAACTTTAGCCCAAATTCAAGTAGGCTCGGTCCGTTCATTACAAACTGTAACGACTGATGACAAACCGTACCCTCTTTCGAATTTAAAACTATTCGGAGCACACTTTCTCTCACCTCCCCTCGCAGACGCGGAACGTCGCGACACATGTGCAGACACATGTGGCCGGCCGCACATGACGGACACTGCCGTGTGAGAACTGGCGACATCCGAGGTACAATCGGAGAGGAAACTTAGAGATTTCATTTTTAAGTAATAACAATTTAGAGTCTCTAATATTCCATCATGCACAAAGAAATTTGGTGACTCGTTTCTTTGATGCACCTCCAATAGGTAGAATAGTCTACCAGCACACGTGTTCCTTCCTACCTAAGACTTAGGGTCCTTCCAACGAGGAGTGAAGAGGCACTTTGTGGGCCGGCAGAGTGAGAGTGACTGATGCTACGTCTCTTCCGCTGCATCAGTTGTCCTCGCGCCTAGACTTCACTTAACATCAGGGGGAGTTAGGTCATTTGCTGGGCAAAATAAATATTTGAAAAAGTTAAACATGTTGTTATTGATCAACTGTTAACCCAGCTTAGCAATAGGTAGTTATCTAGATAATTAGACACATGTGGCCGGCCGCACATGATGGACACTGTCGTGTGAGAACTGGCGACATCCGAGGTACTCAATCGGGGAGGAAACTCCCAGATTTGGTTTGTTAAGTATAGTTTATTAGTTTATCAATGTGTTATTATTGATCAACTAGTTAACCCAGCTAAGAAATAGGTAGTTTTCTAGATAATAAGACACATGTGGCCTAGGTGGTCAATTTCCAGTTCAGGTGTGTTTAAATGTAGATTATTAGACATATGTGGCAGCCCCTGGTCGCACATGACGGACACTTCCGTGTGAGAACTGTCGACATTCGAGGTATGTTCGGGGAGGATAATTATATTTTTTTGTTTACCTCTAAATCTCTTACCTACACTGTCCCACTGCTACGCAAAGGCCTCCATCAAGTTCTTTATCCATGTATGTCCACCATATCTACCTCATGCCAGTCAGTCCAATGTGCGTCCAGATCATCTCGCTACCTATTTCTGGGCCGACCTCTGCGGATGCATGCATTGTCCATCTCCAGGAACCCATTGAGTAACTAGTGATCTAACATATTTTTTTTATAATGTTGTTTTATGACGCGGCGGGATGATCACTCGACCGAAACAGTCACCGAATGGTAGATAAAAGTGATGAATAGGAAAAGATGCCTTTACCCAACGGTGGTTAAGTGGATAGATAGACTATTTTTATTGATCAATAATGCTTCGGTGACTGAGTGGTCATGCAAGCGTTTGACTCCCATTCAGAGGCCATGGAGGCTGTACAATTCCTTCGTTGTGCAAAGTGTGTTTCCGATTTTTCGATGCATACCTATCCCGAGTTTGGGCCTGCATTTGAGTCAAGCATGGTGGCTAAACCAATACCCATTACATAGCGATGACTTGATTTAAATGATAAAAGCGTTTGTACAGCAGTAGTGTGAATAGGCTGATGGTATATGGTAGTTTCTAATCGCCTCTGTGTTCTAGTGGCTAAGCCACCGGTTTCAGACCCAGGGGTCCCGGGTTCTATTCCCAGCGGGGGGTACATCTTTGTGTGCTCGGTTTGGTTGGTGGTAAGACTGTTAAGTCCGCCTGGCTAGCTACCACCATCTTATCTAAGTCTGTCGCCATAACAAAGATGTTTATAGCATTGTTGTGTTCCGACAGTTTGAGATAAGATAGCCAGTTCCTTAGTGGTTGAGGATTCCGGGTGAAGCGCGCTTCCACCTTCGGCCTTATCGTCACTTACCATCAGGTGAGATGAAGGCCAAGCGCTTTCCCGTTGTAGAATAAAATAAAATAAAAAAGTAACAGTTTACTCTTACAACTAAAAAGGCTAATGAGAAAAAACACAACAAAATCATAGAATAGAATAGAATTTCTTTATTGCTTAAGCTGTGTAACAAGTTCTTAAAATAATTAGAGTAGAGTTATAGAGTTTTCCTTACCGCCACAGCGTGTAATTACCGATTAAGATTTCTTAAATCACTTTTCCCTTGGGCTGTACGCTCTCGGCGAATTTAATAGAGCTTTGACCAGATGGGTCACTTGTGTTACAACGCTCATAAGTACAAGGCGTGCTTTATTTATGGCGGCATTCAAGGAGTAGGTACACTCATGGTTTTATTTGAAAACTAAGTAGTTGTTGCCCGTGACTTCGCTAGCCAGAGCTACAGTATCCCACAGGAATCTTTTACCGGGATAAAAAGTAGTCCTATGTCCTAGTCCGTTAGTTTGTGGTCATGGTCTGTATTTGAACAAAGTTTCATCAAATCCGTGAGTAGTTCTCAAGTGATGTGCGTGCGCTACACATTTTGCCTTATTGACACTTAACATTAGTTAGGTGAGATAAAGGTCAAGCGCCATTTAGGTACCTATTATAAACAATTGAACATACAAATCCAACAAAAGCTTTAATTACTAACATTTGAAAAGGGTTTAGCGCTTTTATACCCGACGTTTTAACCGAGTTGCACTGGTCGTGGTTACGGGCTGATTTAGTAGTTTGGCATTAAATCTCGTAAAAATATTTGTATAAGTACTAGCTTTTGCTCGCGGCTTCGCTCGCGTTAATTTTTAACAGATAAAAGTATTCTAAAACCAGGGCCTCATATCTCCGTTTATGCGAAAATACCACAGAACAATATTTTTTTATTGTTCTGTGGAAAATACTAACATACTTTCGCATTTATAATATCAGTTAGAATAATGGAGGGCGAAAGTTTAAAAGCGTGAATACCCAGCAAGCTCACCGCACCACCGACATATTAAGAACGAAAAAAAAATCGCCGCCGAAGTACCGCTAGCCACATCTGGAAAGCATTGCGTCACCGTTACGGCCCCGCGAATGGGGAATAGGGCAAAAAATGGCCGACAGAGAACGCACCCACGAATACGGGTCGAGGGACCACTGAAAACTACAGGACAAGGTAACAACAATCATATTATCTGTACCTACTAATGGAATTAAAGAAAAGATTAGTCAAATGAGTAAAATTATACTTACATTATTTGAGCTCACATTTAGGATGATTTTAAATAAAAACAATTTGATTTTTTGCATAAATCTTGTTTTTTCTTATTAACTAAGTCATATTTGACTTTTTGCAAACAAAATGTTTTTGACCTCAAGTGTAAAAGACATTTTTTTTGCCAATTCAACGTTTTAATTCTACAGATCGATAGAGCGCGCAAAACTGAGTATAAATGCGTTAAAAAGTGATTTGGGCAAAAATGGCTTTTACGACATTTGTTGCTCTAAGAGTCGATATGTTTCACTGTATTAAGAAAATATATCTGCTAACTATAAGTTAAATGCTGTCTATGAAGTAAGACACATCTGCAGGGCAAGGGCAATCAATTTCATCAATGAAATCAAGTTATCGCTACAGTAGCATTGGCTTAGCCACCATGCAAACTAAATGCGGGTTGGCGATCCCAAACCGAGCTACGAGAGTAGAGCGCCTCTGTACCGAGAAGAAGCTACAAGAAATTCGACAAAGGTTGTTTTTTTAATGTGGACCGTTAAATACATACTTTTACTTTATTATCAAGATAGAAGTAAAATTTTAAACACTGAAAAAAGACGACAACCTCAAGCGGGAATCGAACCACTCACCTTCCGCATTCCGGGCGGCTGCCTTAACCACTTGGCTACCGAGGTCTGGTTTTCAACCGTCAAAATTTGTCAGTGCTTGATGCTTATGTTTTTTAGTCAACATTGCTTCATCAAATCTTAGAAGTTTTCACCTCTGAGATCCGAAAGAAATATTTTTACAAATATTTGAACATTCGGTTAAGATGAAGCTGCGTATATAGATTAATGTTTTCATTAATCAAGATAGAAGATTTACAGATCAAGCTAGACTGATTGATTCGTGATATTACAAGCCGTTTGCACTATAATATACCTACATGAATAATTATATATTTTCAACAAACCTACTACTTAAACCTACTTAATATTTGATTATTTGCGTTAATAACGCTCAAATCAGTAATACAGTACAATGCAGTGATCTTCGAAACCTACTATAAATGACTTACCGGGACCAGTAAGGAACCGCTTATCGAACTTAACATCAACATACTCATATTGCCGACGCATATCCGTTTACAAGTAAATTTATGTAGTGTGCTGCAAGAAAATTACATACAACCAGCATCGCCAGCGACAATTACGCGTCGCGTGACGCGCCACGTCGCGGAACAGTTTTTTGACGCGTGTCACAGTTCGCACTTCGAGTGTAATTGGTTTGCTCCTATTCCGTCTTCTGCGGTGAACAAAAAGTCGTCTTTGTATCGGTATACTGTTATGAAGGCGGCATAGTGGCCGTATCTCGTAGCGATTTCTAGACAATATTGTGTTTTCATGATGCTGTGTGTAAGCTTTGATCGGAGCTTTTATAAAGCCATACGAAGTTGTATAATAGTAGCGGAATGTTAATAGAATTTACACGTTATGCAATGAGGTTGGTTAGTTATACGAACAAAGGTGCTAGTCGTAAACACTTAGAAGTATAATAACGAGAACTTAACAGGTGTTGATATAAAATAGAACACACAGGATTTATTTTTATTAATGCACGTAATTTTTAAATTTAATTTACAGTTACTTAATCTAGAGCTACAGATTTAATTTAATTTTTTTTAAAGTGAAATATAAAGGACTAAAATTGATCAAACATAATATCCACAAAAACACCGTTAATCATGGTCAATCGACCAGGACCGCGCAATTGAACTTTGACACATTACGATACCACAGGATATCTAGATTAGACTACCTTTACGTTACACGTGATTTTTCGTTCGCCCGGTATCCACGAGTTATCGTTTATTGTGTCGGACAAATTAAATAAATAATAAATAATAAATAAATTTTAAAACATTAAAATTATATCTATTAACGTTACTGAATGATATAAATAAATATGTGCACAAATAACAAACAATCCTGTGTAAATTTTAAACAACTAAGTTAGTATAAAAATAACTTAAGGAACTTACATACGACCACCGACGACGCCCACTACAAACACATTTAATTTTAACTTTTGCTGCCCCTTAATATACCTAAGTGGTAAACGCTCATCCTCTGTCTCTTCGAAATTCATCGTACACTGCCGTGTGCTGTGCCTATTCATCATCAGCCTATAAACGTCCCACTGCTGGGCACAGGCCTCCCACGTGGACAATAGCATCACGCTGACCCAATACGGGTTGGTGGGTTTTAACGACTGTCATCTTACGACAACACCCGGGACCAACGGCTTAACGTGCCTTCCGAAGCACGGAGGAGCTCGAGATGTTTTCAATTTGGTCACCTATCCAGCGACCCGGCATTGCGAAAATTGCTTAGCGGGCAAGATCGCAAGCTGAACGTGCTAGCCTCTGCTCCATCGAGCTCCTCCCAGTGTTGCCAACACTAATTTAGAAATTCCGCTGACTTCATTACGAAATTCCGTTAGAAATCCGGTAAACCTCGCATTTTTCCCGTCAGAATATCTGTTGGTAAATAAAAACGAAATAAAAATTAACTAAAATTTAATAAAAATGAAGGACAAAAATATTTGTTTTAAAAATCATCTAAATCTAGGTTTTCTAAATTATCATCGTCGTCACTATATTGGGTCTCAGTCTCTTGGAGGAGCCTCCTCCTGTGTCTCCTACTGTGCCTATTGCTAGTGCTAAATACAGTAGTAGTCCCTTTCTTCTCCGAATATCGGTCGACCGAAAATCAAAATCCTTAACGCGTTTGCTATAATCATCACTATTCGTAAGGATTGCATAAACGAAATGTTATTTTACCTAATCGTCTTTAATTCTCATACTTACGTATCTGTTATAATATCTGGTGCTATAATAATAATTAGGTATCCTATTTTTTCTTGCTATTAAGTCACATGTCCTAAGTGTTATATTGTATGTTAGTCCGAATGGTAAGTCCTATATATTATTATAAACCATCATTCAGATGACGGTTTATTGTACACCTGTAGGTCACGTGATAGGTTAGAAATTTAAGAAGAATAAAAAGAAAAAAATTTAAGACAATCGCGAAGCGCAGCGTAGCGATTGTCTTAAATTTTTTTAATAGGCAACAGAAATCTAACTCTCAATTTAGATTCGTTGTACAAATTTATGCTAAAAATATAAATAAGATAAATATTACATTACCTAATGTATGAATATCAATACTATTTAGGACTTATAACTAATATGGAAAAGCGTGTTGTGTCTTTTAAATAGAATGGATTGTAATATTTATGACAAACAAATTTAGGACATACTTACTGTATTTAGGCATTAAATTTTATGGCATGTAATAATAGGTAACATTAAATTAGAGCAAGATATCATTCGGACACATGATGATTATGTCACAAAGCATTATGACACGTTAGATTATGGATAAAAGATTTATGAGACAAAGCAGAGAACCAAATACAGCAGCGCGCGTGCATCGTACGACGAATTACGAATACGCAGAAGGTAAGCTACATAGAATAATTACTAACTTATCTAAATTCAAAACAATAACAATAAAAGTAGGGTTCCCTCTTAAATTGAAAACTTTAACTTTTATGAACTTCTTTAATTTCATTTTACACTAAACATATTACAAAACTACAGAACCTCCCTGAACATAATATTAATTAAAGTCAACCGTCTTGTGTCAGCCTCATGGGATAAGTCGGCGTTGAAATAAGTACCGGTTGGCGTTAAGGGTCAAATCCTGAGTTGCGTAAACTGGGCCCATGTGTCGCGATGCGTTTTGTTTTTTGTCCAACCTTTAGAGTTATTTTTAAACCGTGTGCAGGACCGACTCGGAGGATGGGTAAGTTTGGGAGAACATTTTGTGTTGTTATGGATTTTGTTGTCATAAAATTATGTACACGACTGTCGTTGGAGCAGATATTATCTGCTAAGTTTGTATACCTTTGATTATCATTGTTTACCCAATCGTCTGTGAGAAAACCTAAAACAGGTTGTTAGAAATAAAATGTCTATTTTGTCTAGGTTTTACGGCAGCTGACTCAGGGTTACGGACGGACTAAAGTCTGCACATACTATGCAACAGCATAGGGCGGCGATGGGTTGCGCACATGTGCAGTCGCTATTTGGTGAAAAGCAGACTATGGTAGAGGACTGTTTTTGCGGTCCTCATTGCCTAGTCTCTGACTAACCCTTCGGGGATCATAGTCGTTATGTATACAGCGCGTTAGATAAACCGAGGGACATATTAAGGGAGGACATTAGGAAGTCGATTCCCGATTCATTAATAAAAAATCTTAATTTTTTGCATAATTTATTCTATTAAATAAATAATGTTAGCGTATACACTAAGCCCCTTCGTACACAAGGCTACGCAAATGCTCGATACTCGATGATTTTAGTCTCCAAGCGACTACCGCCATACACAAGACAAGAGAGATTTGTATTCAAAAAGAATACGAACCTTCTTTAGCAATTTATTTGTTTTAAGTGAAAGATTAAAAGAAAATACTTGAAGAAATTACCTGCCTTGTGTAATATTCGGTTAGACACCATTGTATTGATACTTAGTAAGTGAAAGACCATAAAACTGTTGTTATTTTTATTGAAACACTTCAGTTTATTTTCCATATTATTTTTGTGACATTTTATAAGTAATATTTATACAATCCGTGTGCAATTCGTTTAAATGTATACAACATCATTGATATCATGTTATGGCTACTTATTGATATTGTGCATGCAGATACTGAACTTTGTTTTTAAAAAAAACTTTCCACCACCTTTAATTAAGCTTTTTTTAATATGGAACTTAAACACCTAACAACGGCTAAACCTTTATATTTTAAAACGTTTGAAATACAAGTATGCTCACTTACTTTTCTTAGCTACAATCTCTAATACAGGATGTCAACTAACAGGAATACGATTCTCACCGAAACCTGAACAGCTTCAAAAACAAAAGCTCCCTTCATCCCCCGGCGATATGACAAATATCATACCGTTTGCTTTGCCGCAAGTTCCGTTAGCTGAATGCACCTTGCATCGGCAAATAACCTGCGACCTATTTATCCGGCCACGTAAAAAATCTAATCTAGAACAAGCATTACATTAAAGCTGGTGAAACAACTGTCATACGAATTTCGACCTTATTGGATTTGTTTTAAAGAAAGAAAAGTTTATTGAAGCTGTTATGAGTAAGGTGGTTTTGTTAAACCACATGTGGGAAAGATTTTGGTCGCTTTTTGTGGTCGTCCCAAAGTTTGCTGCAACGGATGTTTGGTCTCGTTTGGATATTAATTAGTGTGTTGTATTTTCACCTTAGCGTCCACGATAATGAAATATGTAGGTTATACAAGATTTTAGATGTCTTACACCTAATAAAGGTGTGATTGGACAAATTAGAGGATCATTGTGGACTGTTTCGTCGGCTATTATTTGATTTGTATTCACACATTTGTTATTTATTTATTTTTGATTAAAGCAGTGAAAGCCACAGGTGAAACATAGCAAAGTCTTTGCTACTATAAATCCATTAAATATAATATAATTTTTTACATCGGACGAAGAGCAGTAATAAAGAGTTATTACTGCTCTTCGTCCGGTGTAAAAACTACTTACGTTATAGTTCTCCGCATTTTATTGAAACCTTTAACTTTAATGATTATTATTAAATACGCAATAAGAAAAAAACAACAGTTAACTTACGTAGAAAGCTATCGGAACTATAGGGATTGGGCATCCATCGCAAACTTATATCTGTTCAGCTACGTAGAACTTAAAAGAACATCTCAAAAAAAAATTATGTAAGAAATCAAACTATAAACTAGTCAGTATTTTCGAATACAAACGCCTTACCATGACACCGTATAACAGTTCTGCGGTAGTACCAAATATCACGCGCCGTAACCGCGGTCACGTCTTTGCCGTAGCGATTCATGTGACGGCCGGACGGATTGCGACGGCTCGCCTGATGTATGGTGGAAAGTGCGGGCAAAGGCAAAGTGACAGGGAGAATAGTATCGCGAGATTCGTTGGAGTCGTCATGACATGAGTCATGGTCTAGTTAACACTCGAACTCACGAAACAAAATAGTAACGAAACGATTGTCGTTTTTATTTGTACCACTAAGGTACTATACTAAGATACTATATCACTTATGCCCGGGCTACACGAGGGTAGTTTTTCAAGCTAGTGTCAGTAAGCTAGTAAGCTAGTATTTCTGGCTTCGTGTAGACAGAACTAGCCTCATTTCTAAGCTAGTAAGCTAGTTTACAAGCCAGGACAGTTTTTAATAGGATGGAGTTCTATTTTTCATGCTAGTAGCGCCCCCTACCACTGATTTTACTATCCTGGCTTGTGTACTATCTTCATGTGGCCGGCAAAGCTAGTTTTCAGTTGGCTAGTAAGCAGGAACCGGTTTTTTTTGAGTCTCTTGTTAGTTCTTGAGAATACGTTGCTCTTAAATTTTTTATTTAATTTTTTATGTCTTTGGTAGTCATATCAATACCCAATGTCTTTAATTCGCCACAATTTTTGTAGTGCTGAATCAAGTTTAGACTTGTTTTTATAACATGAAAGGGTGGCGTTCCACAGACATTCATGGTCACGGTACAGTTGTACAAGCTATAAATTAATCACCGTACTTAGTTTGGGTATCTTAAAACCTTAAAAACACGTCGCAGTTACAAAAATAAACGAAACGCGATCCTGCTTACTAGCCAACTGAAAACTAGCTTCGCCGGCCACATTAAGATATTACACAAGTCAGGATAGTAAAATCAGTGGTAGGGGGCTCTACTAACATAAAAAATAGAACTCCATCCCATTAAAAACTGTCCTGGCTTGTAAACTAGCTTACTAGCTTAGAAATGAGGCTAGTTTTGTCTACACAAAACGAGAAGTACCACACTAGCTTGCTATCCTAGCTTGAAATACTAGCTTCGTGTAACCCTAACATTAGGCAGGTTAATACGAGAGTGGACCGGGATAAAATCTGTGGAAAAAATATTTCGCCTCACAATGGACAAGGAAGAGTGGGAAGCAAGCTGTCAATTTTCATCAGTGAAGAAGCACATGTAAAAAAAGGTGGCAGGCAATCTCACTATATGCTGTTGTCCGTGTGGGAAGGCCTGTGCCCAGCATTGGGAAGTTTATAGGCTGATTATGATAAAATGAATGAAAGTGGTGATGGAAGAAAATACCCTAACCGATTGACGTTAGCAACACTAGATGCGTTGCTAGCCCAGTGGAAACCTTTTAATGGCCTTTTTGTAAAACCTTATAGGTAGACTACATTGAGATTACCTCTGTTTTTATTACCGTTAAAACATTGAGAGATAGCAAGCTCATGCTTGCAGTGCTTGGGCTTCATTTCACCTGATGGAAGGTGACGATAAGGCCGAAGGTGGAAGCGCGCTTCACCCGAAATAAGATAGTAGCGAGCCAGGCGGGCTTAACAGCCCTACCACCAACCAAACCGAGCAGCACACAAAGATGGGAATACGGATGGGAATCCCCGCTGGGAATAGAACCCGAAAACTCTGGGTCTGAAACCGGTGACTTAGCCATTAGAACACAGAGGCGGTTAAATAAATAATAAATAAATATCATCTGTTGATACCACGGAATACAGAAAAGAAGTAATTACTGACAAGGTATTGAAATCATCTGTCACTGATGAGCTGGCTATCTTATCTCTAATAGTCGGATCACAACAATGCTAACTTTGTTGTTATTGCGACAGCCTAAGATAGTAGTAAGTATAGTGGTGGTAGCCGAACTGTGTACAATAAAAGTTTTATGGATGAAAATGGTTGCTGAAGTCATAGTGATCGATCAAACCTCGGAAGTTTTTAGGGGTCGGAGTCACGCGAGCGAGTGCTCATACCTTTCTACAGGGTGGATTTATTCGAAGTCATCGCGTAGATTTTCCGCTGGTCTCTCACTGTCTACGCGCATCCGAAACTTCGTTCGCCCGAAATTGTTCATACAATGCGCTTGCGCTACTGATTTATTCACAAGCGATTGTGTGTGTTTTTTTAGAAATTCTCATCCTAATTTTGCATAGTAAGATTAAAGTAATACTCCTCTAAGAGGGAGATCTCGAGAGAGCCCGAAAGAGCTTAATAATGATTCCTGAAACCTTCTGAAATCTTTACCTGGTGTTGAATGTGTTTGGGCACAGTAGTAATTTATTGTGGAAACAACTACTACTGTACCCTAACATAGTGTTTGCATTTATCAATTCAATTCCTTACGTTTTCGCTTCAAAGGAAAGGTATTATACTTTATTCTGCTTGACTTTCTGAAAAACTTTATTTCTTGAACAGGATTGAGGTCTTTGCCCAGCGTTGTACAATATGACTTAACAATAAAACATACACACATATAATCATCACTATTATCCTTATATAATATCCTATATAAGGGTTAGTCAGAGACTAGGCAATGAGGACAGCAAAAGCAGTCCACTACCATAGTCCACTTTTCACCAAATAGTGACTGCACAGTCATGTGCTTAGCGTGACAGGTGGTGAGCCCGTCGCCGCTCTATGATGTTTGATGTAGTCTAGTCTAGTCTAGTAAGTTTGGTGCAGTCTTTAGTTTGTTAGTCGCCTTTTACAACACCCAAGGAAAAAGAGGGGGTGGTAGTATTCTTTTACCGCTACGCAACACGGTTACAATAATGATGGTTATTGTAAATAAATGTTTAAAGAGTTCATAGTTGCGTAAGTCTAGACTTGACATTTCGAAATCTCTTGTCATTGTTTCTGAATCACAGTTTGTACGTCACGTAGGCTAGTCCACCACGTAAGAGGTGTTTGCGCGGGTCCAGCGATCAATCTCCATCAGGTAACGCGACGCATTATCAGAGTATCCGCCTTCACTGATAGACTTAACAAGTTATAGAAGCGGCATTGATTTTGATTTTCATCAGCCTACAAACGTGCCATTGCTAGATTCACTTGTTTCGGGTCTGGGTGTTTTCTATGCATTGAATGTAAATACTTACATTATATTTACCGTTATCTCGATAACTAAAAAAACAAGTTTATTAAGAAGCCTAACTAGGCCTGGATAATTGGTATTTGGCAAGTTATTATTGTTGTGATTATTTTATTATTCAATATTTTTGACATGATAGGTTAAAGAAGGTTAGAACAACCCCCTCGTCTGTCTAATGAGAGTTGGTTGGTCTTTTCGACCAATATTTGTGGTTATCGTACTATGGCAGTGGTGGCAGAATTAACGCGATCTCCGAAGCGCGGTAATTTGAGATATAAGTAATAAGTAGCAGCACAAAGCTTATTCGTTAGTTATGACCAAACCCATTAGATCAGGTGACAGATTGGCCTAGTTAAAACTATTTCTGTCTGCAAAACAGATTTTGTGATATTCATTCTATTTATTATTTTTAAACATTTTTTAAAATTAATTTTACTAACACTCACCATCACTGTCGTTTCCTTTGTCGTTTCAAATCGATTGACACTTTCTTTTAGATAATTTTACATTTATCATATTTGTTTTTGCCCTGTCTTTTAGATTTGTAGTTGCCCCGTGAGAACGCAGTTTAACGCGATCGTCCATCAAGCGTTTATCACGCATGCGCGGCCTTATCTTGCGACGAAAGTCAGGAAAAATGTACACCAACAGCAGAATTATTGTTTTCGGTAGCGGCGTGTGACTAAGGATCTTTTTTTTATCAAGCTAACGTCGAGATGGATTATTGCAGAAACAAAGTACGTGTTGATTGTATTGATAGATACTGAATGTATATTCACTTAGATGTCCTATATGATTGGATGTCTTAACTATGAACAGAAATAGTTATGACTGGACAAACTTTTGGAAATTCGGGGTGTTCACGCAGACGAAGTCGAAGACGGGTCGCTAGTTTTAAATAAAGAATGTCTAGGATTGTCCTGTCATTCGAAATATTAGAAAGCATTTAAGCAAAAAGTATGTGATAAATCACAACAATATAAATTTCGTACCACATGTCAACAGAACAAAATATAAAAATTTAAATCGCACTTCAGCCGTTCTTCCATGCACAATTTTTTTCTGTCTCATATGAATCTCCGGATTTACTATTCATCGTTGACAACTTCATATTACTATAGTGATAACTCTTTTTAATGTCCTATTTGATTACAAACGTTTAGTCAAAACACACACAAAAGAATTAACTGTTAGTTAGAAGGCCATTCACGAGGCTGTTTCGCTATATGATTTATTGTCTGTATAATTTAAATTTCGTGCCCTGAGAATGAGTTTAGTCGTATTTGCTTTGCGTAATTGCCTTGTTAGAAAATGTTTGGTGGTTACAATCTTTTAAACGTTGGGCGTTTTAATAATGACACGGAGGAGCTTGATGGCGCAGCGGCTTGCGATCTTGCTAACTAAGCAACTTTCGAAATGCCGGGTCGCCTGATGGGTGACCAATTAAAAAACATCAAGAACTCCTCCGTGCTTCGGAAGGCACGTTAAGCCGTTGGTACAGGTTGTTGTCGTAAGATGGCAGTCGTTAAAACCCACCAACCCGCATTGGATCAGCGTGGTGGATTATGGCCCAATATCCCCACGTGCTATATTGTTCACTTGGGAGGCCTGTACCCAGCAGTGGGACGTTTATAGGCTTATGATGATGATGATGACTTTATTATTATTTTAAACTAAAGACTACACATCAAAGAAACGTGGACTATGGTAGTGGACTGCTTTTTCTATCCTCATTGCCTAGTCTCTGGCTCAACCGCCTCTAACCGCCTCTGTGGTCTAGTGGCTAAGCCACCGGTTTCAGACCCAGACGTCTCGGGTTCGATTCCCAGCGGGGTGTACATCTTTGTGTGCTTGGTTTGGTTGGTGGTAGAGCTGTTAAATTCACCTGGCTAGCTACCACCATCTTATCTTAGTCTGTCGCCATAACAACGATGTTTATAGAATCATAGACAATAGAGTTATGATATCCAGTTCCTCAGTGGTTGAGGATTCAGGCTGCAGCGCGCTTCCACCTTCAGCCTTATCGTTACTTAGGTACCATCAGGTGAGATGAAGGCCAAGCGCTTACCCGGTGTAGAATAAAAAAAGACTAACCCTACTAGGATAATAGTAGTGACACACTCTCCCGACTATATTATCCTCGAAGGGTTAGTATTTTTTTTATGAACTCCTATTTTTTTCGCATTATTAATGTGGCTCCAATACAAATAGTTGTTCTGTGTACTTATTGGGTTGGCCCATAGCTGCGGGATTACATACCTATTCCCAAAAACCTGGAGACCAATGGTTTGGTTTTTAAATGTTATTAGGCCGGCAAAACGCTGGCCGCGGTGCTATCTCGCCTCTGTAATAAAAACAAACTCTGTTTCCACCATCCCCAAAAAAAAACAGATTCGAAGCTCATAAGCGAAACCCAAAACAGTTATGAAGCTTCTCGGAACCACTGTGACGTGTCCTTGATCCATTGACGATAAGCAACTATTTTGACGTAAAACAATTTGCTACCGACCGTTGTTTTTTATTAAGCTAATAAAATTTAAAAAATAATCTTAAATAGTTAGTTAAAAAACATTTGTTAATTGTTGTTTTGGAAGACTTACCGACGTCAAAATGTATCGTTGCCATAATTATACAAGATGTTTGTTAATTGGTATATTATCTCGCAACTAGGCCATCATACAAAGTTTAAAGGACAACTATATATGTATAAGAGCCACTTGAAAAAGCGAAAAAACCAGCTGTTCAATAGGTACAGTCACAAGCACCAGTATGTGTACACATTGACTCTTATTCTCTTGTATTATGAGTTACAATTGTTGCTCTTAATCCCAATCAAGCCCAGGGGCAATGACTGGATCTACGATGGAGCGAGCTAACCCAGAAGGTGCCTATTCACTCTTGCTTTGAAGATGGATGGGATAAAAGTATTCGGAAACACAGACGCAGGGAGGGAGTACCACTCCTTTGCTGTGCGCAGTATAAAAGATGTGTAATATTTAGGAATATCCACCAAGAAAGGGTGGTAGCCCGCAGTGCGTTTGGATGTCCAATGGAATAAGTGGGATGGCGGTATGAGCTCATGCAGCTCCAGAGCACACTCTTCGAAATACAGTCTGTAAAGACCAACAGACAGGCAACTTTGCGGCGGTGAGCTAGGGTGTGAAACTTGCTCTTCACCAGTTCTTTGTCGCCAATTAGCCTCTCTGCTCTGCGTTGAAGTATTTACGAATTTAAAGTTGAATTATTTACAATTTTGTATGAAACCGCTACATATTACCTACTAAACTACCTGTATATTTGGTTTAGGGTTGAAGTCATTTTGACTAAGTGGTAGAGCCACGCTGCGTTGCAGCACGCATTGGGCCGGTAGACAGTTACTTACTATTTGATTTACTATGAAAACTCAATTGCTTAAAAACATATTGTTTTCTCATGGAAAACTATTTAAAAAAATCGCAAATGTATCAAACTAATTTTATACTTACAAAAACCATGAATTTCGCTAGTCGCCTAAAGATGGTATAATTAAATTTTCATTTCTCGTCGTTTTTCGGTATGTAGGTACCAGATTAGGCACATGCGAGATTAACTTTATTAAGCAAACAAAATATGAGACGAACTTTACTTGTTAACGCCCCTTCTGATGCATATAGGAATTACATACATACATATAATCACGACTAATATCCCCGAAAGGTTATTCAGAGACTAGGCAATGAGGACAGCAAAAACAGTACTCTACCATAGTCCACTTTTCACTGAATAGTGACTGCACATATGCTCAGCGTGACAGGCGAGCCCTTCGCCGCTCTATGCCGCTGGATGTACTTATGTGCAGTCTTTAGTCCCTTAGTCGCTTTTTACGACACCTAAGGGAAGAGAGGGGGTGGTAGTATTCTTTTACCGCTATGCGACACGCCAGGTACAGGTAGGGATTGAAAATGTTTTTAATTTGGTATCCAAACTAGCATTTTAAAAGTGGCTTAACTAGCAAAATCGCAAACCGAACGCGCTAATTCATGTCATGATGGTATCGTTGTTGGGTGGGTAGTTGAGTATTCCAGATAAAGTTATTTTCGTAAGTTATCCAGAATTTACGCCCTGTCAGAATAACAGCGCTTCTGTGTCATTCTGAATTCTTAGGGATCTTCAAGAAACGAGCCTATTCCTTTCTTAAAGGCCGGCAACGCGTCTGCGATTCCTCTGGTTTTGCGGGTGTCTATGGGCGGCGGTGATTACTTTCCATCAGGTGACCCGCTTGCTCGTTTGCCTCCTTCTGCTATAAAAAAATAACATACATGAGTGACACAGTAGCTTATGCTGAGACAGGGCCCTTTAGCTTCACACTCTTCATTTATTTTTGTTTATTTACTCAACTGTTCTTTTTTTTCTGTCCATTTGTACTATTTTTTTTTGTACAAATGATGTAAGCGTGTGTATGTTAATAAATGATTTTCTATTCTATTCTATTCTAAGTGCGCTTCGCTTCAGCCTTGCCACCACATCACTCAATATCAGGCGAGGTGAAGGACAACAGGAACTACTTACAGGAATAATAAATAATAATTGCCGATCTGCGAAGATTTCAATAAATATTGGTTTTAAATGGCTCAATGGCCTTTTTAAGGGCTTTTCGACCCACTGCCGTCCAGAAGTGCATGATTTGGCGGAATACAAAGTTGACCACCTGTCACGTCATCATAAATTCTGTTATATCAAAATATCGTATTTTAGGTACATTAATTATAAATAAATTTATATGTAGGGACAAATCGCTGGCGTTTTCTATGGAAGGGTCGCTCATAGGGTCAGCAAAGTAAGCAATTTAAAATAGAAATAGAAACAGCTTTGTTTATGTAAAAAGAATACTCGTAAAACTTTCTGACACCAACAATTTGCGCATTTGTTGCGATTTTGTGCGATTATACTAGTTAAGAGGGCACCGCGCGGAGCCGCGCGATCGCAAAAACTGACATAAGTCTCCTAATGAACTTCAAAGCAAAATCAATCATTATTATTTAAAATTAGAACAATTCTTCTTTGAAGTTTCAGACCTATTAATTTGATTAGAGCAAAGTTTTTATTCTGCGAAATGTACAAAACCATCACGCGCTTGTGTTAAAAATTAAAATTTACCTTTTACTTGCGGAATATCAATACAAATATTTTCATGTAAGAATTATTGTTTCAGGCGTAAAATTAAGAAAGTTGTCGAAGAAAAATGTTTTTAGGAGTCATTAGATTTATGTATTGTTTGTTATTGTTTAAACAATTTGTTTCAAATTTCTACAAGGCCACAACCTTGTACGTATATAACTAATTCAGCGCATAGTACAAAAAATACGTAAATTTTCACAATTTCGTGCAGGATCCCCTTATGCAATTTTTAAAATGCTAGAGGAAAGACCAAATAAAAAATGTTTTCAGTTCCCAGTTGGTCTTATATTTTATTTGCTTAATGAAGTTAATCTCGCACAGTACTTTTATATAAAAATCTTAAGCCCAGCAGTGGGGTAATTTTTTACTAAATTATGGTAATAATAATTAAAAAACTAATTTCACTATCGAAACGAAACACTTTACAGATAAAAGTCGCGTAAAATTACTTCATTATTTAATTATTTTAACCCAAAAGTTTTGAAACTTTTACAGTCCGTAGTCATCCGTACGAAGAGTTTCATTTCAATGTGTAGTTTTTGCGTAAATCTTAGAAAATAAGTACAAACTCTTAAAAAACCTAGAACTTCTTGTGCTAACACTACTTGCACAAAATTTGGGCACGCACCGTTTTTTGCCGGTAAACGCTACGACCATCTGGTTAAGGATTTTTTGTCTTACAAAAAACGAGTCTGACCCTTTCTTACCTTTTGTGCCCGCTCAAGTTTTTTTTTCAATTCACCCAAAGAACTACCCTCGCAATAACTCGTATTAGCGTATTAGTCGAATTCTAAAGGCGTGATGAAATTTTTGATTGGACCAACGGATTGTATCAACGGTTTTACTATATTACAGTTATAATGTTATCGTCTTAATTTTTTCTTTTTCAATATTTACCATCTACGTTCTACCTCACGCGAATAAGATTCCAAAGAAACATGACGACACATCGGAATTTAAAAATAAATTGCACTTAAACATAATCTTTTCAAAATCAGAATCGACCGCATTTGTTATTCTTAGGGCAAAGCATGCCGACTGTAGTGCCAATCGAAGTGCTTACGAATTAAAAAACGGCTACAGCCGGCGCGGCTGAGTGAATGATTGAACCAGTGAATGAATGAATGAGATATCGCGCCGCGGATCTTTCTGTATATTGTGTTAAACTGCACAATTGGTCTGTACGCATTGCGGGGGTTGGAATGCAGAGTGCAAACGGAAATACAAGGGGAATAGCAATTATTGATCAAACATCCTAATATCGATGAACTTTGGTAGAGATTTAACCGTATGTTTTGTATTTGGAGTGGATATCTAAGTATATTATGATTTAAGACTGGTTGCTAGGCTGACAGTGATCAGTAATATATTTTCAACACACTTGCTCGTAAAGTGACTCTTATTATACCGATTTCAGCATCGTAACGTAGCTTATTACACACTAGTCCGCTAATGTTGTTTAAAAATAGAATCTCGACCGAAGCGAAGAAATAATAGCATTTCTTCCACTAGGGAAAAAAGTTTTTATTTTTTATTGTTAAGTTTTTTTAGTGTTAAATGACAATGAGCCCACAAAAACGAAAAAGTCTTTAGTCATAAGTAGAATAATCATGAATAAAGACTCGACTTATTATTAATTACCACATGAGTAAAGAAACTTTATTTCTTTACTCATGTGTTATTAGTTATTACTGTGTAGGTTTGTAGTATTATTTTGATAAGCCCATCGCCGATTTATGCTGTTGGATGTATGTGCAGTCTTTAGTCCATTAGTCGCCTTTTACGACACCCAAGAGAAGAGTTTAGCTAGGTAGAATTCTTTTAATAATAAGCCGCCACCACACAGCTCGACGTCTAATAAATAAACAGTACCTACTCTAATAATTAATATTTTTTTATTGGTAGTAGTAATAATCTTTTTTTTTCTTGTTTCTAGAAGATACTGTAAGACGTTGTTTATGTTATTATTATTATTATTAGATATTCTTTTGTACCTATGTGTTGTGTTGTCTTGTAATCGTATTAAATTAATTTTTAAAATTATTTTTTTATTGGAAAATGTCCTTTTATGATAGGGAGGGCATTATCCAATTTGTATTAAAGCTGTAAAAGAAAGGGAGAAAAGAAATGCCTTTGCTGAGTTTCTTGCCGGTTCGTCTCAGTAGTCTCTCTCCCGCCCCATAGTTAGGACTTACCTACGATGGCATAGCGACATTTTTATGTATTCAATTATTGTTGCCTAAATTGAATAAACCCACCCACCAACCCGCATTGGGCCAGCGCGGTGGGTTATGGCCTAATATCCCCACGTGCTATTGTTCACGTGGGAGGCCTGTGCCCAGCAGTGGGACGTTTATATATCTGATGATGATGATGAAATTGAATAAATGATCATTTACTATTCCACCAACGCCTCAATGGCCGTGAGGCCAAGCGCTCGGCTCGACATCCGGAAGTCCTGGGTCCAACTCCCAGTTCAGGCAAAGCGTATTTTCGGATTTTTCAACGCATAGCCCGGGTTTGTGTTCACCAACCTGCATTTAACAAGAGTGTTGATTTTAGCGATGACTTTATTTCAATGATGGAGGCCTTTGCACTGCAGTAAGACAGTATACTGGCCCTTTTTGAAAAAAAAAACCGTAACCTTCTCGCGTGGCGGTGAAAGAACACTACCAGCCCCTCTTTTCCCTTGAGATTATACGTACTATCGTATTCCGTCGCTATACCAGCCTAGAGTCCAAAATCCCTTGCACACGGCGTCGTCTATTTGGTACGGTACACGGGCGGGCGGTGCGCTTCATACGAAAATTTCTGCAAACTGGTAAAGCGACAGTGACCCCGGTAGTACATCCAACTGCATAGAGCCGCGATGGGTTCACCATTTGTCACGCTGAGCAAATGTGCAGTCTATTTGGTGAGAAGTGGACTATGGTAGGTGACTGCTTTCGGGGTCCTCATTGCCTAGTCTCTGACTAACCCTTTGGGGATAATAGTCGTGATTTATGTGTGTATGTCAAAAAAAACCACCAATACGGAAGACAGTACAAAAAGGCAAGGTCGGAAGTAGGTATATACTATAACTATTTTCTGAGCATCAAGTTTATTAAGGTTATTCTATGGTACAGTACCGTTTGCATGTCATCCGTTGGCCTTCGTGACTGACTGGGCCGTTCTACCTTTGAGGGAACGTTCCGTGCGACACGCCGCATCGTTGATGCGGTGCGTACGACTGGTGTTGGTGCGATTTTAATAATCAATATAGGTTAGGAAATCTTGAAAGATAATGTTGCTAATGTTTGGTCGATAAGCAATTTGCTGGTTCCTCAAAATTGTGAATCTTTACTAGTTTAGTTGTTGTGGATTGTATGATTTTTTGTATGTTTGTCGTATGCCACCTTGCTACAAAAAGATGATTATCCTTTTGTAATTTTTTATTTACTAAGATTTGCAATAGCCAGTAGTAGCAGCTATGTAATATTTTGTTTTTAAAAGTATGTAGTTACGCGCCGGTTAAAGCGACTATCTTTTCTGTAACTAAACAATGCTACGAGTATTCTACGAGGATAGTAAAGCAACAGACTTAAAGATAAATAGTGACTACCAGCTAATATGGGCTCTTTGCTGGTAATTAAAAAGCTCTATGTCTAAGACCGGTGGGTTAATCACTAGATCACAGAGACGGTTTAAATTCTGGTTTTAGAAACATTTTTTTTTTATAAATTAGCCTAGCACGTGACTTCAATCCACCTGATATTAGATTAGACGGAAAAGGAGTAAGGGCGCGAAGACAACTGGTGCAGTGTTAAAAATACGTAAGTAGCATAAGTCAACCGCCTATTCAATCATTTGGAGGTACGACATTTATTTTAATACTATGCTCTACAGTGTTTTGAATAGTAGTAGTCTTTCTCTTTTATCTCTAGCAAATGGTATTCCTGAAAACATGACGATGTTGTTGTAAGTCAACCGAAAGCTCGCACCCTGTACCGTCGTGCGTATTGCACGGTGGGCAGAGGCCAGGGCACACGTGATGGCACGGGCCGCGCCGCCCCGCCCGCCGGCCACCGGCCGCCCGGTCGATACGCTTACCGTTACTCGATTTTGGGAAAACTATACTTATTTACCAACAGTTTAGTCAAGCAAACAGTAAAGTACAGGCTATATAGAATCCCACTGCACGGCAAAGGCCTCCATCAATGAAATCTAGTCATCGCTATTAAGGTTTTTTCAAACCATCTGAGACATTGAAAATAATGGTTTAAATTTCGTACTTAGGTATAGGTCAAGGTCGCATTCAGTTATAGGATCCAATGAACTTCACTTGATATAAAAAAAATCCCAAATTTATCCCTTTTTGTAATGTTTTTTCAATTTTATGACTAAACTACTGATACTTTAGATTTAATTTTTGTACTCAACTAAAGACACAAATATTTCGCATATAAATTTGCAGAGTATCCTGTAAAGTCTATACATATAGGCAATAAAACCTATAAAAATATATAAAATTCTTCTGCTTTGCTGTTATACCAGCCAGTCCCGAACCAACGTACTGCCGCCGGTCGAGAGAGCGAGAGAAAAGCGTTCGGAATAAGTGCTACCCTATCGGCTAAAAAATATGAATATGGACATGGGCTTCATTTGACATTTGAAGCCCATAATATGCCCATATAAGGACAAAATATGGGCTTCAAATGTCAAATGAAGCCCATGTCCATATCCATATTTTTTATCCGATAGACCCGCTGGCCTTAATGGGTATTTGCCTTAATGACCACGCTTGCCAAATGCGGGTATCACAAACTTCTTTTCTAAAAATTCTAAAACACACTTTCCAGTTATCGATATCTGATATCGATATCGAGCTGAGCGGCTAACCACTCGGTCACTATATTAATGTCCCACTGGGCAAATATCCCTTGTTTGTTATGGCGAACCCAAATACGGCAAGCATTGTGATTACGCCGATACGGTCCAGCCAATTAGTTATTTTGCCCAGTTTTTGCCCAGCTGTGTAACAAAATGTAGGTTTACTTTACTTTTTTACACATAACAATATAACATAACATACCTTGCCATACATTAATCATCAGGTAAGACGAAGATCAACCAGAAATAAAATTAAGAAAACAAAGATTTTCTTTATTTCTTAATAACGGAGAAGACAAAACCAGCCAGGGTACAAAGGAGAATGACCAAACTAGCCTATTAGATATATATTGCGTCTTAATCATTCACATATCAAAAGTGTTCTCTTAGTTGTAATGATTACTGTTAAAAAAGGTTTTCTATAGAACGCCGCGATATGAGTCAAGACTAATAAATAAATGCTGAACTTCATACGATAACAGTTGTCACAACCTCAAAATACCTAAAAAGTCTTAAGCTAAAAATGAAGATAGCTTCAAACTCCCTCATGATATTGTAATGTAATTTTTTCTTCACAATTCAGAGCATTGCTGCTATTGATTACTATTTATTTCATTAAGCGCTGTGTTACGCTGGCTAGCTATAAAACTAGCCTAACTCCCATAGTAAAAAGGTCATTCTCCTTTACAACTTTTAATCAGAGTTTCATAATTTTTTCAGTAAACATAATATTGTCGACCAATCCTTCTTATTGCCGCAGTTCACCCAAATAGGTATAGTATATAGGTATGTAGATGTAGATTTAACCCCTCGGGTGGTGTCCACGCTAGGCGGGGCGGCGACGGCCCGTGGCGATCCGCCCTGCCCTCAAACACGCTAACTTAATATACTACACTACACTATACGGGTGTATACTTTAGCTACAGAGCTCTCAGTAACCTTTTTTATTATTACATAGCTGTTGTAGTTTAGTGGTTAGACAAGCGGGCTGAGACCAAGTCTGGGTTGAGGGTTTATGTGGTTGGTTGCTTTGCTTGTTTGTGCAAAACTTTATGATGTAGGTGCTAATATTTCAGGCACACACCCACTTCTATCACTAATCATTTTCATTATTAATTTCAAACATAAAACACAGTTTAGTCTTTTTTTCAAGGTAGGATATTCTACTAGTATTATAAACGCAAAAAATTGTAAGTATGGATGGATGTTTGTTACACTTTCACGTAAAAAATACTGAATGGATTTAGATGAAATTCATCATACATATATTTTATTTTATTTTTTATTTTTAGAATTAGTTAGGTTAGGTTAGTTAGGTTATAACCTAGATTAACACATAACATACTTTTTATCGCGATATTCCCACAGAAACGGGAACCACTCGGGTGAAACCGCAAGCAGCCGCTAGTAATAAATAATACTAATGCATTTATGGATGTTAGTACGCCATCGATTCATAGGTCTATAGGGCGAGAGACTTAACCCACGCTGGGCTTAGGGATGAATAACAGCACTAGAGGAGATTGACCACATTGGCTGTAGTAGGTATATGTTATTATTGTTGTTGTATATTATTATGATATACAATTTTAAACAGACCGGTCCCACGAAAAGTTGTGCAATAGACAATAAATTATACGGTTGGTAGTTAAAAGGAAAAAAACACTTTTCGCGAAAGTTTATTCTATTGTTTAATAACCGTATAATAATAAAGACCTGTTTACCCTTTGGGTAAGAACGTTTTTTTTTCGGGAAAGAAATCTTTTGTATTTTTTTGTGATTTTTTGATACCGAGATAGGTTATGTGCGTGCGCTCGTTATATGGTAATTTACAGATTTGTTGCTTATGGGGTGTTTTATGGGTTTCTTGAAGGGTAACTAAGGTCTGTGCATCGTACTTTTTGCTATTGTTTTTTTTGAAAAAACAGATTTATTTAAAACAGGAATTCATGCGAGCTATCTACATTAATGTTGTAAAGAGGGATTTTTTTTTAGTATTCTTAGGACATGGTTGGTAAACATGTTTTAATAATAGTAAAGATATTAAAAGAACTTGGTGACAAACCGCTAAAGTCTAAAGACGCGTATAGAAGGATTCGGGGAGAACTTTTGCCCAGCATTTTGACGAAATAGATTAAATAAAACTAGTTAAGTAATTTAATGAAAAAACGTTGTCTAGAAAGCCTGATTCACTAGTTCGAAGTCGCGGTCTATGTCTAAAACTTAGTCTCTGAAATTAAGTTAAAAGTCCGGCAACGCGTCTGCGATTTCTCTGGTTTTGGATTTCCCTTAGGTGACCCGCTTGCTTGTATGCCTCCGTCTTTTATAAAAAAAAAGTGGCCTTGCAAAAAACATTAACCTAAAACAAATTATTAAGACCGAACTACTTAATAAATTGAGTTTTTCATGTCCGCTACTATAGTTTTTCCTTTTTTATATTTCGTTTTTTGTATATATATAGGTAACGGATGTTTCTTAACCTTTTTTACCTGTTCTTCCTTTTGAATTAAGCACAAAACAAGAAGCATTCCATCTAATACGGTATTCAAGGCCAAAAAGACCATATGGACTATTTTGTACCACCTAACCCTTTAACCCGTTGACCGGTTTTTTTACTAAATTAACAGGATGTTAACACACAAAAACATACCACGAGCCGTCCACAGATGGTAGTTCGTATTAATCGTGCCCACCTGACTGAAGAAAATAATAAAAAAAAACATTGTACCGTGTATGATAACTTTATGATGTTGGTGGTTATGTTTTTGATAGCAGTATTTTTTATACGGATTAGTTTTGTTTTATAGTAGTTTTGGGTCAGCGTATTATAGCCCAATCATCCTATACGCTGATGTCCAATACCTATTTCTGCTGTCAATCAGTTACGTTTTGTTTTGACATAAAATGAACTAAAAAAAATTTAGGATCAGCAGCAAATGATTGGTGTTTTAAGCGTCCATGACTACTGGCCGCTTTACATCAGCATGTCGATTCTCTAACGCTCGATCCTAAAGTCGCCTCTCATTTCAACCACGTTTCGATCAAGAGTGACCTTTGTGACGTTAGAGTAGAGTTGAATTTCGAGAATGCGGATTTGACGACAACATGCTTGATACGCAGCGAGTTAGTTAGTCGAACTGAGCGTAAGTGTATGATCAAGCGTTAAAGAATCACATCCCAAATAACGTGTGACATAGAACTGTCTATGATGTGAATCTCAAGCCAACAGGGAAATCACCGTTCAGTCAATAATCAAATAACTACACGAACAAATAATACACGAACGGTGTCGCAATAATCATGTCTAATGTAAACTGTCTCATATACAACTAAGCAAGTAATTAAACATAGTAAAATCATATAAATAATTTTAAGCGATAAAAGATAAGAGAAGGAGAGGCCTGCAGGGGTGTTCCTCTGTCAGTAACACTTTGCCTGACCCATCAGGATGTTTCGTCCACTCTTTTTCCACAGCAAAAATGAACACTTACAAGGCTATCTTCAAAATGTAACTTTTAATGCAATTTGATAAAGGTCACATACAATAAAAAGTAATACCTAATATCATGTCTGTACTTGTGGCTGTACTAAAATGTGCACAATAATACTGTAGTACATCCACCGGTTAGATATGGTGCATGCAACCGTGCCGAAATATCGGATTCGCAAAAGCAACCAAAACATTATAATAACTGTAAAAGAAAGCGCAATTTTAACATTTATGACATTTGAATAGAAAAGCGCCATTTTGTGTATAGATCATTAGATCCGCTAATCTACAAACGCTGGGCTCGATCTTCCAATTTACTACTTATTCTGCTTGGTTCCATGTCTTGGTCATGGCTGAGCTCAAAAGGTCACTTTAGAGGAACGTCTAGTTGATCGCAATACAGAGAATATGCGTGCACTTAAAACGTTGAACAACTTTGGCACTATTGAATTAGCTAACTTTATAGATTAGAAACTCATTGGTGCTTATCCTGCCCGTCAACATAACATTAAAAATGACATATGCATAATAGAAAATGCATTGTTTATTCAAGTCACAGAGCAATAAAATTTATTTACCTATTTCTTATATCTGTGATTCAAGTGCTTATCAAATAGTCACTTTGAATAGTATTAGAGCACTTGTTTGTAACTGATAGCACACTCGTAGTGAATAAACCCTTTACACCGGTTTCAAAATAAATAGATATCTGGTGTGCCCATGTTAAAAAAAATAATTAAATTTTACCACCTAGCTCACTATAGCTCACCTTTTGAGACCGTTCACGCCAATCAGCATAACGTCCACTTTATTTGTACAGACCTAGTACAAGTAACTCTCTTTCCTCTTCCTTCCCGGCTAAAAAGCCATATCCTCCCCTTCCCCCGCTCAGTCACGAAAAGCTCGACTGACCTTCTATTCCTATAACGTATGGAGATTAGCTGTGAAATTTATTAATAATAAGTGTGAAAGTAAAATAAAATAAGTTGCTAACAATATTGAATTTCTATTATGTCTAGTATTACAACAGCTGAGCAATTAAACCTCAACACTTATGTCAAGGCAAGCGATTCACCTTTGAGAGTCTTCATACCTGCCGCTAGTGACCAAAACGCGTATGAACCGTCACGGGCGCTGGTGATCGGGCGCGTGCCCGCTGGTCATGTAGGAAGTCGTTTGTCGGCCGTCACACGCGCGCATCTTGGCCAGGGTTGGCACATTTTGTTTCTGAGTGTGGTTGCGGTTTCGCCTTCAATTTTGCTTAGGACCAAACCGGTGCCTTGACGTGACCATTTTTATTTTTAAGAGAAATCACTACGTCGACTTGGCATGCAACATTTTTATACAAAACGCAGAAAAACTACGTTTCGTAGTCCCCTGTTTCCTTATTTAGAACTTGACCTATTTTATTACTTTTTTAGCATCTGTTAAAGAAAGAGATTTTCTATGTCTGTATGTTTGATTTTTTTGCATTAAGTCATTTATTTAATAACCAGGTGCTTTCATAATTTATCGAAATCACTCCGTTTTAAGGCGTCTTCAGAAATATTAAGGTTTAAAAATAATCAAACATACAGACATATAGCAAATCTCTTTCTTTAACTGATGGTGAAAAAGTTATAAAAATTGGTTCAGTTCAGAAGGAGAAAACAAAGACTACGAAACGTCGTTTATCTGTTTTGTACGAGAATTTTGCATGCCACGTCGACGTAGTGTTTCCTCTTAAATGGGGAAGCAAACCATTTTAATAATACATACAGAAGACACAAATGATGAAATACAAAAAATTAGTAATGTACAGAACAGACACTTAATTAGTTTACGTTATATGGAATTTTTAAGAAAATTTGTTTGTGATATTGGATAATAACGCTCAAATAAACTCGAAGATAACGAAACCTTGAACAAATGTCTACCTCAGGGAAAAATCAAACCCACATCCTCCACAATATTTTTTTCAACGTTTCTTTATTTACGTGAAAATTGTTTGTTATTTAAATTTGAAATTAAAAATTAATAATGTGACAAATTACTTAAATTGCAAGTCAATTCTTGCACATGTTTTTAGTATTAAATTAAAAATATCAATTTTTTTTGTCATTTACCTCTCAGTCTTGGCAGCGAAATGTCTAAAAATTTTGACAGCAGGTGCGATTTGGCGGGAATTTAAATTTGTGGAAATGAAAAAAAAAATATTAAAAAAAAATCAAACGCAGTTTGTGCTAAATTTTGCGTTCACGATGCATAAAATGTACCTACCACAGAACCGAAATTATCGACCTTGTTCATTCAAAGTAGTCTCTTTGTGTGACGTTTGAAGTGTATCAAAACATGGTACAAAGTCAAGTGGAGAGCGCGGCCTTGCGACCATATATGGCCGCTTGGGGTCTGACGGAATAGCGAAATTTTAGGTGCGGCTAAATATGGCAGTTTGGGGCTAAGTATTCAACAATGATGATAATATTTTGAGGCTTATCTCTGATATTGTTTGCAGCTATTTGGTGAAATAAGTCTTTGGCGTATTCTTGTTCCAAAATGAATGAAAGATCATTTCATTAATTTTTAGTACAAGAGTACAGGGCAGATTACACAACATGAACAAGTAACGACTATGCTTGATAAAATCCTACACCAGTGTATTAGACGGGTGGCAGCAATGGCGGAGAAATGGCTGCTAATTGATTAACGCGCCCCTAATCCTAAAGTCTTCTGTATTACCATGACAACGACTACGAAGGTGATTTTTTTTTACAACGGGGAAACGCTTGGTTTTCATCACAATTTGATATTTACTGAACCAATTCGGATTAAATCGTTTTTTTTTTAAATAATATCTTTTTTTTATCTGTCATCTTCATTTGTGTTACAAATTCAAATCTGGGAGGTTAAATATTATTCTCATTGTTTTCGGTAACCCTATAGAATCTTGTCAATGGAGATGAACCTTTTGCCTTTTACATAAAGTTTCATTTCGGTTTACCGTTTCACAGCTGAAGTCGACCGTACAGTTGGCCTATTGTCTCCAAACCGGTGCCTTGTCATGACCATAAGTCATTAAGTATTCAACGATGATAAAAATATGTTGTGAGACTCATCTCTGATACGCTTAGCGACTTTTTGGTGCAATGCTTCTCTGATGTCTTTCATGTGGTTTCATTTTGATACGCTCTTTTCTACTACTGGGAAGTATTTTCGCTTTTAGCTCATGAATAAGGACGACGAAGGAAAGTCGAAACGAAGCAAAGTTTATTAATGTGTTTTTTATATGAAGACCATCAAATCACTCCACTCCACCTGATTAAGTGATAGTGAAGTACAAGCGCTAGGAAAACTGGTGCAGCGTGAGAGACGTAGCATCAGTCACCCTCGCCTTGCCGGCACTCAAAGTGCTCCTTCACGCCTCATTTGAAGGACCCCATATCATACATAGGAAGGAGGGAATACGTGCGCTGGTTCCATTTTTAATACGCCATTCAAGAAGTGAAATACAAACTGACTGCTGACTATGACTCCTTCTGCGTTGTTGCCTGTGGTAATCTGTCGCCAATCAGTACAGGGCACATAGGCCTAAGCTAAGCTTCAAAGGTCACCTACGAGCGCGTAATGCCCTTGTGGTTGTAAGCGTCCATGGGCTGTGATGGCCGTTTTCCATCTGGAGGGTTGTATGGTCCGTACTATTAAAAAAACATCCTTGAATAATTATAACTTTTTGTAATTTCACATTAGCAGAATGACGTCCAATGCTGGTCAAAGATTTCCCCTATCCCAAAGGTCTCCACAACGACTGGTTCTGTGCTTCTCTCATCCAGCGTCTTCCCGCGACCTTCACCAGATTGATTTAACATAAACTGATAAAATCACAATTGCTTACATCAGCATCGGCCTATAAACGTCCTACTGCTAGGCACAGGCCTCCCACGTGGATAATAACTGGGATATTGTGCCTTAACCCACCACGGTGGCCCAATGCATAATTGCTTATAATAGCGAAATCCAAGAAGCACGCAGAGCACTCTTTGTTTTGATCTAAAAACCACTAAGCTCATCAGTGGTTCGCAGATTCACCCGTACACGTCCGCAAATGACAACGGGATGAGTTAACGATCTTAACGCTTTGTTGCCCCTCAAATTGTCCCCAAGACCATTGCCCCGGTGTGCCCTGGCACATGACTGCTTACGGTGCTCCATGTCCGACGCTTCCTCGTTAGATAGAATGGCTATTTTCTATTCGCTTGTCGCGGAAAATTGCGTAACAGGAGTTGGGACGTAACAGATGCTACCCAGAGACTGTTCTAAAAGCAATTGCTTAGTTTATCCCAGTGGATTATCGTTTCAGAGGGCTTTGCCAGTTTTTATATTCATTCGTGTTAATAAAAACGAATATTGTATGACTTGTGCAAACAACAAGTTCAAGTTGAAAAATGCACTTGGTTTGGTTGATGGTGTAGGGCTTTTTAAATCCGCCTGGCTAGCTAGTACCATCTTATCTAAAGTCTGGCGACAACAACAATGTTAAAAGGATTCCTCAGTGGTCGAGGATTCCGGGTGAATCGCACTTCTACCTTCAGCCTTATCGTGACCTACTATCAGGTAAGAAGAAAGTCGAGTGTTAACCCGTTGTGGTAAAAAGAAAAAAGTTTTAGAGGGTTTGCGCATTTCAGTTACCCATACAAACTTCCAAGTTGAAATTTTTAAAACCAATAAGCCAATTTTGATTAAACTTTGCATGCTGAATCAAAACACCGCGGTCTAAATAGTTTGTTAAAACATTTTTAAAATATGTTTATTTAACTGAGTTATTGCGGTTTTTCACTCTCTATAGTGGACTTTATATCGCAAAGACTCAGCTAAAATGAGTTTTTTAAAAATGTTTTCAACTAACTTTTTGATCCCTGTGTTTTACTTTAGCATGCAAAGTTTCACCAACATTGGCTCATTGGTTTTTTAAAATTTCGTCTTGGAAGTTTGTATGGAAAGCCTAAACCCTCTCCGCGACCTTTTACCAGTTCGCCGGTACACCTTGCATAGTCCTGATTGTTATAATAAAGTGTTAATTAAACTATTTACTCGCCACACCTAAAAATATATCGTTAGATCGCTGAACCAGCAAATGTTATAATGAAATGTTCCACTCGTAAAATCAGTTCTTTGCTCAGGCATTATTCGCTTCGCATTCGTCTTACGTGTGCTGCAAACAAATCTACATACTGTACAAATATTGTGAACTGTAGGACCTGTGTCCGTTATTGCACCTTAGATAACGCTCGCTTTATTTAATTTAAGGCGGTGTTGTACGAGACATTACTCAATTTCAGAGTTAAAATGTACTTATATGTAGGTAATTATGTACGATAAAATATACATCTGTGAATGTATCCCTAGCGTAACTGTTTTTTTTTATTAAAATATACATATATTATATTTTCACGACTATCATCCCTGAAAGGTAAAGGTATAAGTCCCACTGCTGGGCACAGGATTCCCACTTCCCAACAGCATAATTATGAGAAGATTGTGCCCTTAGCTCACCACGCGAGTCCAATGCGGGTTGGTGAGTGGATATTAACATTTATCAAAGAAAGGAGGTCGTCCTCTACTGCCCTTTGGATAGCTAAAGGTAGTGGGTTCAAATCACAATTGAGGTGTCGTCTTTTTGAAATGCTATTTTCTTACTTTCTTTAGTTGTTTTTTTTAGAGCAAAAAGCGAAATAACGAACAAATATGTTCTCGTTTAAATTAGCCTTATTGAACTGTTACAACGATTTGTTTTAATTACTACTGTTAATGTCAACATTGGACTTGCTCTGACTGATAGGTATTAAGTTGATCTAGTTTTGCACTAAGTGATTTATCGATAATATAAGACATTCTGCACTGCAAGGCAAACCTAGCAACCCATCATTGGGCAAGCGTGGATGTTTATGGTCTAATCTCCCCATTCGCTGGACAGCAGCAGATGTGGGCACAGAGCCAGCTGTGGGACGTTTCAACTCTGATGACAATAGTTATACTAGTGATGAATTGTTTTAAAAATAAAAAGGTACTTACTAATAGGAATAGTATAAAATGTTTACTAGAAAAAAAATCAACCAATCTCAGGAAGCTCGAGTGGGATTCGAACCCACGACCTTTGGATTGCCGGTCCACTGCTCTAACCGCTGAGCTACCGAGACCCCAAGAAGACTCGTTGAATTTTTCCTAGTACTTTGATTTACGCTGCAAGCCAGCGGTATTACGTCACTGTCAAGTCTACCCTCACATTCGAAACAAATACATACTATTGCAAGTATTTAACAATCGATAAAGACGTAATTGCTTATAAATATCTTTATTATTGAAATTTTGCATTCACAATGCTATATAGATATAGGATAATAGGAATAAACTCAATTCTTCACACTTACAATTTCTTCTAATTTTACAACTGTAGTAGTTGTAGTGTAACAATAGCGCGGTAACTCAAGTCAAGTGTCAAACTTCGGCAACTAGTGCTGGGGTCACATTAGGGATGTGTTAATCGATTGATCTAATTTTGGTCCAACATGTACCAAACCAAGCCTTTTATTGAATGCCTACGTGCCCACCGTTTTCAGATTCTATCTAGATTGTAGGAACTCGTCGCGCCTTAAACGTATCTCTTGTTTGCCCGCGATAACGAGTTAATTTATAGAGGCTAGCATATCACACATCGCTTTATGATTATTCTCTGCGTCGTCTATTCCGTCCTATTTGTCCTACGGTGAAGTTTGCATCCGTGTGATTGCACAATACCGTATTTGTTTAACGTAGGTGTAACGTCGTCGTGTCTTTTATGAGAGAGTGAATTGTTATAATGTTGTCGTTTGTTCTCGTATTACGATCACTGTCGTTGTTTTCGAGTAGTGCGTAAAGATTTTCCACTGCTCTGTCGGGTAGTAGTTGGTACCTAATGAGTTTTTCACCAATTGTTACGTCACTCGAAGATAAGAAAACGTTGAATAAAATGTCTACTTTAGGTAGGAGTTATCTACGTCTCCTCCGCAATCCGAGCGGCTGCGATATCCCCATAATTGTGCTTTCCCAACAGTGGGATGTTTCTATAGTGGGCTGATGATGAATCATATTCGTTGTTTCTTGACAAACGTGTCGATTTTCTGATGATATGTATCCGGTAAAAAATAAATGGTTCATAATGGTTTTGACTACTTCATCTGGTGAAAATTCAATCACTTACAAAAAATCAAAAGTCAAGTCTAGCTGCTCAAATCGATTGCATCCCGTCGTGTGTCGATCACAAAAAACATTACGCATATTGAAAACGTAATCGTTATTTGTCCAGCATAATTTATATGGCACCACGTACGGAAATCGAGGGCTCGTTACACTAATCGCTACTAGAAAAAAATGTAGGGTTCCACACTTTGACCATTTGGCTACGAAACCCATAAAATGGACTCGGTCAGTAACATTAGCAGCATTCGCTAATAAAAATGAGAAATTGTTATTCATGATGACTGTAGTGTGCTTTTTTTCGGTCGATTTTGGCACGATACGATCATATATCAATGCGTAATCTGTGATAGTTATTCGTATTGCTCGATTTGTTGCTATGAAAACTGTGGAGTCCCTTAAAAAAATATTTTTTTTTTTTTTTTTAATAACTACCTACTTCTTAAACTTAAAAAAGACATTTATTCATCAAATTAACTTGATAATGTTAAGGTCTATTATTTTACGAAGTCATCTATGTTAGCTAAGTAAAACCTGTATGGGCCAGTGAGATTGATTATGAACCGTTAGGTCGTATATCCAGATCATATACAGATGTACTTTTAAACAAGTACAGCTGTAAGGAATGCCTAGAATATGCCAAGCAATAGGCTTTCTTAATGTTTAATCTTATGCTTTGATTAAGAACAATCACATATATCTGAGATGTAACCAAATATATAAAAGTAAATGAATTAACAAAATACCATATTCTTTTACATCGAAAAATCTTGAATCCGATAGCTTATTTTGGCTTATTTTCCAACCATATCAGCCTGACAAGACTTCATGGAAGAGCGGGGTCCTCTGGTACAGATCTTTATATCTAAAAGGGGGACCCCAAAAATATGTTTGTTACTGTAATCTGATTTTGAAATAAACATTTTTGTATTTTTGTTTTGTTTATTTTATACACTTTTAAACTTTTGGGTTCTTCAGTCATATTAGTTGTTATACATATTTATCGGTCCCTCAGTAGTAAGGATTTCAGTTGAATTCCACTTTTCGTGTTTGATAATCAACATTCACTTACCATTAGGTTAAATGCAGGCCAAGCACTTCCAATCAAATAAATAAAAAAGGTATAATGCTACTCCATTGCTCTTTCTGCGCTGTCCCCTAAGGTGAAAGGTCACGAAGGGCACACGACGGTCAGTGGCGAATGGTACCGATTGGGACCCCATGAGAAACTACAGCAAATGCAACTTTTTCAACCATTTCTCTTTGCATTCATATTTTATAAACTGACACTGCAAGAGAACTAGCATTGTACATCGTATTTTTTACTCAGTCACGTAACAAAAGACTGCTATTGTATTGTTTGATACATTTTTATGAGTGTTGCTAAGATGAATTTCGACTTTAATGAATAGTGGATAAGCTTCAATGTAATGTTTTACTTTTATGACATGCATAGTAAATGTAATTAGATATTGGCTCTGATATCGATGTAACAAATCTGAGTGCGCTACTGCTAGCCACATTTATTAAATTTCCATTTTGGTTGGATTGTGGTTAAATATTGTTCAATGGATTTAGAAATTAAAAACAAAGTTAATTTAAATTAAATACTGTTTACGGATTGAATTGAATTTAAATTTTGATATATTTATTATTTATCATTTCAGATTATAATTTGTTACATTACAATTAATTCTAAATCTAAACAAATATACCTACCAATTTATTATTCCCGAAAGTGTTTGCCTACCACGAATCGGGGACAGCTAAATTTAATTAGATTTGTCAATCCGAATCTACTTATAACTTATATAAAGTAAACAACAGTACGTCCGTCAACCTCCCAACTTGGCCGTGTCCGCGCACCAATCAAACCCATCTCTATAATCTAATGGAAGTCGATTACGAACAAAGTTAGATGGAGCCGCCCTTGTTATTGTTCTAAAGATTTTTGGAAGTGACGAAATTTGATGGGTCAGATTCGAGACAGCTGCTAAAGTGAAATGACTAATAAAGAAGACAATACAGAGTTAACAATACGTACTGCTAAAAGAATAACAGCTCCTTAAAACTCATATTGTATAAACTGCTTGATACATAGTGATAGTGTTATGCAATATTCTTAGGTGCATGACTTTTTTATGTTTGTCGCTTACTATAACAGCAACGCTAACAGTTTCTTTTGTATTTCAATTATTCAATCGAAGTATAAATAAAAAGTAAAAGCGTCGCCTTTATTTTCCCTAGGTTAGGGTCATCTCTTTATCGCAATTTATCTAGAAAGTAATTAATCTAATATTAACAGTGTCGCGTAGCGGTAAAAGAATACAACCACCCCCTCTCTTCCCTTGGGTGTCGTAAAAGGCGACTAACGGACTAAAGCCCAACGCCGCTCTATGCTGTTGGATGTCTAATGTGTATAAACATTATACATCTAATGTGTATACACATTATACATCTAATGTGTATACACATTATACATCCAACAGCATAGAGCGGCGATGGGCTCACCACTTGTCACGCTGAGCACATGTGCAGTCGCTATTTGGTGAAAAGTGGAGGTCGAGGACTGCTTTTGCTGCCTTTTTCTGGTCTGTGACTAACCCTTTGGGGATATTGGGGGTTAAAGTTGCTCGCGTCCGTAGGTTTACCCTTGAGACCCTACACGTGAACCCTGGGTGGTGCTAAATGAGTAACACTGACTGAGTGGTAGAGCCACGCTGCGTTGCAGCACGCATTGGGCCGGCTCGCCCGGCGTAATACCACCCTCTCACGAATATTCGGCGTGAAATAACGGCACTTGGTGCTGTTGTGTTTCGTCCGACCAGTGAGGGTTCCAGAGGCCCCTTTCCTCCCCCCCCCCCCCCCCCCAATTCCTATTCCTTCCTTAAACCTATTCCTCCCTTAAAGGCCGGCAACGCATCTGCGATTCCTCTGGTTTTGCGGGTGTCCATGGGCGGCGGTGATTACTTTCCATCAGGTGACCCGCCTGCTCGTTTGCCTCCCTCTTTTATAAAAAAAAAAATATATATTCGTCGTGATTATATGTATGTATGATGTATATTATGTATGTCACCGTCGCTTTACCACTTTGCAACGATTTTCGTATGAAGCGCACCGACCGCCCGGGTACGTACCCGTACTAAATAGACGACGCGGTGTGCAAAGGATTTTGACCTTTAGACTGGTAAAGCAACGGAGTCCGCCATTGTACCTCCGCGATAACTCACCACACATTCTCGTGAAAACAAGGAGACTTGACACCATTTTTTCCAGTTTATCATCACCAACCGGTCGGCGGGCATCCATCCATCTACTTATTTACATGGCTATCACCGAACAACCGGCCCATTGTCATTCGGCAGCCAACATCGTAAAACTACCTGAAAAACTCAAAAAACAACTCGAAACGAACCTTCGACACCCCATTTTAGAGTTTAAATTTGAGAATTTCAAACGGTGGGAAAATTATTGGAAAACGTTAACCGACTGCCGTAGAAGAAACACCTTTATTTGTATCCGTATAAAGTTTAAATTCGTTTGTGTTGAATGACCGTTGAAAAACAATGAAACAAGCTTATATGCCCGCACGTCCTCTTTAGATAAGATACAGGCCACCTGAATGACACCGATACTGGTAATGATGCAGATAGCACGAGTAGCGGACCGGTAAATAATGTACCGATAAAAATGCCGGTGCTACTCACTTTCCGGTGCATGTATGACGTTAAGCATATAGGTACTTAGCTTAAGTGCTATTTTAGAACCTTGTCATACGTACTTACATATAATCACGACACGACTATTATCCCCGAAGGGTTAGTCAGAGACTAGGCAATGAGGACATCCCCTCTTCTTATTCACTAAGTTTTATTTCTACTGGCACCTCGAGACCAACCGTTAGGTTATGCAAGAAGTGCCAGACGTCCCTGCACCAGCAAAATACTCGCGCAGGAGACCATCTGCGTTAGGTCTTGACGCCAAGTCAGTGCCCGCCGCAGCGCGCTCTTCATTCGGTACTCATAAGACTAGTTTCTCGGGAGAGTTTCCCCGTGAACACGTGTAGTTCACTGCCTATAGGTAACCGCAGCTGTCAAGCTCGCTCACTTCTCGTTGCACGAAGGGCACAACTCGCAGTTGCCACTGCTCGGGTCGTCGACTCTAAAGTCAACTCCCAAGTGTCCACCTGGCAATGAAGACATCAAAGCAGTCCTCTACCATTTAGTCCACTTTTCACCAAAAAGTGACTGAACATGTGCTCAGCGTGACAGGCGGTAAGCCCTACGCCGCTCTACGCTGTTGGATGTATGTGCAGTCTTTAGTCCGTTAGTCGCCTTTTACTACACTCAAAGGAAGAGATGGGGTAGTACTATTTTTTCACAGTTGCGTGATACTGTTAGAACCTTATCATTTTTACAAATTGTTAGTGCAAGTTTCCACGAGCAGGATTCGTACCCGCACTTTTCTGTCAATTTGTCGCAAAAAAGTTTGCTTAAAAATTGTATAAACAATATTTATGAATTTTATAAATTGTATTAGAAACGTCCGCGTGTCCACTAAAACTGTTATAACATGATACTTAAATTGGTCGTCTTTCCGTTAACAACAGCATATGAAATCGATCGAATATCGTCATCACCATCCTATAAATGTCCTACTGCTGAGCACAGGCTTTCCCACATGTGGAATTTGGGCCATAACCAACACCACGTTTGCCCAATTAATCTAAAAGTCATAATACCTACACGTTGAAAATATATATTTAGGTGACACATGCAAATATTTCATTGCAAGCAATATGTGACGATGAGCTCAGTTTCCATAACCCCAGAGTCAGGGAAGGTCCCAATGTAAACCGCTGAAATTGCATAATGATCACCTATTTCGTGATCGCTGCCACACGACGATCCGTCATTAGTGTAGAGTTGTAGAAAAAGACTGTTCTCTTATCGATAAAATAGACTGTACTAATTTATTATTATTTTTTTAATGTTCAATGTGCCTCTTACCAACCGGTGATCACTGCCAGTTTTAAACGCGTTGATCAGAGAGACATCATTAAATATTTGCTTTCTCGTCGACATGATAAAGTCAATCTCATTTTTTGTTGCACCATCGGGACTTAGCCAGGTCCACTTGCGGTGTTAAGATTTCCTAAAAAAGGAGTTCATCATGAAGAGTCCCTGAGATGCGCGAGATAAATAAAAGTACGTGTAGCAACAGGATAATAATATGCGGAGCTGCATTTTGTTCGGTGTTGCAATGTTATGGTACTTATACTTAATTAAAGCATTATACTTTTTACCGGGAAAATATAGGGTTGCGATACATAACAGTTTTAGTTTATTTGATTTTTACCGAATTTGAATTAATATGTACATTAATGGCGGATTATTTAGCGTTAAGTATTTGTGAATGTGTGGGCAAAGATTACAAAATAATGCAACATCCATTTTAAAATCTTTGTAGATGTTTGCGTTAGGTCCTACAACTTTACTAAAACTCAAGGGACTTTTACTAATACATTTTATTACTCATTGCCATCCATTGTACTTTAGGGCAAATAAAATATTATATTAGATTGTCTTTACTTTCACATTGGCTAATGTGCGTACTGCATAACGCATCAAGTCATTTAAGAAAATAAATGACTTTAATTGATTTGTTTTGCCATCTTCGCGTTCCAAAAGGAAAAGAACATCGACAGTCGATAATAGCAACGTATCGCGCCCATCTCTACGGTGACCAAAGCGCGGCGCTCAGCGGGCGTTATTTCCATAGCTAATTGCAAATTGCGGGTCGCTGTCAACGCGCGCGCGCTAATGTGTCATAACGGCCGGCCGCGCGGGTACACCTGTGATCAGCTGCACCGCCGGATGACCTTAGAGGTTGAGACCGCTTGCGATTTGAGACCACAACATTCGTAATTTGAGAGATACGAAATCGGTTGTATATGTATAAACTTAGGACAGATTATAGGATTTAGGACTTGTCGACGTAAAACTAGATAAGCCCGGAAATTAACTAGCGCATGCGCTCATGTGTCATAACGGCCGGCTGCGCGGCTACACCTGTGATCAGCTGCGCCGCCCGACGACCTTAGAGGTTGAGACCGCTTGTGATTTGAGACCATAACATTCGTAATTTGACTGATTCGAAATGGACTGTGTAGGAACTGTGTGTTATGTAGGAATAAAAATAAGACCTAATATTTGACGCAGAAAAATCACTGCTTCTCTCTCCAAAAGACAAGTCGACTTTATGGAGGAATATAAAATTTATAAAAATTGATGTTAACAACACTGGACAACTTTTTATTACGCCAAACTGTCCTAAATATACATGCGCACGTGTGTTACAAATTCAAAATATGCATGCCCGCATTATCGTATCGATCTTTGGCGGCGATCGAACAAAAAATCGATGAAAGAAAAACCCGACCGATCCATCATATTCGAGTAGGAATCGAGAAATTTAACACTATTATGCAGTGGCCAAAACTTAATACCATTCTTTGGCCACGACTGAGTAAGGAATGCTTTAAGTTTGGGCCGCTAAATAAATATGGGTGATGGTTCGTATGAAATTTTTCGCGGTTCGTCGGACATTGTGAAAAGAAATTTGGCTATGGCATACGTTCATATTAGATGCTGGGAACTTACGCGAAACTGTCCTTTATTTACGCAGTAATAAGGGTGCATACAAAAAATCACATGCACTGCAAATATTTCTATATAGATTTATACGATCCAAAAGTTGCTAAGCCATTTTCAACAGTAATGTAAAAGCTGTAAGTTAATTGTCGCATACAAAAATGTTAAAGTTAAGTAAAAAATGTAATCATGTTAGGAGTGCACGGTAGCCGATTTTTTATGGACAGTCTTAATTTTTTTTGGTTTGACCAGTTTTATTACCGGTGACTACGTACATATAACATCAAAAACGTTTAGTGGCTGTAAAAATTAACAAAATATTTCTTGAAATATTAAAAAAAACCGAATATAATAGTTTGTAAAATTATTTTAAGTAAGTATGTTTTCTTGCACTTCAAGAGTGAAAATGTTTAAGAGCCGTTATTGTTCTGTCGACATAAAAGTTTTATGTCGAACATTGTCAAATTAATAACCTTCTAATGAAAGTTTATTTTGTAATAATTTATATTTTTTGCGTTAATAACGCTCAAATATACTTTAAGATATTGAATGATTATCTGAATGTTTCTTTACCTAATTAAATAAAGAACTAGGGAATTGGTAAAACAAATTCCAAAAAAGTTTAATAACAGAATTTATGCGATTCAAAACTTTTCATTGTGGAATTAAAACCATACAATAAATTCAGTTGATTTATTCAACTTCTATTTGTGAGTGTTAATAAAAATAATCTAAAGCTCCTAACATTTCAAAGTAAAATGTTCAGTTTCATAAATCAGGAGGATAATCAGTAGTTTCACTACAGACTGACAGCTACCAATATCATTTTATTCGGCGATTACTAAGCACAGTACAGATAGTTAGCGCAATAAATTTCGCTCAGATTTGATTATTTCCCTTCCACTCCGCACAGGAAGGCGTCTTCATAACAGATGGAAACTAATCGTTCGGCTGTCCGTACTATCATTAATACGAATAAGTGTACGTCCGAGTGAACACTAACCCTGAGTACAGATAACAGCGGAGTAAGAACCTCCTTTCAAACATGTCCAATGGATTCTATGCCTTATAATGTAGACAGGAATGGTTGAAATGCTCTCGGTAATTTTTCTTTTTAAGACACTTTCTGTCGAATGGGTGTACTAACATTGTCATCCAATTGTTTCGTCGTCCGATCATTAGCCGGTATTGATATATCGCCCGTGACGCAGAGATACAAGATTATTATATTTGTTACTCAATTTCATCTTTTTTTGCAAATGACGGAAAGATTGATTAAAATCAGAAGAAAAAAATAAAACCAACGGACTTACATTTCGTAAATGCTTGTGGGTGACTGAAAAAAAATACTTTTTTTTAAAACTAGTTCACCTTTGCATGTAACCACAGTAAAACCTTTTCAAGTCAAGCGTCACCATTTAAAGGCATTTAAGGATACACACAATACTTGAAAACCGCCAAAAATCACGATCGCGTCATTACATTCGCACACAAAAGTGTTATGCAAAAAAACCATTATAAAGGTTTGACGTTGGTGGTCTCGTAAACGCGTGTTAAATAATAAGTACACCTATGCAATGTTCTATATAATAATGGGAGTGGGATTGGCGCTAATCGGCGCTGGGTGGTCGGATAACCGCGGGGATTACGGCCCATCGACACGTGTGCCCAGCTTACGGCTATGTGGGCGATTGTACATTTATATTGTAAGCTTTTATTTCTGGTATTAAATAGTTAAATAGCCGCTTCAAGGTACGGAATAAGTTGCTGTAATTTTGGTGTAAGACTACGGAGCAAACGTAACACTGACCGTATTGCACGCGTTAGGTGGAAAATATACTTGCTGATCATGGTGTAAAAGCAAGCATTATGTAGCGGTATGGCAACAAATAAAGTTATGTAGGTAAGTATTATGTCTTAATTATAATAATGTATTTAAATATGAAGAATGCGTGTATTTTAATAATCAGAGAGCGGTGAGAAACCGTCTTTAAACGATTTAAATTATTTGATTAAATTTACATCATTTGTCATATACATTATTTGTAGTTAATTACTTTTTTTCTGTGTTTATTAAGAGTCTAAATGTAACCTAAAATAAACAGTGATAAAAACGCTATCAAGAAATGAACGTTTGAAATGACATAAGTAATGATATGAAATTATTAGATTTATAGAATGTATAAGTTTCAGTAAGTGTACTGTTAAAAAGGAAGATTTTCGATTGTTGTTAGTCCGTCAGAAAATTAATCAGGTAAGTAGTTAATTATTATTATTGTTTTAGTCCTTAATCCTCTCTCTTTCCCATATTTGCAGCAAAATAAAATAAAAGAGATTTGTTCACGTTCAACGCCGCGCGGGTCAATATGCTATTCTTATTGTGACCCGACGGCAGTGAATGACTTAATATTATTATATTATTAATAAATAGGACAATGTTAATAATTATTATTAACAACCAGTTTAACTCTTCTAACACCATTACAATGGCTTTAATGATCTATTACTTAACTCTACACATCGTGGATGTATTCGCAATCACCATACAAATTGACGTAACCTCCCGAGCATTCGGTCCTATCACGAGCGGCTCGCCGTGTGCCTGATCCATACATTAAGCCATACAAGTCCTTTAGCTGAAAATGTATGGAAGTGGAACGGTCAATAGGCGGTGCGCCCGCGCAGCTTGACAACTATATGTTGAACGCTTGTTGTATGATTGAAGCTACTCAAGTATATACATGAGACAAATAAGTGGTTTCTTATGTAAAGATACCTTTACGGTAAATTTAACGTAAACTTTATTATGATAAACAGCGAATGTTGTGTAGAAAAGGTGTTGGAAGGCTTGCCTTGATTTTTGACTTGGTATTTTCTGCCAAAAAATGTGCTTAAAATGTGTACTTACTTTACCCACATTAATTTCCATTATTTAATGTTTTTATATGAAGGTTTTTGCAACCTTCACATTTGACTAAGTTTGGAGCCTTGATTTTTGACTTGTATTTTCTGCCAAAAAATGTGCTTAAAATGTGTAAGTACTTTCTTTACCCACACTATTTTCTATTATTTAATGTTTTTAAATAAAAGTTTATGCAACCTTTCATTTGAGTAAGTTTTGATTATTTATGGGGTATATTAAAAAACACTTTTTACACGTAAACGGCTCTTTGTGGTATTCAGTAGCCGACCACAGAACCACCGAAAAATTAAACCCGTCGACCAAATTTCTCAGAAATTGGTATAAATATTCGCCCCTGCTAAGACTCCAGATCAGCTAGGGGATGTGGTGGAAAATTGACGACCTCCTTGGTCGAGTGGTTTGTACACCGGTTTTCATGGTGTCGCCATCTCTGAGGTCCCGGGTTCGAAACCCGGTCGGGTCAATTTAGAAATTATTGTTTTCTAAATTGTCTCGGGTCTACGTCGGGTCTATTATACATAGTAGACACCCGTCTTCTATGTATAATAAGTATGTATTTAAGTATTTTAAGTATGTTTATCCGTTGTCTAGTAACCATTTAACGAGTTTCTTCGAAGCTTCTCTTGGGCTAGATAATTGGTGTGATTGTAGGAAAGATTTATTTATTTATTTATTTATTGAGCCTGAAATCTTGCTGCCAGCTCCTTAGGTGTCAAAGAACTAATTAAAAAATCCCCTCCGACACGCTTAATGGTAAAAAGAAAGATAAAGATAAAAGATAATGAAAGAAAAGAAACATTTACTGACCAGCAGCACAAAGACTACAAAAATGTAGAAAACAGAATAATTAGAAAAAATAAAAAAATAAATAAAAAGTGACAACAAATAAAATTCATAAGTGCCAGTGGTCAATTAGGTCCCAACCTCAGCTTGTGCCAACGACGTGCAAGCCGCTGCAGCGCTGGTATTCTGTTTGGACCTAAGAAGAAGGCCTTGTACCAGATAAGGTACACGAAGGTTAATAGTGCTTGCAGTGTAGCATCTGGGGAACGAATGAATGAGGCTGTTCACCTCCTGCTTACACCAGTCATTACTATCATCATCATTAATTAGCCTACTAACGTCCCGCCGCTGGACTTAAGCCCATGAGGCTGGACTTGGGTTGGGTGATAAACCACCTTGCTGGCCCAATATGGGTTGCTGTGCTGGGTTGTAACGACTGCCATCTTACAACAACCAGGTCAAACAGCTTTTAAGTGCCTTTGGATGATTGCACCATCGATCATCTCGAGATGGTTTTAATTTGATCACCCATCAAGACCTCAGCCGCTGCGCTTATTAATCTAAAAATATCTCAGGGTGATGTAACTGCGGCGCCGCAGCTGCGAGGATAATGCTGGTGAAGCAAGCAACCGCAGGATAATTACGTCCATCCTAACTTGTGATATTAAGCTGTAAGGAGCGGTGCACATCATAACAACAATCATATTTGTATTACAAACAAGCGGCTAGCCCGCGAATTCGTTGACCCCGTACAATTAATTTCTAAAAAAATCTTTTATACAAACTTTTCGTACAATTATAAACCCAACAAAAAAAGAATTAACCAAATAAGTGCAGCCGTTCTGAAGTGATGGGCAAACAAAGTTTAATGACAATTGAATTTTAGTTAAATAGATAATGCGGCTGGGTAAATATCTGCATCATTATGATAATGTCATCGTTACAGTTGATGGGTATTGGGTACTAGCACCACTCTTGCAGAATGCGGGTTAATGCGGATTAAAGATCCGAAATACTTTGCGCAATGTTAGATTTAAGCCCTGGACCTCCGGTTTCAGGCCCACCAGCTTGGGTGTCATAGGGCTGGAGCAAAAGCATTGGCAAGACTATCTAAAGCCTGGCATCTTTTGGTCTTCCATTGAAAGATCCCAGGTTTTAAGATCGTTGCTGTTAGGAAGAATAGATCAAGGATATTGGGTGGAAGGCTTTGGGTAGACATTTGCACAGCTGTGGAACAAAACAGATTTTTTATTTACTTCTGTAAAGCACTTGGCCTTTATCTCACCTGGTGGTACGATAATGCCGAAGGTGGAAACGCGCTTTACCCTTAACTATTGAGGAACTAGGAGGACTTTAGATAAGATAGTGGTAGTGGTAGCTAGCCAAGCGGACTCAACAAGCCCTACTACCAACCGACCCAAGTACACAAAGATGCGTCCCCCGGCTGCGAGTCGAGCCTAGAGAGCTAGACCACTGGGCAAATAATAATATAAAAAAAAACAATAATAAACAGTATATTGTGTACACTGAACCTTACGCGGCGGTCGTGCTTGGACACACGGCAAATTGAAATTAAAACTACACCGAGTGAGACACTACACGATTATGGCGAAATTGCACTTCTCGAAATGCTCCTCAGCTTCATAATGGCCTTCTGTGCTGCACATTATTCGTGAAGAAAAATAGTAATCATAGTTTTTAATTTTTTTCAATAGAGCTAGCAGATGGACGTGCCATCTGTTAAATTTATTATATTATGATTAATAATTAAATAACTATAAATTCCGCGCCTAACTGTGTAAATATTGCTTCCGCGTAGATCGGGGTCAGCGCATCGCGGTCATGCAATTGTTGACAATTTTACTCAGTCAGTAACTGTTAAGTGATGTTATTTACGCAATAATGGAAAGACCATTTAACCGGAGCAACATGACGTCCCGGAGCCCACCACGTCGACGACAAAATGAAGAAGAAGCAGTAGCGCCCACTATTGATGCAGTCTCGACTATGGAAATACAGAGCTGGCTGTCGAAAATCGAGCATTGCTTGAATGATATTTGTTCGATCTCATGTGAAGGAAAGCTAAATTCAGAACAAAAGCTTAAAATCAGCAGCATCAGCAGGAGCGTCATGGGAGGTGTGTCTCAGTTGGCTGTTTAATATCAGTCACTGAAACAAAAATATATTTCAGCACAGCTTACGATTAGCAACAAGAACGAGCAAAAGGGGAAAACCACTCAACTAGAAGACCAACTGGAGGATCTAAAAGAGTGTATCCGCTCTGCTCCAAATGCAACAAATCAGAACACATATTTTGCCGAAATCGTTAGGAAGGGAAACCACTCTCTTGTCCGTCTCCTTAACACCAGCAGTGTCGTTATTTATCCCCAGGACAAAGAAAAAACGAGCGAAGATACAAAGAAGCTCATTCAGACCGTAATTAAGCCAGAAGAGCTCAAATTACGTATCCGTGGCATGCGGAAGACCAAAGATGGAGGCATTATTATTAGCGCACAAGGGAAAGAAGACCTTGAGAAACTGAAACAGTCAGAGCAGCTCAAAACATCAGGGCTAAAGGTCGAAGAGACTAAAAAACGGAAGCCAAAAATAATTTTATTAGGAGTCCCCGCCAATAACACTGAACAAGAAGTTTTCGAATGTCTGTATAAACAGAACATCGCGGACAAATATTTACACATACATCGAGACCAATTCCTTAGCTCTATTAGACTTAGCCACAAATCTGGTAAAAAAGATGCCTTATTTTGTAATTATATAATAGAATTACCACCTGAATTGAGGAAAGTTCTAATAACACCGGAGCGACTGTTCATTAATTGGACATCTTGCTCAGTCAGAGACTTCACACTTGTAACAAGATGTTACAAGTGTCAGCAGTATGGCCACTCCTCTAAGTATTGTCGTGAGTCAGACTCTACCTGTGGACACTGTGGATGTGTTGGACACTCTATCAAGGAATGCAGCAAACGCCAAGAACCTGCTGCGTGTGCTACATGTAAGCGCTTTAACAAGTCAAGCCACTACAAAACGGGAGACGAACAATGCCCAGCGAGAAAAAGTGCTGAAATTAGGTACCACAGCTCTATTGACTATGAAGGATAATCTACTCCTATGAACCTAAATCAGTGATCAGTGAGCTTCTTAAAATGTTCTTCAATTACATAATTCTAGTAGTATCTAAGCATAATTATAATCATTGTTTACAAAACATACGTACTGTAGCTTTAATAGCATGATAGCATTGTTAATAAGATATTATAATTTATTGTTATCTAATAAAATGTTAAGTAAGCACTAACCTACATTTACTTATTAGATGCCTAAAAGACAGGTAAGCTAGTTCACTTAGCTTAGGTATCATTTCGATTATTTTGCAATACTTAATTAATTTTAAATTATTTACAATAATAGCTGCACTCTTGTTATGCATTATTTTTATTATGTGGACGAATGATATTTAGAAGTTTTGATGTATTTAGACTAAGTTTTTATACAGAAAAACAAACTATTCTATTCTTTAACATACTTCTTCACCAACGACAACGGCTTCAAAGGTTTCTGCTAATTATTACTAGAATGAAGTCAAGTCATCGTCATCTTTGTTGGCTTATAAACGTTCCTCTGCTGCTAGGTTCAAACTTTCCTCTAGAAGTAATATCATCAGCATCTTATTTAACTGCTTCTAACCGAAATGTTTTAGGTTCCGATATGAACAGATAAAAAAATTTAGACGATTCAAATTACTTTTTAATTGAGTTTTTTTTATGATTAAACACTAATTATTTATTAATGTTTTCCTCGCAAATAAATTTTATAATCTAAATATTTACAAAGTTTTTCCTATAACTAAATAAATACAACTAAACCTAAGTACTAATAGAATTTAAAAACTATAAATTATAAGGCATCAAAAAATTGGTCCACATCACTGTCATTGGGTAACGTGCCCAGAAGACTGGCCGCATTGCCACGCTGAATGGCAATACTGATTCTCTGGCCGAGAAAAGCACCAGCCCTCTGGTCACGTGAAGAGTCGACCAAACGCTTTGACATCTCTTTGAAGAGAAGATGAGCACTCGGACCCCACGGCCCCATTGAGTTTATTGAATAAATATATTTTGACTTGACTTTGACTTCGAACTATTCAACATATTTAAAACAAAATAGTACAACATGGTGTTCTTGAAAACTTGACGGAGTATGGCTGTAAATCAGCGTTACCTGTCATCATCTCCCTAGGTCAGCACGTCATGCTGAGCTACTTCCAATTGCTTTGTTTGTTTATATTTTGTGTTACGGTACCTACGTCAATAATCAGGCATACGGCTCGCATGATAGTAAGCGGTTTTTACATAATGCAAGCCGTATGCTTGAATATTGACGTTAGTGGCATACAAAAAATTACCGTTCAGAAACGACAGGAATGACCAACGTGGGTTTTGACGAATGCGATCTTACTACAACAATCGGGACCGGCTGTTTTACGTACCTTTAACAGTTTCCCAACTAGCACTGGTTCCGTAGAGGTACCGTGACTTTGCAGTTCGCTTTTCCAACCATTACAGCCATGATAAGAAGTTACCATGCCTAATTAATTACTCAAGAAAACCTAAATCGGCATAGCAAACAATAGTCATAAAACAAAATCTCTGTTTACGAGACACAGACGTCCGCAACACATCGTGACAGTCCAAAGGCATAAAACATTATCTCGCCACGGTCATAATATCACAAAAAAATCAAGTTACAGATTGTAAAAGCAAATACCGAGCTATAAACGTTATCACTATGCGGACAGTGTAATTAGTGGTGATAGCGCTGCGTTATTTGGTCTGGGATTTGGTGACCGGCGAGGGCATCTCAGTGAAAGACGCGCTGTTAAGTCTCGTGATGTTAGGCCGTGAGTTTGGTGGGGCGAGCAGCGATTTCTACTTGACACAAAGAGTGAAAATCATAAGTATTTTCTGAATAGAGCCGAGCACAAATTGAGCCAGCTCGCCCGGTGTAATACCGCCTTCTCACGGAATAGCAGCGTGGAACAATGGCACTCGTTGCTGTTGTGTTTCTTCCGGGGAGTACCGGAGGCCCTTCCCCCCCCCCCCCCCCCCCTCCACAATGTGATGTGGTGAGCTCCGAGAAAAAAAAGTCTGTTGGTCAGTTTAGACCACCGGTCTCAACCAGGGGTCCCGTGTTTGATTCCCAGCGTGGAGTACATGTATATACTTATTCGGTTTGGGTGGTTTAAAGGTTTTAAGGTTTTTTTTTACTTTTTAGTTCGCCTTGCTAGATACCACTAACTTGAGGCTTTATGATAATAAAAAGTACTAAAAGACACTATACAATTGACAACGTATTATTATTTAAATTATTATACATCTGGTGAACACGAACCATCCGAAATACGGCAACAAAGACGTCTAAGCCAAGCGCTTGAGAGACATACATACATATAATCACGACTGGTATCCCTGAATGGTAAGTCAGAGACTAGGCAATGAGGACAACAGAAGCAGTCCTCTGCCATAGTCCATTTTCACCAAATAGCGACTGCACATGTGCTCAGCGTGACAGGTGGTGAGCCCATCGCCGCTATAAGCTGTTAGATGTATGTGCAGTCTTTAGTCCGTTAGTCGCCTTTTACGACACCCAAGGGAACCTGGTAGTATTCTTTCAACGCTGCTTGAGAATAAAGATTATAAATTAAGGGGGTCCTACATGAAATTGAGAAAATTTACGTGTTTTTAAGTCACTTGTACCTACTATGCACTGAATTAGTTAAATACATTAAAATAAATTATGTAAGTTAGCCTGATCATTGCAGAAGGTCATGGCCTTATTGAAATGTGAAACAAATTCTATAAACAATAACAAACAATATATAAATCTAATGACTTCTAAAAACATATTGTTTTAACAACTTTCTTAATTTTACGCATGCAACAATAATTCTAACATGACAATATTTGTTTTGATATTCCTCAGGGCACCCCCATTTCGCAGAATAAAAACATTGCTTTAATTAAATTTCTAGGTCTGAAACTTCAAAGCAGAATTTGTTCTAATAATAAATATCAATATTATGATTGATTTTGCTTTGAAGTTTATTATGAGACCTATGTCAGTTTTTGCGATCGCGCGGCACCCCCCTAAATAATAATGTATGGGCACATTTGTTAATAAAAAATAGAAATACATCTAGAAAAAAACTTCTATTGACACAAAATTTTCAATTTTCAATACATTTCTAAACATAAAACTATCACTTCATTAACGTCAACCGTTTATCGAGACGCGTTTCTCATTACTCAGTTTCAGCGTTAAACACTTTCCCGGCAATATCTTACGGCCGAGCAAATATTGTCACACATCACCCTTGGACCACACACAATCACGAGAATCGTCTAGATATTTTCAACGCTTACAACACCGCGCCTTATCAAATGTTACGGAGCCTTTTGTGACGTCAACAACATAATTATAAACAAAATATAAATGAGTTTGTTAATATTTGTTATTGCTGAAGTAGAAATATACATACATACATACATACATAGTCTTGCCATAAGTTATTTATGTCCCAGCTTAAATGAGGGTATTTTAAAACAAATATTAGGAAGGTAGTACTATTATTAGATATCGTTATATTAAGTAGGTTTTATGCTATTCATTTCGATTTAACACATAGCTGTGTAAATATGGAGTGGGGTATTACAGAGAATTGTGAGAGCCAAGAAGTGGTTGCAGAGACACGCAGACGGTGGCCAGCGGAAAATTCTCTTTACGGATGAAAAAAAATATATGACTCGATATTTCGATGAGGTTTAGAGCAAGCTTTCTCATCTAAAATATTCTTTATGTAATATGTAATCCAAAGGATTAAGATCAGGACTTGCAGGGGGTCAATCTTCAGAGGCGATGAAATCCGTTAAATTCACGTGTAACCAGCGCTGGGTTGATTTCGCTTTGTGCGCTGGTGCTGAGTCTTGTTGAAATATCCATTGTTTACCAGTGAACAGTGTTACTTAGTCTAGTAATAGTTGTAGCAAGACTTAAGAGGAAACACTACGTCGACGTGGCATGCAAAATTTTCATTCAAAACAGAGAAAAATGACGTTGTCAGTCAGTCCCCTGTTTCCTCCTTCAGAACTCGATCAATTTTTATTATTTTTCCAGCATCGGTTAAAGAAAGAGATTTTCTATTTCTGTATGTTTGATTTTTTTTGTATTAAGTCATTTATTTAATAACCAGGAGCATTCAAAATTTAGCGAAATCACTCCGTTTTAAGGCGTCTTCAGAAACATTAAGTGGCTGATTTAAAAAAAATCAAACATGCAGACATAGAAAATATCTTTCTTTAACCGATGCTGAAAAAGTAATAAAAATTGGTCCAGTTCTGCAGGCGGAAACAGGGGACTACGAAACATCCTTTTTCTGCGTTTTGTATGAGAATTTTGCATGCCACTTCGACGTAGTGTAGGATACAATTAACCACCTTCTCTAAAATATCGATTTGGTAGTTAATTGCTCGTGTTTTCACCCCTTGTTCACAAAAATGGAGCTTTGTCACGCTTTCGTAGGACATGCACGCCCCACCAAACCATCACAGATGCTGGGTGGTGGCCTCTTTCGACCTTCGGAATTTTCTCAGTAGCTTCTTGGGAGTTGTGTGCATAAACCCTATCGTTTTGACGGTTAAACTTCTCTTCAACACAATTTTTTTTTCAATAGGTCGTATTTTGAAAAGAATTGAAAATCGCGGAACATACATTATTGTGATTTGGGTGCTCCTAAAGCTCTACCTCTGGGCTTCCGCTTGACCATATATCTTGGGACACCCTGCATAAATCACCTTTTTGAGATCGCCAAAAGTACTTATCCGAGTAATTATTGCAACCCTTCTTCCTTAGAAAGATAGATCGATCTTCCATAGACCACACACAACCAAAATATCTCTATTAAATATTTTCTTTATTATTCTATCTAGATATTTTCAACGCCGACACGACCGCGCGTTATCAAATGTTACGAAGCCATTGTGACGTCAACAACATATACAAATAGTAGTTATGATGCAAATAGTTATGAACCTAAACTAGTGAATATCTATCATGCAAATAGTATGTTTGTTAAGATATGTAACAAATGTTGTAGAAATAGAGTGGCAATAGTAGTAGTAGTAGTATTAAAAATCATCAGTATAATCTGTAGACAACCGCGAATATGTTTCATCTCTATGTAGACATAGTAATCATTTCTTCATAGTCGTAGGCCACCTCCTGTCTTAAATACGGTATATGACCACTTTATTTTTTTCTTTAATAATGGTTTCGTACTATGTTAGCTCATTTAGCCCGTGTTAGGTAAAATAAATAATAGTTAATATTTTTTATCTTAATGTAAAGTAGAGAGAGATAATGAGTATAAATATGAATGTTTAATGGTAAATGATATTTCCTGCACACGGACTTCTAGAGATAATTTGAAAAGTGAAGTTGCGCAGTTTTGTTTAATTTGCCATAACACTCATTCACGTTCACGAACACTTAAATTATTTCACCATTAATATTCGACAAATCAAAACTGCAGACATGACGCTTTACTTTCGAGACAAGAAGTTTATGCCACCTTTACGCAAAATACTAATAATAAAAATATAGTGATAGGTATGTAAATAGCTTGTATGATGCCTATTTCCACGTCAATGTACTGTTAGCAATTGCACTCTGGCAGCCACAACTGCTTACCGTCGTTTGACATCAATTACCAGGAACCATACGGCACGATGGATTTCTCACGACTCGCGAGAGATTGACCGCAGAACTGCTGACTTGCACAAAGCTTTTACACCGCAAACACTGTAAGTAACTACGTTCAATGTCCATTACGTCATTTGAAATGAAAAGTTGTAGACTCTAGACTGCGTAGCCTGTAATGTAAGGCGGAATAATCGATCTATCGTTATGTGTGTCGGATTAGAACATCGCTGTTTGAAATTTGTTGCCGCTTTCTTCATACGAACTAATATCAGCGATGCGTGAAGTTTGTTGTTATTTGTAAAGTGTTATTTTGACCATAATTTAGTCAAAATGGTAAATCAGTAAAGTGAAGATAAAGTCTTTATCTGGAGATTGAATTCCAGGACCTACGGATATGCCACTTAGTCACCTAGATGTCTCACACAGAATAGTAAGATCGATGACCAAAAGCGGTATGATTAACCGCTTTTATGGTTATTAAGTTGTTTTCTGTAACGACTTAATTTTTCATTCTATGCGTATTGTCTTTTAGAGCAGGCGTTTACTTCTATTCTACTTTAACCTTAGAGCATTAAACCAACAGCACTTATACGTTATATGCTATGGACCCATTTCTATAAATCTACTAAGCTATTAACAGGTGTTCGTATATGGACTACCAACCCCTCTTCCCTTGGGTGTCGTAAAAGGCGACTAACGGACTAAGGACAGCACATACATCCGCATCATACCACAGCATAGAGCGGCGATGGGGTTGGTTTAATGCTCTAAGACTTTAACTGACGTTATGAATGACATACTACCCGCTCGCGACTTCGTTCGTGTGAACATCCCGGGACGACATTTTTAAAATTCGCTTTCATACAAACTTTGTCCTGATAGTAATTACAAACACAACAAAATAAAAATTTGCCAAATAATTGTAGCCGTTCTGAAGTGATGTGCGAATACAGTCGTGGCTATTGACTTTTATTTACCCCTCAGTCTTGGAAATTTTTTGACACAAAAATTGGCTCAACTGTCAACGTCAAATTTGATAGAATCGAGCATAGACTATGCGATATTTTGCGATAAGGATGCATAAGATGTACCACAGAACCGAAATAATTAAACTTGTTCATACTAAAGTAGTCTGTAAGTCTATGAACATACGGTACAAAGTCAAGTGTGTTTTTGTAGGTGCGGTCTCATGCGACCGCTTGGGGCCTGACAGATTAAAAAGATTTCCACAACTCTTTGGATAAACAGCAAGGAGGCGTCACCTCATTCCTATCAAATCAGAAACCCCATAATAATGATATCTACCGCTGTCGTAGGCTTTATTGGCATTATGACAATACGACCCTTCAAGTCGTGGCTCAACCACAGCTCCGTGCGAGTGGTCACGCTCGGGCGCGGGTACGCCACGGAATTAGCGGCAATTTCACCACAATCTGCTGTTATTAGAAGCGGTAGCGGCAGAAGATTATGCCTAGACATAAAGACGGTTCAACATTTTTATGATGTTAAGCCGGGAGATGAGCATACGACATGATCTTCGATCAACAATACAAAACTACATGTCAGGTCGGCGCTAAAAATATGTTTCTGTAAATACCAGCCCACTTGAGAAGTGAGCTCTTATTTTCTCGCAAGGCAAAACAGGAAAAAGTACTTTATTTGTTGCCCCTTAAGGTTGATTTCACAACTTAATGTTATTGACGTCTTTTCACTTTTAAAGACATATAAGTAAGTATAAGTATAATTATATATGGTCGTAAGCATAAGACAATACTTAAAAGATTTATGACTTTAAGACTGGGTGCCATGGTTGTAATTAGGTTAAACTTAAAACTTTTTTATATTTTTTGTCTCAGTTCGATAGTAAAGAAAAAGTATTTATTCACGTGGACAGAATTTATCTTTGATTTTGTACGTGACGCGCTATCAGTTGGTATTGTTGATCGAAGGCTTCGAAGAACATTACATCCTAACCGAATTCAAAAGCGACCCATACAAATGTAATTCGAATGGTGACCACTCAAATGTCATAGCACTCCTATTGCTTCAGTTATTATTCTATAGATGAAACGCAGACCATAGACGCGCGCGACATCGGTTTGTACACCGACGGATCCAAAATGGAGTCGGGCACTGGAGCTGGTATCTTTAGCAATGCCTTTAAGCACATTCAGGGTATGGGAAAGTTCGCTTCTGTTTTTCAGGCAGAAACTTTCGCAATTCTCCTGTGCACTAAAAAGAATCTAGAACTCGCTCCCAAGAAGCGTAACATATTCATTCTGAGTGACAGCCAAATCGCGCTCAAGTCACTTATATCGCCTCGAATCGACTCCAGCCTTGTGCTTGAAACCACGAAAACCTTAAACAAGCTAGGTAGGTACAACAGAGTGAGGTTGATCTGGGTACCAGGCCACATGGCAATCCAAGGCAATGAAATGACCGATGCACTTGCTAGGGAGGGCTTAGAGTCCCCATATATTGGTCCTGAGCCGTTTTTGGCACTAGCATCGATTACCATCAACAAAGCCTTCAAGGACCACATCCAAAACAGGCATAGAACCGAATGGAAAGAGCTACCCGGCATATGACACTCAAAATCCTTCATAGGCGAAGGCGCCCTAGGACAAAGTAAGATCATATGCAGAGGTACCAGGCCCGAGGTCATCGGTGCCCTGACTGGGCACTATGCCTGTTAAGGTTTTACGTTATTGTCTTTGATCTGTATCTATGGTTCATGTGATTCGGTATTTAACAATGCCACAAAACAAATGCTCCACAAAATGCAACTAGCAACAGACAACCTGTGCTTGGCATATGGAGGGGAAACGGAGTTCATGCATCAACTACTGTGTGACTGCGACTCTTTTGCCAGGGAAAGAATGAATCTTCTGGGATCGGCCTATAAGAAACCAGAAGATTTTAGGCTCTTCGCACTCAAAGACATTGCCAAGCTTAGGCAATTATTTTCACTGAGGAGGCAGAGTGATAGGACAGGGTTGCACAAAAGATCCCAATGGGCCGACGTGCTGCTGCGAGGGGGAGACGTCTGCAGGCCCTACTAGATAAGATAAGATAAGACAGGTGCTGAACCCATCGCCACTCTGTTGGATGTATGTCAGTCTTTAGTCTGTTCGCTTTTTACGACACCCAAGGGAAGAGAGGGGGGTATTCTTTCACCGCCACGCGACACGTTAATTGACACGGGTATTGACGTCAAAACTAATAAAATAACAGATAAGTAACTGAAATTTTGTTTTGGGGGTTAAAGTTGCTCGCGTCCGTAGGTTTACCCTTGAGACCCTACACGTGATCCCTGGGTGGTGCTAAATGAGTAACACTGACTGAGTGGTAGAGCCACGCTGCGTTGCAGCACGCATTGGGCCGGCTCGCCCGGCGTAATACCACCCTCTCACGAACATTCGGCGTGAAATAACGGCACTTGGTGCTGTTGTGTTTCGTCCGACCAGTGAGGGTTCCGGAGGCCCCTTCCCCCCCCTCCCCTCCCAATTCCTATTCCTTCCTTAAACCTATTCCTCCCTTAAAGGCCGGCAACGCATCTGCGATTCCTCTGGTTTTGCGGGTGTCCATGGGCGGCGGTGATTACTTTCCATCAGGTGACCCGCCTGCTCGTTTGCCTCCCTCTTTTATAAAAAAAAAAAAAAAAAAAAAACTTTGTTAATGAATCTACCACCAGTTCGGATTTTGGGAGAGCCTTGAGAAGAGCTGATAAGCAACGCTGAAACCTTTTTTATATTCCTTATTTTTCTCCATACTTTCATCATTTATTACATTACATTCAGAAAAAAATCAGTATTATGAAATCACTATATTGATAAGGTAATTTTAATGTTTAGAACGTAAGTTTGTTTTGCTAACCTTACACGTCAATGTCCAACCGCAAAAATATGTAAGCGCAAGATATACAACGACAGTTTTGGGTCAAAATAGTTTTTAACTTTAATTGGTTGATATATCTACTAGCTTTTACATACATTAGTGATAAATCTTTTTCTTTACATACATAGGTAAGTACACACGGCGTCAGATCAACCTACCCTAAACCGTCAAATTTCTCCAATGAATATTGATCCTTAAAACCAACCGATAAAGTTCAAAATTGATTGTAGAAATTTGACAGTTTTGGGTAGGTTGATCTGACGCCGTGCCCGAAGGGGTAGACCTCTGTCTACCCCTGTGACTACTAGCTAGCTTATTTACACGAATAAATATATAAATAAATTTTCCTACCTCACACCAATTATCTAGTCCAAGAAAAGCTTCATTTTGAAACTCGTTAAACGGTTACTAGACAACGGCTAAACATACTCGTACTTAATATACTTAAATACATACTTGTTATACATAGAAAACACCCAGACCTGAGACAATTTAGAAAAAAAATTAACCCGACCGGGGATCGAACCCGGGACCTCAGAGATGGCGACACCATGAAAACCGGTGTACAAACCACTCGACCAAGGAGGTCGTCATAAGCATATGCACATAAGCAATTATTCTTCCTTCCTTCGCTCATCTTTGACCTCAGATCATAGAAGGGATCCCCTCTATGATCTGAGTCTTTGACGGTGTCATATTAAACTACTACGAGTTTATGACGTTGTTAAGAATTTAGGGGTGCTTTTTGACCGCACGCTTTGCTGGTCTCCACACGTAGCAGAGATGAGTCGTAAGGTGTTCGCTGCCTCTGGCTCTCTGAGAAAGTGGAGGAACTTGCTTCCTGTGAAGACCAAGGTTGAACTTGCGCAATCTCTCCTACTACCGATTTTGGACTATGGAGACGTCCGTTTAGTTGACCTTAATGAGTCCTCATTGCTTAGCAAGTTACAACGTCTTCAAAATCTCTGCATTAGATTCATTTACGGCTTGCTCAAGTTCGACCATGTGTCCGAATACAGACATAGGCTCGAATGGCTACCTATTAGATTGCCTCGTGAGGAGCTTATCCTCATTTTCGTGTTTAACGTGCTGTATGATCCTCGTACTCCTTCTAACCTTAAAGAATGTTTCCGATTTCTCGGGGAGGATCACAACCGTGGTCTCAGGTCCAAGTCTGATAACGCGCTTAAGGCTCCCTTTACTCGGTCAGGTTATTTCAAGGATTCGTTTACAGTCCAGGCTACTTTTCTTTGGAATAACCTACCCTTTGAGATCTGTCACTCCAAGTCACTGTCCCTCTTTAATTAAGGCTAAACTCCACAAGCATCATTTGGCTCTGTCATCTGCGAGTAACATGTTATAGTTTATTTTAATGTTTTATTCAAAATATGTACATAAGTATGTTTTATATAATTATATTTTGTATGTATGTATGTTTATAAATAAATATTCATTTACTGTCCATCCATGGTACTCATTATACTTTGTTATCTATTTGTTTCAAAAATATTACGTCAGTACTTCTTTACTCAAGTTAACTATGTGTATACTAAATACATTATTATTGCATACAAACATTTGAATTTTAATCTTAGACTTACATCAATGATCAATACCGTTACCAATTTACAAAAAAATTATGTTAGTAAAATACAATAAGTATAACATTAAAAAACACAATACAAAACCTGTTTGTCAATTAATTTTAACGATAGTATCTACTTTATTTTCAGTAAAAAGTAATGTAAATTATGTAAATATAAACGTACTTTGTCAATAAAGTTTTAGAAATTATGGGGGTTAAAGTTACTCGCGTCCGAAGGTTTACCCTTGAGACCTTACACGTGACACCTGGGTGGTGCTAAATGAGTGACACTGACTGAGTGGTAGAGCCACGCTGCGTTGTAGCACGCATTGGGCCGGCTCGCCCGGGGTAATACCACCCTCTTACGAATATTCGGCGTGAAATAATGGCACTTGGTACTGTTGTGTTTCGTCCGGCCAGTGAGGGTTCTGGAGGCCCCTCCACACACACACTAACTTAGCAGAGAAAGACTTCTTGGCGGAAAAGTGAAGCGTCACGTAACTATGAGTATTTTTTTTTGTGTTTTGTTGAATATTAATGTGAATCATCCACGAGTGTTGGCAAATAAAACAAAAGAGTGCGACATCACTTTTTCATTATCTCAAGGAGTCCGTGTGAGATCTCAGTAAAGTCCATATTCTTCGCTGAAACCCAAGGGGTTGGGGCTTAGAGCATTCAATGCTCTAAGGGTTGGGGGATAATATCATTTACCAATAAACATTAATGTCACTTGCCTACTATCTTTTACATTAAGCAAAGAAAATATTTACTATTATCTCTTATACTTGACACTGGATGTGCTAGTGCTAACCTCACCCAACCATTATTTAAAAAAAAATAACAGACAAGTTGTATGCAAACCTAAAACAAAAAGGCTTCTTTCTACCATCAATACAAGAAAAAAAAGTGTCCAAAAGCCATCGGATCATTATCGTAAACAAAAGTAACAATGAGATAAAAGAGGCGCTATCAGTAGCTGTTGACACAACAGGCTGAATGGCCTTTTTTAAGTCAAATGAAACGCAACAGACTCTTCTTGTCCGGCAATTACATACCAATTACAACTGCCCGGGTACCGGCAAAAAAAGGGATCGCTGTCCAAGCAGCTAAACATTGTCACAACCTTTTTTTGTTGCCCAAAAAATTTACAGCCTTACCATAAAGGAATGTAGTAAAATTGATGCCTACGCTTACTACCGATCGTTAACTTTTTAAAAAGCAGTTTAAAGTGATGCTTAAATATCGATAACGAGACTATCGATAGTCCTGTTAAAGATAATTGACTTTGTCTGTCAGAATCATTTAGAATAACGAAAGTATCGATAGCACACAATGTTAAAATACTATGACTTACTGTTGTAACGATAGTAATGAAATTGAATAGTCGCTTCAATATCGATACTATATTATTTTATTACATTTTTTTTGCGCAGTTACAAGTACATTACTATCGATATACGTTACTGAGAGTAAGTATATATTTTATTGTATATATATACACGCAAAAGACCGCGAACAATGGAAGGAGGGGAGGAAGGCCTTTGCCCAACAGTGTGACAATATGGGCAAAATTACAATAATTATAATAATTTTTTCTTAAGATTTGTGTTTAATAGCATAATAATAATACATCACAAACAGCATATAGTTAATATCGATACTATCTATAGTTGCGTATTAAGCAATAGTGTTATCGCATCGCTATCCTTACCATTGCCAGACTGTCGATAGTCTATTCTTTAGTGACCTATCACGCGGCATCACTAATGTTTGTCTACGGTCGCATTAGGGATGCCTGTAGTTAGCGGCGACCGCAAATTTGTCAGACCACCTTGCAGTGGAATGAAATTTATGGCCAAAAACCAGGAAGAGGACGTAATCCGTGACGTCGCATAATCTGCGCAATTTATGCACGCTTTTGTTGACTCCATTGCGCTTTGCCATTTTTAGTTCATACCATCAGGATAATTGCATGGTCCTAATTTTTAGATAGACTTTTAATAAAAAAAATATAAATAAAATCATAACATTAATTCGAATAGTCCATCGATGTACAGACTATTCGTTCCATAATTATTTCAATAATCTTTCGTATGTTCACACGTATTTATAGATTTTATAAGAGCGGATGTCCAATTGAATTCTCGAATCATTTCCATTTGAATCGATAAAAAATACCATATCAAGAGTATCTTCAAAATCAATCACGCCCTCGGAAAATCATGATTTGTGCCCATTCAAAATCTGCACGTGAGCTAAAGGTCGGCCCTTGCATTAGAGAGAGAGGAAATCCGGAGGCATTGTTGTATCCGACACTTATGTACCTGACCAGGATGAAAGGACCGAACAGAATAAGCCTGCGGTAGCTATCCGACCTTTTTTGTCTATAATTATACGGTGTCAGAGCCGAGAGAAGAAAAAAAAGAAAAAAAACATTTTCGAACATTTGAATATTGCATTCGAAAAAAAACATGCAAATAAGATGCAACGGTCTCGGTATTGTGCCTAACCAGTTTTTGCGTGAAAAAAGTACGGTTAATTTTCTCACGTTAGCGTTTTCGCATTTTTTGTCTTGTGCTTTTTGTTTTTTTATGAAAATTTCTAATGACGGTTTAATTTGAAGTACCCTTTGGGGTTTGATGTGCGTGATGACGTTTTTTGGACACATTGTTTGGGAAAACAATGTCTCGTAACACGGTTGTCGCAAAAAAGTAATTACGTTGTTGATTTATGCACTTTTCGTTTGCATACAATTATTTTTTAATGGACTGCTAAAAACTTTTCGGATGGTGAGACTGCAACGTATCCGTTACAGAATTATATTACAACATAGCTGCTAGATAAAATATTATTACACACACAAAGATTTTACTTCCCCGTCACTTTAACACATTAATGAAGATTTTTTATATTTTTTTAAGTTAGGGCCGTAGTATTATTAATGCCTCGGTAGTGAGAACATTTTAGATGTAAATGTTTCTAGCGTTTTAGAGTGAAGTTTTAATTTGACTCTACCTGGAGTGGAAAGGGAGGCTAATGGCTCTACCTTAGTCAGTATTGGATTTTAATAAAATTTAAAAGAAATTTGGAATAGATATTTTATCTCTACTTCTAGAGTTGGTTGAAGGCGGGTAGCTCTCCCTTGGTCTCACTGAAAAAAAGGTACCTATACTTAGTTTATATATCATAATGAAACTGTAAAAGATTGACCAGATTTTATAGGGCCAAAAGCGATTTTAGAAGCAGGGAAGTTATGTACACACGGCGGCAGGTCAACCTATACAAAACTGTCAAATTTCTCTAATTAATATTAATCCTTAATCCCAAAGATTAAAGTTCAAAATTGATTGAAGAAATTTGACAGTTTTGGGTAGCTTCACCTGCCGCCGTGTGTAATTACTATATACCTACATAATTATCACACTCCCGTTTTCCAGATTGGTAGGCAAAGACTAAGACGGCTTTCCATTAGATCAAAAGTTTTTAATAACTTCATCACGTTGCTCTTTCCACCGTTTCAAAGATCTCTATCACATCGATAAGAATTTCTGCGTAAAACGCTTTGAGCTACTTCTAATATTTGTAGTAATTTCTGTTTTTATAATTCTACAGATTATCAGAACTTAATATTCATAAAGCAATGTAAGACTTAGTAGAATTTAAAACTACGAAGATGTCTATCATGAATGCCTTGACGATAGACATAGGCAATGAAGTTTAACGATACAGACTTAAACCAAAGAATAACTAATAGTACTTCGTGCTTAAACCTTGTAATCCAAAACGATATTATTGACTCCTCACTCACACTCCAAAAAACCGTAAATTTCTAAAAATTATAAAGATTCCTTTATTCTAGACTACAGTATGTTTTCCTTTTTAGTTATGATTTTTTAACATTAATGACACCTATGTAGGATTTTACTTGAACTAAACTAACTACTAAATTACAAATTAAAACTTAAACTACTAAATTTAAACATATTTTTTATAAATGTTTTTTTACGGCCGTATCGCGTAGCGGTTTTAAAACAATAATACCACCTCCTCTCTTCCCTTGGGTGTCGTAAAAGGCGACTAACGGACTAAAGACTGCACTTACATCCATCCAACTGCATAGAACGGCGATGGGCTCACAGTCTCAGTCGTGTTATACGTATATGTATGTATGTTTTTTATGAAATGAAGCAATTTTTACGGATCGAACTCGAATTTATTAGTACCTAATTTTTATGGTACCTACTTTATAAGGTACTAGCGGCCCGCCCACTCTTTCGTCCACGCTTACTTAGTAATACCGCCATAGTTCAGCCATTTAAAAAAATATATCTACAAAATATAAACAAAAACCATCGTCAGTTAACGCTCTATTTTTTAGTGAAAATCGCATAATATCCATTGCGTGGTGAAGGAGAATAGTGCGGTGCCACTGACAGAGGAAAACGGCGACTTTACTTTATAATATCTAATGATACCTGTAAAGGGTCCGAAACATCAGAACAAAAGAAAAGTATTAATAAACGCCAGTTAGATCCGTAAAAAGTGTTGTGTGTAAATCTTAGAAAACAATAACTTTTTTTATATTTTTAATAGCATTAATTTTGTAGCTCAGAATAATATAAGTTATTATTCTATGTTCTGTAGCCTACCCAGAACTCAGACAGCACTGTCCAATATTGTTACTTGTATACCATAGACAGTTATGCTTGATTGGAACCTTTTTAGGGTCATTCCCGCGCTCAGAGAAAAAAAGCTTGCACTTTTTTATCATGTCACGGACAAACAATAGACGACCGCATCCTTCTTTGTGCACGAAAGAAATAAATTAAACTATCCAGGGGGAGACTTTACCGTTACGCATAAGATAATAGAAAAAAAAACGTACAGATATAAAAAACAGCTCGCGGATGTCTGTGGGAATCTTAAAAAGTTACGGCAGGAAGCTGTGAGCAGTGTAAATATGGCACGATGGGGCGACGTCGTAGACAGTATGTAAAGGGACACTTATTAGAGAGATTTATTGACGGAGAGAGTAGCTTAGAAACGGTGAGACACATTTTTATTGATCCATTACTGGTAAGTGTTTGGCCTTCATGTCACCTGAAGGTAAGTAATGATTAGGCCAAATGAGGAAGCGCTCTTCACCCGAAGTCCTCAACCACTGAGGAACTGGCTATAAACATTGACCTAGAAGAATTGACAAGAACGTTCATACAAACCATTTGTAGAAATTCTGGAATGAGAGACCTAAAGTTCGCTGCAGACGTTGCAGCGCTTAAACATTCTATGTCGTCTAATCAACAGACAGACATCGCAGCGCCAGATTGCCGATCGGTCAAAGAAAACGTAGTGGTATCAAGATGGCGTCTATGATTGTAGAAGCCGTGGCACAGAAATGAAAAAAATATCTTTTCTATTCTATTATTACGATTTAACTACCTAATAATGACTTGAATAACAATTAATTTCACGAATTGTAGTAAACGTCTAGGTGGACACTTTGATAAGAAATAAAGAATTATTTTCACCGCTCCGCACGCGCCTAAGCCGCGTGAATCTCGAAGCCACACTAAAGCAAGGTGCTGAGTCGACTCCGCAGATGAGTCTAACATAGTGCGTGTTGGGAACGCCTTATCTGGTGTAACGTAGACCTCGCTGGCTATAAACTGTCAAAACCCACCAATGCTATTTATCATTAATGTTATTGCGCCAGCCTTTAAATAAGATGGTGGTAGCTAACCAGGCGGACTTAACAAACAGTAAAAACAACCAAACCAAATACACAAAGATGTCCTCTTGCTGGGAATCGAACCCGGGACCTCTGGGTGTAAGACACACATCAACACATTGCTCTTAGAACCAACAGCACACAAAACACAACTATACTTACAAACTATTAATGATCAATATACTAAAAAACATCTTGATTAGATAATTTTGCAGTTCTGCATTTCTGTAATTTTTTAGACTTAAACTTTATAAAACGGTTTCGCTCTCCTGACCGGAACCCAAAAAAGGTTCTAATTTAATTACTACAACGGCTCATGTTAAAAAGGAGAATAAAAAATGAACAGGAAACCGGTACTGTTTGCTTCCGCGTAAAAAAACAACTCCAATCCCAATATTCTCGACGGGAGAAATTTTAATCGAAAAAAGATAAAACATCAAGTATTTATAGCAGAGGTTCCAAAACTTTTAATACAACGTTTAGGTAAAAGACTAATTTTATTATTTTAAAATGAGTATGAACATTACTATATGTTAGACGAGCATTTGTTCAAACTTCAATATAATAAAGTAACATGCTTATTTTCCTACTACTTTTGTTCCACTTTAATAAAAAAAATACACAGTTCTTAGAAAACATGAAAATTAAAAATGCTAGAACCAATATAAGTTTTAAGTAAGTCCGCTATAAGAACCATACATCCGCATGAATAACATAATAATTATATCTGACTGAAAGGACTGATGCAACATTATATTGTATCATCCCCAAGAAATACAGAAGTATGAGTCATTAAAATTCTGACTTCTTCATATAATAGTTTGAGGTCCGCTGCCCCAGTCGTGCTCTACTCACAACTACACAGCACCCCATATTTTTTACGTCACAGCACGTATGTTTATAAAAACATTATGCACATTTTTTAAGATACCATTGGCACATCCAAGGTGCACTCTCCGCATTGTACCAGGGACATCTTGTAGGGTTTCTAATAATTCTATAAGTGAACTTTTTATGTTGTGTGTGCGAGTGTGTTTTTTAAGTTTTCTCACGCAGAGCACCATTCATAGATCTGTGGGTAGATACATCCGCGCTGCTTTGTTGGACTCACGATCGAGTGGAATTATTTCGGACTCGATGAGGATGTGACATGGAAAATGTAGCTCATAAAAGCTGTAGGTAGTCGATTGAAATCAATTTTGAGTCACAATACATTTATGAAAATCTGATGTATGTTCATAAAAATATTAAAATGTTTTCAATAAATAGTGATATTCACAAATTAAACACTAGAAGTAAGAACAAATTAGCAGTACCTACCTTATACTAGGCTTCATAAAATAAATATTTCTTTTAAGGGTCTGTGTGTATGATTTTACAACAAAGTACCAAATGATACTCAGAAATTAGATTTTAATAAATTTGAAATCAAAATAAAAGAAAAGCTTTAAAAAAAAGCTTATTATAAAGTATCAGATTAGACAGCAGACAAAACAGCTTGGGTCTAAAATGCTCCAAGTACTTTCCAACAGCTATTTCTAATTGTCTATATATTCATTTATAGTATCGAGTACCATTTACATAGTTTACATTCAAATTCATATTTTATATTTCATGACCTGGTAATGACATATATATTTCTTTTTTTGTAAAAGTCGTGGTTACTTGCGCTCTTTCTTTTCCACAGTTAAAAATGTCGTCCTGAGTGGGTGGTGGTCGGTGGTGGTGGTGGTGGTGGTCCTTTGAATAGTCCAAAAGATTTGGACTATTCAAAGTACCTACTTATTAATTAAGTTTATTGAATAAATATCTTTTGAGTTTGAGGTGAAATGTTTAGTTTTGCTACTTTTTTACGTCTTTATCAAATTATCGGAGTTTTTTGTTTTTTTAATGCTTTTGCACATTATTCTTACAAATACTCCGTTTAATTAAACTATGCCAACTTTAATGTATGTAATTAATTAACAGAAAAGATTTGATATACTAGTATACCATTAACTGAACAAACAGAGGTAATGAATTTAAAAAAAAACAAACGTCAATCTTAAAAAACAATCGCACACCCGTTCCAAACAAAAAACAAACGTTAAATGTCTCACATTTTCGTTTACAATGGCATGCATAATGGCTCCCGCATATTCATTACCGTACAAAAACGGTAATTTAATATAAACTAGAGGACAAAATCGGGCCAGTGTTATTCAATAAAAAGCGACTGAAAAACACGGGCGCAGCTACTGTGAGTAAAAAAATTAAAAAAGGGGGTTAAACAGAGACAAAGGGACAAAAAAGGGCCTATTAACGACTAACTGGGCCTTAGGACAGGCGGCAAATTTTTTAAAGATGATTTATGGATACTACGCCTCAATCTCTTGTTAGTACTCTCACATGCTAATTGGAAGATGGAGCTGATTACATACGGACTCGTTTTTTTTTATAATTTTGGATTTTAATTGTACTCCGTAAATCATCTTTAACTTTTAAATTTTATGTACTTATTAAAGTGCATTTCCATATAAAATTTATCTTTAAGCTATAAGTCATCAATCTTGATGATAAAGATGAAGGTGTAAGTTTATTCACCGATATCATCATCATAATTAACATCACGAACTGGCAATAAACAATAACAATGTGGTCACGGGCTGGCTGCTGTCATGACCGTTGCAACTCGGTCTAAACGTCAGGTACTAGGTTTAACCCCCCTCCTACCTATATAAAAGTATGCGTATACCTATATTAAAATTAACATAAAATTATTATTTTTTACGCTCACACCAATTATCTAGACCAAAATGAGTACTCTTTTGAAACTTGTAATATGGTAAGGTAAATATACACATAAACAGAAAAAACACCCAGACCCGAAATCAATTTAGAAAAACTGTTTTTCTTCCCGACCGGGAATTGAACCCGGGACCTCAGAGATGGCGCGCCGCCAGACCCGGTGTGCCAACCGCTCGACCACGGAGGTCGTCAAGCGGTATATAGTGTTTCATTTAAATGGTTTCCGTAAGCTTTAGAAAACTAATGAAAGTTACTTAAATACAGATATACGAAATTTATTGCCTCGAACTACAGTGTTGTAGAACCAGCTCTTGGCAGGGCGGTATTTCCAGACCGTTACGAATTAGGGATCTTCAAAAAACAAGCCTAAGAGAAAACACTACGTCGAAGTGGTTTGCAAAATTCATATACAAAACACAGAAAAACGACGTTTCGTAGTCCCCTGTTTCTTCAGAACTGGACCAATTTTTATTGCTTTTTCAGCATCGGTTAAAGAAAGAGATTGTCTATGTCTGTATGTTTGATTTTTTTTTAAACCAGCCACTTGATGTTTCTGAAGACGCCTTAAAACGGAGTGATTAATGTATGTATATATAATAAAAATCATACATACATACATAGAAAATCTTTTTCTTTAAGCGATGCTGAAAAAGTAACAAAAATTGGTCCAGTCCCGAAGGAGGAAACAGGGGACTACGAAACGTCGTTTTTCAGTGTTTTGGATGAGACTTTTGCATGCCACTTCGACGTAGTGTGTCCTCGATTCCTCTGGTTTTGCGGGTGTTCATGGGCGGCGGTGATTACTCTCCATCAGGTGACCCGTCTGCTCGTTTGCCTTCTTTTATAAAAAAAAAACTAACGTCTACTTATCCCCAAACAGTTAGGAAGAGGCTAACTCACACTCCCACAAGTGCTCAGTGTAATACCTAGGTGATGAGCCCATCGCCGCTTTATGCTGTTGGATGTATAAGCAGTTTACAGTCCATTAGTCGCCTTTTACAACACCCATGAGAAGATAATAAAAGTAACTTTAATTTAATGTGGATGCTATGAACACTAGTGTAGCATCATGACAAACCGTTTCGACACCGCAATGAGAATGACACGATCTTTGCAAAATGACAATGGAGAGCTGGGGGCGTAAGGTTCATACTGCATGGAACAATCGTGTTGTCATTCAATTTTAGCAAATAACCAGTGTGGAAAACTGGCTAAGTATATTATTTATTTACTAGTTGTACCCGGCATGCATTGCATGGCCACAATTTTAATCGATTTAGCTTCAAGATCTTTTTACCCCCTACAAAGTTTCAAGTTTCTAATCCTAGTAGTTTGGGCTGTGCGTTGATATGTCTGTCAGTCAGTCATTAAGTCAGTTTTCCTTTTTACATATCTAAAAGATTTCTTCGTCCGGATGGCAACTTGGCCCGATTTCCAAAATCCCAAGGTTCAATACCAAAATGTGTGTTCTGATTCTTCGATACATAGTCCGAGTTAGTGATCGCCATGGCCATGATGCATTTGGCAAGCGTGATGATTAAGCCGATACCCATTAATTAGCTACTTGACAGTTTTCGAAAAAGTAGTTAAAAAATTAAACGCTTATTTTATACCTCTTACAATATTTTTTTCCTCGAAAAAACTTTATTTAATATTTTTATATTTCGCGCGAAAATGGTTGGTCACGTGACATTTTGCCCTGTAACGTCACATTTTATTGAACATAGAAATTTTATCTGGAAGAAATGTGACGTCACACGAAGCTCGATCAAGGCCGCCTGTGCGAAACACGGGTCTTGTACTCCACAGAAAAAAAATATTTACAAATTATCTTGATAAAAAAAACTATTAGATAATTAATTATTGTTAAATTATGAACTACCATAACCGACATACCTATTTCATATTTTATTGTTACAACTGTTTAATAGTCAATTGTAGCAACAACTTGATTCCAACGATGGAGGCATTTGCCCCAGTAGGACAATACATATAAGTGCCTTACAAATAAACAAAGAATAAGCTACGAATAGATATTCCGTATATATTATTGTTTTGTTCCTGTCATGTAAACGTAATTTCTAGTTAGAGTAAAAGAGACAAAACACGGAATAACTATTCTGACCTTAAGCTCTGTTTATTTGTAAGGCACAATAGGCTATATTTACTTGTGAAATGTGTGGTGGATGTATTCTGCTAGATGTCAGTATCTATAGGCACTAAAAAGCATAATACAATTATCAATTCAGGAACTTTTTTGGCATTTAGTGAGCTGTGCCTACCATTTTCACAACGCAGTTCAGTTTCCGTCTTTTACTCGCTCAACTTTAAGGATGTTGTTACGGCCCCGGCGCATCCCTTTCACTTTTAACGCGATTGAGTGTCTATGGCTGGCGAATTGTAGGAGCTGCTCAAGCATTGTAATTACGCTGTTATTATCTATTGTTTATGTCTAGCTGTGTGTGTAGCGCCACAGAGCTGTGTATGTAAAAGCTCATTTAAAGAATACTACCAACCCATCCATCTTCTCTTGGATGTCGTAAAAGGCGACTAACGGACTAAAGGCTGCACATACATCTAACAGCATAGAGCGGCGAAGGGGTCACCACCTATCATGAGCACTTGTGCAGTTCTTATATGGTAAAACGTGAATTATGGCAGAAAACTAATTTTGAGGTTATTTATTTATTTATTTATTTAAAATTTATTGCCAAAAATACAGCAAATGGCGGACTTAATGCCATAAGGCATTTTCTAACAGTCAACCAGTGAAGATGTACATAAATTTTTGTAGGCGGTGACATTAAAATTTAGAGGATAACAATTTAAATAAGGAAAAATAAGAAACACTTAACTTAACTAGCCTACATATACATACTTACATACATTATACACAAAATATATATAACTATACAAATACATATTATACTATAAAGATAAATATAAACACTAGTAACTTATGCTGTAAATCAGTTTAACGCAACATTCATTAGTCATTACCTATAGTCTCAGACTAGCCCTTACCCAGTTATTAATATACGTTGATTAAAGTTACACTTAGGATTAAATTGACGCTGTCTGTTTCCTTTAACAAAAATGAGACAGCGTCACTTAAAACCGAGGTGTAACATTTGGCAATTTTTATTAATAAGACTTTTAGGGAATAATAGTAGCAGGGTATGTATGTTATTATCTAATAATGCAGATAGAAAAGGTATACACTAACTATAAGGACTTGCCATCATTTACAAAGTTAAGTTTCTGAAGCCGGTTTCACCACTTACTCACACGTTAGATAGTCTCTTTTTAAATAGTGTATGTAGATTTGCAGTCCTAAACAAATATTTAGCCGTAATTAATAAATCTTCAGTGTAAAATTTTGCTTTTGTGCTTCGCCACTGCCGGCCGGACGACACGCTGCCCTGTAAGAAGTAACAATCGCCGAAATAATGTTCCTATTATTTATTAAAGGGGGTCCTGCACGAAATTGTGAAATTTTACGTATTTGCAAGTCACTTATACTATCCGCTGAATTAGTTAAATACATTAAAAGAACATAATGTAGGTTAGCCTGATCATTGCACAAGGTCATGGCCTTGTTGAAATTTGAAACAAGTTCTTCAAACAATAACAAACAATACATAAATCTAATGACTTCAAAAACATATTTCTTCGACAACTTTCTAATTTTACGCATGAAACAATAACTCTTACATTAAAATATTTGTACTGATATTCTTTAAAAAGTTAATTTTAATTTTTAACTCAAGAGCGTGATGGTTTTGCACATTTCGCAGAATAAAAACATTACTCTAATTAAATTACTAGGTCTGAAACTTTAAACCAGAATTGTTCTCATTATAAATATCAATATGATTGATTTTGCTTTGAAGTTAATTAAGAGACTATGTCAGTATTTGCGATCGCGCGGCACCCCCTTAACGAAACTACTTATTAATTAATTCCAATTTTTTAATATTGTGTATTGGTCAGTAAACTAGTTTTGCCTACTAATTACTAGAGAGTAAAACATATCATAATCACTTTATCAAGCATAATATAATAATTCATTAACGAATCCCATCCTATGATGGCAACCAGGACGAGCCGCCTTCCAAATCCGTTAATTTGAATAATGTACTGTATAAAATACATACATAAATGTATAAATATTGAGCCACCCATAACATAATCAAATTTCTAATTCAAAATATCGTAATTAGATACCATTGTTAAACATATATTGACGCAAGTCACTCCACGGTCATTTTATACCCACATCGCACTAAATCTTCCCTGAGAGGTTCACCCATAGCAGATGCAAAAACTAACGAACACAGGCATAAATTATTTAAATATGACTTGTAACTGTGCCCGGGGTGACATAGGATATGCATAAAAGGGTTTTAAAAAATCCGTGGGGCTTAAATGACACCCCTCGCCGTTTTTTTGAGCTGAGGGTCATGCCATGTTCCTTTGGCCAGCCTCGGACTATTATTTGGTCTTTGAATATTCAAATGGTCTTGAATATTCGCACGGCGATTTGTTTAAGCATCTACAAGTATTTGTTAGTAACGGCTATGCGGACGGTAAAAAAAATATTGTGTATTATTTGCATTGCATTGTTGCAATTAATTTAAAAAAGGATGTAATAAGATGCCATGTGAATATGGTTTAGCTGTTTTTTATGATACAGATTTGATGTGAAAACAGGTCAGTTATGAGATGGCAGTTTTTGGCATGCTTAGAATTTGAATTTTTAAGCCGCTTAACTCCATTTTTCCATTTTTTTATTTCACAAGGGAAGCCCTTGATGAATCTTACCTGATGATAAAGCACAAGATGGAAGCTATGGAATGGATGGAAGCGAACTTCATGCGAAGTCATAACTGTAGAATACAAGCATTCTACTGCGCTGTTACAGCAATAGGTAAAATGATGGTAGCTTCCTAGGCAGGCTTAAAACAAGCCTTACCACGGATCGACTACAGTGTATCGCTTGGAATCAAACCCGGAATCATCGACCACTAAAACAGTTAAACTTCAAAACTTATATAAAAATATCGAACCTCGCGTCTACGTTAAAAGATTTAATCGTATACTTATGTTTTGACATATTATTATTATCAAAAAAAGTTATCCACGAAATCTATTTAAATTTTCTAGCAAAAAATAATTAGTCTTATCTTAAAAACCACAAATCAAACCGGCATACAGACTATCTTAAAGTCCACAAATCAAAACGATTTTAAAACGCGCACCCCAAACTATCGGACCCCGTCCTTTACACAACCCATTTTTTATCTGTTGACTTTATCTGTCCGCCATGTCATCGCCAAAGACCAGGTGGCACTAAAAAAAATCGCGAGGTTCGGTAGATATAAAACCTTTTTGTAAAATGGTCTTGATAATCCTTTCTGAGATTGGATACAGACATGTGTAATGCGCGGAACGGTATTGTTGGACGTTTTTTTTTTTTTCGTAAAAAGATGTCGGTAGTAAAGGTACGTGGCCGTTTGCACGTTTTTTTAACTGAATTGGAACTTTTAGGTAAAAATTGCAATAGTAAAGGAGTATTTACTTAGACGACCGTTCCCACGCAATTACAGTTTTTAACTTCGTTTTGTTGTTGGACCAAAATGTCATACAATATCAGCATTCACTTTTGCAAGCAGAATCTTCATTCTAAAATTATCATGGCAAACAATCTTACTTACTTTAATTTCTTAGATTTTATACTGGCAATTAGCTCAAACAAAAGAAAGAAAAACTGATCACAACAAATTTTACCATAATTTTTTTTAATTTACGCCGATTTTTGGTAATCGATTTGACGCGTTACTCAATACCATTTTATTTTATAAACAAGTAGTGAAAGAGCGATAGGCAAAGAGGGACAATATGCAGCTCGGACGCACGTGTCCTCGCTTAGAATAATCGATGGCCGCGGCAGCCATGCGGGCGGTATGTGCGGCGATCGACATCGTTCGCGGGATCTACTCACAAACACCTTTTGTGTTTTGTTTTAGAAAAACAAAAGATATGCAGCAGTTTTAAATTGATTCGATTTTTCAATCTATTCTTTTCTAATACCAAAAACTAAGATACCAATGGTATTTGTTTGTAATCGTAATTAATTTTCTATTCCGGACGAATACTCACTCATAAACGAATCCCAAAATACGTGTAATGTAATGAGATACAGTCAGTAATAAAAATGCTTCTACTAAGATTCTTAGTTGCCGTCTTTTAATGTAGTGAAAGTAACGAAACAGAATAAAAATGCTATGCGACGGAGTAAGGTAAGTTTTTCTAAAATGTTGAAGAAACTTTTTTGACACAGTTAATTTTTTTTTTATTTCCCATTTCGAAATTCGCCACAAGTCTTCAATAGTCTAAAGTACATCATTTTTGCATAAAGTACCAGTAGCAAGGAAAGTTCGTTTTGAGCGCTCGAAATGAAAGGTAGTTATTTTATTCTAAAATTATTGATGTTTTTACTTCACTTATTGTTTGATTTTTCTGCTGTCTGTGTCAAAAATAAGAGTGTGGCGAATTTACTTGATAAAAAGAGAACTGTGGCAAATTTACACATACTTTTTTCTGTGTAAATACAACTAATAAACTAACTTTGTGGCGAATGTACAACAACCCTTTTTGATAAGTAAGTATACACCACAGACATATAATTATATGTCTGTGGTATACACATACGTTTAGGTACGTTTTGCTAATATCAAAATTGCAATGCCTTGACAAGGCATAATTGTTCAATGTACTGAAGTATTTAATGTACATTAGTAGTAGTAGTACTACAAACCACACAGCTGCCATATTTTATTTAGTTTTTTTTTTACATTTAACCAATTTAAATGCGTAAAATTAAAGTCCTTGCAATGTTCCGATTTGTTTTCTATTTCGACTGACATCAAAAGCCTACCTTTTTATTATCAACTTAACTTTTTTATCCTAACATTGTCCGTTGCTCCGAATGCCACAAAACAAAAACCTTATCGCCCTTATTACCCTTTATTGCTTCAGAGATAAGGGTCATAATCGCTCGATTGACAGCAAACGTAGTAGACCGTACACCCGCATGGTCGTTCAAAAGAAGGTGATAAGTGGTAACAATGAGCGGCCAGTATTGTTTTGTCAACACTGATGTTGTTATGTTGCTTTTCTTGGCATTAATTCTAATTACTTTTGTTTTATATACATTTGATGATATTTTTGTTTGTGAAAAAGGACAAACGATCAAGAGGATCACCTGATGAGGCGTAATCACCGCCGTCTATGGACACCCGCAACACCAGAGGAGTCGCAGACGCATTGCCGGCCTTAAGAGGAAACACTACGTGGAAGTGGCATGCAAAATTCTCATACAAAACACAGATCTAAAACCAAAGAACGACGTTTCGAAGTCCCCGTTTCCTCCTTCAGAACTGAACCAATTTTTATTACTTTTTCTGCATCGGTTAAAGTAAGAGATATTCTATGTCTGTGTGTTTATTTTTTTTAACCAGCCTCAAGAGAAGATGCCTTAAAGCGGAGTGATTTCACAATTTTTTTTAGGCTCCTAAGGTTGTAAGATAAACGACTTATTGCAAAAAAATTAAACATACAAAAGTAGAAAATCTCTTTCTTTAACTAATGCTAAAAAAACATAAAAATTTTCCAGTTCTAAAGGAGGAAACAGGGGACTAGGAAACGTGGTTTTCTGTTTTAGATCTGTGTTTTGTATGAGAATTTTGCATGCCACTTCCACGTGGTGTTTCGTCTTAGGGAAGAAGTGTGTATTCTCCGGTTCGTTAAAAAAAAACTCGAAACAAAACAGCAACGAGTTCTATCGTTTCGATTGATCGATCGTTCCGATGTCACGTGAGAAGGTGGTGTTACGCCGGGCGAGCCGACCCGATTCGTGCTACAATGCAGCGTGGCTCTACCGCTCAGACCGTGTCACACATTTAGCACCACCCAGGGGTCACGTGTATGGTCCCAAAGGTACACTTACGGACGCGAGTGTTTTTAACCCCCGCAGTTCCGCACTAGTTGAGGAATCCAGGTGAAGTGTGCTTCCACCATTGGTTTCATCATCACCAAAATCAGGGGCTTTATCATCAACTCTTATAGCAGTATAACTTTAAAAAAAATTATATGGGTATTTAAGAATTAAAGAAACGGCCCCAGGTGAGATGGAGGCCAAGTGCTTCCGTTGTAGAAGAGCCAGCAGCAGCATGCTTGGCGGCAGAATTAGATAGCTGCCAGGGTGAACTATGGTGATCGCTTTCGGCGGTCCTGGATCATATGACGGGTAGTACAGGAGTTTTTAAAGGGTATTTCTTCTTGGGGGTAGGGCAGAGATAATTATCTGCATCTTCCTGAGTGCCTATAACTAATACATTTTTTCTTGTGGTGGTCATCAAGCTACCTAATTGGTGTTACTTAAAAGTATTTTAAATGCGTATGCTTGTAATGCTAAGTTTTGAACGAATTCATAACAAAGCTTTACAACGTACGCGTAATACGTTGTAAATGAACCATTTAATCATTTCTGTCGCCCCAATACGAAAAGGTAGATTATTATTATTTGTTAATAATTAACAAAACACTGTTAGTATGCAGATGTTACACCGTGAGAACTGTGACCAGTAGAAATTGGCAAAACGTAGCGACTTAGGCGGCGAATAACTGTCCGCGTCTTAAAAAAATCCAGGGGTAACCGTTTTTTGTTTTGGCACCCCTCATTTTTTGGCAGAGCTTTTTAGCTTTTTTATTCAAATTGCAGGTTGGCACCCATGAGTTTTTTCGCACAATGGCTCCTTTTCTTTGGACTTTTAATTTATTTTTTTAACACCGGTCCACGGTTTGGCCGTGGGTCATAGGTAACTTGTAGATAGTTCTCATGGACCGTTCAATGCTTCTTTGCACACATCTGCCTGGTCCGATTAATCTTGCCAATAAAAAGATGATACGATATTTTCGCGTGGGAACCTTTGGCTTTTTTACTGTTGCTGACATAATTGTTACTGTCTGCATTGTTCAATGGTTCTGTTTTATTCAATTTGTTTAATTAGCACGTCATTGAACTGACACACGCATTTGTAAAGTATAGAAATATGATTTGGTTAAGCCATGTCGCGTAGATGCTCAATAATAGAATACTACCACCCCCTCTCTTCCCGTGGGTGTCGTTAAAGGTGGCTAACGGACTAAAGACTTGCACATACATCCAACAGCATAGAGCGGCGATGAGCTCACCACCTGTCACGCTGAGCACATGTGCAGTCGCTATTTGGTGAAAGGTCCGGATTGCCTAGTCTCTGACTAACCCTTCGGGGATAATAGTCGTGATTATAAAATGTAAACATGTACCTAGGTATGTTTGATTTGGTTAACTTGATTGACCTGACCGGGCATTTGAACCACTCAACCACAGAGAACGTCAAAATCTAATAATAAGTGTTTTAATTATATATTTTACAGTTTCTGGTTGGGACGTCGTTAGTTAAGTTTATTGTGACACTTGTTGTGAACCGCTTTACAACGTAAGATTAAGACTCGTAAGACTGTGCAGTCTTTAAAAGGTATAATATTTTGAGACTTATTTGAGGCCCTCATTGCTTAGTCTCTACTAACTACTAACCGTTCGGAGATAACAGCCGAGCATTATGTAGGTATTTATGTATGTATATTTTGAGACAAGATCGTTGAAGTTTTAAATTAGCAGTCTAAACTAACTATCAGTATGGAATTGACATATTTGCACTCTTACTATAAAAAAATGTAAAAATTTTCATGTTTTAAAATAAGTTGTAAACGATGCTCTCTAAAGTCGATATTTTCAGTAAGACTGACATTTTGAGTTCGGTCCATATTTTATTTAGAATGGGATGTGTCAACGAAACCTCGCGCGTCGTTTTGTAAACATTTGGTAATTTTAATACTTTCTAGAGCTAATTTATTTAAAGTCTTTCTTTATTTGTTAGTCTTTGTATTTGTTTAAATTATATATTTTGTGGTAATATACTATGGAGGGTTAAAGTTACTCGTGTCTGGTGGGTTTACCCTTTGGGACCCTACACGTAACCCCTGGGTGGTGCTAAATGAGTGACACTGACTGAGTGGTAGAGCCACGCTGCGTTGCAGCACGCATTGGGCCGGCTCGCCCGGCGTAATACCGCCCTCTCACGAATATCCGGCGTGAATTAATGGCACTTGGTGCTGTTGTGTTTCGTCCGGCCAGTGAGAGTTCCAGAGGCCACTTCCCCCTCCCCCCTTCACAATTCCTATTCCTTCCTTAACCCTACTCCTTTCTTAAAGGTCGGCAACGCGTCTGCGACTCCTCTGGTTTTGCGGGTGTCCATGGGCGGCGATGATGGCTCTCCATCAGGTGACTCGCCTGCTCGTTAGACCTTCTTATATAAAATAAAGAATAGAGTTAACATTTCAGTTATCATCAGTTAGTTAACATTGGCCAAAATGTCTGTACATAAACTTGTCTACCAATTTACATTTGACAAACGCTAGCGAATAGACACGTAGTCTTCGCCAATTCGTCACAACTCACAATAGACCGTCCCTGACTGCAAGCAGTCATCAATAATGTAAATCAGACACGTCGTCGTCCGTTTACGCATATAATCAATCAGGAGACTAGACAATGAGAACCGCAAAAGAGTCCTCTGCCATAGTCCACTTTTCACCAAATAGTGACAGTTGGTGACCCCATCGTCGCTCTATGCTATTGGATGTATGTGCAGACTTTAGCCCGTTATAGTCATAATAGTCGTAATAGTCATCAATAATGTAAATCAGACACGTCGTCGCCGTCCGTACAGCGTACAACGGTACTCGATCACAATAAAGCGCATAAAAAGCGGCCGGCGCATCTGCGCGGGCGCATTCAGCACTTTTTTGAGAACAACGCCCGGTAACTCGACTACCGTGTATCGTATGACGTATTGAACTTAGACTGTTGTGTTTTTTTTATTTACCGGTACTTAAGCAAATGATTATGTACGAAACATAGAAGTTTTGATTAGGTAAGTACGTCGAATCTGCTAATATTAATGCGTGAATTTTTACAGATCTTATACGTCTTATTATACGTCTAAAAACTAAAAGCTATTTCAAAATGCTTTTTACGACCCTAGAAAAAGATTTACTTTAAAAATCATAATTTGTAATTAATTGTCGTCTTAGTTCAGATCCCGTTGCTCCCTCAAGAAGTATGTACATTACTTTATTGTATATAAACACGACTGCTTTTTTTACTAAAAATGAAGAGTTACAAATAAATTAGAAGTAATTTCTAAAATTAATTTCTGAATGGTGCAGCAGTTTATTTATATTTTTTGCGTTTAGCCGTTCAAAATAACTTTAAAAAACGGATTTTCAAAATTGATTTCGGGTCTGGGTATTTTCTATGTAATACTTATAATAAGTGATTACTGATTATGTATCCGTTATCTGGTGTAACCATTGAAAAAAGTTTAAAAAAATACTTAGCTTGGGCTAGTTACCTAATTAGTGTGAGCATAGAAAATTATTAATTATTTAAATAACAAAATTTATTATTATTCCATTTTATGACTGTATTTTTGTAATTCATCAGCAAAAGCTCACTACTTTCAAAGCAATTGAATGGCTAGCATCAATTTATCGTCCTGCCCACGAGAACAGCGCCTAGAAACCCATCCTGCCATCTCTCAATATCGGATGAGTCAGCCTTCGGCGTTGCAAAATTGAGACGTGGGTGGCAACCGACGGCTCATCGGGACGTCGTCGGCCACAATGCCTCTATCACTGCACGATGGGAATAAATTAATATCAATTAGCTTTTGACCGCCTTCGTGGGCTAGCGGTTAGATAACTTAATCTTAAGGTGCGGCCAGTATACCAGTGCTGCTGCAGGGGCTCTCGGGCTGCCGCAGCACGTGCTGAGGCACGCACCTCGTTGACCAAACTACACAATATCCGTTGTGCACAGCGTTACGTAACGACCACTGTGTATTTATTATGTATAGATACTTAATTAAAACTCTTTTTATGTTATTGTTTTTATTGTTTTTTGTGCTGTGTTATTATTAACTTTGTTTTTTGGTCAATAAATGTTTATCTATCTATAACCAATTTAAAACACAAAAGTCAAGAGTCCGATCCCAGCGGTGGTAAGTTTTCTACTCGTTTTGGTTGGTGGTAACGCTTGTTGCAAGTTCTCCCCAGCTATCTCGCGTCTCATTTAAGCCCGACACCGTTACAACATCGAAACAGTTCGATACAAACATGCAATCAACGGGTAGTATAAGCGAGGATCTTTTTAACTACCTACATTATTCGCTGCTCGACTTACTGAAGTCGAGCAGCGAGTAATGTGGGCGAGTAATGAATTGCGTAGTACGAAAAATGCAAAGGCTATGACTAAGAACTAACATAGTACTTCAGTCAGTTTCCGTTTAATAATCTCAAGGTATGCTTTGCACGTGATGCGTTAAAAAGGTAAAAATGCATACATATTATCACGACTATTATCCCCTAAGGGTTAGTCAGAGACTAGGCAATGAGGACAGGAAAAGTAGTCCTCTACCATAGTCCACTTTTCAACAAATAGCGACTGCACATGAGCTCAGCGTGACAGGTGGTGAACCCATCGCCGCTCTATACTTTTGGATGTATGTGCAGTCTTTAGTCCGTTAGTCGCCTTTTACGACACCCAAGGGAAGAGAGGGGTTGGTAGTATTCTTTCACCGCCACGCGACACGTTTAAAAATTAACACGTAAGAACATTTGTCGTTACTTGTGAACGTTTGACATAATCTACCCGCGTTTGGCCATCGCGGCAGGTTCTACATGTGCATCCAACCATGTCAAAGTCAAAGTCAAATTCATTAATTCAATTTAGGCTACAATATTTGAGCATTTATGAATGTCGCTATGATGGGGTGGGAGCCTTGTAGGTACTGAAAAGAACCGACAAGAAACTCAGCAAGGGCGTTTCTTTTCTCCCTTTCTTTCACAGCGTCCATACAAATTGGAAAATGCCCTCCCTATCATAGAATTACATTTTCCATAATAATATAAAGAAACATTTAATACAATTACAAGACAACACAACACATACAACAGATAATCCAATAAAAAAATCAAAGATAAAAAGTATTGCTCAATTTAAAATAAATTGTATGAAAGGAGCCCTACTATTACCACTTAGAGCAGTATTATTGTTACCATAAAAGTTAATGGTAAGGCCCAAGAAGCCCAGTGGGACATTTATAAGCTGATGATCATGTTTAGCCTTATAAGAAAACTATTCTTACAAGAATCTTGTAAGTCAAAGTCAAAATACATTTATTCAATAAACTCAATTAATGAGTACTTTGAATCGTCCAAATCTTTTTTAACCTACCACCCATTCAGGACATAATTTGTGGCAAAGAACGGGCGCAAGAAACCACAGCGCACAGAAGCAACGACATTTAATCACATTTAATCACGACTATTATCCCCGAAGGGTTAGTCAGAGACTAGGCAATGAGGATCACAGAAGCAGTCCTCTGCCATTCTCCACTTATCACCAACGAGCGACTGTGCTGAGCATAACCGGTGGTGAGCTCATCGCCGCCCTATGCTGTTGGATGTATGTGTAGTCTATAGTCTTTCGCCTTTTGCGACACCTAAGGAAAGAGAGTGGGTGGTAGTATGTTTTTACCGCTACGCGACTACTACGGCTTGCTACAATGCTGACACAGTCATATCCTTTGCTTAATTTACTCTTGTAACGTTCTTAATACAAATGCTCGTCGGTTTAGGGTATCTAATCTTGAAGTGATATTTAACAAGAACGTCGCCAATCTGGTCGAAGAAGAAAAATCTTCTTTTTGATTATAAGTTTATCAGTAGAAAGAATTTTCCATTATACCCGTTCTGTCTTTTTCTCTCTCTATATTTCTCTACAGAATCGCGCCTCTTTGAATGCAGAGTGTTAAGTGAGAGTTTCTTCAGTGTGATACAGATTTAATGTTAACTATGAACAATTTATATAGAGAGATATATAGATAGAGATAGATTGCCTTTGAGATGTGGTGCTGGAGGCGTATGTTGCAAATTCCATATATTGCACGCCGAACCAATGTGTCCATTGTCAAAGAACTGGGAATAACCTCAAGGCACTTTTTGCTCCCAGCGGATCCTCAAGTATTTTGGTCACGTTGCTCGCAAAAACCCACACAACCTTGAAAAGCTGATGGTAGTTGGTCGGGTCGACGGAAAAAGACCGCGTGGTCGTTCGCCTACCCACTGGTCTGACCAGATAAAAACACTCACTGGCCTGCCAATAACGACTAATTATAATAGACACGACGTTCAGTAATGAAGATACCGACTGAGAAGAAGATGAATAACTTGGATAGATGAACGAAGCAGCTGCACCTATTAACAAGTAGGTTTCTCATGTTCACTACTAGATGGCGCTGTATAAATCCAATACAAATTCCAATAGGGGTTTCTTTAACCCCTGTGGTTGGGGGCTATGCGCTCGGTTCAATAACTGGAGGTTCGATATTCAGATCGGGCAAATTGTGTTCCAGATTTTTCGATGAAAACCCCGGGATAGAGAGGCGATGGGCTCACCACCTGGCACGCTGAGCATATGTGCAGTCGCTATTTGTTTAAAAGTGGACTACAGTAGAGGTCTGTTTTCGCGGTCATTATTGCCTAGTCTTTGACTAACCCTTCGGGGACAGTAGTCATGATTATATCTAAGTATGTACCCCTGGCCTTTATGATCGATCATTAACTCACGTTATCTTGTATAACGTGGTGTTAAGCCAATACCCATCTATAGTAGCGATGACTTGATTTCAATGATGGAGCCCTTTTCCCAGCTGTATGGACGGACAGTATGGGCTATACTTTACAGTATACAATTTAAAAGTATTAGTTTTGATTTTAATTTTTTTAAAGAAGAATCTTATAAGTAACCCATCACTCATCTCATAAGCGTATTTGAATATGCCAATACTGAATTAGACTACTCTTCATATTCCTTAAGTCAGGTTAGTCTTTCAAATCGTAATAATTGTCGTCGACTTTCAAGTCGTTTTACTCCAGACACCATTATCGTCATCATCAGCCATTTATAGGCTCAGGGTATCTCACTGCTGAGTACCGGGTTTCCCACGTGGACTACAGCACAAATGGAGATTGGCCATAACCCACCACGCTGGCCCAATGCGGGTGGGTACTCCAGACACGGTGTAAAATAAAAAAGTACAGGTAGGACTAGTCAGAGACTAGGCAAAGAGGACCGCAAAAGCAGTCCTTTGCCATAGTCCACTTTTCACCAAATAGCGACTGCACATCGTAACAGGTAGTGAGCCCATCGCCGGTCTGTGCTGTAAGTACCTATGTTTTTTTTCTATTATGACTCGTCGTAGTGACTGCATCCTGCCTGGGGGGTTACTCTCGAACGCAAACTCAATCTTAATACAATTCCAATGCGATTAATATGTATCGATATTGGGATAAGTAAAGATAATTCCGGAACGCCATCTCGATATTCATTTGTTCAATCAATTTCCGCGCAATTTAATTCCAATGTGGCGCTATTGTCGCTTACAAAAGTGCAATTTGACATTTTTGAGATTTGTGATTGGAAATTGATTAATGCAATTCTGTTTCAAGAGTAGCCTACCTGATGGTAAGCAGCCGATGCAGTCCAAAATAATGAGAGCGCTCCCCACCGTGGAATAAGCACGATAACGAGCGCTCCCATTCATGACGGCCTGCATAAATGCCGTTTCACGCTTCGCTTAAAAGACCCGGGACTGTGCAGTCTTTAGTCCGTTAGTCGCCTTTTACGACACGCAAGGGAAGAGAGGGGGAGGTAGTATTCTTTCACCTATAAATAAAAGTATTCCAACTAATTTATTACAAATATGCATGGCTCGTCAATATAATATCTATTGAGCGACGCCTTTACTTTTGTATGCCATGCAAATTTGCTCTACTGACAATGAGGCCATTTATGCGTACACACCAATTAATATTTTCAGTCAGACATTAAACATGAAAGCGTCTAATACCAAAGGAATAAAGTTCACTTTCCTACTCACTACAGCTTTCAGAGACTCGAAATGAAGTTGTCACAAATATTCATATAATAACACAGATGTGAAGACAGACGGACGAACGGACGTGGAATAATAAGAGGTGTGGGTTGTATTAACATTATTTGAAGTCGGCTGGACGTAACGCCTTGACCGATTTCCATGCTCAATAGTGTTGGGAGACGCTGAGAACTGAGCACTGAATAACGGTGGTGTGATGTGGGCAGGACATCGAGGAGTCATCACATCATCGTCGGTCTATGAACCATGGGTATCCTAGGGTATGCTACATGGCACGAGAAATCGGGCGTAATGAATTTCAAAGTAAGATTTCGGGTCGATTTGGGTTGTTTGTAAATTGTCTAGTAAAACATACATATTTTGTTTTATAAAGTTTACTCATTGAAAAAGTAACAAGGGGAAAAAATAATAAAAGAGAAAAAACTAAAGTAAATGTTTATTTTTTATAAATTTACACCTTATAAGAACATTTTCTTTCAGTTTTAACTAAATTACGATTAAAAATATTTTTATAAAAGAACTCGATTAAGATTGGTAGAGATATAAACTATACTCTACTGTACTACCGTATGTAAACGACTCGTAATACTTTACCAAAGGACTGTCACCATATAATTATTAATAACGGAAATATAGATTAGCAATTTGCAGATTTCCAAAAAGTGAAAGCACCTATATTAAAATCGTTAAAATACCTAAAGAAAAAGCAAGCCGCACCTGCATACCCGTCCAAACGCGTATCAAAACCAAATCATCTGTTACAAAACCGTCCATTGAAAACAGAGCCCTATGTCTACTTACATAAAGTGCATAACAATGGTATCTATCGGTCCGTACAGTTTGGCGCGTAAACTGCGGATGACAGGGCGGCGGGCAGTCGCACAACAATTGCTGCCAATTGGGCACTTAGCGGCCGCTGCGCCAATGGTCGCACCATTACGGCGGTACACGGCCGAGCAAATTTAATAGAACATTTTTTTTTCTGTAATAATGTCATTGTAATTCAATGGTTTGCTAGCGAGCAATGGAGCGCAGTATTTTGGGAGTTAAGCTATCAGACCGCATCAGAAATAGCACACTGCGTTCCAAAACCAAAATTGCCGACGTTGGTCATAAAGCTGCCAGCTTGAAGTGGAACTGGGCTGGACACGTCTGCTGCATGTTGGACGAGCTGTGGACTAAACTCACCACTGAGTGGAGTCCACGCAACGTTAGACGACGTCGCGGCAGGCCCAGAAGGAGATGGCGGGACGAGCTAGACTGCTATCGGAAGGACTGGCAAGTTACAGCCCTAAACCGTGAAGAGTGTGGGGAGGGTAGGGAGGCCTTTGCCCAGCAGTGGGACAAGTCGGGCTGAATAATAATAATAATAATAAATAAATAATAATTCCAAATCACATCCAAAGATACCTGAAAATTATAAACTTAAAAGAAAACACAATACCTACTTTACAGAAAGCCGCTATCCTCAATACTTGCCGCACTGTAAGAAAGTTCTTGCAACTAGACGAGAGTTAACACATGGTGTGTTAACTCTCTCCTTGTGTCACACAACATTTACAATACACACCACTTCCTGTAATTACTTAATATATACCCGTAATTACAGGAAAAACCAGCTTAAAGCTGAGAAAAGAAAATCCATCCGATAACAATAATAATAATGTCATGTCAGTGGTAGAGCCACGCTGCGATGCAGCAGGAATTGGGCCAGTTCGCCCGGCGTAATACACGGAATATCAGCGTGAAACAATGCCATGCAATGTATTATTCTAATTTTTGTATGGAGATAGATTTCTGTTGCCAATGTATATTGTGGACTTATTATTGTTTTTCCTTGGTATGGTGTGTTTAATTTTTTTAGTACTTAATATATTATTTTATGTATTAATTCCTTGTACGTAACCACACGGAACTGGTTCCGCACAATGATCATTTATTCCTCATTCGTAACTGGTTACGAATCTACGGTTACGTAGACGCCCGAAGGGGTTGTGTATCGTCCTGATCATCTCGGTTGCGAGTGTCCATGGGCGGTGGTGATTACTTTCCATCAGGTGACCCGCTTGCAAAAAAATGTAACTGTTCTTTTGAGTGGCAACCGCGTACGCGACTCGTCCACGGATCGTCAATAGTGATACACGTACTGTTCATTGCTCGTACTTTTTTAATCAAAATCGCTCTCAAAAGTTAACAGTTTTGCCTCTACTATACATCAAATTCTTCCTTAACTAGAGCACTAGCCAATTGTGTATTTTAATCATAGTGGTGAAAAGTGAAAGTGGTACAAAACACGAAAACTGTTCCTGTTCTGTGGGTACTCGCAAGTTTTGTAGCTAAAGTTGTTGGGCCCATAACAATAGTGTTGGACTTTGAACCTCGTTAGGTGACTAAACTTTTCGAACGTACTTTATTCAACTCTAATCAGTCTCTTCTTTTCAACGTAAGATTGTAACTACAAATGGTCTAGTGGTTAAGCGCAACGTATAAACTACCAAGCGTTAACTTGCGATCCAAGTTCAAACCTCCGAAAAAATTGTTTCTTTTTTTTTTGTTCTCATTATTTTTCCTATTATATTTTTTTTATTTTTTGTTTTGTTATAACGATTGATTTATTTATTACAATTGGACAATTATTTATTTAAAAAAGCACCTAAAGCAAAAAGAGGAAAAAAAAAGAACTACCATTTAAGCCAAACGTATAATAAGCTAGAAGAGCCGTAATGCTTCACTGCGGTGCTTGCGGTAAATTCCTGTCGTCGGCGGGCGCCGCTGCGTGTTCTATGTGTCCGCTGAAGTACCACAAAGCGTGTCTGGCCGTTTCAGACAAAGCGAGCATAAGCAAGGATTGGGCTTGCCCAAACTGCAAAAGGCTAACTCGTAAAGGCGACAACACTCAGACGCCGGTAAAGGATATTTGTAGCACGCCTCTTTCTAATGAGAGCGCATCAGTATCGCCGAAATCCGATGCAATTGTGGATGCGCCGGACGGAAGGGAGGACCGTCGGGACCGGGAGCTGGCGTTGTTCATGGCTGAAATGCGCGAGTTCCTTAAAGAGATGTTGGAGCTGCGTGATGCCTTGTCGGCGCGGTTGGACAACGTCGAACAGAGGCTAGAGGTTCTCGAGCAGCGCCGGCCGGATGTCGGCGCGGAGGTGACTGCGGAGTTGGAGCGCACTATAGCTGAGCTGAAGCAGGAGCTTAGTGACCGCGATCAAGAGGCTCTTCTGTCTGATCTGGAGGTCGGGCAGCTACCGGAAGAGAAGGGAGTGGGCGTCGTCCAGTCGGTGACTGTGCTGGCGGCGCGGTTGGGCGTCGCGCTGGAGGCCCGGGATGTGGTGTTCGCGGAGCGCATCGGTGCGCCGCCGGCTGAGGCGGGGGGCCGCCCGCGCCGCGTTGTGGTGCGCTTGGCGCGGCGCCATCTGCGAGACGAGCTGCTGCAGGCGGCGCGCGTTCGCCGCACCCTCACTAGTACTACGGGGGGCCGCGTCTTCGTCAACGAGCGCCTGACACGCTACAACCGCCAGCTCTTTCACCAAGTCCGTGAAGAGTGTAGGAAGCTGCAATGGCGGTACTCGTGGACGAAACGAGGGCACATATACGTTCGCCAAGCGGACGGCTCGCCCGTCTACCAGCTTCGCTCCGAAGCGGACATAGCGCGGGTGCTCGGTTTCCATGGGAAGTGACTCGAGGAGACCTACAAACAGTTTTATACTTTATTTAGAGTTAATATTAAGTGTTATATTGTGTGTTTATTATACTGTATGTATCCTTTTGTTTGTTTGTTTGTTTTGTGTAATATCATGTGTCTTTCTGTTTGTCAGTACTTGTTTGATGTTCGTGTGTGTTTTTATAAAGCAATCATTCAGGCGACAAGAGGGGCTACTAAGTAATAGTTATTTATTATTTACAGTTCATTTATTTAACACTAAAATTGAAATATGTAGCCAAAATCTTAAAATTGTTTACATAAAATTATATTTTCCATATTATTATGTCCAATCAAACAATTTGTACTATTTACTTTCTATATGTACCCCATTGTTGTTTGGTTTTTGTTTGGCGTGGTTCTCAGTCTCTCTTGTGGTAAGCCTGGCAGTTGTCATAAAAACGCTGAGCTAAAATCAAAAAATTTGAAAGTTGGTCTCTTCAATGCGGGATCACTCGGCACAAGGCATGAGGAGTTGATTGTGGCCGTCGAGGAGCTGGATCCGGACATTCTGGCTATAAATGAAACCTGGCTGAGGTCTGGGGAGCAAGATAAAGAGCCGACACTCGCGGGATATCGGCTGAGACATAACTCCAGACCTGATCATGTACGGGGAGGTCGTGGTGGCGGCGTAGGTTTTTACATTCGCAAAGGGGTTAATGCTCGTACGTGCCAACATCCTCTACACTCAGAGGTCGAACAAATGTGGCTGAGGGTGCGCATTAATAACCTGCGCGTTGTCATTGGAACTGCCTACAGACCACCTTGGCAGAATGCAAGCGTGTTCTTGGATGCCATAGCGGATTCCATTGCCTCTTTCGCGAACCGTGATGTGTTGATCTTTGTTGGTGATCTCAATATAAATCTTCTTGACGCCAGTAGCAGTAAGTCGAAACAGCTTTTACAGTTTCTGCACAGTGTACACCTTAGCCAATTAGTCACTGAGCCTACACACTATACAGAGCACAGTCATACTCTTATTGATGTGATTTGCGCCGATGCTCAAGCTCTGAAAGTAACAGTTAAGCACACTCCTGACCTGGGGGGTCATGCAATGGTTACAGCCGAGTTCAAGATCAAAAAAGATAAAATAAGTCCTCAGTGGGTGACATATAGGCCTTTAAGGAATATTCTTGTAGAACAGTTGAATAAAGACCTTGATACCATAAATTGGGATAATTTTTATGAGATCAATGACATAAACATTCTTGTTCAGACTTTCACTAATTGCCTTATCACATTGTTTGATCTGCATGCTCCAATTAAAACTCAGAAATTTAAGCATCCATCACACCCATGGATAACTGATTCTATCAAATCAATGATGGGTATTAGAGATAGCTATCATAAAAAAATTAAGTTACATAAAACAGTGGCCTTCAAAGACTCCTACAAAACTATGAAGCATTTTGTAGAAGAAGCTATTGAGAGGGAAAAAAGATGTTATTTTGATAGGCATATAAATACAAACATTAAAAATTCAAAAAAATTATGGCAGAATCTCAAGAACAATGTGATAGGCAATGGTAGGAAGGAAGCGGATCTTCCACCATGTTTCAATGACCCCCACTTAATCAATGCGCACTTTTTGGATATTCCGGGCGAGGGGTGTGTGTCAATATCACAGCTCACATATTTTGAGTATCATAGATATAGCACTTCAAGTTTTACACTACTCACAGTTTCAGAGGATAAAGTGCTGAAAACCATAAAGGGGTTTCAGTCTAACGCTCAGGGCTTCGATGGTTTGTCCCTGGACATGATACTGTTGACTTTGCCACAAACATTGAAAGCGATCACCACCATAATCAATAAGTCAATAATTCAAGGCATCTTTCCTGATAGCTGGAAGGTCGCTGTAGTTAGACCCCTACCAAAAAAGGCCAACCCGTCCACCATGAATGACCTTCGTCCAATTAGTCTGCTACCTTGTATATCCAAGGTATTGGAAAAAATAGTCTGCGAGCAACTAACCAAGTACCTTGAAGTAAACAACATCCTTCCTCAACGGCAGTCGGGGTTTCGCAGCGGCCACAGCACAGCGACTGCTCTCGCAGACGTTGTGGATAATATCCTAGCTTTTCAAGACCAGGGTAATCTTAGTGTTTTGTTACTGCTTGATTTCTCACGTGCATTCGATTCTATAAATATTGATCTCCTATTGTCCAAGCTCGCTTATTATGGAGTTGACGCAAGTACAGTCCGGTGGTTCCATAGTTATCTCTGGAAACGACATCAGTGTGTGGAACTGCACACAGCGGATGGCTCCAGGCTACGTTCTACGAAGTTGCCTATAACTAGTGGTGTGCCCCAGGGGTCTTTCCTGGGACCTATCCTGTACATTCTGTACAGCGCAGATATCACCGAAAGTATCAGTCACTGCCAGTACCACCTATATGCAGACGATCTACAGCTTTACCTTCCTTTTAAATATATAGACCATGATAGCGCTGTGACAAGGGTTAACCAGGACCTAGCCCAAATCTCTACTTGGTGCAGATCAAATTGTTTAGTTCTCAATCCTAAAAAATCAAAGTTATTATTAATTGGTACCAAAAAGAGTGTCAGTCACTTTCATAATACCACTCTTAATGTACTTGTAAATGGTGAGAGAGTAGAGCGTGTTCATGAAGTAAAAAATCTGAGATTTAAAATGGATGAACACCTTAATTTTGAAAGTCATGTTGCCGAGTGCTCACGTAATTGTTTCTATAGATTAAAACTATTATACCGAATTAGGCCCTATTTGTGCGAGGAACTGAGAGTCACACTCTGTGAGACGCTAATTTTGTCAAGACTAAATTATTGTGATGCTGTATATGGACCGTGTCTGTTAGCTAGGACAAGCAAACTTGTTCAACGTGTCCAGAATGCTTGTGTGCGTTTCTGTTTTCATGTGCCTCCTCGGTCACATGTAACTCCTTTTCTAAATGCTGCAAGCATAATGAAGATGGAGGCGCGTAGGAGGCTTCATCTTGCCACCCTTTTGTTTGGCGTGGTGGGAGCAGAAAAACCGCGCTATCTCTTTGATAAGCTAGTATGGGCATCTGATCAGAGTAGGTACCCAAAGAGAAGCTGTACTAACATCTTTGTTACGATAAAGCATCGGACAATGGCGTTCCGTGGGTCATTTAGATTCGCCGCCTCGAGGTGCTGGAACGATCTCCCACCGCCGGTGCGTGACCTGAAAACGGTAGATACATTTAGGCGCCACCTCAAAAAGTACCTTATTGTTGTGCAAAAGTGATCCGACTAACTTTTGGGTTTTTCACGTTTAGATTATGTGCTTGATGGGGGTCGCGCTCCGGCACCATCGGGGCGGATATTGCCCATTTAATGCTCTGCTCTTTGGCTGCTTCATCTATTTAATTGCCTGGTTTATTGCTTGATCTGATCACTTGATGGGTTTCCAGTTTCTACCAGTGTCTTTGGCACAAGAGTGGCACCATTTTTTGTTTATCTTGCAATGTATATATTATAATATTGTTTTGTTTATTAAAGGGTAGCGTAAAGGAAGGAAAATGATACGAGACATAACCTAAGAGAAACAAATAAGACATAATAATTAGCCTCAGAATAAATAATGCTTTAGTTTTATTTCCACGCAATGCAATTACCATTATTTATTATCTTAACTCAGCACAACAATGACATACTTCTACATAGTCTTTTTAATCCTTGACTCCTTGTCCTTTTTGTAAGGGTGTAAACAGGCAAAGGCATCACTGTCATTCGGTCAGCTTATGTGTTATGTTTGACACAATGATCATTTATTTTTATTTTCATTTTTAACTGGTTTTTCATGTAAGTTGTTTTATTTTTATTGTTTTTTTTTAATATCGTGTATTGTCACGTGCGTGTCGACCTCAAGGTCCCGCCAGAATACCAGCGCTGCAGCGACAATTAATGTCGCTGTAGCCTATGCTGAGGCTGGGGCCTAGTTGGCCACAAAATATTTATTTGTTTGTCCCGTGTATATACTTGCGTACCTACTTTAGTTATAATTTTTTTATTTAACTTTTTTCTAATGTTATACTGTTTGTGTGGTCAATAAATGTTTTTCATTCTTTCTCTTTCTTTGTTACTAGAAGTTGCAGTGTGCGCAGCAGGCCTCCAACCAGGAGAACCGAAGATCTGGTGAAGGTTGTGGAGATCCTTGTTGAGAAGCGGACTAAGAAGATAAATTATGATAAACTAATAATATACCTTAAACTTATACATATTGAAGTAGGATCTCACATTTACCGTTTAAATATTCTCCTTTCTTAACAATAGAAAAGAGATTAGTTATCTATACGTTTAATAATAGATTATATATCACATTTTAAAATGTTTAAGTTCTCTCCAACGGATTGGTTGATAAGACCGCCAAATTGTAACTGTGTATTGTACTTGTTTTTTTTGTAAACTGTTACAATAAAAGTATTGTCTCTTTATCTACACGTTTCCAATGTCCGCCAGTGCACAGCGGCCGCGGGCAGCGTTATCAGGATGTCCGTCGGAACCGCGGTATCGGTTCGCGCCACAACAACCTGTATCTGTGTCATGTGCAGCTCTCGGTGACATTGAGGTATACTGCGTAGCGATGGTCTATCGATTTATTCACACAACTACCCTTTGATAAGGATATTTATTTATTTATTTATATTTATTTATACTTTATTGCACAAAATCAAGTACAAATGGCTAAAAACATTATCTACCAGTCAACCAGTAAAAAGAGTTAGAAAAATAAGATAGACGGCGCAAAAAAGAGGTACCTACTAAATATATATCATTTATATAACTTAAGTACAAATAATATAATTCTAGATAATATACTACATAAACTACACAAATAATGTGGGCGCATGTAGATATTATGTTTCTTGTAAACGTGTCGCGAAGCGGTGAAAGAATACTACCACCCTCTCTCTTCCCTTGGGTGTCGTAAAAGGCGACTAACAGACTAAAGACTGCACATACATCCAACAGCATAGAGCGGCGATGGGCTCACCACCTGTCACGCTGAGGACATGTGCAGTCGCTATTTAGTGAAAAGTGGACTATGGCAGAGGACTGCTTTTGTGGTCCTTATTGCCTATAGTCTCTGACTAACCCTTCGGGGATAATAGTCGTGATGTATGTATGATTCTTATAATGTGACTTGGAACCGTGTTTGTACATTGAGCCAGTTAGTGTCAAGTAAGTAGTCTAAGATCCGAGTATAGAACGACCTTCACCGAGAAGGTTAATGGATGAAAAGTATTTTATATCAAATTTAATATGTTAAATAATATAACGCGAGTGGGTTGGCTGAAAAATTTCAGTCCAGTACCATTAATGATTAATTAAAAAAAATATTTTTTTTGCATTGCACTGGTTTGGTGTGTGTGTGTTTGTAATGAGCTTATCTTTATATAAACATAAATTTTATTTATATAACGGTTGCAAATTACTAATACTGACTTGCCTGTTTACACCTGCCTACCCAATGTTATGACATGAAAAAAATAGTCAACCAAACGTTTGCATATTCTATAGGCTTCATACTTTCGATTGGTACCTATGTAATTTATCTATTATCGAAACAAGTGCAATATTTAAAAAAATATTTTTAAATATTTATTTAATCATATACTGCACTGAAATTTTTCAGCCAACCCACTCGCAATATATTTTTTAACACATTAAATTTGATATAAAATACTTTTCATCCATTAACCGCTCGGTGAAGGTCGTTGTATACTCGGATCCTCTACTAAAGGGAGATACAGTAATACTACGACCAAATTCGATTAAGAATGTTTGTAAACCAATAATTGTTGATATTTCTGTATGCAAATATCTAGTGTTACTTAGATTTTTACTTTTGCTTGTGAGAGAATCACTGGAAAATAACTAAGAATGGTGTATTTCTTTCGAAAAACAGTAAAAATCCGAGTGAGAATAGATATTCAATAATTGGTAGTAATTTGATTTTTTTTATTATAGGTATATTTGTTTATCAAAAATAATACATTTTAAGTTTTTAAACTCTAACAAACTACATAATATACAGTTTGTCGGCAGCAATTTAAATAAACATTCTTCATCGAATTAGGCCGAAGTATTGCCTTACATGACATGGTAACACTTTAGTTCCCCTTAAACCCCAAAACACACTTGACTTTGTACCGTGTTTTTATAGACTTACAGACTACTTTAGTATGAACAAGTTTGGTTATTTCGGTTCTGTGGTTCATCTTATGTATTGTTATCGCAAAATATCGCATAGTCTATGCTCGATTCTGTCAAATTTGACGTTGACAGTTAGTGTCAAAAAACTGTCAAAAAAATCCAAGACTGAGGGGTTACGTTACTTTTGAGGCCTACTGTACAATTGTGACAGTAATGAGAACGAATGTCACACAAAACAAAGATTTTACAAAAACACATCCATTCCTGCTCCTTCGATATCTAAGTTTTCCTTCTGTGTCCTCTAGACAATAAACTAATTACAGGGTCCTACTCAGACGTACACAAATAAAATGTGATCTGCACTCCACCAGTTAATTTGTTAGAAGCATTAGCTACGTGCACCCCGTGCCGGACTCCGGCTTACTCCGGCCGTTTGTTATGGCAACACTGTATGGGGTTACGGCCCATACATCATGGCAATACCTTTATGTGGCCATGATTAATAAGCACCATTGGCTTATGTGAAACGGTTTAATGTATTTCGCCGATTTGTATTGTGTTGTTGGTGAAGCTTGAATTATTACAATTGAGAAATAACTAAGAGTGAGACAGTGGAGTCTTTGATTTTTTAGCTATAATTTGTTACATATTGAGTAAGTCAAAAAATTTTGTCATCATCATCATCATCAGCCTATGCAACACGTGGGGATATTGGGCCATAACCCACCACGCTGGCTCAATGCGAGTTGGTGGATTTTAACGACTGCCATCTACGACAACAACCAAGGCCAACGGCTTAACGTGCTTTCCGAAGCACGGAGGAAGCTCAAGATGTTTTTAATTGGTCAGCCATCAGGCGACCCAGCATTGGAAAAATTGCTTAGCGGGCAGGGTCGCAAGCCGAACACGCTAGCCGCTGAGCCATCGAGAGCTCAGCTGCCACGAAATCAGACGCAATAGAAACTATAGCACCATAGCTACGATAGCACCCGACGACGCGTCTGGCAGATACTGTTGCGGTAGCTACACGGTAGCATCGACGACGCTCCCTCTCCCGCCTCAGCCAGCACTGGCTCCGCATTTGCAAGTAATCTCTAGTCTTTGTAACAGACAAGGAGATGTATGTAACTGTTATAAAGAGTCACTTTCGCAATGACAGATGACCGATTGGGTGACCAAATAAAAAATATCCGGCTCATGCTTTGGAATGCGCCAATTGGCTGTCTGCTTTCAACAATATAGCTGGTACCAAACAATTGATTTGTTCCGGATTCGTCGTATTCCTGATTCGTCGTATTCCAGATTAGTCGTATTCTAGATTCGACGTATTCCAGATTCGTCGTAATACAGTCCACCTTAGTACCTATCATATTTGTTATAAAATAAAAAACCAAATACAAATTGTTACTTATTTAAGTGAATAAATATAAGTATTGGAACAAAAAACTCTCCTCGATAGAACAAAAAACAGTTTGTTACTAATTCAATAAATTCATAAAATGAAACAATTAAACTCATAATTCACAAAGTCTAGAAAGGCACTCAATATAATTTGTTAGTTGTTTTCTTAAGATTGTACAGTCAAGGTGTAAAAATATGTAATAATTACTAAACCACAACAAAATATATTACAATCAGTGCAATGTATGTAGTTATTTTGTATTTTGTTTTCTACGATAAGACATGGTGTCTGTTATAGACAATCTTGTTATGTTTACAGAAAGATGTAAACAGCTTTAAAACTTATGTACTACTTACCTACTAACCGACCAGGGTCCTACGTAACCTTCTTTAATCTGTGGTCCTACTGTCACCTCTTAAAAATACAAATGCCCATACGAATTTTACATACATACATATAATGACGACTATTATCCCCGAAGGGTTAGTCAGGGACTAGGCAATGAGGTCAGCGAAGCAGTCCTCTACCATAGTCCACTTTTCACCAAATTGCTTCTGCACATGACGTGCACAGCGTGACAGGTAGTGAGCCCATCGAGCTCAATGCGGTTGGATGTATGTGCAGTCTTTAGTCCGTTAGTCGCATTTACGACACCCAAAGGAAGAGAGGGGGTGGTAGTATTCGTTCACCGCAACGCGACAAGGTTAGAATACGAATAGGTACATCGAATTTAGAATTGTAATATTAAAGTAATACTTACTATTCTAAGCGGTGACAGTAGGACCCCAGTACAATTAAGTGAATGATCCAATATAATCTTACCGTTTAGAACTGATATACTTCGATAAAAAACAAGGAAAAATAATCTACTAATTTTTACGAAACAAGCAATATCCCCGCCCACTGATGCGACAAGTCCACGTAATCTGGTAATCGGTCTGTCCGGCCATCCGTCACCATTAAAAACGGATTGGAATTAGCACAACACGATATGGGCCCAGCTGTAGTGTCAATAGGAATCTAACTTTATTGCTGGAACTATCGTCCAATAAAGCTCTGAGGGCCTACTGTCACCTCTTAGAGCAATACTTACCTATTACTTTAATCTTACTATGTCAATTTTTCATAAAAAATTTAATAGGTAACATTACAGTAAAATACTGCTCTTAAACGTGATAGTGTCACAGTAGGCCCCATGGGTGTCTTCTAAATTTATTTTTTTTATTTCATTGGTTCACCAGCATTTTTGTCTCATTTTGTTCAAAGTAAAAAATAAAATAAAAAATTGTATTGTAATTGTAAGGAAAGGGAAAAAAACTAATTATCCAAATTTAAATAGATGCTTTAGGACAATCATCATCATCAGCCTATAAACGTCCCACTGCTGGGCACAGGCCTCCCACGTGGACAATAGCACGTGAGGATATTGGGCCATAACACACCACGCTGGCCCCATGCGGGTTGGTGGGTTTTAACGACTGCCATCTTACGACATCTGGGACCAAAGCTTAACGTGCCTTCCGAAGCACGGCGGAGCTGGAGATGTTTTTTAATTTGGTCACCTATCTAGTAACCCGGCATTGCGAAAGTTGCTTATCGACGACGATTGTAAACCGAAGGTCTTAACCGCTGCGCCATCGAGCTTTAAAGACAATACAAATATCTAAAAAACTGAATAGTAAACATTTAAAAAAAAACATTAATTCAACTGAGTTTGCTCCCACCTACCTCTACGCAGAGTATGTTTCCGTATGTTTTTTTTTTATAAATGAAGAAGGCAAACGAGCAAGCGGGTTACCTGATGGAGAGAAACCGCGTCGAAATAACCACGTCGTCGTCGACAATTCGAGCAGCTCTGCGTTGTTATACAAAAAGAAGCAATTACCTAGTAAAGTCTCTCAATTGCAAAAGCAAATATTGTATTTCTCAAACACATCCCATTATACAACAGCACGCATTTCTCAGCAAAGCGTAAAGCGAATCAGTTAAAATTCAATTTGAAGCTAAACAGACAGGCTGCGTCCGCGCACCCGCTAATGAAAATGTACGACTGCGCGATAACCTGTTATGGCGTACGGAAAAGGAGAGAAGTGCGTTGTTTGTGCTGCGGGCTTTATGCGAAATTGGACTTTTTGGGAACATACCACTTTTTAAAGTCTATGTCGTTTCACAGACAAACAGACATAGACATTTTTATAAAATTACGTGCTTATTTAAAACAAATAAAAATGTATGTGCACATCTCAAAAGTTTTAATGTAGGTACCTAAGTAATAATATCTCGTCACAGAGGCGGTTAAAAAAAGGTGTCAAGGTAAAAGCCGATTCAATGTGTACCTAACAACCGTGTCATATTAAGTCCCAAGACTGTTCATGGACGTGCATGATAGTTGGCAAATGTAACAGCGAAACCACTTTCCAAGCCGTTTCTAAAAGTTCGTGTGAGGTCTCTTAAAGTCCCACATCTTAATTGTATTGGATTTGGGTGACATCAATAATAAATTGAGGATACTGATGGCGCAACGATTAAGGCGATCGATTAAAACCCACCTACCCGCATTGGGCCAGCGTGGTGGGTTATGGCCTAATACCCCCACATGTTATGCTACGTGGGAGGCCTGTGCCTAGCAGTGGGACGTTTATAGGCTGACGATTATAATGGTGATCATGCTTTCCAAATACTGGTTAGTGACCCAGGATATGGATCAAAAATCCGACACACACATTGCCTGTCCTGGAATTGAACTCAGAACAGTTTGTTTTATAAATTGTAACACAATGCATGCATAAACAAAATTAGTCTTAGTTCGTAATTACTTTGTTAGTAATTTTTTTTTTTATTCCTATTTGTATCGCTACTTTTGTAATTATAATGAAATTGAACTACCTTATTAAAATAAAATATGCACTTAAACGGGATGTAAATGCCTAGCATTTATTAAAACATTTTACATCACAGGAGTGCGTTTGTTTTCTAAACGCAAATGTTCATCGCTATATTGCACAATGAACAAACATAAACATGATGGAATTCCTTATGCACTACGCTGGTTCCTCGTGATAAAGTTACGGAACTGATTCCACAAAACACACAATCAAATCATCTATTAACCGCGCGATTTACGTAAACATGCAGAATAAGGATGTGTCACACACAAAGCTATGAAATAAAGATAATAATAAAACGTACAAACAGACAACATAGTGGTTTGTACACCGGCTTTCATGGTGTCGCCATCTCTGAGGTCCCGGGTTCGTACCCCGGTCAGGTCAACTTAGAAATTATTGTTTTTCTGAATTGTCTCGGGTCTGGGTGTTTTCTATGTATAATATGTATGTATTTAAGTATTTTCAGTATGTTTATCCGTTGTCTAGTAACCATTTAACGAGTGTCATAACGAAGCTTCTCTTGGGCTAGAATATAGCCGCTATATAATTGGTGTGAGTGTAGGAAAGTTTCTAAAAGTTTATTATATTATTATTATACTCTTTATTTAACATATATCTTAAGAAAAATTTTTTACAATATTTTATATAAAAACATATTTACAATATAAAATATTATAAAAAACTTAACCTATGTTGCCACCGGCAGCGGGGATAGACCCAAGCTATCGGTGGTTAGGGCTGCAGAGTGAGGAACCTCCTCACAATACGTGCCGTGTCAAGGAGTACTGCCTTCTGTATCTGACCCTTGACCCAACCTTTTAGCGAGAGCCTCTCTAGATGTTGATCGAGGCTCTTAGCTATAAGACCGTGTGCCGAAACGACTATCGGTACAATAATAGTTGAATCCACATCCCACATGGCGGCAACCTCGTGAGCCAAGTCAAGGTACTTACTGAGCTTGTCCTTCTCGGCTTTCACGAGGTTCTCGTCATGAGGTATGGTAATATCAACTAATATTGCTTGGCGCTGAGATCGGTCGATCACCACGATATCAGGCTTATTAGCGACAATAGTCCTATCCGTGATGATAGAGCGATCCCAGTAAAGCGTTGCATGACCATTTTCGAGAACTGGCGCAGGTGCGTACTTATAGTACGGCACCTCTGATTCAACAAGGCCATTATTGAAGAGCAAGTTGCTGGTGAATTATTCTGGCTACTTGGTTGTGTCTGTGCAAATACTCTCCGTTAGCAAGATGAGAACAACCGGAAATAATATGTCGGAGTGATTCTCCAGGACGGCGGCATGCCCGACGGATGTCGACCGTACCGTCCTTCATAATATATTTCCGGTAGTTATTCGTCTTGATAACTTCATCTTCAATGGCACAGACAAAACCTTCGGTTTCCCCAAAGAGGTCACCGAAACGTAGCCAGTTCACCGAGGCAAGCAAATCTACATCAGGCCCAGTTAGAGCCCGATAGTAGCGCCCGTGTAGCACCTTGCTCTTCCATATGTCCTTGCGATCGAGAGTGCTTAGCACCACTGGTTTGCGCCAGTTTTCTGTTGCCAAGGAGAGCGGCGTAAAGTGTCTATCAACTGCCACGACATCCAAATGCATCCCGCACTCACTGTTAAGGAAATAATCCCTGAGACTGCACACCTCACGGTTATGTAGGTCCTTGGCATTTAAAAAGCCGCGACCCCCACATCTCCGCGGGATGTACAGCCTCATAACAGATGAGCGCGGGTGTAGCATTCTGGAAGTCGTGAGCATTTGACGGACTCTTCTATCCAAGGCGTCCAATTCGGTCTGAGTCCATCTTAGTATGCCAAAGGAGTATGTGAGCAGAGGCATAACCCAGCCATTAAAAGCACGCGACTTATTATTATTATTATTATTATACATACACGACTATTATCCCCAAAGGGTTAGTCTGTCAAGGCAATGAGGATCACAAAAGCAATCCACTGCCACGGTTCACAAAATAAAAACTGCACATGTGCTCAGTGTGATAGATGGTGAGCCCATCGCCGCTCTATGCTGTTGGATGTATGTGCAGTCTTTAGTCTGGTGTAGTCGGGTCAGTAGTTTGGGTCAGTAATATTCTTTTAATTATTTTATTTCACTAAATAACTAATAAAAAAATCTGCATCAGCAATGTTATAGCAACACGATTCACTGTGCACAACTATAACAGCCAATCGCTCGACTGCCCGAACAACGAGCCGTAAACGCGTCGTTTTACGAGCGTTTTCGCTTTCACACCATTTGCAATAAATCAGCGACGCCTCCTAGTGGGCGAGCTTGACGTGTCACACCGGATCATGGTCAGGCGGTCATGCACACGGGCGGTTTGTGAATTGTTATTTATGTATATTTTGTAGCAAACAACTTATTTGGCTTGTTATAAAAAAAAAGCTTTAAAAAGGAATTGCATTAAAAACTGTTTTCCATTTTCCTATGCTTGTTACATTTTTTGTCTAATGTGATTACGTCAAACTATACAAACAGTGCGGTAGTAAAAAAGCGTAGCTAGATAATTCGATTAAAGGCTTTTTTCCACTAAATAATCTATGCTGTCCCACTGATTGATAAAGGTGGGAGCAATGCTTTGCCTTTGAGAAGTACCGAGCTCGAAGCCGCTGTGATGCCTGAGGACGGGGCGTCGACGACGTTGACTATTCGTCAAAGCGTTGGTCTGTCAAGACGTGGTCTCTTAATAATTAAAAACATTGTTAATATAACTATTTTGGTTTATAGTATTATTTAATTTAATTTAATTTTAGTACTGTTTGATTCTGATTTCTGATTTATGATTATTATTATTGTTATTTATTTATTTTTTCCCAATTCAATAATTACTCTGTAAATTTAATTTTAAAATAATGTGATTTTAGTGTATATAATGATTTTACGTAGTGTGCATGAGCAATGTAACTGTAGCCAGTCTGTGCATACACATTTAAGGGTATCAATCTAGCACAAAAATGTTTTAATTGATGTTCTAAATGCCTTTTCGATTGATGTCTGTTGTGATGCCTTATTAAATAAATAAAAAAATAAAAAGGATGACCGCTTCTTGTCCAGAAGCACCACAATAGAAGCCTCAAAGAGCTATGCGCCTGCTGGATCGGGAGTTTGACATACCACCGCCCTAGACAGTCGGAGAGAGTTAATTCTTCGTGCAGGTTTTGGGAGGGTATTATGCTCCCGTCCCTTCTCCTTCGCCTGACGCTTGGTCAAAAGGAAGAGGGGGAAAGAAGAGTCCCTTACCCAGAGCCTATATAACCTGGGACATTTCATTAATCTTTTCTCTGCGACAAAAAAAGGGAAATGTGAGCCTTTGCCAAGATCATATACCTCTTTCCCATGCAGATGTCATTATCCGTGCTTCGTTATCCTCATTGTTAAAGGTCTTAACCTTCTCGTCATTTGCCGGTGACGTAGTTAATAGCACCATGTACAGAGGTGACCAATGCAGATATGATTGCACCAACGCATCGGGCTGCGACTTGGCTGCGACCGCAAGCTCTTTTTATTTCTATTTTTGAGCCACGTCATAAAAAGGTACAAACGCTAGCGTCATCCTACTACAAAATGTCAAAAATTTATTTAATAAACTTTGAACTCTAACGTTTGGGTATAAGCTAGCTAAATTTCGCAGCTTTGAGTAGGTTGACCTGTGTTCAAATGCGTAGGATAACGCCGCTCGAACGCCCGTCTACACCGTACCACTAACGGGACGGATTTCACTCGGGCGCCGCGCCGCCGTCGATTCCTCGTTTTACTGTCAATACAAGTAAACGTCTCAATTTAGTCAGCAACGTTACGGCTCTTACGCCAGGCATTTCAGGCTTTTACTTGGGAGACACTGAATAAATGCTACGATATAGGAATAGTTTGCTTGGGCAATTTTTTAGAAGTGTTCTTGATCGGAACACCATCGCACTAACGTAGAAACCACATACTAAATATTTTTTCTAACGTTATCTATATTATGGCAAGACAAAGTTAGTAATGATGCGTTTAGTCATTATGCGTCTTAACGCGATTAAGTCGTAACGTATCGTAAACTGATAGCAATGTAGACATATTAAGAACGTTTATACAAGGACCAGAGTTGTGTTTCAGGTATGAAGCGAACAAGAGGCCAATTACAAAATCGAGAATTTGAATGAGGTGGATAAAATCAACTTTTTAAATTATTTTGACTCCTTAATTATTTGTCGTGAAACTATTTTAATACTCGTAACGTAAACTACCTTTACCCAATGTTAGATAGTTCCGCCCAAATCAGGCATGTCGATACAATTATGGACTTTACCGATGTACGTACAATTACGTGATACACAGAAGTGGTTTTGCGATGGGTCCGATAAATCCTGTGTTTGCGGACACAACAAAGAAGCCACCGCTAGCTAGCTAGCTCGTGGCGGACGATCGTGCGCCGTGCCGGACCGCCGGACTGGCCTATTGTGTGTGCTACGCTAATTTATAGGTGGAATCTCCATGAAAATATGATTTTATCTCTATCTAAGATCTGGCGAGATGGAGTACAAGCCAATATTTTGCGTGATAAACAATATTATCGACCAAAAAAACTACTTAAAAATTAAATAAGTTTATAGATCGATTCGATCGTCTTCGATTCGCCTGTAATTACTACAGCGAGTTTTCTGAAGAACTTTTTGATCCAATCCCACCCTCTCCCGTACTACACGTGCTGGTCTTAGGAACCACCATCATACTGTACAGACTATCAGTACCTACTCTTACCAAAAAAATTGGCAAGTCGTTCCTCTGTAAGACTATTCGGCTTTGGAATTCTTTCCAATGCATGTGTTTCCCAGCTCCTACTGTCCCGGGTCTTTTGAGCGGGGCGTGAAACGGCATTTATGCAGGTCGTCATGAATGGGTGCGCTTGTTAAAGTGCTTATTCCACGATGGGGAGCGCTCTCATTATTTTGGACTGCATCGGCTGCTTACCATCAGGCAGGATGCGGTCACTATGACGAGTCAAGATAAAAAAAACTTAAATACGCTTTGATAGCTTGCGAACAAAGCTGTTCCATCATAAAAAATACTATTAAGTTTCACTATTAAATCGCTATATTATTATTAAAATACATGCGACTAATTATCTGTTGTCCAAATAGAATAGAAGGGCTCTATCCAGCAGTGTGATATTTATAGGCTGAAGATGATAATATGTCATTCAAGCTAGCAGCGGTTTTTTATAGTAAAAATATACATTTTAGTTTTTATTCCCGCCGGCTCTAGAAAGCATTCTAGTGACGTAAGGAAGATTCCCAGTCGTGACGTCGTGCCGGACAGCCAGTCGCTCTCACGACGACCGGTTGCCCCACCGCATGTGTGGTGCCGCGTTATCGCACCTATATTTATTACCGCAAACTATGATACGTGAGTGACGTCCAAGTTACGAGTTACTAGAACGGCTCTATATGCCTCGTCAAATTCTCATGGCTAAGGGTAGTAGGGGAGGTCAGCTCAGAGCGGCCACCTTAACTTTGACTTTAAAAAAGTACCACTATAGAATCAATTTAAAAAAGATTTTTATATCAAAATAAAGGGAATTTAATAAGCTTTCATAACGTGTAGGCACATTTTGCAAAAACTTAAACGGTTTATTTTAATTTGTAAATTACGAAAACTAGTCACAAAACCGCTTTGCCCGTGTTGGCCGCTTAAAGCGGCCATAGGGGTAAGGGCAAAGTGGTCATGCCTAAATATAACAAGAAATTAATTTTAAAAAACAAAACACCATAAATTAAAAAAAAGCTTTATTTTAGATAAAATCAAAAAGTAACTAATAAAGTTTCAAATGGAACAATAATTTCAATCTTCATACTTTCTTACTAAAATCCATGTATCAATAGTTCCCCCTGCGTAGTTTTTCTTTTGTAGTTGTGGTCAACAACTAACTAATACTCGTACTTAAATCAAAAAATATATAAAACATTCTAATCATAAGTACTCGTAATACACAAAAACAAATTATTAAAGCGGCCAACTTTGCCCTTATTAATTGGCCACTTTGCCCGGACTGCTTTACCTTTTTCCACCATATTGTTTAAAATTTATTTTAAAAAAATTTTGGTTTGGTTGGTGGTAGGGCTGTTAAGTCCGCCTGGCTAGCTACCACCATCTTATCTAAGTCTGACGCCATAACAAGGATGTTTATAGCATTGTTGTGTTCCGGCAGTTTGAGATAAGATAGCCAGTTCCTCAGTGGATGAGGATTCCAGTTGAAGCGCGCTTCCACCTTCGGCCTTATCGTCACTTACCATCAGATGAGATGAAGGCCAAGCGCTTACCCGTTGCCAATATAAAAAAAACTCAGCTTACATTATTTATCCCATGTCGAAAGAAATGTTACACATTCAAAGCCAAATAGGTAAGTAACAATAGACGTGTAATAAAAAGATTGAATTCTGAAGAGGTTTGATCAAAACAGGTTGAACTGTCCCTGGATTTTTTTAACAAAATGTACAAATTCCTTGCACATGTCGCCGCGGCAACGCGTTTACTCCAATCGGCACCGAACGACTGCTTGGTGCGGGGCGGGAGGTTGGCTATAATGGCACAAAGGCAACGTCGCGCAATCGTTTTTAGTTACCGAAAAATTGGGTGTGGCCGCTTTGCCTTCTATGGCCGCATTGAGCTGACTTCCCCTAAACACTAAAATAATCATCATCATTTATTGATGATGATTCATTGGGTGCAATCTCAGAATAATAACTAAAGCATAGAAGGAGTGCTATGACATTTGAGTGGGCGCTCCGTTTGGTCACCATTCGAATTACATTTGTATAGGTCGCTTTTAAATTTTGTATCATAAATGGTGACCGGTTTTTTTTTCGCTAGACATTTGACGTTTTTGGCAACTTATTTTGTCTCTTTTCTTTCAATGTTATGGCCCATTTGAAAAAATAGGACAACTATACGAGTCTCATTTGGACTCCTTCTATGAAGATATTTTTTTAATTAATTGGACCACTTAACTCTCAAAAGGTGCTGTGATCCAGCTATTTTTAAAGTTGGACAACTGCCTCTAGGAAAGACCCATGGTCCAACTAGTTGGACAGAGCAGTTGGACCACTGCCCCGCACTGCTTTAGTTATAAACCTGTGGGTGCAATCTTCATAATGAAGATTGGAGGTCAGTTAACTAAATTTCTACAATTCTGACAAAAAAAAATGCTTCACCAAACGAAACATCGCAGACCAGAGTCTCGATCTACTATTTTAAAGAGTCTTAAGTGGTGCCGCCGTAATCGAGCCGATATTTATGAACGGTACTGCCAGAAAAACCCAGGTTTGTGCATTCTCGTCTACGATAACTCCCTTCCATACTCCTCCCTCTCTTCAGAACTCTCCGTTACCCATTTCATCATCGTTACATTGAGAGTGTTATTTTAACTGCCTCCCGTAAGTTGGGTATTCTCAATAAGGTGAGGCGGTTTTTCACTCCCGAGCAGCGCTGTTTGCTCTACAAAACTCAGGTGCGATCGAGTATGGAGTATTGTGCCTATCTATGGGACGGCTCCGCTAAATACCTCCTCGATGCACTTGATATACTGCAAAGGCGAGCGGTACGCATTATTGGAGATGCTGAGGTTACAGCCTCTCACCACCTGGAGGTCCTCAACCTCCAGCTGCGTAGAGACAAAGCTTCTCTTAGTGTCTTCTGCCGAAATTACAATGGAAAGTATTCTGAAGAATTTTTTGATCTTATCCCGCCCTCTCCTTTCCTGTCCCGGACTACACGCGCTGGTCTTAGGAACCACCATCATAGTACTGTGCAGAATATCAGTACTCGTACCAAAAAATTTGGCAAGTCGTTCCTCTGTAAGACCATTCGGCTTTGGAATTCTCTCCAGGCGCAGGTGTTTCCCAGTTCCTTTAATCCCGGGTCTTTTAAACGGGGCGTGAAACGGCATTTATGCAGGCCGTCATGAATGGGTGCGCTTGTTACCGTGCTTGTTGCACGGCGAGGAGCGCTCTCATTATGTTTGACTACATCGGCTGCTTACCATCAGGCAGGATGTAGTCACTATGACGTGTCACATTAAAAAAAAACGGTGTCTCGCCGATGTGATTTTGCCATTTTCCCTTCATTCTATCCTGAAATAGGCGGAGATCTGCCTACGTGTTCAAGAACAGCATAAGACTTTGTCGTTGATTCCTTATGGCTTGTAGGCCGTGAGTACCAGAAGCAGCATCATATACAAAGGCTCTCCAATAGGCCCTATACCAGTTCTAGACGGATGCCTGTGTGTGCATTTCAGGGCTTCTAGAATAGCAGCCGTTTACCAGGTAGATGCTCCTTCTCCCTCGACGTATCCTAAATAGAAAAGTTTATCTAGATTACAAGGGGCTTAACGAATATGTGGCTGAAATTGTAAAGCGACTGCTTAAAACAGATATGCGAGTTTTTATACGAATCTGTGCATCTGAAAGCTGCATCGTCTAGCGCCGCTGCATGCTGTGGCTTCCGCTGTCGTCCACTTTGTGAACTAAATGACTGCGATCTTAAGACAAAGACTTTCACTTTGTTCTTTATTATTATTGACGACCTCCGTAGTCGAGTGGTTAACACGCCGGTTCTAGCTCTGCCATCTCTGAGGTCCTGGGTTCGATTCCCGGGCAGATCAATTTAGAAATAAATGATTTCAGGTGTGGTGGTTTTCTTTGCAATTATCAATATTTAACCAATAAAAACAAGTTTCAAAAGAAGTTTAACTTGATAAGACTTTAAACTATCACGTTGCATTGCATTAAAAAACTATTTAACGGAACCTAACCATATTAATTTTGTAAGTAAGTACATATCTACTTATAGTCGGTTCGCTTGGGACCACGGCCGCAGCATCGCGGCCGAAACGTCAAGCAGTAGTTATGTACCTACTTACTTACTAATAAAATTAATCGTGTTAGGTAACGTTAAAATAGTTTTAAAGCTTAACTTGGGCTAGACAACTGGTAGAAAAGCATTTTTTTATTTTAATTATTTTAAATTTGTGTTTTGCTACTGCTGGTAAGAATAGTGACGTAAGAGAGCTTCCCAGTCGTGACGTCGTGCCGGACAGCCAGTCGCTCTCACGACGACCGGTTGCCCCACCGCGTAATCGCACCGATATTTACTACCTCAAACTATGATACGTGAGTGACATCCAACGTAGGAGTTACGAAGCGAGGCTATGTATATTTAAATTAAATTTACGCAAAACAGAAAGCGGTCCTTAAAGACTTCAAAAACAATGAATAATGTCAAAAGATTATAAACGCCACAGATATCCGGAGGTTCTCGATTCAATTCCTAAGTCAAGCATAGTGTGCTTGGGATTTTTCAATGCATAGCCCAGGCTGGTGATGACTAACCTGCTTTTGGCTAGCTGATTAAGGCAATACTACTAATTACTTACCTACTTCCACCTACCCTTGTTACAACAAGCTCCTCACTTCCTTACAAAGAAATGTAGGAACAAAACCCTAAGCTCCAGAACAGCAGCTCTCAAGCTACCAGCGTGGGACCGCGCCACTGACGGACGTCACGACCCTCGATCGTGGCCGATCAGCCTAACCCACATCCACACAACCGCTGTAATTACACACGTGAGAAGTTACAAAACGTACGGGAGATGCATTGAGGTTGCTACACTAGAGACGACATCGCCGAGCCAGGTTTTGCGCACTGAGTCAGGCCTGGCGCACTCCTTAAGGCCCCTATTCACGTCGGCAGACGCATCCGCAGACGTCATCTGTCATGTCAATATGCGCGTCTGTGGTAGGTATACAGAGTCTGCTGACTCTGCAGACATTAAATACCTACCACAGACGCGCAAATCACCCCTCTACACGTCGGCAGACGCACGCAGATGACTTCTGCGGATGCGTCTGCCGATGTGAAGAGGGGGCTTTAGGTATGAAGCTACAAGTAGCCGACCGGACGAACACCCTGCAGTCGTTAGAAGAGATAAGAGCTACGCGATAGTACGGGATAGAAAGAGAGGCAACATATAGGTGAATTTAACTGTAGGCACGGGAGCGGTGTGCAACCTGAATTGCACTTTATTGTGTCTTTACAAGAGTCGCTATTTATTTGAATGACTTAGCGGAGTGAATCTTCTGCACTTGTGCTATTATGTAGGTATTCAATGACTGAGTGCTGTGTTGGTAGCGGCCTATAATAGTATACTACCGCCCTCATAATAAAAATGACTATCGGAACAAAGACTGCACATACATCCAACAGCATAGAACGGCGATGGGCTAACCACCTGTCATGCTGAGCACATGTGCAGTTATCATTTGGTGAAACGTAGACTGTGGCAGTGCACTGCTTTTGCGGTCCTCATTACCTGGCTAACCCCTCGGGGATAATAGTCGTTATATTTTATATTAGTGGCCGCTACGGTTTCATTCGTGTGGTTCCCGTTCCCGTGAGAATATCGGGATAAAAAGTATCCTATGTGATAATTCAGGTTATATACTATCTGTGTGCCAAATTTCATCCAAATCCATTCAGTAGTTTTTACATGAAAGAGTAACAAACATCCATCCATACTTACAAACTTTCGCGTTTATAATATTAGTAGAATGAGTTGCTGCACATAGGCTGCAAACGTCTCAGTGATTGGACCTTGCGGTCACAACTTAGTGCGCAAAAACTTGCTCTGAGTTGTCGTCTTTAGTTATAATGCCTCAATAGATGCATGCACTCGCGTTTGCATTCAAATGCAGTGACCGTTCGATATTCTATATTTGTATGGGAAATGGCGAATGTAACGCTTCTTTCGAAATGTTATGTGATCATACGAATACATCCAGGACCAACGGCCTATCGGACTTCCAAAGCACTGAGGATCTCGATACATTTTTTTGTGCAATAAAGTAAAAATAGGTAGTTAAATGGATTGGTGACCAAATAAAAAACATCTTGAGCTCCTCCATGCTTCGGAAGGCACGTTAAGCCGTTGGTCCCGGTTGTTGTCGTAAGATGACAGTCGTTAAAACCCACCAACCCGATTTGGGCCAGCGTGGTGGGTTGTGGCTCAATATCCCCACGTGCTATTGTACACGTGGGAGGCCTGTGCCCAGCAGTGGGCCGTTTATAGGCTGATGATAATGAAGTAATTAATCAGGTCACCTATCACGTGACCAAACTTTTTGGCGGAAGTTGATGAACTTGCAAGATATTACAAATTGCAAGCCGAGTGAACTAGCCGATGAGTCATTTAACTTTTTTGAATAATTAAATTTTTATGCACATAACTTTCTACACTCATCACACCGATTATCTAACCTAAATTAAGCTTCTTCTAAAACTCCTTTAAATGGTTGATTGGATAACGGATAAACACAATACCTATAGTACATAGAAAACACCCAGATTCGAAATTTAGAAAATTAGAGAACAGTTACTCTTTATATTGACCCGACCGGATATTGAATTCGAGACCTCAGAGACAGCCATGGGATTACTCCAGAACCGGTATCCTACCTCTCGACCTCGTCAAATTAAACTTTACATACTTACATATAACATACCTTAGAATAATAACGTATAGAAAGATAGTCTTCATACAAGCGCTCTGTCAAAAGTGAAGCACTAAACCGATTCACACTTTCGTGACGATTACTTGCTTGCGCTCGGCGACACGCACACGTACGCTTGTAACTTCTGAAAACTCGGCGTTTGGAGCCATATCTGGCTCTAAAAAAAGTGCTTCAAAATGGGCGCGCGGACATACCTTCTATATGTTATTATTCTAAGTAACATACATATTATATTATAATCACGACTGTTATCCCCAAAGGGTTAGTCAGAGAACAGGCAAAGAGGACAGCAAAAGCAGTCCTTTGCCATAGTCCACTTTTCACCAAATAGCGACTGCACATACGCTCAGCGTGACAGGTGAGCCCATCGCCGTTCTATGCCGCTGGATGTATGTGCAGTCTTTAGTCCGTTAGTTGCCTTTTACGACACGGTTAAAACACTTAAAAAATTTTGCAAACCCTCCAAACATTTGAAACTAAAATTACTCCCCGATGTGACAGTCATGCAAGAGCCGGGCGTGCTCATCGTGACCTTTGCCGGGCCCTAATGGACAGCCGCGGCAGCGTCGCACGTTTCACTCACTCCAAATTAGTGCACATGGAAAACGCTAGCATTCCCAGCCTCAGCCTATAAACGTCCCACTAGTCACAGAACATCCTTATAGGGCAAAGAACTGGACGCAGACTAAGTAAGCGGAACAATAGAAAGATGAAATAATGGTAAAAATCTGCATTAAGATCGGCTATCAACAGTTTTATTAGTGCATATAGAAAACGCTAACATTCTCAGCCTATAAACGCCCTACTAGTTACAGAACATCCTTATAGGGAAAAGAACTGGATATAGAAGCGTAGTAAGATAACAGGCACGATGGATAGATGAAATTGGTGAAAATCTGCATTGAGATCGGCTACCAATTGATTTTTTTTATGTGAAAAGCAGGCAAACGAGCATGCGGGTCACCGTATTCGTGCTGCTCCATTCAGAAAAAAACAAAGAAGTGCGAGTTTGACTCTCCCACCGAGAGTTCCGAACTGTAGGTGCATATTATAATTATTTTTTTCATTCTTCGTCAAAAATATAAAACTATACATCATAAAAATAATTAAAAATCTGTTTAAGTTTGTGCTAATGAAGCCCTTTCATACGATACCCCACATGACACGGTTAACTCGATTCAAAATTCAACATTTCTGAATTCGCAAAAAAACAGCTCTTCCAAGTGTTCCAAGTCTCTTCTTAGTGATCAATTCTGAAGGACAAAAGTACGCTAAGGACTGTCTCCCATCTGTGCAGGACTTAAGTAAACGCGAAAGTTGAAAAGATTGTAGACTGTAGATAGATAGATAGATAAAACGCTTTATTGCACATACAAAAATATAGAAAACATAAAATAAGCATATTAAAATTAATGTGGCCAAAGGCGGTCTTATCTCTTAAAGCGATCTCTTCCAGACAACCTTTGCGGTATAAAACAACAGAAAAAGAACGACAAGCGCACCAGAAACAAGCAAATATGAAATAAAAAAAAAATTAAAATACTTAATTTAAAAATAAATTTAATAAACTTACAATACAGATACCTACCTACTATAGAATATCATAAAAATAAATATATATTAATAAATAATATAATATATAAGTAATTATACTAGTAATATAATAAAATACATAAAATAGAGTAATAGTTGTTGCAAACTAGGACCTATAGTCAAGAGATGCGAATGCAGTTTGGCTTTGAAAGAAGCAGGTGACTTTGAGTGACGAACTTCAGATGGGAGTTTGTTCCAAAGGCTGACAGCTTTAACTGAGAAGGAGTCTCTGAAGTATTCAGAACGAGTCAAGCGTTGTTTCAGTAGGTTGTCAGCCTTAGACCTGAGTTCACGATTGTGATCTGTACCAAGAAATTGGAAACGTTCGTTAAGGTAAGGAGGGGGGTGCAAGGGTCATACAGCACGTTAAACAACAGCACCTGTACTTCTAAACGTAACTGTCTTTACAGCCACCGCAGCCTTTCCAGGTCCATATTGGCCGACTGCGCACGTTTCACTCACACCAAATGAGAGATTGGTAAGTAATGTGGCGATGCAATCAAAACAAACACCTAAAGTGGCTGTGGGAAATGTTTTGTAAAGGCCAGTCGCGTCGAAAGAGGGCTGATTTTTCAGATTTCACAAAAGTGAAACTCTTAACATTCATATCACCTGATGGTAATTCTGATCTGATCTGATCGGTAATTGGTACAAAAAAATTAAGCTAATGCCTGTTTCTGCCGCCAAGCAGCATTATTTGAAATAGCTGTGTACCGGTTTACAAGCATACAAAAATTTAATCAAAATATGTAGTGTTAATTCCGCTATCTCACTAATTTATCAAGCTTGGATGCTGTATGCAAGCACTGACCTCCCGTCCCCGTCACATGCAAAGAAAGCAATGTCTGTTAATAAGGCATGCAAACCGAAACCCGACAGTGTTTTATTATTTTAAGTACTTATTAATTGAGTTTATTGAATAAATATATTTTGACTCTGACTCTCTTGACTCTTGTTTCTTGCTTGCATGCAGCATCTAAGCTTCATAAAATAAGTAGTAAGTAAGTAAGTGAGTTTTATTGTGTAAGGAATAAAGTACAGTAAAAGCGGTTCTTATAGCTAACAATAGGAGTAGTGTCACTTAATCCTACTTTTACAAGTGTATGCACAAAAATTTTAATGAAGTGACTTGACTCCATAACAATACGTAAGTATATATTATTTATAGTACTTAGCTATAATCTATATTATCAACTATTTATAATCTAGGTATTCTTGAGTTAGTGGAATTATAACTACGTATTTTATGTCATTTTTGTAAGTCATGGACTTCCACAAAGTAACGCCTGATACCATTAATTATCAGGCTTCTTAGGCTGCGGAGACCGCGCACCATCAGGCGGGCCGTATGCTCGATAGCCTGCAGGCTTACTCTTGAAACACAATTGCATTAGTCAATTTCCAATCACAAATCTAAAAAATGTCAAATGGCACTTTTGTAAGCGACAATAGCGCCACATTGGAATTAAATTGCATGGAAATTGATTGAACAAGTTGTTATCGAGATGGCGTTCCGGAATTATCTTTACTTATCCCAATATCGATACATATGAATCGCATTGGAATTGTATTGAGATTGAGTTTGCATTCAAGAGTAATCCCCCAGATCAGTGTCTTAAGGCGAGTCACGGGTAAATGCGGGCAAAACTGATCAAATGGCTAATGTATTTACTATTAAATTACTCTCTTACAAAAATATATAATACACTAAAGGATATTGCCTAAAGAATGTGCTAATTTGTTACGCGATTAGATGTACTTTACTAGATTATAAAAAATCCCGAAAACAGGCCAAATAAAAGTCTAAAACGGATGATATCTCACATTTTTTTTTAATTTTTGACATAATTTTTACATGTTAATATTTATTTTGAAGTATTACAGAGAACCTGCTAATTCATTAAATCCTATAAAGTTTATATAGGCAAAAAATATATAAAAACCCACAAAATGCGCCTATTTGTGCCGCTTCGCTGCTATACCCGTCCCGTACCGTCGTATCGTCGAGAGAGCGAGAGAGAAGCGCTCTAAAGGACTGTCCTTAAAAAACATTGATGAGAAATCTAAATAAATCAACATTTATATTTTTATTCGTGCTGTGCTGGTCTACTACTACTACTACCGCCTCATCTCATCCCTTGGGTGTCGTAAAAGGCGACTAACGAACCGAAGACTGCACATACACCCAACAGCATAGAGTGGCGATGGGCTCACCACCTGTCACGCTGAGCACATGTGCAATTATCATTTAGTGAAACGTAGACCGTGGCAGTGGATGTCCACGTCTATAATTATCCCGAAGGTTTAGTCAGAGACCAGGCAATGAGGACCACAAAAGCAGTAAATGTATATTTTTAATAACAACTCAATGGTCTTTAGTAACGTTATTTGTAAACCTCGCTTTAGTTCTAATACCTCAATCGATCCACACCATCCCATAGATCACGAGCTCCACGCCCGCTGAGGCAAATGTCACCGGACTATGGATACTAATATGCAGAAAAGAACCAGTATAAGAACTATGATTGACATACTGACATACAAAGTTGGGGTGTGGTAGGTATAAATTTAGTTTTCTTGTTACAATGGTTCGACTTCCGTTTAACGTTCTACATAACTAAACGTATAATTAAACGTAAATAAAAAATCATTCAACTTTTGTTTTTTTTTTTAATTTAAATTTATTTTAAATTTTACTTTTTTATTCTAGTTTTGCAATATTGCCATTTAAAAAGTAATCACTAAAATTAAAATGAAAATTCTCACGTATGATGATGAGGTAGTAAATAAAATATATCTGGAACTTATGATAACTATCAACTTCAATTTCTAATATAAATCGTTTTTTAATATGTATAATGATTATTATTTGTAATAATAATTGAAGTTGATATATCTATCTAACTATCGTTAGTTGACACTATAAACCATATTTACTGGGAAGTTTGCCCTAAATTGTAACATAGTATTGTAATCGAGAGGTTGCGCAACCAACTGGCCCATCGATCGCAGGTTTCGTCTGTTTGTTTCAAATGAGTCAGTGATTGTGTCATGCAGAAAGGAACAAGTAACAACTGAAAAACTAGGTACTTAAAAACAACTTTATTGTGTACAATAAAGTGGTTTTTAGCTACCTATTTTTTATGTTGTAACATACTAAGGTGATTTGTTAACTCATTGACAAAGTCTGGGATTTCTGTAAGTGACAAGTAAAATTCTGTAAAGGTTTACTTGAATTATTTTGACAATGAAATTGACTTACTTACATAATAACATAATATTATTATTTATAAAATTTGTGGTAATGGTATTGTTTTAGTAATTTATCTAAGGATAACAATAAATAATGACAAAAATCGCATAATTATTTTATTTATATTATAGTAATTATTTTATTTACCTTACATAATTTGACGACAACTAAATTGTTTTTTCATTTTTATCATTTACCTATTCAAAAGAAAATCATATCTAATTATAATAATTACTTTGCTTTGTTGAACATTATCAATTTACTTACAAGTATGCAAGGACAATCACACCCTATGATGCAACATCAAAAATGGCTGCCCGTGTACTGCATAATGCTGCAAACGCGATGTAGATCAGTCGAAAGCGAAATGATTGACAGGCGGACAAGGCACAATAAACAATTACGATCCCTGCACCGTCGCCGTATCCGTGCGCATTTAAATCGGCGCAAAGGTCACACACTTTTGACACTGTTGTTGATGCTATTGTTCGATAAAGATTTGCGGTCGATTGCGACATTGGACCTTAGGGGCCGGCCGATGCGTTTGGTTGCCGCTCGTTTGTCTGTTGTCTAGTTAGTCTTTTGTTTTTGCTAGTTTTAAAAAATAATGACTTAAAGTGCGATCTTCTCGTCAAGTGATAAACAATGATAGTTTCATTGCAGTCGGCTATTAATTGTTGACATTTAGCAAGCATGATGTATACCCACCAATAATAGCGGTGACTTGATTTCATTGATTTCATTGTACCCAGTAGTACGACCAAAGTACGACAGTGTTGAAGAGTGAACTATTTATACTTGAAGGTTGAAGATAACGGTGATGACAAATTCAAAGACGTAAAGCATTGATACATCAATTAAAAATATAAAAAAGTCAAAGTCAAAGTCAAAATATATTTATTCAATAAACTCAATTAATAAGTACTTTGAATCGTCAAAATCTTTTTTAACCTACCACCCATTCAGGACGTCATTTTTTAAATGTGGCAAAGAACGGACGCAAGAAACCACAGCGCACATAAGCAACGACATTTACAAAAAAAAAAGAATATGTCGTTACCAGGTCCTAAAACACAAAATTTGAATTTAAAAATTATAATTGATGCAATACAAAACTACAATACAATGTATCAATTAATTATAGAAATAGAAATAGCTGTTGGAGTACTTCGAGCATTTCAGATCCAAGCTGTTTTGTCTTCTGTGCAATCTGACACTTTTAAGCTTTTTTATAAAGCTTTTCTTTGATTTTGATTTTAAATTTATTAAGTTTATTAAGTTAATTAAAGGTGAAGAGAACTTGCAGCTCGGCAAAGTGAGAACGGGCAATGAGTCACAGTTTTTCTTTACCGAAGACTGGCATAATAACATCAAAATATAAGATCGACTTTGATGCAAAATCTAAAATATGTCAGGCTCCTTAATTGCTTCGATGGAGCACCATTGTGTCACCGCCTTATGCCAGGAGAAATATTTAGAGAATAATAAAACAAGCTGATGATATTTTTGATAACGTCTCCAAGGGCATACATCATATTTGGTGGTCTTACTGCTGTCTCGCTGTTACGCCTCCGGTTTCGCGGCGGAATATTCATCCACCTTCACGTTTCCTATCCAACTACCATGGAACGCGACATTTTAAAAGTGTATAGAAAATAGAAGATCATCTTTGATACACCGAAATAAAACATCTCGGGCTCCTCCCCTGCTTCGATGGAGCACCCCGATAGCCTCATCGCCGCTCAATGCCGCTTACGAAACCGCCAAATGCCAGGAGAAGTTCAAAGGTAATTATTGTCGGCTGGCATTCCCGCTTGCTTATGCAGGAATTTAGCGATGCGCCCGCGCCGGCGTATTTGGTAATAGTTTTGGTGAACTGTTAGCGATTTCGTTTCGTTCGCGGGTGGTCGGTAAGGTGTTGCTGTTTACTAACGGAAGAAATTAATATTCAATCTGTATGTTTTTTTTAATTTACATACATACATAAACTCACGAGTATTATCCCCGAAAGGTTGGTCAGAGTCCAGGTAAAAGCAGTCCACTGCTACAGTCCACGTTTCACCAAACAACAACTGCACATGTGCTCAGCGTGACAGGTGGTGTGCACACCGCTCTATGCTGTTGGGAGAATGTGCAGACTTTAGTTCGTTAGTCGCCTTTTACGACCCCTAAGGGACGAGATGGGTAGGTAGTCTTTCTTCCTCCACACCCACAGCTCAATTAGAAATTTGCACTTATAATTAATCCTGTTGTCCATGTGAGGCATATACAAGCAAATGTGTTTATATGTAGGTACATCTGCCTTCCCACATCATCACATAATTATATCACGACCATAATCCCCAAAGGGTCTGAGTCTAAGTTTAACTGTCTGATTAAGCCTAGGCAATGAGGACAGCAAAAGCAGTAGCCTACCATAGTCCACTTTTCACCAAATAGCGACTGCACATTTGGTAAGCTCATCGCGGCTCTATGCTGTTGGATGTATGTGCAGTCTTTAGTCCGTTAGTCACCTTTTACGACACCCAAGGGAAGAGAGGGATGGTAGTTGGTAGTATTCTTTCACCGCTACGCGACACGGTAACGACAAATGTAATGAGGTTACTGATATTAATAATTATTAATAATTATTAATAATTATTAATAATTATTACCAGCGGCCGCTCGCGGTTTCACCCGCGTGGTTCCCGTTCCCGTGGAAATATCGGGATAAAAAGTATCCTATGTGTTAATCCAGGTTATAACCTATCTGTATGCCGAATTTCATCCTAATCCATTCAGTAGTTTTTACGTGAAAGAGTAACAAACATCCATCCATACTTACAAGCTTTCGCGTTTATAATATTAGTAGGATGAACAACTGTAGGGTCCCTGGCGGGGTGTAGTACGCGTACTTGATATGCCTACTTGATAACCTTCGATGTAACTGGACAGAACAGTGTCCCGTAGATCCCGGCACGGTCATCTCGTGCAGAGGTCTTAACCTTTAAGGTGTTAACGGGTTCTCCAATCCCCAAATGAAATGTATTTATTTGCAGGATACTTTATACGGACGATCCGAAAAATCTAAGTAAGGTTTCAGAGCTATAAAAACTCATAAAAATTATAACCGTTTCAATTTTATTATTTACTAGCGGCCGCTCGCGGTTTCACCCGAGTGGTTCCCGTTCCCGTCGGAATATCGTGATAAAAAGTATCCTATGTGTTAATCCAGGTTATCTGTATGCCGAATTTCATCCAAATCCATTCAGTAGTTTTTACTTTCGCGTTTATAATATAAGTAGGTTTATAAGGAACTTAACATTTATAAATGTAGTCAAACAATATTAAATTTACATATTGTAGAAACTTTTAGATAAATAATATAACAAGTATTACTTATATAACATTTCTTAGAAATATAAGTCTCATAAATTTTAAATAAAGAGTAAAAGTGTAAAACATAAAAGGTCAAAGTCCGCGCGGGAGTGGGTCAGCAAGCGCTTCCTACGGGAAAGGGCAAGGCTCGCAATCGTATAGAGCTGATCACACCGCCTCGCAAAACTCTAACAAATTTTAGCAAGATTTGTACAAGAAAGGGAAATATGTCTTACAATAAAGTAAAAAGTACAGTACCTATATAGCCTATAAACTTGCCCAGTGCTGGGCATAGGCCTCCATCAGTGGAATTGAGTTATCATAAATGCTACTCCTGTATGGTAGTTGGAGTTCTTAGCTACTTTTTCTCTTTCATTCCAGTTCTATCATTTATTCTTCTCGCACTTTCGTTCCTTATATTATAACTCTTTCATGCATCGTATCTTTTGCTCTTAGCGGTTGGTTCTCAACAATTGGGTATTAGCTTTACCACCACGCTTGCTTCTTACGGAAAAGGGCCATTCTTAAACTGAGATTTCAGAACTTTATGTGTAGTTTATGGGGGAGGCCATTGCCGAGCAATGGCATAGTATAGGCTAGCAAAAAATAAAAAAGATAGTCTGTATAATATGCCACTGCTGGCAAGGCCTCCATTAAGCCAAATAATAAGTATTGGCTTACTTGCTTAGAAATTTGACATAATTTGTATGGAGCTAAAGTCAAATTTCTAACTCTTGTAGTCAAAACAACAGACTATACATTGGTTATTAGGATTTCAGCCGTTAATCATCATGATTGCCAAATGCGAAGTTAGTGATCTCAAACCCGTAATATGCATCGAAAAATTTTAAACACATATATTTCCCTATCTGGGAATTAAATTAGACACCCTTTTATCGGGTTGAGCGCTTAGCCACACGGCCACCGATATGTCAAGACTTTATGAAGATAATATTATACACACATATATATAATCACGGCTATTCTCCCCGAAGGGTTAGTCAGAGACTAGGCAATGAGGACCGCAAAAGCAGTCCTCTACCATAGTCTAGTTTTCACCAAATAGCGACTGCACATGTGCTCAGCGTGACAGGTGTTGAGCCCATCGTCGCTCTATGCTGCTGGATGTATGTGCAGTCTTTAGTCCGATAGTCGCCTTTTACGACACCAAAGGGAAGAGAGGTGGTAGTATTCTTGCACCGCTACGCGACATGGATAATATGGCGATGAAAGGTTACATTGCGTGGGCATCAGGTCAAATAGTGCCTATGTACATCGTATTATCTACATAGGGCTGTCGATGCATTATTATCATAGGTTCTACTCGTACATGTATATATTCTCTGACAGTGGCTCGCATTCAATGTTGGTTACAATCGTGTGTAATTAATGACTTAAATATTATATTGGGAACGAGTTCTCAAAATTAGCAAAGTTTTCGAAAAACTATTTATTAAATAATTGTTAGTGTTGTTGTTCCTTTGAATAATAAACAGTGTTTTAAGGGTAAATTGAAATAAAAAATCTTTCATTCGTTAAGGATTATAATATTTTAGTTAGGTTATATTAGTTTTTAAATGCAAAAACGAGTTTGTTTGTTTTTATGTTTGTTACGCTGTTACACTATAACCGCTAAACCGATATTAATGAATTTCGGCACAGAAGTAGACGGGGCCAAGGAGACTTTTATAGAACTTTTATACTTTTAATGTTAGTGTTTATATAATTTTAACGCAAATTTTGTTGCTAACATGTTGATTTTACGACACTGTCTGTTTCAATTTTATACCTTTTCTGAGAAATATTAACGTATTAAAAGAAAACTGAAACAATTTTAGACCTATTTAAAATAGTTGCAATAATGGAGCTAAGAGGTCACTGCCCGCAGCGGCAGTGGGTCAGTTAGCCCTTCCTACGGGAAAAAGTTTGGCGTAGAATAACTCTGTATAAATATGCTTAAGGAGTTATTCCTTGGCCAAGCTTTTAAAACATTGAAACGAAACTTTTTCTTTGAAACTCTTTGTTATTATTTTTAGTCGGACGTTTGACGTCACAGACGACCTACACTACACTCCAGTTTTTTTGTAGCCACGGACATAGCAAGGGTCAAGCAATAACAGGCCTTAAATGTGTGTTCAAAAATAATTCGAGTTGTTGTGTATTTATAAACGTACCGTATTAGGCAAACACTTCACATTGAATTTTTTTAAATCAAAATCAAATCAATTTCCCCTTGTGCTGTTGTTCATACAAGATGGCATGTTAATAATGATCCTTTATGTATTAGCCAATACAGGTCTAGATATATAACATTTTTTCTCTAGTAAACATTTTATTCTATATCTATATAGCATCGTGAATGCAAACATTTCAATAATAAAGATATTTATAAGCAATTACGTCTTTATCGATTGTTAAATACTTGCAATAGTATTTCTTTCGAATGTGAGGGTAGACTTCACAGTAACGTAATACCGCTGGCTTGCAGCGTAAATCAAACTACTAGGAAAAATTCAACGAGTCTCCTGGGGTCTCGGTAGCTCAGCGGTTAGAGCAGTGAACCGGCAATCCAAAGGTCGTGGGTTCGAATCCCACTCGAGCTTCCTGAGACTGGTTGATTTTTTTTCTAGTAAACATTTTATTCTATATATAACAGAGATTAAGCATTGACGACTTTAAAATCAAGCATCTGCCACCATCCACTACGTCTCACTAAATAACAACTGCTCTTTGCTGTTGGATGTATGTGGAGTCTTTAGTCCGTTAGTCGCCTTACGACACCAAGAGGTGAGTCGGTCAAAATTATATCAATCAAAGGACAAAATAGTTATATTAATGATTTTTATTTACACATTAAATTACTAATAATAGTAGTAGTAATAGTAGGCAGTAGGTTAACACTGTGAGCTTCCTACGATAAAGAGCAATGGCGGTTTCTAAATGCCTTCCTCCTTATAGAGACTTACCTACTAGGAAGCTTGCTACTTCGACCTTTGTGAATCTTCATTGTGATTCCTTGCAGTTGTTTACTAAGAGACGTTAAAAACTTATTCGTTATATTACATATTAGTACTATTTTTATTTAAATGCTGTTGCTTGTAAGTTTCTACATGTTAGGACTCATTGTAAATAATGCTGTAAACTCCACAATTAAAATAAAATATGTTTTTATATCGGGTCCTTCGATCAATTGAAGATCTGGCCAACTAATCATACATAATAGAGAGAGATTGATTGATTGAAACGTAATGGCCAGTTATACGTGTTTGTTGTATGTTTCATGTGTCGTGTTGAACTTAATGTAATAAATGACTTATCAAGTGAAACATTTACATTTGGAACATAATTTCTTAGATGAAGTGATACCTATTATTTGTTAACAATAAGACCTTACCGCGTCAAAAACATAATACTGCGCTCCAAAACACAAATCGCTGATGTTGGACAAAACGCCGCTAGCCTGAAGTGGAACTGGGCCGGACACATCTGTCGAATGTCGGACGAGATGTGGGCGAAAACCACGACTATGTGGATGCCACGCGATCGAGACGACGCGGCAGGCCCAGAAGGATATGGCGGGACGAGCTAGACTCCTACTGCAAAGACTGGCCATCAAGAGCCCTTAATCGTGAAGATTGGAAAAAGGGAAGGGAGGCCTTTGCCCTGCAGTGGGACGACCATGGCTGAACTAACTAACTAACTAAGGCCTATATTGGCCTAAATTTACGGAAAAAGTAAAAATACATTTACTTTTTCCGTAATAACCGTGTCGCGTGGCGGTGAAAGAATACTGCCACTCCCTCTCTTCCCTTGGGTGTCGTAAAAGGCGACTAACGGACTAAAGACTGCACATACCTGTAACAGCATAGAACGGCGATGGGCTCACTACCTGTTACGCTAAGCACATGTGCATTCACTATTTGGTGAAAAGTGGCCTATGGCAGAGGACTGCTTTTGTGGTCCTCATTGCCTGGTCTCTGACTGAGACTTCGGGGATAATAGACGTGATTAGGTATATGTTTATATGTTTTCCTTCTTCCTTAAACAACATACTACTATTTGCAGTAACTAAATCGCAGATAACTAACTAAAAACTTTACATGAACCTTCCGACTACGCAAATTTACACTTATTGAGATCACAGCGAATATCACCTCTGACAACGAAACACATTTTAACTATACCATTCCAAACGACTCTATTGTCAACAGTATAATGACTAAATTCTAATACCTGAACTGGAAAATATATTTGTCAACTTACCGGTCAGCAGTCCACGCTCCGTCCGCTTGTTCATTGAGCTCTTCCCATGACATTATTCGCTTAAAAACCTAAGCCAGTCCTAACTGACTCAGCAGTACACCGATTTGGACTTTAAATACAATTGTTAAAAAGTTGATAGTCGCTTGTCATCGGTTGTCGCATAAGCCGTTATGGGATGGGCGTTAAAATGGCGCATCCGTGGCACCGATGCCCTTAAGATGGACCTCGCGTTTTATTTCCAGCTAGGAAGACACGACTCGGCAATGCATGCGGGAAAATATAGTCCCGGGTCCGCTCAACCGTATTTCACCGAGGCTCAGGGGTCCGGGGGTCAGTGCGGCGGACATTATTAAACTGTTACTGCGCCGCTCGTGACTTATGTACATGTTTATGTGGGGTTTGACTGATGGCTTCGCGTACGTGTGTACGTTCGTCATGTGAGTGTGAGAGGCACGACTCGAAATTAGTTTGGCTTTCGGATGTTGGTCGTTAAGCGGGGCTTATGTAAAGCTGCTGGGAGAGAAATGTGGGTTTGGTTTTTATCCGGCTCGAAGGACCATGATACAATTTGCTGGCCGTACAACTTTGATGATACAATTTTATTGATAAGCAAAAGTTGTAATTAAATGATAAGTATATTACGATAAAAGAAATTGATACACAAAATATGAGTGCACGCGATATGACTTGTGATCTAATTAATAAATAAAGTGCGGACACAAAACCATTGTACCGTGCTTATACTGTACAGTATACATCATTGTATAACATAACCCACCACGCTGGCCCAATGCGGGTGTGTGGGTTTAACGTCTGCCATCTTACGACATCAACCGGGACGAACGAAGCACGGAATAGTTCGAGATATTTTTTATTTGGTCACCTTTTAAATTGGGTCATGTGAATATAATTAGTTTAAGAATCACACAAGCTTCATCATTAAAACCTAACGAAACAACCAAAATTTTCATAACTCCTTTCAAACGAAACGCAAACTTGTCACGTGATATTTATTATCTAACGTAAAGAGCTTCCTGTGGCCAGCAAAAAGCGGTACTGCATGAGACACGGAATGTAATTAATAAACTTTTTGCTGACAAATCAGGAAGCCCGCCGTAACTGTTACCCGCGAAATGTGGGAAAACGCTGGGAACAATGGGAGAGACGGCTGTTTTTTCGGTCGAAAGAGCGCTCATCGATCGTAATTATGCGAGCGACTCGTATGTTATGATATGGGAGGGGCGGGCGCCTTCATGGCCTGTTAATTGGTGCAAGTTAACGAGCGTTTACGAAACTGTTTAAAAGTTGTTTATTTGAGGAAAGTTCACAGTTTTAAAGCTAGTTTTAGGTTAAATTACTATTACTAAAAGCTCTGAAATAGTAGTTGTAAATATTTGATGAAAATCTTGATTAGTATTTTGAGAAATAAAGTGTTTTACATTGACTTCCACTTTATTACTTTGTGTTTGTTCATTGTTTTGAATGTTTCATTTGTTATTAGTAGTAAAACAATGTTATAAAACATTATGTATTATAAAAATGGCTAACATTAGTTAAATGAATATTATTAACAAAGAAATAAATTATTTCGAGTACCTTTATTTCTGTATGTGTGAGTGATTATAAATATGTTTTAAATAGAAACCTTAACAAAGTGTGCACTTAACTTCTATAACTTACATTAAATATTTATATTTGTATCTATTTATTCACACTCATTCTTTCCCACAAAACGTCTGATCACCACACCATCAGTTAACGCTTAACCGTCGTCGGTGCGCCCGGGCGTACTCATAACTTTTTCACGGGGAAAAGCGCACACAATAAGGCCGCAAAGAAGCTGAGAAAGCCGACTCATTACCATGGACTGGACAGTTATTGCGGGCTGATCACACCATTGTGCACTTTCCTCATTCCACTGCAAATAATTAGCGTGCACTTCCTAGAGCCGTGTTGGACGACCCTTTTCTCTTCGTGCACGTCACGAGATATGACCGAAGATAACCAATTGAGATGACGTGTAGGTATTCGCTTAATCTATCGTTTAAATGTGTATAAATCGTTTATATGTGTATAAATAGTTTAATCTACTTAGGTATATAATAATATTTTCTTACGTTTAGATTTTTTTTATCATTTAACATTTTAACATCAGTTTTACAAGACTATATATCACCATAGCATTTAGAAACACTAAGGCAGTGTAGTGACTAAGGTTTATAATTATAATTACTGGTACTGTTAGACGAAAATTAGATCAATCGATTAGATCTTTCCCTTTTTTGTGATTTTTGTATGCTTGGTTGTAATTAGAATAAAATATGGTTATTTTGAAGAATTCAGCTTATTTCTATAAGCACCTACTAAGGAGACTTCATAAACTGGACATACCTACCAAGGACCTCGCATATGGATTTTAACGTTTAAAAAAAAAATTAATAACGATAACGCGCAGTTGGATGGTGCAGCGGGCAAAGCATTCAGTTTGTGATGTTGCCAGTTCACTGTGTAACAAGGCAGCTAAAGCCTTGTTGGTTTTTGTGACCTTCTTTGTGAATGACACTCTTATAAACCTATGTAGTTTCAAATTTAAAATTCAAATATTACTTACATTCTCTGTCTAGTCTCTGTTTTCATATAAAAAATCAGTTAAGATTCATCTGCGGAGCTAGAAAGAGCTCCTTCTATTTATTGATTCCTACCAAGATATTGTTATTTGTGAATAGTACAGTTCCATAATAACCTAAACCTACATAATATTATACCTAGTTTCAGTGTATAGTGTATTAACACTTAAATGGTGCTTCATAACTAACCTTTTTATTATCAAAATATACTTCTTAACTCGTCAAGCTTTTATCTTCATCTCCTCTCCTCATCGTGTCACTCCACTCCGTTCCTCTGCTACGTGACAACTGGGATTGAATGAGAGACCAAATAAAAAAACTCATACTCCTCTTACAACCCACCCACCAACCCGCATTGGGCCAGCTTGGTTGGTTATGGTCCGATCTCGCCTCTTATGGTGTCCATGTTTGAAGGCCAGTGCCCAGCAGTGGGTTGTTTAAAGGCTGATAATGTTGTTGCAAATTAAGTATATCGGTATATTTTTAACTTAACTGTCAAACTAACAAGATGGCCGAGAAAATACGCCTGTGATTTGTTGCAACATATAAGATAAAGTGCAGAATGTGACCTATGAACTGTTTTCAATGTACGCACTGGTCAAGGATAACGTTTTCCACGTATGGCACTGCTTTATCCGGATACATACGACATAAACATCATTTAAGTACAGTCAACACATGAAAGTCAGCATCAAAAGTAACGTGTCAATGATCAAACGACGCCGACGTTAGTTTTATAAGGTTAGAATACGTACAATGTGATCATTTTTGATGTGAAAAAAGTATTAAAGTTTACATATTTTTTTTAGTGTATGAGGAGCTCGATGGCGCAGCGGCTAAAGCTTTTGGTTTAAAATCTTGTTAGTTAAGTAATAAAAAAGAAAAAAAACATCTCGAGCTCGTCCGTGCTTCGGAAGGCACGTGAAGCCGTTGGTCCCAGTTGTTGTCGTAAGATGGCAATTGTTTAAACTCGCGAACCCGATTTTTACCACTGTGTCGGGTCTTGGAACAATCTACCCAGCAGTAGAACGTTTACAGGCCACTAATGACTTTTTGTGTAAAACCCTCAGCATTTTGAATGCAAAACTACAATTTCATAAGTAACCGTGTAAATAGATAACAAAAAATAAAAAAATATACTACCCCAGGTGGGAACCGAACCCACGTCTGTCGCAATCCGGGCGGCTGCTTTAACCACTAAACCACCGAGGTATTGGGTACCTTATTTTTATTTTCCATTATCTTCGAGTTTAATTAAAAAATAAATTATTATGCATTGTGTAAAAAGTTGTTGAAAATGTACGGTAGGAAATGTAGAAGCTATGCTGTCTTAGAGAATCCTTTCAATCACTATCCGACATGTCCATACAATACCGCGTCTGCGTTCGCCATCGCCACGTCTGAGACATGCATGGGAACCGAACCGGCAACCGGACACGGCCCACGCTGCGAGGTTACGCCGATGCAGGCGCTCTAGGGCTGCCACCACTACTTAAATTAATCTGAAAATCAAAAATCATTTATTTTTCTATAAATGATTATAAATGCATTGTACCAAAATATATTTACAATGAAATAATACATTTATTTCTCAAATTTGTAATACATTAACAAAAGTTAAAATCAAAATACAAAATAAAATTAAAAAATGTATAGTGTCGCGTAGCAGTGAAAGAATACTACCACCCCCTCTCTTCCCTTTGATGTCGTAATAGGCGACTAACAGATTAAAGACTGCAGGTACATCCAACAGAATAAAGCGGTGATGGGCTCGCCACCAATAACGCTGAGCACATGTGCAGTTGTAATTTGGTGAAATGTGGACTATGGCATTGGACTGTTACTGCGGTCCTCTTTGCCTAGGCAACTACAAGGGACTATTGTCAGAGACTAGTCTCTGACTAACTCTGTGGGGACAAGAGTCGTAAATCTACATATATAATATATTTATATACCTATGTTTTTTTATCTTAAATATATTGCATAGTCTCATTAGCAAAAGATATTATATATAGTATTGGCAAAAGTAGTACATGAGACACAGTGCAAGGGCTAAGTATAGTTAACGTCAAACATTTTATTCTATATAATCATTTACAGACACTGTTTTCCACGAAATTTAGTTAAATGAGAACTACAAAATCTACCACTAGTTCGGATTTTGGGAGAGCCTTCAACGGAGAAGAGCTGGCAAGAATGAAATGTATGAACGAGTAAAAAGTAGTTTTAAATCATGTTTTTTTTTTAAATATAGACTAAAGTATTGTTTTTGCCTTACGCCTCGCAAATTTAAAACAAGCCCAACTGATTACTGTTCGTCACGTTGGGGATCGAACCCAACACCTTATTGTATGATTCAAAAAGACCGGTAAGTGGTTAAAGTAAACTCCCTTTTCGTCCCCTTCTCCATGTCTAGAAATATTTAAAATGGAGAGATGTATAACATACATATTTATGTGACAACCCTTGCAGACTAACAAAGGCTATCCGTTGTTGATCAAAATGCCAAATCGATGAACAATTGGTCGGATATAGATTATGGTAATATTGGACGATGTTGTCATAATTTAGTTGACACTAAGTACTTTAAAATTTATGTCATCAGATAACGAAACACCATGTTTCATTAAAGAGTTAATTTGGAATTTTCTGTGGTATAATGTTTAACATCATAATAATTATCTTTTAAAATGAATTTGCTTTAAAGTTTTGTTTGAAAAGTAGTCTGTATTGTTGGTTGCATTTATGGTATAAGGTTACGTTAACCAAACAAGCAACATTTTCTATATTTATTTGTGAAATGGTCAAAATCACATTAAAAAGAAAAGCTTTTAATATTTGACAAACTTATGAAGAGAAAATTGTACCGATACAAGATGCCGTTGAAATCTTTTGAATGGAAGTTGCGGCGCCTCATACCTCGTAGTATTTCTTTTAGAAATATTTTAAAATAATATCAACATCTTGAATATTTTACTTTTGTCAATTAAGTAAATGATACAGGTAGGATTTTATATTATAATATAGTGTTAAATACTCAAAAGTTAAAAACAAAGTAAAAAAATATATATTACATGTCGTGGTTACTGTCGTAACTTATTACCTGAATGTCTCTGAATGCCACATTGAGTTATTTGTTTACATTTCCGAACTATATCGTAATTTAATTTTAATTTAATTATAAACACATATTGATTTGAGCATTAAATGTACATTTAAAAGAGCCTAACTTCTAATAGTACCTATGCAGAATAATATCACTATATAATACGCAAGCACACTGCACTGTACGATTTATAATGAAACAAGTTTTGCAAGAGCTAATTAACCACGTTGTTAACATTCCGGATTTGAATTGGTAATGAGAATGCAAGTATCAGTACCTATCAGTTATGATCTGTAATACCAAGAGTAGATACCTACAGTAGGTACATAAGTTTCATTTGTTTTAATTTTTATTTTGCTGTAAAGTTACAAACGAGCAAAATTTATTTAGATTCAAGATCACCAATCAGCTGTAAATGTCTTTCTTGGCATAATCCTACCACCAGACAATTTTATTTATTGAGTCATCCTTGTCTTATAAATGTCTCTCTTCCCAAATACGGGTTGAAGCATTGAATGAACATTGACACGAGCTGTTTGTTTTCAGTTTAAAACTGGTAGTGAGGATGAAATCTGTGATTGGGTGCGTCGACCCACGATAAGACTAACAAATTGACTAATAAACACCTTATCAAGCGATCGATTTGTTAGGTAGGTAATATGGCATAGTTTACGCTAAAGCTGGTAGGTTAATTTCTGCCGTAGAAAATATCAGGATAAAATAACAAAAAAAATAAGACCTCCCATACAAAACTGTCCGATCAGCTGACGACAAGTAAGGGAGGTCGAAATTTTATTGTCATTTTTGCACATTTTTTTTTTTTTCTTGGGGAAAGTTGTTCCGTTTCATTGGTGGAAGTCGAACGCTTTGGAAGAAACGCTTGTTAAATACGGGTTGATGATCACAAACCCGGGTTAAGCATACAAAAATCCGAAAACACACTATGCCCGACCTGGGAATTGAACCTGGATCCTCCGGGTATCGAGCCGAGCGCTTGATCACTACTGCAGAGAGCAGGCCATTTTAAACCTTACTAAACATAGCTGTATAAGCACTTTGGCCACGGCTTTCCTACCTCAAAATACTATGTCCATCATTAAAATTATCATTGGTTTATTCTAAACATTGGTGAAATCGTTGTTAATTGGTTTTTTATTAAGAGTTTTTTTTCCGAAAGCTTCCTAAATGTGTCAGTTTTATATTGTAATTATAATTTAATGATGTATACTTTGTATAAATTTTGGTTTGGCTTAATATTTATGTTTGTAAATGTATTTAAGTTGTTGATACCTATAACGTTGTTAATTCACCAAATTGTTGTGTGTAGCAGTGCGCTCTTTAGCTTGAGCTTTTTAGTTTTAGTGTAGGTATCTACGGAAGACCAGCGTCGTGGCATTACTGAGATGCTACGACACAATGCTGAGTAGATGCCTTTTCAGTGTCACATAATATTGTTATTTGAAATTTTTATGTTGTGTTTTTGATGCTGAATAAATTTATTTCTATCTATTTCTATTCTATCTAAATATTATAAAAAATTTGGAAACTGTCCTACCTTAATCACGACTATTATCCCCGATGTGTTAATCAGAGACTAGGCATTGAACATCAAAAGCACCCAGCAAAAACGGGTACGTATTACAATGCCGAATTTTAAAACACCTAATTTCATAAGACCTATGAACGGAAGACTGAATTTTAAAATCCTGAAAATTTAAAATCCCGAAAGTTCTAAATTCCGAAATGTCAAATCCCGAAGATTTATATATCAACTGTAGGTATATAAATCTTCTGGATTTTAAATTTCTAACCCATTACGTGACCTACAGGAGTAGGGCAGCTAGTATTTCTGTTGTCTAATAAAAAACAACCTCGAAATTTGGTCTTATAAAATTCGGTAGGTATTTTGTACTTTCGGGATTTTGAACTTTCGGTATTTCGAACTTTCGATATTTTGAACTTTCGGTTATTTGAAAATCGACATATTGAGCTTCGGTAGGTATATCAGGCATAGGCAATTTCATAAATTCGGTATTTTGATTTTAGATGTTTTAAACGTAGGTATTTTAGTTGTAGGTAGGGGAGGTCAGCTCAGAGCGGCCACCTTAACTATGACTTAAAAAAAATGCCACAATAGAAACGATATATAAAAAAAATATTATATCAAATGAAAGGGAACTTAATAAGCTTTCATAATGTGGAGGCACATTTTGCAAAAACTTGAACAGTTTATTTTAATTTGTAAATTACGAAGACTAGTCAAAAAACCGCTTTGCCCCTGTTGGCGCCTAAAGCGGCCATGGGGGTAAGGGCAAAGTGGTCATGCCTAAATATTACAAGAAATTCATTTTTAAAAAACAAAAACACCTATAATAAATTAAAAAAATATATATTTAAGATAAAATTAAATACCTAGTAACCAATAAAGTTTCAAATGGAACAATCATTTCAGTCTTAATGTTTTCTTACTTAAATCTATGTACCAAAAGTTCCCCCTGCCTAGTTTTTCTTTTGTCGTTAATAGTCAAAATATATTTATTCAATAAACTCAACTAATAAGTACTTTGAAACGTCCAAATATTTTTTAACCTACCACCCATTCAGGACATCATTTTTTAACTGTGGCAAAGAACGGGCGCAAGAAACCACAGCGCACAGAAGCAACGACATTTACAAAAAATATATATATTATATGTCGTTACCAGGTCACAAACTACAAAATATGAATTTGAATGTAAATAGTTTAATTAAATATGGTGCTCTATATAAATTAATTATAGGCAATTAGAAATAGCTGTTGGAGTAGGTACTTGGAGCATTTCAGACCCAAGCTGTTTTGTCTTCTGTATAATCCGACACTTTATAATAAGCTTTTTTATAAAGCTTTTCTTTGATTTTGATTATAAATTTATCAAGATCTAATTTCTGAATATCATTTGGTACTTTGTTGTATAATCGTACACACAGTTTAAAAGAATTATTAATTTTATGGAGCCTTGTATAAGGCATTGCTAATTTGTTCTTACTTCTAGTATTTAATTTGTGAATATCACTGTTTTTTGAAAACATTTCAATATTTTTATGAACATACACAAGATTTTCATGAATATATTGTGATGCAACTGTCATTATACTTATATCCTTAAATCTCTCTCTGAGAGAGTCACCAGCCTGTAGGTTATATATTGCTCGAATAGCCCTCTTCTGCAGCACAAAGATAGTTTGAATGTCGGCAGCATTTACCCACAGTAAAATGGCGTACGACATTACACTATGAAAGTAACTGAAATAAACTAGTTGTTGTTGACCATCTAAAAAAATAATAGTTGAATAAAACATTCTAATCTTAATAATACAAAAACGTATATTTTTATAAGCGGCTAACTGCCCGCTTTGCCATCATCGCGGTTCACTTATTGAATACGGGCAAAGTGGTCACTTGACCACTTTGCCCGGACCGCTTTGCCTTTTTCCACTATTTTATTTTGAAAATAAACACAGCTCACATTATTTATCTCTTGTCGGAACAAATATTACACATTCAAAGCCAACTAAATATGTAACAAAAGACGTGTAATAAAAAGATTGAATTCTAAAGAGGTTTGATCAAAACAGGTTGAACTTACCCTGGATTTTTTTAATAAAATGCACAAATCCCTTGTACATGTCGCCGCGGCCACGCGTTTGCTCCGATCGCAAGCAAACGACTGGCTGCGGTGTGGGGCGGGAAGTTAGCCATATGGCAGAAGGGCAACGTCGTGCTATCGTTTTTAGTTACCAAGAAATTGGGTGTGGCCGCTTTGCCTCCTATGGCCGCATTGAGCTGACTTCCCCTAAGTATTATAAATTTTCTGGATTTTAATACGTACCCGCAAAAACCAAGTGGCTTTTAGTGAGCTAAAGCATTTTGGCAGCAATTGAACCACTACTGGGGTCTAGAGGTGCCAGACCAAGCGGTTCAATTCCTAGCGGAGATAAATGTAGTTATACTAGGTTTTGTTAGTAGTTAGGTTAGTTTTTAATCCGCTACCTATCACCATAAGACATGTTATAAAACAAGATATGATTGGTCATAGGACTTGTTTTAAAGCTTCCACCATGCTATCTAAGTCGGTCAAAACAACAATGTTAGTAGCAATGTTTCTCTCCGACTTCCACCTCCAGAGTTATTGGTATTTAACATTCATAATCAGCCTACAAAAGTCCCGCTACTGGACACAGGCCTTCAACATGAACTGTCAGCACATGTGGGACACCATTGGATGAGTGATAAAAGCTAAATTTTTCTGTTTTTTAAAACTAAAAAAAAAACTTCTAAAACTTTTTGTTTCCGTAGTTGGTGCTTGCGTTATGGTCCCGAACCATCCCCGTGTCGGAGAAGTGATGATATTAGGTAATTATTAGGAAGGTCTTCCCTCCCGTCGAGCTTTTGGTAACTTGGGCGGGGGATGGTGAGAAGAGTCCTTAAGACTCCGAGATCGCCACTGGCCCTTGTGTAAGTGAACATTTTATATTAAGATGAGTCTCTAAAACCCCGGAATCGGCCATGGCCCCGGTGTATAGGTAAGTCATCATTTTACACGGTAAAAAAAGTTTTATTTCACTTACATACAGTCACAGATATAATCCCAGAGTTAGACAGAGACTAGGCAATCAGGACCGCAAAAATAGTCCACGTTTCATTCATCATGCTCATCACTGCTTTATGCTGTTGGATATATATGTGCAAAGTCTAAGTCAAAATATATTTATTCAATAAACTCAATTATTAAATACTTTAAATCGTCCAAATCTTTTTAACCTACCACCTATTCAGGACTTCATTTTTTAACTGTGGCAAAGAACGGGCGCAAGAAACCACAGCGCACAGAAGCAATGACATTTACAACAAAAAAAAAGAATATGTCGTTACCAGGTCTTAGAAAACTAAATACGAATTTAAAAAATAATTAATTATGCAATACAAAACTACAATACAATGTAAGTATCAATTAATTATCGACAATTAGAAATAGCTTTTGGAGTAATTGGAGCGTTGCAGATCCAAGCTATTTTGTCTTCTGTGTAATCTGACACTTTATAATAAGCTTTTTTATAAAGCTTTTCTTTGATTTTGATTTTATATTCCGTGCTTTTACGACACCCAAGGTATGTGTTGGTAGTATTTTATTAATAATGAGCGCCACCATATATTTTATTTTACTATTTGATATATTAAACTCGCTCAACATACATAGATACAACGACGACCGCTAGGTGCTGTCAGGAGGAGCACGTTTTTGCCAACGCTACGCTGGCTAATTGGCAACAACTAAATCGGAGTAACTGTTGTATCATTGTACCTGATGAAGTGATGACCTGTTAGCTAAATTGAACTTCGCTTGACTGTTAGCTGAATCAAAACGTACATAGATGCGAATGGGTACTAATGTATTAGTTATTTTTGGGAAGCATGAAATATTTATTTTTTTCGAAAGGTAAAGTAACAAATATTATCTTTGTTAAGTGGTCACTGTTGTAAAATCATAAACATAAATCTTTATTGCTTCATTTGGGATACATTAAGGTCTTAGTCTAAGTAATATGTCCTCAAATGAGCCCTGTAATGGCCTTACAATATTAAATTAAATACTATATTAATTTTTTGTTTTCACTAGGTATGGGTTTATTTACGTACTACGAGTATACTAAAAACAGTTAACAGTATTAATTATTATTTATATTATAGGTATAACTTTTTTACGATATATAATTCTGTTATCATCAGGTGTCAGAAGGCCAAGTGCTTAGCAGTAGTGAATAATTATTTATACCTACTAAATGAGAAACCGTGTTGCGTAGCGGTGAAAGAATACTACCACCCCCTCTCTGCCCTTGGATGTCGTAAAAGGCGACTAACGGACTAAAGACTGCACTTATATCCAACATCATAGAGCGGCGATGGGCTCACCATCTGTCACGCTGAGCACATGTGCAGTCGCTATTTGGATAAAAGTGGACTGTAGTAGAGGACTACCTAATCTCTGGCTAACCCTTTGGGGATAATAATCGTGATCTTATGTATGTATAGGTATGTACTATAATATATTAGACTACAAGACAAGTAAGTTAAAATGCTGACATATGCAGAAACTAAGCCATAAACACTACGCTTACATAAATTAGGTTAATGTTCCTAAAAATAAAAAAAAACGACAATTATTTATAATACAAACAAAAAGTTAAAATTTAGCTTTGAACTACTTTATGTTATGGTACGATCTATACCCGTGTGTCTCTTTTTACTCTAGTGAGTCATGTTAATTAAAAAAGTATAAAAAAAGTTTTTGCCTTTATAAAATTAATCATAGTTTAAATATAAACTGCTTCATTACTTCCTCGTTATATTCAGTCTGCACCGAGCTGCCGACGTGTGAGCACATATACGACGCTAGAACAATTGAAGAACGCATTCTATTGTTCGCTTTAGCACCTGTAATTGTGGCTATTTTATTTATAACTCGAAAATTGCACTAGCGCGCATTTTATCGGCCATAGATTGTATGCGGCCGCTGAGGATGCCGCGGCCCTGCAATTACGGATTTATATAGAGCTGTGTGTTTGTAAGCGCAGCGGCTAGCACGTCTTAATTGTGTATTACATGCGCTCAGGTTTTGTGTTAAATATGAAACCTTATACTGCCGCCAGCCGCGTACTGATCAATGTTCAATGAATATAATTTCTTTGTGTGTAGTACAGCCGCTTTCTAAGTGTTAAAGCCGAGGTAGGTCACCTTGCAAGTTAAGAAACTTTAGTAATATATAGATAGCCGGTATACCCAAAATTTTAAGTTTCATCGTGCATTGAATGACAGCGTGAAGCAGTTAGCTTTCGTAAAATATCAGCTGTTAACACCAATCATCTCATACAGGTTGCGTTATGGCTTCTGGCCCGCGCTCACTATTTGCCACACCACCTTAGAAAAAGACTTAAGTAAATTATAAAAAAAAATCTTTATTCCCAAAGAGTCATTTTATAAAGTTAAGATAGCTATATCATAATACAGGCAGTTTAGTCGCGCGACTGTTGCGAGGCTGTACGACCCCTTTCATATTACAGTAGCTGTACAGTACAGAAGCTGCCGCTAGCGGCTTTCATCTCCATATCCATTGCTTATATGTATGAATACCCAACCGTGTGAAAGCATAGAATACAAGCGAAAGTAGTGCTTCTAATGCACGCTACAGTCTCGCAACCAAAACGCTTAAAATGTGAACACGACGCTAAATCAACACTTTATTTAAGTAAGCACACCCAAACGATCTGTGGCACACCCGTACAGCTCTATAACCAACTCGTGACTACCCAGCTAATGTGTGTGTGTTAGGTGCCGTCGCAATGAAGATAGCCGCGCCGTATTAATTCACGGCTATGGGACTCGACACGCCATTATAAGCGGCTCCCCTCCAATCTGGCTAGATCTAGTTCACACGTTAGTTCTAACCTTATTTAGGGCTAGAAGAATTGGCTTAAACATTTTATAGCGATGAACGATGATGATGAATATTAGTTCATCGTCGGCCTTTGAACATCCTACAGCTGGGCTCAGGCTTTCCCAAATGACTCTTTAAGGAATCCTCCTTTTGGAAGCCCCCCAACCCCTAGAAAAGAAGCAAAGTTATATGGGGCGCCATCCCTTTTAACTCTGAAAGCGTAGCAATCAATCAGGAATGAGATGAGGGGAAATTTACCCACTAAACACTGGACAACAGCTTTGTCTAGTAGGGAAATGAACCGGTCCCATGTTCCTCCATAGCTCACCGCACCAACCAGATTCACTAAAACATTGAAAGAAGCCGCCAGCATTTCCTCCTCCAAAGTGGTTTAAGATAGAGCGTTAATACCGATAGCCCTTAGGGCCTATAAAGCACATGCGGCCAGAATTAATATTCCACATTAGATGTAATCGGCGGTACCGCAAGCGCTCGTGCGGCGGCGCGAACGGCCGAACGGCTGCGATTGATGGCCGGACCTTGGCTCCTTACAAACATAGTGAAAGTGAAAAAAAAGGAACGACTTAAACCACATCTGTGATCTAGTAGCTAAGACACCGGTCTTATACCAGAGGTCCTTGCTTCGATTCCCAGCGGCGGATACATATTTATGTGCTTGTTTTGGTTTATCGTAGGGCTTGTTAATTCCGCCTGGCTGGCTACCACCATCTTTTCGAAAGTCTGGCGCTGTAACTTCAATGATAATAGGATTGTTGTTCCGACAGTTAAGAGATAAGATAGCCAGCTCCTCAGTGGTTGAGGATTAAAAGTGAAGCGCGCTTCCGTATTTCATTTACAATTAGGTGACATGCAAGCCAAGCGCTTACCTGTCGTAAAGGATAAAAAATCAATATATTTCATTGCGTGTCGTCTATGTTACTGTAGACTTAGACTGCGGTGGTATAGCGCAATGAATTCGAAATCCATAGAAATTAACATAAATTGGGTTATTTTTTGCTTTGGTTGCTAAATTTCATGTGCAAAGCTCAGCATCGTTTAACTGATGATAGGGAAATTATTAAAAAGGTAAATTATAAAAGTAAAATTAAATTAATTAAAGCATTTTTTCGGTTACTCCAGTAGGCTATATTAAATGTGTACTTCGTATTTTAAAGTTTCAACACTAGTGCAAGCATTGACTGTGCCATCACAAAGTGCATAGATAAAGCGACTACCAGTCGTGACGCAGGCTATCTTAGGCTATTCGTTTCATTTGATACGTTCAAGTGTGCTCCTAACATTTGGTCTTGTATCAATCTGTTATCCTTAGTAGACTCAAAGAAATATAAGTCCAGATAGCCAGCTTGGAATGAGTTGAAAAAATACATTCGTACATGCACTCACGACCATTGTATGTGCAGTCTTTAGTCCGTTATTCGCTTTTCTATCTAGTCGCTTATTGCCTAGTCTCTGACTAACCCTTCGGGGATAATACTCGTGATTATGACATCAAATATGTATATGCATACCTATGTTATCCATCTTACATCAACTAGGTCAAATAGTAGTCTCATTTTCCATCCAAATCACGTCCGAACAGCTCTTGATTTAATGCTAGATCAGTGAAGACTTGATTTAAAGCCTAACGATGTTGATTGATTCACTACGCACGACTGATGCGCTTGCGCCGCCGTCTCTGCCCATTCACGGTAACAACGGAATTTCACTAAGGTCGATTTGGTTTTAGCATACAACATGTCTGAATCCAGCCTTAAAGCCTTCTCGTCATACCATGGTTACCAATATTGTGTACAGTCATATCTATATGACGTTTAGAATCGACAATATTCTGCGTTATTGCTGTAGGCACACAAATGTCTAATTGATTCATTAAAATTATTAATAATAAGTAGGTATTATTTTAACACCCTTATTATTCTGTTACTACAATCACTTTAAGGATTGTGTAGCTGTTTATAATTTTTAAATCTCAGTTCACAGTTGGTTTCATAATAAAAGTTGCGTTGTAAAAGAAAGTGTGTCTCATCTTTACATGACAGCTAATTACTTACCCTTTTTTGGTAGACCTGAAACACAAGAATTTACTTTAATAATTTTATATAATTCTTAAATTCACTACTACCATTACTACTATTGTAATCTTGATAATAAACATGCAGTGCTTGCATTATTAACCCCGCATCGAGGCCACACAATTATGCAGTCAAATTCAGCTAAACAAGACGGATGGCGGGTACTGTCGCGGGCATGCGCGCATGGTGACTGCGCACGCGCAACACACAGTAAGCAGCGTGCAACTGGCAACTTATCGAATTACGGATATTACATATACACCCAAACAAACATACACCCAAAGGTTTAGTCAGAGACTAAGCGATGAGGACCGCAAAAGAAGTGTTGATATGTCTGTGTTTTTCTCATGTAAATTTTTATTATTTTCAAGGAATAAATATTTTAAACCAAAACAAAAAACAGTGATTTGCCACACTCCACGTTTTACCGCACATGTGTTCAGCGTAATAGGTGGTGACGTGGTGAGCCCATCGCCGCTTTATGCTGTTAGATGTATGTGCAGTCTTCAGTAAGTGCCTTTCACCACACCCAAGGGAAGAGATGGGTTCGTATTATTCTTTTAATGAGCCGCTACAAGATTCAACTCTGTATATTATGATTTTTATAATTCGTATATAATTAAATTTTATTTCATATATTTTTATGTTATCAAAAATGTTTTCTTTTTGTTTTATTATTTTTTATTGTTTATAAAAGAAGGAGGCAAACGAGCAGGCGGGTCACCTGATGGAGAGCAACCACCGCCGCCCATGGACACCCGCAACAACAAGAGGAATCGCAGGCGCGTTGCCGGCCTTTAAGAGGGTTTACGCATTTAGGCTTCCCATACAAACTTCCAAGTCGAAATTTTTAAAAACCAATGAGCCACGTTTCATCAAACTTTGCATGCTAGATAAAATACAGAGATCTAAATAGTTTGTTGAAAACATTTTAAAAAGACGTTATAAAAATTTCGACTTGGAAGTTTGTATGGGAAACTGAAATGCGTAAACCCTCTTAAGGAAGGAATAGGAATTTAAAGGAACCCTCACTGTCCGGACGAAATACAACAGCACCGCTTTTTTAACTGCTTGCTGCTTTTTAACTGCCTTTAGAGGCATAAATTAACATAAACGACTTCTTAATGCTAATGGGTGTACACCTATGTATGTTTCATCAGTAAAATGAAGTTGCCTTTTCTGGCCCATCTCCCGAGCATCGTGTACTCACTCTAAACCACCCGGTATATATAAATAAATAAATCTTTCCTACAATCACACCAATTATCTAGCCCAAGAGAAGCTTCGAAGAAACTCGTTTAATGGTTACTAGACAACGGATAAACATACTTAAAATACTTAAATACATACCTATTATTCATAGAAAACACCCAGACCCGAGACAATTTAGAAAACAATAATTTCTAAATTGACCTGACCGGGGATCGAACCCGGGACCTCAGAGATGGCGACACCATGAAAACCGGTGTACAAACCACTCGACCAAGAAGGTCGTCGTATATAAGGGTTTACCTACCTCAAAACACCCGGATTGGCACAATTACTATTATTTAATAATTATTTTATGTCTAAAACGCAGTTCCCTCTTTTTAAAAAAGTTTTATACCTACTTAGGCAATATAAATTTATTTTTCTACTAAGTAGTTTGGCTTTCAGTTCCGTTAATATGTGTGCTTACGTGTATTTTATCCATAAAATGCAGTTGCCTCGTTTCCCGTGTCCTCAGTTGGGCACAGCGTCCACTCACGCAAACCGCGCGCGCGACCCCGCAACCCGCGCGTCGCGCCAATTTGTTACTGCATCTAGGACTTTCTCTTGGGATTTCGGAGCCACGATATTCATAATGCTCCCAAGATAATAATAATGTTCTTTGACATACGACAGCACAATAAGGATTACCGTTATTTGTATTTAGAATGGCTGGTTGGGTTTTTTTATAATTGTACGTTGCAGTTGTATATTTTGTGATAAATTATTCCTATATGTTCTGAATGTTATCATTCTATTTCTCGAACGTTCTTCGCAGCTGTCTTGCTTGTTCCTTATTGCGCGCTCTTTTCTTACTCGTCAACTAGTGTGGTGTCATTATGTCTCAGAATTCTGCCCTGTTTTACAGTGTTGCATTCCAGATGATAGATCCAGTAAAATAACAGGTCAAGAGGCATAGGAACTGAAGCTTCTGGGTCGATGGGCATGAACCATCAGGCTGTATCTTCGTTCGCCGGTTCTGTAACATAAATATTCTTTTCAAAACAGCAGTATCATAGGCCAGAACTCGTTAACCTACAGTTTATCGGCTCCGCGACAGTGATCACTGCGTTCAGCTGGCTCGCTCCACAATTATGATTTACGAAAACTCTTGCATTATTCATCTCATCGGGCAAAGAATGAAGATGTAACTCATGCCGTTGACAAGCTGTTTGCGTACAATCAAGTCACTTCCGTAATAGAAATGGGCCTATCGAAAGACAAAAGCGATGGTGGCGACCGGCCCACTGCTACAAGTTAATCGCTGTTAATGGATTCAGATGCGTAGGAGGTGTACTGCCTAGGCGTATAGCCACAACTTCTTAACTCTCATTGAGCTTGTGCCGAGGATAGCGTACAAGCTAAACAGCTTTCCCAATGCAAATCTTAGGATGGGTTACCGGAATATCTTCTCTGAACTTCGAATGACACTTTAAGCTGTAACGGCCAAGGCATCAGCGCCTAAGTTAGACTGCAATAGGAATGAGACTTCAACTTTTTATACGAAATGACTTAAATTGAATATATGTCATAGAGTTATTTGAACATTTGTTCTTAAAATGTGAACTTTATCAGAATGCATTCTTGACACTAGTTGCAAAGTGCGTGAATGAAGTAATGCCAGTTTTTGAGTCAAATTTCACACGATCTTTTGGATGTAGCGATATTTAAAATGAACTTATCGCAACAATGGAAGCGTAGGCGTTAGCGAAATATCACTACAACCAGAATGATAGTGATAATAAAATATTTTTGACAAGTGATGAGCGGAATCGCTCTATTATTATTTCACTGTAACCTTTTGCCATTGTTTCGTAATTTTTTATTGCAGTATTATGTCTGGATCAATTTTTTGTTTCTATACATTGATGTAACAATGCTAGGTAATAGCATAAAAATAAACTATTGATACACAATTTCGATAACGAGTTCAGTGTCTGATACTATCTATACTTTTTGTGTTAATACATTTTGATATTAATTCATATGACATACACACATAGGTACCAGACAATTAGGACCTCAAAAGCAGTTCACTGCCACATTCCACTTTTCACCAAATGACAACTGCACATGTGCTCAGCGTGACAGGTGGTGAGCTTATCGCCGCTTATGCTGTTGGATGTATTATGAAGTCTTTGGTTCGTCAGTGGCCTTTTACGACACCGAGGAAACGATTTCATGTAAAAATGGCCACCGCAGCCCATGGAAGCCCGCGACACCGAGGGCATCATTGCGCGCTGCCGACTATGAAGTTTCAGTTCTTATGCCTTGTAATTTCACTGGATCCAGTACTCTTCAAAATGGAACACAGCAATGTAATATATTTATTGGCGGCAGATATAGGTATGTGGGTACTCGTCATCCTGTCGGATTCTAGGCAGAATCCTACCGCGACCTGTTAAAATACAGACAATTTATATAGATTTTTAGCCGCTCTGTGGTCTAGTGGCTAAGCCACCGGTCTTAGACCCAGAGGTCCCGGGTTCGGTTCCCAGCAGAGGTTTCATCTTTGTGTGCTTGGTATGGTTGGTCATAGGGTTTGCTAAGTCCGCCTGGCTAGCTACCACCATCTTATCTAATTTCTGGTGCCAATATTTTAATAGCATTATTGTCTTCCGAGAGTTCAGAAATAGATAGCCAGTTCCCCTGTAGTTGAGTACTCCGGGTAAAGCGCTTCCATCTTCGGCCTTATCGTCATTTACCATCGGGGCTATTCTGTATCACACTCAACGCTGCCGCAGCTCTGAGAATTGACTCTGTCTGTTTCATATTCATAGATTCGATTCTCAGCGCTGTGTCAGCGCTGACTGAGATACAGATGAAGGCCAACTGCTAACCCATAGCAGTGTGGATAAAGAAGATAGTTTCAGAAAAGTAGAAAAACGTGTCTTCTAAAATGCAAATCGTCTTAGGAAAGTTATGAATTCATAACGCTGGCGGTGACTCAGGCCCGTGGGCAGTCCGTTACAAACCTTACAATATAGATATACAATCTTCAAATTTATCACTTCACGGTGTAATTGAATAACTATTGACTGTTACGGGCTAATAAGACAAGGCATAAATAATGGATTTCCACCTCCAATGTTGTATTGTTGTGACACATTGATTTACTAAGTGACAAAGGCGTCTAAGTATTGACGTTGGATTGGAGTCAACACGTGTGAACTGTGATTTACGAGTATATCGTCAATGAGCTATAAAATGTTGGTGCAAAAATTTTATTTTTACTTTGTTGTTTTTTGTGATAGTCTTTTGTTCTACCACTATCTCACTTTGAGCCTAACTCTTAAAGCGCATCCAAATCGACGATAATGTACGATGATTTACAAGCCAACAAAATTTCAGATGTGCTTGCAGAATGATATAGGCCCCTTTTATTGAGTAGTGATTCGAATGATGATATAGCACGCTCACCAAGAAGAAACCTGGTATCATAACCCACGATCATTATCAGCCAATACTTGTCACCTTCACCTAGTCTGAAGGCGTCCTATTCGTGTGTTCCGATTCGCGGTCTTCGCTACAAAACTCGTCTACCCCGACGGTCATCGCTTTATTATTATAACTTAATTAATGGCTTCGCGTTTAGCATTAAGCCAATTAAGGCTGGATTCGACCAAACTGGAATAAGACTTACTCCGAGATTAGTCTATACAAATTCGACGTTTAATCTAGGTATAAGACCTTATTCCAGTTTGGTCGAATCCACCCTTAGTGGTATATATTTTTAAAGTACGTTTAGTATTGTCCGGTAGATTGAATTAAATTGGAGTCTCACTTGGAGAAACTCCCGGTCATCGGTTCTGCGTCTGATATGGCCGGCCCACTGACACTTCGGCTTGCTAATCCGGGTTGGGAGGTTTTATGAACTGTCATCTTATTACATCAACTTGTGATTTTCATGCCACCTACACGCCATAACCCCTATCCTGTGACCAGTTCGAAAGTTGCATAAGTGGCAAAATCACCACGAAAATAAAAACGAGCCCCTTAGCCGCAGCGCCATCGAATTTTCCGATCGAAGTTTGTAGCCAACCGTGTTGCGTAGCAATGAGAGAGTACTACCACCCCCTCACTTTCCTCGGGTGTCGTAAAAGGCGACTAACGGACTAAAGACTGCACATACATCTAACAGCATTAGAGCGGCGACGGACTCACAACCTGTCACGCTGAGTACATGTGCAGTTAATATTTGGTGAAAAATGGACTATGGCTAGAGGACTGCTTTTGCTGTCCTCAATGCTTGGTCTCTTATTGACCCTTCGGGGATAATAGTCGTGATTATACACAGTTATTTTTTAGTCGTTTTAATTAAATTAAGGGTGAGTTCCACCCATGAAACTGAACAACTTTCCCCAAGAAACCTATGTGCAAAAATAATAAAAAAAATTCGACCTCCCATACTATAGTTGATCGGACAGTTTTGTATGGGAGATCGAATTTTTTTTGTCATTTTGAATTCTCAAAAATGAGGGTGTATGTGTAAATTAAATTAAAGTACTCAGTAGTTTTATTTTAAATAAGAAATTGGAAGATCTCAGCGAACGTACTTAGAACTGCTCTCTTACTCTTGAATTCGATCGCGATCGATCGAGATTGGTACCTATTGTGAAATTTCATACATTTGAGTTACGACACCAGCGCTCATTAGAATTTATATTGGGTGAACTAAATGATGTTGAGTTTTGCATTTAGGTCACTCAATATCCGTGCAATATGAATCCAAATTAGCGATGGTGTCGTAACTTAAGAGTACGAAACTTCTCAATACCAATCTCGATCGATCGGGATCGGTTTCAAGAGAAAGGGGGCAGATCGGTGACATTGTCGTTAAAGGTCAGGACAAGAGTACCCTAAACCGACGAGCATGTATGAAGAATGTTATGAGAGTAAGTGAAGCAAAGGATGTGTAGCAAATGGGAAGATGTGGTCTCAGCCTACGCCATTGGGAAGCAGGCGTGATATGTGTGTGTACAATCTTTTGGTTCTAAGGATCAATATTCATTGGAGAAATTTGACAGTTTAGGGTAGGTTGATCTGACGCCGTGTGCTTATGTTAGAAATAAACAATAAATTACTAATGTGTTTGTTTCTTTAATGCCTAGTAACATAGAGGCTCAGATACAACTTTTTTGTTCACATTAATGAGGAAAATCTACATAAACCTGATATAATATGCCAAGATAGTGCCGAATCGCAAAGTTCAAGTATAAACATCCTTATCTAATGTCGAATTTACTCAAGACACTGTTTAAAAGACACAGCTTCAAGTTAATCTCATAGTAAAATACAGTGGAGAATAAAACTGCTAACTAAAATTCACATTAGAGAAAAACTGAATAACAATGATTTAGCAACAGTGTTTTATCGAAGGCTCTCGTTCTATTTTTTGGCTATTATAGTTATGACTTACTTACCGTCCGTAATACCTTCTTTATTTTATAACATAAGACTTACTTAGACGTGCGATTATTATAACTACAACTTTCGTAATACCAGGTAATTGGATGATTCTATTAAGTTAGCGGAACTTCAAATCCATTTTTGTTGTATTTAAAAAGGTTGTGTATGCTTTTTTTGAGGTTGTACTTCTCAGCGATAACTGGTTGGCAGTCCAGTCAATAATCACAAATCGTGTTGTGTCTTTGGTCTTAATCAATTAATATAATAATGTTGCATCGTGGATTGTTTGAGTTTGTACTCCGCAGCGATGACTGGCTTTCAGTCCACTCTATAAATTACAAATCGAGTTGTCTTTGGTCTTAACAATTAATTTTATATGTTGTATGGTGTTTGTTTGAGGTTCTACTTTATAGCGTTCTACTCTACTGGCTGGCAGTCGTTTCGATATTCACAAATGTAGTGTCGTCTTCTTAGGGTGCCTCTCTAACCAATGAAGGTTGGCAGTCAAGCTCAGCGGCAATCGCCATTCCCGTCCTGTCCCGAATGTTTCGTAACCATGACTTTCTTTTGCGACCAGGTCTCCTTTTTCCAGCAACTCATTCCCATCATTTGCCAGAACTCGTATATGTCGTGTCTAAGCACGTGACCCAGATATGCAATTTTTCTTTGCTTGACAGTTTGAAAAAGCTTACGTTTCTGGCCGACCCTGTCTTAATAATTAATTTTATAAGTTATAACCGTGTCGCGCAGCGGTGAAGGAATACTACCACCCCCTCTCTTCCCTTGAGTGTCGTAAAAGCGACTATCGGACTAAAGATTATACATACATCCAGCATAGGGCGGCGATGGGCTCACTACCTGTCACGCTCAGCACATCTGCAGTCGCCATTTGATGAAAAGTGGACTATAGCAGAGGACTGTTTTTGTGGTTTTTATTGCCTAGTCTGACTAACCCTTCGGGGATAATAGTCGTGATTATATGTATGTATGTATGTAATATGTAGTATCGTGTTTTGTTTGTGGTTGTACCACAGCGATGACCATCTCGGCCACCGGCCATCGCGGCCTGGGAACCGGCCGATAGCGCATCGCACGTACCGGGGACACGCCACTATGTAGCTGGCGGATAGAAGGTACTACAAGAGGAAGTAAGGTCTTGTACGCGACTGACGACGGGTAGTATAAGATCTTTCGCAGGCTATCGGGGTAGATTACCTATCCTTGTCGGTCACGAAGACTTCTAAAGGTTGCTAACTTTTGAATTTCAGTTGTGTTAGGTATTACAACAGCCGAGCTCAGCCAGCCAGCCAGCTTGCCACCGGGTAACGGGCGAGATATCTGTATTTAGGCTATGGAATCATCCAGACACCACACCAATAGTTTCACAAAAATAACTAGATTGTGCTTCTTCGATGACAAATCGTTATTACACTATCACACTAATATTATAAAGGCGAAAGTTTGTGAGTGTGTATGTTTGTAACATCTTCACGTCTAAATGACTGGAGCGATTGTAATAAAATTTGGTATGGAGTTAGCTGACACCCTGGATTAACACATAAAGTACTTTTTATCCCGATATTCGCACGGGAATGGAAACCACGCGGGTGAAACCGCGAGCGATCGCTAGTTAATTTTAGCTGTAGGCGTCTAGCGAAAACTATAGGCGTCGATCCTTTTTGTTTTAATCTAAGGCGTCGATAGCCGAACGCGAACGTATAGATGGTCGGGTTGAACGCGATAAATCGTGGTTCAATTCACATAGCTCCGTTAGACTACTGACGTGAACCCACTCCGACACAGTCATTTAGATTAACAGGATATATTAACTGTCCCCCTCAGTCTTGGAAATTTTTTGACACAATTTTTGGCGCAACTGTCAACGTCAAATTTGACAGAATCGAGCATAGACTATGCGATATTTTACGATAACAATGCATAAGATGTACCACAAACCGAAATAATCAAACTTGTTCATACTAAAGTAGTCTGTAAGTCTATGAAAACACGGTACAAAGTCAAGTGTGTTTTGTAGGTGCGGTCTCATGCGACCGCTTGAGGCCTGAGGGGTATCTAGTCTAAGTGTCTTATCTCGTTCGTAGCTTGTGTCGTACGAATGCAGTTGTTAGTTGTTGTTGTTTAGGTTATCAAGATGGACCAATTTTAGATCTTATTCGTCGTCTAAATTTCAAAAAGTCGTTCATTCTTTGTTTTTAATTTTTTTTTTAAAACCTTATTGTGAATTGATAAAAAGATCCTCAATTTGCCATTTTTTCACAATACTGTGCCTGCTAAAATCATGCAATATGATGCATGACAAACTATATGCCAACTTTATTTCAAACTTTACACAAACAAGTCTTGTTATGTTTACTATTCCTATAACCAGATATTGACCTACAGGACGACTTTGCACACAACTTGTCATTCCATCACATAGATAAGGTTCAAAGTTGCACAAAACAAATATGGTAACAAAATATTTACACCTAAACAACGTTTCTTTAAAACCTTATGGTCATAGAAATAGCGCTCAAAATCATATCACGGGAACCTTGAACTGGATCACGTCCGCGCGTGCGTGCAATCGTGCGCAGATCTCGCGCGAGAGGGACAGAAGATAGCATCGGTTCCCAGGACCGATGCGCCAGTGAACTTCCGAAACACTTCCTCCACAAATAAGGCAGCAACATTACCCCTGATTAGCGTACCAACGGTAGAATGACAGTGCCGTGGCTTAGTAATGGCTGCCCCATTGTAGGCTGGTCCAGACTCCTTAGAGCATGTACTTGAAAGGACTTGGAGGTTGAACTTGAAAAGTTGTCACGATAAAAGATATTATTCATTGTTATTTAAAGTTTAAGTGAAAACTACAGATCAATATTAAACTCTTTATGTCGATCAAAGTCCGTTTATTGTTGTTATTTATTTATATGAAGGGAGGTCAAAAAGTTCCCGGAATGGAAGGTATGATGGGGGTAGGTTTACTCCTCCAGGTAGGCACTAATTGAGCAACTCATCATTAGTGTATAGTAATATACCTTTGAACTAAATCAGAACTTTAACATTTGACTTTACGACGTGCAAACAAGTCAATCGGGAAGAACATCAGCCTCAGATTATGCATGCACTGCGTCTGATCTTCGGCTTCTCATATTAAGTTTGTTTACTGAAATATATGGCTCTTAACTCTGAAGCCTCTCTCCCGGGAGCGTACAGTTTCTTCACCGCGTGATAGGCTGGCATCTATCACGTTAAAATGTCTAACATGGCAGCCCGCGAATGCCAGCCATTACAAATGATCACAGATGACATTTCGCTATAAGTAACTCCGCATGTTACTATGCCTGATCGGGCGATAGGCTGTAATGTGTCACGTTTCAATGACTGCGAAATTGCTTTTCTCTCTAAAATAAAGCGTATACTTACAAACGATTGTTTTAGTTGTTTGGACACAGATTTTATAAAAAATAATTAGGAGATCAAGAATTTTTCTACCCACCATAATGCATTGGGTAAGTGTAGTGGGTTTTGGCACAATCTTACAATGTGCTGTAGTCCATGTGGGTAGGCCTGTGCCCAGCAGTGGAACGTTTATAGGTTTAATGAACTAAAGACGCCAAGCCGCCTAGGAGTTTTGCGTTTATTACAGATGATGATGCATGGCATATTGTCTCCAGAACAGCGTCACTGGTAAAACAAGCCAATGCGGCAAGAGAGACTTCACTACCAAAGCCCGAATCAAGCTTGTCATCAGACCATAGACGTCCTACTGCTAGGCTCAGGCGTTCCTTGTGGATCCCATGATTCAATATCCTAGATAACAGTTTTTTTTGTTTTATTCTACAACGGGTAAGCGCTTGGCCTTCATTTCACCTGATGGTAAGTGACGATAAGGCCGAAGGTGGAAACAGAATCCTCAACCACTGAGGAACTGGCTATATTTATCTCAAACTGTCGAAACACAACAATGCTATAAACATCGTCGTTATGGCGACAGACTTAGATAAGATGGTGGTAGCTAGCCAGGCGGCCCAGTGGCTTCCACTTTTCTCGAATTGCTATTCCCCAGTGAATGGTGGGTAAACTTGCCTCCCTTTTACCTTTTCAGTGTGGAAAGGAGGATGGATGGAGCCCCACATAACTCTGCCTCTCTTCTGAGGGTGGGGTATGTAAAGAAGCTCCTTCATAAATATGGATAGATGGAGAGATCGGAGCCTAACCATAACCATGATCAATGGCTTGAAGTGCTTTCCTAAGCACGGAAGAGCTTGAAGTACTTGATTTTGGTCACCTGGTCATCTGATATTGCGAAAGTTGCTGAACTTACGGGGCTCATCTTTATCGACCGCCACTGTATACTGTTGCATGAATCTCTGGCAGTCTGTAGTCCGTTAGCCACCTTTTACGACATCTAAAGGACGAGATGACTTTTTAGTATTCTTTTAATAACGAGCAGCCATCACACAGTTCTTTTCTTGTTTTGGTTAAATAATACAAACAAGAAACCTTCTTAGTGGGTGGGTGGAATCGACAACAAACTGAACTGACAACTCGTGGACAAAAAATGTTTTGCATACAATCTACATGACAATGTGGCGTCGGCCTTAATCCCTGACACCTCTGACTCCAGCGTCTGACCTATCGAGCCTGCGACGTGTCATTCACAAGGAGAACTGAGTACAACCTCTTTCCGACATCTACATTGCTGGGTTCACACGTAAATAACTTACACCGCTCTCCTGAAACGGTCAATGTAATCCATGCGCAGCGGTGTTGGTCCAAAATGCGTCTACTTTGTAGTTGTCTGCTTTTGCATGACGTTACTTACTATGAAGATGCTAAGTCGATTCTTGTTATAAGATATTTGAGAGCACAGTTGACCTTAGTGTGCACAGACTGATTTGACATCCAGTAAACGTTTTGAAGACGGGTAATAGAGTTTTACTGATTTGAAGCTATTTTTTTAGGCTGTGTGGTTTTCAGTATACTATTTAGTATTCTTTAGAAGCGTCGTGGCAGAATCCACGGGTGCTACCTGGCCTTGCTTACTTTGGTACTCTGGCGTTACTATTCGGTAAGTTATTAACATTAACCTTTAAGAAAATATGTCGTGAAAGTCAATGCCGTTTCCGTGAGAAACGTCTATTTTTTACATTGATTTGTTTTGTTTGGCAAACATGTTCTAAGTATTACAAATGACATCTCGATCTTGTGGCTAGGCCACCTGAGCAAAGAGTACTTATTGCTGTACTTGGTTCAGTTTAGTGTCTCTGTTACGGAAGTTTAACACCATATTATAATTGGAGCTTACCACAACAGGGCCCTTATTCTGTAACGATTCCTTGTTTCAAAACCACGTTTATTCCTTAAAAAGTTACGATATCTTCCCAAAAACGTATGCGTTTGACGTTTGTGCGCGGTAAGGTTTAGGTGTGGAATCTATAGATTGCGATACAGAATCAAGGCCCAGGACAATTGTTGGATAAATAACAGAGCTATGTGAGTGGTAGCGGCCCATTAGTAGAATACTATCTCTTCCCTTGAGTGACGTAAAAGGTGACTAACGGACCAAAGACTGCACATACATCCAACAGCATAAAGCAGTGATGGGCTCACCACCTGTCACGCTGAGCACATGTGCAGTTGTCATTTAGTGAAACGTGAACTGTGGTAGTGGACTGCATTTGCATATAGCCTATAGTCTGACTAGCCCTATGGGACTATGAGATTTCATGCGCCCGTTCTTTGCCACAGTAAAAAAGTTACGTACTGAATGTGGTGGTAGGTTAAAAAAGATTTGGACGATTCAAAGTACTTATTATTTGAGTTTATTGATTATTTTTTTTGAGTTTGAGTTTAGATAATAGTACTGTCTGTATGTATGTATGCAGGACAAATGCCTTTCTTCCTACACCATAACTTCAATGTATTTTAATATGCTGCCGATTAGCTTTGCTGCGCGGCGGGTAAAGCGGTCGATTTGCGAGATAAGCTTTTTTCAATGCCGGTTATACTATTAAATTCATCATTAACTTTCGTTAAAACCTATAATCAACAATACAACTAGATGTCAGGTAGGCGCTAAAAATATGTCTCGGTAGGCAATAACAGGAAAAAGTACTTTATTTGTTGCCCTTTTAAGGTAGATTTCACCACTACATTAATTGACGTCTTTTTATTTTTAATTGACAGGAGTAATTTATTGCTTTAAAAAAGTATTTATTCACGTGGACAGAATTAAGCTTTGATTTTGTACGTGACGCGTTATCTAGTTGTAATGTTGATCGAAGTTTAAAACATTTGAAATCGACGAATTAGACCCTCTAAGATTGGAACGCTAGCTTCACCACCATCGGGGTTCCATTTACGCGTCCATATTATTACATTACGATAATCCAGGAATAATAAGAAAATGGTGACCGCAACAGATCGGAATAATAACAGCGTTCACGATGTTCACAATAGGGCGGCACGTATATTATGTCATCTCGGGCGCGGTGCCACCAACAGTTTAACGGTTGTTAAAAACGAAGACTCACTATTGGTATTGGTTTGCATGAAAAGTTTATCCGAAATCTAAAATGAGCGATTAAGCCATGATAAATCAATTCAAGCAGAAAGAACAAAAAGAACTTTTAATTTCTTACAAAAACGATTAAAGGTTTTATGTTAGTGTTATTGTTGTTGCTAATTAGTCCAGTTTTATAATGTTATAGCGGCCCGCCCGTGACTTCGTCCGCGTTAACCTTCGTACAGGTATACAGCGACGAATTTCCAAAAAAAATGTTCATTCAAACCTGGTCGTGACAATTAAAAACACAACAAAAAAAAAATATCCAAATAGGTGCAGCCGTTTTAAATTGATGCGCGTACAAACTTTGAGGCAATTGATTTTTATCAATATAGATTATCAAGCATTTATTAGCATTATTATTTTATAAATTAACCGTGAGCGTGTCGCGTAGAGGTGATAGAATGCTACCCTACCACCCCCTCTTTTTCCTTGGGTGTCGTAAAAGGCGACTAACGGACTAAAGATTGCACACACTTCCAACAGCATAGAGCGGCGATGGGCTCACCACCTGTCACGCTGAGCATAATATGTGCAGGCGCTATTTGGTGAAAAGTGGACTATGGTAGAAGACTGCTTTTGCTGTCCTCATTGTCTAGTCGCTGACTAACCCTTCGGCGAGAATAGTTTTGATTATTATTAATTTACCAATACCATAACATAAATAAAGCATTTACATTTGTCTAACCTAAGCGCAATGAGAATATTAGAAATTCTACGTAGTCTAAAACTACTACTATTTGACATAAAGATTTTACGACGAAAACTGGAAACCAAAGTTCTCAAGTTCAAGATAAAATTTATTTTTGGACACACAGATTAAGTAGATTATTGATTTTACTAACCTTTCCGCAAAACGTTAGTTAATCGTCTGATTTAATGCGGCGATTTTAATTGCACGCAGTATATCACTATAGTTAATACTGATTAGTTAAATACAGACAGCTTTCTGTTAGTGATTGGTATTAGTAGTTAATCGTGGCTTTTGCGGTGCTATCAACCTTAATTTTATGCAGTCACGGCAAATAGACGATAAGCCACCATAAGCAAAATGGTAAATGAAGTAAAAAAAACTTTAACAAACAAAAAAAATGGAGATAGGAACTTGGGACAGCAAGTGATAATGTACAAAATTCAGTGCCAGAACTACGTTTACATCTTTATCTTAGAGAATAGCTCTTTGATCAGTCATCAACTTTACATTTACTTCTTTATATACCATTAATCAGACATTAATATTTGTTTTTTATTTATTTAAACTTTTGCAACATTACATTACATGGCAAACTTAATGCCTGAGGCATTCTCTACCAGTCAACCATAGGGTGGTGCAGAGATGACATGGTAGGTGCAATTATCTGCGGTGACCAAAGCGGGACCATTAAAAAATATTAAAACATATAATTCGTATATATTAATAAACATAATATACATACTCGCAATATATAAATATTTTATAATATACATACATACACTACTTAATAATATAATATATAAATGGGACGTTATTGAGATGATTCTGCCATGTTTCCGTCGAAAAGGAGAAAATGGACTTTCTTTTTGAAAGCGTCACGACTCGTAACCATCCTGATTTCCTGAGGTAGCGCGTTCCAGAGGAATATGGACTGGATATAAAAGGAGACATGTACAAAGCCACAAAGCCAGAAGAGTGGAAAGGAGTGAGAAGGAGAAGGTTATTTGAGGATCTGAGTTTCCAGTCGTGAGAGGAGAAAAGATATTGGCGATGGGGAGTAAGACAAGAAGGAGCATTTGAAGAATTTAGAAGAGAGAAGAGTGTGGAAGGGCGTGCCAACATCTACGCTGACGAAAGGGCAACCATTTCAGCTCAGACCTTTGCTGTGAGATATGGTCATACTTCCTCAGATTGTAGATGAATCTGATACTGTTATTGAGCCATCTGTCAAGCTTATCAAGCAAGACTGAGTTTAGGTCTTAATAACACACGTCACCATAGTCGATCATAGGAAGGATTAAAGTTTGCGCAAGCATCACCTTCGTCTTGAACGGTAAAAAGTTCCTCAGGCGATTTAAGGAGCGTAGAGTCCAGGTAACTTTTTTGCTAACATTAGCAACCTAAGAATGCCAGCTAAGTGTAGTGTTGATATGTAAGCCAAGATTTTAAACGGTCGTGCTGAATGGTATGACTGTTCCGTCAAACACTACAGGAGTAATAGAGCTAATCCCCATTTTATTTATCAATCTCAAGCTCATCATTTACGCGTGCATGGGTGTAAAGCTGAAGGTCATCGGCGTACAGATGATACGCACATTGAAGGTGGTGGGTGATAAAGGTGATAAATATTGAAAATAATAATGGAGAAAGAATACCGCCTTGTGGAACACCAGCATTCAGGTTACGCCAATTTGATGATGGCTCATCAATGCAGACTGACTGCTGACGCTCTTGAAGATAAGAAGAGAACCATTCCTGTACCTCAAATGAAACCATAAGATGGGAAAGGATAGAAAGGAGGATGTCATGAGTGACGGCATTGAAGGCGTTTGAGAAGTCTATGAGTACTAAAACTGTGACTTTTGTATCCTCCATGCCTTGTCTAATGTCGCTGGTAACTTTCAGGAGAACGGAAACAGTGCTGTGTCCAGGTCTGAAGCCAGATTGCGGAGGAACAACGAGGTTATTTAGATAAATAAATCTTGCAAGCTGCTTATGGACACAGACCTCGATTGCCTTTGACAGAAACGGAAGTAGGTATAGATAAGTGTCAAAAATGGGTTGGATGGGATGGATTGGACATCTTGGTTATTATAATTTAGATAAATAAAAATTTAACGGATTTAAACGCAAACACCTTAATATAGTCAGCCGGTGACTACGACAGGTACAACTCAGCCTAAACGTCAGGTAGGTACTTTAAAAATACATTTACTTAATTATGGTATTTTAGAATAACATGGATTACAGCTACAGATACATCCTTCAGATACAAAGTTACAGTAACCGCTTACAGTAAAGCGGGCCATGTACCAGACAGAAAACTTTGTGGTACCACAAAAAAAAATAGGCGTCCGATTGACTCCACAAGCATATTAGTACCTAGCATGCAAAATATGGAAATAATCTAAGCTGTGATTAACTTAACTCGATTCAAAAGTAGCCCCGTTTAATGGTGCACCGTTTACTATTAACGGTGTAGCCGGGCGATGATTTTTGTCCAGTGAAATGTTTATGTATGGAAGTGTCAAAACAGTGCGCTCGCCACAAATTGCTATTGGGCTCACTAAGGGCATCTATTTGAATACCATTCAGTCCAACCATTGTGCGGTCAAGTGCAAACTTTGTTAAAAATTTTGGAGGAATTTCAACCTTATACTTATTGTACTTAAGGCTTTTTATACAAACGTGATTTCATATACACAATAGTCCAGAGAAAACACGCTTTCTGGATTAGATTGTTCCTACTCAGATAGCCTTCTTCGAAGATTTATTACTTAAACATCGCCCTATTGAATTTTAATGGTTATTATTCAAAATATCCTATTGTTCTTAAAATTTGCTCGGCGTATATTATTTGTGGCCGCGGAGAAACGCTTGCAATTGTATGTAATAGCCCGCTGGATACTTTGTTGGTTTATTAAAATTGGACCCCGGCACGGAAACGCTAACTCGGTCGAACACGGCAAGCGGTTTTAGCAAGTAGCATCCGCTTTAACACAATAAACAGTCGATATTAGTCAGATTTTGAAGGAAATAATTGTTTTTGATTTTTAATTCATGCCTAGTTTATTTTGTACTACCTAGTATATAAATTAATATGTTTGTAACGTCTTAAGAAGGTTTACGCATTTTGGTTTCCAATACAATTTTCCAAGTCGACATTTTTAAAGACCAATAAGCCTATTTTAATGAAACTTTGCATGTTAAAGTAAAATAAAGGGATCTAAATAGTTTGTTGAAAACATTAAAAAAAAAGATTTATTCGGCTGAGTTATTGCGATTTAATATACACTATAGAAAGGTTTAAATCGCAATAACTCAGTTATATAAACGTTTTTTAGGAATGTTTTCAACAAACTATTTAGATTTCTATATTTTACTTCAGCATGCTGAGTTTAATCAAAATTGGTTTTCTAGTTTTTAAAAATTTCAACTTGGAAATTTGTATGGGAAACTGAAATACTGAACCCAAATAATTTTTAAAGACAAATAAGCCAATTTTAATAAAACGTTGCATGCTAAAGTAATATACAAGGATCTAAATAGTTTGTTGAAAACATTTTAAAAAAAGGTTTATTTGGCTGAGTTATAGAAAGTTTAAAATCGCAATAACTTAGTTCAATAAACGTTTTTAAGAAATGTTTTCACAAACTATTTAGATTTCTATATTTTACTTCAGCATGCTGAGTTTCATCAAAATTGGTGTACTAGATTTTAAAAATTTCATCTTGGAAATTTGTATGGGAAACCGAAATGCTGAACCCTCATAAGAGTTCAATACACCCGCATATTGAGCCAGCGTGACAGAAAATAAATAGTACCCATCGTGATGGTTTATATGGCCCATGCTCACCATGTGCTGTCACCACCTGTCATGCTGAGCACATGTACAGTCGCATTTCTCTATGGTTCTACACGCAAATCACTTATAACGCCTTAAGTCTTTTTTGAAAAGAAATAGTTATGCTTCCATGCGGGAAAGCATGTGCCAGTTACGTTTATAGGCCGATAATGATTTAATTTTTTTTATTGCACTCTTCTTTGTTCTTCGGAAGGCACGTTAAGTCGTTAGTCCCGGTTGTTGTCGTAATATGGCAGTCGTTAAAACCCACTAACCCGCATTGGGCCAGCGTGGTGGGTTATAGACCAATATCCCCACGTGTTATTGTCCAAGTGGGATGTTTATAGTCTGATGATTTAATGCCTAAGATAAAATTCATTATTCGTTTATAGGCTTTGACACCTGAGTATTTAAACATACGAACACACCTAAAACACCTAAAACATACGAACTTAGGTCATTGTATAATGACCTAAGTTAGTATGTTTTAGGTGTCAAGTAAGATTTTGTCTTAATGATGTTGAATGCAAAACAACTCAATTCAAAAACAAGACTATCATAGTAGAGCGTAACATACAATTAGTAGTATAGCTTAACCACAGTGACATTTTTTAACTAATGTAATTCATGCTAAACCTTTGCTAGTAAAGTCTCAAACACATACCCAGTTAAGTAAACACTAATCTGTACACACTAAAGGCTAGATTACGACACACGGTAGGTGCACACGTTTCCATGGCAACCGGGTGTGGGGCAAGCGATCGGTCGCAGTCGTTATCGGTCAAGCGGCGACCTTTGCGAAGATGGCTCGGCGCGCCGCTAGGTGCCTTCCTACCTGGCACGAGAGACATCCCACCTTTTTTAACCAGGTAAAGTACTTTACGCATACACTAAGGCCAGGGGCGACCTCGGGTTACGTGCGACTCCCTTTACTCGCCCAGTTTGAAAAGCTCGACGGGTGAAAGGGGAGGCCTGGCCTACCCACTAAAAAACCTAGTACCATCCCTACTATGCCATGTACCACGAACAGCAAGCTCCGAGTTGATATTATTATCACTTCTAAGAGTTTAATTTTATACCAATGTCTTGTTTTCTATAACTTACTAAAGAACATTACAATTAATGGATTAAATAAGGTCATTAATGTCCATAAAGATCCGTAGTCCATCTTAATGTAAGTTTCACATTTTGAAATATGATTTTTTCTACTTGAAGTTATAAATTGTTATCTATGTCTATCGATGAAAATAGTATTTACCTTTATACAAACATCTGGCTAACTGAAATACTCCTCAAATATTTCTAAAACGCCAGTACCTATACTAATATAATAAATAAACGCTAGTAGACTGGTATAAAGTGTGTCATTCCAATTATAAGAAAATAATGTGTTAAGTCTTTCCCCTGTGTGGAGTGGTTAGATTTGGATAGACTTATGGTAATAAGATGTGTACTTCTAGAACAAAAAAGAGGAATGAGTGATGTGATGTGCACAGAGTGTATATTTGTTTTGTGTCTTGTTTGTGTGTTATTGATGCTTGTAGTGCTGGTGAGGCTTGTAAAGCGTCAATGTTGTCTGAATTAAATAAAAAAATATTACAGGAACAACTGAGTAAAGGCAGTCGGTAATGTACAGACGCGAGCGCATGGCAAAGCGTTCAGGCAATATTGCCGGCTCACCGCGGTTTGGGGTCACACGAGATAACTCGCGGCTTGATTTACAGGTGATTTGGACGCAATTTGCTATGTCGGCCGTGGGAAACTGTCTTTATTCATGACAAGATAGGATAATATTTCAATAAAAAAATAAAATGATATGGTAGTATGTATTTTTAAAAAAACCAGATCTGTTTTGCCTTATTCTTCTTTCAAAGTCAAAGTCTAAATATATTTATTCAATAAACTCAATTAATAAGTACTTTGAATCGTCCAAATCTTTTTTATCCTACCACCCATTCAGGACATAATTTTTTCACTGTGGCAAAGAATGGGCGCAGAAACCACAGCGCACAAAAGCAACGACATTTACAAACAAAAAAAAAGAATATGTCGACCAGGTCAATACAAAATATGAATTTAAAAGATAATTAATGACGCAATACAAAACTACAATACAATGTAGTATAAATTAGATAAAGACAATTAGAAATAGCTGTTGGAGTGCTTGGAGCATTTCAGATCCAAGCTGTTTTGTCTTCTGTGCAATCTGACACTTTTTATAAGCTTTTTTATAAAGCTTTTCTTTGATTTTGATTTTAAATTTATTAAGATCTAATTTATGAATATCTTAAATCTCCCTCCGAGAGAGTTACCAGCCTTTAGGTTATAGATTGCTTATATAGCCCTCTTTTGAAGCACAAAGATAGTTTGAATGTCGGCAGCATTTCCCCACAGTAAAATGCCGTACGACATTACACTATGAAACTGACGGATCTTCATTACTGCATAAACCGCAGAGCTACTCGTAAGTCTATTCGACAATTTAGCAATATGTGGGCCCCACTGAAGCGTGGCATCTTACGTGATGCCTAGAAACACACTTTGAAAGTTTAGAAAAATTTTGATTAGGTAATGTCGTTACATACTGGTACTAAGTAGATAAAACTTTAGTACAGATTTGTAACATTTCATTGTTTGTTAATAACGCTCAAATAAATTCAAAGATGACGAAACGTTCCCATCTGAGGAAGTCATTTTTTTTATAGTTTCGCATTCTTCGACTTTAATACAGATCTAGGACGCGCTTGAAGTAACCTTTCATTTGCTGCCGCGTACTGATCAGCGGTGGAACACGAAGATTCTGAAACCAACTTAATTCTTCAACAGTCACTGAAAAACAAACACCTACAGTTGAAATCGGTTGTAAGCTCGACAGATTGCTCAACAACGGTATCCTATTCATTTATAATCTGAAGATCACATCTCACAACATAGGTTAGATCTGAAATGGTTACCCATTCGCCAAAGGAGACGTCTGCGAGCCCTAACCACACTTTTCTCGTTTCTGAATTCCCCTAATGCCCCTTCATATATAACTCCTCACTTTCAGTACCTTTGCTCCTCCCATGATAGGAATCTCCGGTCATCGAATAACCTTCTTCTTCTCTGTCCTTCCAATTGGTCTGGTTTTGTACATTCGTCCTTTCAAATCCAATCCATTCTTCTTTGGAACGCGCTGCCTCTCGAAATCAGGATGGCTACGAATCGTGAGGCTTTTAAAAAGAAAGTCCGCATGATCCTTTTTAATGAAACCATGGCAGAATCATCTCAGTAACGTCCTTTTTATAAATTATGTAGTGTATCTAAATATATATATGAATATATTTGTGTAAGTTTATATTATTATGTACTAGCTGTTGCCCGCGACTTCGTCCGCGTTTCCGTCGTTTTTCGTAAAAAAAAAGTAGCCTATGTCCTTCCTCACGGTTCAGTGGTTTTGATGTAACAGACAGATTAACTTTCGTATTTTAGTAGGGAAATATAATATGTCAATCTACAATACTGTTGAAAAATATCGCAATACGGAACCGCACAATATTATTGTTAATAGCTGTGCCCGCGACTCCGTCAGCGTGTAACTCCTTGTGTGTTATTAAGTTAATGTATTGGTAATATTGTATAAATCACGTCACATAGAACGAAAATACTTAAGCGCAAAGCTTCCGGGTAAACTATGTTGAAAGTTGACCCGTCCGGCACGTGAACATAAAGATTTCTAGAACTGCTAACCCGGGAAAGAGCGACGTACAACTGACCATGCGAGAAACAACTGACACCGAGATCTACTCCAACAACACGAAAAGTCTGCCCTTGAGCCTTATTAATTGTCATTGCATAACACACCAATACTGGGAATTGCGTTCTTTTAAATTGGAATGGAAAATATTTGGTATTATGGGAATTCTGGGAATAAAGACGGTTTCTCCTGCACCGCAACCTGTTAAAATTTGAGCCTCGATTATATTTTGTTGCAACTGGGTTACTTTTAGCCGAGTTCCATTGCAAAGTTGTGGTGGTCTTAAATTTCGAGCTTTGAGACGCGCGTGATGTAGCTCGTCTCGCTCTGTCAGCTGCTAATCGCATCTCTCTCTCGGGAGAGCTTTCATTGGCTCGAGATGTTGAGGCACTAACTCTCATAGAGTTTAACCGATGTGCTCTTTCCTCTGCCGATTCTTGAGAACGCCTATTTCTCATTCTCTTAGCTTCTCTCGAATTTCGAGATAAAGATAATCGTTTTTTAGGTGGCATTGATGCAGGCAAATGAAAATAAAGCAAAAAAGTAAATGAACGTAAATTAGCCAAAACTTACCTATTGGTATCTAAAAATCTATGCGTACCTACTACTACTTCACCTAAAAATAAATAAAATGTAAACTATTAATAATTTGTAATTTGAACGAATATTTAAACACTACCAAAATAACTAATACCTATTTCATAAAATAACAACAAAAGGAATCTAAAAATAAATTATCAAAGACTAAAAGTCGCGCTGATAAGCACGGTTTGTTAATATCAATTAGGTATTGTCTGTCAATAAGGTCGAACGCACTGAACGTCTATTCGCATCAACAGGCAAAAATTGTATGAAGCTCGCGCTCGGACGCCAGGATTTTATACCTTCGGCCGCGAGACACGTCGAGCGAAGCTTCGAACTGCTAAGCTATCGGGAGTTACACGTGTTACTGTGAGTCAACCATAAAAGATAGACATATGCTGTCGTGGGATATTTTTTATATAATTTTAAGGAGAATATTTCCGTAATTCAAGTTTTCTGTGTAGCTTTAACCATGAAGGTTGCACACGCGACGGAAGCTTAAAAAATGGAGTAACTTCTCCCGTTTTCCCAACATTTCCCTTCACTGCTCTGCTTCTATTGATTGTACCGTGATGAAAAGTATACTATAACCAGCTCAGGAGTATGAAAAATAACTGTACCAAGTTTCGTTAAAATCCGTCGAGTAGTTTTTGTTTCTATAACGGTTATACAGATAGACAGACAGACAGACAGACAGACAAAAATTTTACTGATTGCATTTTTGGCATCAATATCGATCTCTAATCACCCCCTGATAGTTATTTTGGAAATATATTTCATGTACAGAATTGACCTCTCTGCATATTTATTATAAGTATAGATTATTTTCTTATTATTAAACTTTTAATAGATAATCTGCCCTGTGTCACATTAATCGCAGAAAATTGCACCTACCATGTCTTCTTCTCTGCACCACCCTATGGTTGACTGGTAGAGAAGAGAATGCCTCAGGCATTAAGTCCGCCATGTAATATTATTATGTAAAATTTTAAACACTGACCTTCATCGAACCACGCACATTCCGCATACCGGGCGGCTGCCTTAACCTTGGCTACCGAGGTCTGGCTTTCAACCGTCGAAATTTGTCAGTGCTTGATGCTTATGTTTTTAGTCCCGTTCCGTCTTTTTTCAGTATTTAAAATTTTACTTAAGTATATTTAAGCGTTAATAAAACGCTAAAATATAAAACATTATAATGTAATAAGTTGCAAAAGTTTAAATAAATAAATGCCACAAAATAAAGCTAGGGTGACAATTAAGGTATTATAGACTAGAGACGACACCTCGGTGCAAGTTTTTGCGCAATGAGTAGCAGCCCATATGAATGGCTGCAAACGCCTTAGTCATTGTAGTCCAAGCGACCCAAGTTGACATCCAACTTGACTGTTGAAGTTTTTAATTAACTTCTCAAGCCCCAAGCGGCCATATTTGGTCGCACCTAAAAAACTCGCTATTCCGTCAGACCCTAAGCGGCCATAGGTACGAGTATATATGGCCGCGCTGGCCGCGCTCTCCACTTGACTTTGTACCGTGTTTTGAATTTGATAGACTTAGAGACTACTTTAGTATGAACAAGGTCGATTATTTCGATTCTGTGGTACATTTTTTGCATCGTGAACGCAAAATTTAACATGAACTGCGTTCGATTTTTTTTTATTTCCGCAAATTTAAGTTCCCGCCAAATCGCACCTGCTGTTAAAATTTTTAGACATTTCGTTGCCAAGACTGAGAGGTTAAGGGGGGTGAGGCGGTCAGCGAAAATTCCGGGCGCTCGCGGGTGTTGTGCGGTGCGGGGTCCGCGGTAATTATTCGTAAACGCCGTTTACATTTTTATCAAAAAGTTAATAAAAATGTTTAGTTTTTTGGAAATCCAAATAAGTCAAGAGATCGAAAACCTATGTGTTCATGATTTTATAGGAATTAACACGGTCGTAATGTGCATTTATATGAAATTTTAGAGATAATTTCAGGATTTTTTTCTATCCAGCAAAATGTTTCCAATCATGTTTTGGAAACAGTCATCCCCTCACAAATAGGTTCTGTAATACATATTGTAAATTTCAGTGCGAAATATCTAAAATATTTTGAATAACAGCTAACAGAAAACAGCCAATTTTTCCGTTTTTCACTGCCTAAGCCCCCTTGCGAATTTCGCTTTTAATTATCTAACTAGAAGTATTAAACACCTGTATCATCGCAACCAAATTCGATAACCCAAAGCATTAGAGCTATTCCTTTATTTATCAGCTAGGCAAAGGCGCGCAATTTTGCAACGATCACTCGCACGCTCACTCCCAAAGAGCATTAACACAAAATACTTCCTGCATATTCATGCGAGCGACGCCGCGGCGCAAAGCACTGCGTCCTGTAGGACAATCGCGCGTGGGCGAGCGGCGATTATGCACGCCCAAAGGATATTTTGTAGTGGATGGTGCTCTACGTAAATTCTTTTTAAAAATTAAATTAAGTTCGAAAGAATACTAAAGGAGATGTTTAATTTTGTATGGAGAAAATGCCAACACCTTGTACATAATACCAAAATGTAGGATTATGCACGCCCAAAGGATATTTGTAGTGGATGTTGCTCTACGTAAATTCTTAAGAGGATTAATGAGCCAATTTTTATAAAACTTTGCATTTTAAAGTTAAATACAGAGATCTAAATACTTCGTAGAAAACTCTGCATTAAACTTTAGCATGCAAATAGTTTCATTATTTTTAATTAACATAGAAGTTTGTATGTTAAACCGGAATAAGTAAACACTTTTAATGTTTTTTTTTTCTTTTACTGAACCGGCCAACAAGCATGCGGTCCTCCTCAATTTCAATTTTGCAACTACATTTAAATAATTTATTTATAATCAAAGATGACATAATACCATTAAATGTTATTTTAGTTTGTAATTAGTATCTCACCTAGTATTGATACAGGAGATCACAGAATGCACTACTAACAGTTTACTATCACAGATAAGTACAATCAAAAACACAACACTAAGAATATTTATTGTCAACCTAACACTGTCCAACAACAAAAGGTTGCCTAAAAATATTATCATATTTTTCATCATCATCATTTATCATTTATCACCCTCAACCACTGAACTTAACTTTGTTGTAATGGCGCAGACTTAAGATAAGATGGTGGTTGCTAGCCAGGCGGACTTAACAAACCCTACCACCAACGAAACTAAGTACACTAAGATATACAGCCCAGTAATCGAACCAGGGACTACTGGGTCTAAGACTTACACTAAGACCACAGAGAAGACACTAAACCACAGAGGCTGCAAATGTTTGTTTCCCAGCAGAGTGCACTTCACTTCGCGTCCCCGCTCGCCATAGTCCGCGCCATAATTGATACAGGCCGATGCTTAAAACCAATAGCAAACCCTCGAATGATTTACGGACGGCTAATGCGCATGTACAGCGACTTTATTAACATTTATTATGGTAATCGACCACTTGAATAATGTTTTAATACGGTGCAGACGGTGTTACCACGCGAACGCAACTGATCATCCTGGTGGAAACTTTCATCTTATCGAGATGTTACTCTACTTTTCATATTTTTTGTCTAGACGTAATAACCGTGTCGCATAGCGGTGAAAGAATACTACCACCCCCTCTCTTCCCTTGGGTATCGTAAAAGGCGACTAACGGACTGGGGACTGCACATACATCCAACAGCTTAGAGCGGCGGTGGGCTCATCACCTGTCACGCTGAGCACATGTGCATTCGATATTTAGTGAAAAGTGGACTATGGTAGAGGACTGCTTTTGCTGTCCTCATTGCCTGTTCTGACTAACCCTTCGGGTACATAAGTCGTGATATGTATGTATGTATGTATGTTGTCTTGACGTTTTGCAACGTCCGAGGCCCGTGGTGATCTAATCCGCGTCCACGCGCTTGGCAAACCTAAACAAGCCGTCACAAATTCAAACGTGTGGATAAAGCGTTTGGCTTAGAGCCGATCCGTCGAACAAATCACAAATCCAAACGTTTGTAGAGGTTTGGAGTTTGCGGCAAGTGCCAAGCGTGCGGACAACAAACAAACATTATTTTTGACCTCAGTGGCCGAGTGTTTAAGTGCTCAATGGTACGGTACTATTATGCGGTAGTACGCACTGCACACAAATTGCTTGTTTTTCTTTTTTTTCTATTTAAGTTTTTTATTTTATTTTTTGTGTAAGAAGGAGGCGAACGAGTAGGCGGATCACCTGATGAAGAGCAATCACCGCCGCCCATGGACACCCGCAAAACCAGAGGAGTCGCAAATGCGTTGCTGACCTTTAAAAAAGGATTAGGGTTAAGGAAGGAATAGGAATTGAGAGGGGGGGGGGCTCCAGAACTCTCACTCGCCGGACGAAACACAACAGCACAAGTGCCATTATTTCACGCCGGATTTTCGTGAGAGTGCGTGGTATTACCCCGGGTGAGCCGGCCCAATGCGTGCTGCAACGCAGCGTGGCTCTACCACTCAGTCAGTGTCACTCATTTAGCACCACCCAGGGGTCACGTGTAGGGTCTCAAGGGTAAACCTACGGACGCGAGTAACTTTAACCCCTTTAAGTAATTTTTAAACAGTTTTATATGCCTGCCTACTCGTAGTCTAAATTAATTAATTAGTTAATTGGAGATATTGTAAGTTTTAGAAACAATGTGTATCTTTCGCAAGGTTAGAAGGAGCGGGGTCCCCTAACACAGGTTCTACACTTAAAAGGGAGTCCCAGGCATCATGTAAATCATGTAATTATAAAGATATTGAATAAAATAATTTTTATTTTTATTTTCTCATTTTCAACTCGATATCCGGAGGTCCGGGTTCAATTCTCAGGTCAGGCAAAGCGTGTTTTCGGATTTTTCAATGCGTAGCCCTCCATCCATTTGTGATCACCCACCCTCATTGGGCAAGCGTGGTGATTAAGCCAATACCCATAAATCGTGGCGATGGCTTGATTTCAATGGAAAAAAATAAATTATAAAATAAATAATTAATTTTCTTCTATTAATTTGTGTGTGTACCTGTACCATTTTCGGTTTTTTCACAATTGTTTGAGAATCTGTCTTTTGGAGAATCTGTTCTTATGAGAATCTGTCCTAGTGAGATAAAAGGCCAGTGGGACAGTATACAGGCTGTACTTTACCGTCACGTTGATAGTTTTTGGTTTAAATCACTGCGGAAATTTGTATTAGGGTTGTCGCTATCCTGTCGAATTCTAGGCAGAATTATACCACCACCTTGTACGCACAATAAAGTGAGTACACGCAGCCCGGCCAGTCATGTTCAGCATATTCATGGCGCTGGGCCGGTCCATTGCCATGTTAATGCATTCAAGCGCTGGTTTCACAACCGACAATTAGTATTATCGCGACTCGCGACAGTGCTTGTGTTTAATCGACATCGCATTGTGTAGGGACTGCTAAGGCTGTAAGACTGCCTATTTACGACATATAAGTTTCTTGGAGAAACTTGTTCAGTATCACGATCTAAACAAAATCGTGTTTAATTTTTGTTTTTTTTTTTTAACTGTATCATTTATAAAATTACTTTAAAAATGGTATTTATTAAAGGGATACTATTTTGTAAATGCAAGCTAATAAATTACATAAAATTAAAAAGAACAAAAAAAAAATATGTTTACTTAGGTTTTTTTTTCAGCCCTGGTCCCTTTTCCCACTTCACAGCAAAGGACAAAAATATTAAAATTGAAAAATAATAACAAATTAATATTGTCAGTTATAAAGTTGACTGAAGATATACTAAAGAAATCTTGACTTACAATAATATTAAGATGAATTAACACATTCTGCTCCGTCTTCGATTCTATTCTTCTGTCAAACAAAACGTCACGTGGAGCGTGGAGCAGAAGTCCGTACCAAAGATAAAGGGGATAAATTGAAAAGTTGCGGTGTAAGTAAGTAGGTGGGTGGGCGCCGAAACTTTTCAATCTGGCCCGTATCGCGGCGCGCGGAGATCGGCGACCTTACCGCACTGGCCGGTGGGGCATAGTTGTGTGGCGACGGCTTTTTAGTCAATTGTTTTATTATTATATAGCTCTTCGTTTGGGTTGCTATCTTGCAATCGCGCCTTTTTCGGAATCATGCAGAGAGGATTCTTAAATGCATTCCCATGGCTAAGTCCGGGAAAGCAAGGTCCGGGACGTCCGAGACATAAATGGTCGAACGATATCAAACAATTGATTGGACTTGGCTATCGTTAGTTAAAAGCTAACTTCATGGGACCGCCCGAAATGTTGTGAACCGACCTCCAAACTTCATTATGAAGATGGCACCCAATGATGATGATATAACATCAGGTAATTGCAAGCAAAGCATTTTCGGATAACTGGATAGGTGACTAAATGAAAAACATCTCAAGCTCCTCCATGCTTTAAAAGGCACGTAAGTAAGGCGTTGGTCCATGTTGTTGTCGTAAGATTGCAGTCGTTAAAACCTACCAACCCGTATATGGCCAGCGTGGTGTGTTATGACCCGATTTCTCCATGTGGAAATGCCTGTGCTCAGCAGTGAGACTTTTTTTTTATTTTTTTTTATTGTGGCACGCCATAGTGACTTCACTCTGCCTGATGAAAAGCAGCCAGTGAAGCCCAAGAAGTGAAAGCGTTCGTCACAGCGTTACCACGCTATGCCGAACGCTCTCACTATGGCGGCCTGCATAAATGCTTTTTCACGCCCCGCTTAAATAACCCGGGAGAGAAAGAGGAAGGAAACACGTGTGCGGGAAGCGCATTCCACATACGGGCAGTTCGGCAAAAGAACGATTGTCCAAACTTTTTGGTACGTGTCTTGATGGTCAGCACGGTATGAGAGTGGCTTCTAAGACCTGCACGCGTCGATCTGGAAAGGAAAGGAGAGGGAGGGATCAGGTCAAAGAGCTCCTCAGAGCATTCACCGTGGTAAAGGCGGTAAAAAGCACTAAGGGAAGCAATGTCCCTACGTAGCTGTAACGGCTCCAGACTGGTCGTTTATAGGCTGATGATGATGCGTAACACTGCTTTAAATTTATGACTTTTTAGATACTGAAAATTTTATGATAAGTGCAAATGAACCAATCGCTATAATTATATCATCTCAGAACTTCAAAAAAAATTTTAACCCGAAAACTATGAAAAATCGCGGAACATACATGGGGGTGATTCGGATACCCCACGACACGAGGGACCTAGTTTTTTTTGGACGTCAATGTTTTGGCCATTCTGTATACAGGACGAAGGAAAAACCTTTTTCTAAAAATATCGTATTACAGTATGACTAGGAGGAAATGTATATCCTCGTAGTCATACTGGTATGGCAAATTAGTATGACCACCAGGAAACGGCGATTATTATTCTTCACCCTTTTCTCATTATTTTTTTTATTATTAATGACAAAGTACAAGCATAACCTGCAACACTTAAAAATCACACCACTATATTTATTTAAAGAAGCTCATTCCATACTATTCTCCATCTTTAATACTACTAAGTTGAAAAACTTGCCCCTTCGTACTATCAAGCGCAGATCTAGTGCGACACTGGCTAGCCTTTATCACGATAGCAATAAGGATAATATTAGCTTGTATCTTGGATAGTAGATAACTTCCACTATTCATCTTTAGGCCTGCTGGCATAATAGTTTTTCTTTGCGGACACAGCCCGCATACGTGATTTAACTTTTGTTCTGCGACAAGTTTGGCTCTTTTGATGTTTTACGTCTTAGCATTATGAATGAAGTGGAGTAAGATTTTATCGTGTCCGTATGGTTGAGTTGTGAATTGTCAAAGACACGTCTTGCAGATTGTAACTACATCGTTATGTTACAGATGCCGTAATAATATGTTATTATTGAACTGCTAAGATCAAATACGGTATTTTTCCATTACAGGTAAGCAGTAAGCTCTTAAGATGTTAGGTAATGCGGCCGATGGTGGAAGCTCACATCACCCGTATTCCACAACTACTGAAGAGTTACATCTTCTTTTCTACCTTCTCTAATGGCTGATTTACACGTATTAAGTTGTTTTGTAGGTAACTAAATTTTAAATTAAATATTAGCGACTTATATTTGCATAAACTTGCAACTTGCTACTAAATTCTGTGTGTACATGCAATTAATCACTTAAAATTAAGTTAAAATTTAGTTACCTACTAGTTACTTAATACGTGTAAATCAGCCATAACTGTCGGAACACAATGTTAGTAACATGGTATTTAGTTATGACAACTTAAAATAAGCTTTACCATCTTCGGAAACTTTACAATGTAACATCCCTCTCTCTCATCTGTCCTATGCTTATTTAGTGGCATTGATCTGGATCCGGATGTAGATTAGTGGTGAGATAAACAAATCCTTAATAGTTAAGGGGGGTTAAGCGGTCAGCGAAAATTCCGGACCCTCGCGTGAGTTGCGCGGTGCGGGGTCCAGGGTCGTAGGGCCATTCACATTTTTATCAAAGAGTTAATAAAAATGTTTAGTTTTATGGAAAAATTGTAAATACCTACCTATGTGTTTATGATTTGATTGGAATTGTTATTATAAAACACGGTCGTAATGTGCATTTATATAAAATTTTAGAGGTAACTTCGGGATTTTTTTCTATTAAGCAAAATATTTCCAATCGTGTTTTGGAAACAGTCATCCCCTCACACATACTGTCTGAAATACATATTGAAATTTCAGTGCGAAATATTTAAAATATTTTGAATAATAAACAGCTAATAGAAAACAGCCAATTTTTCCGTTTTCACCGCATAACCCCCCCTTAAGGTTCGAGGTCAGCTTGCTTCTTGTTCCTGTACCTGGTGGAGAAGAAACACAAATACAACACAAACACAACAGCAACAAGTGCCATTGTTTCATGTTTTAAAGAAGACTACATAAGATTAGTTTTTAAACAATCCATGCATGCTTGTTTCACTACGTGCCATTGTCGCCTGATACAAATTTAAAGATAAGATAATCATTTATTTGCCAAAAATATGGTAATTTATAGTAGAGGATCCGAGTATACAACGACCTTCACCGAGCGGTTAATGGATGAAATGTATTTTATATCAAATTTAATGTATTAAAAAATATATTGCGAGTGGGTTGGCTGAAAAATTTCAGTCCAGTATATGATTAATTAAATATTAAAAATATATTTTTTTAAATATTGCACTTGTTTCGATAATAGATAAATTACATAGGTACAAATCGAAAGTATGAATCCTATAGAATATTCAAACGTTAGGTTGACTATTTTTTCCCGTCATAACATTGGGTAGGCAGGTGTAAACAGGCAAGTCAATATTAGTAATTTGGAACCGTCTGGTTAAATAAATAAAATTTTATGTTAATATGAAGATAAGCTCATTACAAACACACACACACCAAACCAATGCAATGTAAAAAAAAATATTTTTTTAAATATGAAATTTATCATTAATGGTACTGGACTCAATTTTTTCAGCCAACCCACTCGCGATATATTATTTAACATATTAAATTTGATATAAAATACTTTTCATCCATTAACCTTCCCGGTGAAGGTTGTTCTATACTCGGATCTTAGACTATTACGGGTGGTACAAAATTTTCAATGCGCACATGTTTTGCCATTATAAAACAGCATGCAAATGTCAATTTAGAATGTCGAAGTTAATTATTGTTATTACTGTGAATGCAAAAATTAAAACATTAAAAAAGAAGTTAAACATGTCAATAAGGTTAATTAATTATAATAAAAATAAATGTCAAAAATATCATACTAGTCAATTATCAAATTATCTATGAAAATTAATAGAAATCAATCAATACAACAATAATACATTAATATACAATTATTACATATTAATAGTGTGTTACATTATGTCCATTATGAAGTTCAATAAGTCAATTTATAATTTAAATATTCTTTAACTGTATTATAGAAACAATGCTGTAATAGCCAAGCTGTTAATTTATTTTTAAACATATTAAACGGCAATTGTTTTATCTCATCGGGCAGCTTCAAGAAGCTGTTATTGATATTATTATCACTTGAACATAAGCATTTCGTATAAACATTTCGAGCTTACTTTTCGGGAGAAATAATCTATCCTCAAGTCTCGTGTATCGCATTAGCACAACATTTAAATGGTAAAAAATTAAAATGGTAAAAGAAAACATTCAAGCCTTTGGACACTGAACAGTGCATTTTTTCATTATTTATAACGACTTAGTCTTACGCACCCAAATTGCAAATAACTGCGAACCGACCAAAAATAAAGAATTTGGTCGAGTTAATGTACTCGCCTTTGAGATACAGGGCGATACCAACTTGATTATTATTTTAATTTGTTTTTGTTTTCTTTTTCGGTTATGTATGATTTTACAATTATTTATACAAGACGCTAAGCTAAAACTTAAACTTTACCGATAATTAATTACTAAATTTTTGCTATGTTTACGTGTAACAACGTGTACAACGTTATTTTGTAAGCTTTGTCTTAACTGTCTCTTTCATGCGTAGAGCTTTGGACAATTAAACCCCTTTTATATTTAAATTTTATTATAAACATTTAATTAAACTTTAATTTAACTTATTTTATTATTACATTATTATGTAAACTAATCATTAAATTTTTATTATTATTCAATCATTTGTAGTGCAGAAAATACTTTATACAATGATATTCACTACTGAACATAACCTAACATAACCTAAAAAATAAATAAAAAACAAAAGACAATTTAAAACAATGCATATAAAATAGCTGCTACTTTTGTGGTTGACTGTACATATAGAGCACTATTTAACTGGCGACTGGCCGTCTGGCTTGCAGCAACGGGCATGACTCATAATAATAGTCTATATTTAGTTACAGCTCAAATTGTATCACTACTGGCTGCGATAGTGGGTGTCCTTTACTGACTTGTACATTTATGGTCTTGTGGTTATAGTATACTAGCTATACTAGTATACTAGCTTTACACCTCACAGGCAGAGTGGGTATGGGCTCGGCTTGATAGACGGAGGTCACGGGTTCAATTCCCAGTTCAAACATCCAACAGCATAGAGCGGCGATGGGCTCACCACCTATCATACTGAGCACATGTGCAGTTGTATTTTGGTGAAACGTGGCAGTAGACTGCGTTTGCGGTCCTCATTGTCTCCTGGATGTATCTGCAGTCTTTAGTCCGTTAGTCGCCTTTACGACGCCCAAAGAAGCTATTATTATTAAGCCGCTACCACACAGCTCTACATTTTACACTAATTAGTATTTTTTTTTTAATGATAAATGTTTAGTTTTTGATATAAAACCCGCAACTAGACTGGGGCTATTAAGTGCAAGAACTACACTGGCCTGCAAAAATAAGTATCACACTTTGAAAATTTCATTTTTTTTCTAAACTATAGAAGTTAGAGATTTAATATAAAAATAGTTTTACAGCAACTTTATCAGCTTTCTTTGAAACTGTAGTAAATTATACAATAGTAACATTTTTAAGTCTTGGTGTCTTGTTTATCTTGTGTACTTTAAAAGTTATTACAATTTTAAAAGTGTTGTGATATAGTGAATTACACTATCAGCACGTACTCAATAGTACGTGATAATTAAGGTCTTCCTGATTGACAAGGCGTCCTTCCTCTAGTCACGTATAGATGTGATGTTAATTAGTATTTAAGATGATACACTAGAGGATAAAGGAATTGATTCAACGCAAGACATTGTTTCATTTCGGGTCTCCGTCCCAAAGCCATTACATGGCGACCGTGACATGGTGTCACAAGTCCGCGCCGCGAAATCGCTAGTTGAAGTCTACAAAATATCAGGAAAATAGTGCTACACGGGCCTACAAGAAGGACGAAGGAAATAAGAAGAAAAACTGTAAGCCAAAATTGTTTAATTATGGGAAACCCACAATCTAAAGACAATATTATTGTCAGTCAATCACCAACTCAATCGGCGGCAGCATCAACTCCCTTGGCCGTTGGGATGCAACTTTCAGAGATCTTTTTACTGACCATCGTCGTTGTACTAGCGGGCTATATAGTACTTAGGCTGCTACGTTACTTCAACGCACGACTATTAGAAGAGGTAGAACGCAGAGCGGTTCGACGGGCAATTGGACCAGCACAGAACGTGTAAGCCAGCACGAATTAATATAACTATGCTACCAAGAATCTATGTGTGTGTGTGAGTGATTTTTTTTTCTAAAGTGTGTTCATGGCAAACCTGTCAGAACTCTTGAGTGAGCTTAAGGCTATTAGAGACTCTATTATTAAATTAAGTAAGGACAAACGTTATTCCGCTCAGGGGCAGAATAAGTTTTTAAGAGCAAAGGAAATTAAAAATATTTTTGAACAAATATCTGCAGACTTATGTAAAAAAGGGATAGATGCTGTAGAATTACAAATAACAAAAGCAATATCGTCAAAGTTTTTATGTAATTTTGAGGAAATCGAGTCACTCGTTAACCCGCATCATTCAGAAACGATCACAACCATGGCCACGTTCGATCTAAAAGTCGCGCTCACGCTCCTCCCAGTAGTAGATTGCGACGAAACGCAAATTAACCAACTAATAGACGGAATAGAGTATTATAGTAGTACCCTTAGAAACGAGGACCAGCCTCTGTTAATCAATTTTGTTTTAAAAACTCGTCTCTCTAGCAGGGCTAAAACAAAAATTAATAAGTCTTATGTGTCTGTGGCAGACCTAATAAAAGATATAAAAAATGTTTTAATTCCGATTAAATCATACACAGCCATTTTAGACCGAATGCTACGATGTAGGCAAGGAAACAAGACCATAGAAGTGTTTGGTAGTGAAATCGAAAAAATGTCCAACGATTTAAGTACAGCACAGGCTAATGGAGACGAGTCGGCATATAATTTATTAAAGCCGATTAATGAAAAAATGGCTATCAAGCGTTTCGCTGACGGCCTAAACAATGCTCGTACAAGCATTATAGTTACGTCTAGGTCCGTAAGCACAGTTAGGCAGGCAATAACTATAGCCTTAGAACAAGAAGACTCGGTAGTGAAACCACCAATAAACAATTATGTTAACTATGTTTCGAACCAGCGATTTGAAAAGATAAATAAAAACTATCATCAACAATATAATAAGTCACGTAACAACAACGCGACGAGTCAGCAAGGTCGGGGTCGTGCCTACTATAACTCGAATAGGTTTCAGGGTCAGCGCAACACCAGGTTTACGTCACCTCATAATAAACGTAGGAATGTACATTTCTTAGTTGACTCAGCAGAACAGTCTAATGACGAGAACGAAAGTGAACGTCAGAGTATACGTCAGAACGAACATCATAGCGATGATTTTTTTCGTTCTGAATAGCGCTGAGGTAGATATTTGTAGTTATGGTAGTGGTAATTACGTTTGTTTTACTTGTAGTCAAACTCAAATTTCTCTATTAGTAGACACAGGAGCAAGCATTTCAATTTTAAAGTTAGATTGGTTAAATAAACTCCGTAGCGTGTCCCGCGACGCAAAGCTAGTAAGGGATGAAATTAAGATTAAAGGAGTATGTGGGGATTTAGTATCAATAGGTTATGTTTATCTAGACTTATGTGTTAACAATTATAATTTTAGGCATAAGTTTTATGTGTTTAGCAACTTCCACTGTAAAAATGATGGAATTTTAGGAGAACATTTTTTATTAAAATATAGTTGTAAAATTAACTATGAAAATAAGCTGGTTACATTACAGGATAAGATAAGTCTAGAATTAGGCTTAGGTAAAAACATAATAACGACTATTCCAGGGAGATGTGAGGTCGTAAAATATGTTTCGTCAGAGATAAAGGGCGAATGTGTCATTTTAGCGGAGGAAGTTATTGCAGGCGTATTTGTAGCAGGCGCCGTGGTAGTAGGAGACGGGAAAAAGATTCCGGTGCGATTTTTAAACACACGGGAAGAAGATGTAAAATTAAATAACTTTAGCCCGAAAATTAGAAAATACTCGGATTATTTCGTATGCTCTTTTGATACGGAAAACGGAAAATCTGTCGAGAGGGTTAAACAACTATTCGATTTTCTTAAATTAAAAACATATCTTGGTGATGAAGAGAGACGGTCTATTGAGAAAATATGTGCAAAATATGCAGATATCTTTCATATGCCGGGTGATAAGCTATCCGTTACAAACTTATACGAGTACAACATTAAACTGCAAAATGACGCGTCTCCTGTTTATGTCAAACCGTATAGAATACCGCACGCTCAGAAGGCTGAGTTAATAAAACAGGTAGGTAAATTGTTAGAAGAAGATATTATCGAAGAGTGTACCAGCGAATGGTCTTCTCCATTATTATTACTTCCGAAAAAAGCTGACAGTAGCGGTGAAAAAAAGTGGAGAATCGTAATAGATTATAGACTTTTAAATAAAAAAATAGTAGACGAAAAGTTCCCGTTACCAAATATACAAGAAATTATTGACTCACTTTCGGGATGCTTATACTATTCTCATTTAGACCTCAGTTCTAGTTATTACCAGCTAGGGTTATCACCAGAATGTAGGAAATTCACTTCTTTTACAGCTGATAAGCAATATCAACTGAAAAGATTACCTATGGGTCTCAAAACGAGTCCTAGCGTATTTTCTAAACTTATGTCTATGGCTCTATCGGGTTTAAATCACGAGATATGTTTTCTATATCTCGATGACGTAATAGTTTTCGGGAAAAGCCTATCGCAGCATAATACAAATTTAATGAGTGTATTTGAGAGGTTTAGGTCAGTTAATTTAAAACTAAACCCTTGTAAGTGCGAATTTTTGAGGAAAGAAATTAATTATTTAGGGCATGTTATTACGCCAAACGGGGTGTTGCCAGACAACAGTAAAATCGAGGTCTTGGAAAAGTTCCCAGTACCTAAAAATGTAAATGAGATTCGTCGTTTTGTGGCTTTTGCGAACTTTTATAGAAAAATCATAAAAAACTTTGCCACAATAGTGTACCCACTAAACCGTCTTTGTAAGAAACATGTCGAGTTTCAGTGGACGGAAGAATGTGACGTGGCATTTCAGACCTTAAAAAAAGTCACTTAGTTCATTTCCTGTCTTAGATTATCCAGATTTTGGAAAAGATAATGTTTTCCGGTTGCAAACCGATGCGTCAGGGGTAGCCTTGGGGGCTGTATTATCAAATGGAAATAATAAGCCCGTAGCTTATGCAAGCAGACAATTAAACAGTTCAGAAATAAACTACCCAACCATTCATAAAGAGTTATTAGGGGTAGTGTGGGCTATAAAACATTTTCGACCATATTTATACGGACGAAAATTTAAAGTATTAACAGATCATAGACCATTGGTTCATTTATTTAGCATAAAAGATCCTAGTAGCCGTTTAACTAAGTTTAGACTTTGTTTAGAAGAATATGATTTCGATATTGAATACATAAAAGGTTCCGAAAATGTAACGGCAGATGCCTTATCGAGAGTCATTATAACATCAGACGAGTTAAAAAATCTAAATTCAAATTTTTTGGGGGTAGTAACCCGTTCAATGAAAAGAACCATGGAGCAAAATAATGAACCCGCTACCTCTGGAAGTAGCAGGGTTGAGCCCCCTGTTGATCATAGGCAACCAAGAGTGGTAGATATTATGCAGAAATCACAAAATGATGTAAGGTTAGATATTTGTTCGTATGAAAACTTCGTGAAGTTGAGGAAAAAGAAAAGATACGTCTCACAGACGGGTGATATGTTATTTAGTGACTCTACTATTTACATAAATCAGGAATCTCTACTAACGGAGGCGCGCCGAGACGCAACGATAGGAGAACTGAGTGCATTATGTAAAAAATATAATATGGTAGAAGTCGTTGTGATTAAAAATGGGTTTAATAAAAAGTTTATTAAAATTTTGACCCAAACTTTCATGAAACATAAAGAATTACCGCGGTTATGTATTATTAATAACCAAGTTGAACATGTTACAAATAAAGACTTGATACGTGTTATACTAAATGATTATCATTTATTGCCGACAAGTGGTCATGTAGGCATAAATAAAATGACTAAGAATATTCGAAAAAAATATTTTTGGAGTAATATGCAAAAAGACATAACTGAATATGTGACTCGCTGTAAAGATTGCCAAAAGCAGAAATTTTGTAATAAAAATAATAAAGAGAAAATGGTAATAACCACTACAGCATCTACTTCTTTTGAAAAATTATATTTAGATATTGTGGGGCCGTTGGAGGTCGATAATTTGGGTAATAAATACATATTAACAATACAATGCGAATTGACAAAGTTTGTAGAAGCTTACCCAATACTTGATAAGTCAGCTGAAACTGTTGCTAGGGTTTTTACTGAAAATTTTATTTTACGATATGGTACTCCCAGGGTTATTGCGACTGACTGTGGAACGGAATTTATTAATTCCACGTTAGAAACAGTATGTAAATTGCTAAATATTGATAAGTTAAATTCAACACCCTATCATCATGAGAGTATAGGTTCGCTAGAAAACTGGCACAAACATCTCGGATGTTACTTGAGAATACAAACACAGAATCAGTCGGCAAATTGGAGTACCTGGATACCATATTGGTGCTTTGCTTATAATAATTCTGTAAATACTAGTACCAAATACTCCCCTTATGAACTAGTTTTTGGGAAAACATGTAACGTACCTAGTAATTTAGTTAGTAAAGTTGATCCCTTATATGTATACGACAATTATCCATCGGAGTTAAAATTTAGATTGCAAAAAGCTCATAATGATGCCAGGAACAACTTATTAATATCAAAACAAAGTAGAAAAACTAATTATGATTTAGATTGTAAGGAAGTACACTACAAAAAAGGTGATCTACTCTTGTATAAGAATGAAAATTATAATAAATTGAATGACTTGTATTTAGGTCCATTTGAAGTTTTAGAAGAGCTAGGTACTAATGTAAAAATATTAAAGAATAATAAAGAATATATAGTTCATAAGAATAGGACTAAGATATTTAGAAAATAAGAGTTTACTTTTCAGGGAAGGGATGCCTAGCCTTTTCAGGGGAGGTGTGATATAGTGAATTACACTATCAGCACGTACTCAATAGTACGTGATAATTAAGGTCTTCCTGATTGACAAGGCGTCCTTCCTCTAGTCACGTATAGATGTGATGTTAATTAGTATTTAAGATGATACACTAGAGGATAAAGGAATTGATTCAACGCAAGACATTGTTTCATTTCGGGTCTCCGTCCCAAAGCCATTACAGTGTGATACTTATTTTTGCTGGCCAGTGTATTTGTAAGCGACCAATGCTGAAATTGCAAAAGAAAAAGCACCTTCAATCACACAGACGCCGAAAATTTATAAAAATTAACAGTTTACTTTTCGCACACCCCGTAGTTGGGAATGCAGTCCAGCGCGCCGTCTCGGCAGCGGTCAGCTGGCGGCGCGCCAACGACACGCGCCGCGTTTGTCCAGGCGTGCGATGCGCTTTATTTTGCATGACTGCGCGCAGTTTGTTTAGCTACATCCATACATGTAGGGTACATCGCCCGTAGAACCGATAGCCGTTGGGGCAGAACAGATCTCGAGTACGCAATGTAGGAAAGCCTCCAACAAGGTGGACCGTCGAGCTAGTGAAGGTCGCGGGTGGCCGCTGGATGCGAACACCGACCGGCCATGGTGGAGATCCTTTGAGGAGGAGTTTTTTCCAGCAGTGGACATTCCCTGGCTGCATACATAACACCTGGATACATAACATATACTCCCCGATAGGTTAATTTAGAGAAGGCAGGGCCCGCAAAAGCAGTCCTCTGCCATAGTCCACTTTTCATCAAACATTTCATTCATCAAATCAGGGCTCACTACCTGTCACGCTGATCACATGTGCAGTCGCTATTTGGTGAAAAGTGGACTATGGCAGAGGACTGCTTTTGCGGTCCTCATTGCCTAGTCTCTGACTAACCCTTCGGGGATAATAGTCGTGATTATATGCATGTATGTATGTAAATCCAATGCCATCTGCACACTTGCTAAGAGCGGTCATCTGGCATGGCGCCAGTTTGAAGTAGTTTGTCCGGCCGTTCATCTCTAATGACAATCTGCACTATAAATCTTATTAACCTCCGTTACAATGTGAAGGTTAAAACCTCTTTTATACGTACTATGTACATACTATTTAAATGCATACATACTTCGATTCAGGACTGTTATCCCCGAGTGGTAGGTAAGTCAGAGACTAAGCAATGGAGACCGCAGAGCCGGCCGTTCATCACTAATGACAATCTGCAGTATTTATAAATCTTATTGACCTCCATTGCAATCCGAAGGTTAAAACATCTTTTTATACATGCTACATTATTGCTCAAATTTATCATAACAAATAAGTACCTACCTGATGTGTAAAGAAATGACAAATGACACGATGTAATCAATTTAATAAATAATTCTCACATCTCATACCAGTAGGTACTAATAGCAAAAAGGTTTCATATCATTTTATGAGTCATATATCTAGTTAATTGGATAGTGCTACTAGGAAGTATCCCTTAATAAATTAGCTAGGCAACATTTCGAAGGTAGTAATAAATACTATTAATTTTTCACGTTGAATGTCCAATTTCGGTTATGGCCGGGTCCCACGGCCTGTCTGAAGACAAGCCGCGCCGCGCCGTGGTGGGAACGCCTAACTGCCACGCCTGTCGCGGCGCGTCCGCAAACGGGCCGTGGGACCAGCAAGCCTGTCGCGGCTTGGCGCGGAGTGCCACGGCGCGGCGCACACGCGCCCGTGCAGCAAAGGATTGCAGCGCTGAGAATTGACTGTCTCTTTCATATTCATAGAATTGGATAGAGGCAGCAGATCACAGCCATGCGCGCAGCGTCTATGTGTTGCTAGAGAATCGCATAGCAGGTCCCGACCAGGCGCCGTCGCGCCTCGTCGCGCCGCGCCGCGCCGCACCTTTAATATTTACCGACTACCGATGGATCGCACAGGCGACGACACGCCGCAGCAGGCTTTATCGGATGCGTTGATTCCCACGGCCTGTTGGCGCGGTTAGGCGCGCTATAAATCAGGCCGTCGGACCGCGGCTTTATATTGAGAATCTGCTATTTTGATAATCTAACATTTTGAGAATCTCATATTTTGAGAGTCTAATATTATGCGAATAAAGGGTACATCCATGCATACATGCATAGATTCAGGACTATATTCCCCGAAGGGTAAGTCAGAGACTAAGCAATGGGGACCGCAGAAGCAGTCCACTGCCATAGTCCTCGTTTTACCAAAAACACAATGTGCTCAACTTAATAGGTGGTTAGCCCATCGCCGCTCTATTCTGTTGAATGTATGTGTAGTCTTTAGTCCGTTAGTCGCCTTTAACGATACCCAAGGGAAGTTAGTGGTCGGTAGTATTCTTTTGGTCTTAATTAAAATACGATAAAATGTATACTAGATAAATAACAACCAATCTCAGGAAAGCTCGAATGATTTTTTTTAGTAAACATTTTATCCTATATCTTTAAAATATATAAGCAAAAAATTCAATAATAAAGATATTTAATTAAAATATTATTAATAATTTTAACGCAAATTTTGTTGCGAACAAATTACAAAAAGTCTGATTACAATTTAATAGGCACCTTTGGCTTTCAAAATAAAAATTAGAATAGTGTTTATGAATTTCGGCGGGCTGGATATGGCCACTGTAGCATTATTGGAAGAGCAAAAAACCGCAAAACTAAAAAACCGTTGACCCGAAAACTCATACCTAAGGGTGAAGGTTCGAATCCAGATTGTGGATTTTTATTATAATTTGAACTAAGTTAAAACATCTTTTATAAATACTGTTTGACGTTGCACCGAATTACACATTATTCTAGCACTGCTAGCAGGGCCTTTGCCTTCGTCATTTAATTCAAGTCATCGCTGCACTACAATAGATAAGTGTTAGTTATTTACCACACTTGGGTGTTATCTGTACAGACATTTGCCAATTTGTCAAAGCTGTTCGTTGGTAACGGCTTTACTTGAAAACAGCTGAACGGATTTGGTTGAAACTTTGCACATAAACAGACCATGATCAGACTAGCCATAAATTCTTCTGTGGGCTTTCCACTTCACATTCCACTGAGATATTGTCCTTTTCATCTCTATGCTTTATGTTGACTCCTAATTGTACTGTAACCTTCGATCACATATAAAAACGTTATTTATTTATTTTTTATATATTATTAGGTTCACCAGCGTTTGTTTACAATAATTGTAAAATACAACAAAAATACAAAATTATTTAACTAAATGCAACAATCTTTTATGGTGAACACAACATGCATAGAGATAAAAAAAGACTTACTATTAAATATTACTTACTACTAATTATTATATTAGAGAGATGTGATCGAAGTATGTAACAGAATTTAAGAGGCAAATGAACTATATTCCTTTATTAATTTATTAAAGTGTTTTGCGGAACTCGTGGCTGACCGCACATTGAAAGAACATTAAATACTTATATCTTACACATACATATCGAGAGTTCGTTGGCAAGATTGTTTGTCCGTCACAAATAGCCGGTGCGGTGACCGGCGGGCATCGGGACGGCGTTACTCATTCGACCGCTTTGTCTCATCCGAAATACGAGGAATTTTGCAGTATGCATGTAAGCGTTTTATAAATATAAAACGCTTTTAAGAGGTAGAATTACAAACATTTTTATTTTGCCCAAATTCAGAAAAGCCGTATGTCACGGTTTACTAAAATAATACTTTCCCTTGGTTGTCGTAAAAGGCGACTAACGGACTAAGGACTGCACACAAATCCAACAGCATAGAGAGATTATGGGCTCACCATCTATCATACTGAGCACTATGTGCAGCAGTAATTTGGCGAAACCTGTACTATGGCAGAGGACTGCTTTTGCGGTCCTCATTACCTAGTCTCTGACTAACCCTTCGGGGTTATATGTATGTATGTATTAAATATATGTATGAATTAAAAACAGGATCTTCAGATCTTCTTCTTCTTTTGGGGATTAAAGTTACTCGCGTCCGTAGGTATACCCTTGAGACCATATACGTGACCCCTGGGTGGTGCTAAATGAGTGACACTGACTCAGTGGTAGAGCCACGCTGCGTTGCAGCACGCATTGGGCCGGCTCGTCCGGCGTAATACCGCCCTCTCACGAATATCCGGCGTAAAATAACGGCACTTAGGGTGGATTCGACCAAACTGGAATAAGGTGTTATACCTAGATTAAACGCCGAATTTGTATGGACTAATCTCGGAGTAAGTCTTATTCCAGTTTGGTCGAATCCACCCTTAGTGCTGTTGTGTTTCGTCCGGCCAGTGGGGGTTCCCCCCTCCTCACAATTCCTATTCCTTCCTTAAAGGCCAACAACGCGCCTGCGATTCCTCTGGTTTTGCGGGTGTCCATGGGCGGCGGTGATTACTCTCCATCAGGTGACCTGCCTGCTCGCTTGCCTCCTACTAGTATAAAAAAAAAATTGGCGAAACCTGTACTATGGCGGAGGACTGCTTTTGCGGTCCTCATTACCTAGTCTCTGACCCTTCGGGGTTATATGTCTGTACTGTATGTATTATTATATGTATGTATGAATTAAACCCAGTACCTTTAGATATAAAACCGAGCACTTTGACACTCAGCCACAGCAAGGCATTTAAAAAAATAAATAACTCCTCTGATTTCTAAAACGGACTTCTACCAACCGTTACGCCAATGACATAGCAAAGAAATTCGTACAAACACCCCAAAATATTGCATAGAATTTGTAGCAAAAGATAATTCACCAAAATATGAGTAAAACGGTCAATAAGCGTAACGTTGACAATGGCCGCGATGATCTTGCATAATTTTATTGATCCAAATAACCGTGGATCATTGATCATCGCATCAATAATAAGTATTATCGATGTCACTTTTGAACAGTGTTGGGATGTTTAGTATCGATAAATCGAAAAAGTTATTTTTGTACAACATCGGGTAAGTACTTGGCCTTACTTACCTGATGGTAAGTGACGATAAGATTGAAGTGAAAAGCCACCGGAATCGACAAAACTGTGGAAATGTCCTCTAACTGCCGGAATCTGCCGGCCTAGCATGCGCAACACGAGAACTCTTCTCGACCCGTTTTGTCGTGTTTTATTTATTTATCTCTAATGTCTATCGACTCTAAAGACACATTGATGCGCTTAGAACTCTACATTATGTGTCAAAAATAGACTTAATAGTAGTTTTTGCATAAACTGTGATATTTTTGTCTACAAACCTTAACATGACAACATAAAATGATTTGTCGTCTCTCGTCCGCGACATATTCAATTCAATTCATTCAATCATTGTGACAACTCGTGTTGTGCATGCTAGTCCTACTAGACACCCCGTTCACTTAACATAATTAGTGGAACGATGTCATTAGCTTAAACTCTTATAGAAACATAATAGCAACCTACCAAAAATTCGAAAATTACAGCTAATAACGTACCCGGTTATGTTTTTTATTGTGTGTTACAATTCAAACAACTGAGGGAAGGCAGCTTCCTCTTAATGCTCGTTTTGTTGAGCCTAGCATTCCAAAGAAGTTTTGTTCTGGCGACACAACCTCTTTAGACTTCGATACGCCCACAGTTGGAGGAAATCTTTAATTAGTAACTGTTGAATTTAAATTTGTTTAAAATGTTTACTAGAAATTAGTTTCTCGTATAATTTAAGATAAGTTCTGTAACTAAAGTTATTATAACAACTAAAAACATCGACCCGTCGAACTTGACGTTTGGATGAACGGGCGTTTTAGTTTATGATGAGTAAGTAAGTAAGTAAGAAACATATTTATTCAGCTACAACATTATTAAAAAAAAAATTACAGACATGAAGAAAAAAATAAAAAGTAAAATGACAGTAAAAAATAACAATTAAAACTATAAAGTTTGGCCGAAAAGGCTAACCAGCTCAGCTATTGTTGCAGCTACGTTGTAGCAGCCACAACGCTGGTTTTCAGCTGGGCCTTGAAATAGGGGCGACGTCATTAGTTACTGTTCTGAGCGTCAGTCACAAAAAGAAAATATCATATTAAAATTAGAAACGTACCTAAAAAACAATAACAAAACATTCCTACTAAATAAAACAAACTTAAATTAAACTTAATTTAAATTAATAGCATCGACCTAATATAAGACGAATAAAATAAAAAATATATAAATGCATCTACGTTAAAAAAAAATGAAACATTTATGTGCCTGTATGCCTTGTATCCCTTTGCCTGATATACAGGGATAACAAACAAGGAATTAAAAGAAAAAAAAAAGTAAAAGTGACAGAATCGAAAACGAACGAAACAACGAAACGAACAAATAACATTGATGACAACAATTCTTCTTTTCTATTTGTTCTGTAACCGCAAAACATAAAGGAGTTTATAAAATTATGGTTTAATTTAACGTATTATTCTGTCGGTCGTCGATAATTCTATCGTCACCGACACATCACTACTGTTGACCAATGCAGCGTGACGGCTCGATCGATCACTGCCTGAAGCTTTGTGGTGCCACCTGGTGGGACTGGCCCCACGTGCTCAGACGGACGTTGGCATTGTCACGGCAACGCAAATACGAGTAGCAGAATACGAACAACTATTTTTTATGCTACCTTTACCTTTAAAGCCGTGTGATATGATATGATAATGATAATGTGATGTGATAAGCGGCTTATTAAAAGAATACTACTAATCCCTCTCTTACCTTGGGTGTCGTAAAAGGCGACTAACGGACTAAACGCTGAACATACATAAAACAGTATAGATAGGCGATAGGTTCGCCACCTAGCACGATGAGCACTGTGCATTTGTAATTTGGTGAAGCGTGGACTATGGCAGTCCTCTTTGCTTAGTCTAACCCTCTAACTAACCCTTTGAGGACAACAGTCATGAATCAATGTTTTATTCTTTTTTTATAATAAAGAAGGAGGCAAACGAGTTGGCGGGTCTCCTGATGGAGAGCAATCACCGCCGCCCATGGACACCCACAAAACCAGAGGAATCGCAGTCGCGTTGCTGGCCTTTAAAGAAGGAATAGGTTTAATAATAATAGGGGGGAGGTGACACTGGCCGGACGAACCACAACAGCACCAAGTGAAATTACAACACGCCGAATATTCGTCAGAGGGTGGTATTAGCGAGCCGGCCCAAGCCTGCTGCAACGCAGCGTGGCTCTACCACTCAGTCAATGTATCTTGTATCAATGTAACTATTCTGGGCCTTCCTTACATGAACACGTGGGGAAATTAGACCATAACCCGCCACGCTGGAACAATGCGGGTTGGTGATAACGACCGTCACCTTACGATAACAGCCGAAACATACGGTTTTACGTGCCTTCCGAACCACATATCGTCTTGCGACTGCCTAAACTGTAGCGCCATCGAGCTCGATGGCTCCTCTCCTCTCTTCACACTAGAAATAAAAAAAGACCCTTCTTACGAATCTCCCCGTGACCACGTTCCTTGTAAAGGGTAAAATTAAACACTAGATTCGTAAAATAAATGAAATAAAATAAAAATATTTTTTTTTAATTATTTCATGCAACACACTCTAACGCTGTCGCCTACACACATTAACTCTGTCGCGTAGCAGTGAAAGAATACTACCACCCCCTCCCTTCCCTTGTTTGTCATAAAAGGCGACTAACGGACTACAGACTGCACATGCATCCAACAGCTAAGAGCGGCGATGAGATCACCACCTGTCATGCTGAGCTCATGTGCAGTCGCAATTTGGTGAAAAGTGGACTATGGCAGAGGACTGCTTTTGCGGTCCTCATTGCCTAGTCTCTGACCAACCCTTCTGGAATAATAGTCGTATTTATGGTTTAGTAGACTTAATTCACCTGGCTGATATCACCTGGGTGCATTGTAATATGTATGTATGTAAGTATATGTAAATATTTCTTTAAATATTTTATTTAAATACATAACCCCAACAATAGTAACTCACAGAATGATTTGTATAGAATTTAAAAAATTTAAATTATTTTTCGGATATCAGATCTAAATCGAAATTAACAACGTGGTGGAATGTGCCAGATCTCTTCATGGCAGAAGACTGACAGTGAGTCGTCTATCCCCTGATGATGAAAAGATAAGTCCAGTTAAGTTAAAAATCTGAGACTAAGATTTATACTATTAAGATCTCAGATGCCGTCAAACGAGACACAATAGAAATTCAATTGTTAATAACCTCCTTCGTGACAGACAACAGGCTAAGATAATATGTCAGAAAACGCTAAAGATTCGTAAGAAGTGTTCAAAAAGCTACCCCAATAAGGCATAAAACAAGAAAACTTCCGCCATCCACATCAAACAATTCCTGACATTACACCATCGTCGGTCGCCTGACCAAATATTACCTACAATCTGTTAACACGTGAACCCTCATTCATGCCAAATAAAATCACCACACTCCAGTAGTAGCGGATATCGAGAAATTTTCCCGCCCTCCAAAAATGCAACCGACTTTTCTGTGATCAAACTCAAATAAAAATAGTCCCTATTGTCATAATAGTAAGTGCTAGTAAACCGCAAGGGGTGAGACTAGCCCCAATTCATTCCATATGTCGAAAACAAGTGAGCCAGCTTCTTAACACTGGTCACCCTTGTATAGGGAAGGGTCAAGGGGAAAATTGTGTGGTTTATTGGAATTTCCTGTGGGTTATTTTCACACGCGGTTTAAGAATGCGCTCGAGGGTTAAATATTTGAGGTTTATTGTTGTGCTAACTTTCGAGTTTATCAGAAGGATTGGGACTGGGGGTGAGAAAATTGTGATTTTAAAAGGATGTTAATATAAAATAGTTTTTTATGGTATGAAAGGACCTGCAATATTTATGTATCAAAAACAATACTGTTTTTCAGGAAGCTGAAGATAAATAACATAACAACAATGCACGTTTAATTTGCGTTATATAGTGTCCAATGTAAAAATTGCCCCATATAACGAAGTGTAAATTTTGGGAATTGATCATCAAACGAGTTAGGAAACGTGCGTTGCTCGATTAACCAGGATGTTTATAAAATAGATATAGATAACAATACACCCCCAACCGTATAGGTCCTTCTCATACCTCGCACTTCGCCTCAGCAAGAAAAAATCTTAAAAAACAATTTCCCAAATCGCCACAAAGATGCCGCGGCCCTCGAGCCCTGATCGAGTGAGGGTCACTCAACCGCGGTCAAGCCCTTCCGCCCAATTGAGTGCATCCGCTATCAGGGCGAATGTGACGATGAGATGAATTATTCAAAGGGACACGAACATTTTTGGGTTAAAAAGATTTGGGGATGATAGGTGGATTGCCGGGAATATAAATCTCTATACAAAGTTGATGTGGTCCTACGAGACGGATTTTTTCTGGTAGTGTCTTGCGTAATAATATCAGTATACAGCTTTGTAATACAATCTGGTACCATGGATTTAGTACAGTACTAAATCTATGTCTGGTACCGTTACATGTGTCGTCTATCTAGAGATTTGGTCTGTGGTATAAAGATAAGATAATGCGTGCCAAGGGAAACAAATTTTCCCGTGACATTACTAAGGCCACTGTAGTGTCACAGTAAATTCTTTTTTACCCGTGGTACTACCAGTAGTGTCATGGGAAAGTAAAATTTTCCATAACACTATGGTAGTGCCAAGCAGTAGTGCCTAAGGTAGGAAACGGTTTATAATATTTTCTACTGTAGGTAGGCATAGATTTAGTACCTATAATATCTATGACTGTAGGTGTACCTATTTATATTCCTTCCTGTTTTTTTACTGCATTAATGTAATTTTATCAGTTATCCAAAGTAGGTACAAGGAATTATTCTCCAGAGATACACTTTCCCCGTAGAGACACTTTTAATAAAACTACGCTTTTATTCCCCAGAGATACACTTTCGGCTTTAACACTTAAATAAAAAGTGTTTTAGATGAAAAGGCAAACTAAATAAATCTAAATTAAACGAGATATTTCCTTCTATTAATTTGTATGTGCACCTGTACCATTTTCGGTTTTTTGACAATCTGTCCTTTTGAGAATCTGTCTTTTTGAGAATCTGTCCATATGAGAATCTGTCCTAATGAGATTGACCCCATCTTGGGCCCATTTTCTTGTCGCTTGCCTCTGTCGCATTGGTGTAAAAACTATGCAAACCTTTCTAAATGGCAATTTCTAGTAAAATCTTCTTTTTAATGTTTTACATGTTTGTAAACAGTGTTTTGCGTACTGAGGTTACGTACGAGCACTACTGTCAACAGCTTATTCCAGGTTTTTGTAAGTCACCGTGGCCGCGTCACAACGCACCTGCAAACCTACAGTACTGTACAGTACAGTACAGGTAGCAGCAAAGTTATGATTGACGTAAAACGTTAGCCTCCAGTAACTTACGTAACCATTCTGTACTACCTACCTACATGAAAAAGGATTATCAAATAAAATGAAATAAATTACTAGTAAAAATTCAAAAATAAAGTTTATTATTAAACAATAAAAACTTCAAAATTCAAACTAAACACAGCACAGCACATTGCAAGCTACGAAACATGACATAATTCTCAGTCCCCAGTACAGTCCATGTCAATAGATTTCTCTAAATTGTCTAGTCCTAATAAATTGAATTTATGTCCCAATCAAGAAGAACCTTGACCATGATAAAACACTTAAAAATTTTGTTGATGACAAATAAAAATAAAAAATATTAACTTAAAATTAACCGTGAAGTTCAAGCCCGATAAATAAAAATATCGTGGGCGATAAAAGTTAGTGAAAGATCAGCGTTCAAAATGTTTAGCTCATAAAATATACCGACTGAGTAATGTTATTCGAAGTACATTATAAACACTTTTGAAGTTTTATGTTCCATTGTAGTTTCAATGTTAAAACGGGGCTTAACATGTCTATTGTATAGGTATCCCAGGCTTTACCAGACATAACCAAGCTTTACCAGATCTTCCGGAAGGTCAGAAATAGTATACATATCTAATCGTCTGGTATCTCAACCTATTCCTGGGAAACAAAAAAGGGGAATAAGAAAGATTTTGCGTTAACCCCTGTTCAAGCATTGCAACCAGAAGTCTATTGATAATAAGCAGTGGTTTATACAGAAAATTGCAGTAGCAGTAACCAAAGCCAGCACATACGAAGGACAGACAGTCATCTGCGTGCTTTTGTGTCTGCCGCAATAAACTCCTGACAACTGTTATCATTTTGACAACCAAAAGTACGCCGGAGACTGACCCTCGTCTGCGCTAGCTTAATTATTGTACATAGCGTCGATAGCATCCACCACCATCAAGGAACAGCAACTCGCTACCAGTACGAATGACAATAACAAACTGAAACTTCAATTTTCGTATAAGCCCACTGTCTTCATGGTAAAGGTTCAGACGCTGCGCTATACGACGGCGACCTTGACAACTGTTTGGAGGAGAAGAAGAATTGTGATGAAGAAGAGCACTGTCGGCTGCATTTTGTTAGCCTTGCTGGTAGTGGGATGGACCCGCGGTGACGGCACCACCGGCATCGCGAACGCCTGGTTGTTGCAGCGGTTTAGCTGGAACAGAAACTTTAAGTTACGAGCAGTTTTCAAACGTAATGTGTCAACATCAAATGCTCAAGGCTTTAAAAGAAGTATTGCTTTACACAATTAGGTACATATTTTTTTGCACTTCATCTGAATTCCCTTTTCAATGGTATTTTCAAGGATTAATTTAAGGTCATTTGTAAAATATAAAAGCATTCGAAGACCTAATCACTAAAATCCCCAACTTTGGTTTTATGACATTTAAATGGAAGTTGTTATCCGTAAGAGTCTGATAGGAATAGAATGGGCCTATCTTAAACCAGACTTCAGACTATTCACCTTCAAGCTAATCGCAGTCTGTTGTCGTAAGTCATGAGGGAAAGTATAAGAAACACTTCTTACACTGGAACTGGGCTAGCAGGAAGGATCATATCATAAGCTCAAAAAAGTTGATTGTGTTCCTCTTCATGTCCCACTAAAAAAAGAAGATAGGAAGTTTACCTCACAACATGTGGTTTCTGGTGATCCCACGCACCCAGACCGACATCCTCGCACCACCGCCTCGTAGGTGGGGCCCTTGGATATCACGGAAGTGAAACATTTATCCTCAGCACTGTGACAGGTAATGGTGTGCACCCTGGTAACAAAATGTGCAATCTGTTATTGCGATAAAATCTAAAACCACTAGTATAATAGTATGAAGTAAAGTGCGCATGTATGCCGATAAAGTTCATTTCAATTAAAATGGAACTTAAGTTAAAAAATAAAAAATATAAAAATAATAGTACGATGACACACCAACTTGCAATTTCTGGTCGCTATCATGTTAAGATAAGACTTTCAAAGTACCGGGTCACCGGTTGGGGGATCAAATTAAAATACCTCTAGCTCCTCTGTGCTTTGCAAGGCGCCGCCTTACATCGTTGCAGTTGTAATTGTAAGAAGGCAGTCGTGTGGGTGAAGGGTATCCTACAAACCCATCCTGTAGATTTTGGAACAATTCCCCAGGTGCGATTCTGGTATTTTAATACTTCTTCAATCGTGTTTCAGCGATCTGATTTTGACATTTAGTTATTGGGAGAAATTGAGGCACTGACCCCACAGTAAGACAAATTGGCTGACGATGATGTCGCTTACCTGTACTTCGTCGGGTCCAAGCAAGCTCTCAGCGGGGTCTCATTCTTGTATGCGCACACGTAGCACTCGAGCGGTCGCTTCTTCATAGTCCGCGTCACCATAATGACCTTGGAGCTGGGCAGCACCGCCGGCGCCCGCCGCCCCGACGGGCGCTCCACCTTCTCTGTGGCTTCGTCGTATTCGTCGTCTTCGTCGTCATCATCATCTTCCTCGTTGTCTTCACCTCGGCTGGGAACAATGTTCATTTGTAAATGCATCATATCAACGCCTTCCTTTGTTTTAATTATTGCTTCTTCTTCCTTAATCAATGAAACATCTGCTCACCTGTCCTTTATTACCAACTTCATGCACGATCGACTATATGATCGTGTTCAACCAGAAAGCTACTGACGTCGCAGCTTTAGGGTCAGGTAAAAGAATACGGTGTGTGTAGTTTGGTCATAGAGGATCGATGAAAGAAGACGAACGAAAATTATACGAGGCGATAGTGAATAGGACAGTTGGTATAGGATAATCTCTATAAACGTAACTCAGGTCGGAGTAACCAGATGGAACTTTATTCCATCTTTCTAGTGTAAGTCTCCCAACCAAACCGAATACAAATACCAACCCGCTGGCAAACGAATGAAGGACCTCTGTGTCCGAGACCGATAGTCAAATCACTCTCAACTCAAAAATATATAATCGACGACGCGACGTATTCAAAGAAGTTGTATTACAAAACAAGAGAAATAAAAATAGCTCTTGTCGAGTTTCTTGCAACTTCTTCTTGATACAAAGTCTCTACGGCAGGAATAACAAAGCGATGACGTAAACTTTGTTTACTTTGCATTCAAATTATTTAAAAAGATAATTAAATATTTCTTAGCATAAAATTAAAATAAAGACTGTTAACCGTTTGTCGACATTTAAAGAGATGAGGTGGATTCTGATCAGTTATCTGATTCAAATAATGTGTAAGTATATGTTATTTATTGTATGTGTAACTCTCAGTTACAGTTTGATTTTGGTTAAAATTTATTTGCAGTAGGTAACTTGCAAGCTCAGTGGTGTTCGGTTTGCGATCTTGCCCGTTAAGCAAATTTCGCAATGCCGGATCAATAGATGGGAGACCAAATAAAGAAACATCTCAAGCTCCTTCGTGCTTCAGACACAAAGTCGTTGGTTCCGATTGTAAGATTGCAGTAAGATGGCAGCCATTTGAACCCACCATCGGGAAAGTGTGGTGGGTTATAATGACCCAATCACCCATGTTCTACTGTCAATGTGGCTGCCCACTTCCCATTGGGCTGGTACCCAGCAGTGGTACAAGCCCAATGGGAAGTGGGTTGATGATCATCATCGTCAGCCTTTAAAAGGGGTTTACGGTTTTCGGTGTTCTATACAAACTTCCAAGTCGAATTTTTTTTAAACCAATAATCTCTTTTTTATGAAACTTTGCATGCTAAAGTAAAACACAGGGATCTAAATAGTTTGTTGAAAACATTTTTAAAAAACCTTGTTTTTAGCCGAGTTATTGCAATTTAAAGTCCTCTATAGAAAGTTAAAAATCGCAATAACTCAGTTAAATAAACATTTTTTTTAAATATTTTCCACAAACTATTCAGATCCCTGTATTTCCTTCAGTATGCAAAGTTTCTTCAAAATTGGCTTATTGGTTTTAAAAAATTTCGACTTGGAAGTTTGTATGGAAAACCGAAATGCGTAAACCCTATTAAGCTCCCACATTTTAAATTACTTAAAATTGCTGCTTATTTACCAACACAAACTCTATTAATAAAATAGTTAAAATCAATGATACTTTTATTATTAAATGTGAGATACAGACTAAGCATATCCTTTATTTCACCTGATGGTAAGTGAGAATAGGACCGAAAATGGAAGAACACTTTACCCGGAATCCTCATGCATTGTGCAACTGGGTATTTTTTTTTATTTTTTTATTTTTTTATTCAGCAACGGGTAAGCGCTTGGCCTTTATCTCACCTGCTGGTAAGTGACGATAAAGCCAAAGGTGGAAGCGCGCTTCACCCGGAATCCTCAACCACTGAGGAACTATCGGAACACAACAATGCTATAATCATCGTTGTTATGGCGACACATTTAGATAATATGGTGGTAGCTAGCCAGGCGGACTTAACAGCCCTACCACCAACCAAACCGAGCACACAAAGATGTACCCCCGCTGGGAATCGAACCCGGGACCTCTGGGTCTGAAACCGGTGACTTAGCCACTAGACCACAGAGGCGGTTATGTCTGACTATCATATTATTGTATATGGAGTGAATTAATGTAAGCTTACAACTTGTACGTACCTTTTGCTATTGATCGGATGATGGGGCCTTACATCCCTCGATGACTGACCGCTTCCGCTAGACCAACAAACATGTTCTCTGATTGCAACTCTCAAGATTCCGGTTTAAGAAAAAACAACTTTACACGGGAACTAAGTACACTTCGATTATTGTGAAATGTTGTATCATTGTTTACTTATTACTCTTATAAGATACATAGACTATTTAGTATCTTTCTAAGTGAATTTGCATCCATACTTCACTGATATATAAAAAAATCATGACATTTGTTTGACGGACTGATACTGTTTCTTTAGGCAACTAGGTACCTTTCGGTCTAACGATTTGTATAAAGAAAATTTTGGTGAAGCTACCTACATGTTTTGTGTATACTGTAATACTTACTCTTCGTCCTCCTCATCGTCTAACTTGGATCCAGTCCTAGTGGGTAAAAGCAGCAACATGGCCAGAACCAAGCAATACCTCCACCGTATCATCTCACCACTCTTCTATGACTTAGCAAGTTAAACTACATGCGCTTACACAGGGTTTTTCATTGTAATACCGAAAAATAGTTTGTTGTAACTTTGACTTTTTGTGGTCATCCAGAATTTTGCGACTGACAGTGTGTCTCATTTTTTCGTGTTTGGAATTTCTTTTTTGTTTTCTTTTGTCTGTCACGCGGGGTGGAAACTCTTTTGGGTTGACGTTTTTATTCTATGGTATTATGTACCTACTTGCAGTTATTAATTATTCGCAGAATAAATTCTTAGAAGATAATTGATTTTGCAGAGATTAATATAGATAGTAACATAAAATAATAACGCATAGAACGATAGTCTTGTATTAAAAAACTGTCATGGCGTGAGGCAAGAAAAAATGGATGTAGGAGTAAGTTACGCGTACTATCTCGGCGACACGCACACAAGTGTACAAGTAATGTTAAAGTTAATGCTAGAGGAATTAGATTTGCCCCAAAAGTATGGAAATCGGAACTGTTGCTAGATAGATAAGTTTAGATTATTAGTACTGACGCGGGCCGTTTCGGTACCAAGCCAGTATGGCTTGGTTTTACTGGCCTCATTTATCGTGCGTGTTCTCGCTTTCTATGCGTTATTATTCTAAGGATAGTAATATCTAAAAAGCTAAAACACGCTTCATTCAGTGCTTTTATTTCAAAACGATATTTTGTCAGCTGCCGTAAGACAAGACGCTATAGATTCAAGTGTTATTGGTTTTCTCACAGGTGAGAGGCAATTATCTACTCCCGAATAAAAGAAGAGACAGTAATTAATTTTTAACCATCCACGCTATTCTACCTCATGAAAGTAATCATACTAAAATGAAAAAATCCATGGATTTATGGCATACGACGCTTCCGATAATAATTATTCTGAGGGCGCTACACTGTGAAAGTAAAAAAAGAAAATTTTCATATTGTTATTGGTCACAAAATTGTGACAAAGTAGCCTTTTGACTCTCGCAAATAGCAAAAGCTTAGGTAATACAAACAGGTTGTATCCAAAACTAAATATATATTAAAATGCAATAGTCGTTAATGAGAAATATGTTTTGGCTGAAGCCAAGAAACCTGTGTCGGTTTACTAAGATTTGTTGCACACATGACGCCATCTAGTGGCCAGTGACGAAATCTGCTACTCACGGATAGATGGCGCTGTTCCGGATTACCTTTAACGAAAGCTCGAAGGAAGTTTTCTTATAAGAATAGTTTTTATTAATCAGATCCTAATTGGGATTGTATTATTACATATCTTGAACTAAAGTTATTAAGGTGAGTAATATTTAACCTTATTTTTAATAATTTGTTAGATTACAAGTAGAACTAAACTTGGTATATTTTTATAATATTAAATAATAATAAATAAATCTTTCCTACAATCACACCAATTATCTAGCCCAAGAGAAGCTTCGAAGAAACTCGTTAAATGGTTACTAGACAACGGATAGACATACTTAAAATACTTAAATACATACTTATTATACATAGAAAACACCCAGACCCGAGACAATTTAGAAAAACAATAATTTCTAAATTATCCCGACCGGGGATCGAACCTGGGACCTAAGAGAGGGCGACACCAGGAAAACCGGTGTACAAACCACTCGACCAATATTGCTTACAAATAATGAAAGGTTGATAAGCTTACATACATACATACCTACATATAATAACGGCTATTATCCTCGAAGGGTTAGTCAGAGACTAGGCAATGGACCGCAAAAGCAGTCCTCTGCCATAGTCCACTTTTCATTAAATAGCGACTGCACATGTGCTCAGTATGACAGGTGGTGAGCCCATCACCACTCTATGCTGTTGGATGTATGTGCAGTCTTGAGTCCGTTAGTTGCCTTTTACGACACCAAAGGGAAGAGAGGAGATGTAGTATTCGGTTAAGGTTAGGTAAGGTTGTAAGGCTTTCAGTCGCATTGTAAGACATTCATGAAGAATATATTATAAAACGTTAAGAAATAATACTCAGACTCACACCCGAGGTACCTCGGGTGTGAGTCAGGATCGTAGCAAATGGAAATCTGTGGTCTCCACCTACCCCTGCGAAAAGCGGGCGTCATGTAAGTATACATACAATAAAATATTCTAATACATACGTATTGGATTTTTTTATTGTCAATAGCATTATTATGTCAAACATTGGCCACATACATACCTCAGCAATGTAGTTGTTTCCGGGCGAGACAAGATATGGAAATCGCCCGTCGGCGTCGCTCCGATAACGCTTAGCAGAGCTATTGTGATTATGAGAATATTTCGTTTTGCAACATTTTCCAATGATGCTCCGCTCCTATCGGTCATATGTAATAGTCTTCCTCGATAAATAGACCATCTAACACAAAAAGATTTTTCAATTCCAATCAATAGTTCTTGAGACTAGCGTGTTCAACCAAACAAAATCTTCAGTTTTTAATATTACTGTAGTTATTGGTCTCATATTACTATACTTAGTCGCTGTTCCAGAAGAATGCCAAGTTTTGGTGGGACTGGGCCGGCAAACGTATGCTGGATGTATTCTGGGCTAAAATGGTTGTGGGACTCATTATAAAATAGTATATACTTTATTGCAGGTTTTTATTCTAAAATAATGTCTTGTTAGGTTAACAAATTCAGCCAGTGTCAAGTACGAGAAATAATAGCAAATATTTTTTTTGCATAAAGTAGATAATAGTAAGTGATGTGTCTCCCCCAAAATCATGTAAATAGTAAATCAATAGTTAATATCGTTTTCTAAGTCCGCCCGTGACCACGACCGGTGCAACTCATTCAAAACGTCGCGCGTTGGGTATAAAAAGTATGCGTACCTAGTCAAAGTCAAAGCTTTATTTATTCAATATAAACCTTTACAGGTAAGTACTAATTGACGTCTAAAAATATGAATATAAAAAAGTTAACTAACAGTAGTTAAATCTTATCAACTAACTTAACTACCTAAGGTAGGTATTACTTTACCTAGTCTACCTACCTACCTAATCTACCTACCTAACTAATCTACCGCCAGTTCAGATTTTGGGAGAGCCTTCGACTGACTAGAAGCTGGCAAGAAACTCAGGAGGCCTTACTTTTATATCCCTCTAAGTAACAAAAGTTACAATGTCGTCACCAACTCATACAAGATACATTAAATAGAAATATATTAATACAATTACTAATAAGTTATGCTCGTACATGCACTATGTCCATACATATTTGTCATTTACATAATCTTCCACTTTATAACAATCTTTAGTCATGAGGGCTTTTTAACGTGTTCTTTAAATGTATGTAAAGGCATTTCAGTAATATTTAGTGGAAGTTTGTTATAAAAAGTTACACATTTACCCAAGAAAGAGCCACCTGTTTTATGAAGTCTAAAACTAGAGACGGCAAGCTTATTTTTCGTACGAGTGTTTAAGTTATGAAGATCATAATTTTTAACATAATCTGTTTTGATACTTCTTGACACACATAATGTTTTCAAAAATAAATTGTGATGCAATAGTTAATATATCGATTTTTTTAAACACCTCTTTGAGTGAGTCTCTAGACTTTAAGTTGTTTAAGGCTCGGACTGCCCTTTTCTGTAGAATAAATACATTGTCAATATTAGCAGCGGAGCCCCACAACAGCAAGACATAAGACATCATATAGTATGCCTTTAATAAGTAGTTAGCGTTAATTCCCGTCTAAATGTTTGTGTATATCGTTTTAGTAAAAGACTATAGCAAAATATCATAAGCTGTTTATAAACCTAACAGCAGCTTCTGAGCTATTTATAGCCCGCTTTGTTAATTATATGTGTGGGTACTTAACAAATAGTACTTTATACAGATGGCTAGCAACTTTAGGACAAAAAAGAATATTTTAAGCGGAAAAGTCACGACATTCTCATTAGCGAATACATTGTTGTGTACGATAAACGCTATTAACATGATTTGTGACCTCGATGGATGACAGATAACGCACAAGGAAAATAGCAAAACAATTTTAATAATATAACAAGTGTACAGAACTTTTTTGATATTGCCGTTGTTGTCATTTTCTCTATGATTATAAATGTTAGACTTTTTTCTTCGGATTACACCCGATGTCAAGTTGAGAGATAAAAGTAAATAATAATCATTCAATAAAAATCTCAGAATAATAACTAAAGCATATTATCTATTTAAATAAAAATGAATCCATATTTCCCTTGGTCACGCCATCACGCATGAACGGCTGGACCGATTTCGCTAATTCTTTTTTTGTTGTGTTTGTTATGGTCAGGAGAAGGATCTTAAGAAAGAAAAAATTAAAATAAACACTTTTTTTTAATATTTTTTACAATATCATAATTCACAGGACAACGTCTGTCGGGTCAGCTAGTTCTGAGATAAAAATCAATTGCTGTACGTTAGTCTAGAGAATACTTAAAATCGGCTTGACCAATTTCAATATTTTATTGCTTTGTCTTGTTCGTTTTAATAAATATTTTAAATACAAAATAAAATATAATAAATTCAGGGGGACCAAAACAAAAAAATGAAAAGTAATTTTGCAATATTTAATTTGGTTGACAAAATCTTTTGCCGGTTATTTACTCCTTTTTCGCGAAATTTAACTAAAATTTAACTGCTGTTAGTTGAGTTGTCATTATGATTCGGAAAGGACAAAGTCTGTTCGCGTCTGCTAGTAGTAACTATTTTCTAAAAAAATCTGCGAAAAATCGTAAAAAATAACTTTATCATAATTTTATTTTTATTGCACTTTTGCTTGTCTAACGTAATACTTAAGTTTATATACAAGCAGCTCGTTAATAGCGGGCCACCGTAATAAACTCCCATAGTTACCTTAACAGCCTGTCAGAGGAGTGCTAAATAATTGAGTGGTAGCCCTTTCACGTACGTATACTAGCCCTCCCTAACGCCTTTGCGTACGCTGCGACTTGTGACCACAATGCTTAATTGCAACCGGACATACAATGACACTAACAAAGTTGTCATATAATATGAAGCCTAAATAACATTTGGTCATATAGAGGTCATATAGTTGTAACTCAAATTCCCATTAATTGTGTTACAATATATAATACGACCGATTAGCCGTATAATATATTAGTCAATTAATTGAGTCCTGTAAACGTTTACACAACCAAATTACATGACCATCTTATAAAGATCGTAGCTGTGACCTTTAAAATACATTATTTAACTCTTATAAAACGTACAGCTGTATACACGTATCTTATAGGATTTTTTGACTATCTTCACACGACTTTTATATAAAGTTTAAAAGCCCAATATTCAGATTTATATGTCTTATATAACTTATGGGTTTAAAATGCTTATATAAGTTACTTTTATAAACATTTTGATTATTTAATGATTTCACGTGGTACTCTTTTACGAACTGAACTTGTATATTTTCCGTTGTTGTGACTTTGACTGTACAAGCTTTTAATATGATAGCTATGATAGTGTCAAAGAATCAACAGATGGTTCCGTAGTAAGAAATAGTATTTGTGAAAAATGATGCATAATGTACATATACAAAATGAACTTAATATTATTTAAGTAGCTTATCGTAATAATATCTAACACCTGTCAATTATCATATCTTTTTTCTCTTAAAATTTAGTAAGTTCAAGAAGTAATCTACAAATAATCATCGCAGATTTGCAAAATGATGATAAAAATGATGAACATTCGTTTGAAAGCCAAGACGATGATGATGAAAACAGTAATAAAAATGAGAATTTTACAACATCTGCAATTATCACTATATTGTGATTTCAATAAAATGTTTATCCCACGGGTTTTCACTTCTTTACGGTACCCTAAAAACGGCGGACGACAAAAGAATTAAAATCGTAGTATATGACTTATAATCCTAAGACATCATATAATAGGTATTATCACTACCTAAAGTCGTATAATTGTAAAAGTACTAGAAATCTTAAATAAAATGGGATGAATTATTATTATTTTGCAATAATTCGAAGGGGGCATTAAAATATTGTGAAAAATTGTATATACAATCGTCATGAAATTTAATTTCCCTTAGAAAAGTAGATATTGTTACCTACTAACACCAACTACAATATAGTCAATACCATTCAGTAATAAATATGGCAGACATAAGATGTTGACAATTTGTAAACAGTTATTTTGTTTTTCGTTTGTTTTTTGTTATCTCACTACCACTGAACTGCGCTGTAATAACAAGCATCCGGGTAAAGGCTATGCTAATGACTACTTCCCAATGTTTATTAAGTTATACGACGTCTATTGGATCACTACACTACAAGATGGTTATAATTTTAATCACTTTCACGACTTCTATACGAATATTAATCGTATATCTGATATTAATATGACTATTACCTTCCTAGTAGCCACTAATACGACCTTGACACGATCGCTATACGAATAAAAGTTTTATTATTTCCGCCTATTTCGCGTCATATATACGTCAATACGACAGCTACATAACCAATCCAGTCTGACCTTAAGTTGTGACCAAAACGTTGTCCCGAAAACTATCCGACCAAATATTGTTAGTTGGGACAGATTCATGACCGAATATTATCCTCAAAAAGTTGGTCAGAGTCATACTTACCTCCGCCTGTGGAGGTTGGTATGCTCTTGCAATCATATTTTTATTGGTAGTATTTATTTTAAAATGAGCAATGTCTGGCTAACGAAAGCTGAATAGGAAAAACGCGGCAAATTCAAAAAATCATGACTGGGTAACACAGGGTCACTCAACAGCTGCAATTTTCTCAGAAAAATTTCAATTTGACATACGACATGACACCTTAGATAGACACACATACAGACAAAGTGTTGCCAATCAAATAACTACGAGGTTCAGCTTTCGTTGGTCCGACTTAGATATTCTTTTGTATGTTGTTGTGTTTGTCTTGTAATCGTACTAAATGTTTTTTTATCTTGTAATGCAAAATGTCCTTCTATGATCGGGAGGGCATTTTTCAATTTGTATTGACGCTGTCAAAGAAAGGAAGAAGAAATGCCCTTGCTGAGTTTGTTGCCATTTCTTCTCAGTACAAGGCTTCCGCCCCATAGTTAGGGCTTACGAACCGATGGCATGGCGACATTTATAAGTGCTTAGTTATTGAAGTTAAAATAAAAAAATAATTTTGTATTTTGAATCAAGCGTGTCGCGTGGCGGTGAAAGAATACTACCACTACCACCCACTCTCTTCCTTTGGGTGTTGTAAAAGGCGACTAACGGACTAAAAACTGCACATACTTCCAACAACATAGAGAGGCGATGGTGACACCTGTCAAGCTAGAACATGTGCAGTCGCTATTTTGGTAAAAAGTAGACTATGGCATAGGACTTATTTTGCTGTCCTCATTGCCTAGTCTCTGACTACCCTTTATATATACAGAGATAATAGTCGTGATTATATTTATGTATGTTAGTCAAAGAGACTAGGCAATGAGGACAGCAGAATCCCCGCCACCACACAATTCGTAATTTTTCCTTTAACTAAAATCAAGACCCTTTGTCTGTAGCGGCTTACTAAAATAACCCCTCTCATCCCTTGGGTGTCGTAAATGACGACTAACGGACTAAAGACTGCACATACATACAACAGCATATAGAGCAGCGATGGATTCACCAATATTTTTTTATATATAAGAAGGACGCAAACGAGCGGGCGGGACCTGATGGAGAGCAATCACCGCTGCCCATGGACAACCAACACAGCAAAACCAGAGGAGACGCGGATGCGTTGCCGACCTTGAAGAAATGGATAGGGTTAAGGAAGGAATAGGAATTGTGAGGGTGGGGGAAGGGGCCTCCGGAACTCTCACTTATCACGCTGATTAGCACAATGTGTAATTGTTATTTGGTGAAACGAGGTCCTCGTTGCCTAGTCTCTGGCTAAGCCTGGATATGGGATAACATTCGTGATCGTGAGTAAGTATGTATGTATGAATAATTATACTTTATGCAAACGGACTACGGAATGGTTTATGGTGTAATACATTTATTCTCATTAAGAATTACACATTATTTCACTTACATGAGAACAACACAATCAACCTTAACAAAAAAATCATCGAGGTAACGTCATTCGAACTAGAGTATCAGACCCCTAAACATCGAAGAAAAGACCCGTAGAGGAAGAGGTCCTTCGAGGTGTTGACCTTTCGAGGTAACGAGCCATCGGTGAAATGTACCGTCGAGGTAGAGACATCGAGGTAACGTCATTCGAACTAGGGTATCAGACCCATTTTAGAGATACGTACATAGGGACGGTAGTTTTAAAACATTGTCACAACAAATACACGAACCTAAAGGTTGTAGGAAGGTTGTAGAAACCTTATTTTACTCAAAGGAACAGCTTTGCATTACCGATATGCAATTACCGACTTAATTTACCTACACTACAAAAAGTGTTCATAAATAATGGCACACATTTTTCTTTAGGTATCTCAATTTGGGAAGGTCTCGTGAAAAATAACATGCGTGGTCGACCGCTGACATAAAGACATGGCTTGCGAACTCATATCAGCCCCGAACACACGACCTCATTAAAAAATGGAACCCAACAAACACGCCTAAGCCCACAAAAACCAGCTCAAAGCGAAAAGCGCTACCTAGCGGCGAGTAGCGGAACTACGCCACTTGCGGAACCAACCTCTGTACTTTTTTAATTAGCTTCATACACTGGTTGAATGCGTGAAATACGTTAGATTTTTCCCCAACGTGGTTAGTTTGGCTTTGACTGGAGTATGTTAATTCACGAGTGCTCACTTCGCTGCTTTTTGAACTGTACAAAAGAGGACTTCTGCCAGCGTAATAAGCATCATTTTGCAAGTTTGAGCCGTTTATTGAGGGCTTAATTAGCAACGGATGCGTTATTTAAAGCGGCGTATTAAAAATAAAAGTTTGCATTTAGCCGTTCCTATTCAACGGCACATTAAAGTTTTACTTAGAAACATTGAAATGTTTTCTTATGCGTAAAACAAATACGCATCAACAAATAGGAATCACAAAACATTAATTTAAATACGCTAGCCATAGACTAACCTTCAGCGTCGTGCCTTGGCGGGAAAGTGTAGAAACTTCTTTTATCTCCCGTCTGGGTTCGTTCGAAGAGTGCAAACTCCTTGCAAAGTGCACTTTCGCCTTGTGAACTAATTTTTCGCCCGTGTCAGGGTCAAGGTTGGAGCGCGGCGCTATGATAAAATAAAATATTCATTATGATTGCTCAACGCTGTGAAGTTCGCGGAGCTCGGCAGTGACGCCATCTTGCATTGGGCTTTGGGCGTTTTATTAGTACGAAGCGGAAACGAAACGCCTAAATGAAAAAGGTAGATTTTTATAAAAAAAATTGAAAGGATGGATAGGAATGATTAGTTTTCTTTTATCAAATGTTTAATATTACGATTTTTTTAGCTTAAATAACCTAAAGAGCTATGTAAGATTTAATTAAATCAAATACTGTAAGTCGTTAAATGTATTTTCGCTTTTAAAATCGAGCTAACATAAGTACTAATGAAGTATTTGGCAACTGCAGTTATATAAGAAAATCATTCTAGTTGTCTGAACTTTTTATTGGACATTGATTTAGTATCGTTTTATGTTTAAATATAAGTCATTGGGTCATTTGGATTAATCTAACAGCTATTGTTTATGTGGGAAGGCCTAAGCCTTGTAATAGTTGGTCCATTCATAGCTGACAATGATAATGCATCTTTATACATTATTAATTTTATCAAAGTAAATCTCCACATATTGCAATGAAAGTCTCACTGTGACCACAGACCCTGTAGAGGGTCCTAAAAATGTAGTTAATAAACGCAAGTTCATAAGTAAAAAGTTTTTCATATTTCACTTTTATCACCATTATCATCATCATATTCAGCCCGTTTTAGTCCACTGTTGAACATAGGCCTTAAGACAAACAAAAAAGAAAAACAAAATACAAAAAAAAGTTAATAAATCCTCACGCGCCATTCTCCCGCCGCATCACAATTTCGAAGAAGACACGCGAAACTGACGCAAAAATGTCCCCGACCTACCCCAAACTGGCGAGTGAATCACGAGCCGCGGCGGGCGGCGCTTTCTTTCGCGCCCGTAGTCAATTAGCCCATTAATGGCGACGCGGAAGCGCGGACTATTACAAAACCCGGCTCGAGCTCGTTAAATTTATTTCGTTTTCGTTCGAATTGTATTTATTTATCATTTCATTGAATGGCGGCTCAGAGCTGTGTGTTGCGGCTCTTTAAAAGAACCAAGTACCAACCCAGTTTTATCTTAGGGTGTCGTAAAAGGCGACTAACGGATTAAACACTGTACATACATCCAACAGCATCGAGTCCACAGTCCTCATTGCCTAGTCTCAGACTAACTAATAAAAAAAAGCCAATAGTCCAGTGAAACAATTGAATCTCTTTGTTAATCGGCAACGATTCCTCGCCGCGAATAGGCTAGCAGGGCAACGAGTGCGAAAGAATGGTCGCCTTCGTCTTTGTCTATTACACATACAAAAATTCACGACTATTATCCCCCAAGGGTTCTTAAGAGACTACGCAATGAGGACCGCAAAATCAGTCCACTTTCATAGTCCACTTTTACCAAATAATACACACACATGTGCACAGCGAGACAGGTGGTGAGCCCGTCGCCGCTCTTTGCCGTGGGATGTATGTGCAGTCTTCAGTTCGTTAGTCGCCTTTTACTACACCCAAGGGAAGAGATGGGTTTGGATGGTTTGGATAGTCAGTAGCATTATTTTAAACAGCTCTTATTTTTAGTTTAATTATAATTACCAAGTTTTATGGCGGTAGGTTTGGAAAAATTTTACGAGTGCCGCGATTTTAGTCTAAAATTGGGCTAATTGGTCTAAAGTTACTTGCGTCCGTAGGTTTACCCTTGAGACCCTACGCGTGACCCCTGGGTGGTGCTAAATGAGTGACACTGACTGTAGAGCCACGCTGCGTTGCAGCACGCATTGGGCCGGCTCGCCCGGCGTAATACCACCCTCTCACGAATATCCAGCTTGAAATAATGGTACCCCCCCCCCCCATACACAGTTTCTATTCCTTTCTTAAAGGCCGGCAACGCGCCTGCGATTCCTCTGGTTTTGCGGGTGTCCATGGGCGGCAGTGATTGCTCTCCATTAGTTGACCAGCCTGCTCGTTTGCCTCCTTCTTACAAAAAAAATAAAAATAAAAAATAGAAAAGAATGTGTTATTTATGTCAGAATCGTAGCAAGTGGAAAACGATGTTCTCTCTACCCTTCTGTGGACACATCCGGGAAACAGGCGTTATGTATTATAACAAATTCTTTATAATGCTTTTTGGTATGGGGTATACAATTTATAATATACATATTTGTAATATTGTATATTATAAATTGTATACCCTAAAATTAAACTTAAAGCATCTAAGATTGAAAAAGACAGTGTCGAATAAATTCCCACGAGCAGGATTCGAACCCGCACCCTTCTGGCAATTCAGGCCAGGCGCTCTTTCCAAACTTATCCAGCCCGCCGAAATCAATCAACACCATCTTTATTTTTTCCTTTGTAAGCCAAAGTGTTTGTAATTTTTTCGACAGTCTTTTTCAATTTGTGATTTTTTTCGCAACAAAATTTGAGTTAAAATTATATAAACAATAACATTATAATCATCATTACTTATTATAAAGTAAAGTCGCCGTTTTCCTCTGTGTGTAGCACCGCACTATTCTCCTAAACCACGCAATAGATTTTTATGCGGTTTTCACTAAAAGATAGAGCGTTAACTGAGAATGGTTTTTGTTTATAATTTATAGATATATTATTTTAAATGGCTGAACTATGACGGTTTTTCTTAGTTAGCGTGGACGAAGGTGCGGGCGGCCCGCTAGTTACTTATATTACTAAGTAAAGTCGCTATTTTCCTCTGCCTGTGGCACCGCTCTATTCTCCTAAACTACGCAATGGATTTTTATGCGGTTTCCACTAAAAGATAAAGCATTAACTGAGAATGGTTTTTGTTAAAATTTTGTAGATATATTTTTTAAATAACTGAACTATGACGGTTTTCTAACTTAACGTGGACGAAGATGCGGGCAGGCCGATAGTATTATATAAATAAACGTCAACTGTCACAAATGTTTGTCCGGGCATCACTTATTGCGGCTGCACCTATTTGACTAATTATTTTTTTACTTATGTTCGTAATTGTCAGGACAAGGTTTATCACGAGATATGGGGTTCTCACGCGGACGAAATCGCTGGCGGACCGATACTAGTAAATAAATAGAATCAAGAATGGTAGAAGAAGCGGCGATGGACTCACCACCTACCACGCTGAGCACATGTGCAGTCGCTATTTGGTGAAAAGTGGACTATGGTAGAGGACTGTTTTTGCGGTCCTCATTGCCTAGACTCTGCTAACCCTTCCGGGATAATAGTCGTGATTATATGTAGGTACCTATGTCACGTAGCAGAGGAACGGGAGGAGTGACACGATGAGTTCAGAAGTATATTTTGATTAATAAAAGACTAGATTAATGTTTTATATTTTAGCGTTTTATTAACGCTTAAATATACTTAAGTAAAATTTTAAATCGAACCACGCACCTTCCGCAATTTCGCCGGTTGAAAGCCAGACCTCGGTAGCCAAGTGGTTAAGGCAGCCGCCCGGAATGCGGAAGGTGCGTGGTTTGATTCCCGCCTGAGGTTATCGTCTTTTTTCAGTGTTTAAAATTTTATATAAAAGGTTAGTTATGAAACACAATTTAAAAGTTAATACACTATACACTAGGTCTATGTAGGTTTAGCTTATTTTTTATTATCAGGACGTATGCCTGAAACAGTAACTGTCTATTTATAATAATAATTCACCATTCACTAATAATAGTATTTTGTAAGTTAATAAATAGTAGGAGCTCTTACAGCTCCGCGGATGAATCTGAACTGAATTTACACGAAAACAGAGACTAGATAGAGAATATATGTAATGAATTTAAAACTAGATATAAAAGAATGTTATTCGCAAAGGAGGTCACAAAGCCAACAAGGTTTTATCTGCCTTACAGGTATGTATGTAAGATTGGTTTAAAAAGTGTAACCAACATATTCCTATATCTCAGCGATTCCCACTTTAGAAACCTAACAGTGTAACTAGCGAGGTAAATGAGACTGGCACGCGCGAGATCCACCAGCTTAACTGGGACTATCAATCTCTTTTTGCGTCCCCCCTCCAGCCTATTTAAATAGACAACGGCGGGAGGGGGGCGAGGTCTCGCGAGATTGGCGCTGTCGTGTACATACTATGTGCCGTCAGAGTTAACATCCAAGTTATTAGACGTTTCGGAAATTCGGTTTCATCCCGCAAGCACCACGGGCCATGCTGACACAGGAGGGCTGGCGGTGTGGGGTTATCGATAAAGGACCTTTGACCTACATACATACATAAATCACGACTATTATCCCCGAAGGGTTAGTCAGAGACTAGGCAATGAGGACATCAAAAGCAGTCCTCTACCATAGTCCACTTTTCAACGAATAGCGACTGCACATATGCTCAGTGTGACAGGTGGTAATCGCTACTCTATGCTATTGGATGTATATGCAGTCTTTAGTCCGTTAGTCGCCTTTTACGACACCCAAGCGAAGAGGGGGTGGTAGTATTCTTTCACCGCTACGCGACAGGGTTTCTAAATATTTCTTAATTTCGGGTATAATATTCTGGCAATACAATTTTTTTGTCATAATAGCAGGCATGCTGTATGTGTGGCGCCTCATTTAAATAATACTATCAACCCATATCTTCAGTTGGGTATCGTAATAGGAGACTAACGGACTAAAGACTTCACATACATGAAACAGCATAGTGCGGTGATGAGCTCACCACCTATCACGATCAGCACACATGTGCAGTTGTTGTTTGGTTAAACGTGGACTGTATCTGTGGACTGCTGTTAACAACCTTTAACATTTTTATCGTATTTAGCTGTTGTAAGCCACAGAAATATTGTCTAAGCGGTTCTGTAACGACTGGACACCACACATAGTAGTATTTATGCCTCTGATGCAGGTTAGCAGTTGTCCGCGCTGCTATGAGAGATGTGAAAATAAAAATGGTCAGTGGCAAACAAAAGCTAGGCTCGATAAAACTCTGTCACTGGGTTAAACTTCCGGTTGATCAATCGATAAAAAGAACAGTGGCGCATCACTAGCTCGGTATCCAGTTGGTAATGCAAACGTTTGTAACCCGCGCCCGGTACCGCTCCGGGCAAATACGAATGGTAAATATCCCTATGTACGGATGTACGTATATGCGCGGATATGTGCGGATACGGATCGTGTACTTACGGATACGAATACTTGGGAATAGTTGGATGCGTTAGAGCTTAGGTGAGCGGGCGGGCCGGACCAAACGGTTTGTGATAAATAACGGAAACATGCTGGGAATGAAAGTTTCAATTAAAAACATTAAAAAACATTGTTCGGAACCTTTGTAGAAATTACTTAACAAAATATTAATATTAGTCTCGTAATATATTTTTCACTCCTCTTGCTCAAAAAGACCGTCATTGTAGCGTTCTAGAGCGGGGCTAAAATAGCTTTTCTCGCCCTAGGGGAAAAAGTAATTTTTTTTTAAATTTTTGTCTGTCACATGACAATGAGCCTACAAAAACGAAAAAGTATTTAGTTTTATGTAGAATAATCATGAATAAAGCCTCGACTTATTACTGTTTACATATCAACAATTTTTTTGAGATAACACAGACCACGCTTCAGCAAGGAAAAACTGCACAGTCTGCACATGTGCTTAGGTGGTGAGCCTTTAGCCCGTTAGTCGCTTTTACGATACCCAAGGGAAGAGAGGTGTTGGTAGTATTATTTTTAATGAGCCCATCGCCGCTCTATGCTGTTGGATGTATGTGCAGTCTTTAGTCCGTAGTCCCCTTTTACCAAATCGAAGAAAAGTGAAGGGTTGGTAATATTATTTTGATGAGCCCATTGCCGCTCTATGCTGTTGGATGTATGAGCAGTCTTTAGTCCATTAGTCGCCTTTTACGACACCGAAGAGAAGAGAGAGGTTGGTAGTATTAATTTGATGAGCCCATCGTCTCTCTATGCTGTTGGATGTATGTGCAGTCTTTAGTCCGTTAGTCCCCTTTTACCAAATCGAAGAAAAGTGAAGGGTTGGTAATATTATTTTGATGAGCCCATCGCCGCCCTATGCTGTTGGATGTATGTGCAGTCTTTAGTCCGTTAGTCCCCTTTTACCAAATCGAAAAAAAGTGAAGGGTTGGTAATATTATTTTGATGAGCCCATCGCCGATCTATGCTGTTGGATGTATGTGCAGTCTTTAGTCCGTTAGTCTCCTTTTACCAAATCGAAGAAAAGTGAAGGGTTGGTAATATTAATTTGATGAGCCCATCGCCGCTCTTTGCTGTTGGATGTATGTGCAGTCTTTAGTCCGTTAGTCGCCTTTGACGACACCCAAGGGAACAGATGGAAAGACTGCACATATGTAGATATTATTTTGATGAGCCCATCGCCGCTCTATCTAACAGCATAGAGCAGCGATGGGCTCATCAAAATAATACTACCAACCATTCTCTTCCCTTGGGTGTCGTTAAAGCAACTAATGGGTTAATTTTAAATAAAATAAACCAATTCATATTGTATTGGATTGTTTTATTTTCTCGCATTCGTAGTGAAAAGCAGAGTGTAACACTCGGCGCTAAAAGCCCATTAAAACTCGGTTTCAATTTACTCCCTCGCTAAAGCTCGGGAGTAAAACTACCTCGTATAAAATGGGTCGTTTTAGCCCCTTGTATAACAATCTACTATTATAACACATTTTCTCGTAAAGTGGCTCTTATTACACCGATTTCAGCATCGTAATGTAGCTTATTACACACTAGTGCGGTAATGTAAAATTAGTAATAACACACTAGTGCGGTAATGTAAAATTAGTAATAGCTTGCATCTATGGACAACACAGACCACGCCCACACAGTCCACGCTTCAGCAAGAAACAACTGCACAGTCTGCACACGTGCTTAGATGGTGAGCCTTTAGCCCGTTAGTCGCTTTTACGACACCCAAAAAAAAAAAGGGGTGGGTACCTATTATTATTTTGAAGAGCCAATCACCGCTCTATGCTGTTAGATGTATGTGCAGTCTTTAGTCCGTTAGTCGCCTTTTACGACACCTAAGAGAAAGGAGGGGTTTGGTAGTATTATTTTGATGAGCCCATCGCCGTTCTATGCTGTTGAATGTATGTGCAGTCTTTAGTCCGTTAGTCGCCTTTTACGACACCGAAGGGAAGAAAGGGGTTGGCAGTATTATTTTGATGAGCCCATTGCCGTTCTATGCTGTTGAATGAATGTGCAGTCTTTAGTCCGTTAGTCGCCTTTTACGATACCGAAGGAAAGAGAGGGGTTGGTAGTATTATTTTGATGAGCCCATCGCCGCTCTATGCTGTTGGATGTATGTGCAGTCTTTAGTCCGTTACTCGCCTTTTACGACACCCAAGGGAAGAAAGGGGTTTGATAGTATTATTTTTATGAGCCCATCGCCGTTCTATGCTGTAGGATATATGTGCAGTCTTTAGTCCGTTAGTCGCCATTTACGACACCCAAGGGGTTTGATGGAAAGACTTCCTACCTTTCACATACCTATATTTTGTCGATTCAAACAGCGGCTTCTTGTTCAATAATTACTTTGAAAGTTTAAAAATAAATATGTCTAGTTTTAGTAATGAAGAACTAAACTTCAGTCTACACCACCGGAAATAATAAGTGAAGCACAAAATGTTATTGACAGCCTATTACCATCTAAGTCCAAAGAAAAATATGTTGGCTTACCAAAAATTATACACTAGAAAAACAACAAAAACACGCAGTCATTTTCAGAAAATGTGTTTTCCTCGCAAATATGTTATAAAACGTCGTATGACATACGTGCGCTTTGATAATTACAGCCTCTGCTTTCTTGTAGCCCTCGCCTACGGCTCGGGCAAGCAATATCGCCTCTGCTGTAATCTTCAACTTACCGCACTAATATCATAATGTACTATTATAGCACATTTGCTCGTAAAGTAGCTCTTATTACACCGATTTCAGCATCGTAATGTAATAAGTTTCACACTAGTGCGGTAATGTAATTTAAAAATTAGTTATCATTTGAATCTATGGACAACATAGGCCTTTAGCCCGTTAGTACCTTTTACGACACCCAAGGGAAGAGAGGGGTTGGTAGTTTTATTTTGATGAGCCCATTGCCGCTCTATGCTGTTGGAATAAGTGCAGTCTTTAGTCCGTTAGTCGCAATTACGACACCCAAGGAAAGACAGGGGTTGGTAGTATTATTTTGATGAGCCCATCGCCGCTCTATGCTGTTGGATGTATGTGCAATCTTTAGTCCGTTAGCCGCCTTTTACGAAACCCAAGGAAAGAAAGGGGTTGGTAGTATTATTTTGATGAGCCCATCGCCGCTCTATGCTGTAGCATGTATGTGCAGGCTTTAGTCCGTTAGTCGCCTTTTACGACACCGAACAGAAGGGAGGGGTTGGTAGTATTATTTTGATGAGCCCATCGCCGTTCTATGCTGTTGAATTTTTGTGCAGTCTTTAGTCCGTTAGTCGCCTTTTACGACACCGAAGGGAAGGGAGGGGTTGGTAGTATTATTTTGATGAGCCCGTCGCCGCTCTATGCTGTTGGAGGTATGTGCAGTCTTTAGTCCGTTAGTCGCCTTTTACCTTGAAAGTTTAAAAATAAATATGTCTAGTTTTAGTAATGAAGAACTAAATTTACAGTCTACACCACCGGAAATATTAAGTGAAGCACAAAATGTTATTGACAGCCTATTACCATCTAAGTCCAAAGAAAAATACAATATGTTGGCTTACCAAAGATTTATACACTAGAAAAACAACAAAAACACGCAGTCATTTTCAGAAAATGTGTTTTCCTCGCAAATATGTTATAAAACGTCGTATGACATACGTGCGCTTTGATAATTACAGCCTCTGCTTTCTTGTAGCCCTCGCCTACGGCTCGGGCCAGCAATATCGCCTCTGCTGTAATTTTCAACTTACCGCACTGATATCATAATGTACTAATAGTTTTGCTTTAATAACGCTTAACTATCAAAAAATTACTAAATCAGGTAGTAAGTCATTCTTTCTTTTTAATTTATTTTTTATTTACTACGCACATTTTTTTGCGAAAATTATACTTAATTTTATAATGGTACTTTTAACATGCGATGAAGGTTAACTGTTGTAGAGTAAAAAATATGAAGCTTTTATTAAAATCTCTTAATTGAAGACTTTAAAAAAAGGGATTAGACAAGCATGATCCGATCGTCGATCGTGGGCTTTATAATTCTTCTTACTATAAATAGAGTCCCGAGCGTAAACTAGCTAACGGGTTACGAATTCTGATTCTTAAAATAAAAAAATCCGTCTTACTTTTATAAAGTAGGTATATTGTAGGTACTGTAAGTATTTGTCATCAGGAAGCTGGCGAGCCATCTAATGAGATACTGGTTCTATCTGAAGTAGAATGTTCATTGACATCTGTCACTAATCAAAAATAAGCGGCAGCAGCGGTATCTTTACTCCGCATTAGTCCATATCTACATACAGCTATCGTTACCCGTACACAGTGTGTCCTATGTATTACCTAAACATCTTACACAAGTCAAAGAGACGATCACAACCAGGCACGTTGTATGTAGCCGGCAAATCCGGCAGTGGACGGAATGCGGGAGGTGGCTGTTTGTTTGTGGGCGGTTGGCTCGGGCGAAATTTCCCCTTTGTTGCTTACCCGCCTTTGGTGAGGTTTGAGGCAGAAGCGAACAGCGATTTTAAGATAAGATAAAATAAGCTTTTTTGTATACCACAGAAACATAAAGACAAACACATAGTACGTGCAATTGGCGGCCTTATCGCTAAAAAGCAATTCCTTCGAGGCAACCATGTTGGACAGGATAGAAATAATAATTGAAATTGAATTTTATTAGATTTCGTTTTGTTTTTGCTAATGGAAAACTAAGCCTTCAATTTTAGGACCCCACGCCCTCACTGTCACCTCTCTGAGCAATATTACTTTAATTTAACTTATGCGAAATTCGTATGGGAATTAATTAAGGTGAAATTTGGGAGGTGATGGTAGGGTTCCTGGTTGTTGTCGTAAGATTGCAGTCGTTAAAACCATCCAACATTATGCCATGGTGAGTCCCTGTGTGCCATGTCTTTGCCCAGCAGTAGGACGTTTATAGGCTGGTGATGTGCGAGGAGACTAAATGGTGAAAAAGTGTTGAGGTCGTTTCGAACGAGTTGGTGTGGCATGGTACTAAATTGTTGAGCTAATTATGTAGCCGACCCAACCTACTAATATACTGTACTCTACAGACCTACCTTTAGAGAGAAGGGACGTAATTAAAGGAAGTTAAATTCTAAAACCGCGTCGTAGCGGTGAAGAATACTACCAGCTCCTCTCTACCCTCGGGTGTCGCAAAAGGCTACCACCCCCTCTCTTCCTTTGGATGTAAAAGGCGACTAACGGACTAAAGACTGCACATTCATCCAGTAGCATAGAGCGCTAGCTCACCACCTGTCACGCTGTGCACATGTGCAGTTGCTATTTGGTGAAAGTGGACTATGGTAGAGGACTGCTTTTTCTGTCCTCATTACCTAGTCTCTGACTAACCCTTAGGGGATAACAGTCTATTAGATTATATGTATGTATGTATATAATTGCTAAAAGCTTTTAACTTGCGCCACAGCAAGAGTTAGAATTTGGCGGGCATTAAGTACGCGCAGGCTTTGTTCGCGTACATTATATATTCCGGCGGTCCGTCTGCGCTTATGTACGTCATGTGGAGACTCCTCGCGGAGATTTACGGCTGAAACAATAAAACACGGAGCCTGTACTGACAACACTAACCATTTATACTGCCTTAGTACGCTGTGACATTACTGTATTAATTCTTATACAAATAAATATGAGCAGATAATAATGTCATCATCATTTGCTTGCCCTGTTCCCATGTTATCTGGGATCGGCGCAGTATGTATTTTTCTTCCATATAACTCGATCATTCGTCATCAAATCATCCAACCCTTCTCATTCATGTCTCCCTCACATAATCCATCCATCTTTTCTTTGGTCTTCTTCTTCCTTTCCCACCTACAACACTTATATTCATCACTCTTTTAGTCACATGGCTTTCGTCCCTTCGCATTGTATGACCATACCAAGACAAACGGTCCCCTACGCTTTCATCTGTAGGACAGAGTAGTTGGACCACTGCCCCGCACTGCATCTTTTCGGTTATAACCACTTTCATTATTTCCTCTAAGTAAACAATAATGTGCAACACTAAATATCAGGTAAAGTGGCATTCTGGACAATTTGAGTGAATGACATTTTACAAAAACTTATATGTTCTCTTGATTAGCGCCTCGGTGGCCGAGCGGTGTAGCGCTCGGTTCAATATCCGGTGGTTCAATTCATAGGTCAGACAAAGTGTTTTCGGATTGATCGATGCATAGCCCGGGTGTGTGACCAGAGAGGTGAGTGTAAGTTTGTAAATGTGCAAACGTTACTATCGCGTTTGTGTTAAGAGTTTTGATTCTCGATCTTATTTACTTAGCATTAAAATCTATCTGTCAACACTTAACTCAAACGCGATAGTAACGTTTGCACATTTACAAACTTACACTCAGCTCTCTGATCTCCAACTCGCATTTGGCTAGTATGGTGATTAAGCTTATCTATTGTAGCGATGACTTCACTTCAATGGGGAAGTGGGACAGTACAAAGGCTGTACTTTGTTTTTACTTTACAGGACAAATGCCTGCATCATTGATAGGTATTGGTAAAACAATATGTGTAAGTGCTTCTCTCATTGTGTGGCACTTACGGAAGATCAGCGTCGCGGTGTGTCAGCATATCACGACACTATGCTGAGTGGGTGCATTTTCAGTGTCATTTATATATAATTAGTAAAATATTTACTATTTTTTTGTTAATAACACTGTAAATGACGTTGAATAAATCATTTTCTATTTCTATTTCTAACATAGATTTTATACTACATCTATCTCTCATATCTAACTGTTTAGTCATCATATTCAATTAATCTGTTTGTTATTGTTCTTATCTTTGCTTCTTTTTTATAATTCTATCTTAAGATGGTTTACGCATTTCGGTTTCCCATACAAACTTCCAATTAGAAATTTTTAATAACCAATAAGCCAATTTGGATGAAACTTTGCACGCTAGAGTAAAATACAGGGATCTTAATAGTTTGTTGAAAACATTTTTAAAAAACGTTTATTTAACTGAGTTATTGCTATTTTAAACTTTCTATAGTAGACTTTAAATCGCAATAAGTCAGCTAAATAAACCTTTTTAAAAAATGTTTTCAATAAACTATTTAGATCCCTGTGTTTTACTTTAGCATGCAAAGTTTAATTAAAATTGGCTTATTGGTTTTTAAAAATTTCGACTTGCGGGTTTGTATGGGAAACTGAAATGCGTAAAACTCTGGTGTGTTACGTTTTAGCTAAACATATTATGTGAAAACATGCTGATGGTGCATAGTGTTAAGTTAGTTTATAATAATTGTTAATTAGTCACTAATTGTTTTCCGAATAAAGCATAAAATAAAATAATAAATATCTAAATTTACACGTTCACGTCGCGTAGAGCAATCAGCGTAGACGTTGAGGGCTTGTTAGATCGATTGATATCGCAAAGTGGTATTCAATGGGTGTGCTCTGAAGCTCGCTCCTGCCATTCGAGAACTAATAAGTGATCTATGACTGCTTTGACATTTCGGAGAAGTCAGACAACAGACAACGCTTCTAGGAACCGTGTAAATCGGAGCGGTACAAATTGGTATTGTTTCGTTAGAAGGGAGTACGTAATGGTGTATAGGATCTCAAATTATGCTGTTTCTAAACGACGGCATCTCAGTAATTTGTGTTTGAAAGTATGTACCACGGAAGGTTGGTCAAATTGAACTACGAATATTAATTACGTTTTCGAATAGTAGAGTTGATTTCCAGTTCTGTTATAACGATTTTAGGTGTCCATTATAAACTACAATTTACTAAGTACTTTGTTAGGTAGGTACCTAGTTCTGCAAAATACTATACTCGACATCTCAATTTCTACTCTCTTTTATTTTTATTAACTAGCTGTACCTACCTTTTGAATATCGTAACGAAACACGTTGTTTTCTTTATTTAAATGGAAATATTGTTTCGATACGATAATAACACACTTAAATATAGTAAAACGTTAAAAAACTACTATTTCAGGATTTATTTTAACCCTTTGAGTACCGTAAAACCATACACAATTAAAATTCTATTGTTTCGCGACCGCCGGCAGTCGTATGATCCTTGCCCGGTTAATAGGTTTGATGAGAAAATTTAAAAAAAAAAGTAATTAAGAAGCTTAGGAATTTCGACAGCTCTAACAAGTACTTCGGTTGCATAGAGGTCACGCGACCGTTACAGGGTCGATTCCCACTTAAAAAATATAAGGTGACTATCTTTAAACGGTAACTTAAAAAAAATTGTAAACACCTACATTTGGTCTCTATTCAATCGTAAATCAAAGGTGTACATAAAAACATTTCACCGCTTACTACTAATACATACCCAATTGATACTGAACCACAAATACGTATACACAGAGCGGATTCTACCGAATTGGGTACACGCAAGGACGGGGTGGCCCCAACTTGCTTAGATAATGTGCATATATTAAACTAAAACCAAACTAACGCGCTCGTATCTTGATGAAGGAACTTCAGCTCGCCTGCGGTCTAATTATGGGGGGTGGGGGGGCGAAGTTAGAGTCGGTGCCACGTAGAGTGGAATTACAGTAAGTGGAGGTAAATGAGGAGCGTGCATATAGCAAATGTTGAGATCTAAAGATAGGGTGTAGGTACTATTATATATCCTTCGTGCTTCGGAAGGCACGTTAAGCCGTTGGTCCCGGTTGTTGTCGTAAGATGACAGTCGTTAAAACCCACCAACCCGCATTGGGCCAGCGTGGTGGGTTATGGCCCAATTTCCCCATGTGTGCTATTGTCCACGTGGGAGGCCTGTGCCCAGTAGTGGGACGCTAATAGGCTGATGATGATGACTATTATATACAGTATGTTGATAGGGTAAGGATTTTTACGATGAATGACGCTTCTTTATGAGATCTGTGCTTCGATCAAATATACATACAATATAATCACGACTATTATCCCCGAAGGGTTAGACAGAGACTGGGCAATGAGTAAAGCAAAAGCAGTCCTCTACCACCAAATAGCGACTGCTGTGCTCGGCGTGACAGGTGGTGAACCCATCGCCGCTCTATGCTAAATGCATGTGCAGTATTTAGTCCGTTAGTCGCCTTTCACGACTCCCAAGGAAAGAGATGGGGTGGAAGTATTCTTTCACCGCTACGCGACAAGGTTTGACACATAAATTTGACATAATATAAATGTGTTATAGCAGAATTGCAATTTTTGTAGGAGAGCACTTCGTCGTGTTTTTAACTAGTCTCACTACTCTCGTATTCTTGCGGACGTTTTGAGAGCGTTGATCTAGTTTTTATATGATGTGAAGGAAGGATAAATGACGCTTCTGTACGAGACCAGGGGTGTGATTCTTTTACTCTCGATCGTATACTTACGCTCACTTCGACCCTCACGTTTCGATTAAGATTGACCTTTGTGGCTTTAGCATAAAGTCGAATTTGGAGAATGCGGATTTAGTGACGATATGCTAGATCTACAACGAATTATTAGATCTGCATTACCTAAATTCGACTCCACGCCAACGTCACAAAGGTCACTTTGGATCGGAAAGTGAGCGCGAGCTAACGCGTTAGAGAATCGACATGCAGCCTTTTAAGAAAATTGATAAAAGCGTGTTGAATTGTTAGCGTCTGTCAATAGCAAATTGGTAGACAAATTTACAGACACTCACTCAATTCTATCGCTATCGTTCACACAAAACATTAATTATTGTATAAGAATAAATAAATAAATAGGCCAGCGTGGTGGATCAAAGCCCAAACTCCCCATGTGTGGTTGTCCACGTGACTGACTGTGAAGAATATACAAAATTATATTTATTAGGTATTTAAATTCCAACATACAGTTTAAATAACTTAGGTCCTCGTATAGATCAAAACAATATTAGTTATCAGTTTAGTCTATGCTTTTCAATTACCCACGGTTTCTATAAGCGACAAAACTTCGCTATTTGAACTAAAGTTTATACGGTAATGTGCGCTTTTAAAACTTGAATATCGACATCAAACATCCCTTTTAGCCTGCACTTCGATCAGAGGAGATCTATACGGGAATCCCGGTTACTGATCCGGATTACACGGGTAAGTCGGTTCAAGTATGACTACCTGATGGCTCGGTTTCGCTTAGACCGCTAAATTTTCAGATATCTAACATAATTCCGTTTCTAGCCAATAATTTTAAATTTGATAAAGGAATTTAAGTTTCTAAAATATCATTATTGGACCAACACTAATAAGAATGATTAGTGATGTACTATATAGCGGAGCCGTGAATCGCGATCACTTGTAGAATTCTACCAACCTATCACTTCCTTTAGGTGTCGTAAAAGGTGACGAACGGACTAAAGACTGCACATACATCCAACAGCATAGAGCATGGGCTCACCACCTGTCACATTGAGCACATGTGAAATTGTAACTTGGTGAAATGTGGATTATGGCAGAGGACTCCTTCCGCGGACCATATTTCCTAGTCTCTGAATAACTCTTAGGGAACAATAGTCGTTATGATATGTATATATGTTCATGTTTATCATCAGTAGAAGCTATTTAGCTTGTAAAATTAAAAATATGACCATAAACAAAATCATTAAAAAATTATCAATAAAAAATGTAAGATCCCTTAGTACCGGTCGATCTAATGAAAGTCAATGACCGAGGCGCTTCAAACGCTCCGCCTACCACCCGCCCCGTCGCCATATGTTCATGTTTATCATCAGTAGAAGCTATTTAGCTTGTTAAACTAAAAATATGACCATAAACAAAATCATTAAAAAAATATCAATAAAAAATGTAAGATCCCTTAGTCGATCTAATGAAAGTCAATGACCGAGGCGCTTCAAATACTCCGCCTACCCACCGCCCCGCCGCCCGCGCAGGCGGCCGGCCGGGAAAGTTCATAGGGGTCACAGTGTATGAGAGAGGAGAACGTTACTTCGTGTTTACGACAAAAAGTCACTTTACAACTTTTTTTTCTTTGCTCGTAAAGCGATAATTATTCATAAATAGGTACAACACTTTTTTTTGTATTATAACTTTTTCGGCTCCAAAACCAATGAAAAATCTCGGTGTATTATTAGTGCCACTTATTAGTTGTGTTGCACCTCTGATTCTGGTACTTCTTTATTATTAGGAATAATAGACACGTTACTCCCGTACTCGTTGATCCCGGTTTTAGCCTTAATACCGGAGTTGTCAAAACCCAGCATTGGGCTAGCGTAGTGGTTTATGGCTCGATATTATTCAAATAAACAAATCCCTCTATATACGGAGGTGGTTAAATATAATAATGTTACATAAGGACCAGCAAACCCCGACGTGAGAGCTAGTTAACGAACTGTTTCAATTAGCGTTAAATCTGAGGCAGTTAGGTACCGCGGGACTAGTGTGAGTTGCGGTAACAGTTGAGACTAATCATGATTAAGGAATATGTTGTAGCATCGATTATTCCTATATCATGTAATGTATTGAAATGGTTTACATATTAAATATTTATTATAATAGCCTAAGGCAGTGCAAGGTGGTGGAGCAGGCCATTTTTAGTGGAAACCTAAGATGGTTTACGCATTTCGGTTTCCCATACAAATTTCCAAGTCGATTTTTATTAAAACCAATAGGCCAATTTTTTTTTTTAAATTTTGCAAACAAGGGTCCTTCAAACGAGGCGTGAAGAAGCACTCTGTGGGCCGGCAGAGTGAGGGTGACTGATGCTACGTCTCTTACGCTGCACCAGTTGTCCTCACGCCTGGACTTCATTTCCACTTAACATCAGGTGGAGTAGAGTCATTTGCCGGGCTCAGCATAAAAAAAAATAAAAAAAAAACTAAAGTAAAATATAAGGATCTAAATAGTATGTTAAAACATTTAAAAAAAAAAGTTTATTCAACTGAGTTATTGCGATTTTAAAAATTTCGACTTGGAAGTTTGTATGGGAAACCGAATTGCGTAAACCCTCTTAAGACTAATTTTTGTAAATTCTTTGGTGTGCCTATTTTGTACTCATAAAAATTGTTTGTTTCCCAAAAAAAGTAAAATAAAATAAAAATAAATTGTTCTGCAGAAGAAGAACAGTAGCTTTTATTATAATATTTCATTCATTCATTTAGTCATTTTTAACTCCCTTTCGCAATAGATAAGCAATGGACGTACAAAAATATAATAGGAATAAAAATTGCATTCAACATGAACTTCAATAAAACATAACATTTTTAAAAAATTCGTAAAAGGTCACAAAGGCGTAACATGCGCACCATCTTATTTTGATGGATCACCTAAAAACAACGCCTTGGTGGCTCGATATCCGGAGGTCCCTGGTTCAATTCCCAGGTCGGCCTGAATTTGTATTTTTTTTTCATAAAACAACAAATATGAAATTGAAGGTGATACGCAGATGAGCTCTACACGAGAACTATACCAAATAGACTGGTGCTAAATTCTAACTTCTTTAACTCTGAGGTGGTTAAACGTTAAACATAAAGTCCTCCAACTTGTATAATGAATCTACGTTTCTATCACAAAGCCATTTCTTTCTAATTAATAGTAACCAAAACTTTCAGACTGACTTAGTATCAAAGACAATGCCAATAAAACTTACTCTTGTCATTCTTTAAATCATGTGGTTCAAACGGACTCAAAGATAAATTATATGAGTACCTACCTATCCGAACTTTGTACTCATTCACGGAACAACACAAAGCCGTCCTAATTAACTATACGTCTATATACTTTCGACAACATCCGCAAACGTTCTAAACACAAATAAACAAACATCCAGCGATCGCACATGTCTCCCGCAAGACAAATAGGTACCACCCGACCCCCAAGCTTCGGGGGGTTACCCCCCTAGTACCGTTCTATCCCCCTAACCCCGTCCATCTCAAGACCGCTGACAGTTGGTATTCACCTGCGGGAAATAGAGCACCCTGTACTGTAAATTCCTTTGAAACACTCGTATATAAGCTTTCAATGGATCGGAGATGTGTGGGGCGATTTTGAACTTAGTAGTAGTAGTGTCAAAGATCCGAATCAGTTGAACGGTTTTTGGGAGTCTCATTACTGGAATATTGATGTTAAGATTAATCAGGCTTAGTAACCGATGCATGTTTGGTATTAAATTCAAATCTAAGTTGTACATAATTATGTCTTAAGGAAATTATACAAGGGCACCGAAAAAACAGAGGTTTCTTCTAAACATTATGTATGTTTAGAAGAAACCATCTCCTTCTTTCTTACTTACCCACATACAAAACGCCCGTTTCCCAGAGAAGTGGATAAAGATCACTGCATTCTACATTTTCTTTCTTTAAAACACCGAGACGACTATCTATATAAAGTTAAAGAAACCACAACGTCTAATACGTATTTGTAGCATAATGAACGTATCTTTTAAATCTTCAAATAAATGTGCTACAAAATTCTTATAGGAAAAGATATCCCCCTTTTTACAAAAATCTTATAAGATCGATTTATCTTTTCCGATTAGTAGGCAACTAGCGCCATCTGTCGTTGAGTAGTGTACTTGTTTAGAAGTACTTTTATTACTTTTTTAGTAGATGGCAGTGACTGGCAAGCTCTGAGAGCATGCGTCTACGACGGTGCTACGACGTAGCACATACTTCTACGTTGCGTTTATCCTCTGTTTATGGTTTTTCTTATTACGTATAAATTTTAAAATAAAACAATCAAAATTCTATAAATTTAATAAAAGGAGAACCGGCACTTTTCATAGAAAAAATGCTTAATTTGTATACAAAAGATTTTGGTCATAAAGTAAAGCTAATATTACTTGCTACCTAAACCAAGTTTTGTCTTATTTTTATCGAATCGCGGATAAGAGTTATTTAATTATTATTATTTTTAACATGGAAACACTAATTCTTCAAAAAACAGACATGGTACTTTAAAAATGTGTAACGTGACTGCATAAACCATAATTTTGCCATAAAAAACGGGAAATGTCAACAATGCCGTCACGTCATGTTTTATTTCACAGCTAGCGGCTGTCATTTGTCAACAATTGTCATTTGTTGACAGATATTGCCAGATAGATAATGAATAACAGATTAAAATATTAAAAAAGTATACAACTTAAGCATAAAACGCAAGGTCTCCTTTGTATAATAAGGTAGCAAATCTCACAATGTGAACTTACTTCATAATAAAACTGTACTGATTCTTATACTTAAGTGTGAGTGCTCAAGAGTGTCTTTAGGGATATTTTACAACGTCACAGTACGTAATGGCCTACTTTGCAGTGCCCACGGTCTAGAGCGTATCCCTCAACCGAGATTGATATACGCTTCTAAACACAAATTGTTGGAATGTATCTATGTAATGTGTACAGAATAGTATATTGTTTCTCAGAACTAAAACTACAAATCATAAAAGAGTTGATAAAAACATATATTTATTTCGTGACGTTCGTTTCAACATATCTTCATCAAATCGAATCTATCATTACAATAACTACATACATACATGTATACGAAAATTATACTCACGACTATTATCCCCGAAGGGTTAGTCAGAGACTAGGCAATGAGGACCGCAGAAGGAGCCCACTGCCACCCTGTCCACCTTTCACCAAATTACAACTGCACATGTGCTCAGCGTAATAGGTGGTGAGCTCATCGCCGTTCTACGTTTTTTAATGTATGTAAAGTCTTTAGTTCGTTAGTCGCCTTTTACGACACCCAAGGAAAGAGAGGGGTTAGGTGGTATTACACATACACAGTATAGAATCATCATCATCAGCCTATAAACGTCCTACTGCTGGGCACAGGCCTCTCACGTGGACAATAGCACGTAGGGAAATGGCCATAACCCACCACGTTGGCCCAATGCGGGTTGGTGGGTTTTAACGACTGCCATCTTACGACAACAACCGGGACCAGCGGCTTAACGTGCTTTCCGAAGCACGGAGAAGCTCGAGATGTTTTAAATTTGGTCACCTATCCAGCGACCCGGCATTGCAAAAGTTGCTTAGCGAGCAAGATCGCATGCCGAACGCGCTACCCGCTGCGCCATCAAGCTCCTTCTTGAAAAACAACGTGTTGGTGGCTTGATATCCGGAGGTCCGGCGTTGAATTCCCAGATCGGCCAAGATATATAATAGTAGAGGATCCGAGTATACAACGACCTGAAGTGAAAGTTCTATAGAGCTAGCAGATGGACGTGCCATCTGTTAAATTTATTATATTATGATTAATAATTAAATAACTATAAATTCCGCGCCTAACTGTGTCAATATTGCTTCCGCGTAGATCGGGGTCAGCGCATCGCGGTCATGCAATTATTGACAATTTTACTCAGTCAGTAACTGTTAAGTGATGTTATTTACGCAATAATGGAAAGTCCATTTAACCGGAGCAACATGACGTCCCGGAGCCCACCACGTCGACGACAAAATGAAGAAGAAGCAGTAGCGCCCACTATTGATGCAGTCTCGACTATGGAAATACAGAGCTGGCTGTCGAAAATCGAGCATTGCTTGAATGATATTTGCTCGATCTCATGTGAAGGAAAGCTAAATTCAGAACAAAAGCTTAAAATCAGCAGCATCAGCAGGAGCGTCATGGGAGGTGTGTCTCAGTTGGCTGTTCAATATCAGTCACTGAAACAAAAATATATTTCAGCACAGCTTACGATTAGCAACATGAACGAGCAAAAGGGGAAAACCACCCAACTAGAAGACCAACTGGAGGATCTAAAAGAGTGTATCCGCTCTGCTCCAAATGCAACAAATCAGAACACATCTTTTGCCAAAATCGTTAGGAAGGGAAACCACTCTCTTGTCCGTCCCCTTAACACCAGCAGTGTCGTTATTTATCCCCAGGACAAAGAAAAAACGAGCGAAGATACAAAGAAGCTCATTCAGACCGTAATTAAGCCAGAAGAGCTCAAATTACATATCTGTGGCATGCGGAAGACCAAAGATGGAGGCATTATTATTAGCGCACAAGGGAAAGAAGACCTTGAGAAACTGAAACAGTCAGAGCAGCTTAAAACATCAGGGCTAAAGGTCGAAGAGACTAAAAAAAGGAAGCCAAAAATAATTTTATTAGGAGTCCCCGCCAATAACACTGAACAAGAAGTTTTCGAATGTCTGTATAAACAGAACATTGCGGACAAGTATTCACACATACATCGAGACCAATTCCTTAGCTCTATTAGACTTAGCCACAAATCTGGTAAAAAAGATGCCTTATTTTGTAATTACATAATAGAATTACCACCTGAATTGAGGAAAGTTCTAATAGCACAGGAGCGACTGTTCATTAATTGGACATCTTGCTCAGTCAGAGACTTCACACTTGTAACAAGATGTTACAAGTGTCAGCAGTATGGCCACTCCTCTAAGTATTGTCGTGAGTCAGACTCTACCTGTGGACATTGTGGATGCGTTGGACACTCCATCAAGGAATGCAGCAAACGCCAAGAACCTGCCGCGTGTGCTACATGTAAGCGCTTTAACAAGCCCAGCCACCACAAAACGGGAGACGAACAATGCCCAGCGAGAAAAAGTGCTGAAATTAGGTACCACAGCTCTATTGACTATGAGGGATAATCTACTCCTATGAACATAAACCAGTGATCAGTGTGCTTCTTAAAATGTTCTTTAATTACATAATTCTAGTAGTATCTAAGCATAATTATAATCATTGTTTACAAAACATACATACTGTAGCTTTAATAGCATGATAGCATTGTTAATAAGATATTATAATTTATTGTTATCTAATAAAATGTTAAGTAAGCACTAACCTACATTCACTTATTAGATGCCTAAAAAACAGGTAAACTAGTTTACTTAGCTTAGGTATCATTTCGATTATTTTGCAATACTAACCTTAATTTTAAATTACTTACAATAATAACACTGCACTCTTGTTATGCATTATTTTTATTATGTGGACGAATGATATTTATAAGTTTTGATGTATTTAGACTAAGTTTTTATACAGAAATAAATAATTCTAATTCTAATTCTAATTCTAATTCTAACCTTCACCGAGCGGTTAATGGATGAAAAGTATTGCGAGTGGGTTGGCTGAAAAATTTCAGTCCAGTATATGATTAAATAAATATTTAAAAATATTTTTTTTAAATATTGCACTTGTTTCGATAGATAAATTACATAGGTACCAATCGAAAGTATGAAGCCTATAGAATATGCAAACGTTAGGTTGACTATTTTTTTCCTGTCATAACATTGGGTGGGCAGGTGTAAACAGGCAAGTCAATATTAGTAATTTGCAACCATCTGGTTAAATAAATAAAATTTATGATTATATAAAGATAAGCTCATTACAAACCCACACACACCAAACCAGTGCAATGTAAAAAAAAATATTTTTTTTAATATTAAATTAATTTTTAATGGTACTGGACTGACATTTTTTAGCCAACCCACTCGCGATTTATTATTTAACATATTAAATTTGATATAAAATACTTTTCATCCATTAACCTTCTCGGTGAAGGTCGTTCTATACTCGGATCTTAGACTATACCTATATTGTTTTTCAGATCAACAACTACGAACTAGAAAAGTAGAGTTGATAAATTAATAATAATATATATTTATTTCGTGGCGTTTGTACGTTTTACATGTCATCATAAGATCGATTCTATAATTTAAAAAATAAAATCTTTAAATAAATTGTTGTTTTACGATACAAGTTTTATGAAAGTAATAATAGCTAATTAATGTTAATCTTAAAAGCAAATAAACCGACCTAATAATATTAATATGCTAGACTCGGGATTATTCATTAATTAGTTTTCTGATATTGAATGTAGTAAGTTACAAGTACATTTTAATTACCTGATCTAGGCCCGATTTTTCAATACTTAGATGAAATTTATTCGTCGAATATCGTATTATACAACCATTTCAAAAATGTGTTATAATTGCCTTTCTTTTGTTATTTTACAGGTGACATTTTATATTATTGTGTAATACTTTATTACACTGATAAGTTTTATCCAAGGATTGAAAAATCAACCCTAAGTTTAGTTTCCTTGAAGTTTAGCTTGTGTATGGTCGACCGCGGTATAATTCACGTGTTAGCGTATTTTTTTTGCAATAAACTCACTCAATAGAAACATGTTATTCTTTAGAATGGATCCATTTAATTTTCATTTTTTATCCATTCATCCTGTTGTCTAAATCTATCTTCGTAGTTTAATCCTGCAACCCACCGTACATAACAATTTACCATCAAGAGTAGGTAAACACCCACAAACACCCTATAAATCCATAAGTCTAATCTATTGATTATCTTTTTTATGTTACCGAGCCGGCAAACGATATCCTCGTCGCGGCAGTTTGATAGAAAGCGACCGAAGCCAATAACGCTTGCAGCTGATCACATCGCATCCTTGAAGTGTTCTAAATTTATGACAGTAGACCCATAGAATAATAACTAAAGCATAGAAGGAGTCCAAATCTCAGAATAATAATGTTCTGAGATCCATCCAAATGAGACTCGTATATTTGTCCTATTTTTTCAAATAGACCATAAACATTGAAAGAAAAGAGACAAAATAAGTTGACAAAAACGTCAATTGTCCAGCGAAAAAAAACCGGTCACCATTTATGATACCGAATTCAAAAGCGACCTAAACGAATGTAATTCGAATGGTGACCGAACGGAGTGCCCACTGAAATGTCATAGCACTCCTTCTATGGTTTTGTTATTATTCTGAGAGTAGATCCGACAGACGTTGTCCTGTCCAAATCACAATGACAACTCTACTGACAGGAAAAAGATAAAATGTCGCGAAAAAGAAGTAAGAAAACAGCAAAAAGTTTTAACAAACCAATTAATGCCTATATTGCACGACGTCTTTTTATTTTTAAGTTTTTTTGAGGTTTTTATTATTTTTTTTCTCACCGTTTAAATCTTTCCTGAACTTCCACAGATATTTCAAGATCTAAACTTTAAAAATCGTTCCTGCAACTGACTGTAAGCCTTGTAATTTCACGGGGTTACACACTTTAAATAAGAACACAGCAATGCAGTGCTGGAGCCCTACTGTCGCCTCTTAGAGCTGTATTACTTTAATTGCTCTAACTAATTGATGATAAGGCCCCTGGTTGTCCGCAGAGGTATTGGAGTGGATTCGCCATCCAGTTAAATTCTGGGCAAAATCGTACCACCAAATTTCTTTATTAATTGATAAAGTTTTGTATGCTAAAAGGGCATTTTCCAATATATGACTTTGTCAAAAAGTGGGAGAAAATTAATGCCCTTGCTGAGTGAGATACTTGCTGGTTCTTTACAGTACAGGGTCTCCCGCCTCATAGAGTTACGTTATTGTAGTTTTATTGTAACCGTATTTAATATAAGTTAAAATTTTCACATATTCTTGAGTTTACCTGTTACTGATTTGTTATTCTATTTTTATTTTTTTTCGTCTCGCCAATGCATGTCGTGGCAGTTGGATGTATGTCCGTTAGTCGCCTTTTTCGACACCAAAGGAAAGAGAGGCTTTGGTAGTATTATTTTAATGAGCAAACGGCATGACGTATGTCTTATCGGTCTCAATCACCTACGGCAACTACCGAAGAGTGTAAACAAAATATCCAAGTTAAATTCACGTCTAATGTAAGTACGTAACAACATCAAATGCGTCCTTATTCCTACGAGGCGCAACCCACACAGACGTAACATAAAGTAACATAACGGATCGTGCACGTCGCCTCTAAGGCTTACCTCCAAACATTATTGATGACTAAAACAGCCCCACCCGCGTCCGAAACACGAAGAGGGGTCAAACAGCAGAGGCGGCAGCATCCTAACTCCGCACTCTTGCTAAGTAAAACACGACACTGTCGACTCTAACAAGAACGTGCTAAGGTTTAAAATGACGTTAATATTGCAAGGCGTTGAAGCCTTAACAGTGCGGGTAGGTGAGTGGGGTGTTAGATTTAACCCCCCGCAGGTGGTTGAGCCATTTTACCACGTTAGGCTGTGACGGTGGCCTGTAATTTTGGGCCTAATGCGCCTGTTCCTATTTGAGTAACCCCTCGAGCTTAAGTGTGGCCTGACGCGGCAGATAAGGTTAAGCACCTAGCTACGTGTTACGGGTTACTTCGTACTTCGTAGTTATTGAATGTAGTAATAATGGTCGAAATCTCGTGAAAATGTGTGACTAATAACAACATCATTGTGAAGATTTGTTAATAGCATACATTTTAATTTATTAATCTTAGCTACAGATGTTATTTGTCAGTAAATCTTCCTGCAATTATATATATAAGAAAGTTAATAAGAAATATTGTTATGAAATTGTTAATTTGATTTTAATAGATTTATTTTATCATTTCACGGTTCTCAGTTGTTAAGAACTTAGCAAAGTAAAGTACTGCTATCATCCATTTAGAATGCAGTATTTTATTCCTTTATAATAAAATTTTACGACATTATTATTTTTTCTTTTTTTTGTATTTTATCTTCTATTTTCATAACGGTACTGAAAATACGCAATCAATGTCAACAGTACCTAATTGTTGCCTGCATTGAAGGAGTCGTTACTAGTCCCACCTGGACGTGCCTCTTTTTTGTTGCAATCAAAACCAAATTACTGACACTCTATCTTTATATGAAGACATTACTTACAAACGTTACGAAAGTATAAAAAACAATTCTTAAATGCCTAAAAATTTTTACCTGAAAGTTTAAGTAACCAGCTTAAGTAACGTTTTTAAGTAAACCCGATAGACGTTGACGTTACCACATGTAACTGAGTTAAGTAACAAATCCTAACCCCACCCCTCCCAAGCTACAATTTATACCGAATTTCGCGCGGCCCGTAACGTCACAAATACCCGGCAGTACGCATTGAGGTATTATAACTCAAGAGGACAAGCGAAGCAAGTTTTTGCGCACTTAGTTGCGGCCGGGCTGCAAACGCTTCATGGGAGTATTACGTACACGTAAAGTATAATAACCATGATGCGTAGCGGTGAAAAAACACTTCTTCTTCTTCCATTGGGTGTCGTAAAAAGCGACTAACAGACTAAAGACTGCACATACTTCCAACAGCATGGAGCGGCGATGGGCTCACCACCCGTCACGCTGAGCACATGTGCAGTCACTATTTGGTGAAAAGTGTAATATTGTAGAGGACTGCTTTTACTATCCTCATTGCCTAGTCTCTGACTAACCCTTCGGAGATAATAGTTGTGATTATGTGTATGTATGTACACGTAAAGAGTACAGTAGCTAGACAGTAAAATTATACTAGACCTAGAGAGTACTCGGCCTAACAAACAAATCATTGTTCTACTGACTGTCTCGCCACTATGTTCGGACGAGCACTCGCCAAATGTTTATATGAACCGAACTCACGACCGAGGGCACTATTTCGCTACTGTAACCTTTACGTGTAATGGCCCCAATAGTGACTGTGAATGATACAAGCGATTGTGGACGGCCGCAAGTCATTGAGCAAAAAATTGCTTCGCTGTGCATCTCTAGTCATAATAACAATGGCAGTACGTGATCACGACACTCCTGGCGTTATTCTAATTCGGAATAACCCTTCGCCTTGTTGTCTTTCGCGAACACTAATTAATCCGCACTTGTGTAGATTTACTACGCGACGGAAAAGCTCTGAGCGTAGATAAAGTCGCCACAACGCTGCGTCTGGCAATTCGAAGCGTTAAACACCTTTTCTGTTACGATATTCAGTAAGTGATGTGAGTGAACCTTTGCCCAGCAGTGGGACAATATATAGGCTTTATATTGCTAGGCAAATGCCTCTATCATTTAAATAAAGGCATCGCTCCAATTACGGGTAGTGGCAAGCGTAGTTGGTAACTCGTATTAGGCAAGCGTGGTTGGTAACCCGTATTTGGCAAGCGTGGTTGGTAACCCGTATTAGGCAAGCGTGGTTGGTAACACACAATTGGCAAGCGTGGTTGGTAACCCACATTTGGCAAATGGTGTTGGTAGCCCACATTTGGCAAGCGTGCTTGTTAACCCGCATTTGGCAAGCGTGCTTTTTAACCCGCATTTGGCAAGCGTGGTTGGTAACCCACATTTGGCAAGCATGCTTTTTAACCCGCATTTGACAAGCGTGGTTGGTAACCCACATTTGGCAAGCATGCTTTTTAACCCGCATTTGGCAAGCGTGGTTGGTAACCCACATTTGGCAAGCATGCTTTTTAACCCGCATTTGGCAAGCGTGGTTGGTAACTCACATTTGGCAAGCATGCTTGTTAACCCGCATTTGGCAAGCGTGGTTAATAACCCAGATTTGTCAAGCGTGGTTGGTAACCCGATTTAGTAAGCGTAGTTGGCCACCCACATTCGGCAAGCGTTTTAAAAGAAAGCAACATCTCTGCATCTCTCTTTTTTATTTTTTTATTAGTACAACAACAGGAACCGGCGACGCTGTAAACCTAGAAGAAAGGTGGACTTTCCTCTATAGAATTGGTTTCATGTTGCTGAATAGAGAATAGAAGAAGAGACACAGACGTGGGACCCAAATGAGAATCATAATAAAAGTATTAATTTGTTTAATTTGTATACCTAATTAAAAAGGAGAGCGTTGTAAAAGGCGTCTAACGGACTTAGCCTGCACATCCATCTATAACGTTGAGCACATGTGCATTTGTAATTTGGTGAAACGTGGACGGACTATGGCAGTGGACGGCTTCTGCGATCCTCATTGCATATTCTCTGACTAACCCTTTAAAGTTAATTGTCGTGAATCTCTGTATAAATGTAAATAATACAACTTCGATAGTTTTTATCTTTATTATTGAAATTTTGCATTCACAATGCTATATAGATAACGGATAAAATGTTTACTAGAAAAAAATCAATCAGTCTCAGGAAGCTCGAGTGGGATTCGAACCCACGACCTTTTGGATTGCCGGTCCACTGCTCTAACCACTGAGCTTTTTTCTAGTAAACATTTTATCCGTTATCTATATAGCATTGTGAATGCAAAATTTCAATAATAAATATATTTATAAGCAATTACGTCTTTATCGATTGTTAAATACTTGCAATAGTATTTCTTTCGAATGTGAGGGTAGACTTCACAGTGACGTAATACCGCTGGCTTGCAGCGTAATCAAACTACTAGGAAAAAATCGGCAAGTCTTCTGGGTTCTCGGTAGCTCAGCGGTTAGAGCAGTGGACCGGCAATCCAAAGGTCGTGGGTTCGAATCCCACTCGAGCTTCCTGAGACTGGTTGATTTTTTTCTAGTAAACATTTTATTCGATAGTTTTTGTAAGAATTTTAACGTGGGTTAATTTCGACCGTGTCGCGTGGCGGTGAATGAATACTACCACCCCCTCTTTTCCTTGGGTCTCGTAAAGGCGACTAATGGACTAAAGACTGCACAAACATCCAACTGCATAGAGCGGCGATGGGCTCACCACCTGTCACGCTGAGCAAATGTGCAGTCGCTATGTAGTCCTCATTGCCTAGTCTCTAACTAACCCTTCGGGGATAATAGTCGTGATTATATTTATGTATGTGTATATTAATTTCAACACAATCTTTCCCAATTGTCGGTAGTCAGCGTCAATTGTTTTAACCCTGTCGAGTTAGAACAATCCTTGAGGTACAGTCGCCGCAAGCACCCGCGCCGAATATAAATCGGTGCAGTAAAAGTTGGAGCGCGCGGCCTAATTAATTGTGTTCGGATTACGCGGACGCGGACGGGACGTACGGCACGGGGACGTGAGGCAAGGGGACGTGCGGCAAGGGGACGCGAGGGACGGGGTGAGTCCTCGCAGTAGGATTTAGTGACAACTCGGGTTGTTCGCCTTTATAAAGCTTACGACGTAATAAAGGTTGTGCTGTTGTTATTGAGATGAGTTTTCTTGGGGATAATTTGTTGGATTGCGAAAGGGTAACGTTTGACGTAATGATTATTTTTTTCGCTTTTTTTGTTTAAATACAGTAGTTAAAATAAGTTTCGGTTTTTTATTTTTGTATTTGGTCAAATATTAATGTGTAGCCAAGGTATATTATCGTTTAAATCGTATTCTGATAAAAGTAACAAAAATCTGAAACCTAAAAATAATCGTGATCGTGAATGAGTGTTGGCAAATGAATCAAGACAATGCAACGTCACCTATCGAATTCTGTCAATAAATTCGTGTGAGATCTCAGGAAAATCTTAAATCCTTACTGAAATTCAAGGGATTATACAATATCCCCTCAATTTGACACTGGCAAAATGTACAAATCGCATCAAGCTATTAAAAAAAGAAAGAACAGTCCCAACCTGAACACGCTAGCCTCGGACCAATTGTGATATTTGGTCCGAGACGCTAGCTCTCTGAGGCATCGAGCTCCTAGATCCGTAGGGTTCCGTTGTAATAAAACATCCATGTGAGATATCCGTCTGTCTGTAGGTCACAACCATATTACTCACAGACTATCGATGCATAAAACTTACATGTAAACTAACCAGGATCAGGATGGTACTCATTTACTTTTTAAGTTTTTTTATATTGGCACATGTCTTTGACAACGTAGTGGTACAAACTTTTAAAAAACAATAGCTATTTTTTTCTGTTTGTATCTATGAATACCATGTGTGTTAAAATGGTATGTAACATTAACTTAAATAAAATATGAAAAATAGAAAAGAACAAAACAAGAGATAAGGATAATTTATTTTAGAAAAAGTGCCTTGTCGCGTAGCGAGTACTACCAGCCCCTTGGGAGTCATAAAAGGCGACTAACAGACTAAAGACTGCACGTACAACCAACAGCATAGAGCGGCGATGGGCTCACCACCTGTCACGCTGAGCACATGTGCAGTCGCTATTTGGTGAAAAGTGGACTATGGTAGAGGACTGCTTTTGCGATCTTCATTGCCTAGTCTTTGACTAACCCTTCGGGGATAATAGTCGTGATTATTTGCATGTATGTATTTCAGAAAAAAAGTACTTAGCTATCTAAACAAGCGTCACAATAATTGAATTACTTCGTCCATTGTTCCACCTCGCCACACACAGCGGCCACACCTCAACCAAACGTCAAACCGAAAACCCAAAAATTAAACAACGTCCTTTGTTGGCGAAAACGCTAAATTGAGGAAATTTCCATCCATTCTCCAGCCAGGCGTCATCCGCGCCTAAACCCCGCTTCAATTTCAATAGCGCCCCCACACACTCCTTACACCCTTTAGGACGCCCCCCGGCATTATCTGTCGCGACCACACGAGGGGGCAGCTCATAAGTGCGAGCGAGACGACCGTACCTATAGGGCCGGTCCGAAAGTTAGACATATATTATTGTATTATACGGGCCGTAGGTGGCGGAGGGGTGAAGATTGATGCGACGGACGGGGGGAGTAGTTTCGGCACCCTGTGGATGGCGAGGTAACGAAATTTGCGTGACGCGGCGTGTGTGAGCCTCAACCTCATATTTCAGAGGAAATTAGGTACGAATTAATTTTCAACTTTCCAATATGAGTAAGTAGGCGAGCGTATGGAAAAATTGGATGCCGCTGAGCCTTCCCTGCCAAATTGAAAGGCTTCTTGCCTGGATACGAGCACTTTTTAATTTGGATAAACCTTATGAAGTGTATCGGGGAAATTTTGTATGGTTACCATTTCGTTTCGCAAGGAACGCTTTGAAATCGATTGTAGGTAATGTAAAGTTTGCCTGTCGACATGTCGGAATTAGATTTGAAGCCGAATAACTTTTAAACATTCTTATGTGAAAAAATACGATTGGATATTATTTTCTGTTTTTCGATTTTTTTCGTTGGCTTAACAAGAAAACTTAATCTTTATTGAATTTAAAAACGTCTACCTTAGTAATAAGTTTTAATTTATTAAATTCCAAAACAAAGGAGCGTGCGTTGCGTTCTTCACGCTATGTGTTACCTGAAAATGCCTTCAAATGTTTCGGATAGAAAAATTATACAGTTCCAGATAGCAGTCGCTGAGAATCTCTTACTAACGGTTAGAAAACTCTACAAGTAAGTTATGTAAGTGACATCAAAAACCCTTCTAAAGATATTTTACCATTGAACCTATTTACGAAAGTAAAAGTACGCTACCTATAATAATATATTATTAAGACGCATTGTTAATTAAGAACAATAAACAAATTAAAAAATTGAAGGCTGAGTGCAATGTTTGCAATGGCTTCATAATATCTGGATACTTTGAGTACAATATCCAAGTTCGATTAAAAAATCTTTTTTTTCGTGATGATTAAGAGATAGGTACTACATACGCCATTATGACATAGCGATGACTCGATTCCAATAGAACTTTGCTCAATTGTGGGAAATAGGCTAATTACTTCAATCACATTAGGACTATGTACTATAAGCGCTACTAATATCGTTCACTCATATTTTGTAAATAAAACCATAATCGAATCAGAAACAGTGGCAGGGACACAGACCGCGATTCAAAAGTCGCCGGTTAGAATGCGAACAAAAACGATTGAAAAGTTCAAAGTCAGGAAACTCCATTGTGCTAATTACGCGGCAGACGGCGCGCTTTCACTCTCGCCGGCGCTCGTTTTAATTATTTTTTTTAGCGTCTCGGCGTCTGGCGGGCGCGCCGGGAAAAACTGACGGTGGGACGGGCTTAGTGTGGCTACGACTATAAAGATATTTTTGCTGAGTACTCGCGGCGTACTTATTTATATTGAATTGAATTGAATTGAATTGGAAGGCCCATCTATCCCCCCACCCCCCTCACAAGTCCTAATCCTTCCCTAAAGAATCTACTCTTTTCTAAAGGTCGGCAACGCATCTGCTACTCTTCTGGTTTTGTCGGGTTGTATCGCGTGTCCATGGGCGACGGTGATTCCTTTCTATCAGCTAACCCGTCTGCTCGATGCCTCTTTATCATATATAAAAAAAAAACTTAAGAGCTTCAGGGCCTTCAGAGTTTCAAAACGCAATAAGCAATAATTAAACGCATACAATTTTGTTCTATCAGCAATAATCATTAGCTATATTGAATTAAATTAAAGTCATGAGATGAGATGAGCCAGAAGAGTAGAGTTTCTGTATTTATCATTTATAAACCAATATGGTGTCCAATGTTGCGGTGGGTGGGGGGACGATATAAACTCATATCCAATTAGAGGCAGCGCACCTTTAAACAGCGTCCCTCTGACCTGCGCCAAATACATGCGTTTCCACTTAAGCATAGTGACGAAACGGCAGCTCTTAACTTGAGACACGGTACTCAGTAGTCGGCCACGTCTCCACGACTCACACTGAGGCGCCTTTGAGCACGGACACAAACCGACAATGAATGGGTCAAAAGAGGCTGCCTCACCTTGATCTCGTCGCCAGCAAGCCTCAACCTACAGCAAGGTCTCCACTAGAGCCACTAAGCAGTGAGGCATTGCGAGCCGAGGCTGCCTCCAATAGAGATGCTGTTTAGGATAGGTTTGGCAACTCCTGCCTTAACGCGGCCCAGGACCTTATCTGCCGTGTACTAAGCGACGTACTTAGCAGTGGGTACCTTTTGGATGATATTTAATGACATGACTTCGTAATATGTAGAAGTAAACTAAATTTTACACTAAATACTGCCTCATTGTAAGCATCTTTTGTTACAATCGATTGATATTGACTTAACCACAACGTTTGCCAAATACGAGTTGGCGATCGCAAAATACGGGATATGCATAAAAATCCGAAACACATTATACCCGACCTATGAATTGTACTCGGCCACCAAGGCGTTAATTATTTAAACTAACGCAAAAAGTGGATGAAGCGAAATTAATATAGAACAGTAGAAAAAGGAAGATCTCGGCGAAAGTACTCTGATCACATTAACGACGTTCTCATAAAAGATCTGACCTTTTGAAAGAACATATTCATGTAAAATTTGTGAGAGTAAAATGAAACAAATGAAGTGTGTCGTGTGTGGGCGCGTAGCAAATGGAAAGCTGTGGTTTTTGCGTACCCCTACGTGAAATGGGCGCGTATAAACGTATAAATATATTAATTTTTTTACAAAGGGTAAGATTTTTTACAAAAAATATTTGATTGCGTTCTCGAAAGAAAAGTGAACGTCGACACCGCTGGTGTTGCTAACGTCGCTGCTACGGAAAAACTGCTACTAAATGCTACGGAAAACCGCTTACAACCAGTACATTTTTGTATTATTACAATAAATACAATCGTCTTAAGTTTTTTTTTTTTTTTATACTAAGCCCGGCAAATGACCCCACTCCACCTGATGTTAAGTGGAAATGAGATCCAGGCGCGAGGACAACTGGTGCAGCGTAAGAGACGTAGCATCAGTCATCCTCACTCTGCCGGCCCACAAAGTGCTTCTTCTCGCCTCGTTTGAAGGACCCTATGTCATAGGTAGGAGGGAATACGTGTGCTGGTAGACTATTCCATCTTTTGGAAGTGCGGCAAAGAAACGAGTCACCAAATTTCTTTGTGCGAGATGGAATGTTAGAGACTGTAAATTGGTGACTCCGCAGAGCAGCACGCGTACTCCTATGGAGGAAGGGAGAAGGAGGGATGAGGTCAAAGAGTTCTTCAGAGCACTCGCCATGGTATAAACGGTAAAAGACGCTGAGTGACGCAATATCTCACACCCGTTGACCGTTTTGGCCGAAACCCATATTGACGATCGTGAATTAGGGAGTGACCTTCTAGGTATCGAATAAGCTGTTTGTTCAATATTCGTTCTAGGATCTTACACAACACTGAAGTTCCGGCTATAGGGCGGTAATTAGTCGGATCTGACCGATCTCCTTTTTTAGGGATCGGTTGCACATTAGCTTCTCTCCAAGATTCCGGCACACAACCCGAAGAAAGCGAGAGACGGTACAGACGCGTTAACACAGGGGACAACTTCGTTGCACACATTTTCAGGACTATTGCTGGGATGCCATCAGGACCGTTAGCTTTCCGGACATCGATTGGCTGCATTTCCGCACGGACATCACACTGCCTGATTTTAATATCAGACATTGTGTGGCCACAGTGAGGAATTGAGGGTGGCTGTGCATCACAGTCATCGATCCGGGAGTTAGCCGCAAAGAGTTTGGCCAGGAGATCGACCTTTTCCTGCGGCTTGTGAGCTAAAGTTCCGTCAAGACATCTCAGTGGTGGCAGCGAGGGTTGGCAGAAGTTAGATTGCACGGCTTTGGCCAGACGCCAGTAGCTACGGCTGCCCGTAGGATGCGTCAGGAGTTCTTGGCCTACTCGTGCAACGCGCTGGGCATCCGCTCTAATGTAGGCCCTCTTACACGACTTGGTGGCATTATTATAGGCTGCTTTTAGCGAGCGAATTTCGGGAGCCCCATGAGCTTTACCTCTGATCCAAGCGCGGTATGCCGTCTGTTTGCTCTCAACAGCGCTGGCACAATCGCGATTGAACCAGCGGTTGCGTCTGCCTTTGCTGATGACATAGGAGTGTGGAATATAGTATTCCATTCCTAATACTATCTCATCAGCAACGGCAGTGGCGCTAGCGGTCGGGTCCTTCCCACTAAAGCAGCGCTGCCTCCAAGGGACGGATGCAAAATACTCCCGCATCCCGTCCCAGTCTGCCGACGCGTAGTGCCAAATCTGGCGTTTCGAAACCGCTGTTGGCGGGCGCGATGCCAAGGGCACTGTGCTGGATATCAAGCAGTGATCCGAGGAACCTAAAGGAGCTCGAATCTCCACCCGGTATCCAGCTGGGCGACTCGTCAGCAGAAGGTCGAGTAAGGAGGGCGCATGACCAACTATGTCTGGGATCCTGGTGGGCTGGTTCACCAGTTGCGTCAGGTCATGCGTGAGAGCGAATTCGTGGGCAGTTCTACCAGCATGGTCTGTTTTGGAGGAACCTAACCACAACTCATGGTGGGCGTTGAAGTCCCCCAAAAACACCAGTTCCGCCGATGGAAACCGCTCCTGCGCATCATCTGCTACCCGACTAAGATGTTCAATTAGTCGAGTTGTCTCCATGTCGCCGTTATGGGATCGGTAGACGCAGACGTAGACACGGCAATGAGAGCCTAAGTCGACGTGTACCACTAGGAGGGAGAAGGAAGGGTCCTCCAGACAGCGCAGACGGCGACAGCAAACATCCGCCCGAACGAATAAGCAAACTCCGGCTTTGGCTTTGAAGGATTCTTCAAGCACAAAGCCGGGATAGTTCAGGTAGGTGGTGTCAGCTGGGCGGATTATTTGCGTCTCCGTCAGGAACAACATTGCTGGCCGTGCCGTCTCAAGATGGTGGTGGACGGCATTGAGGTTTGCATGGAGTCCGCGGATGTTAGCGAACTCCACCTCAAACGGTAAGGTTGTGGTGGGGGTGTACACCGCTGTAGAACCAGTTTTGTTGTTAGGCGCTGTCATTTTAGGAGTGGAAAGAGAGAGGCGTGAATCGAGAAAATGATGCCGCGATGCGAATGGTCAAAGTGTGGTGGCCTGTTTCCCCAGGAATTTGCCCACAGACGAGTATTATTAACCTGCCGAACGGAAGGGCCCCCGAACCCCCCCGGGAATGGCCGCCGGGACCCCACCTTCCGGTCACCAACCGGCACGACGGACCACCCCGAGATTATGCGTGGCATGGTGAGGCAGCCTCACGAGCTGGTTAGGCTCGCTTGGGCCCCTGTACTGTGCCACGGGCGGCCAGCGGGACAACCGTTTCTACGGGTCTCCCTGGTCGGCAGGTTAACGAAGTCCTCCTGGCACTGGTTTGACGGAAGCCTCCACAGACCAAATACATCGCAGCATCATCCTCTCGAGCTCTAGTTATACGCTGGCTGATCCCGAAACGCGACCGACAATCAGTCACTTGACGGGTTTTACACCATGCGTACGGTGGTCACCAACCAGACGGGTCAAGCCCTACCACCAGTGGAGCAGATCATCGCTCGAAAGAGTAAGTGGCCTCATTGAGACATTTACTATACTCAAGTGAAAATATTATGCCATTGAAACACAATTGTGAATGTGTTAAGACAGCAACATCAAACCCTCAGTCAGTGTAAAACAGAAATACCGCAGCGCATCCACAGCATTCTTTCGGCGCTCCAACGAAGTTCGCGCTCCGTTCAATCTTTGATACTTTCTTCGTGCATTTTTTTAGCTTGCCTTATTAATGAAAAGTGGGTTACTAACGTGTTCGCTTCAAGAATGAAAGTTACGGCCACGTTGCCGTAGGTCGACAGACTGTCAGCTGTCTTTTGTTTTTGTTGTCATTGCTCGTTTTAGTGTCAAAATTGGCGCGCTTCTTCGATAGAGCCACGACTCGGATCGGTTTGTAAGTTTGTGTAACGTTAATTTAATGTTATCTAATATTGGAGCTCTTTTGTTTTGATTGTCATTACGCGTGGTGTAGTGTCAAAATTGGCGCATTTGTTCGGCAAAGCTACGAGTCAGATTGGTTTGTGAGTTTTTGGAACGTTAATTATTGTTATTTAATATTGGGGTTATTTTGTTTTAATTGTCATTGCTCGATTAAGTGTCAAAATTGGCGCGCTTCTTCGATATAGAGCTACAACTCAGATCGGTTGGTAAGTTTATGTAACTTTAATTTTTTGTTATCTAATAGGTATATGGGCTCTTTTGCTTATATTTACTGACATTGCGCGGTTTAGTGTCTATTTTGGCGCGCTTTTTGATAGAGCTACGACGCCGACGTGGCTACGACTCAGATCAGTTTTTGAGTATTTGTAACGTTATTATTGTGATCATTGTGATTGTTTTTGTTTTATTTTGTGTGTTTTAATATTAAAAAGGGACTTTCGGCAGAACTATATTTTTGATCGGTTTGTCAAGTTTATTAGTAACATTAATTAAGATTTTTTTGCACAAGTTTATTTGTTTTATCGTTTTTGTTTTGGTCGCCACTGTGCGTTCTGATTTAAGAGGGTTTACGCATTTCGGTTACCCATACAAACTTCCAAGTTGAAATTTTTAAAAACCAATTAGTCAATTTTAATAAAACTTGGCATGCTAATGTAAAATACAAAGATCTAAATTGTTTGTTGAAAACACTTTTAAAAACGTTTATTTAACTGAGTTATTGCGATTTTAAACTTTCTATAGTGGACTTTAAATCGCAAAAACTCAGCGAAATAAAAGTTTTTTTTTAATATTTTCAAAAAACTATTTAGATCCCTGTTTTTTACTATAGCATGCAAAGTTTCATTAAATTGATTGAAATTTTGTATGGGATACTGAAACGCGTAAGAATTAGCGCGTTATTTCGAGAACTGTAAATAAAATCGTTTTGCAAGTTTTACTCTCGCAGATTTGGAACGTCTTTATTCTGCCCAGAATTCGCACTGGATGAGTGGCCACATGTTTCTGCCATGATGCATCAATATTTTGCATTAATTTTACGTTGGGTTTCACTATCAGAAGGCACTAAAGCTTCAGGGTCGGCAATGCGCCACAATATTAATGTTAAAAATAATTATATAAATGTGTAATGTATAAATATAGCTGTGCTAGCAAAGCATTGTTTTGATATTTTATTTAATTAACGTAAGTAGGTAAGTAAAGCCTACATACTGCTCCACAGCTAGGCAAACATCATTCAAATTAATAAAAATTAAATAAGTATTTAATGATGTACTGTAATAAAAAACCGATAAGTACTCTTATTTTTTTTCTCACGATCATAATACGCAATATAAATAGTGCAACACGAAATAACTATGGCACAGCTATCAAAGGCGACCAAACCGTGACAGCGCTGTAACATCATTAATTATCTATTAAAAAATAATCCTTTTATACCTACGTCAAAACCCATTGAGCTCTGGTGAGAGGACACCGGATTACCTGGACTAAAACCCATAAAGATAAACCAAACAAACAGTGGCACAATGCGACCCTCAATCGGTAAGGTGGGTTAACTTTTTTATGCGATAAAAAAGTTATGAATGGAGAGTAACTCTTTATTATTATTCAACTATTTATTTTTTAATTTGGCTGGTCAGTAAATTTAAATTTGAAATTGGAACACTTTTGTAAAAATATCGAATTCATCTTTTAGCACCTCGTAACGGTTTCTCAGTTAACCCTCTAATCTAAATGCATACTCCATAGACCCTAAGGAAGTACTTTTATGCATCTTCACACATGCCTCAGGCGATGCTTCCAAATCTTCCTGAGAACGAATGCATAATAATCGTTCACAAAAAACTCTCTTGCATAACGGGTCTCGGATTACACTTGCCCCTACGCAAAAAAAAACTTTAAGGGTCACCCTTTCGCTACCTGAGGGTGACATTTTTATTCACGCTTCCGTCAAAAACGCATATGCAAAAAGGACTGTTATTTTCTTTGATCGAGTTTCAGAAATAATAATTATATGCACAAAGCCAACGGATTAAAGGTTGCAAGTTTTATGCTCGTGACGTTTTTTTTCTTTTCCTGTCACCTTTACAGTGTCAGATGTTTTTTATTCTGTGGGAGACTTAATAACATGCATTGGGCACGTAAGCTGCACCGAAATGTTTCTAATTGATAAGCCCGTTGATCGATAAAATGTGCGGGATACAATTTGAACTGATTCACAATGGAATGTATTGTTATGTTAGTGTATGCAAATTACCGATCGATGAATTTATTGACACAAAAGGCGTACTATATAAATATAGTGTATTTTATACATTGCATTTTGTTATTATACTATTTTTCTACTATATCTCCTCTCTTCTGGATTTTCTAAAAACTAGCGTCGTGGCTTGTGCCATTTCATACGCTTAGAGGTAACCCTATTGTCTGCATTATAATAAAATTCATAAAATCTGTTTGTTTTTGTCATGAAAGGGTATCAAACTATGTTTTTCCAATAACTACCTTTATATGTAAATGATAGTGGTTCTTTAAGATATTCATTTAATTTTGATACGTTAATCGTATTATTTGAAATGTTCACGTTTCATATTAAAATATCAAACGTACAAATTGTAAAATTATTCAACATATGCACAAGCATTTTGTCGATGGTTAACCCTCGAACGCCGTAGGTGCGAATGTGACGGGCCGTGAATTTCGCAGGGCGCTTCGAGCCCTCGAGTGCCATGGCGCTCCACAATGCGGCCCCGGCGGTATCTCGGCATGCAGCCTCTTGACTCCAATCAAATAATTACTGCCCCACGGTCGAGAACGCCCTTGCCTCTCCAAATATTCAAAATGGCGGACCCACACTCCGCTTAATTTATACGCGAGATAACATCTGAAACTACTCGTATATGGCGATATCGGTTGTATGCTCGATTTTAGATCGAACACGTGAATGTACACAATTGAAATAATAGCAACCGTTGCGAACATTTATTATTATCTATGCAACGCGACAACTGATATTGCATAAAAACATTACACCCTTGACACACCGCATATCCCGAATAACAATGGGATGCAGATTCTAAATCTCTAAAGATAAATAATACATTTTGATTTATAATGGAAGTGCAGTAAAAAAACCAACTCTTCATTTATCGAGAATGCATAAATAGACCCTATTATTCGATATTCGGGAAGTGCAAAATATGGGTGTAACTTTTTTATATCGGCTCAATACGTGTCAGTGAACGGGTTAACTTTGGGGACCGTATTTTTTTTTCTTTTTTTTTCTTTGACATTGTACAGTACGTGGCATTCAAAATAGTTCAAAAATATTTTACGGATGCATTCAATGGTGATTTGATTTATTCCAATGACATGCAGATGCGAGAGCTCTCGTTAGATTTATTTGACTGGTGTTTTTGCATTGATTCGCTGTACGCATGATCGGTCGTGTCGATCGTCAGTTAGTGCCTATTATTCGGTGTTTGTGACAGCCGGGCGCGTTATGGAAATTAAGTTTTATGATGCCCGCATGACGGCTTTAGAGTAACGACTAACTTATTAGGTGGGACAAAGGATCGTGTTTTATTTTGTTAGCGATAAAGCTAAGTCTTATGGTAGGTAATAACTGTTTAGAAAACCATTATAATATTTTTATTAACTTTTTAAGAGTTTTCTTGAACTTACATTTCTACTTCATAACCACAAACGCATCATTATATTGCTATGTATTACTCGTACCTATAATTGGCAAACATATTTAAGATACTACCTTTGTAAAATTTATTTTAATTGTTTATGTGTGTTGCTGTTGGTGTACCTTATAATAAATTAATAAATATTAGGACAAAGGGTTTACTCTACAATGCAACACGTTTACTGTTTTTAATTATATTAGTATTGCTAGTTTATTATTTGTTATTCTTGTCTACTTTGATCCGCCAATGTATGTTGTTGCATTCTATAATTTAGACATCACTTGTCTATAAATCATACATGTAATCATTACTTATTTTTAACGTATATTCTTTTTGTCGGTAGTCCCACTTAAATAGAATAGAATAGAAAAATAAATATAACATACACACGCGTACATAACAATTATACAAAAACAAAATACAGATAGAGAGAAAAAAAAGAAAGATGAGTAATAAAAAATAAAATAAAATAAGTATCATAATCATCGCCAGCCTATAAACGATAGCCTGATGAGTGTTGGTGAGTTTAAGGGACTGATCTTATGACCATAGTCGGGAGACTCAGGAGTTTAGTTAGTTTGTAGTTAGTTAATGGCTTAGCTTTTTTTTCTAATGCACGGGTTGGGTTACTAGGTACGCATTGCGCGAGTAACTTAACTTGCAAGATCGCATTTGCGACATTGCGACATTGTAACATATAAATTAGACAAAAATTAAACCCCAAACATTTGGTTACCAGTCTGCAACGACCAGAGGTTGGTTTCTTACCTACTCAAAAGCGTTATCGCACTTCCGGAATACGACATCAAACAACAATGCTACAATAACTCGGTACGGCCACGAACATTGCGTTATCTAAAGCCCGCCCGATAAACCCCTAATCTGCATAATAAAAAGGAGCGGAGAGGATGCAGCGATAATGGCGATGCGAGCGGAAGGGTTAACATTGTCTGCAGTTAGGCCAAATTAATGAGCGCCGCAAAAAAATGTTGCACAATCGCGACATACGATCTGGGTGTCGGTTCTCAAAGTGTACGTTGTTACCTGGTCGGGTTTGATGGTTTTTCTGTTTATATTTTCATTAATATCATGTTTTAACTATTATTCGTAACTTAGTGGACTTTGTCGAAGTCTGCATCAATTCAAAATTAAGTCTTATCATTACAAAATAATTGTAATCGACATGACTTTTAACACAAAGTTAATTAAAGAGCCCTGCCAATTACTTATTATATCCAGAGAAATCATCTTCTACTTCGGCAAAAACAACCCACGTTACCTACTTTATTTTAAAAACGTCAAAATAAGTTAAATTGTCTACTTAATTATTATTTTATTATTTATTTTTTTAAGATTTCGTCTACAAATCAATTAAGCCCGTCTCTGTACGGATGTGCATAAATTGCTTTTAATAAAAAAAATTAAAAATCTATGCTAGTTTTTTAATTATGTAGATCCAAAAGTTTGAGTGGCACTGTTCGATCATCGGTACCTACTGATCTAATTTCCATGCGCGAGCGCCGAGCCAACGAAGGGTTAACTTTTATTCACAGTTTCAATGGCTCCTGCATTTATTAACTTGCAGCCGCGAACAAAGATTAGTATATTTCTGATGTTTGATTTGAATAGTTGGCTCTTCCGGAGTTACTGTGATATTGTGCTTTAAATCTGTGTCTGATGTCTTAGAAGGTGCTATTCGCAACTCCCTAGTGCTCCTGATAGCCTAGTACTTGAGAGTAGAAATATACTTACTATAAAATTTTTAAACAAGTTTTTTGTTCTGCATTATTTTGTTGAATGCTGTCATCTCATTGGAATAATGGAAGAAAACATCGTAACAAGAAGTTCAAAATCATAAAAGACGATGGGTGAAAGAGAAGGAGTTACGTTGCTGACTTAATGCCATGATAAAAGACAACACTATGGAGTCTAAAATTCTTCAACGCAAGCTTAAAAGACGAGATATAAATTTTATTGAAAACAAATGAAACCTTTGCGTTGCAAAGATATTTGAAGACAGAACCATCTTCGTTCAACGCAATGAACTAAGATCGATTTAAAAAACAAAAATAAAAGATATTTAAAGATGTGATTTGAGAAAACTGCGCGCGCAACACAAATAGAAACTGCATGCATTGACTGAAAACAATCATGGCGGCTTGATGAAACAGCTGATTAGATAATTTATTAGAAGGAATCCCAACTGACAAGGTTCGTTTACTTATTTTATTTGTTTAGGAATATGAAATAAAATCACTGAGCAAATGGTAGCTTGCACCAAAACCTTAAGTCTAGATTTAGCGCTTTCTGTATAAACGAAATTCACTACTCATTGTTGTTATTGTTTGAATTTTACGAAAGCGGACCTTTTTTTATACTAAGCCCGGCAAATGACCCCACTCCACCTGATGTTAAGTAGAAATGAAGTCCAGGCGCGAGGACAACTGGTGCAGCGTAAGAGACGTAGCATCTGGAAGGTGGAAGTGTAGTGAAACTAATTAATAAGTTTAACACCTATGACATTGTACCTAACCTGCATTTCACAAATAAATAATATTCTATTCTATTCTATTCATCAGTCACCCTGCCGGCCCGAAAAGTGCCTCTTCACGCCTCGTTTGTAGGACCCTATGTCATAGGTAGTAAGGAGGGAATACGTGTGCTGGTAGAGTATTCCATCTTTTGGAAGTGCGACAAAGAAACGAGTCACCAAATTTCTTTGTGCGGAAGGATCCTTAGGATGACCAAGTTTTTGATTTAGCCAGTTAGAGTGAAAGTACCTTAAATATTGTAGATGTGTTGTAGATAAGTACAACATTCTATAGAAAGAAAACTTTATTTTGATTTTGAAAACAATTCGGGCTGCATTTAATTTTGTTTATTAATTACCTACCTGAACCGGGAATTTAACCTGCCAAATGAGAAAAATACATACATGCATATAATCACGACTATTATCCCCGAAGGGTTAGTCAGAGCTAGGCAATGAGGACCGAAAAAGCAGTCCCCTGCCATAGTCCACTTTTCACCAAATAGCGACTGCAAATGTGTTCAGCGCGACAGGTAGTGAGCACATCGCGTCTCTATGCTGTTGGAAGTATGTGTAGTCTTTAGTCCGTTAGTCGCCTATTACGACACCCAAGGGAAGAGCCCTCTCTTCCCTTGGGTGGTAGTATTACCTAACCGGTACGCGTCACGGTAATAAACATAGCATTTTAAATAAAAAGAAGACTATTATTATTTACATTTTAATAAAAAAAGTTACGGTAACCTAAAACATTATGAAACAAGGATATTATGAAAAAATTGCACTTCAAATTGTGTTTGTTTTAAAGTCAAAAAGAAGTTAATAAAATACTTTAAAAAAACTACAATTGTGTATCTACAACATTCAAGTTACTTTTCCTCCGAATGGCACAGCCGCGTGAAGCCCTTTATATTTATTTGAACCATGTGATCTTCATAATTATTTTTATTAAAGACTTCGTCTGCGTGAACATCCTGTATCCTGTGACTAATTTTCAAAAAAATGTTTCGCACAACTCTAGTCCTGACTATTACGAACACAACAAAAAAGAAGTAGCCAAATAGGTACAGCCGTTCTGAAGAGATGCGCGTACAAACATTTCGGCAATTGATTTTTATTAATATAGATTAGTTAACTATACTTTTCTAAATTGAAAGAGTTGCCTTATACTGCTCTCCTTTTAGTCTGCCTCTCCATTACTAAAGGTCAGCAATAAGTTTTCTAAACTTTTCCAAGTCTAAAAATATTTGATCCACGGTTTTGATACTGGTAAATTCTTTAAAGGTGACTTTTTACTTCTTAAAACCTTTCTCTTTCCAACCTTCTCCTGTCATGCAATTTGTATCGCACGAATGAGCTGGTATCTCTCAATACGCAAAGAAGAATGGGCAAAACGTGCCCCCCCCCCCCCCCCCCTCCTTGCAACACAGCGGCAATTTCGACTGGCAGCTCATAAAAGAAGTATGTGTTAATTATGAAACCGATGCAAGTCAAAAATTCACCAACAATTGGCATAAGGATGCATGCTTTTCTTCTGCCAGTCTTGTCGCTCCACGCTCCAACAAACAGGATGAGTAATACTGGAATAGCCGTTTGAACCACGTTTTTCCATGCCTGGATATAAGCAATCAGCGTTTGGACGTCTTTTTCATCTATACATCTATGCATCAATTGAAAGTACTTGAAAAGTGAAGTATTTTATTGTATGACAGCACATCTGTCAGGCATTGGAGAAAAGAGATATAGAGAAGAAAAAAGTTAAAATAATAAATGATAATATAAAATTGAAGTCAAGATTTTTCTTGAATTTTACTATACACCCTCATTTTTGTTTTTTTTTTATTTACCCTCTTTTTCGTTCATTCGTTTATATTTGCTGTCCTCACAACAAAATACACTATTTATTTCGAAACTTACCATGTTACAAGAGGTAGGACGAGTTTCATAAAAAAGGCCATTCTTCTTTACGCAAACCATTGCCCAAGAAGGCAACCTTTGCCTGATGGTGCGTACTAGCTCTACCTTTTTCCCCATTCGTATATGGACCTCCACGTTTGTGACTTTATCTGTGCAACTGATGAATACGAATACGTTCTGAAAACGACGACACATTTCGAATGTTTCTAGTTTAACCTTGTCGCGTAGCGGTGAGGAATACTACCGCCCCCTCTCTTCCCTTGGGTGTCGTAAAAGGCGACTAACGGACTAAAGACTGCACCTACATCCAACAGCGTAGAGCGGCGATTGGCTCACCACCTGTCACACTGAGCACATAATTATGCAGGCGCTATTAAGTGAAAAGTGGACTATTATAAAGGACTGCTCTTGCTGTCCTCATTGCCTAGTCTCTGACTAACCCTTCGGGGATAATAGTCGTGATTATATGTATGTATGTTTTTTCGGACGTCCCCCTTCTCTGTTACGAAGATTCCTTGAGGTTCCTCACAATAGAATTTCTATTGCGTCTGGTTTCACAGCAGCTCAAAATGTTATGGTCCATGCCTCGCATCCATAAAGAACCATTGGCCAGACCTAACACTGCAATAGTCTGTGGCACAGTTGAATAGTCTTATGTGGCGAATGCATAAAACTTTCGAAAAACGTTTTCAAAAAAGCACGGGCAACCTCTATACGCACATGGATCTGGGTATCACTCTCCAAAGAGTCTGTCAACCATGATCCAAGATATCTATATTTCTCGATTCTCTCCAAAATATAACCACCAACCAGTATGAACCAATTCTCTGAATGGTAGAGCCACGCTGCGTTGCAGCACGAATAGGCAGTCTCGCCCGGCGCAATACCACCTTCTCACGGACTATCGACGTAAAACAATGGCACTCTATTGAGTTGTATCTGGCGAGTGATCCTACTCTTCCTTCAAGGTCGGCTTCACATCTGCGACTCCTCTGGTTTTGCGGTTATCCATGGGTGGCAGTGAACTTTCCATTAGGCGTAAACTCTTGCTTGCATTGCATTATTGTTTTTTGCTGCGAAATAAGGTGGACAACCCCACAGTGCTAAATTCTATTAGCTACTACGTTCCGCAGAATTATGTGCGTGTTGGTCTACGTCGTCGGCACGACCTGTTAGCACTACCTTCTGCTTTGCGCACGCGGCATGCTCGTAATGCGCTCACTCCTAGGGCTATAGCTCTTAATAACCGTTTCATGCAATGTGTCCAAGACGCCAACATCCACGCTGACCCTATTTTATTATTTTAATTTTTTAAATTTTGTTTACGCTCACACCAATTATCTAGACCAAGATGAGTATTCTTGTGAAACTCGTTAATATGGTAAGATAACGGATAAATATACTTAAACATAGAAAAAACACCCAGACCCGAAATCAATTTTAGAAAAACAGTTTTTCTCTAAATTGACCCGACCGGGGATCGAACCCGGGACCTCAGAGATGGCGACACCATGAAAACCTGTGAACAAACCACTCGACCAAGGAGGTCGTCAATTATATTAGTTGCATTTATTGGAAATTGTAAATTGCCTAATGTGAATGTTTTGGTTTAGCTGTAAGTCACATTGTATGCTGAATAAATATATAAATAAATAAATTAGGTACCGCCTGCGCGTTTGCCTTCTTTTTACATAAAAAAATGCTTGTTATAGGATTGGTTATACTTCTCTATATACTACAAAATTATACTAAACATATTAAATATTATCTACTACATATATATCTACATTTTCATACTATTAATAATAAATACTATTACCTGTAAGCCACTGCTTTCCGACTGCAAGACAAAGGTCTCCCTTCTATCTCTCCATTTATCTTCATCTTGGGAAATTTCAAGCTAATACTTTTTGTGGGAAAACAATCTTTAAAATGTTTAATTTTCATTTTCATTTCATAACGAATTTTAAGCATAGGGCATGCGATCATAATGTAAATCCGTTATTTTTTTTTTATTAAGATAAACAGCTTACTTGCTGAGTCAATCTTAATAATCTATATAAGTAAAAATGAATAGCCAAATGTGTTGCTAAGTGCAAAATTCGAGAACAGCTCGAAAGATTTGGCTGATCTTTTTTGTTGTGTCTGTAAAGATCAGTGGCTATATACCTACCTAAGGTCTTCTAAAGTCGACTTTTGTAATATTGCTTAGAAAGAGAAAAGCCAGGAAATGTGAAGACTTTCGGACGATTAGCCTTATATATGAGCCAGGTCTTGAAGCTCTTTCTTTCTGCAATTCTCGAACGAATCAGGATAAAATGTGATGAGCAACTTAGGACAGTTGCTAAGTTTGGATTCCAAACCGGAGTGGGCACTAGGGAAGCTTTGTTTGCAATACAGGTTTTGGTGCAGTAATGTAAAGACGTCTTCCTAGTTTCATTGATTAAAAGAAGGCGTTCGTATATTATATTCGTATATTATATTATATTATATTATATTCGTTCTGCTCTTTGCTCCATAACTTAACTAGATCAGTCAGCCCGTGACCAAAGCTGGTGCGGTGCAACTCGGTCGAAACGTCGTGTCGTGGTATACGTAGGATGCCTAAGTAGATGGATTACTAAGTAGTTTTGCGTTTTATCCACAATTTATTAAAAAATCCACCCGTGAGTTTGCGCACTTACGACTACCCTACAATAAAATGTTGCAATTCAATAATAATTATGTAACTTGTACTAGAAGTTGTATTAGATGGCGAATGGCAGTGTACGGTAAAACCAAAATTGGTTTTTGTGACACTGTACATATTTAATAAAATGTATACTTTAGTAAAATTTACAAATAAAAATAAAAATAAAAAAATCCCGTTTAATATGTGTGCATAATATTATATAAATTTTAGTATACGATTCATATTTGGACTTCGCAAATATGATCATGTTTCCGAGTTCCGTACGAAACTCAAGTGAAACTATTCGCCTTCGCCGGAATGCTCATATTCTGTCCCTCCTTTTCAATATTTTGTTCAACCCTACCACTCCCTCCTATCTTAAAAATCGTTTTAAATTCTTGTGTGACTCTCACTCACGATCATTAAGATCTGCACATAACCTGACACTCGAGATGCCCGTACATTCTACAAAATTTTATGACAGGTGTTTCACAGTACTGGCTGCTGTTTGTGGAACAATTTGCCTTTGACAATCAAAATGGCCAAAACGCTACCGATTTTCAAGAAACTGGTGAATGATTATTACTTGTCCTTATAGCCACCCGTTTAGTATGATCGCTACATTATGTAGTTTAGATGCTATTTATTTCTAATTATATAATATATATATGTGTGTATTTAAATATATTTATGATGGATGTGTATATGTATATATGAGTATGTATATAATATGCATGTATTTATTTAAGTATTTTATTATATTATACTTATTAAACACTTTTAATTTTAAATCAATCTTGTCCATCCAAAGGTTGTCTGGAAGAAATCACTTTTAGTGATAAGACCGCCATTTGTACGTCTACTTATATATAGTTGTATTTTTGTTTGTTGTGAAAAATGTTTTTCTTGTGGTGTACAATAAAGTATATTTATCTTTATCTTATCTTGTCATAATGAAACGCAAAAGTTTTAAAGTGTGCTTTGCGGCTGAAAAATCCAGTGTGACTTGTTGGATTCGGTCATTCAGTTGGATCATAGCCAGAATGCAACCACCACGCCAGAGACAACATAGACTAAAGATAGTACAAATAGCCACATAGGTATTAAACCTCTGCAAATATTTCCAGCAAATAAATGAATTATTCGCTTCATAAACCCCTCGGCAGTCGTCGTAATACACACACGCAGTTTTCTCCCCACCCGGTCCAAATAGCCCTCAGCGAAACCCATAAAAATCAGACGCATTTTTTACGCACATATACATATATTTGACATGATATATAGAAAAGTATGAAGTGTGCCCAAAGGCTATTATGCCTTTTAAGGAACGTTATTTGGAAAATGGCTAAAATATAGAGCCACAAGAGTGTGGTGATGTTAGGATTTTTTCTATTAAATATTTGTTTTTTTATATACTAAAATCAAATACTGCATCTGCTCTTGGTAGTGTATATAATCACATCATCTCATTAGGTGTTGATGTAATGATGTTAAGTTAAATAAACAAACTAATGGAAAAGTGCCTCTTAATTTAAGTAGTTACAATAATTATTATTGTTGTAAGTCCCAAAAAGTCAGAACATTAAATTGTGGCTCTTTACAAAAAAAAATACTCTTTACTTGTTACCGACACATTAACCGGCGGTTTTTTAAGTTCTTGTTAAATACGCCACTAGCCAGCGTTGTTTTGTCAATACTTTGCTTTTAAAATCTTGAACGTCATTTAGAAGCGCAGTCGCCATCCATAGGCTCGAGGTTCGAGTTCCACATGATGAGGCTTACAATGATCATATATCTTTAAAATACTTTTGTAATTTTTAAAACACTTTCAAAACTGTTCCTATTAATTATAGCGAAGACGCTATTTCAATATATAGGCTATGCATTATAAAAAAAATACTGTATCGCTAAAATACAAAAATAAAAGCAAAACAAAATATCACCGTCCCATAAACCAGAGACGTCTCGAAATATCCAATAACCATAGTTTCACGGCCCCTAGCCGAATGGGGAATCGATCTCCCCCCTCCTTGATGGATTACGCCGTCATCCTGGCTGATGGAATAAAAAGAAAACATTAGGTCGTCCCTGAGGGGCTGCTGAGATGTTTTCGGGGGGCACGTCACGACCGATTTCCTTGGACTTTAATGTTTAATGCGTGTGTGGACTTTTATGGGATCGGATTTTTGGGAGGTTCGTTGGTGGAGTTTTAAAGACATTTATTTCTCATACAAATTATACATATTTCACTTAAATGAGATACACTTTTTTAAGTATGTACTAAGTGTGAAAACTTACATGTTTCACTATATTTATATTGCAATTTTTTGTTGCATTTTGAGTTCGTAGGGCGGCTAAAGTAATCAAATTATACGGTCGCACATATTAGACAATCTTTGATGTTATTTTTCATTGGACTTTACCACGCAAAACGGCGTAAGAAATCGTTTACGCCACAGTTTTCTAACTGCTTTAAATTACCAAATCGTATTTTTATAACCGAAAAAAGCACATGTCAGTTATTAAAGTGAGCTGATTCCTCTAAGTAAACTATGTTTAAACAAATTTTATAATACTTCTATGATATTGCTCTCTACATCAAAAACCTACGAGATTTTTGTTATTAGTAAGTATGTTGACCCGACCATTAATGTATCAACTTATAAAATCTATACATTTGTGGTCGTAGAATTAAGAAAGGCTCGTACCGAAAACAATGTATGAAATCTATCTATTATTTATGCCATGAACTACTCACGTCACTAATATTCTTACCTACCGGACTTACTAAACCATATGACAATTTAATTTTATGTAATAAAAAGTTCGATAACTCATGTTTAATCATGTACTTAATACGTTTAATCACTGGACCTGTGCACTGGACAAATAATTAAGAACACAAACTGACACTAATATTATTAAGAATTGAATACGTAAATGTAGGAGGTATCACTGTAGTTTATAAAAATAAAAAATAATATTTGGGAGGATAACTATTGTTTGCAATTACCGCACTGCATCTACGAGACATCGAGGCTATAGGAGTTTGGCAAGTTTCAATAGAAATGACGATCCACGATTCCACAAACGCATCGTAAAGCTCTTTAGATTACCTACTTGTTATTTTAGCGGATACGCTCCTCTTCACTTCGCGCTACAAATGTTCAATGGGATTGAGATCTGGGCTATTTGCAGGCCAGTCTAGCATCAAAACTGATTGCTCCTTAAGAAAATTTTTAACAGAATGTGCAGTGTGCTTTGGGGTCATTATCATGTTGAAATATCCAGATCACTGGTAACGTCTCCTTAGCGTAAGAAAGCATTGTTTCTTCCAAAATGTTCTTGTATTTAAATTGATCTAGATTACCTTTAATTTTTTTCACCGGGCCCACACCATATCCAGAGAAACATTCCCATCAAACTTTAATGTTTCCTCCTCCATGGTTTACTTGTTTTATGGTGTATTTATTATTCAAAGCTTGCATTGCAGGGCGTTGCACATACAGTTACCATCAGAACTCAGTTGATTTATCTTTTACTCATCAGAAAATAATAAATTTTTCCATTGATTTTTCGTCCAGCTGCCATACTTTCGAGCGAAATCCAGTATCGCTCGTCGGTGCTGCCTGTTGACGAGCGGTATTTTCCGTGCGATTCTTCCAAATAATTTCGCATCATTTAAGTAATCGTCTACAAATTTTACGTATGGAAACTCCTTGCGTGCTGCCAAAAACTTATCTTCTTATCGTTTCTGAGCCCCTAAAAGGTTTTTGCTGCCCGAACAAGCGTGGAATCTTCTCGAGATGTCGTTTTCGGAGATTTAGGTTTTTGAGATACGTTATTGGTAGTGTGAAATTTCTTAAAGTGATCGCGTTAAAAGTTTTTAACTTTAGTTTTTGAACATTTTATATGATCAGCAATCGTTTTGTAAGACCAATCACGTTCATAAAGTGCAATTATAATTTTTCTTGTCGAAAAATCGCAACTTTTTTGCTTTCTCATGTTTTGTAATAAATAATACTAAATATTTAAAAACATGTAATTGAAGACTTGAAAAAATGGCGCCAAAACACTCCCGAATCATAGCATAAAAATTTCATTATTAAATTTTGAATTTAGAACCATTTTATAACGAAATAATATTGCGTTCCTAATTATTTGTCCAGAGGCCAGTAGGTACATTGCAAAAACATGTCTTATTTGTTATTGTCTCGAAACATGATAAAAGTTTATTTGATTTGTATAAAATATTATGAGTTCGAACTTTAGTCACGATAGTACATTTTTACCTGGTTAAAAGTAATTGATTATAAATTAGTGCAAAGTTATTTGAACTAGATTTCATATTTAATTGATTCGGTACTACACCCGTTTCTAATTATATGACCACAACTGTATGTATAAATATTTATATACGGCGGCGTTCAGTTCAGTTATGTAAAATTGGCTACAATGAAAACATGTTTTGAAAACAGATGGAATTAAATATTTATAAAATATTTATTTCTAACTTTAAATGAGGTTAATTCATTTTAAAAACCGTTTCGCCTTAAACCGTCTACTGTTTTCTAATCTAAAACAAAGGCCCCGCACGCAACTCAATAATTCTACAAAAACAGTCTTATTTAACCTACTTACTAAATCAGGCGAAATTCAGTCTTAACCCTCCAACGCCAACGCCACTGTCCAACTATGTACCGGTATATAGAGCGGGGGTGTCACCCCAGATGTAGATACGGGGTGATTTACCGAGGGTCTCTTAGACCCTTATCAGGCGCCGTTATGACCATGTGAGAGCGGAGCATTGTGGGGGCTACCTCCACGGGAGGTGAAGAGGTGAATCGTTTGAGGAATCCACCCCTACACTTCGGAGGGACATAATATGTTATTATTTTCGTTAGCACGCGTGACGTTTGCTTTCAAGTTTCCCTTTGCTTGAGTTAACCCTCCTTGTGTCTTATTGAATTGCTTTGGACGGTTGGTTAGCATCAAAGATTTATTTTGTTGCAATGCTTATGTTAACGAGAAGGAAACTAATTCGCAAACGAAAGGAAAGATGTAACAACATTTTCCTAAAATACGCCTATTACAAATAAATGTTTTACCTAAATATTTTGTAGGTTGGTACCTCATTAACATAAATCCACTTCGTTAATATTGCCAACATCACAGTCTTACAAAAATCAGTCGTTCACTTGTCACACAATGCATAAAGAAAATGAAAATAGAATGTTCAATAATAAATCATGAAAAATATAAGGAATGCCCGACATGTCTCGCGAACCATTGGTCCCAGCAATAAAATTATATACGCCTACCAAATAAATGTCCCCTCGCTCCGGTATTCTGCATGCAAAATTTAATTTTACAATCCCAGCCGTTTCAATATAGGCAATATTCGGAATTTATGTTCCATATTCGAGTTTGAATGTCCCCAACCTTAATAAATTCGGTATGCATGACGCGCTAGTTTTAGTTTTAATTTGTAGCAAATGTTGCCATTAGGAAAGGTTTTATTTTGTTTATTCTTAACCTTTTTTTGGTGGGTTGCACGTGAAACAGGCTATCACAAGACAAAGGCGAATGGCATATAACAGAGACCTATGCCCAACATGGGTTAAGAAGGGCTGATAAACCTTTTTCTAAACGTTTAAAAACGTAATCGAGCCTCTTAGCGGAAAAGTGACGTACTGTTTGCAGATTTGGTATAGTATTTTCTAACACTTTTGTTTTAGCAAATATTGATATGAAGCAGTAGGTATGGGAAATTATTAACGGTCACCATTGTTAATAGCATACAGTGGAATTGACTATTAGATATAGAAATAAGTTTATTCATCAAATAAGTACCTCATAATAATTACAGAGTTACTATTACTACATTATAAGTATAATTATCATAATCAGCCCATGTCAGACCACTGTTGGACATAGTTCTCTAAAAAACCTCATCTTTGATGACTCTTTTACTCCATTGCTGTCAGCCACTCTATGTATATCCTTGTCGGAGAGAGTTCAAGTATCATTAAAGTCAAAATATAACGAAGAATAAAAGGCAGTTAAACATCGTCATTAACACAATTACTGAACGTAGATACTTAATAGTCTCACACCCCAGAAACCGAATTAAAAACGCATCGGTCCCGACAATTAATGCAATAAAAATTACGATTGCGGGGGCGCAAAGAAGCGTTAAAGTCATGTTTTAAGTAATACAATTTTCCTGTTTCGCTCCCCTACCTAATTACAACTTACTTTATTAATAAAGATCGTCACAATTAGCACCAGAGAGGTTTGCTAACAAGCCTTACAGTAAATAACCAAACTTTTATTTTTATTTCTAAAATTTGAAAAGAGAACATTGTTTTCTAATTTTCGAGTCATAAATTATGTAGTGGTCAGTGTTGTTCAATGGAAATATTTAACCATTAATTGGTCGCGTGGGCTCGCGGGTCAACCATTCACCAAAATATATTTGAATAAGGAATGATATACGGTTTGTTTATTGGCGGGCTTGTACGTTCCTTTTTTGAATTCGAATTTCATTATTCAAAGTTGACCGAACGTGCGCGGGTCGCCGGTGGTCATCGGAGGGGCGCAACCCCTCTCGTCGTGCACATTATGTACAAAGTTTCAATATTTTTGCAGCTTGGGTCTCGCAGACCGGTTTACATTACGGCTCGGGTTAGTGGAAATTTTACGTTTAATTTGTGATTTTGTTAGCGCACGTGTGTTCTTTTTAAAGGTTAATGCGAGGTTGAAGGTTCAAGACGCTTTCTGAGCGTGTAATAAGATTTGCCGTTTAACTAGTTTCGGTGAAGAAAACATGCAACTTTACTTTTACTTCAGAAAACATTATGGTTCTCTATTTGTTTAGGTATGTTTTTTTAAACTTGTGTAGGAATATCGTGTTTAAGTTTAGTCTTCGTTGGTATGTTCTTATATAGAAATTCAAGCTGCAGCAATATTATGAAGGTTGATTAGAAAATTGGACTACATTAAGTAATTATTTAAATATGGGTAGGTAGTATATTTATTTGACTTTACCATATTCCTTAAAGCTTTGTTTTAACTCAACTAGATAATAATACCAAAAACGTTAACATTTTTCGAAGAGAAAGTAGTACATTGACTCATTAGTTTGACCATTATAAAATTTATTTTACGTAGGTATTTATTTGTTACTCGATTAAATTTCTCGGGCAGTGCGAACAAGGCTTTAGGTCTGCATCCATCCATTGCCCGCCATCTTCCATAGGTCATCGACATATCTGACAACAGTACTTACCTAATAATAAAAACAAAACATGGTCAAACAGCGATTGCCGAAACAAAAACAGAAGACACACGCACGATAAAGGGCGGGATATTAAATTGGTGCGCCATTATTCGGTCGGAAATTTGAGGCGCGTCCCTCGGAGGGTCCCGCGGGATGAGAAACGGGGCAAGTTTTCCCTCTCACCGTTGTTGTTTACTTTGCAAGTAGTTATGTGAAAAATTCACGCCGCGCATCGCCAGATCGCCCGCGCCGCCAAACGGAATCATCAGTGTCACGTATAACGGTAACTCGTAACGGGTATAGTTGCCGTGTCAGATTCGGTTCCCTGCATGATTTTCAATTATTTTTAACGCTGAGCAGCAAATGTTTTTTACTTTGCCAGTAGTTTAAATTTACGCCGCCAACCTGCCCGCTTCAACAAACTGAATCACACCGTCACGTGTTACTTGTGACGTGTTCCGTGTTAGGTTCGGAGCGCCTATGATTTTCAATTGTTTTTTAACGCTGAAGACCATAGAATATTATCTAAAGCAACTATCTATCTATTTCTTTTTATTCTTCTTTATTATTATCTAAAGCAATTATTTATCTAAAGAAGGAGTGCTATGACATTTGAGTGTTCACTCCGTTTGGTCACCATTCGAATTACATTTGTATAGGTAGCTTTTGAATTCGGTATCATAAATGGTGACCGGTTTATTCGCTAAACAGTTTTTTGCATCTTATTTTGTCTCTTTTCTTTCAATGGTAATGGCTCATTTGAAAAAATAGGACAACTATACGAGTCTCATTTGGACTCCTTCTATGCTTTTGTTATTATTCTGAGCTGAAGACCTAATTTTTTGACATGCATGATACGTTTATATATTACATACATCCATTACTCCCGTATCTTGGAGAGGTAGACAGGGACTATATCTTTCTATTTGTTACTAGTTACTCTTATCCTAACACATTTCCTTTGCTTCATTGCGAAAGCGTAATATATAATGTTAAAGAGTTCCTTCTTGGCTAGTTTACATGTGTTCGAATGATTACGAAAACTTGCACTGAAGCACTCTGATAAAGAGAAAATATAATTGCAAAGCGAAATACCAACCACATAAGCATCGATTGAGATTAAAACTTTTTCTATAAGTAATGTTTTCTGATAACTATTTATTTCTCTACATTTTCCTTTACTTTGCTAAGTTTCACAAAAATTGGTCTATTGTTATTTATATTTCATAATTTGGTAGTTTATATGGGATACTGAAAGATGTTAGTGAGGTGGTACTGGAAGTATTTAATATTAATGTAAACTCTTTAATGGGTCGCTTTTTGCTAAGAAAGTATTTTTGATAATATTTAAAATCACAGGTGGGCTCGCTAGTTTAAAAAAAAACACATCGCACAACTCTTAAAATTAAAATCACTTAACATAACATAAAGTGGACGTAGAAGATAGAGATGTTGCCAAGTTTGACGTTCAAGAACTGCTTCCGTAAAAAAATATTGCAGAAAAAAAAATCTCATTGTTTTTACAATAATTTGGGAGTAAACTTAAAAACTATAGATGCATTTCAATAGACATTCAATTTAAAGAAATTTATTCATTTTTTTCTACAAAGGGGTTACAACTACGATATAAAAAAGTGTCATGAATAATGATTACCTATATTATTTAATATTTAATGTAGTATACTCAATCATCAAATATCTTCTGATTAACATTATATATATCCTATTCTCCAATTACTCCAATCTCTACCTGCGCAAAGAAACTAAAATTTAGACTCACGTTACACAAGACATATACTTACTACGCCACATTAAGAAGTGCTCCTGAAGGAATTTTAAAATAGCCCGTGAAGAAAAAGACTTGCCTCAGGTGTAATGTAATTACCTTGTATTGTTGTAATATAAATTTTGCACTGTAAATACTATCTTTTTAGTCGCTGCACTCTTGGTATAGTGGTCGTGATCGTCACTTCAGCAGTAGTAACCCGCCTTACAACGCATCGCCATTCATTTCTGGCAGCCGCCTTCCTAGTCCACAGATACAAACTGCTATCCATGGCTGTTCTAACCTGGTCCGTCCATCTCATCAGCGATCTACCGCGCGGTCGGGTGCCCTCAACTCTACCCTGTACTACAAGCTGCTCGATTGAGGCAACACAGCGCCGAGACACATGCCCAAAGAAAGATAGTATGCCGGCATGGAGAATAGAGCAGAGACGCCGCTTGATGCCGAGTTTGCTGAGAGATGCTTTCCCGCACCATCCATGGCTCCGAGGCGTACCAGAATATGGGGAACTCTAGTTATTTGACGAGCCGGGTTTTCATGGCTTTAGTTATGTTGCGGTTCCTTAATATCTTTTTGAGCCTGTCCATGGCAGACCTAGCAATCGCCATACGCCACCTAGTTTCGTCTACGCATCCGCTGTTATTTGTAATCAGCGCTGTCCAATCATAGATCTACATAGGATATGTAAATCTATGATTAGACCACATCACAGTTCGAAATTTGTGTAGCTTCTGGCGAGTTGTTATTCACACGGTCAACGATCATCATCTTTGTCTTGCAGCGGTTAACCCTCAGTCCAAATTCAAAGCTAACGCTTTCCATCTTGCGCAGCAGATTTCCATGTGGTAAATATTGTAAATTAACCACCAGTGTACCACTATTGTAAATACTAAGAAGAAATTATTAAAAAATGTGTAAGTAAGTACTTGTTCAAAAAGATAAAGATGTCGCGTCGTTTGAAATTTAAACAAATCGACTTAATTCTTTTATCTATAAAATTTAATAATTAATAACTTTTTTTTTGTTTTTCTTTCTTGGGTTTGCACATTTATAAGTTGAATATTATATTAGCTTAAAGCAGATGATAACGAGTGATAAATTGAATGTTTAATAGTAAATTTTATTCCCCCGAAACTCCTTCACTTTCAGTAAAGATTTGTTATTTTAGTAAAGAGGCTTCACTTCTCCTCCGAAAATTCATTAATTTTCTTAATAAATAGATATTAGGTATAATAAAAAGGTCGTAACTAAACTCTATAATTGCCTTATCTCACATACCTAATTGAGAATGACGTTGAATCCTCTGCACATAACCCTTGTACATGGCTGTGACCTCTGAGCAAATTATGAACACTCACACTCTCTCTCACACACACACGCGGACACTCATACACACACACACGCACACGGCCAGCGCCTGTCACGCCCTGCCACACACCGACAGCGAAGTATGTCTAATTCTAGAAATTTAGACATCTCACGTTCTGAGTTTCTCTAGATTTGTTGTTCAATATTAAAATGAAACAGAGATATGCTAAGGTAATATGAGTCCACGTTATTTTATTGTCTTTATGTCTATATTGATGATTAACAATACGGCATTTTATATCTTTACCGATTTTAATATTTTTCCATTGCTTTTTCCTTTGCTTTTGTTCTTATAAATAGGTAATTATCTAACTTCTTCAGATCAACAATCTTTGCGTATTTTAACACAGTACTCATTAGGAGACTTAAGAAGTTTTCAAATCAAACATTTTGGTGTACCTATACACTCCTACTCCATTACAATTCAATTCAGTAATACTCCAATACAATTAGCTTTATTATAAAAAAAATTGGAAAAAAAACAATTTCATTAAAACCTCGAGAGAGCATCACGCCAATTTTAACGATGGCGGTTTGCAAACGAGACTGACACCGCGGCGCGCGGGAAAAACAGCCGCGAAAACGATGCGTGCGTATACCTACATAACATTCGGACAACACATGCGCAACGTAATAACCCCCACGCGGACACATGTGAGCGTATGTGTATGCGGGAGGGACATGTGCGAGTGAAAGGCACCGCTCAGTACTGCGCGGGAAAGGGACGCCGCTCGCAGGACGAACGATACAACAAATCAATACGAGAGGTGACCGGTAGCCTGTGTCATTACCCCCGCTCCCCTCCCACAGACCGCACCTACCTACATTGTCGCCCGCCACAGAGTAGAGCGTAGCCAAAATGATCTCGCTAACTGAAAACGCTTGTGGCTTTCCTTTGTCAGCGGCTTTCATCTGTTTCGAATTAGAGGTATCCAGTTCCAATTACTGCTACACGTGTGTGCTGAGACTTAAGTAGCTCGTCTTTTTAATTTGAATCTAAGTGAGACGGGTGCTTTTCCGAAATGTTTATGTAGTACTTATCTAGATACTTTCTATTTTATTGACTAGTTTGTTCATATCATAAAAGCAATTTCAAAAACCTTTACCTAACTAATAATGTTTTAACCGAAACTTATAAACTAAAATATTTTAACCATACCATAGTTAAGCTAGTACAAGCTTTCAGTAAAATTAACGACAAAAAGCTACAACACAGTACATAGTTAAGTACTTACGTACTATGTGTATTTATTATTGTTATAGAAAAATAGAAGAAAATTATAACTGAAAAATCTTACTTACCCTTTTGTTCTTGTCTCCTCTGCATACTTTTTAGTCTATGGCAGAAATCCGCTTGACCACGCGTATGGAGGCGGCGGAGAACTCCGACTGAGCAAACTTGATACTTTGCAAACTTTTGGAGAGAGCGGTCGTGGAATACATAGGGCAATGCGAATAGATACTTTTAGAATTCGTGTTGTAGGTATATGTTTTATTGTAAAAACGCTACCAATTCTGGTATTAAAACAGACCGAAGCTTAATACACAAAACTTAAAATAAAAAAGTACTGATGATTTGACGAGTATTGGTTCTCTATACCCAGTACTTAGTATTTTTTGCTTATGCCCAGTATTTATTATTGTACTGTATCATCAGCCGTAGTGTAGTTGTCCCACTACAGGGCAAAGGCCTCCTTTTCCTTTTTCCTCTCTCCGAGATTAATACGTAGTACCTACTTGAAATAATTCTAATGGCTTTAAAACTGGAACAAAGCAATGTAGGAAATTTCTGCTTGAACAGAAATGGTAGTACGTCAGATTCTGTGAGGGACTCTACCATTTTTCTCAATACTCTACAACATTATAAGCATTAAAGTATTTCTATACAGTTTAAGTAAATTGGTCAAAATCAATTGCAACTTGTAGAATAAAATTTAAGATGTCGCAAATTACTTTTGGACCTGCAGATGGACATGGACTTTTTAGCGTAAATACATATAAAGTAATAATTTTGAAAACATTAATGACTACATAGACAAGAAAGTAAATAACGCGGACTTGTCGCAGAACATAAAAGGACGCCAGCTTCCATTTTAATCCGCGGACTCTCAATACAGTAGCCATGTGACCACAAAACAGGGAGGGCCTAAGGGTCGCATTCCTGCCCTGTAATTCAGTACCCTCGCCCTCTATTCGGAGGGACGATAAACTGTAAAACCGCCCCCCTCCCTGATAAACAGGGCCGTAATTTATGACACCTAGAACCCTTCTAACTGGGAGCGGACTCGGCGCGGATTTTGTGGATATAAGATTTGTGTGCAACGTTTGCTGTGTAGTCTTTGGTTTTTCTATTTAGATTAGCTTGGTGCGGTTAGCAATTGCTAATGTAGAAGGAAACTGTGCTGTGGTGTGGTATAAATTTGCATTTTATAATATATCACCTATAATGAGTGATGATAATAAATGTTGAATAATAAGATTCTCACTTCGTAAAGCGTTGTACTTGAAATTTTGACATTTATTTTCTTTCGATAATTTATAAATTAGGATTTTACCATCTCTGTTGGTTAACCGAGAGCAACGTGCAAGTTATTACAGTTAGACTACGTGATCGCTTTCCACTTTCTACATATACTTAAGTATATACAATATAATATACATACATACATAGTTGTGATGAATTTACAGACATCCTTGCATGCAAATATATTTCTTTCACGCTCGCACAGATGTGATGACTGAATTAGCTTTAAATTTTCAAGATGAGAAACTTTTAAGAACCAGCACTAGAATCTTATTTAATGTATAATATATTGCAATAAATACTACCATATTACCTATTTGTCATAACAGAGCATCACCATCTGTGTTTAACTATCGCTTATTATCTTATTTTTAATAACACGACCCACTTATAATAATTCGTCCGGCCAACTTTTCCTCCAGATTTACCAAAAAAATCTTTCATGGCAGACAATTACGAGCACAACGAAAAACAAATCAACCAAATCAGTCGAATGTGGCAATTTATATATAAGTATTTATATAGATAAGCTAACTAGACTGTAAAAAGTTAACATATTAATCAAATATTATTATTAACCGGGCTAACTACTACATTAATAACCTTTTATAGCATTTCGTGTGTTTTCTCTTTTGTTTATATTTTCATTCTTAATTTGAAACCAAATATCTAAAAAGTCTGGTAGCAAATGAAGGTTTTCATCAAACGCATGACTATGGAAAAAAATTAAGAGAGCTGTCAATTTGTAACTTTTAAACTTCGGCAGTAAAATGGTGTCGCCGTACTTGCGGAGTAGTCTTCCGCGAACAGAAAAAAAACTTTGCGCTAAGTTAACTTTGCCGCTTCTTTACTTTCTTCCAAACCACTGAAACAGCTTACATAATCAATTTGGTGTTTTATTTGTTTTAAGTTTAAAACACAAAAAGTACGTAACAGCTTTTAAAAAAATAATATCATTTCCACGGGGAATCGCACCCAAGACCTCTAGTTCTAAGACCGGTATTCTAACTACTAGACCACTATTAGCTGAATATAAAATGTCTATGTAACGTCTTCATGACAATAGTAAGTCCATGACTTTTGTACTTATTTTTGTATTTACCTTCATAAAACATTTGCGTCTGAAAATATCTATTGTAATTTACATGAAGTCTCCATGACCATCGTTACCGCTATAACACTATAAACTATTTTACGTCTCCACATCTCCAAAAGTACTATCACAAACATCAATTCAACAGAGCAACGCATCTAAAGCTTCGCAATAAGCAAAATACCTCCGGCCGCAGACTAAAACCTCCACAATGCAAAATCGATACCAACCCAAGCGGCCTGACCAGCACAAACTACATACATAAATATATAAGGACTCCTATTTTACCCTTATGGCCGGTTGGCGGCCATCTTGAATTCCCCCCGCGCCACCGCCCACGCTGGGTCTTACCCCAAACATGCCCCCTCGATCTAAGGGGCCTTTCTGAGGCCGAAACCCGCTAATACTAATGTCCTCTATGAGCGTATGTATGCCTGTGTGCGCTCTCCGTTTGAAAGACAACTTCGCTCGAGTATGTTTCGCTTGGAGAAATCTCGTTTGGCAATTGTTTTTTTTTAGGCATCCATCCCTCAGGAAAATAAGGGAATGGTTGTATTTTGAGTCTTTATCGAAAATGAGAGACCACTCGGGAATTATGCGAGTAATTATGATACCGATGTTTTTAATGTCCTATTTTGGTTAGGGGATTATCTGGATTCTTAATAATAAATAGTAAGCTGAGGATAATGAACCTGAAATTAATACGAGTAGTGAATTTGTTGTCACTTATATTTGATAATCGTGTAAGTAGTTGAGTTGTGTATGTTCCTATAAACTAGATATAAAGTTCATAAACCTAAAAAGTGTAAAAGTTTTATAAATATTTTGTTTAACTAACAGAAATCATATCCGTAATACACCTTAGTTTTTCGTCTAAAGCTAGCATAGAAGCAAGAAAGGTATAAAAAAGTACAAAGCTGGCACGAATGGATTTCATAAAAATAATGAAACAAATGAGCCTTTCCATTTCGGTTACGGATACAATCTGTAACCGATTGCGAGCATTACCATTATGTATCCGATCCTTGGTCGTTTGTAGGAAACTCTACAAATGATTATTTTATTTCGATAACATTTACTGTCTTAGAAGATAATTCATTCGCAACTAACGGTTTCAAAGCCTCAGCTAATTAAGTTGTAGTTAATTTAAATCTGTGGTTTACATGTCAGTACAAAGAAAGGATGTAAATAAGCATACAGTACTTAATATCGACTTTAAAGGTAGAGTATTATTTTCAATGCATACAATTTCAAACTAGTTTAACATAATATTTCAGATATACTTACAGGTACTATGTGCTAAAAGATAGTCTAACTTTATTAGTGTGTAGTGAATAATAATACACAAAACAGACAAAAAAATATAACAACATTTAAACTAGTCACCAAAATAATTCTTCAGTAAGATAAAACCTTAGAATGCAGTATCACGATTTGAGCAACGAATCCAGTAGGGTTTGATATATTTTTTTAGGTTTTGATGTCAATAGTTATGTCACGCATTTCATTACATCACAATAATAACATTGAGTACGTGCGTAAATATTTATAATAATTCAGTTATTACATGTTTTACGACGCGAGTTTACGAGTATATTTTACGACATGTTACGTACATAAAAGTCGAGATTTTGCCTTTAAACTTTGCCAGTGAATAACTTAGTATATTATTCTTGGGTTTTGTATATATCAACACATATAGAGTTGGTACATACACTCAGGTATACATATTTACCTGCGTTCATAAACAAATACATTATTAATTATATGTATCTAACTTTAGTAATAAAGATTATAAAGACACAGGTTTATAAGTACATCCTACTAACTCACAACGAGAAATAATTGTCAATAAAGTAATTTTATTATTATTACATTCAAATCGTAACACTCTAAAGCCTGATACCATTAAATTTCATTATTGAAGTTTGTAAATAAATTCCCCGCAATACACTTTCGACGTCACTTTATCAATCTGCGAGTAAAGACATTTCGTGAGGCGTATTAAACCAGACGATATTTAACCCCGAGAGCGACAGCGGCACAAAGCGGGTAGGCGCAACCGGCTGGAATCCAATCAGTCACCTCAGAAAGCATTTCAGACATAATTGGCGGCGAACTCAAAGGCGCCTTCCCCACACGCCCGATGCATTACCAAAATAAAAAATTCAACGTCAAATAGATTCCGTTCCATCAGCCGATGCGGTCGCCCCACCGTACCCAAGGTAGGTAGCATACACTGAAATATTCACTCGCCACTCGGGTCTACATCATTCATTCGTCCGCCGAGAACGGTTCGACACCAATCTTCCATTTGGCAAGAAAATCGATACACGTCGTGGCCATATAAGCATTCCGGGGGTGGCAGACGGGGAGTCTTAAGGGGAGTTAAGGTTTAGTCCCGAATATTGAATTTCCCTTGGGACAAACCCGTTTCGCTTTGTCCCTTCGGCCGGGGTCGTGTGGGCCGCGATGCCCGGGGCCTGCGTACACAGCTACCTCCTACACGTGCAAACGTACATACGCAAGTATACGCACCTACGTACGTGTTTGCGTTAGTATTGGATAATAACATTGCGAGCCCACTGTTGCCATACGTGACTTTCACAGCGTTTGACGGCCCCCGGCTAAACTCAGATTATGTACATGTACGCTGCGAGTGTGTTTGAGTAGGCGTTTTACCCTGTACGTATATTCTCTCCGCTCCGAAGCCTTCAAATTAGGTCCCTTTATGTGGAGTGGCCTCCAATTTATTATTAAGTGTAATGTTTCTGCTCCACGTTTACGTGTATGTGAGAGAATGTATATAGACCGAAAATCAAATTTAACAAATCTTACATCTCATTAGTAAACTTTGGTATCTACTAATTGTTTTTAACAATTTTATTTTTATGTTACAAGTTAGGTATATGAAACAATTGAAGAACTACGTATGGATTGTCCGGCTATTATCGTTAACAAAACAAAACTCTGTATAATTGTTTAATCGAACATCGCAAATAGGAGCTGGATAATCTCTTTACAACCACCGCTGAGAGGCTGCAGTCATAAATTAAAGGACAAAGGAACGCCGCCAAGCGTCTAAGGAAGCACTCCTATCAATCAAGTAGAACCCTTGTTGGGAGCCCAGATACATTTTAGTGCTCGAATAGAACTGATACTTAGAACGGTGGACACTTGACCAGTTTCCAGTTGTTTTATAACTGAAACTATTTTAATTCAGTAGCTGGGTAAGGATTTTTTTAAATAATTTGTTTAGGGTAATTTCTGGCTGAATTCTGCCATCTTACAGACGAGAGGTTAAACACAATAATTGACAAGAAAATTGTCCAATTTTATCTAAAAAAAAAGAAAAACAGTTACTACGAAACTACAAGCGCTAAATGTGGTAGCGTCTGTCATATATAAACAAGCGACCGCCTGCGACTTTGATCGCGTGAACCTTTGAGCCGAAGGAATTTATAATAACTTTTTAGCGGATGACTATATTAGGGCCAAATTCGATAAAGAAGGTATTAAAAATTCCCTTTTAGAAAAAGAATTTGTAAACAGAATTCTTTGTGCAAATATCTAGTGACAGTCGGATTTTTACTATTACCTACTAGAGATTCACGAGAAAACTAGTAACAATGGTGTCTTTTCCTTAAATAACCTTCGAACGCCTAATTAAAGAACGAAGATCGAAGCAAAAATAGTAAAAACCCCAGTGTAACTATATATTTGCGCAAAGAATTGTCAATCCTTTGTTTACAAACATACATACAATAATCACAACTTTTCTCCCCGAAAGGTTAGTCAGAGACTAGGCAATTAGGACTGCAGAAGCAGCCCTCTACAATAGTCCACTTTTCACCAAATAGCGACTGCACATGTGCGACAGGGGGTGAGCCCATCGCCGCTCTATGTTATTAGATGTATGTGCAGTCTTTAATTTAGTCGCCTATTACGACACCCAAGGGAGGAAAGGAGGTGGTAGTGTTCTATCATCTCTACATGACTCGGATACAAACAAACATTCTATATCGAGTTTGGCTTTAGTATAGACCGGTGCGTCTTCCCTATTACCTTCTTCCATCCAGAGAGATGAAGTCCAAGCGACTTTAGTAAAGTCAAAAGTCAACACATTTTTTTTCCATAAACTTTTAAGCATTTTGAATCGTACAAAACATCCTTTTTTAACCTACCACCCTTCGGGACGTCATTATTTAGCTATACAGAAGTATCGACATTTAACAAAAACGATAAGATATTATGTCATTAGATACCAAAAATTAGTATTTAAAAACTTCTAATAGAAAACATACCTGCCATTTTTTAGTTTATAGGTTTTATTCCTTATATTGGTGTGGCATTTCACTTTCACATATATGTCAGCTCTAGTTTCGTCGAATTCCACTCCGCTTTGATCTGGGGAGTACGCATCTCCCTTCCCCCATATATTTAGTATTATGTCCCTAAAAGCCACACCGTATATTGCTTGGGCGAACACCGGTGTCGTAAACGTAAGGCAACATTAAGATAAAGAGTGAGCTGCCTGTTCGTTAATTAAAAATTTCGACCGCAGATTGTTCATTTGTCGCATAAATGTATGAATAAGAAAAGTTATTGAGTCCTTCAACGCACCGGTTTCAATACTTGTGTTTTTTGTTTCTTTATCTTTTTAAGACTTGAAATTGTAATGTAGTATTCCACTTTGATTTTTTTTTATTCTACAACTAGTAAGCGCTTGGCCTTCATCTCACTTTTTTTTTTTTTTTTTAATTTAAAATGGGTTTGCGTTTGGCCTCAGTCTCGCCTGGTGGTAAGCGATGACGAGGCCGACGGTGGTACACGCTTACCCAGAAAATGCCTATTCACTCTGGCCTTGAAGATACTAAGGTTGTAAGTATCCGGAAACACAGACGCAGGGAGAGCGTTCCACTCCTTAGCGGTGCGTACTAGAAAAGATGCAGCAAACCGCTTCGTACGGATTGTTGGAAATTCAACGACATGGGGGTGGAAGCCCTCCCGGCGTCTAGTGGTAAGTGACGATAAGGCCGAAGGTGGAAGCGCGCTTCACCTGGAATCCTCAACCACTGAGGAACTGGCAATCTTATCTCAACTAGTCGGAACTCAACAATGCTATAAACATCGTTGTTATGGCGACAGATTTAGATAAGATAGTGGTAGCTAGCCAGGCGGACTGAACAGCCCTTCCACCAACCAAACCGAGCACACAAAGATGTACCCTCCGCTGGGAATCGAACCCGGGATCTCTGGGTCTGAAACCGGTTTCTTAGTCACTAGACCACAGAGGCGGATTTGATTTTGTTTTATTTTATCAGCACCATTCATTAATATTTTATGTTATGAACTAATAAAAAAGACCTAAAAACGAACCCTGCGTCATTTGTGTAATAGCAAAACGCTAATACTCGTACCATAACTTTAGAAGACTGATCTATCTATTTCAATAATAAGTCTTAGATGACACACTTACCAAATAAAGTCTATTCGAGAATTTTCTTGTCCCTTTTATTATGGGACTGGAATATACGGTTTTTTTGAACCACGTGATATATCCAAGAGCGAAAAACAAGTTTTCTCGTCAGTGAATTCCTCTTACACTCCTCCAGCTACTCTGCTAGCCGTCGTAACATAAATCTCCCCGACAATAAGCTAAAGAGACAAATTCTGAGCGCACCTCGCATCCCCGCAGCATGCACGTGCAAACAAACCTCGGTCGGCAACCAAAAGAGTTTTTCTTTTGATACATCTGGCTAGTTTTATAATAAAATTTAGTTCTGTTCAGAAATATTAGCCTTAAATAAATGTTTATAAATCCCTTCTTTATTTAATATATTCTTATCCATACTACATAAGTATTTTAAAAACTAAAAAATTGCGTGTGGCTAGCCCTAGCAATTTGAACTGTCCGTCTTAACTTATGAGGGACGGGTAGGTATTTTTTTTAATGTAAATATGGCATGTATTAATGCCATGCCGTCCTTATCTCGCCGGCCGGCGCATGTGGCCGGCCGGGAAATTCATAGGGGTCACGGTGTACTAGTAGATAAGGAGAACATTACTACGTGTTTTTGGCAAAAAGTCATTTTTACAACTTTTTTTTTCTTTGCTCGTAAAGCGATTATTATTTCACAAATAGGTACGACACTTTTTTTGTATTATAAGGTTTTCGGCTCCAAAACCAATGAAAAATCTCGGTGTATAGATTAGTTTTCCTTTTTACACACATAAAATATTGAGAAATCCTTCATCTCAAAATGGTTACTTTCTCTTTAAAATGTAAAGGTATAGAAGAATTCACTCATACATTACACACACACATACACTGAGGCTCCACTAAAGACTTTTTTGTTCAGATTGGACAGATTAAAAGCAACAGAAAAATTGAAATCAAAGACGATTATTACAATCGTCCGTATCATACATACTCCATATAAATCAAAAAATAAAGAACAATATTGAAAGTCATAACGTCTAAAATAAAATAAAAATTAATCATCCAACTGCATCCATACATCGGGAGCTGCAACAATTTCAATCGGGATTTCTAATCAAGCGTCTTTGTACGGCTGCTATGGGTGACATACGGCATGCACCCACAATGGTACGGTTTAATCTGAGCGTCTGGAACTTGGAATCGACCGCAACGTACAGTATCAACTTGATATTTTGTAGGTAGTGATAACTTAAAATAGGTTTTCTTTCTACCCCTTGTCTCTCACGAAGACTCCTAGAGGTTGCTAACAATCAAATTTCTATTGTGAATTGTAATACGACAGCTAAGTAGAATAGAAAGGCGAACGTACTTACCTACTTTGAACAAATCGGAGACGTTCACGTTTCACAGGACGGGTCAAGAGTACCCTACCCTAAGCCGACGAGCAAGTATGAAGTATGAAGAACGCAATAAGAATATTATTATTAAAATTTTGCATTCACAATGCTATATAGATATAAAAAAATCCTTCCTGATGCTTCCTCAGACTGGTTCATTTCTTTTTCTAGTAAACATTTTATACTAATGCTATAAGAGTAAATTTTAATGAAGCAATGTGTAATAAGATCGTAAAAAATTGAAAAATCTATGCGAGTAAGTACCTATATAATAACAGCAGGGCTACCTAACCAAAACTGTCAAATATCTCTATAATTATATCCAAACCATGGAGTTCCAAATTGAATGACATTTGGTAGTAGGCTGACGGCGTAGACCTGCTGGTTTATCATTCAATCACGTTGAAGAAAAAGACAATAATTTTTGTGGCATTGAGTAGCGCCCTGGTGATAACAAAGGTAACTTGCAATTTTACCTTACAATTTCACGTTTCCGTTAACGTGATCGAATGACAAATAAAACTCGCACTCAGCGCAGTATGAAATGTATAGAAAATAGTGACGTAGTGTCTTAAAATGGGTTTATACTAGAAACAACATTACGTTGCAGTTATACTAATATTGCGTATGTTAAATAGGAAAATTAAATACATACTTTGAAACAGCATACTCGTATATACTTCCATATTAAACGTAAACATGAAACAATATGGGGCCCAAATAACTCCCCAGGGCAACTTGTTAGAACATCGGCCGAGAATCACGTCCTTTTGAGCCGGGAGCCTTTGACATCCTTGTTACTCCAACTAGCTACGTGTATTAAACCTTTAACTGTTCGTGCGGCAACCGAATGTCGACTTTAACACTTGGAGCTAAAGGCTGAAGTTCAAGGGGCGCTCATAATAATTTCAAACACTAGGGAATTGAAAGTTTTTTTCTACGTGCAGAACGTATTCTGTTGGACTTGATAATACTCCTTTTTGATTTGTCATGTGTAACATTACGTGCTGATAAGTTGAAGTGAACTATGCTTTATATCAAAGAGCAGCTAAGTGTGTTTCGTTATTCACATATGTATAATACTCATAAGTACGAAAGAGAGAAGAATTCAAAAGTTTGCGTCATATGATATAGTTAAAACAAAAGCAATATTTCAGTCTGACTGCATTAATACATAATAATAATTATTCATAAGTATTTAAAAAATATATAATTTATAATTATAATTAATAATAAAAAAAAAAAATATATCTAAAAAATAAGTAAGTAATTAAATAATTAGAAATAATTTTTTTAATTTTTCTTTTGTTAAACCTTTTTATTAATGTATTTTATCATTTATTCATAGTAGGTACCTACAAGCTGGTAGGTTAGTTTAGGAAAAATATTAATTTATAATGGGGAAACGTGTGCGAGATATTTCCTTCTATTAATTTGTGTGTGCACTTGTACCATTTTAGGTTTTTTAACAATCTTTCCTTCTGAGAATCTGTCTTTTTGAGAATCTGTCCTTATGAGAATGACCCGACCTTGAACGTAAGCACGTTCAAGGTCGGGTCATCGGTCGGAGTGCATGTTAATAAATAATGGTGTCGGTTTTTTTTCATAAGGTAGCAGTAGCAAACCCTCTTTAATGTACTCGCATTGGTAACTCTGATACATCATGCTTCCATTCATATTGGAAGATTTTTTCCCAACAGTGGGCCATTTCCACTCAGACGATGATGAATCTGCAACATCTCATCGATGTCAGTTCGAATATTCTAATTAAGAACAATCAGCGATTCAAACGATACCATTCAACGTTCGAACATTACTGGCACAAATGAAAAAAAAAATATCAAACAGCGAATCCACACAGGCAACGCATCCCCCCAAAGGACCAATATCTCGAATCAAAGCCTGTTTTTTCATCAGCGAATAAAAAAGCTACGGTCTCTGATATTTGAACCATGACGTAGGTATAACGTTCCTCTGATTACCATCCGCGAACCGAATATTACGCTCTGCTGGAGTTTTTGATGGCACTCCGAGTTGAGCCGCGAATAAGCAATTGCTGAGATTCTTTTTTTTGTTCGATGTTTATGTGGCTGTGGAGAATGACCGCGCAGCCTGAGTGCTTCGTCCCTCGAGTATTCTAAAAGTGTACATTTGAAATGTGGAGTAGCTAACTAGCGATGGATATAATAATAAAAACAAATGTTATAGCGTAGCGCAGATATATATAAATTGGTACCTAATATTTATTTTTTGATAATTTCTAAGCATATTTAAATAATAACGTAAAGCTGTGTTATAACTTTCAATCAAGATTATAGGTAGGTACTTAGGTGCTACAGGTTTTTGGGACTTCCTTGTTCATGGACACATAGGGACAAATTGTACCTAATTTTTGTCAAATCTATTGTGAATAAAATAAATAAAAAAAACAAATATAGTATAATCTAGAGCAAGTTTTATTACCTAGTAAAAACATGAATACGCTTTTTTTACTGTTTTATTTAGTTTCAATAATTTTGCTGTTTCAAGAAGTTTCAATGCTGTCTCAGTAATTGATACAGAAGTTAGTACTGCTCGTCACAGCGCGATTTGTGGGGAGTTTCTCTATTTGGAGCCTACCCCATGAACCAGATGCTTGTGGATCTGTAAAGGCGACATAAATTTAATTCTTGAAAGAAGAAGGCGGTGAGGTGAAGAAAAATAGTAAATACTTAAATGATTTAGTACCCCTACCTATCTGTAAGTTTTATTTGAAACCAAAAAAATTCTAACGTCGTACGACGTTTTGCCATCTGTATCTTCGTAAAAGAGAGGAAAAATAGGCCAGTATTGTGAGTATTATCCCGATCTCCCCATAGGACAAAGACTGATGAACGAAATACAAATAATTTACACCAATACGTATCCTCAACTAAAATATACATACATACCTACATATTATGAACACGACTATTATCCCCGAAAGATTAGTCAGAGACTAGGCAATGAGGACAGCAAAAGCAGTCCTCTACCATAGTCCACTTTTCACCAAATAGCGACTGCACATGTGCTCAGCGTGACAGGTGGTGAGCCCATCGCCGCTCTATGCTGTTGAAATATACGTGCAATCTCTAAATAAAAAACTATAAGTAAATAAACTTTCCTACACTCACACCAATTATCTAGCCCAAGAGAAGCTTCGTTATGAAACTCGTTAAATGGTTACTGTACTACAATAAATAATAATCTAAATTGACCCGACCGGGGATCGAACCCGGGACCTCAGAGATGGCGACACCATGAAAATCGGTGTACAAACCACTCGACCAAGGAGGTCGTCTTTAGTCCTTTAGTTGCCTTTAACGAGACCCAAGGGAAGAGATGGGGTGGTAGTATTCTTTCACCGCTATGCGACACGCTTAAGCCAGTAAAACTAGTTCAAATATGCCGAAGCAACGGTGATACGAATCGTTTCGTATTCATCACACGTCCACCGTGGCATACAAAGTTCCCCCTATACCAACCCCTTGAGTAATTGCGAATGCACCGAATTAATTTCGTGTATTGTTTTAGCGTATAAAACAATGAGTCCCAGTCACATGCAGAGCTTTAGACCAACGCTCTAGCTCTTTGTTAACGGCCTTTGTAGTAACAAACCTTTGTTTCGAAGGGCACAAATTAATCTCAGTTTGTGTCTTTGATCGTGATGTTTAGTATAAAGGCCGAATTCTGACAGCTAAATGGATATATGTATGTAAATGGTATAATGCCTCTTTGCGACCAGCGACGTGCGTGCTGGCAGGTAAAACAATAGAGTTTGTGAAAAAAGTTTTTTGTTCTTTTAGTTTTTATTCAAATTCAAAATCGGCGAGATTATTGTTGGTAGCATAATCATTATAATGTTGACTTTTGATATTAGTTTTGTCATAATTTAGACTATCGTAAACTTTTAAAAACAAATCATATGATTAATCTAATGATAGATTTAACGTCAGTAAATTAGCTTTTAAATCGTCACTGACAGTCATTGAAATGACGATCAGTGTTTTACAGCGACTTTGTCACATTTATTTTGCTAAATTGTTTTATTTTAAAATTAGATCCTTAAATGAAGTATAATTAACAAAAGCCGTAGATCGGGTTTAGAGCCATTTATTGAGGGACCACCGAAGTCAAGTATTAGCACGCCGTTTCTGGCGTCGCCTTCTCTGAAGTTCCGGGTTCGATCCCCGGTCTTGTCAATTTAGAAATACTTAACTGTTTTTCGAAATTGATTTCGGGTCCGGGTGTTCTAATATAATAATTAAGTTATCCGTTATTTAACCAATAAGAACAAGTTTTAGAAGAAGATTAGTTTGGGCCAGATAGTTGGCGTGAATTGGGAGAAGCTTAAGTTCAATTGTCCAGTAGAGTACTCTCACGGGCTAAGTATGATGATGATGAAAACTATAGATTTTAGTATGTTTAGTGGCAAAGACATTAAATTATTACTATAGACGGGATATTGAGATCAAAGCTTTAATCCACAACTTAGCACTACGTAGTGACAAGTCGCTCAGTTTGATGTCATTCGCCCTCTAGTGCAGTCGTTTTTGTCAGTGAACAGATTTGACATAATCATTCGAAAATATGAGAAACTTATTCTAGTTGTTCTTAAATACCTAATAAATTCTTAATATAAGGTTTTGCTTTTCAACGTTAGATGGCGTTACTTGAGCACCAGCTTAAAGTTTTTGTATGAAATAGTGTCTAATAGCCGCTCTATTACTTACTATTTTAATCTCTTTGTTTAGTGGGTTTTAGTATTTTTACTTATTTTATTATTATTATTGCTTTATTACTTATAAATGTAAAACATCTCGTAATAATATTGAAAGGGAGTGCCGAAAAAAAAATATAAGTAACGTCAGCAACGTTTTATGTATAAAAAAGCAGCCCATAACGCTACAGCGATTCATCCCCGTTATACTCTATGTTGTATGTAGCCTCAGCAATATCCGGTTGGGATCGTTCCGGCCCGTCAGTTTACGTACGTGTAGATATAGGGGGGTGTGGGGGGATAAGGGGACGGGCTGTAAACTTCAGTGTTTTTACTAAATTGATATTGTGGAAGTAATGACTTGACGTTATTTTGTTAGTAAGGCAACGATAGTGTCCTCTAATATTAAATATGGATTATCATCGTCAGGCTATAAGCATCCCACTGCTGGGTACAGGCCTTCTCTAGTGGGAAGATTGTATTGTAACCCACCACGCTGGCAATAAAGGCTGGTGGATGACTGCCATCTTACGACAACCACCGGGACAGCGGCTTTACCTTGCCTTCCAAAGTTAAGAAGCACGGAAAAATGGAAATAAATTTAGTTAATAATCTCAATCAATCTCAATAATCTTAAATAGGTTCCAAATACATAGAGTCTGGCTAACGAAAGCTGAACCAGGAAAAAAATCACATGGTCACTCACACAGCTGCAATTTTCTCTAAAAATTACAATTTGACATAGGTACGACATGACACCTCAGATAGACACACATAGAGACAAAGTGTTGCCAATCAAATAACTACGAGGTTCAGCTTTCATTCCAGCCAGACTCTAGTATACTTAAACTAAATATTGTTTACGTACATATAAATACGAATATTGTCCCCGAAGGATTAGTAAGAGACTAGGCAATGAGGACCGCGAAAGCAGTCCTCTGCCATAGTCCACTTTTCACCAAATAGCGACTGCACATGTTCTCAGCGTGACAGGTGGTGAGCCCATCGCCGATATTTTTGAAAGGTATGAACTAATAGCTAGTATTGTATCGGATACCTAGTTATTTGATCTCCCCGCTAACAAAATTCTTAAATTGTATTACTGTTTTCATTCGGTTGATTCGCGTTCATAAAAGTCAGTGTACCATAAAAGTCTTGTGTGCCTCCGGGAACAATGTATTTGACCGGTACAAAAAGTAGTTCGGGCGGCTTCAACTGTTTTTATGCAAAAAAAAACAAGTCAGTAGGTAAGTCACTCAGTTGTAACGTGAAGGAAAATTTAAAAAAAAGATATCGCGCTATCGCGTCTATATAAAAAAATATACACAGATGTAAATGCATTACTATAAAACATAAGTTACACAAAAGATCCCGAAAGGTCGCCGTGTTAATGCGAGATGGGAACCTCAGCTTGCTCTTCTAAAATACGATACTATAAAGCAACATTTGAATGTAACAAACTCATAAACATTTTTAAAATAAGAAAATGAAAGCGCAAATATCAAGGGCTAATATTATAAACAGCTTCTAAGTATATAATTAATACGAAATTATCATTAATTAGGTACTTGAAAAATAAACTGAATTACGTATACATCTAACTGAGAGGGTTAGATCGGCGGCACTCAATTGAAGCTCTCCAAACCATTATGAAAGTTGTTTAGAATTCCTAATCCCTTACAAGCTCCAAACACATTACAGCGAACCAATACACGCGATACCCTCATTTTCTTTGAGACTAATTTATACCATCTAATTCTGGCTTAACAAGATGCTGTCCCTAACCGTACGTATCTCACACACACATTGGCGCGTATATACCCCGGTTAAGCCTTCCGAAGGCACCCACACACGTGCAGCCCAAAGCCGCAAGGCACGTAACATAAGGAGCTTTGAAATTAATTTAGCTCGGAACTAGCTGGCAAATGGATAGACGTGAGAGAGCGGGGGGCTGGGGTAAAACCTCCTCAGGGGAGGTGGGGAAAATTTCGGCGTTTAGCCTTTGTGGGCCGGCCGTGCGCGCAATTAAAGTTCATATTGAAAATCAATTTGGCGCTCGCTGAAACACGTATGTTTTTTTGCTATCGAATTTTGAATTTGTAGAAAAGTTTGTTTGTTACGTTTTCGTCTTACAGCATGTTGGTTTAATGCTCTAAGGTTTTCGACAGGTGGCACAGTAGGGTTTAAGGCAGGTGACACGACTATTATCCCTGAAGGGTTAGTCAGAGACTAGACTATGATTGCATGCATGCTCTAAGACGGAAACGTAACAAACAAACTTCTCTACAAATTAAATATTCGATCGCGAAAAAACATACGTGTTCCAGCGAACATTTCATTGGAAAACAGTAATTATTTTGTGTTAAAAAAGCTGCACAGAAGAGTAGGTTACGTCGACTCTGTATGTATAGAGGGTAGATTCGAGTCTGCTCGCGAATAATTGTTTTCAACATTTAACTTTTTTTTGTTTTTTTATGCTTGGTTATTAATAAACTTAATAGGCTAGGCCTAAGCCCAACACAGCGACAGATTGCAAATTTACAGGCTTACGTTAAATCCACAAATTAAATGAATTAAGTAAGTTTTACTCCATTTTGATGCATTTCACTAATTTCATGAGCAAAATTAGAGTATGCATCAAGAAAGGTAAGTACACACGACAGCACATTTTATGCTACACAATAATGTGGTGGTGGCTTAATTCATAGAATATTACCTCTCTTCCCGTAGGTAGGTGTCGTAAAAGGCGACTAACGGACAAATACTGCAACATACATCCAACAGCATAGAGCAGCGATGAGCTCACCACTTGTCACGATGAGCACATGTGCAGTTGATATTTAGTGAAACGTGGACTGTGGCAGTGGACTGCTTCTGCGGTTCTTATAGGCTAGTCTCTAACTAACCCTTTGGGGATAATATTCCTGACCGTGAATCTAAATATATGTCACTAGCGGATCCTCACCGTTTTACCCGCGTGGTACCCGTTTCCGTAATAATATCGGAATAAAATATAGCCTATGTCACTTGAAAAGAATGTAGCTTTCTAATGGTCAAAGAATTTTCTAAATCGGTCCAGTAGTTTCGGAGCCTATTCAATTTAGACAAACAAACAAATCTTTCCTCTTCATAATATTTTAGTATAAGTACCTACTTTAAAATATTTACTTATGTACCAGGTAGTTACGACGTATCTAAGCCTCGCCTGCTAACGTTACCAGTAATTAGTCTACATAGCTCAGCATATAACATAATTATGCACGTTCGTACATACACAGTACACAGGCACCAACAATTTGGAACTAGAGCCGAAGTTGGGAACCGCAGACGAGCGCCATCTTGCCGTCGCCATGGCAACGCGGATTGTTTCAGTACCTGCCGTGTAAATAAGCTGGCGCTGTGTCTGCAATTGTCGTGGCGATACTGAACATTCGCATCACAGTATATACTGGCGTTGGAGCAAGTTTCAGTACAGGGTACTCTGAGAAAATTATATACTGGTGTTGGAGGGCCCAAGAATGCCTTACCTATGCTAGTTTTAATTCGGTCAAATACAATCGGTGACACGCGACAAACACTAATAATAATATGACTATAAACAGACAAAACTCCATTGTTTATTTGTAATTAAATAATTCGGCAAACGTTTCTCTTTCGTGCCAAGAACAGGTTTGTCGTAATTTTCTTTCTCTATTATTGGTTTTTAAATTTAGTGTTTTGAGAACACGTTGAGAAGGTTGTGATTTAATGTCTAACCTATCGCACACTGTGCGATAGGTTTCAAAGCAAGGGATAAATAATTCTAAATATCATTTCTGTTAAAAAGTTTATTTATGTTTCATTCTTCATTAAAATGCTCATTTTACAAGTAGCTAATTTACATCGTAATAAAAATTTTACAAGTTAAAGGCACTACACACTCGTCCGCAGCCGCTCAGCATTCCACGTCGTACTCATAAAGGCGTTCTTCGGTATAACCCGGCAATTTTAAGACGCCCCGAGGGGTAGCTACACAACAATCGGTCGGGTATTTCAATATAAGCGCTGGTCGCCATTAGAGGCGCTGGATGGTTCAAATATGAGTCTTGCTTCCTGCACAACCCATACGTGAGGCATAAAAGGTATGGAAAAGTGTCGTGTACAATTTATTACTTTTTTACTCAAGCTTTCCTCAATCTCGGGAACTTGATGAAAACTTGTTGCAAATAATGATTGATTGATTCTTGCAAATAAGCAACTTACGCATTGACTGCTAGATGAATGACTAAGCCCCTCTGTGCTTCAGAAATTAAGTTAAGCCGTTGTTGCCGTTTGTCGTAACATGCCTAGATTTTCTTATGTGATATTAAATAACTGTGTGTGTCCAAACATGGGACGGTTTAAGTAAGCCCAACAGAAAGATGTTTGTAAACCGATACTTAGTACTTTAGTTGAAACAGTTAAAAATTCAATTTCAAAGGTATGATTTAAAAACTTGAGAATTGCAATGTAAGATTTGCTCATTAGTTTGCCGTAATTTGATACTGCAATATCAAAATTGGTAATACATTTTAAACCACTTTCTTTCCTCATTTAACGTACCTACATAACTAACTATTAAGACTCTTCAGTTAGTTGACTGTAATGTAATGTAGTTATCTAACTAAAGAGTTGTTAAACGTCAGCATAAAATAATATGTAAAATAAACGTTAGTAGGTAAGTACATAGTCTAAACGTAGTATAAAATGTTCTTATCGACTACATGACTTTTAAGTATGTTTGCCAAAAAACAACACTTTTTAGACAAGCATTTGGGCGGGTATTAACGCTAACTACTTATTTAAGGCATCCTACGCATACCTTTTTATACCCGACGTTTCGACCGAGTTCCACCGGTCGTGATCACGGGCTGACTCAACTCACTTAGCCGCGACCACGTCGGGTGTCAAAAGGTATGCGAAGGATGCTTTTAAAATGTTTTAAATGTTTAAAATGTCTAAATGTTTTTTTATTCTTCTTCTTTAGTCGGGCACTCTTGACAGAGTGGTCGTGGTTATGGGGGGGGGTCTGGGGGAATGACGGCTCTCGTTATTCGTCTCCATTCGGCTCTGTTAGTGGCATTGTGTGAGCAGTCGGTCATGGTAGATTGAGTGAGGGATCTAATGAGGTCTACCCATCTGGTTGGAGAGCGACCACGGGATCTCTTGCCCTCCATTCGGCCCTGAACTACGAGACGCTCCATTGAGTCTTCGTTGCGAGTTATGTGTCCAAAGAACTTCAGTATTCGTATATGAACAGTCGAAGATAATCTTTCCTTTATGTGAAGCTCTTTTAGGATCGATACATTGGTACGGCGAGCAGTCCATGGAATCTTCAGAAGACGTCTCCAGCACCACATCTCCAGTGCATCGATTTTCCTTCTCTCCTTTAGCCTCAAGGTCCACGTCTCTGCTCCGTAAAAAAAATCGAAAGACAAGACTTCGCATTTTCGTCGCACTTTAGTGGTTTTTGTTATTCTGCGGTCTTTCCAAATTCTCTTGAGCCTCTCGACGGCAGATCGCGTCACAGCACAACGCCTTCGTATCTCGTCTTCACAGCCTCCGGTATTTATAATGTTGGAGCCCAAGTATATATAGCTCTGAACAACATCACAGTTGGCTATACTTTTGACGATAGGTTGGTTGTCTTCAGCTCTATCTACTATCTTCATTTTGGTCTTGTCACGATTGATAGCAAGTCCAAGGCCAATACTGGTTGTTTCCAGGCATTTCAGGAGATGTTCCATATCTTCTTTAGATGTTGTAAGAAGTGTAGTGTCATCGGCATACCGTAAGTTACAAATTTTCCGACCTCCAATAGAAACACCTTTGTCCCATCCTTCCAGTACAAGTCGCATTATATACTCGGTGTAAATATTAAAAAGCAATGGAGATAGAATGCATCTCTGTCTAACACCAGCCTCCGTTTTAAATGGGTTCGAGTCAATCCCATCCACGCGAACCGTTGCTGTGCCATCTTCATATAGTCTTCGAATAAGGTACGTTAGATGATCTGGTACACCCATTACTGTGAGAATTTCCCACAGTTTCTGCCATTGCACAGTGTCAAAAGCTTTCCGGAAGTCAACGAAGCATATGAAGAGAGGGTTGTTAAATTCACGAGACTCCTCTATGACTTGACGTAGTATGAGAATTTGTTCTCTCGTTCCTCTTCCTTTAACAAAACCTGCTTGTTCGAGTGCGATTTCGCGGGACAGAAATGACTGCAGCCGCTTGTTAATTACATGTAGAAGTACCTTGCTTGCGTGGGATATGAGGGAGATCAGTCTGTAATTGTTGCACTTTTTAGTTTTTTTATAATGAAACGCGAAAGTTAAAAAGTATACTTATTTATTAAACAATTTACAAAATTTCAGGTTTTTTTCCAGACGATGTCCTTCTCCACACTATCCGAGTACAGAGGGCAGACAGACGCAGCGGCGGAGCACTCTTCATTTCGAATGCCTGTCCACGCGCCGCGCCGCCCCCGACTCGTGTGTACACGCCTTAACTGGAGCTACGAAATCTACGTTGTCGGACGTGGCACATAATAGCCCTTCTGTGTGTCTTCTTTTGTTTAACAACGGTAAAAAAAAAAAATTACAAACGAACGAATTACGCATTTCATTTGTTTTACAATCATTCAGAATTAACATAATTATGTATAGTACTTTTTTGTGTCGAAATTGGCCCATATAATTATTAGTTGGACGTGGCAGATAGCTGAAGAGATCATGCTTTAAAATTACGCAGTAAATCTTATCCATTTGTTTTAGAATAATATTAAATAAAAGAAAACACAAAAACTTCTTGTAAGTATAGAATTATTTCTCATAAATAAGAGAAAAAATGTCTGTTTAGGATATAAAAGTAAACAGATTTACAATTTAGTTTGGACTAACGGACTAAATACTGCACATACTTCTAACAGTATAGAGCGGCGATGGGCTCACCACCTGTCACGCTAGGCACATGTGCAGTCGCTATTTGGTTAAAAGTAGACTATGGTAGAAGACTGCTTTTGCGGTCCTCATTGCCTAGTCTCTGACTAACCCTTCGGGGATAATATGAAAATGAAAATGAAGTGAAATGAAAATATTTTTTATTCAGTATCTTTAAAATTACATGATTTACATGGTGGCTGGGGCTCCCTTTTAAGTATAGAACCTGTGTTAGGTAACTCCGCTCCTTCTATAACCTTGCGAAAGATACACATTGTTTCTAATACTTACAATATCTCCAATATTAACTAATAAATTAATTTAGACTAAGAGTAGGCAGACATATAAATCTGTTTAAAATATAACTTAAATAGAGAAAAAAGAAACACAAGCAGATTGTGTGCCGTGTGTACTACCGTATAATTGTGAGTTTTGCGCTGTGTTGTGTGTCTAGATAATAATTATTGTGGTGTGTTGTGTTTGTGTAAATTGTATAATCAAAGGTTCGGTTGTGTGCATGTTATGAATAAGAGTCTGTGTATGTGTGGGTGGTTAGGTACGAGGCGAGTGGTAGTATAATAGTCGTAATTATATGTACATACATATACTTATGTATGTAAATTTATAACTATTGTCGTTTCTTGTTTCACTCAAGTTATTTTACTGTCATTGTGACTAACCTCGATAAAAAATCAAAGATATAATAAAGGGAGTTGATAATTCCGGCTGAAGAGTACTTTCAACTTGGTTTATCAAAATCTTCACTTACCATCAGATTGAATCAGATGGTCACAGGCCACATTCTTCCCACAGAAAAAGAGCACATGGGGACATAACCCACCACGCCGGCCCATTGCGGGTAGGTGGAAAAACCGAACACCTCAGCTGCAGCGCCATCTAGTTCCAGTTGTAGGATATTTGCACAAAACACCCCAGTGCGTCGACGTGCTACGAGAGGGAGACATCGACAGGCCGTAGGGCCTAGATTTTAGACCAACTTTTTTTGGGTCCTACATCTTATTTCTTATCTAAGTAGTTAGATAAGAATTAAGATGTAGGACCCAAAAAAAGTTTATCAAAAATCAAAGTACCGGATCAAAATTTTCTACGATCAGGATTTGAACGCGTACCGCATGCCCTTCGCTCCTCCGCTGGTGGGTGATGAAAGGACGCGTGATAGTACCTACCTCCATTGTGGTCGGAGGGTGCCGTGCCATTACTTATCGCCCAGATACCTATTCCTTAGTGCATTAGTCTCTGACGTCACAAACATGACTGGCTAGGAGACGTTATTGTGTGGTGTACCTGAGGACGAGTTATGTATTAGTACCTACCTTCATTGTGGTTGAGAGAGGGTGCCATGCCATTCCTTATTACCCAGATACCTTTTTCTTAGTGCATTAGTCTCTGACGTCACAAACATGGCTAGCTGAAGATCCTACGTGTCCTATTCCTTATTGCATTAGTCTCTAACGTCATAAAATTGACGGATAGAAAAGTCATTCCCACAGACGCGCAAAGTTGTTACCCAGATACCTGTTCCTTAGTGCGTTATTCTCTGAAATCACAAATATGACTAGCTAGAAGACCAAAGGATTTTGGTGTAAGGAGAGGGGGAGACCTGAGAAAAGCCGGCAAGAAATACAGCGAGAGTCTTTCTTTTGTACCTTTTTTTACGGAGTCGGATACAAAACTGTCTCTATTATAAAAGGAGGAAGGAGCTGTGTGGGGGCGACTCAATATTTAAAGAATACACCAACCCATCTCTTCCCTTAGGTGTCGTAAACGGTGTCTAACGGCCTGAAGACCGCCGAAAATCAAGTAATAAATAAATAAATAATTTGATGAACCGTGGTCTCTGGCAGTGCACTCCTTTTGCGGTCCTCATTGCTTAGTCTCCGATTAACCCTTTGACAAAGTTAGTTCAGAGTCCGAAGAAGGTGAACATTCAAATGAGGAATCAGACCCAGAGGTCCCGAATTCGATTCCCAGCGGGGGGCACATCTTTTTGTGCTCGGTTTGGTTGGTGGAAGGGCTGTTCAGTCCGCCTGGCTAGCTACCACCATCTTATCTAAGTCTGTCGCCATAACGATGTTTATAGCATTGTTGTGTTCCGATAGTTTGAGATAAGAGAGCCACTTCCTCAGTGGTTGAGGATTCCGGGTGAAGCGCGCTTCCACCTTCGGCCTTATCGTCACTTACCATCAGGTGAGATGAAGGCCAAGCGCTTACCCGTTGTAGAATAAATAAATAAAAAGTATATTGTGTGGTAAGCATTTCATTTGATTTTGTGCTTGTTTCATCGACTCATTATCTCTACTATACTATTTTATACTACTATACTATACTATAATATTTTACTTATGTATAAATACACATTATATTCCTCTGGAGTTTGGGTAAATTACAGTATTTTTTTTCTTATAGTAGGTTTACCATTTTAAGCTACTAACTGCAATGGCGGTCCGAGAAGTCGTTACATGGAAACCTCATTTCTATTTCTCTGCTAAAAGTAGAGTGAATGCTCTGTGATGATAAGTGAATTACTATTAATGGCGAACTGATTTTAGCTATTAAATTAATAATTTTTGTTATTCATTATTTACTAAGAAATGGCCCGGCCCATGAAAATATGAACTAATGTAAGGAATATAGACGAACAATTTTATTCCGCACAAGAAAGTAAGAAAGTTTGGGCTAACTTTTAAAAGGTTACGAATTACCTATATTGTCATTATGGCTGTAAAATTGTAAGGCATAGTATATGGAAAATTACTTAGATATATTATCGTCCCTTTCTTTTTCATAAACACAACAACATGACCGTTTTAAGATAAATAAACCGTCTATGAGTGCAGCTTGGTTGCATTCACACGATCAAAGAATCGAGTGACTAGCAACCGCGCTGTTATACTACAATAAATAAGTCGAACGAAAGAGGTTCTACTGACTTGGGGAAAGCCGATGTGTGAAATAATGGCATACTGATGTCTATTATGGTACTAGCAACAATTGAGTTGTGATTACTCTATATTTTTTCGACTACATTTAAAGCAGAGAGAAGTGCGCTCAAATCGCGCTGAGAGAACGTGCACAGATCGTTTACTCGACATCTTGAAGATCCGTCTCACCACCAATAGCTAAAACAGAAACGTGCTGCTGACTTTTTTACGATATAGTTTTGTTAGTAGGTACCTACCTATAGTCGTGAATGTATTTTGTTCAAATATCTACAATATTACTTCAAAGAAAAATATAAAATACTATTACTCCAATTGAATACGTAATCTGCGCATCCTCAGTCTTGAATATCAATTAAGAGTAATAGGGCTCCCACACGTAACGTTTACAGTGGAGAGTCAGTAAAATGATACTAGACCGAGAGAGTTGGGAGGACGAGTTAATGTTCGTAGGTACTTTGTTTATGTGGCTAGACAGTTTAGTTTAAGTGCAGATGCCGACTGTACTGGATCACAAATCACAATATAAAAATATTTTAGACGAATTTTCAACTGGCTGCGCGCACTTGTTGGCGAAAGACGAATGTTAGCGAGTGGCGGCTAGTGCCGATGCTGAGTGCATGTTCATGCCGAGTGGGATAGCGAGTCGCAGAGAGGGGTGAGGAATGAAGCGGAGAAATGGGTACTCGGCCGAGCAGTCTAATCATGAAATCTGGTGAATGTCTCGTCATACTCGTACGTACCGAGCCCTCGGCCGAGGGCATTGTCTCGCCACTGTACTCATTTCTCGTAGGAGTCCCCCTAGACAGACAAGTCTGTCTAATATTAGTATTATAGCGATATTTATTTTCATCATGAGAGCTCATTAGTAGGTACTGAATAGCTACTTACTACATATTTATAATTTATAATTATTGTAGTCTACCACTGGTAAAAAATTGAAAGTGGGAAAAAACTACGAAAATTCTCATATATTTTAAATAGAGCATCCCCTCTCCTTACTTCACTAAGTTTTATTTGTGCTGGCACCTCGAGACCATAGAACAGTCAAAGTCAATCTCTATACTCTAAAAAATAAACTTTCATATTCAGCAAGAAAAGTTCAAATTATCAGCCTACAAACGTCCCACTGCTGGCCTTCTAACATGGACTACAGTACACGAGGAGATTGAGCTTACCAAAGTAGGTTTGCGTAATTATATAGAGAACTCTCAAAAAGCAATCACGCTTAGCATGGAGGTCGTGTATCAGAGATTGAATTGCCAATCCGCGCAATATATCAAAGGTAATCCGTTTAAGTTTAGAAGCACTGTATATCATGCGATGGTGTTCCGCGCCCGCGCCTGTTTGGTCGCGGCAGGGTGCTTCTAACGCATGTTTAGGGGAATGGTGGAAGTCAAAGAAGGTTAGCGGGTGAATGCGCACGAATGATACATACATATGATCACGACTATTATCCCCGAAGTGTTACTCAGAGACTAGGCAATGAGGAGTCGGCAAAAGCAGTCTTCTGCCATAGTCCACTTTTCACCAAATAACGGCGATGAGCTAACCACCTGTCACGCTGAGTATGTGCTGTCGCTATTTGGTAAAAAGTGGACTATGGCTGAGGACTGCTTTTGCTGACTCCTCATTGCCTAGTCTCTGACTAACCCTTCGGGGATAATAGCCGTGATTATATGTATTATCATACTATTAATAAAAATCATTTGTTTGAATGTTTGTACGCGCTTCACTTCAGAACAGCTGCACCTATTTGGCTAATTATTTTTTTCTTGTATTCGTAATTGTCAGGACTAGGTTTGTTCGAGACAAAATTATTAGAAATTCGTCACGGGATACAGGTTGTTCACGCAGACGAAGTCGCGGGCGGGCCGCTAGTATATGTACCTTCATAAATATAATGGTATCTTTCTCCTTCACTTAAAAACTGAATAAAATAGCATTTTTCAAAACCTCTGCCTAGTGTGGTTCAATGAGTGTTTGTACTATGTACAATTAAAAAGGTATCCTCAATGAATTGTACATAGAAATAATACAGTCTATGCGAAAGATTATAAAGTGTGTTTAGATTAAACGTGAAAGATAACAATACTGGCCTTGTGTAAACAAGGCCAGTATTGTTATCTTTCATTATCCAGTATCAAACAACCTCTTTTTGGCATTCATTGAAATGAAACACTTTTCACGGGTTAACCGCGTTTATTAACTACATTTTAAAGTTTTAGTTTGGTCAAGTTGTTTCGAACTCTTTAACCCTAGTGTTTCATATAAATGTGTAGTTATTTGAGTAAACCTTGGTCCGAAAATCGTAACAAAGGATTATCGAGCGCCCGCCGCCGCTTCCAACTTAGCCCTCCACTCCCGTCAACTAAGCAGTGGGCGGGGGTGGGTAACATTTTCCTGTTTGAAGGCACACGTCGCAAAGGAAATCCTGTACAGGACAGGGCTCTAAAATTGCCCGCTTGTGCCAGAGGTACGCAGTATCTGCGGTAGGGTCGGTGTGAGAGATTCTTTTGTTTTTGATGTTTCACGAGGTTGGAAAAGTCGAGCGATTTTTTACTACGGTCGTGAAAGTCGAACGATTGTTGTATTAGCTAGATATTTTTGATAATTTCATTTTCATATTGTTTTTATGTAATTATTCTATTCGGTGGTCTCGGTGTTCCCTAATAGCATTTTTTGCTGGCATTAAGTTGGGCCACGTACCTTCGGTTAGTTGGCCAACAAGTATAATTGGCGCGCAGTTTACGCGTTGGGCCCATAACTGATGGCCAATGTAGGATTACCTAGAAAGGCCCAACTATCAGTAGGGCCAACGATGGACTAGATTATTTAGGTCAACTTATGGTCGATCGAGTATTAAGATAACAGGTGCACCTAGTATCAAATTTACCTAGTACTAGTATTATTATGTATGACCCATCTCTAGTAGGTATTGTCCCATCCAACGAACGGCCACTTCCCAGAAAGGAAGGAGTGAAGGACGATGGCGACGGAGGCAGTCCTCAAAAAGAGAGATCGTAAAGACGTAAATTAAAAGTAGGAATGAAGTCCCGAGCGAGGTCCCGACACCCCTGACTCCCGAACCAATTCTAATTGACGCGACACCCAGATGCTATACTCCAGAGTCCAGCGAGACTTGATGATTCGAATGTTACCATGGGTATATATCTAAGGCCACAAAAATCTCGTCACCGCGATTTAGAAATGGTATGAAACAGTACAGCGCCATCTATGAAGAAATATCGGAACTACATACTTTAAGAATCTTAGTATCTAACTTTTTTCAATTTTGTCCCCTGCCCCCTCACCCCGCCCCTCTCCTCTCCCCTCCCCTCCCCTGCATCACACCCTTCCGGGTCTGAGCACCGTATTCGCGAAACCCCACATTATTTTGCTGAAATGCCTACAGTAATTACCCGACGGTAGGAATAACATGGTAGTAATGGATAAAGTTTTTTTTGTTGGCGCAATGGTGTTATCTTATCTTTTATCCCTACAAAAATTGCCCAACTGTAATAAAATAACATCTAGCCCGTGGTAGGCTATCCGTTGGTTAAATTGCGCAAGTTATAACCATTGGGTCTATTTTGAATTTACGTTGGCAAGTAAACTAACCATCTGCCAACAGTTGGCGAATGGAAGCCAACGGCAAATGCTATTAGGGTTTGTCGTCAAATGATAGTCGCTACAACTCAACTTTTGCAATGCCTTTGCAATGCCGGGTCACTGGATGGGTGACTAAATTAGAAACATCTCGAGCTCCTCCGTGCTTCAAAGGGCACGTGAATCCGTTGGTCTCGGATGTCGTCATAAGATGACAGTCGTTAAAGCCGACCCACACGCATTGGTCCAGCGCGGTGGGTTATGGCTAAGGTTACCACCCGTACTCAAAAATAGAGTACTTTATAATCTATGACACCAATAAAGTACGCTAAAATACTCTTTTTACGTAAAACGACAAATATTTGTCAAAGAGCAACAAAAAATACGTTTTTACTTTAACCCTAGTTATGGTCCACTCTCCCCATGTCCATGTGGCAAGCAAGACTTGAGTCCACCAGTGGGGCTTTTTTAGGCTGATGATGATGATATAACTACTACCATAATTTTTAAGACGTCTTTATGTTATGGAAAATTCATACAAACATATAATCACGACTATTATCCCCAAAGGGTTAGTCAGAGACTAGGCAATGAGGACGTAGAAACAGTCACTGCCATAGTCTACGTGCCACCAAATTAGGTACAACTGCACATGTGCTCAGTGTAATAACCCTACGCCGCTCTATGCTGTATGTGCGTTTAGTCCATAGATTTACATCCTATATCTATGGTTTAGTCAGTCGTCTTTTACAACACCCAACGGAAGAGAGGGTTTGGTAGTATTTTTAGTCATCCGCTATACCACACGTCTAAGCCGCTATCATTACCATCAATTGGTCTTTTTGTCTATAGCAGACGTTTTTTGGTGCAACATTTGAAAGACATCGCTGTACCACACGGCATTAAATATAATCATTTTCATATTTTTTTATTTTCCATAGATATACAGGGCGTCCCACGGATATACCACATGGAGGGAAAGTACCTTGAATATTATAGATGGAACATTTTACTGACAGAAGACATTATTTGAATTAAAAAAAACAATTTAAACTGCATTCATAGAAATTTAAATAATTACATGGTTGAACCGGGAATCGAACCCGTTACTTGAGAAAAATAATCACCTGTAGCTTTATCATACCGATTGAAAGGTATCATCATCATCATAAGCATTATTTTTGCTTAATGACATAGTGTCACAAATAAAAGAAAGACCATGAATTTTAACATTTGATGTGAAATTTTGTTCAGAAAAATCAAAAGCTGACATGGCCGTAAGGACATTTATTTATTAATTTTTTTATTAACAGAAACATAATTAAACATTTATTATTTACAGAGAAGTACTACTTAAACCTCGAAAGTTTGTGTGTAGTACCAAACAGATTCATGTACGTACTTACGTAAACAATAAGACAGTGGTTCGTGTTATCACATTACTTACTACTATATTATTCTCAAAAAAAAAAAACAATATAAAAAATGAAAATAAGGATTCGACAGTGTTCAGTTAGTAAACATACTTATACATTTTATTTCAATTCATTCAGGAAGTACTCTTTTAATTTATATTTTACATACAATTGACATTACCATAAGTACCTATTACTAATAAATGTACCCACTTGAAAAGTACGCATCATTTCCCTATTATAATTTGATTGTATGAACATAGACGTATTATTCTAAATATCCACCACAACAAGATCAAAAAATCGACAGGGAGCAAAATAATCAAAAGAGTGCGACTTTGTATTCAACAGGAAGGGACTCATTTTGAGCATTTGATAAATAGATTAATTTTGTTTATTTTGAACTTACAATTAAATCCACATAGGTAACTAGTAATAATTAAAGTTATAACCATTTAAAAGGAATTACAAGCATTACATTACATTACAAGCATATAACTATAATGTAGGTACCTAATTCTAGCTTAACTTAAAAAAAAAAATTCTAAATTAGAAATCATATTTTAATACTACAAGTAACTTCTCTGTATCTTCATAGGACATGGGTTGCAAAATATGTTTTACTTTGTTCTTACAGTTGGTTTAACTCAGAGGAAATATGTCACCGATTTTATTTAATCGGTGTAGAGAAAAGGACCTAGGAAAAAATAGAACATTTCTGTAAAATAATATTTGATGCGTACTTTTTGAGTACATACGATATCTTTTCGTCTTTTCATTGTTAATTCAGTGCTAAATGGAAGGGCTGCGTGCGGTTTTAAAACTTTGTGCATTATAAATAATTGTCGAACTGACAATAAGTTGCAGATAAATAACCACGCTATAGAAAATAACCTGAAATAAATATATAATATTCCATTAGTTTTGCAGACCGTACAACCAAACCCGGCGGGGACCAAGCTAGCTGTAACCATGGCACCGGGGCCACTAATTACGATACTCCATGTACCTGCGTATGTGAAACAATTATATGGCGCTCACCGCACGCATTGTTGTATTGTATTAATTAAATTATCCACGCCACCATTATTTTTAACTGGCTATACTCAATTGGACGTAGTTAAGCAAAAAAGTAAGTAAAAAACGTAAGACATAGTTTAGTACGAAGTCGACCCACAATTTGGTAAAAAATAAGTTATATACAAGTAAACCAAGATAGAAAATAATGTAGAAAATTTTTGTAAACTCATTTTTGACCAAATTGTGGATTGAGCCCTTTCTGCATAACAACGTTCATTTGTTTTTTAAAGTTCACGCGAATATTGTTACGGTATAAGGTGGGTTTTAATTTTTAAACATATTGCACGTTATTAAATTACTAAGATTACTAAGGTCTAAATTGAAACTTAGTAAAAAGTGTCTCATTTTCATAGTTGAGGTATGGTAAAGTTTACGATACATATGTACCTTTAAATTTAAGTTATGGTTATGGTACACCTCTGACGGTGTCTTATCTGCAAGGACACACGAGCGGTTGCCATGGCGACCGTTGCCCCTTTAATTGTGGGGGGCACCCCATCGCCTACGTACGCTCAGATAAACATGTTAGTCTAATCTAATGCAAGCAAGCAATATCGGGTAACCGATGGCGTCTCAAGTGCTTTTGTGTACGTAGAAACGAACAGATAAACTTATAACTAATTCTGCTGTACAAAACCAAGTCTAAAGTTAGACTATCTCTTGAGGACCTCCAGCTGCGTAGAGACATTGCTTCTCTCAGTGGCTTCTACCGGAATTACTACGGAGAGCGTTCTAAAGAACTTTTTGAACTAATCCCGCCTTTTTCTTTCCTCACGGACTACACGTGGTGGTCTTAGGAACCACGATCACTGTGCAGACAATCAGCACTCGTACCAATAAAATTTGGCAAGTCGTTCCTCTGTAAGACCATTCGGCTTTGGAATGCTTTGCCGGCGCATGTTTCCCAGCTCCTATAGTCCCGGGTCTTTTAAGCGGGGCGTGAAACGGCATTTATGCAGGCCGTCATGAATGGGTGCGCTTTGTCGTGCTTGTTCTACGGTGATCTCTCAGTGTCTTCTACCGGAATTACTACGGAGAGTGTTCTGAAGAAATTTTTAAACTAATCCCGCCTTCCCCTTTCCTCTCCCGGACTACACGTGCTAGTCTCAGGAACCATCATCATACTGTGCAGACAATCAGCATTCGTACCAAAAAATTTGGCAAGTCTTTCTTTCCTCTGTAAGACCTTTCAACTTTGGAGTTCTTTGCCGGCGCATGCTTCTCAGCTCCTATAGTCCCAGGTCTTTAAGCGGGGCGTGAAACGGCATTTATACAGGCCGTCATGAATGGGTGCGCCACCGTGCTTGTTCCACGGTCATGAGCGCTCTCGTTATTTTGGACTGCATCGGCTGCTTACCATCAGGCAGGATGTAGTCATTATGACGCGTCACATGAAAAAAAAACTATGTTTAAAACAGACGCTTGCACTTTTTCGCCGTACATACATACAGTCGCGAAAGTTCCCGGTCATATTCCTGATATTCCAGGCGGGAATATCGCCTACAAGTGGTCTACCAGGAACTACCTTTTTTTTTTTTTTTTTTTTTTACCCGGTGTAATCCCTGCTTATGGATTCCAGCCTCCAGAAGGGAGACTGGATATGTGGGACTCTCCCGTCCCTCTTTCCACGACGTAATCGTCGGGCGAGAGGGAGGGGCCTACCCACTAATCACCGGGGGACCAAACTCCGAAAGCATAAGGCTTGAGGTGGCGGTCACGGGACCTGATCCACGGGGGAATTGACCACGCGAGAGCCACCCCGTCGCCGTGTGTTGGCCTATAACCACTGCAAGGCAGCCGTTACGCTCCAACACACGGCGACTTACGCGCACCGGCACTGCAAAACCAGCCCAATTAGGGGGCAGACACAAACGACATAGACAGACATGCCCGGCTTACCCGAGCATGCGGACACAACACGACCCATTTACGCTGGACACAACACGACACACACAGGACGAGAACATGCCCACGTCTTCGCAGGCATGCGCACAGAAACCACACCCATTTCCAGTTCGAGACTCCATTTGAGGATCGCTCAGAGACAGCCGGACAGCACGACAACCTCGACCAATTGGCCGTCCTGCCGCTCATCATTGCTTCCCGGGGAGTCAACGAACTGGTCCTACACAAACATAACAAGTATGAACAACCACAGATCACAACACGACACGACAGAGACACGACCCACCCCAGTTTGCTGGCGCGGGGCTCCCCGCATCCGCTCCGAGCAACCCGCCCCCCTTTGGGGGAGGCGCGATGTTGCTCATCATGGCTTCTGCATAAAGCCTCCGTGCCAGCCCCCCAACGACATCCACAAAGACCCGCACATTTACTGGTATGAAACCCTCCCGCTTCCGCTCCGAGCAAGGGGACACCCTCGGAATGGCGCCCCGTTGCTCATCATGGCTTTCACCTGGGTCCCATACCAGGTCCATGGAAGGACAACCACAATACAAACACTAAACTAGCAATCCGAACGCACAACACCAGACATTGGACAGCACAAAATGCTGTCCACTAACACCCGTATTTGTAACACAAAACATAGAACATAGAAAGAGACACTACAGGACAGCACATGACAATGCCGTCCATCGGACCCCTGGGCACTTGGGGTGGTATAATCAAATACCCATGCCAGTGCCCATCTTCCTATCAGACCAATTGGGGACAAAGTCCTAAATCTAAACATTTACCTAAGCCTAGACATAAACCCACAACTTATCCTAACAACAAACTACACTAACACAAATCATCGGGCGTCCGGCCGCCAGTGCAGAACCTGACCTCCGCCAGACGCCCGGCATCACCTTATGGTGGATGGAGGTCCGCGTACCTCCGACGCCGCCTCCCTGTCCTCCTCCTCCTAATTGACGCAGCGTTGGCTGACTCCTCCCGGACGCGTTCGGCCTCCTCCTTGAGGCCTATGCACTCCGCAGCGAAGCCAGCCACCGCTGCCCAATTCTCCTCGCTCTCCACCATTGCAGCGACCACATCCGGCAGAGCTAGAGTGCCCCTTACTCCCAGGGACAGCTCCAGCGTACGCCTCTGTGACGCGAAGGCACTACACGACTCGAGGGTGTGCTGAGCCGTGTCCTCTTCTTCCCCGCAATGGTGGCAGACCGGGGTCTCCTCCCTCCTAATCCTGTGCAGGTATCGCCCAAAGCACCCATGCCCGCTGAGCAATTGTGTCAGGTGGTAGGACGTCCCCCCGTGGGACCTATTTATCCACCCCTGCAACACTGGGCGGATAGCATCGATCGTGCGGGTTCCGGCTTCTGGGGTTGTGAGGTTCTCCTCCCATTGCCATACCGCCATGTCGTAAGCTACCCGCCTTGCCGCCTCGATTTCTACCTGCACAGGATTTTCTCCTCTAGCCCTCGCCTCCGCCCGGAGCTCGTAGACTTCGGTTAATACCTTAGCCTCGAGCTCCCACGGGATCATGCCTGCTATCGCCGTAGCTGCCGCAAAAGAAACCGTCCGATAGCCCCGGATGGCTCGGATGGCCACTGTCCTCTGAGGTCTTCTTATGTTGGCGATGTTTTTCCTCGAGAGGGAATCCGACCATACCGGGGCGCCATATAGGGCCATACTCTTAAGTACTCCGGCGTAGAGTTTGCGGCAGCTATCGCCCGGCCCACCCATATTAGGCAAAAGCCTTCCTAGGGCCATTGCCGCTCCAACCAACCTCGGAGCCAGATTGGTGAAGTGCGCCTCGAAGCTCCATCGACTGTCTAATGTTAGTCCCAGGTATTTGAGCTGAGGCGCAACTCTGACGAGGACTCCATCCACCCTGACCCGGGCGTTGCTGGGAGGCCTGCCCCGAGGACCATGGAACAGTATGGCCTCGGTTTTCGGCAGGGCCACCTCCAAACCCAGCAGCCTGATTCGTGTGACCGTCAGCGTGGCGGCCGCCCCTGCCAGACGGGCGACTTCCTGGTAGTCACGGCCCCTTGCCGTGACCAGAGTGTCATCTGCATAGCAGATCTGCATAGCAGATGACACTCGTCCTCGAGAGCAACTCCCCCCGAAGGACCCAGTTGTACCCCAGGTTCCAAAGCAACGGCGCAAGCACCGATCCCTGGGGCACTCCGCACACCATCTTATGTTCGCAGATCTGCGCCCCCCCCGGCTTAAGGAAGAGGACGGACCTGTCCGCCAAGTAGTCCGCCACGAGTCTTCTCAGGTACCACGGGACTCTGTGGTACCTGAGGGCCTCCATTATTGCGCTGAAGGGGAGGGTGTTGAACGCGTTGGCGATATCTAACGATATCGCCAGTACCCTCTCTCCCCTCCCGATGGCCTCCTCCGTCGCTCTCTTTAGCGTCATTATCGCATCAATCGTAGATCTGCCCCGTCGGAATCCAAATTGCGTCTCCTCTATATCTGGGCCCTCATTGCCCAGGTGCTCGATGATGCGGGACGCAATCACCCTTTCAAACAGTTTGCCCGCCTCATCGAGCAAAACGATTGGGCGGTAGGCAGACGGGGAGTCCGGCGGCCGTCCCTCCTTTCTTAGCAGGCAGAGCCTTCCCTGCTTCCAGACCCTGGGGAACCTCCCTTGCTGGAGGCAGGTGTCCAGCAGGTCCCTCAATTTGTCCCCGATGTGGTTGAGGGCGAGGGCCAGTACTCTGCCGTGCACACCGTCCGGACCCGGTGCCTTCTTTTTGAGGCGGAGGCGATCTACCCCTGCCTGCAATTCCCCATCCGTGACTCGCGGTATTGTTGCCGGGTCCACCTCCCCATCGTGTTCCGGGGCCACGAAGGGTGCCACCTCGAACACCCGGTTCGGAAACAGGGCGTCCACGATCCGGGACAGAAGCTCCGGCTCGAATGACTCAGTGGGGGGCGCCGAATTCCGCATCCGGTTGCGGACTGATCGGTAGGGGCGCCCCCAGGGATCCCTGTCAAGGTCGGCCAAGAACTCCTCCCATGCCGCCTTCTTGACCCTCAACACCTCGACCTTGAGGTTGAGCCGGGCCAGCTGGAGGTGGCTGTAGAGGTCTGCCTCCTCCTCCGACGTGTGCCTCCTTCTCCGGCACCTTTGGTACAGTCGCCTCGCGTGTACACAGGCGGCACGGAGATCGGCAATACCCTGCGTCCACCAATATACGGCGCGTTGCTGTGGCCGGTCTCCAGCTCTGGGCATGGCGGCATCGCATATCCGCGTCATCGCCCCTTTAAATTCAGTCGCCCTTTCATCGGCGTCCATGTGAGCCGGCAGGGGTGGCAGCCATCCCTCTATCATCGCCGCCTCCAGTGCAGCGCCCCTGTCCAACTTCGTTAGCGCCGATCTCCTGAACCGCGCCGTTCGGACGCCCTGTTGTGGGGTGAGGCCAGCCATTGTGGGGCCGGATACCCTGAACAACACGTATAGGTGGTCGCTCAGGGTCTCCTGGTCGAGCACCTCCCAGCTGGTGACGCGCGCTGCTATGGCAGGGGTCGCGAACGAGACGTCCACGATGGACTCCCCCTGCCATCTTACGCACGTGCTGGTGGTGCCCCTATTCAGCACCACCAATCCCGCTTCGACCAGGAAGTCTTCCACGTCTTTCCCCCTGCTGGTGGTCGCAGGGCAGCCCCAGGTCCTCGACTTCGCATTCAGGTCGCCAGCGACAACGACCTGCAACGGGGCCAGTCGACGGACGACACCCTGCAGTCTATTTATGAAGTCGGCGAATTCGCTTCGACTGCGGTTGGGCGAGAAATATACCCCAACCAATGCGATGCCGCTCCATTTCACCGCCACGTATCCGTCCCCTCGCTCTTGCAGGGACATTGGGGCCGTACTGGAAGCAGCTGGAGTCGTGATCGCCACTTTCCCGTCTGCGGACCCCACCCAATTCGTCCTTGCAGGGATGGAATATGGCTCCGCCGCAATGGCCACCCCCACTCCCAACTCCGCCATTTGTTGGACCATAAGGTCCTGGGCGTTGGCGGAGTTGTTTAGATTCGCCTGTAGGATGCCTTTAAGATGTGCTGGCATTTGGTCCCGTTATTGTGACTTCCATATTAGTGGGCGCATCGCGCTCCTTTGCCGGCGGGGGGCCCCTTGTCCATGGGGCCATTTTCGGCTTGGTGACGGGGGGCCTACATGTTCTCCCTCCCAGCTGGTGTTCATGTGGGAGTTTGGCCTCCTTGCAAACTATGCACATTGGCTTCTCCGCCGTGCAGTCCGCTGCTTGGTGCCCGGGGGCGCTGCATCTGAAGCACAGGGTGCTACGGTCTTCTTTAGAGTCACATGTATATTTGGTGTGACCCGCACCGTAGCACCTGTAGCAGCGGACCGGAAGATTTTCCAGGGCCACAACCTGCACCGATGCCCACCCAATGGTCAGGCGACCCGCGTCTGCCAGCACTTTGGCCTGTGCGACCGGAAGCCGGACCAGCATTGAATTGGTGCCCCATGGTCCGGCTCGCATCTCTCCCGTGGCTATCATGTCCGACGGACAGCCCGTCTTGGCTACGATGGCCTCCTTCACTTTCTCCGTGTTAATCCCCTCACTCAAACCCACGAGGCGGAGTTCCGCCTTCCGGTACGGCCGGCCTACTTCCGCCTCCTTCGCGATGACCTCTCGCAGTTTTGTTGCGAGTGCATCCGCCTTAGGTCCGCTGGTCACGCCCGGAATTTCCAGCTTCCGTCCTCCGGCCGCCGTATTGCGCATCCGCACAGACTCAAGCCCGACCTCCTGCAGATTGATGGCCCCAATCGCCTTCTCCATTACCGTGGCATACGTCGCGCCATTGGCCACGGCCTCGGGCTTGAGCGTGATCGTCACCACCGACGATCGCGGCGGCACCAACTTGACCGCGGGGGCAGAACCCGCGGCCGTTGTCTTTTTTGGCCCATTGGCACCCTCCTTCGAGGCCTGAGCGGCGGCTGTGGCTTTTTTGGCCTTTGCCTTGGCGGCCTTTGACAGATGTACGGTCCATTTTACCGCCGGTGTGCTTGAGGCCGCAGCCAACGCAGGGGACGACGAGCGCACTTTCTGTGCAGCCCCGCTGAGTGCTCTTTGGGGCAGCGGGGGGTTCTCCCATACAGGCACAGGGTGCTGGTCCACTACTACAGGGGGGGGCTGGGAGGCTCTGGAGGGCCCTGCGGCCGCCCTGGCGTAACTGGTCTCAGCCCTACGCACATCATGCGCCAACGGCGGTCTCATGGGGGGCTCATATGGACGTTTCTCCATCTCGCCCATTTGCGCCTTGACCATCCCCCTTAGTGCCTGGCGCATTTCTTCCCTAAGGGATTCCATCATTTCCCCCATGTAGACGGAGATCTCCCTCTGGATGTCCGTGCCCTTGCGGGACGGCCTCGGCTCTTGTTGGGATTCCTTGATGGCCTTGACCTCAGCCTGTAGGAATTCCACCTGGCGGCGGAGCCTGCGATTGTCGCTGATGGTCCTCTTGACCTCCTCGGGTGGGGACATTTCCCTAAGGGACTCAATGCACTCGGCTATTTCCTTGAGCCCAATGTTTATGTCCCTTTTTACCGTGCCCTTCAGGTTCATGGACTTGTCGGCAGAGTTCTTCACCATCAGTAGGCTCTTTTCTGCCGCCTCCAGGATCTCCTGTTTGGATTGGAGCATCCTGTTGGTGGTCTCCGCCTCCTCCTCCTGGCAGGGGGCCTTCGTGAACTGGCACTCCCCCAACGCCCTCTCCACCTCGCTTTTCCTATAATACTCTAAGGCCATCCCCTTTCCCCTGAGGGAAAGTTTTTTGGGCGCGGGGCCTTTTTCCTTCTTTTCCTCTTCATATTCGTCCTCCCCCCAGGAGTCTCTCGCAGCCCTTCTGGCTGCGGCAACCCCTATTGAGGTGCCCAGCTTCTCCACACGCTGGGCTCCTTCGCTCCGCTCGCCTGCGATCCTCTTGGCTCTACCCTTGGAGTTCATTTTACGCGCAGGCTTCTCCTGCGGTTCATTGTCCGTGGTGGACTCCCCATGCGGGCGCTTGCGGGTCTCCTCGAGGGCAATCCTCTTGGCTTTCTCTACCTCCCGCTTCCATGAACCATCCGAGTCCTCCGCACTATCAGACATCTTCGGATCAGGCCCGGACGACACCGGCTCATTAGCCCCTTTCTTGCTGGCCTTGGACATTATGAGTGATTATTTGGGCGAAGGAGCGCCCAAACATCACCCGCGACACTTAGGATTTCAAAAAATTTTTTTGTATGGGGACGGTGAAAAAAATCTTCCTAAGGTGGCACTTTTCCCATACAAAATTTCGCGACTTAGGAAATTTCAGGAAAGTTAGGTTAGCCCGACTTTGAAGGAGCAGGGTTCACCCTTCCCGAACAAAAAACAAATAACAAATAGTGTGGGCCGATGCGGTCAGAACCGGCCTACAATACTCCACAAACAAAAATGACAAAAATGACAGACTGAATTTTTGACAAACACAACAATACGAAAAATTGGTCAAAATGACGACTTTTGAAAGAAAATTTACAACTACAAAACTATTCCCCAGATTGGGATGATACCTAGCCTACACTAATTCTAAATAACCCTACTAACTATAAAAATGATAAAAACCAACACCTTAATCTATGAAAAATTAGAGAAAATTACAATTGAAAAAGGTAAACAAACGAAAAATTAAGTCTAAGAAAATTGAAAAAATAGCCTAAGAACTTAAAAAATCTACAAAAATATAAAAAACCCAAAGAAAAATTGTGAATTTTCCCCACGTGGTACCTAATGGAAAGGCACCAATTCGTGGAGAAATTCGAACCCAAAAAACCAAAAAACAAAAAGTTACAACTAAACAGAAAATTTGTATACCTAGATGACAATTAGGTAGAGGTCCTATGCGATTAATGTGGGTGTGATTTGGAAAAAACACAAGTGTTTTTTATTTTTTCCCACAAAAACCCCTGGACCAATACCTCAACACCCTCTATATTTTTTCCTAAACAATTCCAACAAATCTCAGAAAAAAATCCCAGTTGCCTATGTCCTTTCTAGATAGGAAAGAAGGTCATCCCAGGAACTACCTACCTCTACTGTACGTAAGTACATACCTACATCACGCCTGCTTCCCGATGGGGTGATAGAAACCACCGCCACAGAACAAATAATAGTACACCCGCTTTCGCCAATAGTGTAAAAAAGAAGTAACTTCTGACTAAGTGGTAGATCCACGCTGCGTTGCAGCACGCATTGGGCCGGCTCGCCCAGCGTAATACCACCCTCTCACGAATATCCGGCGTGAAATAATGGCACTTGTGCTGTTGTGTTTCGTCCGGCCAGTGAGAGTTCCGAAGGCCCCCCCCCCCCCCCTTACAATTCCTATTCCGTCCTTAACCCTAATCCTTTTTTAATGCGACTCCTCTGGTTTTGCGGGTGTCCATAGGCGGCGGTGATGGCTCTCCATCAGGTGACCCGCATGCCCGTATGCCTCCTTACATAACAAAAAACATTTTAAACATACGATAAACACGTGGCTATAAAACTTTAAACACACCTTATTTTTATATTGTTTTCTAAAGTTGATCGCTTAGATCGCGCGACTATACTGTTAACCACTTTTGTTTTAGTAGGTAGTTCAATTCTTCTAAGTATTTTTTTTTTTTTACATTTCGTAACGTTTTATAAATTTTTACCTTTAATATCTGAGGTACCTACGATATTATTATACTCAGGACATAAAGCAATTCTTTAAGTTTTTCCTATTTTCTTAAGTCTTTATCAGACGTGGAGGATTTCTTGTTATATTTACTAAACATAGTTTCTACCGATATCTAGGTAGGTACTCGTTAGAATTTCTCAAGTTGTATGTAGATTGTATTAGAGCATCATATTTTCCGGTAAATATTTTATAATGAGTAGTAACCAACCGTTATCATCACATTTTTGTTTCAATAATTTAATTTTACATGTTTAGACAAGAATATGTAATTAAGCCGCCGCCACCAGCCACAGCCAAGGCAATCAAATAAAGTGAGCATTCTCCAAGTATCTATACAGGGTGTTAAAGGACCCTCAACGAAGCCTAAATATACGCATAATGTACATCAAAACCAGTAACATAGAGCATAAAAAATTGCTGGAAAACAGCTGTTTTCTGCCGCATGCAATGTAATGAGCTTTTAAGAGTCGGGTAATAGCCGGGTAATGGTTTCTGTTGAAAAAAGTTTAGAAAGTATCATATTAAAGTTGTTATAGAAAAAAATGAAAAAAATTGTAACTTTGACACTTGATATCTTTGTAGTATCTTCGTTTCCCAAGTATAGTCCAGTACAGAAAAATGTTCGTCATCATGGACTGAATGCGTGGCTTTCGGCTTCGTTACGGGTCTGTTTATACCCTGTAGGTATATAGATAATTGGTGAATGTTCACTTTATTTGATTGCTATCAGATACTATTTAATTAAATAAATAATAAGTAAAAAAAAAAAAAAACAATGATGTTACTCATAAAGCTCTCTAAATTTTTAAAATTACCTATCAACTTAATCTTTTTACATTTCTCTAACTTAAAGTATAGTTCGCTAAATGACGTATTGTTTACATATATCCATCACTCTATTCTACAAGCGTACATGGCATTTGTCTATGCCCTCTGCTTAGCTTCAGTTTCTATGGCTCTATGTCCTGTTATTTTGTGCTCGCCTAATTATTGCCCTGTAAAATTCTATATAGAGGAAGGATAAATAGCTGTGTCTGATGTTTTCAAATAATACTGTTAAAAATTATGAAGGCTACACTAAGGAGTACGCAACACAATTGTTATGCGGAGTACTTCGATAGAACTTATCTCACAATCTTTAGAGAGGGAAACTTTTAACTTATAAACTCCTAGCACAGTCCGCCACCTTGCCCAGCAAAAGGATTTATTTCAAAGTCCATGAGAGAATCTATGAACTGACACACGACACGTCACCTTCAAATATCTTCTTTTGTCTGTCCTGAGAATTACTGGCACATCGCGACCCCAAGGCTTTTTCACTATAGAACTCATTTAAATCTCTCGGAGCATCCCCTATTTGCGTTGCACCTTGTTGCAAATTAAGGATTCAACTTTGGGAAGCAGTAAAAAAACGTGACCCTAAAGAATCGTGGGTAAAAAGGTTTTATCTTTTTTATTACACTTTATTGAAATGAGATGCCGGGTTGGCATACAAAATTGGCCTTTTTGTACCCAGCGAAAGGGTTAAGGGGTAGACGACGGGACGCATTGAATATTTTTTAAATATGCACCCGTACAAAGGTTTTAGCCCTCCGCGGTTCGCGACGGTTCGTTATGTCGGTGTTAAAGTTGAATTTGGGTTTGCAATCGTGTAACGTAATATTTTTTTGTGATACACGTTCCCTTGAATGCAATAATGAGAGCGGACAGTCTGTCATTTTTTGAATGTATTAACCTAATTTATTATTTTGACGCAGACATGTTATGTGGGGAGATGGAAGGACATGGTTGGATCCTGTCCTAATTAATAAAAACCTTAATGTACAGTAATTTATTAATATGTCAATAATCCTCATAAAATTAACTAACATATATCATTACAAAGTATTGCAAATAATGTAGTCTTGGATAAGATAAATCTACTAACACGAGCTAGCTCATACTACATTAAAGGTTTCAGTAATGATGTTAAAGAGTAATGATAATGAATTAATTTCCAAATTATTTGAATAATAGCTATGCATCTAACAAGCATTTATATCAAATTTAAATAAGTAAACATTACATTATACTGTACCTACATTCAAAGTATTAAATTTTAAGGACCCAAAATGTAGTACATCTCAAAACAAAATTTCATAATTCAACTGCCAATATCCACCCACCACCACTATATATATACCACTCCAGCCAAATTGGATGACGAATATTTGTAAACAGATTATACTGTCATTTCTTTGTGCAAATATCTAGTTTCACTCGGATTTTTACTGTTTTTTGGAAGAAAGACACCATAGTTAACTAACTGTTTTCTTGTGAATCTCTCTCAAGAAAAAGTATAATTCCGGGTGAAACTAGATATTTGCACAAAGCAATGACAGTAATCGGTTTACAAACATTCGTCATCGAAATTGGCTGCAGTATAAGTAAAAAACCCTTGACTGTCTAAATCACAAAGAAGATAACATCGTCAATTTTACGCTTGGCACCTACCTACCAGATGTGACGTTTTACGTCGCGTCGAGAGGTACTACAATCGCGATAACTATCGCCCCAATTGCTGACTACATTATTACGAAAAAAAAATTACGTTATGCACTTTTAATAAAAATATTGAGTAAAAACAATAATAATTAAGAGTTAGAGACTCGCTCATCCTCTAAAATCGAAGTAAAAAATGTAATGTCCTATTAATAATAATACAATATACTTTTATTGCACACAAGAACATATACGAGTAACAGAAAACATTCTGTCACGTCCATGGTGAGTTTAGTCACCGAGCGCGAAAATTTTGCATACGTCCAGGGTGAGTATAGTCACCCGTGGACATTTGCGAATTTTGTAATCGCATACGTCCACGGTGAGTGTAGTCACCCAAAACACGCAGTACGTAGGTCCATCAAAAAATTTGAGGTGATTCTGTGGTTACTAATCCTACTAATATTAAAAACGCGAAAGTTTGTAAGTATGTATGGAATATGTTACTCTTTCACGTAAAAACTACTGAATGGATTTGGATGGAATTTGGCATACAGATAGTTTATAACCTGGATTAACACATAGAATACTTTTTATCCCGATATTCCCACGGGAACGTATGGATGGATGTTTGTTACTCTTTCACGTAAAAGCTACAGAATGGATTTGGATGAACTTCGGCATACAGATAGTTTATAACCTGCATTAACACATAGGATACTTTTTATCTCGATATTCTCACGGGAACGGGAACCACGCGGGTGAAACTGCGAGCGGCCGCTTGTTCATTATAAAAGTAAACGAAATCTATCTAATGGCAAACATAATTTCACAGAAAAAAATAATGAAATTGACGAAAATTGACAGTTCTCCAAAAAGGAATTTTGCAGCGTAAGCGTTTTTAAAAATGTCGAAATACTCTTCTACTCACCGTATTTCCTAAATAAGTGCAAATCAAAACAATCGCATACTAATTAACGTTAGGGATTAGCTAAGTTTGTTTACGTTTGTAGACAGTGACATTCTAATTTTTTTTTCTGACCAAGCGCTTTAAACACGCCAACGTTCTTTGCTAAGGTTGTTGCTCACTACACCTAGTTCGTAGTTCCGCAAGAAAATTTGAGGTGGCTCTATGGATATTGATTGATCCGTAGAGCAACACAAACTATGGCATAGTGTACGAGTACCTTTAGTAAAAAAATGAAATAATAATTGTTGACAATTTTGACGGTTCGCCATTTTTTTTGCACAGGATTTTTTTGTGCTAATAATGTGTTAATTACTATTCGTAATCATCGTTCTTCCTAATAATGTGCACATCAAAACAATCGTTCTGGTTTCAGCTATCGAAAATGATATGATTATTTTTAGTTTTAAACAGTGACTTCGAAGTAATAACGACTTCTACATGTCGGTATAAAAAAAAATATTTTTGTTATTGTCTTGGAATCTTCATTTTTGTCATTTTTGTTATAGATTTTCGTAATAATCTGTTAACTTATTAAAGTAGGTACTGCGTTTTCTTTTGGGGAAAAGGAAGAAAATCCCAAACGCAAGCTTCAGTGGGTTGTTATCAAATAAAACCATAAAATGTTTTACAGCTAGGCAGTATATTGTAAAAGAACACACACCTTAAAATTTTGTTCAACAACAATAAAATAAAATTATAAATTTTATTTCACTACTATTATTTAAAAGAGGGGGTTAGTCACAATTTTTCTTTTCCTTATAATTTGTTAGGTACTATTCATCTACGTTACTCCTTTTAATTTATTAAGCCGAAAATAACAAAAAAAACTATCAGTCGAAATTGACCCTAGGGTCAATCTCAAATGAAAGTCCAATAAACTTGCTAATAATTTTGCCAACTATAATGTACTGTTTAAATTAATCTAAACCTTATTCCAAAGCTATATCACCCCCTAAAACACACTAAAATCCTAAGAGTCAAAAGTGACCAAGCGGGTCGGTGATAATTTTAATTTCAAATAAATTTTATAATACTGTTCCTACTACTACCTAACCAGCCAGCTAATATTTCAGTGGTAAGAGCTATGGTCGTGGGGGGTTGGGATAAAGCCAGTACCGTCCGGAGTATGATGTTGAAATTAAAATTAAATTACTCCGTACATAAAAATATTAAATAAATGTTTTAATCAGTTTAACCGTATCAAAACCATCAAACGTTTAAAGCTACTACCCTAGAGAACCGTGGGGTTATACCGATATAAAATTAATAATTATGGACGCCAGGATCGTATAGTCGATCCGAATCTGGAGACGATGACACCATACAACTTCACACAGGTCGAACTCGCAGATCCTCAAATGTTTCACAACTTCCCCAACGCTGGGTGTAGTTGAATGTAAAAAGAAAATAATGGTTAAGGTGTCGAAACCTTAATTTAAAAAATGTTACAAAATAAAAAACAATTATCCCAGAGTATTGGGTATAAAAAACCGTCAACGCCTGCTCATCCGCTAGGCGGCGACAGCTCGTCTGGCAGCAGGTGGCCGCTGGTACCCCGACGAAGCAGGTCTCGCGTCTATGCTTTAGGGCCCAGCTCCAAATCCTGGCGGCGAGACGGGCCTCTCGAAGCATCTGAAATTATCAACACGGGGCCTCTTTATAACACTACACGCCTAGTTCAGATCTGTTACATAAATTGGGGTCCCGCAGTCTGCTATCTGTGTGTCTGGGGCTGCAACCTATCATAATCTGGGACTCGCAGCGCTAAGGGTTATCAAAAGCTTCCCAGCGCTGTTGTACAACTATAAACTAACACTATATCAATACTATTTAACACCATGTTTTAATTTTAGTGTTGTTTCACATTTAACTAGTACACAAGGCACAACACGGCTACGATATTCCACTAAACTAAACTAAGCAATACTAGACTATTGTTGGATGATGCAATATCCATTTTGCAATGAGGTCTGACACGTCGGCCACATGGCTAAGAGCCCTGCGTCGCCTGGCGACAAGGCATGATTCGGACACCATGAAAAATGTAGTGTCTACATTCCTAGAGGACAGTCAATTGGTTAGCAGCGCTCAAGCAAAACATTTAGGAACAATGACATTGTGATACTTACGTGCTGGGATATCCTATATTTACGCGTGGCTGCCAGCGGCGTCACGACCGGTCGGTTGTGGCACGGATCCCTGCAATTAATTAAATTTCGGTAGATTACAACACGCTCCACAACAACAAACCTGTTACTTCCCGAATATCAATTCACAAGCAACACGTACCTCTTTAAAATGACTCTCAACACATCACCACACCACTCACGCCAGAGAATGAAATCATTTCGTCGCAACTCGGCAGCTTTCCTTTCGCCGGAAGTCTTATAAATCGAATGCCAGCTTATGATTTCTACTCTCAAAGCGGGGTAATATATAACAACGCAGTTCTTTGAGAATTTTTCCTTCAAACTATCAAAACGTCAAATATGACGTCTGTCACAACTCGCCCTCTGCTAACAGAATTTGCCAACAATTACAACACAAGACCTAGAAATAAAATTAACGTTTAGCAATGTGAAATGCGTTTTTCTTTAATTTAAAATAAATTTTTGTGATATTTAACTCACTAATTACCCTATCTTAATATTAGGGAGTATTAGTTTCCTCTCTGGTAACCCCTACGGGCAGAGACAATATCCATATAAAAAAATATTTCTCCCGTTCGAATTTTCTAGATAAAAGTCCTTATAGAAAAAATAGTTCTATTTCCGGATTTGCTTGAATTAAATTTAATTACTTAAAGTAATTATTATACATATTAATTTATTATGTAATTTATTATTGGAACTGTTTCGGCTATTTTTAAAATTGAATCTTTTATGTGAAACTAAAAGCTGACAGCCACTTCGCCCCGCTACCGCTAGGCGTCGCTACGGTGGCTGTCATTTTGTCTATGGTGTTATGTCAAATACAAAACGTAAACACGGAATTACGTATATCTCTTTAGATTTAAGTTTAAGTCTTACTAAAACTGATTTAGAAAGGTGTATTAATTGAAAATGCAAGAAAAGTGTGTCTTGTAATGTGTCAGCCAAGGCTCCATGTCTTAAATGTGAAGAAAAAATGGATTATAGTCTAACAAGCCCCAATGATTACTATTTTTTTAAACCCGATCATTCAAAAACAATTATTTCAGGTAAGTATTATTCAATTATTGCGAACCGCTTTGTAGATTAGTAAAGGCAGACAGGGCCCTGAATTTACAACGTAATAATTTGGTACGTATTTTAGGTTTTGATATAGCTTTAGCAATGGTTTATTTGTAAGCTTTTTTCTCAGCTCGGGTAGTCTCGTTCAGCTTCGGCCAACTTTCTGACAGCTGTCAGAAAGGCAGCCTCTGAAAGGCTGGACGTTAGACGCCATATTGTATATACGGGACTCGACGTATAGGTGGTTATACAGTGACAAAGTACAAAACAGGCGGCCTTATTGCTAACAAGCAATCTCTTCCAGGCAACCTTGGTGATAGAAATATAATAAAAATAATATTGAAATGGGTGCAAGAAAAAGGGAAATATGAAATAGAAATATAAAATAGATAGGTACAACGTACAACAAATAAATAAATAAATGAGATAAAAAGAGATCATGCAAAACGTAAAAAATGACTTCGGACTTGGAGCTAAAAAATATGAATATGGACATGGGCTTCATTTGACATTTGAAGCCCATATTTTGTCCTTATATGGGCATATTATGGGCTTCAAATGTCAAATGAAGCCCATGTCCATATTCATATTTTTTAGCCGATAGACCCCCTGACCCTTGAACGAATCCAACGTGCGAGCACTCCTGATGCTCTCTGGTAGTGCACTCCATAGCCGGACAGCATGCACAGAAAAGAAGTAGGAAAGGAAATCAGTGGAGTGAAGTGTAGTCGTTAGAGAAAGGTTGTAAGCAGATAGTAAAGTCCTACTAGAGGAAGAAGAACGAAAGGAAAAACAACTTCGTAGATAAAGAGGAGCAACTTCTCCTCTATACGATCTACTTACAACCTTTCTATAACGACTCCAATTCACTAAACTGATTTCCTTTTCTAAAAAGAGGACAGAATATAGAAGGGAAAGAACGTGTAAGTCCCTACACCGTCGAATTGGCAGCCAGTTAAGCCGAGCTCGGTAATACGAAACATGGTCATATTTTTTTAAATTAAAATAAATCTACAGACATTCTGTAGACACTCTAGTTCCCCGAAAGATCAGCGTAGCAGACATCCGCATAATCAAGAATGGATAGTAAAAGAGTCTGTGCCAGAGTTATTTTGGTGCTAGTCGGTAAAAAATTACGAAGGCGGTTAAGGGAACCGTAAGCAGCAAACACCTTTTTCCGAACTGCCTCCACTTGAGGGCGCCAGTGAGGTATTGGTCAAAAGTAATTCCTAAATTTTTTACAGTTTTTGTAATGTCCTATTCTTCATCCTTATGACTTAATAGGAATTTTAAATTAGTTAAATTCCTATGTTGGTTAACTGATCGTCGTCGTTGTTGATGAATGTAACCGTTTTTGTTGAAATAAAAACAAAATATTATTACGTATTATTATTTTAGAGAGTGAACGAGCAAAAGATGGTCTAAACTTTGTCGCGTAATTTTGTTTGTACTTTAGTAATTCACTTATACTCCTTACTTATATTATAAATACGGAAGTGAATTTGTTCATTTGTTATGCTTTTTCGCTTAAATCGCTAAGTAAATTTTTTGTATAGAGGTGGAGCCCTAAAGACGAGACTACTTTTTACAGTGAAGCCGCGGGCAAAAGCTAGTGGTGATTTGGTGAATAACACACGCACTAGATACCTATTCAGTTATGATGTTTTTACATATTACGAGCTACGGTCCGCATTATTCAAAGCGGCCACCGCAGCCCAACGATTATGTCATCATAGAACCTACTAATATTATAAACGCGAAAGTTTGTAAGTATGGATGGATGTTTCTTACTCTTTCACGTAAAAACTACTGAATGGATTTGGATGAAATTCGGCATACATATAGTTTATAACCTGGATTAACACATAAAATACTTTTTATCCCGATTTTCCCCCGGGAACGGTAAGCACGCGGGTGAAACCGCGAGCGGCCGCTAGTATATTATATTATTGTTTGAGCGCTTGCCTACAATGAAGCTTTAGGTCTTATGCCTCTATATCCTGAAAAAATGAATTAAAAATAGGCAAAACCCTTACATAGCTTCATAATGGTCATTATATACATACCTACATAACAACGTCTGTTTTCCGGAGGGGTAGAATGACCACGAATTTCCATTTTCTACGATCGTACACTGCGTACACACTTATTTTTCTTATTTTACTCGTAATTTTGTTTAAAATATAATGCTCATCCGTTTAAGGTACTCCTGATCTGAGTTATCACATTTTTGTCTTTTTTTATATATTCTTTGCGCTGTTTCGTCAACATTAATTACAAATATAACACAACAGCACATGCCACAAAACAGAACAGAGGATGTGACAATAAAAAACAACAACAAAAAAACAGGATAGCATCGTCAATTTCGCACTCAGCAGCCGTCGATGTGAATGTGAGTTGTGACGCTTTTTAAAGTCGCGCGCCGCCGGAGTGTCGCGATAACTAGCGGGCCCGATTCGTGACGTCATTATCGTGACGTCATTGTTGTGTTGTGACGTTGAGTGCCCTCGTGCCCGCTGTTGACTCCTGTTCGCGATTGTATAATTAAATTTACACGAGCCGGATACACTTGTGCCGTGTGCACTCATTGTCGTGTGTGGTGTGATGTGTGATGCGACGAGACGTTTTTATTGGAGGCTATACCATAATTTTGAGATTGGTAGAATTGAATTACGTTATGCTGTAGAGTAAATACTTTTTATAATTATTTTTTATTTTTTATTGTTCTGTCAACTGTCTTATTTTTTGCTTTTGCTTGTTGACGTCACTCTACCATGTGGTTTTCATAATCTCGTTTTCTATAGGTATGGTAGGCAATGATATTTATTGTAACATCATTGATGGTAGGTATATAAATTACTAGCGGCCGCTCGCGGTTTCACCCGCGTGGTTCCCGTTCCCGTGGGAATATCGGAATAAAAAGTATTCTATGTGTTAATCCAAGTTATAAACTATCTGTATGCTGAATTTCATTTAAATCCATTCAGTAGTTTTTACATGAAAGAGTAACAAACATCCATCCATACTTACAAACTTACGCGTTTATAATATTAGTAACTAGGATACGTTTAACTTTACATTATCTCACATCGTTCCTATACTGGAAAGTGGAAATAGAGTTCGAATTTTGTAAGAAACGATCTAGCGCTTGCTGCAATCCAAAAAATACGATTATTTTTAACATTCATACAACATATAACACGACTATTATCCCCGAAAGGTTAGTCATAGACTAGGCAATGAGGACCGCAAAAACAGCCATCTACCATAGTCCACTTTTCACTAAATAGCGACTGCATAAATGTACACAGCGTGACAGGTGGTGAGCCCATGGCCGCTCTAAGCTTTTGGATGTATGAGTAGTCTTTATTTATTTTTATTTTTTTATTTATTCGTTTATTATCAGGCAACGCAGGCCCATAGATAAATACCTTACAGACTAACATACATACAATAATAAAATTTTGTTAGTAAATATGAAAACTTTAGTCCGTTAGTCTCCTTTTACGACACCCAAGGGCAGAGAGGGGGTGGTAGTATTCATTCACCGCCACGCGACACGGTTATTTTATTACATATTTTTAACAATTTAAAAAAAACTTAAGGGGTTGCCGCGCGATCGCAAAAACTTACAGAAGTCTCTTAATGAACATCAAAGCAAAATCAAACATTGATATTTATGATTAGAACAGTTCTGTTTTGAAGTTTAAGATATAGAAATTTAATTAGAGCAATGTTTTTATTCTGCGAAATGTGCAAAATCATCACGCGCTTGTGTTACTAATTAAAATTTACTTTTTAAAGTGCAGCGGAATATCAATACAAATATTTTCATGTAAAAATTATTGTTTCATGCGTAAAATTAAGAAAGTTGTCGAATAAATATGTTTTTAGGAGTCATTAGGTAGATGTATGTATTGATTGTTATTGTTTAAACAATTTGTGTTAACAAGGCCATGACCTTGTGCTATGATCAGGCTAACTTACATATTAAGTTCTTTTAATGTATTTCATTAATTCACCGCATAGTACAAGTGAATTAAAAATACGTAAATTTTCACAATTTCGTGCAGGACCCTCTTAAGTACAACGTTCCACATACAAACCTAGCAATCCGAAACACATAAATATCAGCTAACCCGCCGGCCGGCGACATGTTACCAAACTGGCCACCGCCGTCACTCCCCGCGCCCATTTACCAATGACCCGGGTGACCCTTCACCTCCGTACCTAAATATGACCCCGCTGGCCCCCGGTCATTGTGCCCCGAATTAATCGGCCGGTACCCCATTGTGATGGCCGCTGCCTACCGGACCACGCTCATTGTGTTTGTATTAAAACTTTTTAAGTGTCCAGTTTAGGGTTGGACATCGGAAACGGGTTGCGAATTTTTTTTTTGTTTTGTCTATTGTCTGTGTATGTATAAAACTTGTTTAACGACCGATGTGGCATTTCCGTATCGCAGTTTTTAATCTGTTAAGTTTGGTTGAGTAAATAACGAATGTGGAAGAAAATCTTTTTGTTCTCATGTTTAAATTAAAATTTAATGTTTATGTAGGTAAATAAGTTAGTCTTCCTATAGAATTATTCATTTGTATATGTACCTATTTAATTTATTTTTGGTCGAATTACTATCACTGAATAAACACTTTTGAATTAAATGAAATATATATTTTGTTTGTACATCCTTTGTGCAGGATTAGCTAGAAGAAATATTTTGTATGTAATTTTCAGCTTTTGTTTCATTTACGTGTTTATTTAGAACAACAAAGAGATTGATATAAAGTAAAACAGACTTTTTTACTTTAATTGGTACGTATATTTGTTTGCTCTTGCGGGTGTGATGTAACCTACGAGTATGTCTTGTATGTACGCAATTGCTACTTTTTTTTAAACACTTTATCCTACAACCAACCTAAGACCTTCTTATTAAATGTCTGTGCCTAAGACAGATAAATACACACATAACTAAAAGAGAAAACTTATCCCATGTTTTGTATCTGGCATCAAAAAATCAAATGCAATTTCATGAAAAAAGTTTCCTATTCTATTTCACCTCTTTAATATACGTATAGCGACTGCAACATGAGCCATTGGCTATTTTGCATACTCACCCCTCCGCAACACTAAACTATGTGATGCGATGTATTGTTATTTGTTACAACAAATGCACCGGAAGTGCCCCCAAGCTCACAAGCTGCACGCAGATGTGTAAGATGGGTGGTTCAACTGCCATTTTGAAATAAATAGCAAAAAAAGCATAGCTTAAATACTGTCACACTGCTGGGCCAAGGTCTCCATCATTAAAATCAAGTCTTCACTACATTGATGGGTATTTTCTTTATCACCATGCTTGCCAAATGCGGATTGGCGGTGACAAACCCGGGCTATGCACCAAAAACTCCGAAATACTTAGCATGACCTAGGAATTGAACCTGTACACTGCAGCAGGTGGTCAAAATAAGTAGATCGAGTCTGGCTAACGAAAGCTGAACCAGGAAAAACGCGGCAAATTCCAAAAAACTGTGACTGGGTAACACTCACACAGCTACAATTTACTCAGAAAAATTTCAATTTGACATACAACATGACACCTCAGATAGACACACATAGAGACAAAGTGTTGCCAATCAAATAACTACGAGGTTCAGCTTTCGTCGGCCAGACTCTAAAAGTAAAGGCCTTTGCAATCCATTGGTACAAAATGTGCTAATAAAAATAACATACTTACTCCATTTTTTTTTTCTTTTTTATTAGTACATTTTTTGTTGACTGTCCAATAAATATATTTATGATAAGATTACATATGTAAACATTGGAAAATTACGAAATCATTCATCATGCTTTACAAAAAAACTGTAAGAGAGCTCAACTTTATGGAGGCGTTAGCTTAATCGTTAATTACCACTCTAAACTATTTCGTAGACTCTTTTTTTCTAACAATATTTATCATTATTGTTTTATTTATTGGTGTATTTGATTACATTGTACATAGTTCAATTGAAATTCAATTCCCTCGCCTAGCTCCAAAAGAATATGCATCTATTCAACACCAAACTGTCAGTCAAAATGCATAAAACGGATCAACGCAAAGGTGTTCCGTGTATGCAAATTTTTCAGCTTTTTATTCTAGTGTTGCAATCAAAAGTCAACCTTATAGTCTAAGATATAAAGTCTACATCGAATCGCTCTATAAATAATAATAGTAATTTTTGCATCGATGCACTTTTCAAAGGGTTCAAATCTTTGAAACGGAGTGTATAAAGCCTATTATCGTTTGCTACCATTCATTTATATGGCCTTCTTTTACGATACCTTTCCTAATTTGCATGGGGCATTGTCAATAGAAGCTTTATTTTTTAAATGGCCACAAAAGATTTTTTTAATAAACAACATTGCAAATGCAGGCGAATTTAAAAATAGAACATCTGCCCGGGAAAGCGTGGGGTTGAAAGCGAAAGGCGGTGTGTTGCCAAAACCGTCGGTTCAGTCAGAAGTAAGTAGTAAAAAATTTCAGAACCCATCAATTCCATTTTTGACAATCTATACGTTTCAACCACAGAATAGATAATTAACTGTTCTGTGGTTTCAACTAAATGGTGGAGAGTTAAATTCTTTCGCGTCCATAGTCCATACTTTAGTTATTGTTCTGAGGTCCATACCACAGTAAATATATGAGCTATCCATACCCTTGAAACACGTGACACCAGAGGGCCTATTCTCTTTCTGTGAAACGAAATTTCTGCTGGTTTTCGTTTGCTATTTACAGCGGTTTCCATTCCTTCCGAAATTTCGTTCATATATAATAGGTTGGCATTTAGATTATAATTTTTAAAAAAATGTTTGAAAGGACCATGGAGGATTTTGTATGAACCCCGTTCCCACCCTACAACAGTCATGGGATACGTGTCAATTTGTTCATTGGGACCCAAAGATGCCTAAAGTACCTGTCTTAGAATAATAACGCTATAGAAAGATAGTCTTCATACAAGCGCTCTGTCAAAAATGAAGCACTAAACCGATTCACACACGCGTGACGTGCGCGCATGGCCGTGATCTGCTGTCTCTTTCCAATTCTATGAATATGAAAGAGACAGCACTGCAGCAGCCGCTGCTACCGAGGCTTTAACTTATAGAATCTCACTGCAGTACGTTTATATTTTGACCTAATTAACTACAAGATACTATGAAATACTGAAAGCTTACCTGTGAAAAGTGATGTTATTACACTTCTTTTGTTTTTCAGATGTGTTGTGACACAATTTAACTGCACAAACCGTCATTTTTTTTTTGTTTTTGCGAGACACGTTCGGCGCGCTGTGACATTGAACACTACGGAGCGGTCCGGCGTTTGGTGCCATTTCTGCCTCCAATTAATGTGCTTCAAAATAGGCGCGCGAACTTGGTTCCTATAGCGTTATTATTCTAAGGTACCTGTGTTAGTTGCAATAAGTATTGGGTTTATTTATAATTAAAAAAAAATCGGCAAAAATGTATTTATTATTAATGTAAACGTTGCGTATAAAGTTGTCTAAATTGTTTTCTTGCTTTAGTTGGAGTTGCTCGAGGGTGTCATGCTCTATCAAAGTGTCTCTGCGGTGGTGGCATGTGCGTCGGGTCATTACGTTACCTAAAACATGGTTGAGCGAAGCGATGGCTGATCCACATGTCATACTCGTGAACGGGTGCCGCCTGTGGAGGCTGGTCTGCTTTTGCAATCTTATTTTGTTTAATATTTCAAAAATTATGGAAAGCGCTATAAATAGGAAAACGCTATAAAACGAAAATCGTCCGAAATTTCGTTTCGGAGAAAGAGAGCAGGCCCTCTGGGTGGTAGAGCCACGCTGCGTTACAGCACGCATTGGGCCGGCTCGCCCGGCGTAGTACCACAGAATAACTAATAGTACTACCGTACAGAAGGTTCACTCTCTAACGTCTTTCACATGAAATTGAAACTTATCGTGTGACCCGAGCGATCATATTCCGTTAAGCAACGCTGACTCGATATCGATTTGACGTCAGGAGCGCGCGCTAGCGTAGGGTTTCCACTCATAGATATATTTAAGTACGAAAGCGACGACGCACGACGTAGAGCGTACGAGCCGAGCGGCAACCTTCAACGGCGGCGTATGGAACACGCCTGCCTGGAAGGCGCGCCGGCCGAACGCAACTAAAGTGCGGAGTGACACCCCCTGGTAGTACCACAATGTCACTGAATATCGGCGTGAAACAATGTCGATAATTGTTCGTGAAAGAATGTAGTTCCTACTCCTTCTTCAAAGATCCTACTCCTTCATCCTCAAGGCCGGCAACGCATCTGCGACTCCTCTGGTTTAGCGGGTGTCCATGAGCGGCGGTGATTACTTTCTATCAGGTGAGCCGCCTGCTTCTAGGGTTGCCAACTATACTGTTAAAACCAGTATTACACTGTTTTTACTACATTATACTTTTTACTGTTAAACAAAAATAAAGTATCCAAAATACTGTATTACTTTCACTGTGCACTGGTAACCATATACCTGTTTAAAAAGTTAAAAAGTTGCGAACGTTCTCCGCGCGATGCAGCGCAGCCATATAATAAAATACTGTCCATTTTTCTAAAATATCTACTGTTTACTTATCTTATCTTACCTTAAAATACTTTTTTTTTAAAGTTGGCAACCCTACCTGCTCGATTGCCCAAAGAATAATTTGCAGCTGATTATCAAATTGTCGTAGTGAAGTGGCGTAGCTTGTCGTAGACGGGTCCTGTATCCAAATTTAGGTAGGGGGGAAAGGGCGGTTGGTGCCGCTCCTGGGAGCTTCCAAGCAATTCAAAGCACTATTTACACTTGTCCGGCCTGTCCGTGTAGACTTTCAGCCTCCATAGACAGTAATGACAAGACTGATAGTTGTTCCTATCCCATAGAAAGTCCTAAGATATTCTTTTATCACACACATTCAAGGCCCCTTAAGTTCGGAGGCCCCGTATATTTTATACGGCTGATACGGCGGCGGTAGCTATTTAAGTATGCACCTGCATCATTCATAAAGTAAGTTTGTTAAAATAAATAAGTAAAGGCACTATGGTAAATCACTTATTGACAGAATGACATACCAACTAAAAAATCACCGCGTGTATACTATTGCAGTTATGGTTACCATTTAGTGAAAAGTCCTGACAAAAAGCCTGACATTTCGATAAAATTCCGGACTTTTTAGTCACAAAATGAAAAAATTACTCACTTTTATGTTTTGTTTTTAGATAAATAAGAAGTTAATAAAGATTAAAGACTTATTAGACATTACTTAAAATGTAGTTTTGTTACTCTTATTTGAAAATCCGGACATTTAAGAACCGGACAAAGTCCAGACTAGAGTCTTAAAGTCCGGACGGATGGTAACCCTAATTGCAGTGGACTCCTTCTGCGGTCCTCCTTGCCTAGTCTCTGACTAACCCTTCGGGAATAATGGTCGTGAATTTAAGTATGAATTTATAATGTCACATTGTCGTAGTATACAGCAGTTCAGACTATATAGAACGGTCAAAATACTACAATCGATTTTAAAAGTTATTATGAGAAGACCTACTACCAACCCATTGATTCCCTTGGGTGTAATAAAAGGCGACTAAAGACTGCTCGAACATCCAACATATAGAGTATAGAGAGCTGTCACGGTGGACCACATGTGCAGTTACTATTATGGTGTAACGTGGGCTGCGGCAGTAGACTGCTTCTGCTTACTTGCCGGACTTCATTGAGTCTCAGACTAACCCTTTGTGGATAATGGTCGTGAGGTATGTTTGTATGTTGAGTGTGGCGGCACCACCTACCACATAGGGTCTGATACTCTAGTTCGAAAGACTTTACCTCGATGGTCATTACCTCGACGTCTCTACCTCGACGGTACACTTCACCGATGGCTCGTTACCTCGAAAGGTCAATTTCTCGAAGGATCTCTTCCTCGACGGGTCTTTTCTTCGATGGTACATTTGATCTATGGGTTTACGCCGCACATTATTTGACACGAAGCAAACACCTTCTCAACCGTGTCAACAGGTGGCGCCACAAACGCATACCAACGACGTCGCCATACTACGACGATAAAATAGTGTGGAAAGCCTGCATCGCGGTAGCGAAGTTTCACCATCTCCTTCGCTATAGCACCTCCAACTAACATCCGTTGGACTTCGGTCCCCGAGCTATACCACCCAGCTCGGAGGAAGATCTTCCCTTTGGCCTTCCTACAATGTGGCATCCATCCTACCTCCCATGCGCTCTCCTAAAGTGGTGACCCCGAAGTGATGATGACTACTATCCGCTTCCCTATTGTGACCCCGACTTGATGATAACTACCATCCGCTTTCCTACATTGAGTTCAAAACCAATTGCGGAATTTTGACGTTTTGTGAGTTGCTGTTTTCGATGGGTCCGGCGGCTGTCAATACCTACAATGCAAAAAACCTACGTAGCAAATAATTTACATCTCATATTCCCTACTTCGTATTATGACTAAATCGCGTATGTCATTACGCGTAAACTGTACCTATTTTCTAAAAGTAGCGCAATGCCTACTTTTAGAAAATAGGTACAGTTACATACGGAACTATTTACACGCTGGCCACTTCACTCAAGCAATAGAATATTACAGTTTTACAGTTTTTACAGAATATGATAAGAATACAGAAGAAAATTATTCACCAATCGTGAATTACTCACTAACATTCTTTTAACGTTCTTTTTATAGGTAAAATGATAATAATTAATTATGTAAATTTTAAGTATGAATAAAAATGTGTCAAAGTGGTTTTTTCCTCGACTGTAACTTTGAAAAAGTAGGCATTTCACTACTATGTCATAACGCGATTTAGTCATAATACGAAGTAAGGAATATGAGATGTGGATTATTTGCTACGTAGGTTTTTTGCATTGTAGGTATTGACAGCCGGACCCATTTGCTTTCTTCGATCACATTAAAAACTACGTACACAATCCCATACTAAATCGTAACGGAATAGTGGCAACTTTGACATAAAATAAGTGTAGCGCAGGTTTCGGCAGAATAGCAATTTTGAAGCCGCAGTTCCACATTCGCGCGAGTCGCGAGTCGAATGGCGAAGCGAGGTGCGTGCGCGATTGTGTGAACGCACGCTCGTCACTCGCCTCGCGACTCGTCTCGCCGCTCGTGACGCTCGCGTTCGGAGCGGTTTTTTGGACGCGAGTCAAAGAGCACGAATGACGAGGCGAACTTAGTGTTTACACATTCGCTCTCTCGCTCATTGTATTTTTATTGTTAAACAAGCAACATATCTGTATATTAAAAATGGATTAAAGTAACGACAGAGTTCTAACGTTTTTGGAACTTTACCAAGCTCAAACAGTTATTTGTTTTAGTTTCCAAAACAAGATCGACACCAAAATAAGCAAAAACATATAAATAATAATCATTGACACGCGGATGCTGCTAAAACGTAGACGTCGTTCATTCTTGCAAGTCGAAGTAGAAAAGAATACTTACACGCGAATGTGTAAACAGTCACTCGTCCCTGTTTAGGAAGGAGAATGTTTCGTCGAAAATATCGTCGAATGGCGAAGCGAGTAGCGAGCACGCATGTGGAACCTCGGACCAATCCGAGTGTGGAACTGTAGTATTAAAGGAGAACTTTGTCATAATGACATGACACGTAGTTCGCACACACACTACTAAACGAAATGAGTACACACGGCGTCAGATCAACCTACCCAAAACTGTCAAATTTCTAAAAACAATTTTGAACTTTATTGTTTGGTTCTAAGGTGCAATAATCATTAGAGAAATTTGACAGCTTAGGGTAGGTTGATCTGACGCCGTGTGTACATAATAGGGGTTAAGCGGTGAAAACGGAAAAATTGGCTGTTTTCTATTAGCTGTCATTCAAAATATTTTAGACATTCGCACTGAAATTTTCAAAACACGATTGGAAAGTCCTCAAGAATAACATCATGTCTGCAAGATAGTTTTATCGCAGATATGACGTTATTTCGGGTCTGATACTCTAGTTCGAAAGACGTTACCTCGATGGTCATTACCTCGACGTCTCTACCTCGACGGTACACTTCACCGATGGCTCGTTACCTCGAAAGGTCAATTTCTCGAAGGATCTCTTCCTCGACGGGTCTTTTCTTCGATGGTACATTTGATCTATGGGTTTACGCCGCACATTATTTGACACGAAGCAAACACCTTCTCAACCGTGTCAACAGGTGGCGCCACAAACGCATACCAACGACGTCGCCATACTACGACGATAAAATAGTGTGGAAAGCCTGCATCGCGGTAGCGAAGTTTCACCATCTCCTTCGCTATAGCACCTCCAACTAACATCCGTTGGACTTCGGTCCCCGAGCTATACCACCCAGCTCGGAGGAAGATCTTCCCTTTGGCCTTCCTACAATGTGGCATCCATCCTACCTCCCATGCGCTCTCCTAAAGTGGTGACCCCGAAGTGATGATGACTACTATCCGCTTCCCTATTGTGACCCCGACTTGATGATAACTACCATCCGCTTTCCTACATTGAGTTCAAAACCAATTGCGGAATTTTGACGTTTTGTGAGTTGCTGTTTTCGATGGGTCCGGCGGCTGTCAATACCTACAATGCAAAAAACCTACGTAGCAAATAATTTACATCTCATATTCCCTACTTCGTATTATGACTAAATCGCGTATGTCATTACGCGTAAACTGTACCTATTTTCTAAAAGTAGCGCAATGCCTACTTTTAGAAAATAGGTACAGTTACATACGGAACTATTTACACGCTGGCCACTTCACTCAAGCAATAGAATATTACAGTTTTACAGTTTTTACAGAATATGATAAGAATACAGAAGAAAATTATTCACCAATCGTGAATTACTCACTAACATTCTTTTAACGTTCTTTTTATAGGTAAAATGATAATAATTAATTATGTAAATTTTAAGTATGAATAAAAATGTGTCAAAGTGGTTTTTTCCTCGACTGTAACTTTGAAAAAGTAGGCATTTCACTACTATGTCATAACGCGATTTAGTCATAATACGAAGTAAGGAATATGAGATGTGGATTATTTGCTACGTAGGTTTTTTGCATTGTAGGTATTGACAGCCGGACCCATTTGCTTTCTTCGATCACATTAAAAACTACGTACACAATCCCATACTAAATCGTAACGGAATAGTGGCAACTTTGACATAAAATAAGTGTAGCGCAGGTTTCGGCAGAATAGCAATTTTGAAGCCGCAGTTCCACATTCGCGCGAGTCGCGAGTCGAATGGCGAAGCGAGGTGCGTGCGCGATTGTGTGAACGCACGCTCGTCACTCGCCTCGCGACTCGTCTCGCCGCTCGTGACGCTCGCGTTCGGAGCGGTTTTTTGGACGCGAGTCAAAGAGCACGAATGACGAGGCGAACTTAGTGTTTACACATTCGCTCTCTCGCTCATTGTATTTTTATTGTTAAACAAGCAACATATCTGTATATTAAAAATGGATTAAAGTAACGACAGAGTTCTAACGTTTTTGGAACTTTACCAAGCTCAAACAGTTATTTGTTTTAGTTTCCAAAACAAGATCGACACCAAAATAAGCAAAAACATATAAATAATAATCATTGACACGCGGATGCTGCTAAAACGTAGACGTCGTTCATTCTTGCAAGTCGAAGTAGAAAAGAATACTTACACGCGAATGTGTAAACAGTCACTCGTCCCTGTTTAGGAAGGAGAATGTTTCGTCAAAAATATCGTCGAATGGCGAAGCGAGTAGCGAGCACGCATGTGGAACTGTAGTATTAAAGGAGAACTTTGTCATAATGACATGACACGTAGTTCGCACACACACTACTAAACGAAATGAGTACACACGGCGTCAGATCAACCTACCCAAAACTGTCAAATTTCTAAAAACAATTTTGAACTTTATTGTTTGGTTCTAAGGTGCAATAATCATTAGAGAAATTTGACAGCTTAGGGTAGGTTGATCTGACGCCGTGTGTACATAATAGGGGTTAAGCGGTGAAAACGGAAAAATTGGCTGTTTTCTATTAGCTGTCATTCAAAATATTTTAGACATTCGCACTGAAATTTTCAAAACACGATGGGAAAGTCCTCAAGAATAACATCATGTCTGCAAGATAGTTTTATCGCAGATATGACGTTATTTCGGGTCTGATACTCTAGTTCGAAAGACGTTACCTCGATGGTCATTACCTCGACGTCTCTACCTCGATGGTACACTTCACCGATGGCTCGTTACCTCGAAAGGTCAATTTCTCGAAGGATCTCTTCCTCGACGGGTCTTTTCTTCGATGGTACATTTGATCTATGGGTTTACGCCGCACATTATTTGACACGAAGCAAACACCTTCTCAACCGTGTCAACAGGTGGCGCCACAAACGCATACCAACGACGTCGCCATACTACGACGATAAAATAGTGTGGAAAGCCTGCATCGCGGTAGCGAAGTTTCACCATCTCCTTCGCTATAGCACCTCCAACTAACATCCGTTGGACTTCGGTCCCCGAGCTATACCACCCAGCTCGGAGGAAGATCTTCCCTTTGGCCTTCCTACAATGTGGCATCCATCCTACCTCCCATGCGCTCTCCTAAAGTGGTGACCCCGAAGTGATGATGACTACTATCCGCTTCCCTATTGTGACCCCGACTTGATGATAACTACCATCCGCTTTCCTACATTGAGTTCAAAACCAATTGCGGAATTTTGACGTTTTGTGAGTTGCTGTTTTCGATGGGTCCGGCGGCTGTCAATACCTACAATGCAAAAAACCTACGTAGCAAATAATTTACATCTCATATTCCCTACTTCGTATTATGACTAAATCGCGTATGTCATTACGCGTAAACTGTACCTATTTTCTAAAAGTAGCGCAATGCCTACTTTTAGAAAATAGGTACAGTTACATACGGAACTATTTACACGCTGGCCACTTCACTCAAGCAATAGAATATTACAGTTTTACAGTTTTTACAGAATATGATAAGAATACAGAAGAAAATTATTCACCAATCGTGAATTACTCACTAACATTCTTTTAACGTTCTTTTTATAGGTAAAATGATAATAATTAATTATGTAAATTTTAAGTATGAATAAAAATGTGTCAACGTGGTTTTTTCCTCGACTGTAACTTTGAAAAAGTAGGCATTTCACTACTATGTCATAACGCGATTTAGTCATAATACGAAGTAAGGAATATGAGATGTGGATTATTTGCTACGTAGGTTTTTTGCATTGTAGGTATTGACAGCCGGACCCATTTGCTTTCTTCGATCACATTAAAAACTACGTACACAATCCCATACTAAATCGTAACGGAATAGTGGCAACTTTGACATAAAATAAGTGTAGCGCAGGTTTCGGCAGAATAGCAATTTTGAAGCCGCAGTTCCACATTCGCGCGAGTCGCGAGTCGAATGGCGAAGCGAGGTGCGTGCGCGATTGTGTGAACGCACGCTCGTCACTCGCCTCGCGACTCGTCTCGCCGCTCGTGACGCTCGCGTTCGGAGCGGTTTTTTGGACGCGAGTCAAAGAGCACGAATGACGAGGCGAACTTAGTGTTTACACATTCGCTCTCTCGCTCATTGTATTTTTATTGTTAAACAAGCAACATATCTGTATATTAAAAATGGATTAAAGTAACGACAGAGTTCTAACGTTTTTGGAACTTTACCAAGCTCAAACAGTTATTTGTTTTAGTTTCCAAAACAAGATCGACACCAAAATAAGCAAAAACATATAAATAATAATCATTGACACGCGGATGCTGCTAAAACGTAGACGTCGTTCATTCTTGCAAGTCGAAGTAGAAAAGAATACTTACACGCGAATGTGTAAACAGTCACTCGTCCCTGTTTAGGAAGGAGAATGTTTCGTCGAAAATATCGTCGAATGGCGAAGCGAGTAGCGAGCACGCATGTGGAACTGTAGTATTAAAGGAGAACTTTGTCATAATGACATGACACGTAGTTCGCACACACACTACTAAACGAAATGAGTACACACGGCGTCAGATCAACCTACCCAAAACTGTCAAATTTCTAAAAACAATTTTGAACTTTATTGTTTGGTTCTAAGGTGCAATAATCATTAGAGAAATTTGACAGCTTAGGGTAGGTTGATCTGACGCCGTGTGTACATAATAGGGGTTAAGCGGTGAAAACGGAAAAATTGGCTGTTTTCTATTAGCTGTCATTCAAAATATTTTAGATATTCGCACTGAAATTTTCAAAACACGATTGGAAAGTCCTCAAGAATAACATCATGTCTGCAAGATAGTTTTATCGCAGATATGACGTTATTTCGGGTCTGATACTCTAGTTCGAAAGACGTTACCTCGATGGTCATTACCTCGACGTCTCTACCTCGACGGTACACTTCACCGATGGCTCGTTACCTCGAAAGGTCAATTTCTCGAAGGATCTCTTCCTCGACGGGTCTTTTCTTCGATGGTACATTTGATCTATGGGTTTACGCCGCACATTATTTGACACGAAGCAAACACCTTCTCAACCGTGTCAACAGGTGGCGCCACAAACGCATACCAACGACGTCGCCATACTACGACGATAAAATAGTGTGGAAAGCCTGCATCGCGGTAGCGAAGTTTCACCATCTCCTTCGCTATAGCACCTCCAACTAACATCCGTTGGACTTCGGTCCCCGAGCTATACCACCCAGCTCGGAGGAAGATCTTCCCTTTGGCCTTCCTACAATGTGGCATCCATCCTACCTCCCATGCGCTCTCCTAAAGTGGTGACCCCGAAGTGATGATGACTACTATCCGCTTCCCTATTGTGACCCCGACTTGATGATAACTACCATCCGCTTTCCTACATTGAGTTCAAAACCAATTGCGGAATTTTGACGTTTTGTGAGTTGCTGTTTTCGATGGGTCCGGCGGCTGTCAATACCTACAATGCAAAAAACCTACGTAGCAAATAATTTACATCTCATATTCCCTACTTCGTATTATGACTAAATCGCGTATGTCATTACGCGTAAACTGTACCTATTTTCTAAAAGTAGCGCAATGCCTACTTTTAGAAAATAGGTACAGTTACATACGGAACTATTTACACGCTGGCCACTTCACTCAAGCAATAGAATATTACAGTTTTACAGTTTTTACAGAATATGATAAGAATACAGAAGAAAATTATTCACCAATCGTGAATTACTCACTAACATTCTTTTAACGTTCTTTTTATAGGTAAAATGATAATAATTAATTATGTAAATTTTAAGTATGAATAAAAATGTGTCAAAGTGGTTTTTTCCTCGACTGTAACTTTGAAAAAGTAGGCATTTCACTACTATGTCATAACGCGATTTAGTCATAATACGAAGTAAGGAATATGAGATGTGGATTATTTGCTACGTAGGTTTTTTGCATTGTAGGTATTGACAGCCGGACCCATTTGCTTTCTTCGATCACATTAAAAACTACGTACACAATCCCATACTAAATCGTAACGGAATAGTGGCAACTTTGACATAAAATAAGTGTAGCGCAGGTTTCGGCAGAATAGCAATTTTGAAGCCGCAGTTCCACATTCGCGCGAGTCACGAGTCGAATGGCGAAGCGAGGTGCGTGCGCGATTGTGTGAACGCACGCTCGTCACTCGCCTCGCGACTCGTCTCGCCGCTCGTGACGCTCGCGTTCGGAGCGGTTTTTTGGACGCGAGTCAAAGAGCACGAATGACGAGGCGAACTTAGTGTTTACACATTCGCTCTCTCGCTCATTGTATTTTTATTGTTAAACAAGCAACATATCTGTATATTAAAAATGGATTAAAGTAACGACAGAGTTCTAACGTTTTTGGAACTTTACCAAGCTCAAACAGTTATTTGTTTTAGTTTCCAAAACAAGATCGACACCAAAATAAGCAAAAACATATAAGGCGACTGCTAGAAACCGCAAGAAACTTCAAGGGCTGGTCAGATCAAGTGATTTCAACATGACAAAAATGACAAAAGAGGAATTCGTGTTTTTTTTTCATTTTTAATTGAATTATTCATTTTGTGAATTTTAATTGAATAGTCTTTGAATATCTAATTTATTTTAGAGCAATAACATAAGATAAATAAAATGACAAACAATTGAAAATAACGATTATTTACAACGCGCGGGCAACGGCCGGCCGTCTGTTGACCCGTTCGCGTCAGCTGGGCGATAAGTACCTACGTTAGTCTGCAATGAGACCATTTTTGTCATGTTTAAAACTCTTGACCTGACCAGCCCTTGAAGTTTCTTGCGGTTTCTAGCAGTCACCTTATATAAATAATAATCATTGACACGCGGATGCTGCTAAAACGTAGACGTCGTTCATTCTTGCAAGTCGAAGTAGAAAAGAATACTTACACGCGAATGTGTAAACAGTCACTCGTCCCTGTTTATGGAAGGAGAATGTTTCGTCGAAAATATCGTCGAATGGCGAAGCGAGTAGCGAGCACGCATGTGGAACTGTAGTATTAAAGGAGAACTTTGTCATAATGACATGACACGTAGTTCGCACACACACTACTAAACGAAATGAGTACACACGGCGTCAGATCAACCTACCCAAAACTGTCAAATTTCTAAAAACAATTTTGAACTTTATTGTTTGGTTCTAAGGTGCAATAATCATTAGAGAAATTTGACAGCTTAGGGTAGGTTGATCTGACGCCGTGTGTACATAATAGGGGTTAAGCGGTGAAAACGGAAAAATTGTCTGTTTTCTATTAGCTGTCATTCAAAATATTTTAGACATTCGCACTGAAATTTTAAAAACACGATTGGAAAGTCCTCAAGAATAACATCATGTCTGCAAGATAGTTTTATCGCAGATATGACGTTATTTCGGAACTTTTGAGGGCGTTGACTGTACATCTGGTTTTTAATGTGATCGGAGGTTGCTTGTTTATGTTCGTACTTCGTGGCGCGGCAGGTCATTCCGGATCGTGTCATTTCGCCAAGGGACACCATACGACCGAAAGGCCAGCGTTCATTGCCACTAACGCTTTGGGCGTAATTTATTATTACGTCGAAACACATCAGGGTTCCGCAAAAGGACGCAGCGAACCACAATTTCTTTCATTTTTGTTTCACATATATTATTATCGAGACTTTAAGATACCTTATATTTCAAAATCCAACTTATTCTTATTGGTTTATGGAGAATTGACAGCTACTGAAATAATAACTTTAAGTAAACATTTAATAACTATAGAAATAATTATTTTTATCCTTTGTCAACTGTTTAATCGTTATTAGCAAAGCAAATTATTTTCACAATGTTCTCACGTTTTTTTTGTGCTACATTATAAATGAGTAATGCCTTCCGTAGTCAAATTAGTTTCCGTTTAATCTTCTAAATAAATTTGAATCAAATATAACGAACCCTAAGAACAGTGGCAGATCGCGCTTGACCAAAACTAGCCCTTCATTGAAAAAAAAATTGCAAATCATAGGAGGCACGTGGTCAAACCAGTCGGCGGCCAATGAACCAGAATTACTGGTTTCCCCGATACTGGTCCGCATTTTGCGCGGATTTGCCGAACATAATGATTTTGTATGGCCACCATTGTTTGGACTAGTTTTTCGCTAGTTCACGCTTTTTGAATGTAAATAAAGAAATGTATTGCGAATTAGATTTGGGAGCGTGCTCGGCATGATCGCGGGTGCAGGTGACGCCACGCGCTACAATTAAATTGTGAAATAGATTTATTAATGTTATTTTTTTTTTAAGTATATAATATATGAAGCATGTCAATAACAGTTTCGCGTAGCGATGAAAGAATATTACCACCCCCTCTCTTCCTTTGGGTTTCGTAAAAGGCGACTAAAGGACTAAAGCATAGAACGACGATGTGCTCACTATCAGACACTCTGAGCACATGTTTTTTTATGTGACACGTCATGGTGACTACATCCTGCCTGATGGTAAGCAGCCGATGCAGTCCAGAATAATGAGAGCGCTCCTCACCGTGGAACAAGCACGGTAACAAGCGCACCCATTCATGACGGCCTGCATAAATGCCGTTTCACGCCCCGTTTAAAAGACCCGGGATTATAAGAGCTGGGAAACACATGCGCCGGCAGAGAATTCCAAAGCCGAATGGTCTTACAGAGGAACGACTTGCCAAATTTTTTGGTACGAGTGCTGATATTCTGCACAGTATGATGGTGGTTACTAAGACCAGCACGTGTAGTCCGGGACAGGAAAGGAGAGGGCGGGATTAGATCAAAAAGTTCTTCAGAACACTCTCCGTAGTAATTTCGGTAGAAGACACTGAGAGAAGCAATGTCTCTACGCAACTGGAGGTCCTCAAGAGAGTAACCTCAGCATCTCCAATAATGCGTACCGCTCGCCTTTGCAGTCTACAAGTACTATCAAGGAGGTATTTAGCGGAGCCGTTCCATAGATGGGAACAATACTTCATACTCGATCGCACCTGAGTCTTGTACAGCAAACAGCGCTGCTCGGGAGTGAAAACCAACTCACCTTATTGAGAATACCCAACTTACGGGAGGCAGCTAAAATAACACTCTCGATGTAGCATTTTGGATTCAGTTCCTGGCTGATGTCCATGCCAAGAATGCTGAGGTCCACTGAAATGGGTAAAGGAAAGTTCTGAAGAGAGCGAGGAGTAAGGAAGGGAGTTATCTTGGACGAGAATGTTAAAAAAATACCTGGGTTTTTCTGGCATTAAACTCGACCAGGTGCATGCATGTGCAGTCAGTGCAGTGCAGTGCACAGTGCAGCCAAGTGCATGTGCAGTCGCTATTTCCTTAAAAGTGGACTAAGGTAGAGGACTGCTTTTCCTGTCCTTATTGCCTAGTCTCTGACTAACCCTTCGGGGATAATAGTCGGTATACCGAGAGCAAAGGCTCAGAGATTAGGCAATGAGGACCGCAAAAACAGTCCTCTGACGCAGTCCACGTTTGACCAAATATTAACTGCACATGTGTTCAGCGGAATAGGTGGTAAGCCCATCAAAATTCAAAAGACAAAATTATTTCTTCAATTTAGGCTACAATAATAGAGCAGAATGTCGCTATGCCATCGGTTCGTAAGTCCTAACTACGGGGTGGGAGCCTTGTACTGAGAAGAACTGGCAAGAAACTCAGCAAGGGCATTTCTTTTCTCCCTTTCTTATACAGCGTCAATACAAATTGGAAAATGCCCTCCCGATCATAGAAGGACATCTTCCATTACAACAAAATGGAAATGAATGGAATTAATACGATACGATCGTCCCTCTATGCTATGCTGTTCGATGTATGTGCACGTGCAGTCTTTAGTCCATTAGTCGCCCTTTACGACATCCAAGTCAAGAGAGGGGTTGGTGTAAGTATTCTTTTAGTGGACCGCTACACACATGGCTCTAATGTAAAATTAAATCCATGTATGTTAAATAAAGACAGACAAAACGAAGGAGTTTTAAAATGGGCTTTATCTAGTGACGATAAGGCCGAAGGTGGAAGGTGGGAAGTACCATCCGCTGGGATCGGACCTAGGACCTTTCAGTCTAAGGTCGGTGGCTTAAGGGGAACCCCCCGGTCGGCGAAAATTCCGGGCCCTCGCGGGTGTTGCGCGGTGCGGGGTCCGCAGTAATTCGTAAGCGCCAAATTTTTTTTTATCAAAAAGCAAATAAAAATGTTTAGTTCTTTGGAAATCCAAAACAGTCAAGAAATCGAAAAGGTAAATAGGTGTTTGTGTTTATTATTTTATAAGAATTATTATATGTGCATTTATATGAAATTTTAAAGGTAACTACGAGCAAAATGTTTCAAAAAAATAAAACAAATTCAAGACAATCGCTGCTATACGCTGCGCTTCGCGATTGTCTTGAATTTGTTTAGGGAATTGATAAAATCGTGTTGTTATTTTAACATCCTCGTGATTTGATCAAATCACTTAGGGAATTGGCCAAATCTCTGTTTTTCTAATATGACTGCGACATATACACGATATGTCAAAAATAGACATAATAGTAGTTTTTGCTTTTTTTCTGTGGTATTTTTGTCTACAAACAGTAACATGCATAATTTTATTGAGTTTTGACAACTGTAATAACCGATATAGTTTGTCTTTCCCGCCATCGAAGGAAGAGAGAATATCGTCCGCGACATATTATCTCGTGTTGCGCGTACTAGGCCTGCTGGCCAGCTACCACCATCTATCTAAAGTCTGGTCTAGGTCCATAACAACAATGCTAACACCATTGGGGTGTTCCGATAGTTTAGAGATAAGATAGCCAGTTCCTCGGTGGTTTATTATTAATAGAAATGTTATAATCCTACTAATATTATAAACGCGAAAGTTTGTAAGCATGGATGGATGTTTGTTACTCTTTCACGTTTAAAGTATTGAATGGATTTGGGTGAAATTCGGCATACAGATAGTTTATAACCTGGATTAACACATAGGATACTTTTTATCCCGATACTCCCCCGGGAACGGGAACCACGCGGGTGAAACCACGAGTGGCCGCTAGTTTTTATAATAAATTATAATCCTCCACCACACATCCCTAAAATTCGATGTGTCACAAAAGAATATCTAATGGCGTGCCAGGGAGTCGGGAACTCGGGACCGTGATAAAAAGTAGCTCATGGCCTTTTGGAGCCCTCCAATATTTTCTGTCTCCGTTTTGACGTGACGGAAGACATAGTACCTACAGTCACCAGCACTAAGATGTGATGATATAAAAATATCTGATCATTGGTGGAAGTGGATTGGAGGATATTATAGGCATAGTATATATGCCTTCCACCAATAATCAGATATTTTTGCAGGCCGTCAATAGTCACATCTTAATGCTGGTGACTGTACTTAAAAAATAAGCAACATACTCATGCAAAGTTGTGCTCCCACAGTTGAGATAGGTAGTGGTTGAGGATTCAGTGTGAATAACGCTTTAGACATTGGCCATATTCACTTAGCATCAGGTGAGAAGGCCAAGCACTTACCCGATGTGAACTAAAAAGTATCTACTCTTGTTCGCGATAATAGTTACAATTTGCCGGATGGCCTAGCGCACTTGAAAGACTATTATTATATTCAGTGTCAATCAATCAAAACAATTTTCGAAAATAGAACGCCACATTTGGCGCCAAAACGCAGCATCTCATCATCGCCGGTCGCGGTCGCCAGTCGCCAGTCCGCAGTCGGCACGGGAGCGCGCGCCGCCTCACACACGGCCCCGCCCCACACACGCCGGCCAATCACCACACCGTACACCCTCGCGCAACACGCAAACTCGCATATTGATCTGCGGACACCGCTCGAACCGTTTACATTTCGACATATCACATGCTAAACACCGACAAACAATAACATATGCTCGATCGACGAAGGAAATTAAACCTTATCTCTACACGCTAAGGTTGCTTTTACTATGAAGTTGAAGGCGTCACTTACGCCGCGGCAGTATTTTGCAGGGGTGTAATTTATAATATCTCTGTCGTGTACACAAAAGTAAACTTTAACTCCTTGCAGCAATATTTAATATTCTACGTGTGTCTCTAGCATTTAAGCCCTTTCAACTATTTTGTAAGGACTAAGCCGTGTGTGTAGTTGTGAGTCCTCTCTGTAACAATAGAGAACAAGATAAGAGAATATTAAAATTTCAAGGTGACCACAGAGCGATATTAAAACTGGAATAATAATCACACTAGTTAATACCTACGTCTACTTAGTATATTATACCTATTATAAAGTTATGTAGGTATGTAGAGTACCTACTTCCTTTAATTGTTACAGTATATTTAAGTTAAAAATTAAATTAAAGTTCATTTAATTTTGTTTAATAAAATATCTAGAAATCATTTGCTTAGCTTTATTTCCCAAACTGATTTAATGCCCAACAAAGTAAAGATATGCTTTTGCGGTTTTATTATTATGTAAAATATATTGTAGTGTGCTCAGAGCCATCTTGTGTTACTAAAATGTAACAAGGTTGAAATGGCGTAGCTTTGCGCTGTGTAGTAGTAGCATGCTTCGTTTCTTGGGCAAAAATCCGCTCGGTTTGGTCGTTTTGTACGTAGTGTCTGCTACTTCATACTAGATGGCGCTCTAAAAGACTTCTAGCTAGGTAAATACAATATTTTTCAACCAAGTTCAAGACTGTAAATAAGATGCAGCACGTTCTTTTTATTAACATTCAATATGTCCATTTCTCTTTTATGAATTACTAGTTGTTTCCCGTAGCTTTGTTTGCGTTAATTTTTAGCAGTGAAAAGTAGCCTTTACCCGTCTTCAGTTTAGCTGATTATTAGCGGTTCCAGCGTGCAAGCGAAAAACTCACTTTTTCTAACTGCTAGGATTTATAATACTACATATTCGAGGAGTAAGCCCCTTCGTACACAAGGCTACGCAAATCTCCGATACTCGACGATTTTAGTCTCCAAGCGACTCCCGCTATACAAATCCATTGAGGTTCGTACACAAGTCGCGTCTCCGACATTTAATTTTGTCTCGCCACTCGCGTCGCTCCAGTCGCGCGCTACCTGCCAGTCGAGGTATTCGCTACTCGCGTGGCGATTTCCAAGACGGCAGAGCTATCATTAAATATTAAAGTTGCTGAGGTGGAGAAATATCGTTGCCTATATATACAACATTAGTATCGGAGATTTACGTAGCCTTGTGTACGGACTGTGCGCTACTCGATACTCGCGACTTGATACTAATGTCGTATACAACATTAGTATCGGATAAGCCATTGCAGATCCTAGACGGAGTAGGCGGTTACATTACAAACCCTATAGTATCACGTGCGTCATCATCCCTTCCCTTCATCATCCCTTACCACATTGTAACAGCTCCTAGAGTTGCCAGAATCAAATGAATGGCTTTGTAAGAGACATACTTCCTTAAATAAATGCCTGCTTTTGGCAGGCATTTATTTAAGGAAGTACGTAGCCATCTGAAAGCCATTTAATTTCTGCGTCTTTTGAGCCCTCATACGTCCTCATAGCCCAAAACCACTATATACCACGGGGCAAACACACTTTCAGCGAAAATGGGGCCCTACCGGAGCGATCGAAAAAACATTTTCAATGTTAAAATAAAAGTAATAAACAGGCCAAGTTCTCGTGATACTTCTTCAGTGATCTTAAAAAAATAATGTAATCAGAGAATTAGGAACCTTTTTTTTTTTTTGAGTGGAGTAAATGCATTACGCATGCGCATGGGACTCTCCCCCCAACTCCCGCTCCCCCATCCAGGCCCAGACCAGACCCGAGGGAAAGTCGAGGCGGGACCGGCCATAGGCACTCTGCCGCCCCGACTCTCTAGGCCATTGGTTCAAGGGAACCCCCAAACCGAATGCACCCCTTGTGCAACGAGACCCCTTGAGGTCACCCTCACGGGATTCGACCCGACAGCTCCTGAGCTGTCAACTCGAACTCTATCTCATCACTTGTGCCGGAGAGGCGGCGAGCGTCCGGATAGTCCGATCGCTCGCCGCGCCCTCAAACTCGTGCTAGATCCGTCACCATCTTCAGGGGAGGACCGCACCTCACGCTTCCGATGACGCCATGAGTTCAGCCCACGCCCTCACAAAGAATGCGGATACCTCCGCGCGGCAGCGGCTCGGACGCCACGGAAAGCGAGATCTCTCACTCACTCAGGAGAGGATCGCATGCTTCCCACGACGTCCAAGCGCCCCCGCGCCCTCGCATGCTTCCCACGACGTCCAAGCGCCCCCGCGCCCTCGCATTCTGCTACCTCCGCGCGGCAGCGGCTCGGACGCCACGGGTTGCTAGATCCGTCACCCTCTTCAGGGGAGGATCGCTCCTCACGCTTCCCGTGACGCCATGAGCCCCTCCCACGCCCTCATCCGTGCGACCTGAGAACCCTTAAGGGGCGGCCGTCTTTCGAAACGGTGTCCAGAAGGGACGCCTAACAAAACAAAGGACGACGCCCATAAGGGCGCCACCAATTTACCCCCCACAGGCCCAGAAGGGCCAAGGGGAGGCTGTGGGCCCAGAAGGGGCACCACCAACTTTGTTCGACACCCAGAAGGAGTGCCGGCAAGATCCCCCTGCAGGTCCAGAGTGGACCCGCTGTGCGGTCCAGAAGGGACGCGCTTTAAAGGAGGTGCGGGCCCAGAAGGGGCACCGCCTACTTTGGTTCGGAAGGGGTGCCAGGGTATTAGCATAAGACCCCTTTTCCCACGCTGAACGTGGGCCGAGAGGCCTTACCCCAGGGTGCACCACGAGGAGGTTCCCAAATTTGCACCCCAGAGAATTAGGAACCTAAGCCAAGTACAGTCAATGCAAAGGGAACCGATCCCCCTAGCATTATATTAAATGTATGGTAAGGGCGTCCGTTCACTTACAAATTAGACTGAACTAATTCTGACGAATTCACAGATTCAACATAGCAAGTTTTCAGAGCTTTCAGAGTTTCCCTCCTCTTTCTCTCCCGGGTTGACTATTAATGACAATTTTTTTTTTAAATTATCGACTTTTCCAAAATTTCTTTATACTATCCTAAAGCCCTTAATTTTCCGCGTCTATTAGGTCAGGATTCAAGATTCAATATCATTTATTCAGGTTAGGCCATGTTTAGGTTACAGCACTTATGAATGTCATTTATGCCATCGGTTCGTAAGTCTAACTATGGGGTGGGAGCCTTGTACTGAGAAGAACCGGCAAGAAACCTCAGCAAGGGCATTTCTTTTCTACCTTTCTTTTACAGCGTCAATTAGAATTGAAAAATGCCCTCCCTGTCATAGAAGGGCACTTTCCATTACAATAATAAAAACAAAGCAACTACAAGGACATAAAAATAAAAACAAAAAATATATTTAAAAAAAATAAAAAGTTCAGGTATTCATCAATATAAAATAATCAATGTAATCAATGTCTTACAGTACTTACAGAAAAATAAAAATAAGACTACAACTACTAATATACTAATAATAAAAATAAGTTAGCAAGAGCAGACCAGCCTCCACAGGCGGCACCCCGTTCACGAGTATGACATGGGAATCGCCATCGCTTCGCTCAACCATGTTTTAGGGAACGTAACGACCCGACGCACATGCCACCACCGCAGAGACATTTGAGAGAGCATGACACACTCGAGCAACTCCAATGAAGCAAGCAATAAAACATTTAGGCAACGTTTTACGCAACATAAGTTTTGAGTAGGTACCTATTGTCTGTAAGACACTGCTGATAAAGGCTATCATACCAGGGTAAAATGAGTTAGTTACAAAGAAAATGGACATAGGATAATCTATAGTGATTATTTTATCATTACCAGGCTGTTTTGTGTTGAGTTCCCTATGCATTGACTTTACTTGGCTAAGGTTCATAATTCTTAGATTTCATTATTTTTTAAAGATCACTGGAGAAGTATCACCAGAACTTGGCCTGTTTTTTACTTTTATGTTTTTGATTAATAACTTTCTAAGGCATCTCTTTTCTGTATGGTTGATTGTATGAACGAGAGAATCCCTAAAGGTGATGTGATCTTGACTGACACACTGTCATGTGACTTTGCAGCCCGCCGCACATCCCCCGACATAGAGTGTCCCCCGACGACGCATGCACGCACGCTTGGACTCGTCGTCGTCGTGATAGTGCTCCTTGCTCCAGATTAAAGGACACTGCGCAGTCGTTTGAAGTCGTATTTTGATGAACTTTATATTTGTGGATAGCTCATGAAATTCTGCATGTATTAAAACAATATTATTCCGAAAAAGTTACTTGTTTCCGAGAAAAATGAAGAAACAGTTCATGGTAGGTAACGAAAATTCAATTAATTCAAAATATTATTGTAAATACCATGTTTTTTATAGATGTCTATGAAGTGATTAAAGTACATTTAATGCGCTTTCAAATGACACCTTGGACAAGCAAATTGACCGCATAAGTGCGCTGCAATTGTAGGAAAACAAAACCGTCGGCGGCCATCTTTATGACGTCACTGATGCCCCCTCCACCAGGACCGTGTTGTGCCAAATGCTACCAATCTACACCAACCTTGTTCCGAGATATTTAAGTTTTAAGTTTGACATAAGTTTTCTATTGTTTTTTATTTCATTAAGTCTTAAAAAGTTTCATCATTGTGAAGATGTGAGAGTATTGTTTTCTTAGAGCATTCAACAAACTTGAATGCTCTAAGATTGTTTTAGATTATGACATAAACAATCAGTAATATTAGGTAAAAAATTGACAAAAGTACCTTTAACTCACTTGGTACAATCTGACAAAACAGGATTTTTCAAACAAATAAGTCCAAAAGGTACCAGTAACATTTTTCGTTATATTTGATTTTTTTATACATATTTTGGGGTTAAAAATGGTTACCGTAAAACGGGGGGACTAGGGATGCAGGGGGCAATGGGGACAAACTCGGGATTTTTTTTATTTGACTTTATTCATAAACTATAAAAGGTCATAGAGAGATTTTTTCTCCTTATTAGAATATTTAGACTTTCTAAAGCGTCAAAATGACAGTGAATAAAAGTCAAGACTAAGAGCGCGCAAAATTATTGTCTTGAAAACATTTTAGCTTACGCGGATGAAATCAGTGTTTGAGTGGTATTACGGCTTTATTTTGACGGATTATTTACATAGGACCCCAAAAAATTTTAATAAGGTATGTGAATTAATAAATATTTTTACTGAAATCATCATAATTGTAAGTTCCTGCATTTGCCGATATTTTTGGGGAGAAATGGGTCAGGTGAGGGGAGTATTGGGACGTTGAATGGGGCGTCTTGGGACAAGAATGGGGTAACTTAGGATGCCTTGGAGCTGACTTGAGACGACTAAGAGGTGAAATGGGACTATATAATAGGGTTGTCAAAACAATTTTAAAGCAATAATAATAATAATAATATTGTGCTATTTAAGTCGATAATTTTTAGGCAGTTTTTATTTTAAACTATACAGTTTCTCCATGAAAATAATTTATTTTTTTATTTACAGAACATGCCACGCACATACGAGCCTACAACAGGGTCAAAAAAAAATTTAGTTGTAAGCATTATTTAGAAGGAATGGTCTTTGATTTATGTTAATTAGTTTTAAATTTTCACTTTTAGATAAAAAAACGTCTCAATTAGATAAGAAAGAATTTATAATTTGTTTGTTTCATTTAATCTTATAATAGCTAGGTAGGTACTTACTATTATTCTTAGGAAGATTGTTTTTTTTTGCTAGTACGTAAATAATAATTAAAGCAATACTATTTGATTTGATATCATATCAATGTAACTATATTTCATTATAAAAAAAAAAAATATCCTAAAAGATATTTTTTTATTAAAAGCTGTATTTCTTGTTCTAAGGTACTACCGTGTAACAAGGCCCCCTTTTTTACAAATTGAAATAAAACCTATATTTTATCATTTAGAAGAAAAAGAGTGTTTACAATGAACGCTATGATTATTTCAAAATCCAAATAAAAGTAGCTATTGAAGCTACAATGATAATTAGTTAGGTTTTTAAACATTTTAAAAAAACCTTATTTTGGCCTTTATTAAACATGGCATGTCCAATAAGGCTCGTGCCGTTTTTAAGTCTTTTGGAGCAAAAGTAAGCATTAAAGACTTTATGGATATATACACATCAAAATTGTAACATTCATAAACTTCGATAAAAGCAATAGGATACTAAAATGATCAATATTTTATTTTAAAAAAATACTGTTCCACTGTGTAATAAAACAGCCGAGGTATCGAATTTTTAAGTGTTTATTGTATTAATATTAGATTTTACTTATACATTATTGTTATTTATGCTAAAATTAAATAATTATTGTTTATATTCCTGTTATTGTAATTCGTTGGGCCTTCCTAACCGTTGTGGGCTTTACAACACAAATTGAATATTTACAAAATAAAAAGCTATAAAATCGCACATGTTTATGTAAATATCAAAAGATTAATGATCAAATAAACACACTAAATAAAAATCTACAAACAAATCGTAGTATAAACAAGTAAAAACTGACGTTATTTAGGAGCCAAAATTAGTAATATGAGCGGCCGCAACCGATGTCGGCGAACTACCGGGTGTCACTGACAAGATGGTGGCCGCTCGCTGTCCGCTGCTGCGTTTCGGCGTTCATATTGATGTGTTTCATGCATGCATGAAGTTGGCACGGATCAAATGTAATAAACATAGTTTTCTGCGTTTGGGCCTTGGAAAACGGTGGGCCTTGTCACCCGGTAGTACCTTACTTATTCTTTGATATCCTACCTACCTAGCTTTAAAGTGTAGCTTGCCGCAAGTTGTACCTACATACGAACATCATTAAACTTTAATTAGTCGTAAAATCTTGCTAAGTTCATATGAAATAAACACTACCTACTCTTCTTAAAATTGGTTAAAATAAATGGCAGCCCAACTGGAATTACCGATTCTCCCCTCAACTGGTCCTACTGACCTCGGCTACGAGGTGAATAGGGATCGACAATATTTTTGCCTATAACTCGTTAAACCTGTAGTTAAATGAATATTAGCTGCTAACTATTTATATATTTATTCACCGGAAAGTAAATAGAAGCTACCATAAGTTACACAGTAGTCGTTTTAATGGTAAAAATCTATTGTAAAGTTCAAAATTGTCCTTATTAACCCCGTTTTACAATGAAACGCATAACGTTTTTCGCCCTTAACTGACTAGCATCTGTTATGTTAATGGCCATAATCGTCACTTGCTATAGTCTTTATAGCATCACTTTATAACGCATAACATAAATGGCCAAAATTTAAAAGGCATAACCATAGAAAGCCATAATTTCGATAAGCATTAACAAAAGGCATATGTTTTATTTGCCATAGTGTTCAGATTAATGTTCAAAAAGCAAACGAGCAGGCGGGTCACCCCGATGGAGAGTAACCACCGCCGCCAATGGACACCCGCAAAACCAGAGGAATTGCAGACGCGTTGCCGGCCTTTAAGGAAGGAATAGTAACTGAAGTAGGGGGGAAGGGGAGAAGGGCCTCCGGAACCCTCACTGGCCGGACGAAACAAAACAGCACCAAGTGCCATTATTTCACGCCGAATATTCGCCAGAGGGGGTATTACCCCAGGCGAGCCGGCCCAATGCGTGCTGCAACGCAGCGTGGCTCTACCACTCAATCAGTGTCACTCATTTAGCACCACCCAGGAGTCACGTGTCGTGTATGGTCTCAAGGGGTAAACCTACGGACGCGAGTAGAGTAACTTTAACCCCAATGGCAATAAAGAGTGCCGTGAGTAGGGCAGCTAGTATTTCTGTTGTTTAATAAAAAAAATAACCTCGATTAGGCTTTGTAAAACTATGACTTAATTTAATTTTGCGTTTTAAAGTAAGTACCTATGCTTTATAAGATTACGACCAAAAAATAATATAGATTTTGACGATTATGGTTTTTATTAATAAGTATGTCTTTCAACGATTCTGCGTTATTAAGTTTATGCATATTAAAAAGCTTGCTACAAGCTATTATGCTTTTTGAATTGTATACCGCTGTTAGGTCAATTAAAATTATGGCAATAAAAGTGCTTAATTTTGGTACACTTGCGCAATATGTTTTGCAGCACTGTCCTATAGCGAATAAGCCCCTAAGAAAAGTTCCAACCGGTATGTCGTGTATCGGCAAAAAATAAACAAGTTTATTCAATTGAGCTAATATGTACTATACGTACGTTTATTCATGGTGTGGGTTGGTTCCGGACTTCCCTTATTTTTTAATAACTTTGGCTTTAATATCAGATTGAAATCAAACTTAGCCACATGAAAATAGAGATGATTTCACGTTGGATGGTGTAAATGACGTAATTTTGGCCAAGATGTGGATTGGTATGATCTGGCACAACACGGTTCTTTAGAACTATACAACAGTCAGTTTCGATATCTGGAGAACACCCCAAACACATACATAGGCACCTGTTGTAGGTATTTACAAAACTTACATACGAGATTTTGTATTTTCTGCCCATGGCCGGCCTACTATTATTATTAGTTGTACCCATCCATTCCCATCATAATCAAATGATAAATGAATAAAACCAATTTTCATGTAAATACTTAAGTAGTTTATTGCAGTTAATAAAACATCAATTAAGTTTAGTTAATTGATTACAATTTCTAAACTTAACATAACAATTAAGTAAGACATTAATTACAATCTGTTAATCTGAACTTAAATAAAATATATTTCTGGTTGTAGTAAATTTTTTAACACAAATATTAATAAATAATCATTCATCTAATTAATAATAACAGAGTAAAACAACATAACCTAATACACCAATATATGTACTGCATGGTAATAAAAATAAGTTAGGGTCAACACATTCCTTATTAATAATAATAATTTGTCAATCTATGTTATGAGTTAAGAAGTTAATTGAATGAGTGTATATATGAATAATTAAAGCAATATTACTAGATTCGGACAAGCTTATTTTTTTAAGCCTAAGTTCTGTAAATACACCATTAATATAACATTATATGATAAAATGTAACCGTAAATCTAATAAAGGTATAAGTACTTAAGTTATAAATAATATATTAATATTTCACTGGTATCTAACTATCTATTTTCTGTAATTTAAACCCAGACAATAAATAAACCTAGTTTAACTAATTGCATTGAATTTAACATACTTAAATGGCAATAATTGCTGAATTTAGATTGTATTTATTATTTGTAAAAATATACAAATAGGTGTGTAAAAGCTTAAATATTCGTAGGTCTATCAGAATCTTTAGAAGGTTCATTTAAAACTAAAGGTATGTCTCCACCCCCGTTTCTCGGCACCCACCCAACAGCTTCATCGTCCAGTCTTTTCTTCTCCGCTTGCAATCTCTCATGTTCATCTATTTCTATTTGATACTTTGGTGTAGTAATACCAAATAGGTTTGCAAGCGATTCTCCAGCATAATCCACTGCATTTAGCACCTTGTTGCCGGATTTCCATGCATAATGAGAAAACCAGGGGCCCCATGTAAGAGATTTCTAAAAATAACAGAAACAACGGTTATTAATAAAAAATTGAAAATTTACACGATATAATCATATAAATTGTACGACATAAAACGTTATTCATAGCAGCGTAAAAAAATAGATAATTCGAGTCTATAAACGAACGAAGGTAAACATCTTCATAATTTTATGATTCATCGACGAGGCAACTTCGTCCTTGATCTGCCGTTCGTCTGCCTGCCTTTGTGTCTAAATAACTACCTATTTATTAAAACGTAACTATCTCAACATTTTCGTATCATTGTAAAAATAGCAAAGTACCTATGTAAAAACTTAAATACTTCAAGTAGCTGAACTTACGGGATCAACATTGTTTACAGCGGAAGGTTCACTTTTTAGATCGCTAAAACTTTCTTCTTCAAACTCTTCCAATACGCCATCGCTAAAGTGTAAGACTCTACTTGGCTTGTTTAATGTCACCACTACATTAGCGTTAGAATTCGTATTAGTCTCCATTTCTAATGACTTTCGAAAAAAAATTAGCAGTCACGTCGAAGAAAAATACAAAGCAACTTTGTTGTTTACTATTTTTATTTTTGTCAATCAATCAATTTGGCTGTCTGGCTGTCACTGACACAGTGACACTGATGACAGCAATTGACACAATTTTTTTTTTAATATTTGTTCCGTGAAGGAACAGGCTAAGATCAGAGCCTATACTGCCTAGTCATTAGTATTTTTATTTCTTTTTTTCCTGCTTGATGATAATGAGTGGTGATTAAGATGATGAATGATAAATGAAGTTCCCGAAACCTCTTGAGCCCTCAGTAAAGATGTGGGACTTTACTGAGGTCTCACACGGACTTCTTGAGAGAATTTGAAAAGTATGTTGAACTGTTTTGTTTGATTTGCCAACACTCATGCACGTTCACAAACACTTAACGGTTAATAATCCACTATTATTACAGACATGACGCTTCACTTTCCCGCCAAGAAGTCAGCAGCAGTCCTTCTTTTTTTTTATTATTTCATCATGGACCATGAACCACGTTCATGTCATGGATCTATTATTTATTATTACCCCACACATTGGTTATATAAACTATTGTGTTTATGTGTGCGTTACTAAAATGTTACCAGCTTTATAGTGTCACTTCCTAAATATGGATTAATGTTACACAATATCAAGAACAAATACCACGTCTCTACATAACATCTCTCATTTTTGTGTCGGATGTAGAACGGTTAGGATAAAAGAAACGAAAACATAATTTCAACAACAATGTATTGTGCATCAAATATCAATAACTCTTTGAGAAATTTTACACTAGGTACCTATATAAAAAAAATAACATCTGAAGCCAAATTATAATGACTCTTATTTATTGAGAAACAATCCGTGGCCTAAATTGTTTATTTCTAACATTAATAACAACGTAAGTTTAACTTTTAATCGCTGTTTTTAAATAAGGATCAATCTGAATAACAAAGTCAAGATTATTTAAGTGAAAAAGATGCATTGCTGCCTTGGTTCTAATGTTTCTTCAGTACTGCAACTACTGCACGATTAAACAACCTGTAACATAAATACCTCATCTTAACTTTGTGGAATACCGATCCTGAAGTAGGGTAAAAATATCCGAAACGACCATGTGTGGCCAGTATATTTGCGTGTTTTGTCTCTTTTGATGTGCCTTGAAAAACCGACAGCGTTCCGGTAAGCCGTATTTGTTATTGGCTGTATTTGCGGTTTACCAAATAGGCAAATAGGCAAATACGGCAATCGTTTTGGCTATATTCTCCACACATGGAAGTTATTTGTCAAATACAGTAAATATGCGAATACAAATAGCCATGTGTGGAGCCACCATTACGATGTTATTCTTGAAATTGCTCTATTGACTATTTTTATTCTTTCGTTATTACAAATTACAAAAAACTTTTATGTAAAATATTTGAGTAGTTTGATAAGACAACCCTGAGTCGGATTACTGTAGGTGCTTCTAATACTGTGGTTGTAATCACGTCTATAACAGGTTTGGTTTCGGCTGAAAATATAATCAAACCGAACTTTCGCTTTCGGTTTCGGCAAAAAAACATGTTTCGGTCGGACACTATTTAACATTATGTAACAACATAATGTTAAAAAGAAGAATACTTCCATAAAAATGAGAAATAAAAATATTGTGATTAAAAATAATGATAACAAATAGTAGGTATTGAACGCGTATCGACTGGTGGACATTCTAAATATAAGTCTGGCTTACGAAAGCTGAACCTCGTAGTTATTTGATTGGCAACACTTTGCCTCTATGTGTGTCAATCTGGGGAGTCATGTCGTATGTCAAATTGAAATTTTTCTGAGAAAATTGCAGCTGCGTGAGTGACTCTGTGTTACCCTGTCATGATTTTTTTTTAAATTGCCGCATTTTTCCAGGTTCAGCTTTCGTTGGCCAGACTTCTACCTACCTAATAAACACATCGTTATTCAATAAATAAAATAGTGATTTTAATTTGGCTCTATATGTTGTGTATAACCGGAGAATACCGGTTTTTCTCCGGTGTTTTTACCAATATTTCTCCGGAGATCTATGCTCCGGTGCAAACCACTCACAGACATATAATATGTCTGTGAAATCACTAAACTAAATAACCGTCTTGAAATCAAACATAGTTCAGATTTTTAAGATCGAAGGCTGTTTGATCTAATACTCTTTGCCTGAAAGGTAGTGAAAAATAAGAAACCAAAACACAAAGAAAGACACAATTGACAAATTTTGTAAATAAAATCAATAGATACGTTTTAGCGAATTATTTGTTTGATTTCAGTTCAAATTTAATTAAAATCAATGAGGCAATACCGCCAGATCGACAAACCGCCAGCCGACAAACGCCAGAGAGACGCTACGCATACCACATGCAATTCAGAAGCAAACGTAATGGCAGATTTCTGCCGAGGATGTTTAACACTATACGAGAAACCTGCAGAACTTTTACAATACACTGAAAAGAACAGAAGATTGTATGTTTATTCAACTGGTATTCAAGTAAGCTTTTTCTTTTCTTACCCAAAACCCGTTAAGGGCAAAATTTTTTGTACATTTTCTATGTAGGTATAATACCAATGAATTTTATGCTACACGCTCGATATAATATATATTCGCGTTAATTGGATCTCGATCGCAGGGAGCCAATTCTCAGTTCATGATATTTGCTATCGAATTTGATATTATATCAAGTGTCTTGTATCAAACCACAGACAATATATATTTTATTGATATACAAACTATTGTATATTGTGTTACCTGGGGAGACTAACCTCGTAAGCCTTGGCAGGCAGTTAGTCTAGGAGACGCGAACTCCGAAATCAAATTGCACCTGCTGCCTTGCAGGGAGGTATTGCATTACCAAAGGCTAGGGTGTCAATCCGAAATTCTGATGTGTTGCACCTTGGGAAAGTGCTACACTACTTCCCCCAACTCCATATCAAATGAGCGATAATAATGAGACTGTTTTGCCATGCAATCCGGCTAGCACCCGGCGCTCGCAGGTACCCGGGCCTGTGAGTGAGAAATTGGTTACCGAAGACTTTGAAGAGGTGGGCACCCAGGCCTCTTCAACAGTTAATACTACTGGTCTTAAAGAAGGTAATAGAAAGCTAAATCAGCAAGTTATGGCTACTACCATTGATCAAACACCCGTTAAAGCTGCCACAAAAAAACTAGTTCAGCAAGTACTTGTTCCAACACAGACCCAGAAGCAACTCTCTGGAAAAACATACAGCAGGAACTAACCAAAACACTAATAAGGAACCCCTTAGAGACAATCCTCAAACGCAAACCAACCTAGCGCAAAAAGTTACGGACCCAGAGGAAACCATAGATTTGACAACATGGCAACAAGATAGAATCCCGGAGTGGAAGAGGAAGAGGCAAGACACAAGCCCAACTCAAACTACAACACAAAAACGACCCAAAACAGCCACCTTTAGTATACCAACATACAATAGGTTCCAAGAACTTCAGAGTGAATGCGATGAAGACGCCAACCATAGAACACCGCAACCAGCTCCAAAACCGGAACCCATATTTGTCACGGGAGTCACTGACATAAAGAAGCTAAAAACATACCATGACAACTTTGAGATCCGGCCATATAGTCAAAATAATGCCGGCCGACGTCAACACATATAAAATAATAAGAGCCAACTTCGTGGCGAACGATGTCAGTCATTACACATATAAACTGAAAAGCGAAAGAGCCTATCGAGTAGTTCTACGTGGTCTTCACTCATCAGAAGACACTGAAGTTATTAAAAAAGAACTTTTCGAACTAGGACATGAAGTCAGGCACATCACCAACGTGAAACACAAAACCACAAAATATCCGCTACCCTTATTTTATGTAGATTTAGAACCGAAGCAAAACAACAAAGAAATCTTCAAAATCAACCGAGTAAGCCACATGAAAATCTCATTTGAAGCACCATAAAAAGCCGCAAAAAGCTAGACATTCTACAGTGCAAGCGATGCCAGAGATTTGGACATGCCAGAAACCAATGCCACAGGCCATTCAGGTGCGTAAAATGTGGCGAAGAACACCCAACATCAAGCTGTCTGAAAAGACCAGACACTAACGCCACTTGTGCAAACTGCCAAGAAACACATCCAGCAAGCTACAAAGGCTGCTCAAAATATAAACAGTACAAAGAGCTACTTATGAAAAACAAAACAAAAAAGACCAACGACTTCAAAGAAAATACAAACAACATACCACAAAACCCAAGCCGCAATTACGTACTTGAAACTGTACAAGAAAGCAAACAACACAAAAAACATAACTTTCACGAGCACCCGAAACCTAAAATATCATAAGCACAAGCCACAAAATCTAGCAGTCTGCCGTACTTAAGCTAGAAAAGGGTTAACCCCAAGTAGTCGATTTTGAGATATCGTCAAAAAACGTGGGAAATGATGTCTCTAAAAAACTATATTAGATAGAGAAAACGTTCTTCTTCACAAAAATAGGTCATATTGTACACTACCTTAGGGTATTATTCTCATTTTAAAATATTGACAGTAAAATGCCTAAAAATGTTTTTTTTTAATTAAGCTAAGTATTTTTTTCTAAAGTTAAAATAATTACGGCACTAAAACAGGGTTAACCATACCGTAACTTACTTTTAGCGTAGTAATTTCGGGTAACTGTCACAATCAATAATTTACTTCAAAGTTATTCAGAAATGCTTAGCTATAAGATAGCTAAGCTTCTTAACTGGTTTATAACTAAGCTTTCTATATAAAAACAGCAGCACAATCCTAAATAAGATAATGGCTAAGGTATTGTAACCTTTATGTAACTAAGAAAAGGAAATATTCTATAAAGTATAGCAAGAATTTACAAGACATTACTTAGCTAAAATAAAGTTATGTATATATTATTCGTGGTTAACCCTGTTATAGTTAAGCAAAGATCATTGATAAATTGAAAAAATAAAACCATTAATTCAAAGAAAATGTGTTATAAAAACATAAAACTTAAATTTAAAAAAATAAAAGCTCTCTTCAAGCAAATTATACAACATCATAAAATTTTACCTTATCGTAGTTACATCGTATCTTCCACGTCGTATTTTAAAGTAATAAAATTTCTCGAAAACGTTTAACATGAGATCACTAAAATTTTGCAAAAGCTTAAAATAATTCTGTTTTAAAATTGTTTCAATTATACATTATAAAATTAAAAATCTGTAAGTACTTAGCATAATAATTATCAAAATTAGATCCATAACATTTCACGTAGTCACACAACATTACATACTTAATACTTCTGAACATGAAAGCATAAGGTCGTATCTAGAAAAAGTCAGGTTTTCAAGAGAGCCAAACAAAATTTTGATATATTTTTGTCAAATCTTAATACAAAATCAATTATATGTAACAGTTTTTTGAGTCTTACTTATGGTAACCATTGTATATGACTGCACTATAATTTTATGTTTCAATGCAGCTTTATGGTTTTAACTTCTAACGATGATAAACGTCTGATATAAGTATGTTCTTGGTGACTTAAAAGTAAATTATGCATGAACAATGAGCTTTGAGCATACGACTCCCTACATCATCAGGTTTCTTTTTGGCCATTGTAGAATGATACGGAGATCCTTGCAATCTCGCTAACTTGCTTTTCCATTTAGCTGGAGTCACAACTTTCTTTTATACTTTTTGCGACATTTCTGACTCATAGCTGTTATTTGTACCTGTCTCCTGAGTGTTATTGCTGTTTATTGAATTTGGCAAATTAATTGTCCCATTAAGCCATGATACCATAAGTAGGTATATTTGAATCGCGATTCAAGCTGTCAACTCCCCTCGAATCAACAACATTTTTGGGTGAAGCATCAAATATTAGGCACAGTTATTTGGTTTATGGACAACTATAGTTTTGCAATATTTTTATTGTTGTGGTAAGATAAAACTTTCTTTGTTATCAGAATCACTGCTCGAATAACCCTTTGCAATTACATTGACGCTTACAACAGTCTCTAGACATGGCTTCTTTGTAGGAGGTAGAAAGTAATTAGCACTGTCAGATGATTCCTTTGTAGGACCTATAAGATCTTCTAATGTTACTAATTCAGTCATTATCTAAATTTACTGGACCGTCGTTCTCAGATAGTGAGGATATGTGACGTTTCACAGGTAATTGCCATTTTTTTTATCAAGAAGTGTCAGAAGTTTTTCTGTAGAAAATACGCATCTTTTCACTTGATATACACGATTAGAATGTTGTTGTTTGTTCTGATAAATTGCTTATCTCACTACAGCTTGAATCATAGTTGTCTTCATTAGGTTCATAATTTTTGTCCTTAACAGAATCGTCGCTATTGTAGTCAAGATTAACTTCCGATTCATCATTAACATTCTCATGAAGGGTTTTCTTAAACGTATTTTCCAAAGACCAATTAAAAAGTTCTTCCATCAAGTCATCTAAAAGAAAAAAAAACGTTTCATATTTAAGTATAGGTACAGGTAGGTATTTTAGTTATTGTGAAAATCCCCCATTCATGTTATTAATAAAAAGATAAATAAAACTTGTCAAACAACGTATGACTTCTTCAATACTATTATTGCTTTCCTTGGGTTTTGAGATGTTTTTAAAATCGAAATGTTAGAATTTTGTTGTTTTCTTTTGCCATGGCTTTTGTTAACTAAAACATAATTATTTATTTCAAATGGAATTTATAATAAAATCAATCATCATTCATAATTTAAGTTGTAAATGCAATTTTATTACCTTTTTGAACAAACGTAGGTAATAGTTTTTAGGAAGGTTACTAATGTTTGTGCATTGCTCCACCCGCGAGAATTTAGTTTTAGATAAATTAGTGTTTTGTTTCATCCTGAAGATGCTACTAAGTAGTTGAAAATGTACGTACCTATAAATAGTTTTCAACGCAGTTCGACACAAGCTCCGCACGGCTGTAAGCGGCGCGCGGCGTGATAGGGAATCACTTCTTTGACCTTTCTTGTAGGTATACATTTGGTATTCTGTCAATAAAACAGCCTCAACTTTAACCACAGCCGTGACCGCAACAAAGATGTGACGGCTGTAACATCTATGACCACACTCATGCGCACAGCGTCTATATGTCGCTTAAAGAATCGCATAGCTGTATATATAACTTGTGTGGCAGCAAGTACATACCTACTAATTTGTATGGTAGCAGCGGTACAGCGGTCGTGGTCAAGCTATACAAGTAAAATCATAATGTCTATAATAAAAACCTATATTCAAGAAATGACTTACCTTTCTATATTACGAGACATTGTGTTTTAGCTGGAGCGCAACGAAATTCGCCGCTCGTAGGCTCTCCGGCCAAATCACAGACAGAACAATATACTGTAATGGAATTAGATTTGACAATAATTGTCAAATATTGACAAATATACATATACTTAACAATACACAATACAATAATTGTCAAATATTGACAATTATTGCAACTGCCGTGTGCGTCCACACACGAGATGCAACTGCAGATAACTGTGTTCTAGCCTTTTAATGTGGCTTAACCTTTTTTAAACCAAGGATGACGTGTATAAAATGAATTTATTTTACTTGGCAAAAGAAGGGTTAAAGGATCTTAACTGATTTGTAATTAAGTTTTTGTTGTTAACCTATTTATAGTTTAGTTTTGTACGAACATTAGCTTAAACTATACTAGCCTTTAGCAGGGTTAAAGTCCCTTAACTTAATTTAAGTGTAGCATAAATGAATAACCCTATTAAAGCTAAGCAATTTATACAAAAATATCTAGACTTCGTTAAGTTATGATACTTTAGCCCCCTTATAGACTAGTATTGTGGCTTAGCTGATTTTTAATTAAGTAAATCATAAAAATAGTGTCACTTAACTGTTCACCGACAAGCTGTATCTCTATAACTAATAATGATACAGGTATGGTACCTAGATCAAAATGTAAAGAATTTTGCGCTTTGTAACTTTGCATTATTAACTCAAAATTGATCAAACGAGGGTTAACCCTTTTTTAGCTTAAGTACGGCAGTATTTGCGATCGGTCGCCAGACCATAAGCGAATTATTTGTGGTGATTGAATGATTATTTTTAGCAAAGCCGCCAGCGCGGCCCTGCTTTATTAGAAAATGTGGCTTCTTTTTAAGCGCTTCACTATTGCTGATTGATCTAACAGCTCAACAACGAGAGGGTTAGGGTGGTGAGACAGACGCTCTCTGTGCCGATGCCGGAACCGCTCGATTTCCGATGTCACGGTCGGCATGTTTAAGTATTCGTGAATTTCGTCAATTCTTCGTGAACCAAGGAGCATCAACGATCGTCCTCAAAATCATATTCTGCACTCGTTGGAGACAGAGAATGTTGGACTTGCTGGCTACACCCCACAGTTGAATGCCATACGTCCAGACTGGCTTAAGGACGGAGTTGTAAATAAGGAGCTTGTTATCCACTGATAGTACTGAGTTTCTGCCCATAAGCCAGTACAAGTTTCGGAACTTTAGGTTGATTTCATCTCTCTTTTTCTTGATGTGGTTTTTCCAGGTTAGGCGCCTATCTAAGTGGAATCCAAGGTACTTCACGCAGTCAGAGTGTGGTAGAAGGTCGTTGCCAAGTTTTACAGGTGCGCAATTACCCTTCCTCGGTGTAAAAGTGACGTGCTGAGATTTAGTGGCACTGGCACGAATTCGCCATTTGCAGAACCATTTGTGTGTGTCATCAAGTTGATGCTGGAGAGTGTTGCTAGCTATTATGGGGTCAGCATCAACTGAAAGGAACGCCGTATCATCAGCGTAGGTCGCAACTGTGATGTTATTTGATACGGGTAGGTCTGACGTGAATATGGTATATAGTACAGGACCGAGAACCGATCCCTGAGGAACTCCAGCTTCGATGTTGTGCAGTCTTGATCTGGCATGCCTCTGCTTGACTTGGAAGGAACGGCCAGAAAGGTACGATGCTATCAGAGGAAACATCGAGTGTGGTAATTTTTCTTTCACTTTTGCTAGCAGTCCCTTGTGCCAGACTCGATCGAATGCCTGTTGGACATCGAGGAAAGCAGCGGAGCAGTATTTCTTGTGTTCGAAACTCTGACGAATCGAAATAATATATATGATATACTCGGTGGACTTGTTCGATGGTTGAGTGAGCCTTACGGAAACCAAACTGGTGAGATGGCGTGATACTGCAATCGTTCATGGCTGCAGTGAGTCTAGTGAGGAAAATTCTCTCCCATAGTTTGGAAAGCACTGGAGTCAAACTTATGGGTCTATAAGACGAGGCTTCTTGTTCAGGTTTCCCAGATTTATGAATCATAACCACCTGTGAGATCTTGCAGAGGGTCAGAAAGTGACTCGTTCTAAGGATAGCATTAAATAGGCAAGCTAGGAATGTAATGCATTTTTTTTGGCAGGTTTTTTAATAACGTGGGAGTAATGAGGTCAAATCCGGGAGCCTTTTTCAGGTCAAGATTTTTTATTTCTTGCGCAATTTCCTTAGGTGATAGAGGTTTAATAGGCAGGCATAACTGAAAATCCTGACTTAGGATCTTCTCCACATCTGATTCGTCCGCGAGTTGATCGTTTGGTTTAAAAACGTTAGCCAGGTGGCTTGCAAAAACTTTAGCCTTCTCTGTGTCAGTTCTTGCCCATTTTCCACACTGAGATCTAATAGGATTAAATGACTGTTGAGGTTTTTCTAGGGTTTTAGTTGCCTTCCAGAGAGAGTTCGCCTGAGCCTGAAGGGGACCTGCCTTTGAACAGTGTAGACAACGTCGAAGCGACTATCGAATCATTTAACAAGCTTATTCACGTGGCGATCAGCGAATCCACGCCTATTCTGAAACCAAAAGAAAGACTTTATTCCAACTACTCCAAACAGCTTAAGGATAAAGTAAATGAAAGAAGACACTTACGAAAAAAAATGGCATTCCACAAGGTATCCTTCCGACAAAAAAGCCTTCAACAAGGCCTCTGAGGAACTTAAACTCATGATTCACGAATCGGCAAACGAGCTACTCCATAATCAACTGGCTAACCTTACACCTAACAAAGATACCAAATACCGCTGTGGAAAATAACGAAAAGACTTAAAAGACCAAAAGTACATATACCACCCTTAAAAGCTACTGATAACAGGTGGGCTAAAACGGAACTTGAGAAGGCCCAAATATACGCAGAGCACCTAAAAGATGTGTTTCAACCTTTGCCTAGCAAACAACCTGAACACGATAGGGAGGTTGCTGAATATCTTGCTGCACCACTGCAGATGTGCTTACCCTTGAAAAGTGTTAGCCCCGGAGAAGTGTGGCAAGAAATCCTAAAACTACATATGGCTAAAACACCGGGCTACGATCTAATCGATGCACACTTGCTCAAGCAACTGCCAAGAAAAGGTGTAGTTCACATTACAGCTATCTTTAATGCCTGCATGAGACTAGCAATGTACCCTGCCCAGTGGATGATTGCGCAGGTCATCATGATACTCAAACCAGGCAAACCGCCTCACGAAGTAGGCTCTTACAGACCGATAAGCCTGCTCCCAGTCTTGGGTAAGCTCCTGGAAAGAATATTGCTCAACAGAATGCGCAACTACCTACCGGCCGTAATTCTTCTTCACCAGTTCGGTTTTCGAGAGCAACATGGAACTCTCCTTAATTCACTAAGTTTATTGGTACTGGCACCTCGAGACCAACCGTTAGGTTATGCAAGAAGTGCCAGACGTCCCTGCGCCAGTAGAACACTCGCGCAGGAGACCACCAACGTTAGGTCTTGACGCCAAATTAGTGCCCGCCGCAGCGCGCTCTTCATTCGGTACTCATAAGACTAGTGTCTCAGGAGAGTATCCCCGTGAACACGTGTAGTTCACTGCCTATTGTCCAGATAGGTAACCGGAGCTGTCAAGCTCGCTCACTTCTCGTTGCACGAAGGGCACAACTCGCAGTTGCCACTGCTAGGGTCGTCGACTCTAAAGTCGACACCCAAGTGTCCACCTTGGTAGCGGAGTAGTAAGCACACTCACTTCTCGGAACCCATCCGGGCGCCTAGCCAGTTCCCACGTCCTACGCGGCTGGCTGGACCGGAGACTTACGGCATCTAGGAGGCCGCCTTTACTAGTTATCCAGACTAGTACCGGAGATGTCAACACCAATGTCCAATGAGAACCACCGGACAAAGCTGCCAACTATAAGGGAAACTCACGTTCCCCGCAGGACTTTTCGCTTCTGGCCCCTCAGAGACCGCTACTAGGCCCCGCTCGCTGTGCACGAGTTTGGAAGTCCTGGCACACAATACCAGGACAAACGAACATTCCCAAGCTCTACAGCTAACCACACGCCACTACGAGTTCAACCCATGTCCGGATCCCGCCGGAGGCGCCTGCTTAAAGGCACGACCAGCGGGGGGCTTGAACCGGAACCCCGTAGTACCTCTGAAAACACATCCGGACCCGTAGTTCCAGGAACATGCAACATGCAGCAACATGAAACTGTGGAACAAATACACCGCAATACGGACATTATAAGTCGTTCGCTGGAGTGCAAGCAGTACTGCTCTGCCGTCTTCCTTGACATTAGCCAGGCGTTTGACAGGGTGTGGCATGAAGGTCTTCTATACAAAATTAAAAAGCTGCTGCCCCACTCATTCTTTCCGATCTTAAGGTCATATCTTTACAAAAGATGTTTTGAAGTTAAATATAACAATGAAACTGCTCCCTTACACGGAATCCTCTCGGGCGTGCCGCAGGGAAGTATATTGGGCCCCGTCCTATACTTCATTTTTACTGCTGACCTGCCAACTCACGTTGACACTACAACCGCCACGTATGCAGATGACACAGCTATTCTGTCGGTCCATGATTGCCCGTCTGTAGCGTCCGCCAAACTACAAGCTCATGTTCTCGAAATAGAAGAGTGGCTGGACAAATGGCGTATTAAAGCGAACCAGGGTAAATCCGTGCATGTTACTTTCACTCTGAGAAGACAGACCTGCCCACCAATAAGACTCCATGATGAGGAAATACCCCAATCTGAAGATGCCAAATACCTGGGTATGCATCTCGATCGACGACTCACCTGGAGAAAGCATCTGGACCAAGCGTAAACAGCTAAACACTAAACTTAGAGCGATGTACTGGTTGATAGACCGTAAATCAAGCTTGTCTCGAGAAAGTAAAATAGCTATCTACAAGACCATCCTCAAACCAATTTAGACCTATGGGATACAGCTGTGGGGTACTGCTAGCAACAGCAACATAGAGATTCTTGAAAGATTCCAGAGCAAGACATTGAGAGCGATGCTGGACATACCCTACTACGTGAGCAACAGATACATACACGAGGATCTAAAAATCAATACCGTCAAACAAGAGATTGCTAGGTACAGCATGGGCTATCAGACGATAATATCAAACCATGTTAATGAGCTGGCATTGAAACTGACAGGCACAGGAAGTGTCATTTATTCCCGACTAAAGCGGCATAGTGTCCCTACGCTGTCCGCGAGATTCAACCTCACATGAAGGGAATGCCTAGGAATTCCTTCTGCTGACATTGCTACAACTAAACAAAAACCCTAACTGAATGGCTCATTGTGTTAACACAGATTGCCAGGTTACAGAAAGAAAGGAAAAAAAAATTGTGTTAATGTAATGTAATATACTTGTAATAATTTTTTTATGTAAATTTATGTGCTGCAAAGCAAAGAAAAAGACAAATTGTTTAAGTGTTCATGGAACGAATGGAACGCAAGGATGTCAATGTGTCAGACTTTTTTATTTATGCTCAGTGATTGAGGTTAATTAATCATAAATTCGTAAAGGTCGTGTTATTATAATATTCTACATTAGTCGTTAAATTAATTATGGAACCAGCGGCGAAAAGAGAAAATGATATCCAACAAATCCACAAAAGATGAGGCTCATCCAACTTTTTCAACTTCTTCAACGAAATTTTCAATAAAATTCAGTATAAAATCGTCATTGTTCTTAATTTACTAAAACAAAACAATAAAAATGCAAAAAAATCTAAAATATAGCTTTGACACTTTACAGTTTAGCAACAGACGATAATTTGTATCGGCTACGCTTGACCACTCGTTGCGTATTGAGTGCTGGCACTGGATAAATATCACATTTGGTATCACGAGAATACCGAATGTCAAGATTAGTTGATATTCGCTATATATCAATGTTATATCAATGGTGTGAGAATTGGCCCCCAGGATCACAATATTTATCGACTGTGTAGTACTGGGTATCGACGGTATCGACATAGTCTTCAAGTTGATATTTATCGTCATTCTGTCAGTGTCAAAAAAAAATTGGTATTTATTTTATAAATTGGTTCTGGCGCTTGGTTTCTTCTGTGTTATCAGGTTTATTATGATAGCAACACAAGCTTTTATACTATAATACAATATTACCACTCATTGCTGGCAGGCTGGCACTGACTTGCTCCTGTACGCGACTACCCAGTGTGAGAAGTTGAGATCAAATGATGCCAATAGATATCAAGTGTGTAGCATCCTAGCCGATCCAAAATATTACATCTATATCGGGATAAATATTAAGTTGTATAAATATACTCTGATTCATTCCAGAAATAACATATTGTCTCATGTGTTTCCAGGTGAAACGCAATGATGCAATTTTATTCCAATTATGCAAAGATTGCTATGCAAACATGCTGATGTCTTGTAAGTTCAAGAAACAATGCAGGACATCCGACAAGAAATTCAAGCATTATGTGTCATTGAAGGAGGCTGGGGATGCTTTTGATCTTTCCAGCTTCCTTAAAACGAATGAGGAGCCCCTTAGGTAAGCATTGTTAACATTAATCATCTTGCATTTAGAGCAGATCCAAACATTTGGAAATTATTCAGTATTCTGCATATCTGTAATGTTCATATTTGGCCGAACCGAATATTAAGTTAAATTGAATATATCTTACAGGTTTCCATCATTGAGTGGAAGTAGTACACCAGCAAATCAAAGAATCAGGGATGATGATAATGGTAATAACAATAAAAATCAACCTTTTTTTTGAAATTATTTATCATAATTTCTTTTGTATAGTGTAATTAAGTGTTCACATATTTTCATCTGTGCGTATCATTTTATATAATGACAAATGAAGTAATTTCAAAGGACATAATGTCCATTGGATATAATTTTTGCTTATAAATAAAAATAGCATTTTAACCCTAAATCAATTTCAAATATTGTCTTAAAAAGTTAATATGTTGGCTTTTCGTTAAGGTTGTGCTAAAAAATTCAGTGACAGAAACGAATCGTCGTAAAACTGACTCCACGTAGACTTGTCTGCCCTGCGCTAGAGTGAAATTTAAGCCCGTGCCCGGAGCCGTGGCAGAAACCATGCCTGTTGCATCCTGCATGCCTGCTTGTAAGATGCATGCCTGCTTGCATGATGCATGCCTGCCTGCATGCTGCATGCCTGCTTCATGTTGCGTGCCTGCCTGCATGCTGCATGTCTGGTTGCATGCCTGCATGCCTGCTTGCATGCTGCATTCTTGCTTGCATGCTGAATGCTTGCTTGCAGGCTGCTTGCATGATGCATGCCTGCCTGCATACTGCATGTCTGCTTGCATGTTGCATGCCTGCCTGCATGCTGCATGCCTGCTTGCATGCTGCATTCTTGCTTGCATGCTGCATGCTTGCTTGCATGCTGCATGCTTGCTTGCATGCTGCATGCTGTATTCTTGCTTAAATGCTGCATGTTTTCTTGCTTGCATGCTGCTTGCTTGCTTGCACGCTGCTTGCTTGCTTGCACGCTGCTTGCTTATTACATGAATAATGTTTTATATGATTAGATTATTATATCAAAGGTATATTATATCAAAGTACATTATATCAAATGAAATTATAGAATCTAAAATTATATTAAATGTTTATTATTTTATGTCAGTTGTTATATCAAATGAAATTATATGAAATGAAATTATATTATCTGAATGTTAGACCATAAGTATTTTTATCAAACATTACACACCTTTTATATATGTGGATACTATTAGAATAAATTATAAAAAAGGTACAATTGAACATAGTTTGTCAAAAATAATTAAATGTACACGAAACAAATTAGTAATTAAATAGTGTTGGCCATATTATCACTTATCATTTGATGAGTACCTAAATTGAGTATGAACATTTCAGATTCAACATGCACCAGTATCCGAAACTTCATGTCAGACATACTTCAGGGTGAAGAGATGCCCGATTCGGAAGCTCGTATAATCAAAGAAGTTATTGAAGAGGAGACTGACGTTCTGGATGACTCGTTGGACTCACAGTGGCTTCAAGATGACGCCTCAATAGATACTGATTTTAGGCTTGATTTTAGGTGATTTAAATGCAAGTTTTAAGGAACTTAAAACTATTTTAATGGGACCTAACACGATTAATTTTTGTAAGTAAGTACATACTCGTATCTACTTACTGCTTGACGTTTCGGCCGCGATGCTGCGGCCGTGGTCACAAGCGAACTGGCGGTTCGCGGCGTCGTCGGCTCGGCTAGGTCCCGTTAAAATAGTTTTAATGCAATGCAACGCGATAGTTTAAAGTCTAATTTTAAGGAACTGAAAGACATGCTACAAACAAGTATGCTTATTACAAGCGTATACGTAATAAGCATGCTAATTACTAGCAACGCTTTGACACACATACTACTAAGTAGCAATTGCTCAATAGTGGCATGCTTTCGTGCTAGTAATGAGCATGTCTATCGGTACCTTTAATGTATAAGAAAACTTGCCAATTGGATATTTGACAGTTGTAACAATAAATATGAAATACTAGCGGCCGCTCGCGGTTTCACCCGCGTGGTTCCAGTTCCCGTGGGAATATGGAGATAAAAAGCATCCTATGTGTTAATCCAGGTTATAAACTATCTGTATGCCGAATTTCATCCAAATCCATTCAGTAGTTTTTACGTGAAAGAGTAACAAACATCCATCCATACTTACAAACTTTCGCGTTTATTATATTAGTAGAGTAGTAGGATGTCGGATATGGTAGTTTATAATTTTATAAATTTGCGATTTTTTATCTGTGAATAACAAGACCCGAAACACGGGCGGTCATGATTGAACTTCGTGTGACGTCACTTCTCACAAAATAAACAAAAACTATCTGTCAGGGTTCAAGATAAATTTGTTTGTTTATTGAGACCAACTGTTTTTGCACGAAGTTTGAAATTAATGAAGAAAAATATGTTTTTTTTTCTATTATAAAGCTTTTTCGAGAAAAAAATATTGTAAGAGGTTTGTAATAATTTGTCATTTTTAAAATATTTTTCCAAGAACTGTCAAGTAGCCAACATTTTTACCAAATTGAATAAAATATGTATAAATATGTGAGTGCGCTTGAGAGGTACTTCAATAGTACTTTGCTATTTTAAAAATATGTTTATTAAAGTTTATTAATTTAAATCAAAAAATAACCAAATTTTCATAAACTTTTATGATTTATATACCTAATAAGGAAAACATGCTTCCTAACAGTTCTGGTTAGCTTAATATTGTTAAAATTATAGACATGTTATTTACCATAACAGTGACGATATCTTTCTTTTTGGGAATGAAGCTGTTATTGTCAATAAATATAACCGAGCTGTTTTCATGCAATAGAAGTTTAAAGTATTTATCTTCATATTTCAGCTTTAGCCCATTCTCAACACCACAGTCTACAATTGTCGATCATTGCTATACCCCAAATAAACAACTTGATACTGCCATGTCCAATTTTAAATGTCTTACTCCCAAGAACAATGTGCAGTTGCCAATTGATAGAAGAGGCAAAAATAAACAATCAAATAAGCAGAATACCGCACAACTTCAGACTGCTCAAGACACATCTGAAACAACTGATGCCGTAAAAGAAAGTACTGCCGTAAAAGATGAAGATGAAGAACGTGAAAGCCTTTTTAATGAAATAATCGATCAGAATATAAATTATGTTACACAGAATGAAAATGATATAGCTGTCACTAACACGCAAGATGACAATATTCGTAATGAAGGCTATTACGCTGCACAAACTTTACAAAGTGACAACGATAAGTATTACGCAAGTAGAGATTGTGAACAAAACCATAAGTATTTTTCTGCACTCAAAGAAAAACAGATGGTAGTAGAAAATATTCTGAAATCTAATAACGATGCCAGTAATTGTAATCAGAGTAATTACTTTTCTACACATAACAGTATGGCAGTAAAGAACATTGATCAAAATATGGTCACTCACAGTCAAAGTGAAATAACTTTTACGTTGAAACATGACAACGGCGACATAGTAGTGAAAGTTAATGAAATGACAAGCGATGATAAACGAACCAATCAACATCCTAAAGAAGATAAATCTCGTTCAACTGGAAAACAAAAAGATTTTCTATCAAATGGGTATACAAATGATGATACAAAGTATGAACATACTCAAACTCTTTGCAAACAAGATACTTTAAGAATTGATTTCGTAAAAGACGAGAAAAAGGATATCTTGGAAGAAGTAATAAATAACAAAAACAATAAAGAATTAAATTTAGATGGCATGCTAATTTCACCTACAGGTAAATTATATGACACTTTTTTTTACTATGTGTAAGCATTTGGCCTTCATCTCACCTGATAGGAAGTGAGGATAAAGCCGAAGGTGGAAGCGCGCTTCACCCGGAATCCTCAACCACTGAGGAGCTGGCTATCTTATCTCCAAACTGTCGGAACACAACAATACTATTAACATTGCTGTTATGATGCCAGACTTTAGATTACATGGTGGTAGCTAGCCAGGTGGACTTAACAATCCCTACCACCTACCAAACCAATACCAGACAAAAATGCACCCCTGCTGGGTACCAAACCCAGTACCTCTGGGTGCAAGCCCGGTTTAGGCTTAGCTTAAGGGCTTAGTGACCTCTGGTCTAGTGACCTAATGACCTCTGTGGTCAAGTGACCACAGAGGCGGTTAAAATAACAATACGGGAATGTGTTTGTAACAGTACATTACTATTGAAATGAAACACTTTACGGATCTAAGGGCCTGAACAGACATGCTACTTTTAGCATCGGCGATCGGCGATTTAGCCGCTTTTTAGAAGCTGAATGCAGCGACTGAATCGCTAAAAGGCACGATTCCGATAGGTACTGCAATTGAACGCAGAGAGTCGCCAAAACGTGATGCAGCATCGATACAGTCGCAAAATCGCCGATCGCCGATGCTAAAAGTAGCATGTGTGCGGTGACTCTAACTAGCGTTTATTAAACTTTTAGGGTTTTTTTTTAGTCCTGACATTTATCACATTATCACTTTGTTGATTTCTCTTGCAGCCTATTCTGTAGTTCCGGGTGCTTCAACTCCTACAATCAACAATATCCTTTTTGGAGATAAATACGATCTCGACGAAGATAATAACAAAACAATGAAAGCCGACAACTTTGAATCGGAAAGCAAAATAGACGTACTGGATGAAATGTTGAAAGAAGGCGTTAAAGAATTCAATATACACTCGCAAGAGAGTTTAGCAGCTGAAGTGTATGATTTAGATCAGAGCTATTGCAAGACTTGTGACAAGAAATTTAAAAGTACAAGGGCTCTGAAAGTGCATTTGACCAAGTTGCATGGAATCAAGTTACCGACAGTGAAGTCAAGAGATTTTTGCAAACAAACCAGGATATGCCAAGTGTGTGCGGCGAGCTTTAACGACTACAGTAACTATTTGAGACATGTGAAATCACATGCAGTAAGTCTTTCTAAAACCAAAAAGTTGAATTACTTATTTATTTAATTTAATAAATACACACCCTCAATTTTTACTCGTTTTAATGAAATTAAGGGTGAGTTCCACCCATGACACTGAACAATTTTCCCCAAGGAACCTATGTGCAAAAATGACAAAAAAAATTCAACCTCCCATACTATTGTCGTCAGCTGATAGGACAGTTTCACATAGGTTATTTAGGGAAAGTTGTTCAGTTTCATGGGTGGAACTCACCCTTAATTTCATTAAAAGGAATATAAATTGAGGGTATATGTTACATAGTTTTAGATATTGTATAATATGATATTATGAGGAGCTCGATGGCGCAGGTAACTTTAGTAATACCGGTCACTGATGGGTGGCCAAATTAAAAACATCGCGAGGTCCTCCGTACTTCGAAGGCACATAAAGGTGTTGGCACCGGCTGTTGTAAGATGGCAGTCATTATAACTTTTAACCTTCGATTAACAATACAACTAGATCGGGTAGGTCGGCGCTAAAAATATGACTCGGTAAATAACAGCCCACTTGAGAAGTGAGCTCTTATTTTCTCGCAAGGCAATAACAGGAAAAAGTACTTTATTTGTTGCTCTATATGGTTGATTTCACCACTAAATGTTATTGGCGCGCGGTCGCAAAAACTGACATAAGTCTCTTAATGACGACTTCCTTGGTCGAGTGGTTTGTACACCGGTTTTCATGGTGTCGCCATCTCTTAAGGTCCCGGGTTCGATCCCCGGTCGGGTCAATTTAGAAATTATTGTTTTTCTAAATTGTCTCGGGTCTGGGTGTTTTCTATGTATAATAAGTATGTATTTAAGTATTTTAAGTATGTTTATCCGTTGTCTAGTAACCATTTAACGAGTTTCTTCGAAGCTTCTCTTGGGCTAGATAATTGGTGTGATTGTAGGAAAGATTTATTTATATATTTATTTAATGAACTTCAAATCAAAATCAATCATATTGATATTTAAAATTAAAACAATTCTGCTTTGAATTTTCAGACCTAGTAATTTGATTAAGGGTGGATTCGACCAAACTGGAATAAGGACTTACACCTAGATTAAACGCCGAATTAGTATAAACTAATCTCAGTGGACAGAATTTAGCTTTGATTTTGTACGTGACGCGTTATCTAGTTGGTATTGTTGATCGAAGCTTATTACGCACAAACCCGCTTTGGGCTAGGGTGGTGGGTTATGGCCCAATCACCAGGACTATTGTTGTACTATGCCCAGCAGTGGGACGTTTATGGGCTGACAATAATTTGTTACAAACTTTGACTATCACTAGGTCATTTAATTTACATGCCCTGTTTTTTAGGAGACCCAGAAGGAGTGTGACAAATGTAAACTGATCTTTGATTCGGCGGGTATGTTGAAATTGCATATGAAATCGCATGTCGCATTGCAACCGGTCGCCCAAGAAACGAAACCTAAGGTGAGTGCTATTTTTACATCTTGGCCCTAATTTATTAAGACCACGTTCTATACACTCTTAATTTTTATTCGTTTTAATGAAATTAAGGGTGAGTTCCACCCATGAAACTAAACAACTTTATCTTAGAAAACTGTACAAAAATGACAAAAAAATTTCGATCTCCCATAAAAAACTGTCCGATCAGCTGACGGCAGTAGGTGATCGAAACAAAAAATAAAGGTGTATATTGGGGTTGCAGTGAAGGAAAGCTGCCAACTTGCAAACCCTGCCCGCGATAAGTGGCGTTTTGTTAAAAAAAAAAAACACTAGAAAAGAAATCAGCAAACGCAGCAGCAAATGATGCGTTAAACATGGTTTTCAAATTCAAAATTATTTATTCAATTTTGGCTACAATAATTGAGCACTTATGAATGTCACTATGTCATCAGTTCGTAAGTCTAATTATGGGGCGAGAGCCTTGTACTGAGAAGAACTAGCAAGAAACTCAACAGGTATTCCTCAATTTAAAATAAACTAAACGTCTTATAGTATCTTTGAAAAAAAAGAGAAAGAAAGACCATTAAGTACTGCCAATAAAAATATGATTGCAAGAGCAGACCATCCTCCACAGGCGGCACCCGTTCACGAGTATGACATGTGAATCAGCCATCGCTTCGCTAAACCATCTTTTAGGGAACGTAACGACCCGACGCACATGCCACCACTGCAAAGACACTTTGAGAGCATGACACACTCGAGCAACTCCGACAAAAGCTAGAAAACTTATAGACAACGTTACACGCAATAAAATAAGTAGGTACCTATTGTCTGTAAGACACTGCTGCTAAAGGCTATCATACCAGCGTAAAATTAAATAAATAAAAAGAAAATGGACTAAGACATTGATATAATGTGTATATTTAATTACACAATAAAATTGTGGTACATTCACATTGTACCGCAATTTTTTTAAAGTTGCTACAGACGGCAGCAGCAGTGAATTCTCTAAGTTATAGCCTTGGTAGCAGCGGCTGCCGCAGCGCTGAGAATTGACTCTGTCTCTTTCATATTCATAGAATTGGAAAGAGACAGCAGATCACAGCCATGCGCGCAACGTCTGTGTGTCGCTTATGCCCCCTCTCCACGTCGGCAGACGCATCCGCAGACGTCATCTGCTGATGCGTCGGCCGACGTGTAGAGGAGGTGATTTGCGCGTCTACAGACGTTAAATACCTACGTATTTAACGTCTGCAGATGCATCTGCCTTCGACTGTTGTCGGGTTTTGTGGCACGCATCAAAGGGATTCGGCGCCAACGTCCGGCGCGTTTGTCCACACGTCTGCCGACGCAGGAAACTTTTAGGTTGGTTAAGCCACGCTGCGTTGCAGCACGCATTGGGTCGGCTCGCCCGGCGTAATACCACCCCCATTCGGCGTGAAACAATGGCACTCTGTGCTGTTGTGTTTCGTCCGGCGAGTGAGGGTTCCGGAGACCCCTTCCCCCCCCCCCCCCTCACAATTATTGATATGGCAGCGAACTTTAATCTAGATTTACCCCAGGGGGGTACCGACACATCCAGTGTCGGAGAATCCCCCCCTGAGCGTACTCGCTCAGGCTGCCCTACGTATTCTGGGGAGGGCAAAAGTCCGCTCGTGCCAAGGCATGCAAGGCTGCAGGCAGGAGAAAGGCGAGACAATTAGCACCCTCTCCTACGCTTCGCGTGGACTTCTGCAGCATCAGGGGAATCCACTCTTACTTGAGCGCCGCCCATTACCACCTCGAGACTGAGAAACCGGCCTTGCTCTTCCTCACTGAGACGCAGATATCCCCCCCTCCTGACATCTACTTGCGCTACCCGGGATACAACCTGGAACATGCATTTGTGCCACGAGCCGGTGTTTGTGCCTATGTCAGGGAGGATATATGCGTCCGTCGCCTTGGCAATCTTGAAGATCCTCTCCATCTTATGGCTACACGTCGACTGCGGGCGTCATCCTCGCGTCTACGCCTGCCTGTATAGGTCCCACAGCGGTAACAACGGAACTGACCAACTTATTGAGACCGTCCAAACAGCGACAGACTCCCTTCTCCAACGGATCCCTTCGGCCGAGATTGTGGTATTGGGAGACTTCAATGCCCACCACGTCGAATGGCTTGGTTCACGCACAACTGCCCACGCGGGTAGAGCCGTTCATGACTTCGCTTTGGCCTACAGTTTGTCCCAATTGGTAACCGAGCCAACACGGGTTCCAGATCTCGAGGGCCATGCACCTTCTTTATTGGACCTTCTGTAGACCTCGCACCCAGACGGCTGTCAAGTTTCTGTTGATGCAACACTAGGCTCATCAGACCACTGTCTGATTCGCAGCACTGTGCCTCTCACAGAAACTTCAAAACCGCAACCAGCGGCTAGCCGTCGAGTCTGGCATTATAGGTCAGCGGACTGGGATGGGATGCGAAGTTTCTTTGCGTCCTACCCGTGGTGGCGAGTTTGCTTCTCGCTGGATGATCCTGATGTCTCCGCTGACTCTGTCGTTGATGTGATACTGCAGGGAATGGAACTTTTTATTCCAAACTGTGGTTCCCGTTGGCGGCAAGTCCCAACCATGGTTTGGTCGTTGCTGCAAAATGGCGTCTCGCCAAAAGCGACAGCATTACCAAGCCTGGGCTAATGCGGTGTCATCAAAGGATTCAAATACCAGTGCGCTCAGAAAGAAGTACAACTTTGCCGCCAGGTCCTTTAAGAAGGACATTGCCAAGGCGAAGTCATAATTCATAGGTAGATACGGCGAGAGGCTGTGCGTCTTCCTTCGGGTACGCGTGCGTTCTGGTCTCTATTTGTGTAGGGAATTTTTGTCAGCCTTCCCTACCACCATTGCACAAGACCGATGACTGCCTGGCCTATACTGCAAAGGAGAAAGCCGATCTCTTGGGCTCTCTTTTCGCATCAAACTCGACCTTGGACGATGGGAAAAACTCTCCACCAACCATACCGCATTGCGCTTGTATAATTCCAAACGTTCAGTTCCTGCAAAGGTCAGTTTGTAAGGCTCTTTTTAACCGACTTCAAAAAAAGGAGGAGGTTCTCAATTCGTCGAAATAAATATGTTTTATGTTCCCCGATTACTTAAATACGCTTGGACCGATTTATAATATTTTTTTTGTCTGAAAGGGTATACCTTCCAGGTGGTCATGTAGTCATCAGGTCAATATCTGATGATGGGTTCTTGGAGAAATCGAGGGAACTCTTCAAATATTATAGGCACACCTATAGCGATTTAGGTATTATTTGCAAGATCCTGGGCACTTGTCCTCGGTAAGCACCATTTGGTGAAGTGAAACTGTTGATGAAGACCACAGACGGCCACCGGAACTACTCAATACTAAATATTTTTGGTGTTTGCTATGCGATTACAAACTTTAATGTGGTTGCTAAGCAATTTATGCTCGCCAAAATGCATCACAGTCAAGTGGAGCTAATGGTAAACCACCAAGAGAACTCCTCAAGAATTAACGTCCCTGCATCGGAGAAAACAATATTTTGTACAAAATGATAAGCAGTTGACATTAAGATGTTGTAAATTGAAAAAAATACTAACCAAGCCAATAAAAGTGACAAATAAATAATATTGTACTATTACTTACTACTACTTCTATTTTGTATTTTTCTGTGTAAACGTAGGCGTACGTTTACACTAAAAAATATAAAATAATAAAAATTTTCAAAAAAAAATAAACCGACTCCATAAACAGTGAAACTAAAAAGAACAAAATAATTGTGTTGTCTTGAATAACTTTAATCCCTACAGTTAAAATTATACTTACATACTTTTGAAGACGGTGCCAAGCCAAAATAATACGTAGGTACCTTAGTGTGTTCTTCTAGACAATATCCAACTATCTATCTTTAAATCTACCTGTAAGTCTACGTGTTTTCCATAATGCTAAGAAAACCGCCTAATTAAATTGTATGTAGGCAAAAGCAGGAAATATTTTAAGGCTTGGCATCGACTTCAAAAGTATGTAAGTGTAATTTTAACTGTAGGGATTAAAGTTATTCAAGACAACACAATTATTTTGTTCTTTTTAGTTTCACTGTTTTTTTGGAGTCGGTTTATTTTTTCTGAAAATTTTTATTTTTCTTGATATCCATAAGTCGAGTGGGCCTAATGGAGTTCCACCCATTGTGCTTCGGACGTGTGCTCCTGAATTGTCATCAGTTCTAACGCGCCTTTTCCGGCTCTCTTACACTACTAGCGTCGTCCCGAGCTCTTGGAAGACAGCCCTTGTCCACCCGATTCCAAAAAAAGGCGATCGCTCAGATCCGTCCAACTACAGGCCAATAGCTATTACCTCCAAAGTAATGGAGTCCATTACGAACCGCCAGCTCTAAGGGTACCTAGAAGAGAACCAGCTACTAAGTGATCGCCAGTATGGTTTTCGTCGCGGTCGTTCGGCTGGTGATCTTTTAGTGTATCTGACTCACCGATGGGCGGAGGCAGTCGAGAGTAAAGGGGAGGCACTGGCAGTTAGCTTGGACGTAGCGAAAGCCTTTGACAGGGTATGGCACAGGACTCTTCTCTCTAAACTTCCATCATACGGGCTTCCTGAGAAATTGTGTTCATGGGTTTCCAGCTTTCTGGGCGTAGCATCAGAGTCGCAGTCGACGGTTCGTGCTCCGACATGAAGCCCGTGAATGCTGGAGTCCCGCAGGGGTGTGTGTTGTCCCCTACTCTGTCTCTTCTGCATATCAATGACATATTGCATAACAACAGCATTCATTGCTATGCAGACGACAGTACTGGGGATACGCTCTACACCGGGCGAGCTAATATTTCTCTGGAAAACGTCATCGAGAGCCGGAATAAACTTGTGACTGACACCGAGAACATGTTAAGCCATGTCTCGAATTGGGGTCGACATAACCTAGTCCACTTTAACCCCTCCAAAACACAAGTTTGCTCATTTACCGCGAAAAAACATCCCTTCGTCGTATCTCTGAACTTTGAGGGAGCTCCCCTTGATACCAATCAGACTATTGGAATCCTTGGCGTCGATATTTCGAGTGACGTTCAGTTTCGTGGTCATTTGGAAGGTAAAGCTAAATTAACTTCGAAAAAGCTGGGTGTGCTTAATAGAGCGGATTAGTATTTCACGCCGGCCCACCACTTACAACTGTATAAAGCACAGGTCAGGCCGCATATGGAATACTGCACCCATCTTTGGCCAGGAGCACCCCAATACCAACTCCTTCCATTTGACCGCATTCAACGCTTAGCTGCTCGAATTGTCGACGACGTGGTTATTTCAGGCCGCCTCGGTCCACTGGCTCTTCGGAGAGACGTTGCGTCTCTCTGTATATTGTACCGTATATATCATGGGGATTGTTCTGAGGAATTGTTCGGCTTGATCCCTGCCGCTGATTTCCTTCACCGCACTACACGCAATCGACTGTCATTCCATCCACGTCACCTTGATGGATGGCGATCTACTACTGTGCATTTTTCAAGAAATTTCTTGCCTCGAACTACAGTGTTGTGGAACTAGCTCTCGGCGGCGGTATTCCCGGACCGTTACGACTTAGGGATCTTCAAGAAACGAGCCTATTCCTTCCTTAAAGGCCGGCAACGCGTTTGCAATTCCTCTGGTTTTGCGGGTGTCCATGGGCGGCGGTGATTACTTTCCATCAGGTGACCCGCTTGCTCGTTTGCCTCCTTCTGCTATATAAAAAAAAACTGTCTGTGTAATCCTACAAATAAATATCACAAGAATAAAAATGTTGTAAGTAGGTATAGTACCTACGTATAAATCAATATAGTAGTTAATTAACTAAAAGTACCTATTTCAATTAATTTGTAATTTGTGTAAATCGCGTGACAATGTAATTATATGATGACATGGTGCTAATCTGATGATCGAACTGGAAGGTGGCCATAGGAACTAGAATGTGCGAGTGCGAGTTGCGTCTGCCCAGAATGAACATAGACTGATCGACCTACAGACGTGTGGACAGCTCGTGAAAATTCATCTGCGTATGCATCTGCCAATTTCCGCGGACGCATCTGTAGACGTGTAGAGGAGACTTTAGAGAATCGCATAGCTGGTCAACCTACCACAAAACGTCAAATTTCTTTAATACATTTGAACTTTGTAACCAGGGTTATAAGGATCAATATTGATTGGAGAAATTTGACAGATTTGGATAGGTTGCTCTGCAGGCGTGTGTACAACCATTGAGTTATTATATACTACGTACTAGAGAAGACGTCTCAACTAGATTATTTGCTACACGCGTTAGAGCCAGCTCGCTGCAACTATATTAGTCTGTGGCAGGCGCTAGACGCAACAATACGTGTATATTCTGAGTTCTATTTTATTAAAATATGCCTTCATGTGTGCTAAGGTACCTACTGTTAAAAGAATTCGGGAAATACAAATAAAACTAAACGAATCACTTTTCACTTTTTCACGCACTAAATTATCGATATAACATGCATTTGACTAATTATTTTATCAAATCGCCGAGACATGAGTGGCGGCCATGTTTCGGCGCTTTAGACCTTTTGGTCGCGAGAAAAGAAGCGGTCTAGCGCTGTACTTTTGGATTGTTCAGAAAGACGATAAATTATTGTTTTAGCGCTGGAGCACTTTTGTTTTAACTTTAAAAAAATAGAACAAGACTATTGTTTGGTATAGCTCCTCTAGTACGTAGTACATTATATGAGTTGTGTTATGTGTACAACTGGGTAATTTATACATTTCCTTTTCCAGAAGCATCTATGTACGATTTGTGGCCACTCCACCGATGCGTCGGGAAACTTCGCCATACACATGAAACGGCACGCTCGCAAGTACGTCGCCAAGTGTGACGAGTGTGACAGAGGGTTCTACAGAAAAACTGAGTTGGAACATCATTTGAGGCAAGTGTTTAACGCTAGAACAGGCAGTTGGATATATATTCTCACCTAAAGTTGTAAAAAATCCGTTTAAAACCATTTAGAACTATAATCAAGGGGTTAAAACGGTGTAAAACCGCAAAATATACCGTTTTAAACGATTTTATTTTTAATATAACAAGCTTTGTAAGGCAACGGAGTTAACAGGTGGTATCAGTTTTTATCTTTTGACCGGAAGTGATGTGTTTTGTCTATTTTATAGTAGTATATTTCATGTGAATAAGTAACAATCTGACAAACCTGAAAAAACACAGTTTAGTGCTCCTTGGTATGGGAAATTCAATAACGTAATGAACACCGAGCTTTTATTTAAAAAAGGTAGTTATAAACCATTCTAAACTGCGAATTTTGGTTTTGAAAGTTTTAAACGAAAAAACCGTTTAAAACGGCCCTGTTGATTTCGTTTTAAGCCGGCTTTACATCTATATTCCCACCACATTTTGAACATTATACACATTGATCACGAAGGGTTAGTCAGAAACTATAGTCCGGCAACTTCGTGCGCGACCGTCCTGCGGGGTACAGACAGTTGGCGGGGACGAGGTAGCACGCCATTCTAGAACACGACTACACACACAGTTGCACGCGTTGCATTTCTAAATTGACCCGACCGGGGATCGAACCAGGGACCTCAGAGATGGCGACACCATGAAAACCACAGATAAGCAAATCCTACTATTATGTCTATTTTTGACATATCGTTTATAGACATAACACGAGAAAACGGATCGAGAAAATATCTCGTGTTGCACATGCTAGGCCTACTGAAGAGACAACTAAGTCAAATTAAAAATCAAGCGACTGCCTAATGCTGCTCACAGGGAACAAAAGAAAACCTTTTAAACATAAGTGTCCGTACTTCTGAATCAAACATATGCCCTTGTCAAACAGACAGCGAACCGAAAGCGTGGCGAAGCGATTTCATTTTGTAAATTATGGAATCGTTTTGTTCTGGTCACATAGAAAAGCGAAAGCGAACCGATCCGTGCCGATACCGTGGCGAACCGAAAGGCGTGTGACGCCATGACAAACACAAGGCGAGCGTGCGAAACGAGGCGTGAGCGAGATAGTTGTATTAACAGGCTTTGTATGCACGACGTCAAACAAAAAGCGAATGCGAGACACGAAGTGAAGGCGAAGCGTGATGGTTGTATTTATTTACAAAAAAAATCAAAGTATTCCTACAAGTGGCCATAATTTATAATTTATTTATTTAAATCAGATTACAAAGATCCATTTTTGTTAGTAACAATTTTACTTATAAATATGTTATAGTCTGACCGCTACCGCTGTACCGCGCCTTGGGTATGCGAGCGGCGAGGCGGGGGGGCGAAACAGTTGCTGTTGACTGTCTGTGTCAGACGCACATGAGATAAAATATCTAAAAATGGGTAGTAGTACAATATCTCGATATAATCAAGACTGTCATTTAAGTGGCCGAATATTTTAAGAAAAGAAAAGCAAACAAAAAAAGATTATATTATATATTTCCAAGAATTAAAGATTTATTTTATTTATATTGGTTCTTTAATTGTACTTATCTAAAAATCATACTGGTCAAAAACGGATTGGATGTAATTATACTCGTAAATATAAAGCTTCAATAAACTGTGCTTCGATATCGTAAGATCTGTCTGACAATACGAATCTCATGCGAGTTCATGCTCTTTACTTCCCACTCCCCCCACCACCCGCGCATACCTAAGGCGCGGTACAGCGGTTGCGGATAGTACAGTATTTTTACTACTTACCTACATTTTAAAATTACAATATTCTATTAATCATTTAAATAACATTTGAAATACTTAATAGATACTGAAAAGTTTATAGAATGTATTAAAAAATACCCAATAATGTATAATACACGTTACAATGACTATAAAAATACATGTTTGCCATCGATACAATCGCGTCATGGAGAGAATGCGGACCGAAGCTTCGGTTTGCACTCTCCACAAGTTCGGTTCGCTGCGCTTGGTTTGACGTCTCCGCTTCGGTTCGCATTCTCCACGTTTTCGGTTTAGTTCGGTTTGCTTGTATGTTTGACAAGGGCTTAATAATTATAGCTTATTTTATTTTCAGAATTCACACCGGAGAGCTACCGTTTCCATGTAAGCACTGTGATAAGTGTTTCAGAAGGAAGTTTGGCCTGGTCAGGCATATGAGAATGCACTTATGTAAGTTAGAATTTTTGTCTAAACTAATTAGGCAGAGGAGCGCAGCTTTAGCTCTCGGAAAAGTATTTAAAAAAATTACAAACGCTTATTTTATACCTCTTACAATATTTTTTTTCTCGAAAAAGCTTTATACATATATCGCACATGAAAACATATACAGTCATAACTTGATGCACCCAGGTGATATCACCTGGGTGTATTAAGTCTACTAAACCACTTCAATAGTTTTGGTTCTATGATTTTTTGAACTTTCAAATCGCTTTTACTCGAAATGTCTAATTTTGAGTTATGACTGTATATGTTTTCATGTGCGATATATGGTGACTGCTAGAAACCGCAAGAAACTTCAAGGGCTGGTCAGGTCAAGTGTTTAAAACATGACAAAAATTACAAAAAGGAATTCGTGTTTTTTTCATTTTAATTAAACTATTTATTTTGTGAATTTTAATTGGATAGTCTTTGAGTATCTTATTTATTTTAAAGCAATAACATAAGAAAAATAAAATGAGAAACAAGTAAAAATAACGATCATTTACAACGCGCGGGCAACGGACGGCCGGCCGACCGTCTGTTGACCCGTCCGCGTCAGCTGGGCGATAAGTACCTACGTTAGTTTGCAATGAGACCATTTTTTTCATGTTTAAAACACTTGACCTGACCAGCCCTTGAAGTTTCTTGCGGTTTCTAGCAGTCACCTTATATACATAAGCGGGAGACATAAACATAAACAAAGTCAACTTTTTATTTTGGTAGTTAGGTAGGAATGTACATACCTATCTTAAAGTACAGATACTAGATAGATAGGTAAATACGTAGTTATTTATCTTATTTGTCCTATTTAGTTATTTAGTATACAGTTTCGTAAGTAGATAAGTAAGTACCTACCAAATTATTGTTTCAATAAGTAAATAGTTGGGTGAAGATTCTTTAACAAATAAGGCAGTAGGTACCTTAGAATAAACAGACTACTAAATACTAACTAGCAACTGTGTAGGTAGACACCTATAAGTAGACAACCATTCTTCTTACCTTTCGATGTCGTTTGGAAGTGTGAAAAACGTGAGGGTCGGATCCTATTTATTATTGTTAAGGCAGCCCATTGCGATGCAATATGCCTTCATTTTGGTTAAATAAAATAAGTACTTATCATAAATGTGCGAACGAACGACGACAATACGCGAACGCACCGCGGCGCGTGCGCGAGTCGAACTCGAACTAACGTTGCTAACGTGCGACCCGGCCGGCATGCGGTAGCCCTCTGAATGGGCGATTTTCCGAGATCTAAAAAAAAAAGAATTTGGTTCGTAAATGACTTCATAGATGGCGCTTAGCATAGATTAGTATGGCGCTTAGTAAAAGGCGAGTCCATGAAGAACACGTGTATGGCTACGTAATATTTATTCCATTCCAAAATAGAAATAGGTCCTGGAGATCCTGAATAAAAATTTGCAAGTAGGAACTATTTTTTTTACTTTTTTGATAGACAAGCAAAAGTGTAGAATTTATTACAGCCCTTAGGTAGGAACGGGTCGGCTTTCATAAAACGCCATCTATCGAGTATTTTGGAACTAATTTTTATTTTTTAATTTGGGCTGTCAGAAAATCGCCCATTGGTCCGACCGGTCGGACCCGCCCGGCTACTTGTAGCTTCATACCTAAAGCCCCCTCTTCACATAGGCAGACGCATCCGCAGTCGACGCCGTCGACGCCGCGTCTGCCGACGTGTAGAGGGGTGATTTGCGCGTCTGTGGTAGGTATACAGAGTCTGCAAACGTTAAATACCTACCACAGACAGAGTCTGCAAAGTCTGCAGACGTTAAATACCTACCACAGACGCGCAAATTACCCCCCCCCCCCCCACACGTCGGCAGACGCATCCGCAGATGACGTTTGCAGATGCGTCTGCCTATGTGAAGAGGGGGCTTAAAGCGCGGAGTGCGCCTGGCCTGGATGTACAACTGTCATTTGTTGACAGATATTGCCAGATAATAATGAATTACAGATAAAAAAGATTAACAACATAAGCCTAAAACGCCGGGTCTCCTTTTATCTTGAATACCTGACAGATAGTTTTGTTTTATTTTGTGAAGTGTAACGTCACACGAAGCTCAATCAGGGCCGCCCGTGTTTCGGGTCTTGTAATCCACAGATAAAAATCTCAAATTTATCTTGTAAAAATAAAATATTTACAAATTATCTTAACAAAAAAAACTATTGGATATTTATTCTTAAATTGTAAACTACCATAACCGACATATTTCACATTTTATTGTTACAACTGTCAAATAGCCAATAATAATTATTGTAGTGCTGACGTGATTTGGTAATACTGGCATTTGCCCAATAGTGGGACAGTCCAAGCTGTTGCTAACGTTCAATTAATTTTTTTTTATTCCAAATCAAGTATGTAACATAAACTCATTTTGTTGGTAGCATTAAATAAAAAGAAAACTGAACTGATACCTATCACGAATTGAGTTGCCCCTGATAACTATAGTTGTTTGATGGTAAACTAAAACATGTTTATTAAATCTTTCAGCCGAAAGAAAATTCCAGTGCGAGCATTGTTCCAGAAAATTCATTGTGCGAAATCACCTAATCGATCATCTGAAGACCTCCCTTTGTATGAAGGCTCGCGCTGGTTTGGAACCCAAACGTGGCCCGCCACCCATAAAGTACGAATGCTCCTACTGCAATGAAAAGTTCACGAACCAACCTAGCTTTATAAAACACCAGAAGCATTACCAGCCGTGCAAGACGTTGCACATGCAGTATAGATTGAAGAAAGATACGCCTAAAGTAGTTCAGTTCGCCAGTTCTCACCGTAGCAAATAATGTTAGCAATATAGCAAAAACTGTAATCTAAGTTTAAATAAATATTAGAAGTAATCTAATGTTATTTTTTAATATCTAGTTAATTCTTTGTTAGATGTTATGCCATTTTTTGCATTTGTATAAGAGGCAAAATAATATTTAAATCTTCTTCGTCGAGTCCTTACGACTGAGGACTCGACGAAGAAGATTCATCCTTCCACTGGGCAGGCGCGTTGCCTATGCTTCTTCGTCCCTCAACGTGACCCACCAGAAGAAGCTTCTCCAGATTATTAGGCTCCCGGCGTGCGACGTGACCAAAAAAGGAAAGCGATCTTTCTAAGCAGACAGATGATAGGCGGGTTTTAATGGCAAGCTCCTGAAGGACAGATTTGTTAGTGCGACGAGCAGTCCACGAAATATTCAGCATCCTTGATAAAATTCGAGTTTTTAATGTCCCATGTTTCAGAGGCGTATAGGAAAATGGAGAAAACCAAGGTACGCATTAGTGTAACTTTCGTGCTGCGTTAGATGTTACGATTTCCCCAAATTTTCTCTAGGCGTTTTAGGTACTGCCGCTTTTGCCATTTGAGCGCGTCGAACAACTGCCCTTTCGCAGTCTCCATCATTGCGTATTAACGATCCCAAGTACACCAAGTGCACCGTGTCTAGGTCGCGCAACTCCTGAGATCTAGGCAAAATTTCTGCTTTATCGACGAACATCAATTTGGTTTTGCTCTGATTTATCCGAAGACCGTACTCAGCACTCACACTTTCGAGCCTACTCCTCAGCTCAGCAAGTTTCGTCGGCGAACCTTAATTTGTCGATACGATGACCGCCGACTCGGATTCCGCCCTCCCAGGATGCTAACACTCGATGCATGATGTGCTCGCCTACGATGTTAAATAGTTGAGGCAAGAGCACACATTCTTGCTTCACTCTGCGTTCGCAGTCGCAAAAGGCTCGGAAATGGCGTCATCCAGCCGAACACTCGATTTCCCCTCCAGGTAAAGGTTAACAAACAGAAATATCAAGTGATCCAGTACTCCCATTTCCTTCATAACTTTGAACATTTTTGACCAGATGATACAGTACAAGGCCTTATCCCTACCAGGAGGGATGTGGCAGTAGGGCTAGATGGAATAGGGGATAGATAAGACGTCAACTTGGCCCTACTAGTAGGGAATAATGGAAAAATATATCCATATATCCCTACCAGGGGGGATAGTGCCATGGCAGCGTATCACGGTTACGTAAGTTCAATGCTTAGATATGGCTTATTATTGTGGGGAAACTCGACAAATAAAAATTAAGTGTTTTTAGCTTTAAAAAAACTGTCCGAGCAATATGTAGTGTTGGACCGCTTGAATCATGTAGACCTCTTTTTAAGAAATTGAAACTACTTACTTTGACTTCACTCTATATGCTGGAAATAGGACTCTTTGTAAGAAAACACCCAGAACGATTTCAAAGAGCTGATGTTAATTTAAAATGTTCGTCTAGAGACCCGACTAAACTTCTAGTGCCCAAGTGTGCCAGCCAACTTTACCACGAAAACTGGTAGTTTATGGCCATAAAGATCTTTAATCGGATCCCTAAAACCATTAGAGATTTACGATTGAGTAATTTTAAAAGTCAACTCTCGAAGTGGCTCATAGATAAGTGTTTCTACACAGTTGAAGAGTTCTTGGGCTAGGTATTTATTTATATTGCTATTGGAAAATTATTAATTCACATTATTCTTGTTGACATAGTAATCTAATTATTTTATCTATTTAATTCGAATGTGTTTTGATTTTTTTTAAATTTTATTTTGAATTGTATTAAATGTGATTTATCAATTTTATTAATTAATTTAATATAATTGTCAACAAATTTTTGCATGCTGAATATTCAGCGAAACATGTGGATCAAATTATCGTTTATCATCTTTAATGTACCGTGTTTCCTGCACAATAAATATTTCTTTCTTTCTAGTTAGTAGAGATGTACCTATTGTGGATTGTGGAAAAAAATCCACCTATCCCTACCAGGTGGAACAGGCGGATAAAGCACAGTGCCATAGGAACGTTGAATTCCCTGCTTTTTTCTATCAACTGCCTTACATTCAAAATATGCTCACGTATACCGGGTTCCCCATACAAAACCAGCTTACTTATTTGCTATTTGACTCATAGATTTAGGATGTATCCTATATCTATGATTTGACTGATAAGTTTTTCAGTGTCTTGTTGCTAATATAATGGAGAACTTTGGCCGCGTGGGAAATCAAGGAGATGGTACGGTAATTGTCGCATTTTCTGGTGTGTTGTGTTTAATATTTAAATAAATAATGTTTAAATAGAGTTTATAAGTAAGGCCCTAAGCCCTAAGTCTTACAAATACGTGTTATTACAAAAGAACTCTGGTGAAACTCTTTTACTATTTAACTTTTAAGCATAATAATTTTATATCACATGCTTAAAAATTGTTTAAACATTCCTATGAATTTTATTTAAAAAAAGTCACGTTTTCATTAAAGAGAAATATTTTATTTCACCTATAGGCTGGTAACGCTGGCAATTACATACGTGACAGTAAACCTGTTATTATTTAATCGTATGGCGTATCGCTATAAATTGTAGGTTGGTTAATATTGTAGGTCCACATCCAGGTCACGCAACCAGTCTATAGCTGCTGGTGTCAGGTCGTCGTAGAGTTCCCGTGGATCACCTGGGAAATGGCGCTTTGGACATCGTTCCACAATATGTTGGGTAGTCTGGACCTCAAGGCCGCACCTGTACGATTCTCTGTCTACGACCTAAACACTATACTTACAGCATTAGCGCTCTCAAAGTGACGCCTCGAACTAATGCTGCTCCAACCATGAACCTATAATATATAAGTCCATGGCTCCAACTAAGAGTGAGCATTGGATTGCTCTTAGTTGTTATTTGACATTGCTGTTCAAAAACAACTATTGTAATGATAGAGCAGAGTATCAAAATTAGTTGTATTACATTTAGAATTAGAGTAGTTTGGAAAACAAAATTTTATAGAATATTTGGAACCACTTTTTCAAACGTATTTTATATGGGTTTGTGTATTTAGTGTGTTCAGATAGTCGAAGGTCGTCGATGAGTCTAAGGTTTGCGGGATGTTGCGGTTGCGGGGGCAGGAAAGAAAAGCGCGGGCGGCGGGGGCCGCGTCGCAGAATCGTCAGTTTATGCAGTTTCATTAAAATTGGCTTATTGATATTTAAAAATTTTATGCTGAAATGCGTAGACTCTCTTAAACTTATTGACTACATTAAAGGAACCCAATGAAAATTTAGCTTGCTCTGCCTGATAAGATTAAAAATCATTACTTATATAGTACAGATATAAAAATAAAACACAACAATTATGTAAACAACACCTGATTATATTTCACAGTTTGAACTAAATAAAAAAATAAAAAACAAATAATGCGGCGACAGTATCGTGTGAGTTTCAAAGTAAACTGCACCTTTGTACCAGACATAGACACAGTTCTTTGGCATGTTTCAAATCAGGAATTGGGAGATAAAGGCTCATATTTCATTTATTCATATTCAAAAACGTTGTTCTATTCGTTTTTTTACACTAAAGATACCCGATACGTCTTAGTAGCATGTAGCCTTTAGACGCTTACAACACCAGAGACGTATCACTCGCGTTCCCGACCCTACCCTAAGCCAGTATCAACAATATGAAAATAACTTTTGTCATTACAATTTGTACTATTTCTTACCTAAAGAAAACATTGCCAGTATGATAAAATAGTGTCCACAGTTAACTTTGTTTTGATGGTTGCCCGGTTGACTTTGTTTTGATAGTTGCCCGGTTGTCCTTTAAAAAAAAATGAATTAAAAGGAAAAGAGATTAAGTGACAGCTTGTACTAGAACGATCATGTACGGAGCTTTGAGAATTATTGAACAAGAGTATTGAAATTTCTGACTAAACAAAATTTCTTAGCGATATGATTGTCACTAAATGCAATTGAATTGGTATTCGATTGCAACTAAAGGACGTGAAAATGAGAAATGATTACAAATCTGCAGGTCACACAGTGTTCTACATATTAAATGCAAACATTTTTTGGAACTATGACAACTTTTTATCTAACGCTACTTATTTAAAATTTACAATTTCATTCTTACACCTAAGTGACTAAAACTATATAAAAATGTATAATTAGAACAGTGTAATTTTTACAACTTGTATGATGAATAATTGGTTTGACCCATTAGCACTAATTATTACCTTACTAAATGTATCTTTGTGATTCTATCACAATCAGGGCTTGGTTTACCGGTATTTTAAAAACCGATTTAGAAACAATTTTATCGGCCAGCGCGACAAATATAAATTCAAAATTACTTTACTAAATAAACCACATAATACAAAAAAATGACATAGTCAATAATTAGTGCAAATGAGCTACAGAATGACATACCGTAGAACGGGGTGGGGTACTTTGGAATTAAAGAGTAACATTGACCACAGCTGCAGATGCTAAGTAGCTGCTAAGGTGTGCCTAGCGTTCTAGGCCTATCTTGTGTTCAGTTCACAATCAAACCTATGTTTACATGTAGAAAACAAGTTGTGATCAAGTCACATTTGATTTTAAAGTAACCCAGTTTAACTGTATCCCATCCCATCTAAAACTTTGTTCAACCTCCCAATTTCATATCTCGTATATAATATGATCCGTGCTGTGCCTATAACGTCCCCTAATTTCTTTCAACCATAATTTGTATAAATCGTGATTAAAACATATATTTTTACATTAGGCCAGTTATTGCATTGGCACTTGACGAAGCGACTTAACACTTTGGCGGACACTAGACTGCTTTATAGCAGTTATAACAATAAAACTTTTATTGTGTCTGGAATACTGTCCGCCAATGTGTTAAGATGTGATCGGAATAGGTCAAGATACGTTACAGTGGTTAAAACCACCAAAAACGTACAGGCAGGACCACAAAATGTCAAATTTCGTCAATACATTTTGAACTTTAAGCTTTGGGAGTAAGGTTCAATATTGGTTACGGAAAGTTTTTTTTTATCAACCTAACAACTCGACATCTCACATCAATCAACTATTTTTTATCATTAAATCATACCTATTCCGATCCATGTAACGTAAGTCATATCAGCCGTGCGATTCTCTAAGCTAAAGCCTTGATAGCTGCGGCTGCCGCAGCGCTGAGAAATAACTCTAGTCTCTTTCATATTCATAGAATTGGAAAGAGACAGCAGATCACAGCCATGCGCGTCTGTGTCGCTTAGAGAATCGCATAGCAGTACAGCATGATTACTGAGCGCCTATCTTTACTATTCGATCAAGTTATATCTGAATTGGATCCTAACCCCCACAATCTGGGGAGATTGGTCCACATGGGGATGTGGGAGTGCCTGTGCCCAGAAGTGGGATATAGGCTGATGATGATGAATGGGATCGAAACGCAACCCATTTTAGTTCGTTTTACTAGTCTATCACCAGGGTGGTGTTACATCAGTAACATGTAAATCAGCCATTATATCTAATTCTTATGCAAAATAAATATGAGAAGGTTACGTAGATCACTCTTAATAGATTTGCACAACAGTATTCAGTTATACTAACTTAAAAAGTAAGTAGTAAGTTTGAAAACTATTTTCAGTCACCATTTTACACTTCTGTTTCTAAAAAGTTTTCTATTTAAATTGTATTGTTTTCTCGTACACTTTGAGTTATGAATAACTAATAATGGCTGAGTTAGATATTTAAAGGCATTTTGTTACCATTTCAACTTTCGGCATCATCATTAGGTTTAGGTTCATTTAAGTTAATTTAGTGCCTATCACAAATTATTTTATTATCATTAAAGACATTCCAAGCTTTTTACATTATCCTAAGTAAATTTTCTAAATAACAAATTTTAAAAGAACATCTCCTTGGCATGAACTCAAGTGGTTTATTATGTGACAAATACAATATTTTAAATCTGTGAAAATACACATAGGTAAAGGTTTTACTAATATTACTATTTAAACACATATTATTATTACTTTATTGTCAGAGATAATTAGACATTTATTACAATATGAAGTATTTATGTAAAACGTTTGTAACACAATCGTTGGCGACGCATCTCGTTACATTTAAAATAAGATTACGACACTTAAAAGGTATTTAAATTATTTTATATTTTTAATCTTATTTCGTTCCAGAAACGTATAAGAATTTCCAGAAAAGTCTATTAAAATTACAGTTGGTACTCATGAGTTAGGTCTGCCATATTCAGACAATATAGCAGGAATTTATCATGCGTTTGATACTTTTGATTGAGAACTGAATACCATGAATAGATATTCTTGTCTTCAGTGTCTCTAACACAAGATTGTATTGTAACTTTGCTAATGGTTGCTTCATTATAGGTTTTAATATCAGAAACAACACCAAAAAATCCCAGGAAGAATACCTTGTAGCAGTGGAAGCTATTAGAAACCGCAAGAATAGCGAAGGAGATGGATGAGATCCATGCAAAGGCGGATCCTGAAATTGTCGCTACACCGCACAGACCGGATCCACAAAGATTGTCCAGCTTGGCACCCAAAGCGAGGGCTACAGCCCGCGAGTTCATAGACAACCAGAGGAAAATGAAAGCTTGTACGTCGCCAGCAAACAGAAAGGAAAATACTTCTAAACGTCGCCAGCAAAGTGGTGGTTGGAAGCGTCAGAGGAGCCCATCCTAGTTCAAGCAATGACGCGTCGTCGCCACCTCAAGATGGAGAGCTTTGCACTATATTACTATAGTAATGTTTTATGTTGTAATAATAATAAAGTTTATTAAAATTATTTTATATTCCACAGCGGGATGTGATTGGTCTTCATTGTATCTGCATGATAAGTGCCCATGAGACCGAAGTTGGAATCAACCTCAATTTCTCTACTAATGAAGAACTCTGATGATCTTACCTCATACATAACTGACGAAATTTGACAAAATTGTTGTAGTTCAAGCAAATCTAACCGAACACGACATGTACTCCCGCTGGGAATCAATTCTAAACACTCAGGGTCAGATAGACCAGTAGTTTTCCCGTAACGAAAACAGAACTTGTTGAGTTAGCTTAGAAATTTTATCAAATAATGTTTCCATGTCTATAGTAGCAAAAACTTGTAACAAATCAAGCTAATTTCTAATTTTATTACTATAAAACAACTACGATAATAAAGAAAGAAGTACTTAATATACAAAATAAAAATCAACGTTTTTCTGTTAAATTCTCTCAGCAGTTACCGATAAACAGTAAAAAATTCAACTAGACAACTAACACTTCATAACTTACTTCTTGAACGTTCTCAAACGATTTTTTTTACGATGGCAACACTTTCATAATGTTGCCATATCGTAAACAAGGTAATGTATGACGTCTACTCACGGCCAGACATGCTTAGCTCTATCAGCACCTTGGTTTAAGTTCTATGTTTCTTTCCCACAGTCCGTGGAGTTATAGCTAAGACTTCTGGCCCTTTGGCCTGTGTGACACTATACAGTTGTCTGCGAGCTGGTCCCTCATGTTGCTATTCTCCCTTCGCACTTCCCCCAGTTCGCGGTTGAGTCTTACAACTTCTAGGACTAGCTTCTCGTTTTCTACTTCTAGTTTTTGTAATCTGGAAAATAAAAGGAAATCAAGTTTGAATTATCTCATTAAATGGGTGGGCATTCAGATGATGATTTGCGAAGTTCAAATGTAAATCTTACGCAGAACTTCTGAAGCCATTATCTTGAGCAATTAAGTAATTCTTCTGATAAATCAAGAAAGCTAAAATAGCAATTGCAGCCACCTCGCTGAACGAGCCGTCGATTTAGTGGAAGGTGGGAGGGGTATATATCCAGAAACAAAGACTCGATGGAGAGGCTTGTAGTAAAAGGCCATACAGAAGCGAAGAGACCACGAGGCCGGTCCCAGACTCGTTGGATCGACCTTATCAAGAATACTATTGGGGGTTAAAGTTGCTCGCGTCCGTAGGTTTACCCTTGAGACCCTACACGTGATCCCTGGGTGGTGCTAAATGAGTAACACTGACTGAGTGGTAGAGCCACGCATACCACCCTCTCACGAATATTCGACGTGAAATAACGGCACTTGGTGCTGTTGTGTTTCGTCCGACCAGTGAGGGTTCCGGAGGCCCCTTCCCCGCCCCCCCTCCCAATTCCTATTCCTTCCTTAAACCTATTCCTCCCTTGAAGGCCGGCAACGCATCTGCGATTTCTCTGGTTTTGCGGGTGCCCATGGGCGGCGGTGATTACTTTCCATCAGGTGACCTGCCTGCTCGTTCGCCTCCCTCTTTTATAAAAAAAAAAATAAAAAACTACGCAGTCGACCGCAGTACAGTGCACTCGCAACGCCAGAAAGTCGACAGAAGACTTCTTGGCGGAAAAGTGAAGCGTCATGTCTGCAGTTTTGTATGATTTTCTATAATTTGTGTTTTGTCGAATATTAATGTGAAATAATGGTGGATTATATACTGTTAAATGTTCGAGTACGTGCATGAATGTTAGCAAATAAAACAAAACAGTGCAACATCACTTTTCAAAATCTCGCAATAAGTCCGTGTGAGACTTCAATAAAGTCCCACAGCTTTATTGAGTCTAGAGGGGTTTGGAGGAAAATCATTTACCATTAAACGTTCATTATCAATCATTATCATCCACTTAATGTAAAGAAAATAATAATTACTATTATAAACTTGACACTGGCTAAATGTGCTGATCGCTCGAAGCCATTATTTAAGAGAAAAAAAAGTCGACAGAAGTAGAGGGACATCGCGCGATATGCGGCCGCCAATCCAACGACAGCCACGACCACTCTGCCAAGAGTGTCCGACTAAGAAGAAGAAGACGGAGAAATAGGTATAACTTACTTCTTCTGCTTGTGCGTGAGGTCGGTAATGAAGCTGCAGCTGTTGATTCTAATCCAGCTATACTGCTGGCGACGGGCAGAATTGCGATCCAGCTGTTTAGTGGAAGATGGGAGGGCATAACTCAATTCTTCTGCTTGTGCGTGAGGTCGGTGATGTGGTCGCAGGCCTTGGCGAGTATGCCGCCTTTACTCCTGGCAACAGCAAAATTGCAGCCTCCTCGCTGATCCAGTTGTTTATTTAGTGTGAGGATGTAACTCACTCCTTCTGTTTGTGCGTGAGGTCGGTGATGTGGTCGCAGTCCTTGGCGAGGATTCCGCCTTTACTGCTAGCGACGGGCACAATTGCAGCCACCTCTCTTATTCAGCTGTTTAGTAAAAGGTGGGAGGGTAAATCCAGCTGTTAATTATTAAGTGTCAGGGTATAACTCACTTTTTCTGCTTGTGCGTGAGGTCGGTTATGTGGTCGCGAGCCTTGGCGAGAATTCCGCCTTTACTGCTGGCAACAGCAGAATTGCAGCCCCCTCGCTGATCCAGTTGTTTATTTAGTGTGAGGATGGAACTTACTTCTTCTACTTGTGCGCTGTATCTAACTCAAAGTCAGTGGCTGACCTTTTTCGAATGATTAAAAGAAAAAGTGTTTATCACTGGTTGGTACCAGTACTTCTTCTACTACTTCTACCTTCTTCTACCAGCACTATTTCTTCTGCTTGTGCGCTGTATCTTAAGTAGAAGTTGGGAGGGTATACTCACTTTTTCTGCTTGTGCGTGAGGTCGGTGATGTGGTCGCAGGCCTTGGCGAGTATGCCGCCCTTGCTGCTGGCGTCGGGGCGGCCGGCGGCGGGCACTAGCGCCGCGAGTTTGCTGATCCAGCTGTTGATCTTGTCGCGCCGCCGCCGCTCCACCTCGTTGTGGGTGGCGCGTCGCTTGTCGTCGCGCTGCGTGGACGTAATAACAACACATACTGAGGGGTCTACTTTCAAAACCCTCAAAAATAAATATTGGTCATAATTTAACTATTACCAGAAAAACAAAATACAATGAATTCCTTCCATGATCCACTAATGATTCCGTAACAAATTCCACTAAATCACGTTTAAAAGCCATTAGGAAAAGTGACATTTGTATCAAAACCTACTAAAACACCAGTCTGTCACTATCAATTTGACGACCTCTTTGGTAGAGTGGTTTGTACACAGGCTTTCGCTATCTCTGAGGTCCCCGGGTTCGATTCCCGGTCGGGGGTCGGGTATTCTAAAATTGTCTAGGGTCTGGGTGTTTTCTATGTATATTAAGTATGTTTTTAAGTGTTATAAGTATTTTTTTCCGTTGTCTAGTAACCATTTAACGAGTTTCACAACGAAGCTTCTCTTGGGCTAGATAATTGGTATGAGTGTAGGAATTAAAAAAAAACCACTAAAATAGTGTTGGCCAATAGCAGAGCTTTATTACGAACGTAACTTTAGAACAGATGTCGCTATTGGGCGTTAGCGTTATTGTTATCATCGCAAACGATGCTTTATGCGGTTTTGTATTAAAATTTTAACATGATTTATCTTTTATTCTATATCTTTAGATTTATTGAACGTTTGTGAAAAAGTGCCTTTAGGGGGTTATGAAAATAGACCCCTCTCATACAGTCGAGGAATGGAATTTCCTCGACCACTTTCCGGCGATATTTGCTTGCACATAATCTACGCCCACGCTACTGTACGTAGGCGCGATCGGAATGGAGCGCAAGCGAATATCGCCGGCAAGTGGTCGGCCGGGAACATCCTCGACTGTACATACATAGATTCACGATTATTCCCGAAGGGTTAGTAGGTAAACGTCCCAGTATGGTCAGGTATGGTATGCCTAGGATATTAACGTTAAACCCAGTCAAAATACTTTGTTGTAAATGAAATGTGAAAGTTAGGGTACTTATACACACTATAAGTCAGGGTTGGAAAAATCAGGTTTTTTTAAAAAAAATATCGATTTTTTGATTTATTTTTAAAAAATAATGATATTTTTTAATTGACTTTTGTAAAATTTTAAACACTGAAAAAAGACGACAACCTCAGGCGGGAATCGAACCACGCACCTTCCGCATTCCGGGCGGCTGCCTTAACCACTTGGCTACCGAGGTCTGGCTTTCAACCATCGAAGTTTGTCAGTGCTTGATGCTTATGTTTTTAGTCAATATTGCTTCGACATACACTCATGACTGTTATCCCCGAAGAGTTAGTCAGAGATAGGGTTACCATCCGTCCGGACATCCAAACGGATGGTAACCCATCTCATTTAGACTCTAATCCAGCTTTTTAATTTGTCCGGATTTTGGAATATGAGTAACAAAACTACATAGTATGTAATATCAAATAAGTGTTTAACTTCTCATTTATTTAAAAACAAAATATAAAAAGTGAGTAATGTTTCCATTTTGTGACTAAAAAGTCCAGACTTTTATCAAAATGTCAGACTTTTTGTCGGGTTTATTCAAGTAAGTACCTAAATGGTTCAGAGGAGGCAATGAGGACCGCATAAGTAGTCCACTGCCACAGTCCATGTTCCACCAAATGACAACTGCACATGTGCTCAGCGTGACAGGTGGTGGGCCAATCGCCGCTCTATGCTGTTGTGTGTGCAGCCTTTGGTCCGTTAAATAACAAAAAAAACTAAACAAAACAGTTCCTCAGCAGTTGAGGATCCAAAGTGCGCTTATCATCACTTAGGACGAGAGAGGAGATGAAGGCTAAACGCTTCCCCATTGTAGGTAAAAAAGAAGAGTTGCCAGCGAACAACAAAATATTTTCGAAAATGTCAACAGACTTTCTAGTGAGAGGAAAAGTTGTTGTTGTGTTGACATACATACATATAATCACGACTATTATCCCCGAAGGGTTACTCAGAGACTAGGCAATGAGGACCACAAAAGCAGTCCTTTGCCATAGCATAGAATTCATAATAGTACAAGTACAGAAGATTCATTCCGCTAAGTCATTTAAATAAATAGCAACTCTTGCTAAGACACAATAAAGTGCAATTCAGGTTGCACACAGTTAAATTCACCTAGAAGTTGCCTCTTTCTATCGCGTAGCTCCTATCTCTTCTAACAACTGCAGGGTGTTCGTGGGCGTCCTTCCGGTCGGCTACTTGTAGCTTCATACCTTAAGCGCGGAGTACGCCAGGCCTGGCCATAGTCCACTTTTCACCAAACAATGATTGCACATGTGCTCAGCGTGATAGGTAGTGAGCCCATCGCTGCCCTATGCTGTTGGATGTATGTGCAGTCTTTAGTAAGTTAAGTCGCCTTTTACGAGACCCAAAGGAAGAGAGGGGGTGGTAGTATTCTATAACTAACTAAAATCTAAAATCTCCGTAAAAAGTATTTACTGAAACTGAGACATTGATCCCCATTCCTTGTATTGTATTTACCTTTTTTGCTGTGAATGCTTTAGCTTGTAAAGGTTCTCTGCGACTATTAACTTTCTTTGGACTTGCTGATGTACCAAACACTTCTACCGGGTTGCTGATTACGTAGTATTCTGCAACAAGATTATAAACCTACTATTAACTTTCTTTGGTATTGCTGATGTACCAAACACTTCTATGGGGTTGCTGATTACGTAGTATTCTGCAACAAGATTATAAACCTATCTGGTAAACCAAATGTTGACCAAAAAACAAATAAAAGTTATTCGACATTCATGCAAAAGACATTTTTGGAGTACTTTCACATGTTATATAATTATTAATGTACCCACCAAGTTATTTCTTTCTGTAACCCTAAGGTACGGTAAGAGTAACCTTTATTGAGTTTTAACTTTATATCAAAAATTATAATAAGGGAATTAAGTAATAATTTTGGAAAGAATATAAATCGCATGGATTGTTAAAGAGCTATGTATTATGGTCCACTGAATTTTTTTATCTAAGTAGATAAAATATACTTCTAAATTTAAATTATCAATTTAAAATCTACACAGGTTAAGGATGGGCACCCGACCCAAGAAACATACCGTGTGGAGGTGAATTTGAAGGCATGTTGTTAGTTGATTCCTCTCCCGCCATTGGTATCAATTTGTATGAGACGGAAGCTAAAAAGTGATGATACATGTTACTATACACTCACTGGCCAAATATAGTTATGAATGAGATTATAATCTATAGGTAGTTATTATATGATTTCTCTTACATTAGATGTGTACCTACTTAGAAAGAGAACTTTTTGTAAGAATTTGAATACATTATTGAAAATAACAAAGGCATAAAATAATTTAATGGTGGCAAAATCGATCAACAATACCAACTAGATAATGTGTCACATACAAAATCAAAGCGAAATTCTGTCCACGTGAATAAATACTTTTGCTTTACTAACAAACTGAGACTAAAGTTATAAAACAGTTTTAAGTTCAACCTTATTACAACCATGGCACCCAGTTATAAAGTCACAAATCTTCTAAGTATAATATACTTACGATCATTCATCATAAACAACGGGCAAAGCAATGATTACTCCTGTCACTTAAAAATGAAAAGACATCAATAACATTTAGTGTTGAAATCAACCATAAGAGTCAACAAATAAAGTTCAGTTTTTCCTGTTATTGCCTTGCAAGAAATTAAGAGCTCACTTCTCAAGTGGGCTGTTATTTACAGAGATATATTTTTAGTGCCGACCTGACATCTAGTTGTATTGTTGATCAAAGGGTGGCAATGTGGATTTTCTTCTCTGATAGAGGACTTATTTACAATATTAGATCGATATCAATATCAACCAACAACACCATAGTAGGTACTCACTACTAAGTAAAATTTACAGAGATTTAATATAAACTCTTCAAAGTACTTGTGTGCAATATTCCTAAATATTCACTAGGTACCTACTAACTTTGTTGTTTATAAATATTATTACTAATCTGAATCAAAACTAGGGTTACTTACAAATGTCTCGAAAATGATATGGTGAACAACTGTTTTCATTTGTGTCCAAATACTGTTGAGTAACTATTTGGGATTTGTCCTCCGCAGCTGAAATTAATTTATAATTAAATTTAAGCTTAATTCAATAATAACAAGTTAATTGAATTCACTTGTGTTTAGTAAACATGTTCCATTTTCGTTACAATTTCGCTGTCTTGTGAACGAGTGGAAGCTTACCAAATGATCCTCCATCGACCATGCCCAAATATTCACTGTCGGCACTGTAAATAAACAAACACAACACATTTGAGAGTGAATCTAATTCTGCTACAATTACTACATTCTATGCCAAGTTGCAAAATTAAAGAGTTCTAAGCGTTGACCTTCGGTTGAATACATATTTAATTATGTAACACACGTAAGACTGTACGAATAATCTAATAACCTGTTATCAAGAGAATTTTCGTGCATGTTTATATCATCCACGTCAAGTTTAATTTTGGCCATCGTGCCCTAGTATTTTTGAATTATTCGATTTTGATCACGGGGACAAATAAGAGGTCATGTGATGATGACATAAACAAGAAAAGAGAATCCCCATAGATAACTCTACCTACTCTTTGAAAGAAAAGTAATGAGAGTGTTGTCAGCAAGGAATATTTTAGATGTCAGCAAGTCGTTGTCTATGACTTGGAGGAGTAGGTAGACCCAGATCACTAACTTATTGTTCTGAGAGGTAGACTACGAGTAGGTAGGGATAATCTCAGAAACGAAACAAGAAAATTGTTAGGTAGTATACTATCTCTATTATCTACACAACCTTTAGAACCCTAATAAAATAAAATTAATCTTAAAAGACCTATTGTGTGGCGGTACCAGTGACTCCGGCAGAGCCCTCTTGCGCAGTCTCTCGTCATTGGTGAACCTGATGTTATCGGGCCAAATACCCTCAAACATTAGGTACTCCGATCCTTTACGGTGCCAACATGTGCGCTCTAAAAAAAAGATTGGGGGTATAAGACCAATAGCTATATGGAACACTATTCGACGAGTTGCTTTTAAGATTTGCTGCAAGCACATCGTTCCCAATCTTTCATCAACAACCTCAGCAATTAGGTTTTGGCTCCAAGGGTGGGTGTGTGGCTGCAGTACACCCAACCCATATATTCGTAACACATGGAGGTGGGGAGGTGTTGCTGAAGGTTGACGTTAAAAACGCCTTCAACTCAGTGAAGTGTGAATCGACTGATCGCGGCGCACTTCTGTCACAAGTTAAAACTGAAATTCCAATTCGTTATCTTTGGCAGTGATATAGCTCACCGTCTCAACCTCATAAGCTCCGCCGTGGGTTGCCAACAGGGAGACCCTCTCGGTCCCGCAATCTTCAGTTTGGCCATCCATCTGACCATTAGGTAGGTAGGTACATCATTAAATTCCAAAGGACATAATTTTTTTTAATACTAAAATAAAAGAAAAAATATCAGCAACAATTCATATAGTTCCATGTTCAAGAGATTAAATGCTATAATTTAGTATATCTTTTAGATTTTTAATTACCTCCGATAAAGAATACTTTAATTTTATAAGTTTTGTACGTTTCTGAACGAAAGTTCCGGTTTTTTTAATGTTAACGAACGCAGGGTTATTAAGTTGGTAAGTCTATGAGGTCCATGAGGTCTATGGCAATGTAGAAACGATATCGCTAACACAGTTATCTTTTTCGCACTTTAAAGTATTTAGCAACGATACACACCTCGGACCAATACACACAAATAACACAACGAAAGCGCGGCCGGGAATCGTCTGGCGGCTGACAGTCTGACATCCAGCGATATATCTCTTTATGTCAATCACAGACTTAATAGAGATGCTACGCATATGTCAATGCTGGCATCTGTCTACGATACGGATTGACCTCAGAAAAAGGAAGGGATTGACATATAAAACGTCAGACAAGCGTCACTTTTTCATTTTTAATAACATAAAGTGTCACAATCCTACTATAATGTTGCCATTTTCGAGTAGAAATCAATGTTGGTTTTTAATTTATATAAAAAAATCGGAGGTCTTTAAATTAATAATACGGTCATAAATATGTTGATAATAATGTATTGTTTAAGTATTTATACATTGGCGTCAAGTTAAAAGACTTAGGAATTTAGTACCAAGCCCCATAGTAAAAAATTATGTCCTTTAGTGTCTGATACCCTAACGACGGAATGATCGGGGGTGATATGGAGTCTGTGCTCAGTGGCCTGTGTACCCTTAAAAATGATTTCGCCTCTATCAGTCTAGATCAAAATTTTTCCAAATATGAAATTTTTGTATTTCAAATTCCCTTCCCTCTGAACGCAGACGTGAAATCATATAAAATTTTTCTGTACTGGGCCCTTATTCTGTAACGATTCCTTGTTTCAAAACCACGTTAATTCCTTAAAAAGTTACGATATCTTCCCAAAAACGCATGCGTTTGACGCTTGTGCGCGGTAAGGTTTAGGTGTGGAATCTATAGATTGCGATACAGAATCAGGGGCCTGGCCTCTGGGATTAAAATTTTGAATGAAGAATCGTTGCGCCTTTTAGGAGCTCCGATCTTACACGATTCTATCATATCGATGAACGGATGTCAAAATTCAATCAGTTACGATATGAATGCTCTTAGGGCTCTCTGTATAATTCGTGTTTGTCTTTTTGTGCCTAAATTCACCTATGTGCTTCGGTGTTCCCAACTTTGGAAATACGACTCTCTACTAAAAACTTTGGACAAACTAATTCAAAATGTTTTAATCAAAATTCAGAATTGCCCTCTAACTGACAGGTCCTGGAATCATGTTTCTCTTCCGATCCGTTTCGGCTGCCTAGGTATTTGCAAAATTTCGGAAATGTCATTATCGGCGTTCCTGTTCTCTACTCACAGTACGCACAGCCTCTACAGTAGTATCGATAGCCCTTCATTGGGTTCCGTTTATAGAAGTGTCGTACTTGGCTGAGGCCAGGAGCGCCTGGTCGTTGACATGTCCGACCAGTCTACCCGAGGCACCGCACTCTCAGCGACAGTGGTACGAGTTGCTATGCCAACAACAGCAGACCACCTGCTTGCTTCAAGTAACAACGAAGCTGATCGCGCTCGTCTTCTTGCTGTGGCTGAGAAGGAGTCAGGATGTTGGCTGCAGGCATTACCATCGGCAAAAATCGGTACTCTCTTGAGTAACCAAATGTTAACAGCTGTTGTTGGCCTGCGCTTAGGCGCCCGCGTCAACCAACCGCACCATCATGGGCTGTCCTGCTCCCGAAGTGCCGGTCGTCTGTCGCGTAACGCTTTTTAAATGACATCATCCGTCGGGCCCTTGCCTCCACAGACGTATCGGCAATCTTAGAGCTAAACGGTATGTTTCGGAGCGATCGATGGCAAGAGGCCCGACGGAATGTCTCTAATTCCATGGAAGCTAGGGAGGTCGCTGGTGTGGGACGCGACTTGTGTAGACACTCTGGCTCCCTCCCACCACATCCGTGCGACCTCCTGCGAAGCGGGCGCGGCAGCAGCCGCAGCCGAAAGTCTCAAGCGGCGCAAATACGAAGCTCTTGGCGAGAGCTATGTCACAGTATAAATATGAGCTAAAGCAGTAAGGAAGCTACGTACAAACTCTCGAAACGACGCACGCCCACAGACGCACGTCTTTACAGGCCCCCTAAGCAGGCATCGCAGTGCTCTCAGTAGCGCGTGTCGTGCACGATTAATAATAAGAATTGATACAACGAAACTTCATCGTTAATAAAAAATTTTCCTTTGCTTTGAAAATCTATATCTGAGGATCTGTGTGGTTTCTGACAATGAATCCGTTATTAGAATGAGAAAAGTAGCTGCCATATTGAACTTTTTAGTTATTTAACCGATTGCTTTGAAAATCGATATCTAGGGATCTGTGTGGTTTCCGACAATGAATCCAATAATAGAATGAGGAAAGTAGCCGCCATCTTTAACTTTTATTTTTTTATAAAAAAATTAAAAGTTAGAACCCATATGTTTTGCTAGTTATCTCAAAAAAGCACTAAATAGCTGAGATACAGCGCTAACTAAACAAAAGCTATTTCAGTTTTACAGAAATAAGAGGACAACCCTAACGCTCAATTGGAGCGTAGGTATATAAAACAAGAAAAAGGCCGAGCTTCCGTACTGCTTTAGCTTATATTTATACTGTGGCTATTGTGTTTGTGCCGTTTGGGGTGGAAACGCTGGGGCCATGGGGGCCCGAAGCACGGAATTTTGTAAAAGATCTATCGAGCGCTTTGTCGAAGCCTCCGGCGACCGGAGGGCTGGCAGCTACTTTTGTCAACGAGTTAGTTTAGCCATTCAAAAGGGCAACGCTGCCAGCCATTTGGGGACTTTGCCGCGCGGCAGCGTAGCTGTCCCAAATATAAACACAGTAAGGGACATAGTACTCAAAATTTTGACACCATGCTACTAACACAGTAATTACCCACAATATGCAAAGATCCTTGTTCAAAAGGAGGCCGTAGTTTCGGAATTACAAAATGACAAAACACAGCAAGGGCACAGACTGACACAAGATTCCCATAACAAAATCACAGTTAGGGACAGCTACCAATATGAAACACTACCAATATGGGTTTTAGGTTGGTAATTGACACTTGCTGGTTTTTTTATTTGGGGATTCTAATTGACAAAAGAACATTACAACCACGTTTTTCACGGCAAGGCACACGCGCATCGTCATTCAACATGAGATTTTGTGTTTCGTATTTGGCGGGAAACTGCAGAGTGCGCGCCGTTTATTGGAGAAGGGTGCGGGGCGTCGAGGGACGAAGATAACAAGCGTCTGCCGGTCATCACATTGGCGTAAGAGCGCATTGAAACCTGTGGTGTGAACCGAATACAGTTGTAAAGCGTACTCGCCGATTGTTTTTTATCTTTTTATAATTATGACTCGAAGTAGAAAGATTTTAGAAGCTGCCTTGGGTGTAGGAGCTAACCGAAATGCAGATAATACATATACTTAATTATTTTTATTTCTTCTTTGAGTTTTTGTATTACACGTAAACCAATTCATAGTAAAATTTGATTTTAAATTTTCGGTTCTATTATACATAATATATTAATAATAACGAGACTCAAACGCGATATTTGTTATGTAGTACCTAAGTACTTACAGCGGGTGTAAGACATAAATACTTACTTCGGGCGGGGTTGAAAATATAATTCTTCTACCACCCTTAAATTGTCCCTTTTTCATTATGTACTACATAATAAATATAGCTTTTGATTTCCGTTATTATTAGTGTTATCTTAATAGACCTGTTTGGTAGAGTGGTTGGGATATTAATAGTCTTCTACGCAGAGATCCCGGGTTCGATTCCCGTAAAAGACAAATTAATATTTGAGTGCATGAACGTGTCTACTTGTCTTGGTCTGGGTGTTAAGTTTGCTATGTTAATTAAGTATAGGTATTTAAAAAAAGTGTATATAAGCATGTTTATCCGTTATTTAGTATCCATAACACAAGTTAGTAAGGTCTCATACTGTGTTTTTATTTGGTATGCTGATTTTTATTAGGTCAAAATAACCATTTGAAATTTAGTTAGTCGCATAAAACATGCACACGTACATTAAATTGAATTCTTTATACTCATAAATATAGGAAATAATCTTCTCTATGACATACAATAGTTACTTTGGTGCAGTATTACGTAATAACATACGGCTGGCCAAAAATGTGTTTTTTGGCTCTACTGTAAAAAAAGGTATTTTGTCCCTTACTGTGTTAATATTTGGGACCGCCGAGCGGTTCTCTTAGAGATATTTTTTATTTTTATGTAATTTATAGGTTTTTAATTTTCAAGTTATTTTGTTTTAGTTTATAGGTTTTTTTCTGTTAGAATAAGATCAGGAATTAGAATAATGATTAATTACTATTAAACAAAAAGAAAGAAAAAATTAAACATATTACCTACTTATAAAAATTATAAAAAAATGTTTAAAATTGTAACGAATAAAACTTCACAAAAACCTTGTAAAAACCATTTTATTTAACGGTTTTTTTTTAACTTTAGTTAAGATTAGGTCATGTACGTCTGTAAGGCTTAGAGCATTAATTAATGCTTAATGCAGCTGAGCATTATACTTTAACCCTTAATGAGCCCTAGGACTATTATTTCCCACCTCAGAGTTGCCCACAAATGTATTTTTCTTTTTTTGCTTTTACATATAGGTACATTAAAATAAATTGAAAGCATCTTAAAATCGATAGTTTTTATTAGTAGTTTTCTGGCAACACTTCTTTCTAAACGTCATCTGTCAATGTCAATAGTCATTTAAAGTGAAAAGTTCAGTATAACGTAAATTTTTCCCGAAATTTGAAATAGTTTTTGAAACTACGCGTGTAAGTATGCAATTGTGTCGTCTAGTATCAAAATCCGCCAGATCCAGAAAGGTCAATTTTAGAATAAATGGTTTTTTTGTTTGTTTCCTTTCTCTTTACAAGTTTTTAATGTTCACGCCTCGCTTCTTTGCCTAATTAGGTGAAACTTTTTCAAATTTTTTAAACAAATCGCCCATTATTTACCATTAAATTCAATAAAAATGCAGCACGAAATTCACATAACAATGTATCGGCGGCCATACAGACGCCAAGGACGCCATGACAGCTACCCGTCAAAATCCTGCGTTTCGATTGGTCTATTTGGATTGGATTGGTCCCTATCTACCGACCTGTCCCTATCTACCGACCTCAATAGATAGGGTATCGCAACTGGAACTACGGGTCCGGTTGTGTTTTCAGAGGTACTACGGGGTTCCGGTTCTAGCCCCCCGCTGGTCGTGCCTTTAACCAGGCGCCTCCGGCGGGATCCGGACATGGGTTGGACTCGTAGTGGCATGTGGTTAGCTGTAGAGCTTGGGAATGTTCGTTTGTCCTGGTATTGTGTGCCAGGGCTTCCAAACTCGTGCACAGCGAGCGGGGCCTAGTAGCGGTCTCTGAGGGGCCAGAAGCGAAAAGTCCTGCGGGGAACGTGAGTTTCCCTTATAGTTGGCAGCTTTGTCCGGTGGTTTTCATTGGACATTGGTGTTGACATCTCCGGTACTAGTCTGGATAACTAGTAGAGACGGCCTCCTAGATGCCGTAGGTCTCCGGTCCAGCCAGCCGCGTAGGACGTGGGAACTGGCTAGGCTCCCGGATGGGTTCCGAGAAGTGAGTGTGCTTACTACTCCGCTACCAAGGTGGACACTTGGGAGTCGACTTTAGAGTCGACGACCCTAGCAGTGGCAACTGCGAGTTGTGCCCTTCGTGCAACGAGAAGTGAGCGAGCTCGACAGCTCCGGCTACCTATCTGGACAATAGGCAGTGAACTACACGTGTTCACGGGGATACTCTCCCGAGACACTAGTCTTATGAGTACCGAATGAAGAGCGCGCTGCGGCGGGCACTAATTTGGCGTCAAGACCTAACGTTGGTGGTCTCCTGCGCGGGTGTTCTACTGGCGCAGGGACGTCTGGCACTTCTTGCATAACCTAACGGTTGGTCTCGAGGTGCCAGTACAAATAAACTTAGTGAATTAAGGAGAGGGGATGGTCTATTTGGATCTAGCGGGGAATGAACTCCAATGGTCAAGGATCTGGCGGGATTTGATAATAAATACAGATTGCGATCTCAATTTGCTACCGATCTAGCGGAGTTTGATACGAATTTACTAATAGGAAGCAAAGATTTCAAGAAAAATAAGCCATAGAGCATTATAACTTTTATTTAATAAAAGTGGATCTGGCGGCTTTTGATACTAGACGACACAATTGTTTTTAATTCGCTAAGTTGAACTTGTATTTTATCCATTACTAACAAAATAACGTACGAAAGCTGTTACGTTGGTATTTTTTTCTCCTTCGAATATAGTAGGAAATTATTAACCTATAGTCGTGTATGAAATATTCAAGTGGGAAGTTGTTTCCATATAACCCATAAGGAATTCAAAATGTTTATCTATTTACGTCGAAGTTCCTAATTGAAGTTTTTTTGTCTTCTTTTAAAATTTTAATAAATTTAGTTTTATTAAAAAAAAACAAAAACAAAAATTAAATAATGGCGCCACCGTTTTCCAAAACGAAAATTTTTTATGAGACCTAAGTATGGAAATAAAAAAATAAGAGTCTTTTAAATCTATAGACGCCATGAAACAGTTCTTTGTAATAAGTCTAGAGGCGGTTCGATAATCTTCCATTTTAAAATGCTGTGGTTTAATAAACTTGATCAAAGATTTTAAATTTAAAATAAATCTTTTACTACCATTAGGTTTTTGCACCAAAAATATATTAGATAAAAATTGTCCATTAACCGGATTACATCGAGAAATTGCTTTTATTTTTAGGAATTAATCGATTCGTTGAAATCCTTGCTTTCGCGATCAGATTAAGAAAAACCTCTGGGGTTATTTGCACTGTAAGGAACGGATGTGAACGGTATCTTGTACCCTTGTATGGGGGTCTTGGGGATACCAGTTCAGACTGATTTTTTACTTTTAAAAAACCTTGTTTTTTTCTTAATAAAATACAGCCCAAATTAAAAAGTAAAAATTAGTTCAAAAACACCCGATAGATGTCGTTTTATAAAAGCCGGCCACCAGCCGTACCTACCTAAGGGCTGTAATAAATTCTACACTTTTACTTGTCTACCAAAAGAATAAAAAAATAGTAAGTCCTTACCTATTTATATTCAGGACATCCAGAACCTATTTCTATTTTGGAATAGAATAAATATTACGCAGCCATACACGTGCTCTTCATGAACCCGCCTTTTACCATGCGCCATACTAATCTATGCTATGCGCCATCTATGAAGTCATTTACGAACCAATTTCTTTTTTTTTTGATCTCGGAAAATCGCCCATTGAATTATAGTGTGTGACTAGCGAGTCGTTACGTGAAACTACAAATTGTTCTCTAATCTCGAGGATAAAGCATGAAGTATATTAGCTATTGGAATAGTGCGTAGCGGCCTCACTTTTTGTAAATTTGGCTTAACATAAAATTAATTAAAATTAAACCCAAAATAGCAGAGAAAGATTTTCATAAAATCCGCGAAGGCACTTTTTTGAGCTCCTAGATTGAACTACTGTTCTGAACAATTAAATAAAAATAGAATGTTATCTCTTAAATGTATAGTCGTATAGTGCGTAGCGGCCTCGGAATTTTTAGATATCATTGATTTTATATAGAATTAAAATCTTATTCTAAAACAAAAACTTTTGAAAATTTTAAGTTAACTGTGAATTTATCCTATCTACGATAATATTATTGAGCAAAATGTATACCAGAATATTCGTTACTTCATGATGAATAAAGATTTTATAATTAATTTATTATACTATTTCGATAAAAACGATAAATACAACTGCAAAAATACTTCAAAATGCGATGCGCCGGCCGTCCGAACTCAGCTTTGTGAGGATTCGCAGAGTAGACATTTGTAATATTAAGCATGATTTTATTATCCTATTTCGATAAAAACGATAAATACAACTGCAAAATTAAAACCAAATGCGAAAATGGGCATTTTACGCAAAAAATTTACAGACGAGATGTAATAGGCCTAAAAAAATAGTACCTATCGACTTCGTTTATTCAGTGTATAGCAATGATATTATAAACTATAAATATGTTACGTTTATAGTAATTTGCGTTTAAAATCTGTTCCGAGCAATCCAAAACTGCACATATTGACAAGTTTTACTGTTAAGTAAAACAAAAGATACGAAATAGCATGCAAATAAAAGAGATAGTATAATTTTAATGATTGCACTTCAAATGTTTCTTGTGCATAGAGTAACATTTATAGTCGTAGGTGGACATTTGATTGAAAAGTAAGTAGGTACATAGGTAAGACATAAAACATCTTATAAAAGTAAATAATATTTATTGAAAATATGAAAAATAAAATAATTAATAATGAAAGAAACGAAATAAAATTCATATTTAAAATACCTTCAAAAACAATTTTTTTTTGTAAACAGAATAATAATCGCAAATTTATTTTGTTATAATAAAATATTTACAAATTATCTTAATAAATAATTAACGTTAAATTATAAACTGCCATAACCGACATATTTCATATTTTATTGTTACAACTGTCAAATAGCCAGTGAAACTATTTTAATGTTTATTATATTAGTCCATTACATACAACAGATAGCTTTATAAAAACGAAGTAAAAATAAAGAACAACTGGTCTTTAATTGTAGGCATTTAAGTCAATTTCAATATTCAATTCTGCACTAACTAATCTATGTCCTCAGTACGCATCCTTATCGCTCTAGCGTCAAAACTAGATCGCTCTCTCTTTCTCCACCTAAACGTGGCGTCTTTGCGTCAGTTATTAGATTGTTCGGAAAAATAATTGAAATATACCTTATAAGTATAAAAAAAATAAAAAATTAAACACTGAAAAAAGACTAAGTATATTTGCATATTCACATGTGGTAAGAGAACCCTTGTATATTGTTTACTTTAGACTTTAGATTCATAATTTTTTTAAATTTTTTTTTATAGTAAGCCCGGCAAATGACCCCACTCCACCACGATGTTAAGTGGAAATGAAGTCCAGGCGCGAGGACAACTAGTGCGGCGTAAGAGACGTAGCATCAGTCACCCTCACTCTGCCGGCCAAAATGGCATTTTTTATTTATTTTGGTAAGGACACAGGAACTATATGTGATACGCTCGTGATTGCGCTCGACGCAGCCTAAATACAAGACGTCCTAATTAGGACGTATTTGAGTCTTCACATCGCGCGCGCCTTTCGTCTGTAAGCTGGCTCAATTAAGCCATATTTTTTTTTTTAAAAAGGGTCTCATATTTCGCCTCTAAGTTCCTTTGTTTGGTTTTTGTTAGCGACATGCCGCACACGTGTGGATTCACCATGAACTAGGCTCCGTGATTCAAGTGTTCCTTGGTGGCGTCCTGAGGGAAAAAAATAAAATATTGTCGTTTGAAACTTGTGGTTGTTTTTGCGCGTAGTTTGAAATCGGATTTGACGATTTATTATCGTGTTGATAGTATTAGGAGCTGATTTCTGTTACAACGTGTTTTTTGATGCTTATGTTATGCTTTATTAAAATAAAATATGTGATTTCCTTGTACCTATATTTTTTTACTTTACTAGTAAAAAAAAATATTTTTTTTTTAAATTTATATCTTTAATCTTACAATACAAGATGTGGTTTTCTACAGTTGCCACATTGTACACAAGTGTAGAACAAATAGTTATGATTTAAATAAAAATATATTTAAAAATGTTACCTATTGGTCGGTGTCCTATATCTTTCATAACATCTCACGTTTCTATTCGAAATTTACATGTACTACTCTGAGGTCAACAACAGTTAACATAAACAAACATTGCCTTTGTGGCTATTTAACGCTGCTACATCCTAGAAACTAGTTTTTTTTTATAGCAGAAGGAGGCAAACGAGCAAGCGGGTCACCTGATGGAAAGTAACCACCGCCGCCCATGGACACCCGCAAAACCAGAGGAATCGCAGGCGCGTTGCCGGTCTTTAAGAAAGGAATAGGCTCGTTTCTTGAAGATCCCTTAGTCGTTACGGTCCGGAAATACCGCCGCCGAGAGCTGGTTCCACAACACTGTAGTTCGAGGCAAGAAATTTCTTGAAAAACGCACATTAGTAGACCGCCATCCATCAAGGTGATGTGGATGGAATGACAGTCGATTGCGTGTAGTGCGGTGTAGGAAATCAGCGGCAGGGATCAAGCCGAACAATTCCTCAGAACACTCCCCATGATATATACGGTACAATATACAGAGAGACGCAACGTCTCTCCGAAGAGCTAGTGGATCGAGCCGTCCTGAAATAACCATGTCGTCGACAATTCGAGAAGCTCTGCGTTGAATGCGGTCAAATGGAAGGAGTTGCTATTGGGGTGCTCTAGCCCAAAGATGGGAGCAGTATTCCATATGCGGCCTGACCTGTGCTTTATACAGTTGTAAACGGTGGGTCGGCGTGAAATACTGACCCGCTCTATTAAGCACACCCAGCTTTTTCGAAGCTAATTTAGCTTTACCTTCCAAATGACCACGAAACTAAACGTCACTCGAAATATCGACGCCAAGGATTCCAATAGTCGGATTGGTATCAAGGAGAGCTCCCTCAAAGTTCAGAGGTACGACGAAGGGATGTTTTTTCACGGTAAATGCGCAAACTTGTGTTTTGGAGGGGTTAAAGCGGACTAGGTTATGTCGGCCCCAATCCGAGACATGACTTAACATGTTCTCGGTGTCAGTCACAAGTTTATTCCGGCTCTCGATGACGCTTTCCAGAGAAATATTAGCTCGCCAGGTGTAGAGCGTATCCCCAGTACTGTCGCCTTCATAGCAATGAATGCTGTTGTTATGCAGCATGTCATTGATACGCCCAGTAAGAAAGCTGGCAACCCATGAACACAATTTCTCAGGAAGCCCGTATGATGGAAGTTTAGAGAGAAGAGCCCTGTGCCATACCCTGTCGAAAGCTTTCGCTACGTCCAAGCTAACTGCCAGTGCCTCCCCTTTACTCTCGACTGCCTCCGCCCATCGGTGAGTAAGATACACTAAAAGATCACCAGCCGAACGACGAAAACCATACTGGCGATCACTTAGTACCTGGTTCTCTTCTAGGTATCTTAAGAGCTGGCGGTTTGTAATGGACTCCATTACTTTGGAGAGTAAAGAGGTAATAGCTATTGGCCTGTAGTTGGACGGATCTGAGCGATCGCCTTTTTTTGGAATCGGGTGGACAAGGGCTGTCTTCCAAGAGCTCGGGACGACGCCTGTAGTGTAAGAGAGCCGGAAAAGGCGCGTTAGAACTAGTGCCAATTCAGGAGCACACGTCCGAAGCACAATGGGTGGAACTGCATCAGGCCCACTCGCCTTATGGATATCAAGGGAAAAAAGAGCCTTACGAACTGACCTTTGCAGGAACTGAACGTTTGGCATTGTATAAGCGCAATGCGGTATGGTTGGTGGAGGGTTTTCCCCATCGTCCAAGGTCGAGTTTGATGCGAAAAGAGAGCCCATGAGATCGGCTTTCTCCTTCGCAGTATAGGCCAGGCAGTCATCGGTCTTGTGCAATGGTAGTAGGGACGGCTGACAAAAATTCCCCAAGATAGCTTTGGCGAGAGACCAGAACGCACGCGTCCCCGAAGGAAGACGCACTAGCCTCTCGCCGATTCTACCTATGAATGATGACTTCGCCTTGGCAATGTCCTTCTAAAAGGATCTGGCGGCAAAGTTGTACTTCTTTCTGAGCGCACTGGTGTTTGGATCCTTTGATGATACCGCATTAGCCCAGGCTTGGTAATGTTGTCGCTTTTGGCGAGACGCCATTTTGCAGCAACGACCGAACGAAATATTTACCTACGTTATTTGGTCTAGGTAGGTATGTATGTTACATAGCCACTTCCTAATTAAACGTTTCTTGGTTCGATTTCCAGTCGAGTAATTCAGAAAAAAGTTAAACTACGTACCTATGCCAATAGTATGTAGGTATGGAAATGAAATGAAATGAAAATGTGCTTGTAAAACTGTGACTTACCTAGGTTACTCGTAACAAGTGTTCAAAATGTGCCCCATATTTGGTTATGTTAGTATGTAGTTATGGTTGAGGACGTAAATGTTTTCTCTCACCGTTTCAAAAGCGGACACCACTCGCGTACGCAATTGCACAACACTTGTAACCTCCACAGAGAGGCGTTTAGGTAGATTAATTTATTCTAAGTTTTTTTAAATTATTATGTTACTTATGTTTTTGTTTTTGTTATTGCTGTTATTAAAATAATTTATACATACGTATAACCATGACTACCTACTATACTATCTCCGAAGGGTTAGTCAGTAGTCAGAGACTAGGCAATAAGGACAGCTAAAACAGTCCTCTACCATAGTCCACTTTTCACCAAATAGCGACTGTACATGTGTTCAGCGTGACAGGTGGTGAGCCCATGTGTTGTCTTTAGTCCATTAGTCGCTTTCTACGACACCCAGGGAAGAGAGGGGGTGGTAGTATTCTTTCACCACTACGCGACACGGTATTTATATACAGGGTGTAATCGTTAAATGTGCACAGGCGATTATACCAAAACTAAGAGAGATATCCAAAAACTTAAAACTGATAACGAAAGTATGTTATCTAATGAGTAAAATGGCATCAATAACTTTTTAAAAATCAAACGAGAAGTATCCAAAAATTTTGACATTAAGCACTGCCATACATTTAGTATGAGATTAGTAGAAAGGTTTTAGTTTCCTTGTTTTAAGTGGTCTAGTATTTATTTTACCTTAATCATATTTTATATTACGTATGATATGATAATTATAATTTTCAAGATACACGTGTAGATTAATATGGTATTTTACCACTTCAAACTAAAAATAAACCTTGTTTCAATATCGCGTTAATTTGAACTGGCTGAAAAATCTTGATCGCTAGTCGGAATTTTGAATTTAGAACGAATAACAATAAGTTACTTTTTTTTGGTATTTTTGTAGTGCGTTGCTTTTCAGCCAGTTCAAATTAATGCGATATTGAAACAAGGTTTATTATTAGTTTGAAGTGGTTGTTAAAATAAGGATTGAATAGAACCTGCATGTTTCTGTCTTAGAAAATAAAAGTAAAGAACTCTTGTCTGACATGACTGACTCGAGTTGTCTGTCGTCAATAGAAATAAAAATAAGATGTATTTCAGAATTACCATAGAATAAATGTTTCCTACTGAAATCTAGTTATCAATTTAGTGCAAATTTAACAGGTTATGGGCCCAGAGTCTCCAGACGCAAAATGGAGTACAAAATAAACAAACACGGTGTCACCCCGTTTTGCGGAACGGAATTCACCAACTGGCTGTTCCGCATAAAACTTTTCTTAGAAGAACAAGATTTGTTGGAAACCATCGAGAAAAAAGGAAGGGTTGGAGACTTTTCAGAAAAGGAAAAGAAAAATAATGTAAAAGCAAAAAACATAATAAGTCAATGTATTGCCGATACTCACTTAGAACTGATCCAAGAATGTGAAACGGCATGCGAGATGATAAAGAAATTAAGTTCCACTTATCAAAGAACTCGAATAGCATCGCAGCTACTGCTAAGACAAAGACTTTTGACCATAAAATACACAGAAGATCAGAAAATAGAAGTATTTTTCATTAAATTCGATAAATTGGTGCGAGAGCTGAAAAGGTCTGGCGCAGAGCCCACAGAAAGTGAAATAATATGCTACTTACTGTTATCTATGCCAAAAACCAATGATAATGTTATAACAGCAATAGAAACAATGTCGAGTCAAGAACTTACAATAGGATTTGTAAAAACTAGACTAACAGAAGAAGAAATGAAAAAAAATGGATTTTGTAATCAGAATGAACAACAAGAATTGAATGCTTTCAGAAGTAATAGACAACCGGAAATTAGACAAAATACACAACGTACGAATACGTTTTTTTTCGAATGCTACAACTGCGGAAAGAAAGGACATAAAAAAAAAGATTGCAAATTTAACCAACCACGAGATAATTACAGAAAGGCTCATAATATAGATCGAGAAACCGAATTTGAGAATCAAAATAAAGGTAATATGCACAACAATATTAACTGTTTTATGATGAATGATTGCATAGAAGAATCAAGTAAGAAGATTCACTTTTATGTTGATTCTGGGGCATCAGATCATTTGATAAACAATGATTCGTATTTTTACCATTTTATAACTCTGCAGAATCCAATTAAGATTAATATAGCTAAGAAATCAGAAGCATTGTATGCAACTAAACTTGGAACAATAAAAACTGAGAGTTGTAATCTGAACAATGTGTTGTTTGTACCAGACTTAAGAAATAACTTATTATCAGTCTGAAAAATTGAGAATTATGGATTGAGTGTATATTCGAAAATAATAAAGTAATTATTTACAGAAATCAATATGTAATCAAAGAAGGAAGATCCAAAAACAACTTGTATGAGGTAATTTTTAATGTTATAGAAGATCATACAGCGCAAAAGGCTTATTGTATCCCAGAAAGTGATGAAATTTGGCATAGAAGACTTGGACATGCTTCAGCAGATAAACTAAAAGAACTTTAACAAAGAAAATTAATAATTTGTGATGCTTCACAATCAGATCAGTCTGAAAAATTGAGAATTATGGATTGAGTGTATATTCGATTCGAAAATAATAAAGTAATTATTTACAGAAATCAATATGTAATCAAAGAAGGAAGATCCAAAAACAACTTGTATAAGGTAATTTTTAATGTTATAGAAGATCATACAGCGCAAAAGGCTTATTGTATCCCAGAAAGTGATGAAATTTGGCATAGAAGACTTGGACATGCTTCAGCAGATAAACTAAAAGAACTTAAACAAAGAAAATTAATAATTTGTGATGCTTCACAATCAGAAATTCTGTGCGAGCCTTGTATAAAAGGAACACATTCCAGAATACCTTTCAAAAAGGAATATACACGCTCTAGAAGAGTATTGGAAGTTGTTCATTCAGACTTATGTGGACCAATAAATCCAGTAACCCACGATAATAAAAAATATATATTGACTTTTTTGGATGATTTTACCCACTTTACCGTTTTGTATCTTATAGAAAATAAATCAGAAGTTGCGGAGTACTTAAAGAAATATGTAGAAATGGTAGAAGAAACATTTAGTGTTCGAATATCCAGACTGAGATGTGATAATGGAGGAGAATACGTGAATAAACAAACGAAAATCTTTTGCGAAACGAAAGAAATCCAAATTGAAAACACAATTCCATACTCACCTCAACAAAATGGAAAAGCAGAAAGGTTGAATAGAACTATAGTAGAAAAGGCAAGAACCTTACTGGTAGATTCAGGTTTTGAGAAAAATATGTGGGGTGAAGCTGTCTATGCATTGATATACGCAATCAACAGAATACCCACTGTAGAAAAGAAAATTCCAGCAGAAATTTGGTTTGGAAGAACACCCGATTATGCCAGATTTAGGATGTTTGGTTCAGAAGCTTATGCGTATATAAATAAAGAGACAAGAGAAGGTAAGATGACAGAAAAGTCAAGAAAACTGTATTTCATTGGTTACTGCAATAATGGCTATAGATTATGGGATGGTCAGAACAAGAAGGTTATATCATCTAGAGATGTAATTGTTAATGAACAACCAAGAAATAAAAATACTATATTTATTAACCACAAGTTTTTAGAACAGAATTCAGAAATTCAGGAGAACATAGCAACAGAACAAAACTTTGAAAATCAGGAAAACGCAACGACAGAACAAAACGCTGAAGTTATAGAATCAGGAGTGGAAAACTTATCAGGTGTTGATAAAAGAACTAGAAGAAGACCAGTCTATTTGCAAGATTATGAATGTGATGATTTTCATGATTGTGATTTTACAGCTTTTAACATATAAGAAAACGTACCAAAATCCATGAAAGAAGCTTTAGAATCAAATGACAAAGAAGAATGGATAAAAGTTGTACAGGCAGAATTAGATTCACTAGAAAAGCATTCAACGTGGACAATAGTCGAAAAACCAAAAGATAAGAAAATTATTGACAGTCGTTGGGTTTTTAGGAAGAAGGATCAGAACATTTACAAGGCAAGATTGGTGGCCAAAGGTTATGAATCTAATGAATGGTCAGACACTTATGCACCTGTGGGTAAGTTGACTACTTTAAGAACATTGTTAATAATTGCCAACAGAGAAGACATGCAAATTGAACAAATGGATGTGAAGACGGCATTCTTGCATGGTACGCTTAATGAAGAAATTTATATGCATCTTCCAGAACAGATGAAAAATGATAAAAGTGTTTGTAAGCTTAACAGGTCGTTATATGGTCTGAAACAAAGTCCAAGGTGTTGGAATAATGCATTTCATGAGTTCATGATTGCAAATGGATTCAGATGCTCAGCTTATGATACCTTCCTCTACTTAAGAAGTGAAGACAAACTGTGTGTATTACTTTATGTAGATGATATTTTAATTATTCATGCGGACAGGTATGTAATAGAAACGTTCAAAACAAAATTAAGTTCTAAATTTGAAATGGTGTCTATTGGAACCATCAAAAGGTATTTAGGATTAGAAATAGAAAGAGATTTTGAAAACAAAACAATTAAAATTCATCAGAAACCTTATATCAAAGAATTGCTTAGGAGATTTGAAATGGAAAAATGTAAAGGTGCAGCTACACCTGTTGAAAAAGGTCTAAAACTAAAAAAAGAAACGGACCCACAGAAATTTACAAAGAAACCCTATAGAGAGTTGATAGGTTGCCTGATGTATCTTGTGATGGGTACGCGGCCCGATTTAAGTTACTCAGTAAATTTGTTTAGCCGCTATCAAGATAGTGCAAATGATAAACATTGGAATCATTTAAAACGTGTGTTAAAATATTTGAAAACCATGGAGCTAGGGTTATGTTATAAAAATAAGTTCGTTGGGGAATTCAATGTCAAAGGGTATTCTGATTCAGATTGGGCTTCTGATTGTAATGATAGAAAGAGTGTTTCGGGATTTTGTATGACTCTATTCGATAACATAGTTTTATGGGCTTCTCGTAAACAAAAGACTGTTGCTCTGCCTACCGCAGAAGCAGAATATGTCTCTCTGAGTTCACTAGTATCAGAAGGTATATGGTTTAGAGGTTTAGTTAGTGACCTAAATGTAAGTTGTCCAAAAGTTTTAATTTTTGAAGACAACCAGAGCTGCATTCATATAGCTAAGAATCGAGAATGTAAACGAGTAAAGCATATTGATATAAAACATTATTTCATAAGAGATACTATTCAAAGGGGAGATGTAGTTATTGAATATATCGCCTCCTCCGATCAACCAGCTGACTTGTTTACAAAAGCGCTAGGTAAAGAACTGAACTGTACGACACAGGAATAATATCGGGTTAGATATCATTAGTTAGAATTTTATCTCATGTTGTTGTGACAGTGTAATAGATAGTTATGTTATTTTAAATTGTCTATATTGTTTTTAGTTTAAATGTATTTGTTATGTTTGTAAAGAAATATGCAGCTTCAGGGGGAGTGTTAAAATAAGGATTGAATAGAACCTGCATATTTCTGTCTTAGAAAATAAAAGTAAAGAACTCTTGTCTGACATGTCTGACTCGAGTTTTCTGTCGTCAATAGAAATAAAAATAAGATGTATTTCAGAATTACCATAGAATAAATGTTTCCTACTGAAATCTAGTTATCAATTTAGTGCAAATTTAACAGTGGTAAGATACCTTATTAATCTACACGTGTACCTACTTGAAAATCATAATTATCATATCATACCTAATCATAAAATATGATTAAGGTAAAATGAATACTAAACCACTTGAAACAAGGAAACTAAAACCTTTCTACTAATCTCATACTAAATGTATGTGTCTTTAATGTCAATTTTTTTTATTTAAAAAAAGTTATTGATGCCATTTTACTCATTAGATAACGTACTTTCGTTATCAGCTTTAAGTTTTTTGATATCTCTCATAGTTTCGGAATATTCGATCGCCTGTGCACACTTAACGATTGCACCCTGTATATACGGTTATAAATATACCTAAACAATATACTGCTCAATTAGTCTATTTTAGTTACTTTCACAGTGTTATGTTCTATGGTATTCTACTTTGGGGTAAAGCAGCAGATATAGAAACCATTTTCATTTTACAGAAAATATCAGTAAGGTCCTTATATAATCTAGGATCACGTGACTCACTTAAGGAGCTGTCTATAGAAATAAATATTCTTACAGTTGCATCACAATTTATTTATAACTGTATTGTTTACGTGCGTCAAAACATTTCTCATTTCAAAAAAAATTGCGATATACACAAACTAAATACTAGAAATAGTATAAACTTGTAATTCCTAAATTTTGACTTCAGAAAGTTTATGAATCATTTATGGGACAAAGTGTCATAATTTACAATAAAATCCCGAACGATGTTATATTTTGCCCTTTGACAAATTTAATTAAGACACATATTAGGGACAGACTTTTAGAAAAGGGCTATTACACTGTAAGCGATTACATCAATGACAAAAATGGATGGAATTAACATTCCTTTAGTTTCGCACACATTGTTTTGATGCGTTCATAGTGTCACACAGAGTAAAACTTTTAGATTCACTTTTGTTTTTATCTTTTCTTTTATTATATAATTGTTTTATGATTATTGATTGAATAATTTGGTAACGACATATTGTTTTGTTAATGTCGTTACTTCTATATTATTATAAAGCTGTGGAGTTTCTTGTGCCCGTTCTTCTCCACAGCTAAAAGAATTCCTGAATAGGTGGGGTGGGTGGGTGGGTTCCTATGTCTATCCATCCATCCAAAAAAGGAAAATTAAATTTAGACGATTCAAAATGCTTATTTTAAGCTTACTGAATAAAGAAATTTTGATTTTTGATTTTTTGACATATATACGCTACACACTAGGTAGGTATAAGGCTCTTTATACACATTTATAAGCGATACAATCATGATGCTAACGCGATATGGCATCGATACAGTATCGATGCAAACGCGTTACGTGTTGATGCAAATGTGATACAGTCACCACGAGCGACGCAAACATTTGAATAAGCGATTGAGATTTGAGATTGTGCCAACCTATGTCACTTCTCTTCTCTTTTCAAATGCGAGTGTAGTGTAGCTAAAGTACGTCCATGAGTGTAAGTATCGCGCTCAGAATAATACTTAACTATTTTTTTGAGGTATCGCCATAATATACATAATAATAATACAAGTATTGCCACAGAATAATACGTATCGTCGCGTCTAATCTATGCCCTCCCTGCGCTACTAGCACCATCTACAGTAAAATGTTATTGTACTTTCTTGTTTCAATATGGCTTGAAGCTAGTGAAAGGAGGCGGCAAACAGTTTATTGTTCACCTAGGTCAATGGTTGGCCTTAGCGCTGCAGTGGGACGACCATGGCTGAAATAATAATAATAATATTAATAGGCAGTACTCCTTGACACGGCACGTATTGTCAGGAGGTTCCTCACTCTGCAGCCCTAACCACCGATAGCTTCGGTCTATCCTATCCCCGCTGCCGGTGGCAACCTAGGTTAAGTTTTTTATAATATATATGGTGACAGCTAAACCGCAAGAAACTTTAAGGTCAAGTGTTTTAAACATGACAAAAATGACAAAAAAAGAATTCGTGTTTTTCATTTTAATTAAATAATTCATTTTGTGAATTTTAATTGGATCTAATTTATTTTAAAGCAATAACATAAGAAAAATAAAATGACAAACAATTAAAAATAACGATTATTTACAACGCGCGGACAACGGCCGGCCGGGCGACCGTCTGTGGACCGGTTCGCGTCAGCTGGGCGAGAAGTACCTACGTTAGTCTGCAATGAGACCATTTTTGTCATGTTTTTAACACTTGACCTGACCAGCCAAGTTTCTTGCGGTTTCTAGCAGTCACCTTATATATTGTAAATATGTTTTTATATAAACTATTGTAAAAATTTGTCTTAAGATGTATACAGGATTTTTTTTTACCAGTGCTCATAATTTTTTATATCATTCAATAACGTTAATAGACATCGTCTTCATTTTTTTAATTATTTATTATTCATTATTTATTTTATTATTTGACCGGCACAATAAAAAATAACTCGTGGATACCGGCAGAACGAAAGGTCACGTGTCGGTGCAAGTCACAGGTGCAAGCGCATTGATTGACCCGCCCGGCCGCCTGGTATCGTAATGTGTGTAACGGTACAGAATGAATGGTATCCGTCCGTTAGTAAGGAATGCATGGGAGTAGCACTAAAATAAATATTAATGCGTAGCACCATTAATAATAAGCATGAAAAGGGAATAATAAACTAGTTCAGAATAATGGTCAGTGGTCTAGCGCTTTATCTTTAGTTTGAATTTCGCGGGGACTGCTCTGTGTGCTCCTTGCGACATAGGCGCCGTCTAGCGTGAGTTATTTACTTGAGCTTCGCATAAGGTTGCTAGTTTGACTTCTTTATTTTGAATTTCGCGGGGACTGCTCTGTGCGTCCCTTGCGACATAGGCGCCGTCTAGCGTGAGTTATTTACTTGAGCTTCGTGTTAGGTTGGCAACGGGCTTTATCTTTATTTTGAATTTCGCGGGGACTGTTCTGTGTGGCCTTGTGACATAGGCGTAGGTTGGCAAGCCGGTAGACATGCGGGCGGGCGCCACCTATGGTCGGAATACGGAACTTTTTATAATTTCACAAAATACAGGATTATTGGCTTAAGTGGATGATTATTGGGAGGGAATTGTTAATAGAAGGCTACATTTAGATATTCAAAGATGTAATATTGGCTATCTGACGAGATTTGGTTAGATTATGGAAAAATTTTAGAATTGCGCGGCGAAAGCGGCAATGAGCGAGCGAGAGGTTGAGAAAAAGACAGAAAGAGAGGTCGGATGATAGCTCCACGTGGCGCGACGCGAAGGCGGGGGGGCATCGGGGAAACGGCTAGCGATTGGTTGAAGGGAAGAAAAGCGGACTCGCGCGGGCAAATCTTAGGCGCGCGTGGCGCGAAAGTTAAGATGCTTGGGAAAAGGGCGGAAAAATTAGCGGACATTCAATTTTGGGACATCGGCGGTGCGGTCCAACTTAAGAGTGCGGTACGACTCATACGGGAAAAATAGTGTCCGAGCTTTGATAGTGCGCTAAGTGATATTCGAGCTGCGATATTAATTAAGATTTGTGAAATTGAAAGTTATTAATAAAGTAAACTATTGCGATCGCAACTCGAATCCGTTAACGGAATGAAGTATTCTGGGGTACATCGGCGGAAACGAATCACGGTGGCAACAAAAACCTATGTACCTTTCAACAGACTTCGGTCTGGATGATCTTTGATTGTATTTAATAAGATCGGCGTTTAACACTATTACGCTAAACAATACACTATCTTCGACGGAGTAATGGGGGAGAGACAGTTGTCTCCCTAGTGAAAGTTGAAGATAGGTCAGACACCATTTAGCTGGAGGTAGACCCGTATGACCCAGTCCAATCTCGAGTCTACCTCCATACATACAGTGTAGTGATAGGAAAATAACACACTGAGTATACTGGCTCGACTGATAGAACATTTAGGAGTTAGTTGCTTTCAGGGGCAATGCGACTCTCACCACACACCACGAATTTAAATTAAATGAGGCTTGGCCTAGTTTGCAAGGTACACAAAAGGGACTGTTAGTTCGACAAAATATAGGCATTTTCAAGTGAGGAAAGTTGTAGGAATCTATAGGTAGGCGGATATATATATATGGTTAGTTATTAATTCAGACCAATAAGGTAGGGATAATTAAGTTACGGCGCTAAATAAAATTATGATGAAGTGATGTGGGTCCTAGCTAGGCAAGTAATCTGTTACCGCAGGCCGATAAAATTCTAATTGTTTTCCTAAAGTTGTTACCAATTAATTATTCATTTTAAATAATTAATAGAAGCATGATAATATCGTACCATCATTACTTTGGAATACCTAAAAGTCTAGACTGGTTTCCTATTACAAGAAAAATACTAAAAAGTTATAGCAAATAAGCTTAGTCGTACTGTGATGTTTGATTTCTAATGCTGAAATGACCAAACAGGCATTTTTTAGCTTTCCCTGGGATGCAATACGATCTCACATGGCTATACTCTTCAAAGTATGGAAAATTTTACATCCGATACCTTAGCAAAAATAAGCTGATACAAACTGAACAACTAAAACCAGTTTAGAACCTAGGATAAGTCGTTGAAAGAAGACATTGCAAGCTATGAGCTTCTAATAATCTGAAACATAGAAATAATTGATTGATAACAACCAGCTAATTAGCCTGACAATGGTCTACTAATACCATTCGAATAGACCTCTTAAGATATGTAAGTACTTACTTCTAATAATATGAAACATAGAAATATTTGATGGGAACAATCTAATCAATCAGACTAATACCTAGTACAGTCTAATTTATATCTATTAAGGGAGTAAAGATAACTTCTAAATGTAATTGATTTAATGATTAACAGGGATAATTAACTAATTAATTTACTACCCACTAAAAGTATACAGACTGATTTAGTAGTCTATCAAATTAACCACTCAGTCTGAGAGACAGAGGGTGGAAGTTAATGGAAAAATAATTAACTACATTCACTCCCTAAAAGTCAGGGATGTTGAATGAATTAAACATCTTTCAATAAACTTGAGATGTAATTACACTTTATAAGATCTGTATAATGAACACTAAGAGTAACCCAAAGTAATTTACTTCAAATGATAGTATTCTATTTCAGTTCACTTCCTAAAGTCAAGGATATTGAATGAATTAAACATCCTTTAATAAACTTAAGATGTGATAATCTGCCAATGCAGCCAATCCAATGTAGTTATATTGGAACTTTATAAGACCTGTATAATAAATACTAGGAGTAAATAAAAGTAATTTTACCTGTATTAATAGCATTCTACTTTAGCCACCGCCTGAAGTGGCGTTTGATTAAATTATCCACCCTTTACGGAACTGAATATAAGTTATTGCATTGAATAATTAAGTTCTTAATGTGAAAAGGATATTTGGATGATAGCAAGCCTTGAGATAAACTCTATTGATTTATGTGGAATAATAAGAATTTAAATTGCTAACACATAGTTCATAATGTAAAATGAAATTAGATTTTGAGAGGAGATGTAAATTCTCAGTTTGAAAGAATTAAAGCTACAAGCTAATAATTAATGTTAAAACCAAAGTGGACGGGGCCATAATTAAACAATGAGATGTAATGGCACGCTATGGAGCGGCGGTTGGAGCTCATAAACTTCCACAAGACTCTTATATTTCCACAAGACTTTTAAACTTCCACAAGGCTCTTATATTTCCACAAGACTTTTATATTTCCACAAGACTCTTATATTTCCACAAGACTTTTATATTTCCACAAGACTCTTATAATTCCACAAGACCTTTATATAAATTGCACCAGGCTTCTTATGTATCATGCTACTGATAATAAATAATAATACCTACAAGCTAAGCTATCATCTGATTACCTTTGAGTGGTTACAAATCTTCCCCTCAGCTGCAGTGAAGGATTTAGGTCACAGTTCAGACGGAGTCATTGCTAGGCTACACATATTTATGTTAGGATTTATAGACTGGTAGGTAATTAGGTCAGGAGAAAATAATTTAACACAGGGATAAGCCAATTACTAAACTTTCACGAAAGAACTTGAGTTACTTAAATGCGGTTAACAACGGAGGGTTCACTAGACGATCTGGCCAAAATAGTAGTTATTATAATATTACATTGCTTGACTGAAATTCACTCCAAATAGAATTAAGCTATGCTAAGGTTCCATCTTCATACAAACGCTACACACTCTACAAAACTCCAGACACAACCATTAGATTGTAGATAAATTAGGTTAATTAGTTTTAAGAATTAGATAATAATTTAAGTTAAGGTAAAGCGGCGAGGATGTGTGTATGTATTATAAGCTAGCTAGGCATATAGGTGTGAAAGGCATTAGATATAGGTTTAGATTTAGCAAGCAATTTAATAAGAGGGGGGGGAGGTTACAAATTTGGTAAGCCATGACCAGGATCAGAAAGTTAAGTTATAAATTATCATTAATATAGTTGTATTGGATTTCAGTCAAGCGGTAATACTTTAATTTAGAAGTGGGATTTTTCCCACAAATTGTTGTCGTGTTGCGATGCGTGAGTTTAGAATTGGCTTAATAGGGAATAATTCAATGAAGATTAATTAATTCAGAGATATTGAAGAATTATAATTTGACACTTTTCACAATAAACGTTGTTATCTTCTAAAGTTGATTCATACACTTTGTATTACGGGCTCTTGATAGTGGGTGAATTATAATTTGACACTTTTCACAATAAACGTTGTTACCTTCTAAAGTTGATTCATACACTTTGTATTACGGGTTCGACCAATATTGTAGACAGTCGCAATGAGAGCTGGAGCTAAATTTTGTTGTACGAAATCTGTAACAAAAAGATTCTCAGGTTAGGTTAAAGGTCAAAGGAGATAAAACTATAAAACAATAATGTAATGAGTATTATTTGAAATACAATACCTTTCAGTTATTATCTTTTCCTTCTTTATTTAATGGTGGATTTCGCCAGCATCAGGTACCGTGCGGCTGTTAGGCGTTGTTGTTTTCCCAAAGTATCATAAGTGCACGAAGTACATAGATATAGTTATTATCCGGGGGTCTGGAGTATTAAATTTTAAAATTGTTGAGTTATCTGTGAATACTGAAACCTTTAGTAATTGTTTCCTTGAATACTGAAACCAGTTATCCAATTTTTGTTGTTGACGTTAGGAGCTATGGTAACTGTAGTTTTGTTTCTATTCCTGGTGATAGATTTCATATAGGCATAGGCAACTGGTTCATACAGCCTTGTGTTGAGTTATTTTTAGGATCGTAAAAAGTCGATAGGGTGACATAGTTCAACATTTATTGATTTAGAAAGATTTGTAGAATAGGGGGCGGTTTAATTATTATTGCTGTCGGATGGAAAGGCAAGGGGGCGAGATTGGACAGAATTAACCAACTAAATTATTGCAGGATTCAATTTATATTATAGGACGGCGATATGCTGTACAATATTATAAAGTTATGACGCTAACAGCATAATATAAAACTAATAATAATTATATTTTGACTAATAATCGTTGAGCGATTGCGGTTTTTAGTTGATGTGCTATTCCACGTATTATAATTTATTTTGTTGGTTATGTTAGAAAAAAATATAATAATGTACTTGAGTCTCACATCTGAAATCCATAGAGTAGTTTAGGCTAGTCAAGGACTATTACGTTCTTTGTCTATGGTTGGACCATAGAGACAAATGATTTAGCGACACCATAAACAATCTAGAATTAGGAATGATTATAAAACATGAAGTCATAAAACCAATCGGAGAGGAAACTTCCTTATCGCGTAATCATATGATTTTGTTATAGCAAGCGGAATCACCTGTTATTTTCCATACCTGTTATTTTTAATACCTGCGATTTTTTTACATTGAAAGAGATTTTCCTAATACTTATCACGTAGTAGATTAGGATGCAATGACATGGTGGTGGAATTATTATTATGTGACATGTAGATGGGGACAATTGCTCTGCACAAGGGAAATGCCGCTTCATTTTGTTAGTTCGCTAAAATCCTAGGAAAAGTAACATAAAATAGTATTACGGTTCAAAATACACGCGTTGATGAGGAATCGCGATTATAAGTAATAACAAGTAACAGGGATGTCATGTAGGGGATAGAATTATATGACTATTCATTGCTAGTAGGAATTTTGGTTTAAAAGCAACGTAGTTTGGGATGCATAATATAAACGGATAAATACGTCTAGTAGGCGATAAAAGTCGTTACCGTCTGGAAACAACTATCTAATATCTACTCTATTGTGGGGAGGTTACCTATTAGCGAGGCTAGATGGCGTTGGGTTACCAATAAAAGATTTTATTTTGGATGATGGTAAAAGGGTGCTGTCTAATAATAATATGTATAATTGTAATACTCTTGCAGCGTTGTAAGTAGTCGTTACCGGTAATCATTGCTTCTTACCGAATAGTTGAAATCGTGATAAATAGTTAATTATGAAGATTTATAAAGGATAATTATTAGCTTAAGATGAGGTTAGCGTACGCAGAAGTAAAGCTCGCTGGGCACAGCTTACTATACCTACTTACCTAATATTATCAGTTGTGAGTTACCTAGAGATATCTAAGTCGGGAGAGCGGTGAAAAGAAAAGACCTTACTACATGACTAATTAGTTAGGATAGGTAGAGATAGATAAATCATTAAATTCACTGGGTTGGATTAGCCTATTAAGAAGGGTACCTTTCACAATTGTCTATCTCCGTTGAACGATTAAGATGTTGAAAAAAAAAAATAATAGTAGAAAAAAAAAAAAAATATAGTTGACTGGCTTGAAGTCGAGATTTAACTGCAAAATTAACGAGTTATAGCACTGTTATGCTATAGGGATAACAATAGCGTATGTTATCACATCAATTATAAAGGCGAGTTGCGGGCGGATGTCACGTCATAATCAATAGTTAACTCGTTTTATTATTTTAAAAGTTAACGCAAGCTACTTATAAAACAGTGATCGATTTTATATACCACAATTTTAAGTTGTAGGATAAATTTAAACTCATAGTCCGCAGAAACATTCAAGCCGGAAATAAAGCGATGATATTGCGAGCTGAGAATAAATTTCTTAGTGTAAACTTTATTAATAAGTAAATCCCTGATATTGCGTTATCGAGATTACAATACAAAATCAACTATCACAATTCGAATCATACAAAGTAATTATTTAGATGTTATCTCGCGTCGACAGGTACAAAATTTAATTTAGATGGGTAAAGAAATTAGAACTGAAATGGGTTTCGGATGTGTGACGTTCTTAGGATACGTACTGTTTAGTAGCATAATTTAAATTTAATAAAATCGGCCGAATTAGACATAATTCGTTTTGCGGATATATATATTTAATCGAGATTATTGTGGAGGTAGCCATAGTTCAAAGTTTACTAAACCCGACCTAGAGTCATAGCCTATCTTTATATGTCAGAAGAAAATAATAAATTTATAAGTAGTAGATTTTAAAGTCAATAGTAAATTTATTTTCCCGAGGTGAGACCTGAAACCTAGTTCGCACTAGGCCATTCAAATACTTTAACCGGTAATGTTGATTATAATAAATAAAGATGTTCGGGATTTATAATAATATTCTAATACTGCTATAATAAAATTGTTATTATGAAATTAAATAGGTTTGCTTAACAATTGGCAAATAATTATTAACTCAAGAATTTGTTTAGTACAAAGTAAATGTCTACAGGTTTAGAAATGATAGGACGAACGAAACGCGGTTTTGACTTGTGGGAAGGTCAGCGCAGACTGTCAAAGCGGTATTATCTTGTTTTGGTTATTTATTATATTAATATGAATTGCTAGAATTCTTAAATAATCTAGATTATTGGCATCTAATATGTACGTGATGAAATTGTAGATGATTAAAATTAGTGCTAAGGTAGGTTATTGTCGAAGTTATGGCACAACCTTAAAATTGTTAGTTAATGTGAACTGCATGTTGCATCTAGATTGTTTTATACAAACTAATTAATTGACAGTTTTCACATATGTAGGCCGGGACATTGAGTTGATGAAATAGTGTTATCAAAATCATTCATCACGGAAAGATAAAGATATTTTATTTGCAAGTGTGAATACAAAAGTTTACTTCGGTTAGTATTATTCTGTTCTATACTAGTTTTGTGGTAGCGTTTTACCTAGGGTTGTTCTAAATTATAAGTAATTAATTGTTAATTGTCTGTTGTTGTCTTCTACGTTAGAAGAGGAACGGAGAAAGATAAGGGGGACTCATTTTGTTATAGTCAGCTGTATGATAGATAATCCTTCTAGTAAATATTTCTTGTGATTGCGGTAGTAACATAGAATGTTTATAGGATGTTTTGTTCATTAACTAATTATCTTCACCGCAGCTGTGGATAGGGATGGCTAAAGTATGTGAACAGGGGTGGAGAAGCTAGGTCATTATAAATTAAAATAAATACTTGAATTGCAATATGCCTGACTTAATAGTGCGAAGAGATGGAGTAACTATGTTAGAGAAATTCTCTATTGCATAATATTCGAACTTTTGACATTTTCAATTGTAACTTTAGAATTTTGATTAGAGTATTTAACTAAGCGGGTCCAACGAAGAAGGCATGCTGAAAGCGAGGTCTTTGGTCGTCTATGCACACAATAAAATTATAGATGACACAAGGGAGCATTCTTAATTGGCACTGTTAAATTAGTAAAAGTAGCTTGTTTAGGGTGTTCGAATATTTTTAGTCGCACTGGGCACAAATAGAACTTAGTTAAGCGTGTAGGGTTTATTTTGATTTACCTGGTGAAGTAATTGAATCGAAGTTTCGGAACTGTGCTGTAGAAGTGGGAATTACTCAGCACACAATAAAATTAAGTGGTTTCCATTTAGCGTCATTTCCTAAACTAGCCTTTCTTAAAGTTGCGGAAATTCTGCTGTAAGGTGGTTCCTTTGGGGGCGTCTTGTGAAGTCTAAATCAGGACAATTATACTTGACTAACCTATAGAGAGATAATGTCTTAGGCTGCAGAAACAGAGGCCATTGATGGCATTTCATTTTGGCGTGGTCAGGGGATCTCGTGTTGCTGGGGAATTTTACCATCTGGACGGAAGGCTGAAAAGTAAAGTAGAATGCATAATGAGTAACCAATTAGAGTTACAAACATTCGGGAGATTACCATCTTAATAATGTGTCTTGTGCGAGTATAAAAGTAAAAACATCTAATAAAAAAAAAAAAAAAATAAAAAGAAACTAGCACTATTGAATCACGCAGTTTGGAATTCAGTAAATACGAGAAAGAACTCACGATATTAATTACCATGAATACTAAAACGAAGTGTCACCTTTAATGACTTATTATTTACCGATTTGATCGTTATTAGTTATATAAAAGGTAGGAAGTTAAGTAGAGTTGTGGGGGCGGATAAGATAGTTACCGGTCTGTTTATTTTAATAGGAAAATGATATTTTTCAAAGGCATAGGAAAGTAAGGGGATATTGACGTATTATATATTAGCAAATGAGACTAAATGCTGTCTTTCGTACATAGTAATAACTAGGGATGAGACATAGTTACTAGATAGGTTTTAGCATAAGTATTTGCTTATACACATAAGCTCAGTACTTGTCAATTAGTATACAATGTCCAACGCGTACCGGGGTATTAACAAGTACTTATCGATGACGCATACATTGACAGTTAGATATACATAGCACACAAACTTCTAATAGATCTGAACTACGGGGTAGCTAGTTCAAAACTCAAGGACGTGTTTCGAGATGCGTACCCCCTTAGAGTGAATGAGTTTTTCCTAAGTATTTACGATCGACAACCTTATTGTAAGGCGTTAAGACCTCTATTTGTATGCACGGTGAGTGGGTGTCACTGCGTACCGGACGGAAGCGAGTCTAGTATTCTATCTCGGTTATTTGCAGGATTAGACATTAGATGTATCTCATCTAAAATAAAGTTATAACTCTTGGGCGATGATGGTATGCCTACTGGTTTTGGTTGATATGGGGGTTTGGTTAAGATTTCGTATCCGCGGAGAGGAAAATAGGTTTCCGTTAAAAGAAGCAGCTAATTAGGAATTGTGGAGGACGCAGGTTCGATCCCTGCCTGAGGTAGACAATTGTTCCGACGTTTCGTTATCTTAGGTAATTATATAAGCTAAGATGAGATTGGTAGCGTTGAAGTATGAAGGAAAGTTTTAATTCAAATTATTAATAATTATTCATTAGCCTAGTTGGAACTAAAACCATGACGGCGAAGTGGTTGATGCTTCACCCACGAAAGATCCCAGGTTCGATCCCTAGGTTGCAACATTTAGATGCGGAACAAGTTGTAAGAAAAGACGTAAGTTAAAAGAAGGCCATGATGACAGATGTACTTGAAATTATTCTAGGAAAATAATTTAAAGAATAGAATAATTGAATGGTTCGGAAGATGTTATAAACTTACGTCGGAATCGTCATAGAGTTGAAGAGTTTTCGCTAGGGGGCGTTACTAGACAGCGCAAGAGACTGTTATATTGATTTAAATTATATTAAGATTTGTTGTTATGATGGTAAACAAAAGGCAAATCATTATTCGGAGGTTGTGTATGATTAAAGAAATGGTAGATGTCTAAGTTATTGGGAAATATTTACCGAAACTAAGTTTACTGGGATTTCGTTTCGAACACGAGAACTGGGTATGCGATTATGATTTTGTGTCAGTTGAATAGAATGAGGGGTGTGGGCTATTTTGCAATAAGAAAGCTTATGGAGGAAGGAGTCATTAGGGATTTGGGGAGGAACTATAAATAGTAGGAATATCTTTGAGCGCTAGGATGACAATGAGGTTGGCAAGGAAGGAGGTGCTATTTTGTACTTAATTAAGTACAGGGTTTAGATATAATTCGCCGCAGATAAGAGTGGTACTTTATCTGCTTAAATTCTATCGGGGGCGGCTGTAACGGTACAGAATGAATGGTATCCGTCCGTTAGTAAGGAATGCATGGGAGTAGCACTAAAATAAATATTAATGCGTAGCACCATTAATAATAAGCATGAAAAGGGAATAATAAACTAGTTCAGAATAATGGTCAGTGGTCTAGCGCTTTATCTTTAGTTTGAATTTCGCGGGGACTGCTCTGTGTGCTCCTTGCGACATAGGCGCCGTCTAGCGTGAGTTATTTACTTGAGCTTCGCATAAGGTTGCTAGTTTGACTTCTTTATTTTGAATTTCGCGGGGACTGCTCTGTGCGTCCCTTGCGACATAGGCGCCGTCTAGCGTGAGTTATTTACTTGAGCTTCGTGTTAGGTTGGCAACGGGCTTTATCTTTATTTTGAATTTCGCGGGGACTGTTCTGTGTGGCCTTGTGACATAGGCGTAGGTTGGCAAGCCGGTAGACATGCGGGCGGGCGCCACCTATGGTCGGAATACGGAACTTTTTATAATTTCACAAAATACAGGATTATTGGCTTAAGTGGATGATTATTGGGAGGGAATTGTTAATAGAAGGCTACATTTAGATATTCAAAGATGTAATATTGGCTATCTGACGAGATTTGGTTAGATTATGGAAAAATTTTAGAATTGCGCGGCGAAAGCGGCAATGAGCGAGCGAGAGGTTGAGAAAAAGACAGAAAGAGAGGTCGGATGATAGCTCCACGTGGCGCGACGCGAAGGCGGGGGGGCATCGGGGAAACGGCTAGCGATTGGTTGAAGGGAAGAAAAGCGGACTCGCGCGGGCAAATCTTAGGCGCGCGTGGCGCGAAAGTTAAGATGCTTGGGAAAAGGGCGGAAAAATTAGCGGACATTCAATTTTGGGACATCGGCGGTGCGGTCCAACTTAAGAGTGCGGTACGACTCATACGGGAAAAATAGTGTCCGAGCTTTGATAGTGCGCTAAGTGATATTCGAGCTGCGATATTAATTAAGATTTGTGAAATTGAAAGTTATTAATAAAGTAAACTATTGCGATCGCAACTCGAATCCGTTAACGGAATGAAGTATTCTGGGGTACATCGGCGGAAACGAATCACGGTGGCAACAAAAACCTATGTACCTTTCAACAGACTTCGGTCTGGATGATCTTTGATTGTATTTAATAAGATCGGCGTTTAACACTATTACGCTAAACAATACACTATCTTCGACGGAGTAATGGGGGAGAGACAGTTGTCTCCCTAGTGAAAGTTGAAGATAGGTCAGACACCATTTAGCTGGAGGTAGACCCGTATGACCCAGTCCAATCTCGAGTCTACCTCCATACATACAGTGTAGTGATAGGAAAATAACACACTGAGTATACTGGCTCGACTGATAGAACATTTAGGAGTTAGTTGCTTTCAGGGGCAATGCGACTCACACCACACACCACGAATTTAAATTAAATGAGGCTTGGCCTAGTTTGCAAGGTACACAAAAGGGACTGTTAGTTCGACAAAATATAGGCATTTTCAAGTGAGGAAAGTTGTAGGAATCTATAGGTAGGCGGATATATATATATGGTTAGTTATTAATTCAGACCAATAAGGTAGGGATAATTAAGTTACGGCGCTAAATAAAATTATGATGAAGTGATGTGGGTCCTAGCTAGGCAAGTAATCTGTTACCGCAGGCCGATAAAATTCTAATTGTTTTCCTAAAGTTGTTACCAATTAATTATTCATTTTAAATAATTAATAGAAGCATGATAATATCGTACCATCATTACTTTGGAATACCTAAAAGTCTAGACTGGTTTCCTATTACAAGAAAAATACTAAAAAGTTATAGCAAATAAGCTTAGTCGTACTGTGATGTTTGATTTCTAATGCTGAAATGACCAAACAGGCATTTTTTAGCTTTCCCTGGGATGCAATACGATCTCACATGGCTATACTCTTCAAAGTATGGAAAATTTTACATCCGATACCTTAGCAAAAATAAGCTGATACAAACTGAACAACTAAAACCAGTTTAGAACCTAGGATAAGTCGTTGAAAGAAGACATTGCAAGCTATGAGCTTCTAATAATCTGAAACATAGAAATAATTGATTGATAACAACCAGCTAATTAGCCTGACAATGGTCTACTAATACCATTCGAATAGACCTCTTAAGATATGTAAGTACTTACTTCTAATAATATGAAACATAGAAATATTTGATGGGAACAATCTAATCAATCAGACTAATACCTAGTACAGTCTAATTTATATCTATTAAGGGAGTAAAGATAACTTCTAAATGTAATTGATTTAATGATTAACAGGGATAATTAACTAATTAATTTACTACCCACTAAAAGTATACAGACTGATTTAGTAGTCTATCAAATTAACCACTCAGTCTGAGAGACAGAGGGTGGAAGTTAATGGAAAAATAATTAACTACATTCACTCCCTAAAAGTCAGGGATGTTGAATGAATTAAACATCTTTCAATAAACTTGAGATGTAATTACACTTTATAAGATCTGTATAATGAACACTAAGAGTAACCCAAAGTAATTTACTTCAAATGATAGTATTCTATTTCAGTTCACTTCCTAAAGTCAAGGATATTGAATGAATTAAACATCCTTTAATAAACTTAAGATGTGATAATCTGCCAATGCAGCCAATCCAATGTAGTTATATTGGAACTTTATAAGACCTGTATAATAAATACTAGGAGTAAATAAAAGTAATTTTACCTGTATTAATAGCATTCTACTTTAGCCACCGCCTGAAGTGGCGTTTGATTAAATTATCCACCCTTTACGGAACTGAATATAAGTTATTGCATTGAATAATTAAGTTCTTAATGTGAAAAGGATATTTGGATGATAGCAAGCCTTGAGATAAACTCTATTGATTTATGTGGAATAATAAGAATTTAAATTGCTAACACATAGTTCATAATGTAAAATGAAATTAGATTTTGAGAGGAGATGTAAATTCTCAGTTTGAAAGAATTAAAGCTACAAGCTAATAATTAATGTTAAAACCAAAGTGGACGGGGCCATAATTAAACAATGAGATGTAATGGCACGCTATGGAGCGGCGGTTGGAGCTCATAAACTTCCACAAGACTCTTATATTTCCACAAGACTTTTAAACTTCCACAAGACTCTTATATTTCCACAAGACTTTTATATTTCCACAAGACTCTTATATTTCCACAAGACTTTTATATTTCCACAAGACTCTTATAATTCCACAAGACCTTTATATAAATTGCACCAGGCTTCTTATGTATCATGCTACTGATAATAAATAATAATACCTACAAGCTAAGCTATCATCTGATTACCTTTGAGTGGTTACAAATCTTCCCCTCAGCTGCAGTGAAGGATTTAGGTCACAGTTCAGACGGAGTCATTGCTAGGCTACACATATTTATGTTAGGATTTATAGACTGGTAGGTAATTAGGTCAGGAGAAAATAATTTAACACAGGGATAAGCCAATTACTAAACTTTCACGAAAGAACTTGAGTTACTTAAATGCGGTTAACAACGGAGGGTTCACTAGACGATCTGGCCAAAATAGTAGTTATTATAATATTACATTGCTTGACTGAAATTCACTCCAAATAGAATTAAGCTATGCTAAGGTTCCATCTTCATACAAACGCTACACACTCTACAAAACTCCAGACACAACCATTAGATTGTAGATAAATTAGGTTAATTAGTTTTAAGAATTAGATAATAATTTAAGTTAAGGTAAAGCGGCGAGGATGTGTGTATGTATTATAAGCTAGCTAGGCATATAGGTGTGAAAGGCATTAGATATAGGTTTAGATTTAGCAAGCAATTTAATAAGAGGGGGGGGAGGTTACAAATTTGGTAAGCCATGACCAGGATCAGAAAGTTAAGTTATAAATTATCATTAATATAGTTGTATTGGATTTCAGTCAAGCGGTAATACTTTAATTTAGAAGTGGGATTTTTCCCACAAATTGTTGTCGTGTTGCGATGCGTGAGTTTAGAATTGGCTTAATAGGGAATAATTCAATGAAGATTAATTAATTCAGAGATATTGAAGAATTATAATTTGACACTTTTCACAATAAACGTTGTTATCTTCTAAAGTTGATTCATACACTTTGTATTACGGGCTCTTGATAGTGGGTGAATTATAATTTGACACTTTTCACAATAAACGTTGTTACCTTCTAAAGTTGATTCATACACTTTGTATTACGGGTTCGACCAATATTGTAGACAGTCGCAATGAGAGCTGGAGCTAAATTTTGTTGTACGAAATCTGTAACAAAAAGATTCTCAGGTTAGGTTAAAGGTCAAAGGAGATAAAACTATAAAACAATAATGTAATGAGTATTATTTGAAATACAATACCTTTCAGTTATTATCTTTTCCTTCTTTATTTAATGGTGGATTTCGCCAGCATCAGGTACCGTGCGGCTGTTAGGCGTTGTTGTTTTCCCAAAGTATCATAAGTGCACGAAGTACATAGATATAGTTATTATCCGGGGGTCTGGAGTATTAAATTTTAAAATTGTTGAGTTATCTGTGAATACTGAAACCTTTAGTAATTGTTTCCTTGAATACTGAAACCAGTTATCCAATTTTTGTTGTTGACGTTAGGAGCTATGGTAACTGTAGTTTTGTTTCTATTCCTGGTGATAGATTTCATATAGGCATAGGCAACTGGTTCATACAGCCTTGTGTTGAGTTATTTTTAGGATCGTAAAAAGTCGATAGGGTGACATAGTTCAACATTTATTGATTTAGAAAGATTTGTAGAATAGGGGGCGGTTTAATTATTATTGCTGTCGGATGGAAAGGCAAGGGGGCGAGATTGGACAGAATTAACCAACTAAATTATTGCAGGATTCAATTTATATTATAGGACGGCGATATGCTGTACAATATTATAAAGTTATGACGCTAACAGCATAATATAAAACTAATAATAATTATATTTTGACTAATAATCGTTGAGCGATTGCGGTTTTTAGTTGATGTGCTATTCCACGTATTATAATTTATTTTGTTGGTTATGTTAGAAAAAAATATAATAATGTACTTGAGTCTCACATCTGAAATCCATAGAGTAGTTTAGGCTAGTCAAGGACTATTACGTTCTTTGTCTATGGTTGGACCATAGAGACAAATGATTTAGCGACACCATAAACAATCTAGAATTAGGAATGATTATAAAACATGAAGTCATAAAACCAATCGGAGAGGAAACTTCCTTATCGCGTAATCATATGATTTTGTTATAGCAAGCGGAATCACCTGTTATTTTCCATACCTGTTATTTTTAATACCTGCGATTTTTTTACATTGAAAGAGATTTTCCTAATACTTATCACGTAGTAGATTAGGATGCAATGACATGGTGGTGGAATTATTATTATGTGACATGTAGATGGGGACAATTGCTCTGCACAAGGGAAATGCCGCTTCATTTTGTTAGTTCGCTAAAATCCTAGGAAAAGTAACATAAAATAGTATTACGGTTCAAAATACACGCGTTGATGAGGAATCGCGATTATAAGTAATAACAAGTAACAGGGATGTCATGTAGGGGATAGAATTATATGACTATTCATTGCTAGTAGGAATTTTGGTTTAAAAGCAACGTAGTTTGGGATGCATAATATAAACGGATAAATACGTCTAGTAGGCGATAAAAGTCGTTACCGTCTGGAAACAACTATCTAATATCTACTCTATTGTGGGGAGGTTACCTATTAGCGAGGCTAGATGGCGTTGGGTTACCAATAAAAGATTTTATTTTGGATGATGGTAAAAGGGTGCTGTCTAATAATAATATGTATAATTGTAATACTCTTGCAGCGTTGTAAGTAGTCGTTACCGGTAATCATTGCTTCTTACCGAATAGTTGAAATCGTGATAAATAGTTAATTATGAAGATTTATAAAGGATAATTATTAGCTTAAGATGAGGTTAGCGTACGCAGAAGTAAAGCTCGCTGGGCACAGCTTACTATACCTACTTACCTAATATTATCAGTTGTGAGTTACCTAGAGATATCTAAGTCGGGAGAGCGGTGAAAAGAAAAGACCTTACTACATGACTAATTAGTTAGGATAGGTAGAGATAGATAAATCATTAAATTCACTGGGTTGGATTAGCCTATTAAGAAGGGTACCTTTCACAATTGTCTATCTCCGTTGAACGATTAAGATGTTGAAAAAAAAAAATAATAGTAGAAAAAAAAAAAAAATATAGTTGACTGGCTTGAAGTCGAGATTTAACTGCAAAATTAACGAGTTATAGCACTGTTATGCTATAGGGATAACAATAGCGTATGTTATCACATCAATTATAAAGGCGAGTTGCGGGCGGATGTCACGTCATAATCAATAGTTAACTCGTTTTATTATTTTAAAAGTTAACGCAAGCTACTTATAAAACAGTGATCGATTTTATATACCACAATTTTAAGTTGTAGGATAAATTTAAACTCATAGTCCGCAGAAACATTCAAGCCGGAAATAAAGCGATGATATTGCGAGCTGAGAATAAATTTCTTAGTGTAAACTTTATTAATAAGTAAATCCCTGATATTGCGTTATCGAGATTACAATACAAAATCAACTATCACAATTCGAATCATACAAAGTAATTATTTAGATGTTATCTCGCGTCGACAGGTACAAAATTTAATTTAGATGGGTAAAGAAATTAGAACTGAAATGGGTTTCGGATGTGTGACGTTCTTAGGATACGTACTGTTTAGTAGCATAATTTAAATTTAATAAAATCGGCCGAATTAGACATAATTCGTTTTGCGGATATATATATTTAATCGAGATTATTGTGGAGGTAGCCATAGTTCAAAGTTTACTAAACCCGACCTAGAGTCATAGCCTATCTTTATATGTCAGAAGAAAATAATAAATTTATAAGTAGTAGATTTTAAAGTCAATAGTAAATTTATTTTCCCGAGGTGAGACCTGAAACCTAGTTCGCACTAGGCCATTCAAATACTTTAACCGGTAATGTTGATTATAATAAATAAAGATGTTCGGGATTTATAATAATATTCTAATACTGCTATAATAAAATTGTTATTATGAAATTAAATAGGTTTGCTTAACAATTGGCAAATAATTATTAACTCAAGAATTTGTTTAGTACAAAGTAAATGTCTACAGGTTTAGAAATGATAGGACGAACGAAACGCGGTTTTGACTTGTGGGAAGGTCAGCGCAGACTGTCAAAGCGGTATTATCTTGTTTTGGTTATTTATTATATTAATATGAATTGCTAGAATTCTTAAATAATCTAGATTATTGGCATCTAATATGTACGTGATGAAATTGTAGATGATTAAAATTAGTGCTAAGGTAGGTTATTGTCGAAGTTATGGCACAACCTTAAAATTGTTAGTTAATGTGAACTGCATGTTGCATCTAGATTGTTTTATACAAACTAATTAATTGACAGTTTTCACATATGTAGGCCGGGACATTGAGTTGATGAAATAGTGTTATCAAAATCATTCATCACGGAAAGATAAAGATATTTTATTTGCAAGTGTGAATACAAAAGTTTACTTCGGTTAGTATTATTCTGTTCTATACTAGTTTTGTGGTAGCGTTTTACCTAGGGTTGTTCTAAATTATAAGTAATTAATTGTTAATTGTCTGTTGTTGTCTTCTACGTTAGAAGAGGAACGGAGAAAGATAAGGGGGACTCATTTTGTTATAGTCAGCTGTATGATAGATAATCCTTCTAGTAAATATTTCTTGTGATTGCGGTAGTAACATAGAATGTTTATAGGATGTTTTGTTCATTAACTAATTATCTTCACCGCAGCTGTGGATAGGGATGGCTAAAGTATGTGAACAGGGGTGGAGAAGCTAGGTCATTATAAATTAAAATAAATACTTGAATTGCAATATGCCTGACTTAATAGTGCGAAGAGATGGAGTAACTATGTTAGAGAAATTCTCTATTGCATAATATTCGAACTTTTGACATTTTCAATTGTAACTTTAGAATTTTGATTAGAGTATTTAACTAAGCGGGTCCAACGAAGAAGGCATGCTGAAAGCGAGGTCTTTGGTCGTCTATGCACACAATAAAATTATAGATGACACAAGGGAGCATTCTTAATTGGCACTGTTAAATTAGTAAAAGTAGCTTGTTTAGGGTGTTCGAATATTTTTAGTCGCACTGGGCACAAATAGAACTTAGTTAAGCGTGTAGGGTTTATTTTGATTTACCTGGTGAAGTAATTGAATCGAAGTTTCGGAACTGTGCTGTAGAAGTGGGAATTACTCAGCACACAATAAAATTAAGTGGTTTCCATTTAGCTTCATTTCCTAAACTAGCCTTTCTTAAAGTTGCGGAAATTCTGCTGTAAGGTGGTTCCTTTGGGGGCGTCTTGTGAAGTCTAAATCAGGACAATTATACTTGACTAACCTATAGAGAGATAATGTCTTAGGCTGCAGAAACAGAGGCCATTGATGGCATTTCATTTTGGCGTGGTCAGGGGATCTCGTGTTGCTGGGGAATTTTACCATCTGGACGGAAGGCTGAAAAGTAAAGTAGAATGCATAATGAGTAACCAATTAGAGTTACAAACATTCGGGAGATTACCATCTTAATAATGTGTCTTGTGCGAGTATAAAAGTAAAAACATCTAATAAAAAAAATAAATAAATAAAAAGAAACTAGCACTATTGAATCACGCAGTTTGGAATTCAGTAAATACGAGAAAGAACTCACGATATTAATTACCATGAATACTAAAACGAAGTGTCACCTTTAATGACTTATTATTTACCGATTTGATCGTTATTAGTTATATAAAAGGTAGGAAGTTAAGTAGAGTTGTGGGGGCGGATAAGATAGTTACCGGTCTGTTTATTTTAATAGGAAAATGATATTTTTCAAAGGCATAGGAAAGTAAGGGGATATTGACGTATTATATATTAGCAAATGAGACTAAATGCTGTCTTTCGTACATAGTAATAACTAGGGATGAGACATAGTTACTAGATAGGTTTTAGCATAAGTATTTGCTTATACACATAAGCTCAGTACTTGTCAATTAGTATACAATGTCCAACGCGTACCGGGGTATTAACAAGTACTTATCGATGACGCATACATTGACAGTTAGATATACATAGCACACAAACTTCTAATAGATCTGAACTACGGGGTAGCTAGTTCAAAACTCAAGGACGTGTTTCGAGATGCGTACCCCCTTAGAGTGAATGAGTTTTTCCTAAGTATTTACGATCGACAACCTTATTGTAAGGCGTTAAGACCTCTATTTGTATGCACGGTGAGTGGGTGTCACTGCGTACCGGACGGAAGCGAGTCTAGTATTCTATCTCGGTTATTTGCAGGATTAGACATTAGATGTATCTCATCTAAAATAAAGTTATAACTCTTGGGCGATGATGGTATGCCTACTGGTTTTGGTTGATATGGGGGTTTGGTTAAGATTTCGTATCCGCGGAGAGGAAAATAGGTTTCCGTTAAAAGAAGCAGCTAATTAGGAATTGTGGAGGACGCAGGTTCGATCCCTGCCTGAGGTAGACAATTGTTCCGACGTTTCGTTATCTTAGGTAATTATATAAGCTAAGATGAGATTGGTAGCGTTGAAGTATGAAGGAAAGTTTTAATTCAAATTATTAATAATTATTCATTAGCCTAGTTGGAACTAAAACCATGACGGCGAAGTGGTTGATGCTTCACCCACGAAAGATCCCAGGTTCGATCCCTAGGTTGCAACATTTAGATGCGGAACAAGTTGTAAGAAAAGACGTAAGTTAAAAGAAGGCCATGATGACAGATGTACTTGAAATTATTCTAGGAAAATAATTTAAAGAATAGAATAATTGAATGGTTCGGAAGATGTTATAAACTTACGTCGGAATCGTCATAGAGTTGAAGAGTTTTCGCTAGGGGGCGTTACTAGACAGCGCAAGAGACTGTTATATTGATTTAAATTATATTAAGATTTGTTGTTATGATGGTAAACAAAAGGCAAATCATTATTCGGAGGTTGTGTATGATTAAAGAAATGGTAGATGTCTAAGTTATTGGGAAATATTTACCGAAACTAAGTTTACTGGGATTTCGTTTCGAACACGAGAACTGGGTATGCGATTATGATTTTGTGTCAGTTGAATAGAATGAGGGGTGTGGGCTATTTTGCAATAAGAAAGCTTATGGAGGAAGGAGTCATTAGGGATTTGGGGAGGAACTATAAATAGTAGGAATATCTTTGAGCGCTAGGATGACAATGAGGTTGGCAAGGAAGGAGGTGCTATTTTGTACTTAATTAAGTACAGGGTTTAGATATAATTCGCCGCAGATAAGAGTGGTACTTTATCTGCTTAAATTCTATCGGGGGCGGCTGTAACGGTACAGAATGAATGGTATCCGTCCGTTAGTAAGGAATGCATGGGAGTAGCACTAAAATAAATATTAATGCGTAGCACCATTAATAATAAGCATGAAAAGGGAATAATAAACTAGTTCAGAATAATGGTCAGTGGTCTAGCGCTTTATCTTTAGTTTGAATTTCGCGGGGACTGCTCTGTGTGCTCCTTGCGACATAGGCGCCGTCTAGCGTGAGTTATTTACTTGAGCTTCGCATAAGGTTGCTAGTTTGACTTCTTTATTTTGAATTTCGCGGGGACTGCTCTGTGCGTCCCTTGCGACATAGGCGCCGTCTAGCGTGAGTTATTTACTTGAGCTTCGTGTTAGGTTGGCAACGGGCTTTATCTTTATTTTGAATTTCGCGGGGACTGTTCTGTGTGGCCTTGTGACATAGGCGTAGGTTGGCAAGCCGGTAGACATGCGGGCGGGCGCCACCTATGGTCGGAATACGGAACTTTTTATAATTTCACAAAATACAGGATTATTGGCTTAAGTGGATGATTATTGGGAGGGAATTGTTAATAGAAGGCTACATTTAGATATTCAAAGATGTAATATTGGCTATCTGACGAGATTTGGTTAGATTATGGAAAAATTTTAGAATTGCGCGGCGAAAGCGGCAATGAGCGAGCGAGAGGTTGAGAAAAAGACAGAAAGAGAGGTCGGATGATAGCTCCACGTGGCGCGACGCGAAGGCGGGGGGGCATCGGGGAAACGGCTAGCGATTGGTTGAAGGGAAGAAAAGCGGACTCGCGCGGGCAAATCTTAGGCGCGCGTGGCGCGAAAGTTAAGATGCTTGGGAAAAGGGCGGAAAAATTAGCGGACATTCAATTTTGGGACATCGGCGGTGCGGTCCAACTTAAGAGTGCGGTACGACTCATACGGGAAAAATAGTGTCCGAGCTTTGATAGTGCGCTAAGTGATATTCGAGCTGCGATATTAATTAAGATTTGTGAAATTGAAAGTTATTAATAAAGTAAACTATTGCGATCGCAACTCGAATCCGTTAACGGAATGAAGTATTCTGGGGTACATCGGCGGAAACGAATCACGGTGGCAACAAAAACCTATGTACCTTTCAACAGACTTCGGTCTGGATGATCTTTGATTGTATTTAATAAGATCGGCGTTTAACACTATTACGCTAAACAATACACTATCTTCGACGGAGTAATGGGGGAGAGACAGTTGTCTCCCTAGTGAAAGTTGAAGATAGGTCAGACACCATTTAGCTGGAGGTAGACCCGTATGACCCAGTCCAATCTCGAGTCTACCTCCATACATACAGTGTAGTGATAGGAAAATAACACACTGAGTATACTGGCTCGACTGATAGAACATTTAGGAGTTAGTTGCTTTCAGGGGCAATGCGACTCACACCACACACCACGAATTTAAATTAAATGAGGCTTGGCCTAGTTTGCAAGGTACACAAAAGGGACTGTTAGTTCGACAAAATATAGGCATTTTCAAGTGAGGAAAGTTGTAGGAATCTATAGGTAGGCGGATATATATATATGGTTAGTTATTAATTCAGACCAATAAGGTAGGGATAATTAAGTTACGGCGCTAAATAAAATTATGATGAAGTGATGTGGGTCCTAGCTAGGCAAGTAATCTGTTACCGCAGGCCGATAAAATTCTAATTGTTTTCCTAAAGTTGTTACCAATTAATTATTCATTTTAAATAATTAATAGAAGCATGATAATATCGTACCATCATTACTTTGGAATACCTAAAAGTCTAGACTGGTTTCCTATTACAAGAAAAATACTAAAAAGTTATAGCAAATAAGCTTAGTCGTACTGTGATGTTTGATTTCTAATGCTGAAATGACCAAACAGGCATTTTTTAGCTTTCCCTGGGATGCAATACGATCTCACATGGCTATACTCTTCAAAGTATGGAAAATTTTACATCCGATACCTTAGCAAAAATAAGCTGATACAAACTGAACAACTAAAACCAGTTTAGAACCTAGGATAAGTCGTTGAAAGAAGACATTGCAAGCTATGAGCTTCTAATAATCTGAAACATAGAAATAATTGATTGATAACAACCAGCTAATTAGCCTGACAATGGTCTACTAATACCATTCGAATAGACCTCTTAAGATATGTAAGTACTTACTTCTAATAATATGAAACATAGAAATATTTGATGGGAACAATCTAATCAATCAGACTAATACCTAGTACAGTCTAATTTATATCTATTAAGGGAGTAAAGATAACTTCTAAATGTAATTGATTTAATGATTAACAGGGATAATTAACTAATTAATTTACTACCCACTAAAAGTATACAGACTGATTTAGTAGTCTATCAAATTAACCACTCAGTCTGAGAGACAGAGGGTGGAAGTTAATGGAAAAATAATTAACTACATTCACTCCCTAAAAGTCAGGGATGTTGAATGAATTAAACATCTTTCAATAAACTTGAGATGTAATTACACTTTATAAGATCTGTATAATGAACACTAAGAGTAACCCAAAGTAATTTACTTCAAATGATAGTATTCTATTTCAGTTCACTTCCTAAAGTCAAGGATATTGAATGAATTAAACATCCTTTAATAAACTTAAGATGTGATAATCTGCCAATGCAGCCAATCCAATGTAGTTATATTGGAACTTTATAAGACCTGTATAATAAATACTAGGAGTAAATAAAAGTAATTTTACCTGTATTAATAGCATTCTACTTTAGCCACCGCCTGAAGTGGCGTTTGATTAAATTATCCACCCTTTACGGAACTGAATATAAGTTATTGCATTGAATAATTAAGTTCTTAATGTGAAAAGGATATTTGGATGATAGCAAGCCTTGAGATAAACTCTATTGATTTATGTGGAATAATAAGAATTTAAATTGCTAACACATAGTTCATAATGTAAAATGAAATTAGATTTTGAGAGGAGATGTAAATTCTCAGTTTGAAAGAATTAAAGCTACAAGCTAATAATTAATGTTAAAACCAAAGTGGACGGGGCCATAATTAAACAATGAGATGTAATGGCACGCTATGGAGCGGCGGTTGGAGCTCATAAACTTCCACAAGACTCTTATATTTCCACAAGACTTTTAAACTTCCACAAGACTCTTATATTTCCACAAGACTTTTATATTTCCACAAGACTCTTATATTTCCACAAGACTTTTATATTTCCACAAGACTCTTATAATTCCACAAGACCTTTATATAAATTGCACCAGGCTTCTTATGTATCATGCTACTGATAATAAATAATAATACCTACAAGCTAAGCTATCATCTGATTACCTTTGAGTGGTTACAAATCTTCCCCTCAGCTGCAGTGAAGGATTTAGGTCACAGTTCAGACGGAGTCATTGCTAGGCTACACATATTTATGTTAGGATTTATAGACTGGTAGGTAATTAGGTCAGGAGAAAATAATTTAACACAGGGATAAGCCAATTACTAAACTTTCACGAAAGAACTTGAGTTACTTAAATGCGGTTAACAACGGAGGGTTCACTAGACGATCTGGCCAAAATAGTAGTTATTATAATATTACATTGCTTGACTGAAATTCACTCCAAATAGAATTAAGCTATGCTAAGGTTCCATCTTCATACAAACGCTACACACTCTACAAAACTCCAGACACAACCATTAGATTGTAGATAAATTAGGTTAATTAGTTTTAAGAATTAGATAATAATTTAAGTTAAGGTAAAGCGGCGAGGATGTGTGTATGTATTATAAGCTAGCTAGGCATATAGGTGTGAAAGGCATTAGATATAGGTTTAGATTTAGCAAGCAATTTAATAAGAGGGGGGGGAGGTTACAAATTTGGTAAGCCATGACCAGGATCAGAAAGTTAAGTTATAAATTATCATTAATATAGTTGTATTGGATTTCAGTCAAGCGGTAATACTTTAATTTAGAAGTGGGATTTTTCCCACAAATTGTTGTCGTGTTGCGATGCGTGAGTTTAGAATTGGCTTAATAGGGAATAATTCAATGAAGATTAATTAATTCAGAGATATTGAAGAATTATAATTTGACACTTTTCACAATAAACGTTGTTATCTTCTAAAGTTGATTCATACACTTTGTATTACGGGCTCTTGATAGTGGGTGAATTATAATTTGACACTTTTCACAATAAACGTTGTTATCTTCTAAAGTTGATTCATACACTTTGTATTACGGGTTCGACCAATATTGTAGACAGTCGCAATGAGAGCTGGAGCTAAATTTTGTTGTACGAAATCTGTAACAAAAAGATTCTCAGGTTAGGTTAAAGGTCAAAGGAGATAAAACTATAAAACAATAATGTAATGAGTATTATTTGAAATACAATACCTTTCAGTTATTATCTTTTCCTTCTTTATTTAATGGTGGATTTCGCCAGCATCAGGTACCGTGCGGCTGTTAGGCGTTGTTGTTTTCCCAAAGTATCTTAAGTGCACGAAGTACATAGATATAGTTATTATCCGGGGGTCTGGAGTATTAAATTTTAAAATTGTTGAGTTATCTGTGAATACTGAAACCTTTAGTAATTGTTTCCTTGAATACTGAAACCAGTTATCCAATTTTTGTTGTTGACGTTAGGAGCTATGGTAACTGTAGTTTTGTTTCTATTCCTGGTGATAGATTTCATATAGGCATAGGCAACTGGTTCATACAGCCTTGTGTTGAGTTATTTTTAGGATCGTAAAAAGTCGATAGGGTGACATAGTTCAACATTTATTGATTTAGAAAGATTTGTAGAATAGGGGGCGGTTTAATTATTATTGCTGTCGGATGGAAAGGCAAGGGGGCGAGATTGGACAGAATTAACCAACTAAATTATTGCAGGATTCAATTTATATTATAGGACGGCGATATGCTGTACAATATTATAAAGTTATGACGCTAACAGCATAATATAAAACTAATAATAATTATATTTTGACTAATAATCGTTGAGCGATTGCGGTTTTTAGTTGATGTGCTATTCCACGTATTATAATTTATTTTGTTGGTTATGTTAGAAAAAAATATAATAATGTACTTGAGTCTCACATCTGAAATCCATAGAGTAGTTTAGGCTAGTCAAGGACTATTACGTTCTTTGTCTATGGTTGGACCATAGAGACAAATGATTTAGCGACACCATAAACAATCTAGAATTAGGAATGATTATAAAACATGAAGTCATAAAACCAATCGGAGAGGAAACTTCCTTATCGCGTAATCATATGATTTTGTTATAGCAAGCGGAATCACCTGTTATTTTCCATACCTGTTATTTTTAATACCTGCGATTTTTTTACATTGAAAGAGATTTTCCTAATACTTATCACGTAGTAGATTAGGATGCAATGACATGGTGGTGGAATTATTATTATGTGACATGTAGATGGGGACAATTGCTCTGCACAAGGGAAATGCCGCTTCATTTTGTTAGTTCGCTAAAATCCTAGGAAAAGTAACATAAAATAGTATTACGGTTCAAAATACACGCGTTGATGAGGAATCGCGATTATAAGTAATAACAAGTAACAGGGATGTCATGTAGGGGATAGAATTATATGACTATTCATTGCTAGTAGGAATTTTGGTTTAAAAGCAACGTAGTTTAGGATGCATAATATAAACGGATAAATACGTCTAGTAGGCGATAAAAGTCGTTACCGTCTGGAAACAACTATCTAATATCTACTCTATTGTGGGGAGGTTACCTATTAGCGAGGCTAGATGGCGTTGGGTTACCAATAAAAGATTTTATTTTGGATGATGGTAAAAGGGTGCTGTCTAATAATAATATGTATAATTGTAATACTCTTGCAGCGTTGTAAGTAGTCGTTACCGGTAATCATTGCTTCTTACCGAATAGTTGAAATCGTGATAAATAGTTAATTATGAAGATTTATAAAGGATAATTATTAGCTTAAGATGAGGTTAGCGTACGCAGAAGTAAAGCTCGCTGGGCACAGCTTACTATACCTACTTACCTAATATTATCAGTTGTGAGTTACCTAGAGATATCTAAGTCGGGAGAGCGGTGAAAAGAAAAGACCTTACTACATGACTAATTAGTTAGGATAGGTAGAGATAGATAAATCATTAAATTCACTGGGTTGGATTAGCCTATTAAGAAGGGTACCTTTCACAATTGTCTATCTCCGTTGAACGATTAAGATGTTGAAAAAAAAAAATAATAGTAGAAAAAAAAAAAAAATATAGTTGACTGGCTTGAAGTCGAGATTTAACTGCAAAATTAACGAGTTATAGCACTGTTATGCTATAGGGATAACAATAGCGTATGTTATCACATCAATTATAAAGGCGAGTTGCGGGCGGATGTCACGTCATAATCAATAGTTAACTCGTTTTATTATTTTAAAAGTTAACGCAAGCTACTTATAAAACAGTGATCGATTTTATATACCACAATTTTAAGTTGTAGGATAAATTTAAACTCATAGTCCGCAGAAACATTCAAGCCGGAAATAAAGCGATGATATTGCGAGCTGAGAATAAATTTCTTAGTGTAAACTTTATTAATAAGTAAATCCCTGATATTGCGTTATCGAGATTACAATACAAAATCAACTATCACAATTCGAATCATACAAAGTAATTATTTAGATGTTATCTCGCGTCGACAGGTACAAAATTTAATTTAGATGGGTAAAGAAATTAGAACTGAAATGGGTTTCGGATGTGTGACGTTCTTAGGATACGTACTGTTTAGTAGCATAATTTAAATTTAATAAAATCGGCCGAATTAGACATAATTCGTTTTGCGGATATATATATTTAATCGAGATTATTGTGGAGGTAGCCATAGTTCAAAGTTTACTAAACCCGACCTAGAGTCATAGCCTATCTTTATATGTCAGAAGAAAATAATAAATTTATAAGTAGTAGATTTTAAAGTCAATAGTAAATTTATTTTCCCGAGGTGAGACCTGAAACCTAGTTCGCACTAGGCCATTCAAATACTTTAACCGGTAATGTTGATTATAATAAATAAAGATGTTCGGGATTTATAATAATATTCTAATACTGCTATAATAAAATTGTTATTATGAAATTAAATAGGTTTGCTTAACAATTGGCAAATAATTATTAACTCAAGAATTTGTTTAGTACAAAGTAAATGTCTACAGGTTTAGAAATGATAGGACGAACGAAACGCGGTTTTGACTTGTGGGAAGGTCAGCGCAGACTGTCAAAGCGGTATTATCTTGTTTTGGTTATTTATTATATTAATATGAATTGCTAGAATTCTTAAATAATCTAGATTATTGGCATCTAATATGTACGTGATGAAATTGTAGATGATTAAAATTAGTGCTAAGGTAGGTTATTGTCGAAGTTATGGCACAACCTTAAAATTGTTAGTTAATGTGAACTGCATGTTGCATCTAGATTGTTTTATACAAACTAATTAATTGACAGTTTTCACATATGTAGGCCGGGACATTGAGTTGATGAAATAGTGTTATCAAAATCATTCATCACGGAAAGATAAAGATATTTTATTTGCAAGTGTGAATACAAAAGTTTACTTCGGTTAGTATTATTCTGTTCTATACTAGTTTTGTGGTAGCGTTTTACCTAGGGTTGTTCTAAATTATAAGTAATTAATTGTTAATTGTCTGTTGTTGTCTTCTACGTTAGAAGAGGAACGGAGAAAGATAAGGGGGACTCATTTTGTTATAGTCAGCTGTATGATAGATAATCCTTCTAGTAAATATTTCTTGTGATTGCGGTAGTAACATAGAATGTTTATAGGATGTTTTGTTCATTAACTAATTATCTTCACCGCAGCTGTGGATAGGGATGGCTAAAGTATGTGAACAGGGGTGGAGAAGATAGGTCATTATAAATTAAAATAAATACTTGAATTGCAATATGCCTGACTTAATAGTGCGAAGAGATGGAGTAACTATGTTAGAGAAATTCTCTATTGCATAATATTCGAACTTTTGACATTTTCAATTGTAACTTTAGAATTTTGATTAGAGTATTTAACTAAGCGGGTCCAACGAAGAAGGCATGCTGAAAGCGAGGTCTTTGGTCGTCTATGCACACAATAAAATTATAGATGACACAAGGGAGCATTCTTAATTGGCACTGTTAAATTAGTAAAAGTAGCTTGTTTAGGGTGTTCGAATATTTTTAGTCGCACTGGGCACAAATAGAACTTAGTTAAGCGTGTAGGGTTTATTTTGATTTACCTGGTGAAGTAATTGAATCGAAGTTTCGGAACTGTGCTGTAGAAGTGGGAATTACTCAGCACACAATAAAATTAAGTGGTTTCCATTTAGCTTCATTTCCTAAACTAGCCTTTCTTAAAGTTGCGGAAATTCTGCTGTAAGGTGGTTCCTTTGGGGGCGTCTTGTGAAGTCTAAATCAGGACAATTATACTTGACTAACCTATAGAGAGATAATGTCTTAGGCTGCAGAAACAGAGGCCATTGATGGCATTTCATTTTGGCGTGGTCAGGGGATCTCGTGTTGCTGGGGAATTTTACCATCTGGACGGAAGGCTGAAAAGTAAAGTAGAATGCATAATGAGTAACCAATTAGAGTTACAAACATTCGGGAGATTACCATCTTAATAATGTGTCTTGTGCGAGTATAAAAGTAAAAACATCTAATAAAAAAAAAAAATAAATAAAAAGAAACTAGCACTATTGAATCACGCAGTTTGGAATTCAGTAAATACGAGAAAGAACTCACGATATTAATTACCATGAATACTAAAACGAAGTGTCACCTTTAATGACTTATTATTTACCGATTTGATCGTTATTAGTTATATAAAAGGTAGGAAGTTAAGTAGAGTTGTGGGGGCGGATAAGATAGTTACCGGTCTGTTTATTTTAATAGGAAAATGATATTTTTCAAAGGCATAGGAAAGTAAGGGGATATTGACGTATTATATATTAGCAAATGAGACTAAATGCTGTCTTTCGTACATAGTAATAACTAGGGATGAGACATAGTTACTAGATAGGTTTTAGCATAAGTATTTGCTTATACACATAAGCTCAGTACTTGTCAATTAGTATACAATGTCCAACGCGTACCGGGGTATTAACAAGTACTTATCGATGACGCATACATTGACAGTTAGATATACATAGCACACAAACTTCTAATAGATCTGAACTACGGGGTAGCTAGTTCAAAACTCAAGGACGTGTTTCGAGATGCGTACCCCCTTAGAGTGAATGAGTTTTTCCTAAGTATTTACGATCGACAACCTTATTGTAAGGCGTTAAGACCTCTATTTGTATGCACGGTGAGTGGGTGTCACTGCGTACCGGACGGAAGCGAGTCTAGTATTCTATCTCGGTTATTTGCAGGATTAGACATTAGATGTATCTCATCTAAAATAAAGTTATAACTCTTGGGCGATGATGGTATGCCTACTGGTTTTGGTTGATATGGGGGTTTGGTTAAGATTTCGTATCCGCGGAGAGGAAAATAGGTTTCCGTTAAAAGAAGCAGCTAATTAGGAATTGTGGAGGACGCAGGTTCGATCCCTGCCTGAGGTAGACAATTGTTCCGACGTTTCGTTATCTTAGGTAATTATATAAGCTAAGATGAGATTGGTAGCGTTGAAGTATGAAGGAAAGTTTTAATTCAAATTATTAATAATTATTCATTAGCCTAGTTGGAACTAAAACCATGACGGCGAAGTGGTTGATGCTTCACCCACGAAAGATCCCAGGTTCGATCCCTAGGTTGCAACATTTAGATGCGGAACAAGTTGTAAGAAAAGACGTAAGTTAAAAGAAGGCCATGATGACAGATGTACTTGAAATTATTCTAGGAAAATAATTTAAAGAATAGAATAATTGAATGGTTCGGAAGATGTTATAAACTTACGTCGGAATCGTCATAGAGTTGAAGAGTTTTCGCTAGGGGGCGTTACTAGACAGCGCAAGAGACTGTTATATTGATTTAAATTATATTAAGATTTGTTGTTATGATGGTAAACAAAAGGCAAATCATTATTCGGAGGTTGTGTATGATTAAAGAAATGGTAGATGTCTAAGTTATTGGGAAATATTTACCGAAACTAAGTTTACTGGGATTTCGTTTCGAACACGAGAACTGGGTATGCGATTATGATTTTGTGTCAGTTGAATAGAATGAGGGGTGTGGGCTATTTTGCAATAAGAAAGCTTATGGAGGAAGGAGTCATTAGGGATTTGGGGAGGAACTATAAATAGTAGGAATATCTTTGAGCGCTAGGATGACAATGAGGTTGGCAAGGAAGGAGGTGCTATTTTGTACTTAATTAAGTACAGGGTTTAGATATAATTCGCCGCAGATAAGAGTGGTACTTTATCTGCTTAAATTCTATCGGGGGCGGCTGTAACGGTACAGAATGAATGGTATCCGTCCGTTAGTAAGGAATGCATGGGAGTAGCACTAAAATAAATATTAATGCGTAGCACCATTAATAATAAGCATGAAAAGGGAATAATAAACTAGTTCAGAATAATGGTCAGTGGTCTAGCGCTTTATCTTTAGTTTGAATTTCGCGGGGACTGCTCTGTGTGCTCCTTGCGACATAGGCGCCGTCTAGCGTGAGTTATTTACTTGAGCTTCGCATAAGGTTGCTAGTTTGACTTCTTTATTTTGAATTTCGCGGGGACTGCTCTGTGCGTCCCTTGCGACATAGGCGCCGTCTAGCGTGAGTTATTTACTTGAGCTTCGTGTTAGGTTGGCAACGGGCTTTATCTTTATTTTGAATTTCGCGGGGACTGTTCTGTGTGGCCTTGTGACATAGGCGTAGGTTGGCAAGCCGGTAGACATGCGGGCGGGCGCCACCTATGGTCGGAATACGGAACTTTTTATAATTTCACAAAATACAGGATTATTGGCTTAAGTGGATGATTATTGGGAGGGAATTGTTAATAGAAGGCTACATTTAGATATTCAAAGATGTAATATTGGCTATCTGACGAGATTTGGTTAGATTATGGAAAAATTTTAGAATTGCGCGGCGAAAGCGGCAATGAGCGAGCGAGAGGTTGAGAAAAAGACAGAAAGAGAGGTCGGATGATAGCTCCACGTGGCGCGACGCGAAGGCGGGGGGGCATCGGGGAAACGGCTAGCGATTGGTTGAAGGGAAGAAAAGCGGACTCGCGCGGGCAAATCTTAGGCGCGCGTGGCGCGAAAGTTAAGATGCTTGGGAAAAGGGCGGAAAAATTAGCGGACATTCAATTTTGGGACATCGGCGGTGCGGTCCAACTTAAGAGTGCGGTACGACTCATACGGGAAAAATAGTGTCCGAGCTTTGATAGTGCGCTAAGTGATATTCGAGCTGCGATATTAATTAAGATTTGTGAAATTGAAAGTTATTAATAAAGTAAACTATTGCGATCGCAACTCGAATCCGTTAACGGAATGAAGTATTCTGGGGTACATCGGCGGAAACGAATCACGGTGGCAACAAAAACCTATGTACCTTTCAACAGACTTCGGTCTGGATGATCTTTGATTGTATTTAATAAGATCGGCGTTTAACACTATTACGCTAAACAATACACTATCTTCGACGGAGTAATGGGGGAGAGACAGTTGTCTCCCTAGTGAAAGTTGAAGATAGGTCAGACACCATTTAGCTGGAGGTAGACCCGTATGACCCAGTCCAATCTCGAGTCTACCTCCATACATACAGTGTAGTGATAGGAAAATAACACACTGAGTATACTGGCTCGACTGATAGAACATTTAGGAGTTAGTTGCTTTCAGGGGCAATGCGACTCACACCACACACCACGAATTTAAATTAAATGAGGCTTGGCCTAGTTTGCAAGGTACACAAAAGGGACTGTTAGTTCGACAAAATATAGGCATTTTCAAGTGAGGAAAGTTGTAGGAATCTATAGGTAGGCGGATATATATATATGGTTAGTTATTAATTCAGACCAATAAGGTAGGGATAATTAAGTTACGGCGCTAAATAAAATTATGATGAAGTGATGTGGGTCCTAGCTAGGCAAGTAATCTGTTACCGCAGGCCGATAAAATTCTAATTGTTTTCCTAAAGTTGTTACCAATTAATTATTCATTTTAAATAATTAATAGAAGCATGATAATATCGTACCATCATTACTTTGGAATACCTAAAAGTCTAGACTGGTTTCCTATTACAAGAAAAATACTAAAAAGTTATAGCAAATAAGCTTAGTCGTACTGTGATGTTTGATTTCTAATGCTGAAATGACCAAACAGGCATTTTTTAGCTTTCCCTGGGATGCAATACGATCTCACATGGCTATACTCTTCAAAGTATGGAAAATTTTACATCCGATACCTTAGCAAAAATAAGCTGATACAAACTGAACAACTAAAACCAGTTTAGAACCTAGGATAAGTCGTTGAAAGAAGACATTGCAAGCTATGAGCTTCTAATAATCTGAAACATAGAAATAATTGATTGATAACAACCAGCTAATTAGCCTGACAATGGTCTACTAATACCATTCGAATAGACCTCTTAAGATATGTAAGTACTTACTTCTAATAATATGAAACATAGAAATATTTGATGGGAACAATCTAATCAATCAGACTAATACCTAGTACAGTCTAATTTATATCTATTAAGGGAGTAAAGATAACTTCTAAATGTAATTGATTTAATGATTAACAGGGATAATTAACTAATTAATTTACTACCCACTAAAAGTATACAGACTGATTTAGTAGTCTATCAAATTAACCACTCAGTCTGAGAGACAGAGGGTGGAAGTTAATGGAAAAATAATTAACTACATTCACTCCCTAAAAGTCAGGGATGTTGAATGAATTAAACATCTTTCAATAAACTTGAGATGTAATTACACTTTATAAGATCTGTATAATGAACACTAAGAGTAACCCAAAGTAATTTACTTCAAATGATAGTATTCTATTTCAGTTCACTTCCTAAAGTCAAGGATATTGAATGAATTAAACATCCTTTAATAAACTTAAGATGTGATAATCTGCCAATGCAGCCAATCCAATGTAGTTATATTGGAACTTTATAAGACCTGTATAATAAATACTAGGAGTAAATAAAAGTAATTTTACCTGTATTAATAGCATTCTACTTTAGCCACCGCCTGAAGTGGCGTTTGATTAAATTATCCACCCTTTACGGAACTGAATATAAGTTATTGCATTGAATAATTAAGTTCTTAATGTGAAAAGGATATTTGGATGATAGCAAGCCTTGAGATAAACTCTATTGATTTATGTGGAATAATAAGAATTTAAATTGCTAACACATAGTTCATAATGTAAAATGAAATTAGATTTTGAGAGGAGATGTAAATTCTCAGTTTGAAAGAATTAAAGCTACAAGCTAATAATTAATGTTAAAACCAAAGTGGACGGGGCCATAATTAAACAATGAGATGTAATGGCACGCTATGGAGCGGCGGTTGGAGCTCATAAACTTCCACAAGACTCTTATATTTCCACAAGACTTTTAAACTTCCACAAGACTCTTATATTTCCACAAGACTTTTATATTTCCACAAGACTCTTATATTTCCACAAGACTTTTATATTTCCACAAGACTCTTATAATTCCACAAGACCTTTATATAAATTGCACCAGGCTTCTTATGTATCATGCTACTGATAATAAATAATAATACCTACAAGCTAAGCTATCATCTGATTACCTTTGAGTGGTTACAAATCTTCCCCTCAGCTGCAGTGAAGGATTTAGGTCACAGTTCAGACGGAGTCATTGCTAGGCTACACATATTTATGTTAGGATTTATAGACTGGTAGGTAATTAGGTCAGGAGAAAATAATTTAACACAGGGATAAGCCAATTACTAAACTTTCACGAAAGAACTTGAGTTACTTAAATGCGGTTAACAACGGAGGGTTCACTAGACGATCTGGCCAAAATAGTAGTTATTATAATATTACATTGCTTGACTGAAATTCACTCCAAATAGAATTAAGCTATGCTAAGGTTCCATCTTCATACAAACGCTACACACTCTACAAAACTCCAGACACAACCATTAGATTGTAGATAAATTAGGTTAATTAGTTTTAAGAATTAGATAATAATTTAAGTTAAGGTAAAGCGGCGAGGATGTGTGTATGTATTATAAGCTAGCTAGGCATATAGGTGTGAAAGGCATTAGATATAGGTTTAGATTTAGCAAGCAATTTAATAAGAGGGGGGGGAGGTTACAAATTTGGTAAGCCATGACCAGGATCAGAAAGTTAAGTTATAAATTATCATTAATATAGTTGTATTGGATTTCAGTCAAGCGGTAATACTTTAATTTAGAAGTGGGATTTTTCCCACAAATTGTTGTCGTGTTGCGATGCGTGAGTTTAGAATTGGCTTAATAGGGAATAATTCAATGAAGATTAATTAATTCAGAGATATTGAAGAATTATAATTTGACACTTTTCACAATAAACGTTGTTATCTTCTAAAGTTGATTCATACACTTTGTATTACGGGCTCTTGATAGTGGGTGAATTATAATTTGACACTTTTCACAATAAACGTTGTTACCTTCTAAAGTTGATTCATACACTTTGTATTACGGGTTCGACCAATATTGTAGACAGTCGCAATGAGAGCTGGAGCTAAATTTTGTTGTACGAAATCTGTAACAAAAAGATTCTCAGGTTAGGTTAAAGGTCAAAGGAGATAAAACTATAAAACAATAATGTAATGAGTATTATTTGAAATACAATACCTTTCAGTTATTATCTTTTCCTTCTTTATTTAATGGTGGATTTCGCCAGCATCAGGTACCGTGCGGCTGTTAGGCGTTGTTGTTTTCCCAAAGTATCATAAGTGCACGAAGTACATAGATATAGTTATTATCCGGGGGTCTGGAGTATTAAATTTTAAAATTGTTGAGTTATCTGTGAATACTGAAACCTTTAGTAATTGTTTCCTTGAATACTGAAACCAGTTATCCAATTTTTGTTGTTGACGTTAGGAGCTATGGTAACTGTAGTTTTGTTTCTATTCCTGGTGATAGATTTCATATAGGCATAGGCAACTGGTTCATACAGCCTTGTGTTGAGTTATTTTTAGGATCGTAAAAAGTCGATAGGGTGACATAGTTCAACATTTATTGATTTAGAAAGATTTGTAGAATAGGGGGCGGTTTAATTATTATTGCTGTCGGATGGAAAGGCAAGGGGGCGAGATTGGACAGAATTAACCAACTAAATTATTGCAGGATTCAATTTATATTATAGGACGGCGATATGCTGTACAATATTATAAAGTTATGACGCTAACAGCATAATATAAAACTAATAATAATTATATTTTGACTAATAATCGTTGAGCGATTGCGGTTTTTAGTTGATGTGCTATTCCACGTATTATAATTTATTTTGTTGGTTATGTTAGAAAAAAATATAATAATGTACTTGAGTCTCACATCTGAAATCCATAGAGTAGTTTAGGCTAGTCAAGGACTATTACGTTCTTTGTCTATGGTTGGACCATAGAGACAAATGATTTAGCGACACCATAAACAATCTAGAATTAGGAATGATTATAAAACATGAAGTCATAAAACCAATCGGAGAGGAAACTTCCTTATCGCGTAATCATATGATTTTGTTATAGCAAGCGGAATCACCTGTTATTTTCCATACCTGTTATTTTTAATACCTGCGATTTTTTTACATTGAAAGAGATTTTCCTAATACTTATCACGTAGTAGATTAGGATGCAATGACATGGTGGTGGAATTATTATTATGTGACATGTAGATGGGGACAATTGCTCTGCACAAGGGAAATGCCGCTTCATTTTGTTAGTTCGCTAAAATCCTAGGAAAAGTAACATAAAATAGTATTACGGTTCAAAATACACGCGTTGATGAGGAATCGCGATTATAAGTAATAACAAGTAACAGGGATGTCATGTAGGGGATAGAATTATATGACTATTCATTGCTAGTAGGAATTTTGGTTTAAAAGCAACGTAGTTTGGGATGCATAATATAAACGGATAAATACGTCTAGTAGGCGATAAAAGTCGTTACCGTCTGGAAACAACTATCTAATATCTACTCTATTGTGGGGAGGTTACCTATTAGCGAGGCTAGATGGCGTTGGGTTACCAATAAAAGATTTTATTTTGGATGATGGTAAAAGGGTGCTGTCTAATAATAATATGTATAATTGTAATACTCTTGCAGCGTTGTAAGTAGTCGTTACCGGTAATCATTGCTTCTTACCGAATAGTTGAAATCGTGATAAATAGTTAATTATGAAGATTTATAAAGGATAATTATTAGCTTAAGATGAGGTTAGCGTACGCAGAAGTAAAGCTCGCTGGGCACAGCTTACTATACCTACTTACCTAATATTATCAGTTGTGAGTTACCTAGAGATATCTAAGTCGGGAGAGCGGTGAAAAGAAAAGACCTTACTACATGACTAATTAGTTAGGATAGGTAGAGATAGATAAATCATTAAATTCACTGGGTTGGATTAGCCTATTAAGAAGGGTACCTTTCACAATTGTCTATCTCCGTTGAACGATTAAGATGTTGAAAAAAAAAAATAATAGTAGAAAAAAAAAAAAAATATAGTTGACTGGCTTGAAGTCGAGATTTAACTGCAAAATTAACGAGTTATAGCACTGTTATGCTATAGGGATAACAATAGCGTATGTTATCACATCAATTATAAAGGCGAGTTGCGGGCGGATGTCACGTCATAATCAATAGTTAACTCGTTTTATTATTTTAAAAGTTAACGCAAGCTACTTATAAAACAGTGATCGATTTTATATACCACAATTTTAAGTTGTAGGATAAATTTAAACTCATAGTCCGCAGAAACATTCAAGCCGGAAATAAAGCGATGATATTGCGAGCTGAGAATAAATTTCTTAGTGTAAACTTTATTAATAAGTAAATCCCTGATATTGCGTTATCGAGATTACAATACAAAATCAACTATCACAATTCGAATCATACAAAGTAATTATTTAGATGTTATCTCGCGTCGACAGGTACAAAATTTAATTTAGATGGGTAAAGAAATTAGAACTGAAATGGGTTTCGGATGTGTGACGTTCTTAGGATACGTACTGTTTAGTAGCATAATTTAAATTTAATAAAATCGGCCGAATTAGACATAATTCGTTTTGCGGATATATATATTTAATCGAGATTATTGTGGAGGTAGCCATAGTTCAAAGTTTACTAAACCCGACCTAGAGTCATAGCCTATCTTTATATGTCAGAAGAAAATAATAAATTTATAAGTAGTAGATTTTAAAGTCAATAGTAAATTTATTTTCCCGAGGTGAGACCTGAAACCTAGTTCGCACTAGGCCATTCAAATACTTTAACCGGTAATGTTGATTATAATAAATAAAGATGTTCGGGATTTATAATAATATTCTAATACTGCTATAATAAAATTGTTATTATGAAATTAAATAGGTTTGCTTAACAATTGGCAAATAATTATTAACTCAAGAATTTGTTTAGTACAAAGTAAATGTCTACAGGTTTAGAAATGATAGGACGAACGAAACGCGGTTTTGACTTGTGGGAAGGTCAGCGCAGACTGTCAAAGCGGTATTATCTTGTTTTGGTTATTTATTATATTAATATGAATTGCTAGAATTCTTAAATAATCTAGATTATTGGCATCTAATATGTACGTGATGAAATTGTAGATGATTAAAATTAGTGCTAAGGTAGGTTATTGTCGAAGTTATGGCACAACCTTAAAATTGTTAGTTAATGTGAACTGCATGTTGCATCTAGATTGTTTTATACAAACTAATTAATTGACAGTTTTCACATATGTAGGCCGGGACATTGAGTTGATGAAATAGTGTTATCAAAATCATTCATCACGGAAAGATAAAGATATTTTATTTGCAAGTGTGAATACAAAAGTTTACTTCGGTTAGTATTATTCTGTTCTATACTAGTTTTGTGGTAGCGTTTTACCTAGGGTTGTTCTAAATTATAAGTAATTAATTGTTAATTGTCTGTTGTTGTCTTCTACGTTAGAAGAGGAACGGAGAAAGATAAGGGGGACTCATTTTGTTATAGTCAGCTGTATGATAGATAATCCTTCTAGTAAATATTTCTTGTGATTGCGGTAGTAACATAGAATGTTTATAGGATGTTTTGTTCATTAACTAATTATCTTCACCGCAGCTGTGGATAGGGATGGCTAAAGTATGTGAACAGGGGTGGAGAAGCTAGGTCATTATAAATTAAAATAAATACTTGAATTGCAATATGCCTGACTTAATAGTGCGAAGAGATGGAGTAACTATGTTAGAGAAATTCTCTATTGCATAATATTCGAACTTTTGACATTTTCAATTGTAACTTTAGAATTTTGATTAGAGTATTTAACTAAGCGGGTCCAACGAAGAAGGCATGCTGAAAGCGAGGTCTTTGGTCGTCTATGCACACAATAAAATTATAGATGACACAAGGGAGCATTCTTAATTGGCACTGTTAAATTAGTAAAAGTAGCTTGTTTAGGGTGTTCGAATATTTTTAGTCGCACTGGGCACAAATAGAACTTAGTTAAGCGTGTAGGGTTTATTTTGATTTACCTGGTGAAGTAATTGAATCGAAGTTTCGGAACTGTGCTGTAGAAGTGGGAATTACTCAGCACACAATAAAATTAAGTGGTTTCCATTTAGCTTCATTTCCTAAACTAGCCTTTCTTAAAGTTGCGGAAATTCTGCTGTAAGGTGGTTCCTTTGGGGGCGTCTTGTGAAGTCTAAATCAGGACAATTATACTTGACTAACCTATAGAGAGATAATGTCTTAGGCTGCAGAAACAGAGGCCATTGATGGCATTTCATTTTGGCGTGGTCAGGGGATCTCGTGTTGCTGGGGAATTTTACCATCTGGACGGAAGGCTGAAAAGTAAAGTAGAATGCATAATGAGTAACCAATTAGAGTTACAAACATTCGGGAGATTACCATCTTAATAATGTGTCTTGTGCGAGTATAAAAGTAAAAACATCTAATAAAAAAAAAAAATAAATAAAAAGAAACTAGCACTATTGAATCACGCAGTTTGGAATTCAGTAAATACGAGAAAGAACTCACGATATTAATTACCATGAATACTAAAACGAAGTGTCACCTTTAATGACTTATTATTTACCGATTTGATCGTTATTAGTTATATAAAAGGTAGGAAGTTAAGTAGAGTTGTGGGGGCGGATAAGATAGTTACCGGTCTGTTTATTTTAATAGGAAAATGATATTTTTCAAAGGCATAGGAAAGTAAGGGGATATTGACGTATTATATATTAGCAAATGAGACTAAATGCTGTCTTTCGTACATAGTAATAACTAGGGATGAGACATAGTTACTAGATAGGTTTTAGCATAAGTATTTGCTTATACACATAAGCTCAGTACTTGTCAATTAGTATACAATGTCCAACGCGTACCGGGGTATTAACAAGTACTTATCGATGACGCATACATTGACAGTTAGATATACATAGCACACAAACTTCTAATAGATCTGAACTACGGGGTAGCTAGTTCAAAACTCAAGGACGTGTTTCGAGATGCGTACCCCCTTAGAGTGAATGAGTTTTTCCTAAGTATTTACGATCGACAACCTTATTGTAAGGCGTTAAGACCTCTATTTGTATGCACGGTGAGTGGGTGTCACTGCGTACCGGACGGAAGCGAGTCTAGTATTCTATCTCGGTTATTTGCAGGATTAGACATTAGATGTATCTCATCTAAAATAAAGTTATAACTCTTGGGCGATGATGGTATGCCTACTGGTTTTGGTTGATATGGGGGTTTGGTTAAGATTTCGTATCCGCGGAGAGGAAAATAGGTTTCCGTTAAAAGAAGCAGCTAATTAGGAATTGTGGAGGACGCAGGTTCGATCCCTGCCTGAGGTAGACAATTGTTCCGACGTTTCGTTATCTTAGGTAATTATATAAGCTAAGATGAGATTGGTAGCGTTGAAGTATGAAGGAAAGTTTTAATTCAAATTATTAATAATTATTCATTAGCCTAGTTGGAACTAAAACCATGACGGCGAAGTGGTTGATGCTTCACCCACGAAAGATCCCAGGTTCGATCCCTAGGTTGCAACATTTAGATGCGGAACAAGTTGTAAGAAAAGACGTAAGTTAAAAGAAGGCCATGATGACAGATGTACTTGAAATTATTCTAGGAAAATAATTTAAAGAATAGAATAATTGAATGGTTCGGAAGATGTTATAAACTTACGTCGGAATCGTCATAGAGTTGAAGAGTTTTCGCTAGGGGGCGTTACTAGACAGCGCAAGAGACTGTTATATTGATTTAAATTATATTAAGATTTGTTGTTATGATGGTAAACAAAAGGCAAATCATTATTCGGAGGTTGTGTATGATTAAAGAAATGGTAGATGTCTAAGTTATTGGGAAATATTTACCGAAACTAAGTTTACTGGGATTTCGTTTCGAACACGAGAACTGGGTATGCGATTATGATTTTGTGTCAGTTGAATAGAATGAGGGGTGTGGGCTATTTTGCAATAAGAAAGCTTATGGAGGAAGGAGTCATTAGGGATTTGGGGAGGAACTATAAATAGTAGGAATATCTTTGAGCGCTAGGATGACAATGAGGTTGGCAAGGAAGGAGGTGCTATTTTGTACTTAATTAAGTACAGGGTTTAGATATAATTCGCCGCAGATAAGAGTGGTACTTTATCTGCTTAAATTCTATCGGGGGCGGCTGTAACGGTACAGAATGAATGGTATCCGTCCGTTAGTAAGGAATGCATGGGAGTAGCACTAAAATAAATATTAATGCGTAGCACCATTAATAATAAGCATGAAAAGGGAATAATAAACTAGTTCAGAATAATGGTCAGTGGTCTAGCGCTTTATCTTTAGTTTGAATTTCGCGGGGACTGCTCTGTGTGCTCCTTGCGACATAGGCGCCGTCTAGCGTGAGTTATTTACTTGAGCTTCGCATAAGGTTGCTAGTTTGACTTCTTTATTTTGAATTTCGCGGGGACTGCTCTGTGCGTCCCTTGCGACATAGGCGCCGTCTAGCGTGAGTTATTTACTTGAGCTTCGTGTTAGGTTGGCAACGGGCTTTATCTTTATTTTGAATTTCGCGGGGACTGTTCTGTGTGGCCTTGTGACATAGGCGTAGGTTGGCAAGCCGGTAGACATGCGGGCGGGCGCCACCTATGGTCGGAATACGGAACTTTTTATAATTTCACAAAATACAGGATTATTGGCTTAAGTGGATGATTATTGGGAGGGAATTGTTAATAGAAGGCTACATTTAGATATTCAAAGATGTAATATTGGCTATCTGACGAGATTTGGTTAGATTATGGAAAAATTTTAGAATTGCGCGGCGAAAGCGGCAATGAGCGAGCGAGAGGTTGAGAAAAAGACAGAAAGAGAGGTCGGATGATAGCTCCACGTGGCGCGACGCGAAGGCGGGGGGGCATCGGGGAAACGGCTAGCGATTGGTTGAAGGGAAGAAAAGCGGACTCGCGCGGGCAAATCTTAGGCGCGCGTGGCGCGAAAGTTAAGATGCTTGGGAAAAGGGCGGAAAAATTAGCGGACATTCAATTTTGGGACATCGGCGGTGCGGTCCAACTTAAGAGTGCGGTACGACTCATACGGGAAAAATAGTGTCCGAGCTTTGATAGTGCGCTAAGTGATATTCGAGCTGCGATATTAATTAAGATTTGTGAAATTGAAAGTTATTAATAAAGTAAACTATTGCGATCGCAACTCGAATCCGTTAACGGAATGAAGTATTCTGGGGTACATCGGCGGAAACGAATCACGGTGGCAACAAAAACCTATGTACCTTTCAACAGACTTCGGTCTGGATGATCTTTGATTGTATTTAATAAGATCGGCGTTTAACACTATTACGCTAAACAATACACTATCTTCGACGGAGTAATGGGGGAGAGACAGTTGTCTCCCTAGTGAAAGTTGAAGATAGGTCAGACACCATTTAGCTGGAGGTAGACCCGTATGACCCAGTCCAATCTCGAGTCTACCTCCATACATACAGTGTAGTGATAGGAAAATAACACACTGAGTATACTGGCTCGACTGATAGAACATTTAGGAGTTAGTTGCTTTCAGGGGCAATGCGACTCTCACCACACACCACGAATTTAAATTAAATGAGGCTTGGCCTAGTTTGCAAGGTACACAAAAGGGACTGTTAGTTCGACAAAATATAGGCATTTTCAAGTGAGGAAAGTTGTAGGAATCTATAGGTAGGCGGATATATATATATGGTTAGTTATTAATTCAGACCAATAAGGTAGGGATAATTAAGTTACGGCGCTAAATAAAATTATGATGAAGTGATGTGGGTCCTAGCTAGGCAAGTAATCTGTTACCGCAGGCCGATAAAATTCTAATTGTTTTCCTAAAGTTGTTACCAATTAATTATTCATTTTAAATAATTAATAGAAGCATGATAATATCGTACCATCATTACTTTGGAATACCTAAAAGTCTAGACTGGTTTCCTATTACAAGAAAAATACTAAAAAGTTATAGCAAATAAGCTTAGTCGTACTGTGATGTTTGATTTCTAATGCTGAAATGACCAAACAGGCATTTTTTAGCTTTCCCTGGGATGCAATACGATCTCACATGGCTATACTCTTCAAAGTATGGAAAATTTTACATCCGATACCTTAGCAAAAATAAGCTGATACAAACTGAACAACTAAAACCAGTTTAGAACCTAGGATAAGTCGTTGAAAGAAGACATTGCAAGCTATGAGCTTCTAATAATCTGAAACATAGAAATAATTGATTGATAACAACCAGCTAATTAGCCTGACAATGGTCTACTAATACCATTCGAATAGACCTCTTAAGATATGTAAGTACTTACTTCTAATAATATGAAACATAGAAATATTTGATGGGAACAATCTAATCAATCAGACTAATACCTAGTACAGTCTAATTTATATCTATTAAGGGAGTAAAGATAACTTCTAAATGTAATTGATTTAATGATTAACAGGGATAATTAACTAATTAATTTACTACCCACTAAAAGTATACAGACTGATTTAGTAGTCTATCAAATTAACCACTCAGTCTGAGAGACAGAGGGTGGAAGTTAATGGAAAAATAATTAACTACATTCACTCCCTAAAAGTCAGGGATGTTGAATGAATTAAACATCTTTCAATAAACTTGAGATGTAATTACACTTTATAAGATCTGTATAATGAACACTAAGAGTAACCCAAAGTAATTTACTTCAAATGATAGTATTCTATTTCAGTTCACTTCCTAAAGTCAAGGATATTGAATGAATTAAACATCCTTTAATAAACTTAAGATGTGATAATCTGCCAATGCAGCCAATCCAATGTAGTTATATTGGAACTTTATAAGACCTGTATAATAAATACTAGGAGTAAATAATAGTAGATTGTTATACAAGGGGCTAAAATTACCCATTATATACGAGGTAGTTTTACTCCCGAGCTTTAGCGAGGGAGTAAATAGAAACCGAGTTTTAATGGGTTTTTAGCGCTGAGTGTTACACTCTGCTTTTCACTACGAATGCGAGAAAATAAAACAATCCAATACAATATGAATTGGTTTATTTTATTTAAAATTAACCCGTTAGTTGCTTCATCGACACCCAAGGGAAAAGAATGGTTGGTAGTATTATTTTGATGAGCCCATCGCCGCTCTATGCTGTTGGATAGTAGATATGTGCAGTCTTTCCATCTCTTCCCTTGGGTGTCGTCAAAGGCGACTAACGGACTAAAGACTGCACATACATCCAACAGCATATAGCGGCGATGGGCTCATCAAAATAATATTACCAACCCTTCACTTTTCTTTGATTTGGTAAAAGGGGACTAACGGACTAAAGACTGCAACCCCTCCCTTCCCTTGGGTCTCGTAAAAGGCGACTAATGGACTAAAGACTGCACATACATACAACAGCATAGAGCGGCGATGGACTCATCAAAATAATACTACCAACCCCTCTCTTCCCTTGGGTGTCGTAAAAGCGACTAACGGGCTAAAGGCTCACTACCTAAGCACATGTGCAGACTGTGCAGTTTTTTCTTGCTGAAGCGTGGTCTGTGTTATCTCAAAAAAGTTGTTGGTCTAAGTAAACAGTAATAAGTCGAGTCTTTATTCGTGATTATTCTACATAAGACTAAATACTTTTTCGTTTTTGTAGGCTCATTGTCATGTGACAGACAAAAATTAAAAAAAATATTACTTTTTCCCCTAGGGCGAGAAAAGCTATTTTAGCCCCGCTCTAGAACGCTACAATGACGGTCTTTTTGAGCAAGAGGAGTGAAAAAGTAATTTTACCTGTATTAATAGCATTCTACTTTAGCCACCGCCTGAAGTGGCGTTTGATTAAATTATCCACCCTTTACGGAACTGAATATAAGTTATTGCATTGAATAATTAAGTTCTTAATGTGAAAAGGATATTTGGATGATAGCAAGCCTTGAGATAAACTCTATTGATTTATGTGGAATAATAAGAATTTAAATTGCTAACACATAGTTCATAATGTAAAATGAAATTAGATTTTGAGAGGAGATGTAAATTCTCAGTTTGAAAGAATTAAAGCTACAAGCTAATAATTAATGTTAAAGCCAAAGTGGACGGGGCCATAATTAAACAATGAGATGTAATGGCACGCTATGGAGCGGCGGTTGGAGCTCATAAACTTCCACAAGACTCTTATATTTCCACAAGACTTTTAAACTTCCACAAGACTCTTATATTTCCACAAGATTTTTATATTTCCACAAGACTCTTATATTTCCACAAGACTTTTATATTTCCACAAGACTCTTATAATTCCACAAGACCTTTATATAAATTGCACCAGGCTTCTTATGTATCATGCTACTGATAATAAATAATAATACCTACAAGCTAAGCTATCATCTGATTACCTTTGAGTGGTTACAAATCTTCCCCTCAGCTGCAGTGAAGGATTTAGGTCACAGTTCAGACGGAGTCATTGCTAGGCTACACATATTTATGTTAGGATTTATAGACTGGTAGGTAATTAGGTCAGGAGAAAATAATTTAACACAGGGATAAGCCAATTACTAAACTTTCACGAAAGAACTTGAGTTACTTAAATGCGGTTAACAACGGAGGGTTCACTAGACGATCTGGCCAAAATAGTAGTTATTATAATATTACATTGCTTGACTGAAATTCACTCCAAATAGAATTAAGCTATGCTAAGGTTCCATCTTCATACAAACGCTACACACTCTACAAAACTCCAGACACAACCATTAGATTGTAGATAAATTAGGTTAATTAGTTTTAAGAATTAGATAATAATTTAAGTTAAGGTAAAGCGGCGAGGATGTGTGTATGTATTATAAGCTAGCTAGGCATATAGGTGTGAAAGGCATTAGATATAGGTTTAGATTTAGGTGTAGCAATTTAATAAGAGGGGGGAGGTTACATGTGCCAGAGTTCAATTTCGCGGTCCGACCGGGACCGGGATTGACGATGATCAACGGTATTTTTGTGGATATGTTTGATCAATTTTAGTTCCTTTATTTTCTATTAAAAAAATTAAAATTAAATCTGTAGCTCTAGATTAAGTTACTCTATTATTTAAAAAAATATGTACACTGATAAAAAAATCCTGTATTTAATAAAGAGAGAATAATAATAACAAAAAGTCAATGTTTCAAATTACATTAAAATACTACTCGCATATGCATTTTTTTAACACTACTTCCAACTATGGTCTGCTTATACTCTTTCATACCAGTTTATTCCTCTCGCAATTCCGCATACTACATATTTATCAATCAACATTCATTCTTTAGCGGTGAGTGTTCCGCTTTACAACCGCTGTTTTGCTAACTTACTTTTTTTTTAAATTGTGGCACGCCATAATGGCCTCACTCTGCCTGATGAAAAGCAGCCAGTGAAGCCCAAGAAGTGAAAGCGTTCATCACAGCGTTACTCACACTATGGCGGCCGGCATAAATGCTTTTTCACGCCCCGCTTAAATGACCCGGGAGAGAAAGAGGAGGGAAACACGTGTGCGGGAAGCGCATTCCACATACGGGCAGTTCGGCAAAGGAACGATTGTCCAAACTTTTTGGTACGTGTCTTGATGGTCAGCACGGTATGAGGGTGGCTTCTAAGACCTGCACGCGTCGATCTGGAAAGGAAAGGAGAGGGAGGGATGAGGTCAAAGAGCTCCTCAGAGCATTCACCGTAGTAAAAGCGGTAGAAAGCACTAAGGGAAGCAATGTCCCCTACGTAGCTGTAACGGCTCCAAACTGGTCGTAACGTCATCGTTACCGATAATACGGACAGCACGTCTTTGCAACCTGTCAAGAGCTTCGAGCAAGTACTTGGCGGATCCGTCCCAAAGATGAGAGCAATACTCCACGCAGGAGCGCACCTGAGTGTTATACAAAAGACAACGTTGGTCTGGCGTGAAGAACCGCTTCACTTTGTTTAGGATTCCGAGTTTACGTGAGGCTGTGGTTATAATGCCCTCAATATAGCTCTTCGGGTTGAGGTCGCTGTGTATGTCCATACCTAAGAGACTAAGACCAGTCTGGATGGGTAATAGGTTGATCTGGAAGGAGGGTTGGGGGAGAAATGCGGACTTTTTAGCCGTGACAGCGCAGACCTGTGATTTTTTGGCACTGAACTGGACCAGGTTATCAGAGCCCCATTTATAAATGCGGTCTAACTCCTCGTCCAGCTCAATGACAATCTTCCGTCTTGACTCCACTACATCGGCTTGCTTTGCCGCAGGGTGACCCAAATAACGCCGATGTACTGTACTGTCGTCTGCATAGCAATGAATGTTACGCAAGGATAACATGTCATTGATATGCAGAAGGAACAGCGTGGACGATATTATAGAACCCTGCGGCACTCCGGCGTTCACCTGCAGAAACTGTGAGGCACTGCTTTCGCAGAGTACGCGAATGCTGCGCTCATGCAGGAATCCGGCGACCCAATCGCATAGGCGAGGTGGCAAGCCGTATGACGAAAGCTTGGAGAGAAGTGAACGATGCCAAACTCGATTAAAAGCCTTGGAGATGTTCAGGCTAACAGCCAGTACTTCTCCGTGCTTGTCCATTACTTCATCCCACAGGTGAGTTATAAACACCAGGAGATCACCCGTTGATCGTTTCGGTCTGAACCCGTATTGTCGATCATGAATCAGGGAGTGATCTTCTAGGTAACGAATGAGTTGGCTGTTTATGATTCGCTCAAAAACCTTGCAAAGGACAGAGGTGACAGCAACAAGTCGATAGTTGGCTGGGTCGGACCTATTCCCTTTTTTGGAGACCGGCTGGATGTTCGCCTTTCTCCAAGCCTCCGGCACAATCCTAGTAGAGTACGAGAGGTGGTATAGGCGTGTCAGTACTGGGGACAACTCGGGAGAACATCTTTTAAGTACGACTGCCGGTATACCGTCAGGACCGCTAGCCTTCCGCACATCAAGTGACTGCAGCACAGCACGGACGTCACGTTGTCTGATTTTTACGTCAGGCATTGAGAAACCACAGTGAGAGATGGTAGGTGGTTCCGCGCCGCAGTCATCGACGCGCGAATTCGCCGCAAAGAGCTTCGCTAAGAGGTTAGCCTTATCTAGCGGCCGATGGGCCAACGAGCCATCAGGGTACCGCAGTGGGGGCAGAGAAGGTGCGCAAAAGTTGGCTTGCACCGCTTTGGCCAGTCGCCAATAACTTTGGCTACCCGTTGGGTGCGACAACAGCTCTTGATGGCCAACGCGAGCAACGCGCTAGGCATTCGCTCTCGAGAGAGCTCTCTTGCAGACTTAGGTGGCCTTGTTGAAGACTACCTTGAGTGAAGAGATGTTACGATCGTTAAGCGTGCGAGCCTTGGTCCAAGCGCGATACGCCGCCTGTTTAAGTTCAACAGCTTTGGCGCATTCGCGATTGAACCAAGGGCGCGCCTTACATCCGCTGACGACAGCAGTGTAAGGAATGTAATATTCCATCCCCAACATGAACTCGTCAGCAACAGCAGAGGCACTCTTCGATGGGTCCCTTCCCTAAAATCAGCGCTGGCCCCACGGGATGGACGCAAAGTAGTCGCGCATCATCCCAATCTGCCGACGAGTAGTGCCATAAACGCCGTTTAGACTCCACTGAGGGAGAGCTTTTACGGCGCAGTACGGTGGCACCAACCAGGCAATGGACAGAAGTGCCCAACGGAGCACTTATCGACACTCTGTACCCGGCTGGTCGACTCATCACCAGTAAGTCTAGCAGGGAGGGCGCTTGACCTGGTATATCTGGAATCCTGGTGGGCTGGAGTACCAGTTGTGTCAGGTTATGCGTGAGAGCGAATGCATGGGCAGTTCGGCCTGCGTGCTCTGTTTTGGAAGAGCCTAACCAGGTCTCATGGTTGGCATTTAAATCTCCCAAAAGCACCACATCGGCAGACGGAAAGTGGGATGCTGCTGTCTGACCTGCCAATGCAGGTTGGACACTGACATGGTGGTTGGATGGGGGCGTGAGTAAAAGGAGATGCTGTGTTGGCAAGGGCGAAAAGACAAAGTTTGGGAGACTAACATGAACTGGTGCATGTAGTTGTTTGGTAAGATGTAAAGACCCCCGTATCCCCCCGAAAGTAGTCGCCGGGTCCCACCAATCCGGTCACTAACCGGCACGACGAGCCACTTCGGGATTATGCGCGGCCTGGTGGAGCAGCCTCCTAGGGTGGTTAGCCCTAGTTGGGCTCCTGTACTATGCCGCGGGCGGCCAGCGGCACCACCGTTTCTACGGGTCTCCCTGGCCGGCGAATCGACCCACGTCAACCGAACAATGCGTCCACAAAGACTCCCACCGGACCTTGACCCTGCCGTCACCGCACCACCCCAAGCTCCGGTATTACGGCTCTGAACCCGGAATGCGTCCTGTGTCGAGCAACGAACACTTGGCGGGTTTTACAAGTCCGCATGGTCAAGGGCATGTAGTATCGAAAGTTTTCAGTATCGATACTGATTTCCGATACTGGGTCTCAATATCGGAATTTCGATACTAATATCGGAACTACACAAACTTATAAAAAAAAATCGACTTTCAAAAAAACGTCTCTCGCTCCTCACAATCATATAAACCAATCTCAAAACAATTAGATAATATTTAAATAATTTCCACAAATAATACCTATAGGTATGTACGCAATGCCATTTACTAGCTAGGTAGCTAGCACTGTCATAATACGTTCAAAAATAACAGAAAAAATATCTATTCTGTTTAAAATTATGTACTTAGGTACCTTAATAATAAAATTTTTATTTTTCCTTAATAAAATTTAACAATACGAAATATAGTCTTATTTCTAAATAATCCAGTTTAAAATGAGTGAAATAAAATAACTTTTCAACTCTTTTATTATAATTTTAATAAAGTGAAACTCTAAATTAAACTTCTAATAAATTGAATGTAAAAATGGGAGTTCCACAAAGGTCAATTCTTGGCACTTTTTTAATTTTTGATATATATTAATGACTTGCCATTCTTTGTAGAAAACTTCTGTGATATTGTATTGTTTGCAGATGATACTTCACTCATTTTTAATGAGACTTGATGTAAGAATAATTATGACGATGTTAACAATGCACTTTCAGAGGTACTCAGTTGGTTTAGTGCGAATAATTTACAGCTAAACGCTAAAAAAACGAAATGTATTAAATTTATACTACCAAATGTCAAGACCGAACAAACCGATGTTAGAATGAATGGTGTTAAATTAGATTTAGTAGACTCGACAGTTTTCCTAGGGATAACCCTTGACTCAAAACTCCAATGGAATCCGCATATATCGAATTTGGCCGGCAAACTCAGTTCAGCAGCATATGCGATTAGAAAAATTAGACAACTAACAGATGTTGAAACTGCTAGGACTGTTTACTTTTGTTATTTTCATAGTGTCATGTCGTATGGCGTCCTTTTGTGGGGAACAGTGGCTGATGTTAAAACTATATTTATTTTACAGAAACGAGCAATAAGAACCATTTATAGACTGGGATCGCGAACTTCTTTGAGAAATATTTTTAAGGAAGTTGGTGTTCTTACTGTTGCATCGCAGTATATTTATAATTGTATAGTTTTTGTGCGTTGCAATATTAACACTTTTTCTAAACACGGTGATGTACACAATTTCAATACTAGAAATAAGTCAAAACTAGTAATGCCACTGTTTAGGTTACAAAAGGTTCTCGGCTCTTTCTTGGGGCAAGGTATACACTATTATAATAAAATACCAAGTACTATACAAGATTTACCTTTAGATAAGTTTAAGAATCATGTAAAATCTTGTTTACTTAGGAAAGGTTATTACCAGTGGTCGGAGTAGGTATATTGATTTTAGATACTTGCGTCATGATATCATAACATGGACATGCATTTCTTCCGGAATGTACCGGAGTTTCCAAAAATTTGGTAAATAGAGTAATAAAATAAAAAACCATATGTAAGCAAACAAAATTGTTTATTGTTAATACAAATAATCATTATTACAGTTTTATTAAAAATAATTATTTTTAATCCTCATCGGTTACAAGTTCTACATTTTGATTTTGTACTTAGGCCTTACACTTTTATTTAGGCCAAAGAGCCGGCTCAACATTAGCCAACAGGTCGAAACAATAAAGCTTTGGTCACCTATCCGTTGACCGGCCTGTGTGAGAGTGACTTAACCTCTACAATCAACGACCAAATGTGCGGCCAAGTGAGTCAATGAGTTCCAAAGGGGAAATAAGCCCAACAAATCTATAAACTACATTTCCTAAACTAGTTAATCGTTACTTACCCTAAATAATTATTAAAAAGCGACAATTATTAATAATTGTACCATCGTGATGGTTGGTTAGCGTTAGACGGGGGTTTTATAAAGGGGGGACAAAATTTCGTCCATTTTAGCGTAGGACGCACCGTTTTCAAGATATTTAAAGATTAACAAAAAAAAATCACTAATAATAATTTAAGACGTGATTTCTTTTCTTTTGCGAGATTGAGACAATGGATACGGCCAACATTAGAGATGGAGACCAGCGCCACTAGCAGCATAGCGTTGAGAGTATTGATACATTTTTAACTAGTTTCATGTAATAATTTCGATGTTTCGGTATTTTTATCATAATAATCCGGAAACTCGGAGGAGTATCCATATTAACATATACGTTTGATGTCAGTGACCTTAATTCAATATACCTACTCCGACCACTGGTTATTACACAGTCAAGGAATATTTAGAAGACAAAACAGCCTGGTTATAATAATATATTTACATTATTTTTTTTCTTAATCCATTATCTTTATAACTGATTGTATAATTTGGTAACGACATGTTGTTTTGTAAATGTCGTTACTTCTATATTATTTTAAAGCTGTGGAGTTTCTTGTGCCCGTTCTTCTCCACAGCTAAAAGACTTCCTGAATGGGCTTTTCCTATGCCTATCCATCCATCCATAAAAAAATAAATTTAGACGATTCAAAATGCTTAGTTTAAGCTTACTGAATAAACTTATATTGATTTTGTACGAGCTAGCTACGTACAGTGCAGTTTTCCCATATCATCAGTTTTCGATTTGACCTCATTTGCACTATTTCATTAAATTATTATTGCATCAACCAGTTCGCATTTAGCTATCAAGAACGCCGCGCGTACTCATTACCATTTTTACCATTAATTCTAAGTAATTACTTTGTTTCCAAATAAACCAGTTTTAACATAACAAAAACTTATCATTTATCTCTATCATCGGGGCAGCCCGAACATTGGTCCTTCGAGCCTTCCGAAAGGTGGGATCAGCTGCACGTGTCGGTTTCGTGATCTGTAATCGTGTCGGGTTTAGTGAACTGTAACGTGACGTGGTCCCGACCAGCAACCATTCGGACTTTCTATACGCCACTGTGAACAGTACATCAATTGTGTCACGGGGCATCCTGTGCTATCAAAAAGGCACTTATAGTCAAGGAGCAGCAAGACTCTCGACTAACCAGGTTCCAGCATCGCTTGCGTGTGTGTTTGCACGCAGCAACCAGCAACAAGCAGAATCTTTCAAGTAAGATCTAACCAGTTAATTTTACATACAAATCATGTCTAACGTAGAGGACATATACGCGAACCAGCAACAAATCGCCAATGCTATCGAGCAAATCCTTAATAACTTCAAGACGGACGGCGCTGAGAGGAAGACACCAGAATATCTTCAACGTCGCGTCGCGACATTCTAGATAGTTATTGGCACGAGTTTACCGGCAATCACGGTAAGTTGTCAGAGTGCGATATAGAGTCACATAGTTACTTTATAAATAACGAATATGATAGGGTCAGGGATAGGTACAACACAATCCGATCGCATATTCAAAATTATCATACAATGTCAGTGGAGATACCAAGAACTCCAATATTGAAGCGTCCGACTTTGGTTGGCAAATCCAGCGAACAGCAACCAACACCTGCATCCCGAGGTACCGCCAGCAAAACGGAAGAAATGCTAAGAAAACAACAAAGCAATCTTAAACTTTCCAACGTACTATTAGCAACATTGGATTGGATACTGTATCAGAGAAGTGGGAGTTTGATGACATACTACGCGCAGTTCAGATGCACTGGGCGGTCGTCGACGCTTTACACTGGGAGTTAGATAGCGAGCTCGACGGCTCCCACAAAGAATATGAAGACGTGTTCACTCAGTATGAAAAAGAATATCTCAACATCAAAAAGACCATAAATAAGAAAATCTCATCAATGGCTCACATAGAAAAAAGCACTCCACAGATGGAAATACCTATATTTAGTGGAAATTACATCAATTGGATCTCCTTTAAAGACCTTTTTACTGAGACTATTCACAATAATCATTCCGTGTCAAGACCACAAAAAATGCAGTATCTCAAATCCAAGGTCAGAGGGGAGGCAGAGAGATTAATCCAGCATCTAAAGGTAAGCTCAGACAACTATGACGTTTGCTGGGAAATTTTAAAGCAGAGGTTTAACAACAATTAAGTTATATTTTCATCTCATATCAACGTATTATTAAATATTCCGATAATGCAACAACAATCAATCAACCATATCAAACGCATACATGATTCGACATTGGAATGTCTAAATGCCATTAAGAATTTAGGGGTGGATATAAGCACATGGGACCCTCTAATTGTGCACATTCTGTCGTAGAAATTAGACACGGAGTCACACATGGACTACGTCGCGTCTCTTAAGCAACCAAGAGAATTACCAAATTTAAAAGAATTTTTATCATTTTTGGAAACGAAATTTACCACACTAGAACCATCGCGTAGAAAACATGATGGATTATCTACACAAAAACATCAAGGCCAACACATCAAACATCAACATCATAATAACCAGCATAATAGTCAAGAGAAGTTTAATTTTCATACAAATACATTTTCGTCAAGTACAAAAATGATAACCAGACCATCTTACAACATGAACCGAGTCGCCATTAAATATAAATGCCAATTATGTAATACCAACGATCATGGTATTTACTATTGCCAAAAATTTTTAGATATGTCGCCACACCACAAGCACAACCTGGTCTCCAAGCTAAAGTTGTGCCCAAATTGTCTAAATAGCCATCAAAATGAATGCCTATCAGAAAATCGTTGTAGAATTTGTAACAAAAATCATAATAGCTTGCTACATGACGCGTTTGCGCAACCAAACCAAGCGACAGCGGAAGCGGGCGAAGGGGCGCGGGCGCGGGCTCAGGTCAGCACGAGTGCAAGCGGAGGAAAATTCATGAAAAGTAGTTCACACGTGCATCTTTCAAGCGACCCAATTGAAGTCTTGTTACCTACGGCTCTTATAAAGATAAAGGGAGCTAATGGTTTATTTTATCAAATGCGAGCCCTATTAGATCAAGGTTCACAGGCCTCTCTGATCACTGAACATGCAGCTCAGATGTTGCGATTACCAAGACAAAGGTGCAGAGGGGTCATCTCAGGCGTAGGTGACAAAGACAATGACATCAAGGGTTCGATGACCATCAAATGCTCATCTTTGGTAAACGACTTTACGTTCGAAACGAAAGCGTTAGTTATGAACAATCTCGTTAAAAACTTACCAAGTACTTTATTTATAAAACCAGACTGGCCGTATCTACACAACATGAAGTTAGCCGACCCACTGTTTTACCATAGTCGTCCAGTGGATGTCCTTTTAGGAGCAGATGTGTATTCTCTCATTTTACTCGACGGCTTAAACAAATCTGGCTCAACTTGGACAACCGCTCAACAAACACAGTTAGGCTGGATTTTAAGCGGCAACATCACCAGAACAATTCAATGCAATGTTGTGTTGCATGATCTCGAGGAGATAAAACGGTTTTGGGAGATCGAAGAGGTTTTAGAACCATCACCATTATCAACAGAAGACCAGAGATGCATTGACTACTACCAAGAAACAACCAAAAGACGTGATGACGGAAAGTATGAGGTTCGACTCCCACTTAAGCCCGACTATCAATTACAGTTAGGTCAATCAAAACAAAATGCCATCGCTCAGTATTATAGATTAGAACAATCACTTATAAAACAATCAAACACAGCAAATGAATATAAATTATTTATTAACGAGTATTTAGCGCTTGGTCATATGATACCGGCAGCGACCGGCCACGTGAATTCGACACCAGAATGCTATTTGCCGCACCATTGCGTCATAAGAAAGGAATCGACCACAACTAAATTACGAGTTGTATTTAATGCTTCTGCAATAACAACTAGTGATAACAGTTTAAATGACGTCATGTACAGGGGTCCAAACCTTCAACAAGATCTCCAGTGTCTCATCATAAAGTGGAGACAGTTTCAATTTGGCTTTATGGCGGACATCGAGAAGATGTTTCGAAAAATCTGGCTAAACAAAGAAGATCAAGCATTACAGAAGATAGTGTGGCGTGATAACAGATCAGAACAATTAAAATTTTACCAGTTAGCAACCGTCTCATACGGGACAAAGGCAGCTCCCTTCCTCGCTATGATGACGCTTAAACAACTCGCTACGGATGAAAAGATAAACTATCAAGACTTCAGCTCCACCAAGAGATCAGCACCAGATATTCTTCAGGACTCCTTCTACATGGATGACCTCATTCACGGGGCCCACCAGGCAGAGACAGCTAAGAAGATAAAAGCAGATATGATCCAGCTGCTTCTATCTGGCGGGTTTAACCTAAGAAAGTGGAAATCAAATTTACCAGAGTTATTAGAGCAAGACCGAGACACACAAACAGACTTTGATTTTAAACAACAGGAATCCACCAAAACCTTAGGTCTAGGATGGAACCCAGTCCAGGATTGTTTCACATTTCAATCTAAAATAGATTCGGCATCCAAGAAATGTACAAAAAGAATTCTACTTTCAGAAATTTCTAAGCTATTTGATACTTTGGGTCGGCTGTCACCACTAACAACTAAATTAAAAATCCTGTTTCAAAATACATGGAAAGCGAACATAAAATGGGACGAACCCGTACCGGACCAAATAGCTAGAGAATGGAACAGAATCAGAAGCGACGTGGATATGATCAGAGACTACAGAATACCAAGATGGCTGAAAACTGAGGAAAACGACAGCTTTGAGCTGCACGGCTTCTGTGATGCAAGCAACCAGGCGTACGCATGTGTAGTGTACTGTAAGAAAAAATCTTCGGTTATTATGATAGCAAGTAAAACAAAGTTGGTGCCTTTAAACAAAAATATATCTTTACCTCGCTTAGAATTAAGTGGAGCGCTATTATTATCAAAATTAATGCATAAGATTGTAGGGGTTCACCTTCAATGATAATGTCACTTTCGGAATAACTTATTTATTTTCCACTATTTTAAACACACAGTACACTTAATACGTTGTTTATATCTTTACCCCCCGCTTGACACATTTTTTTCCTCTCTTCTCCCGCCACGAGCGGAGTTGCCATCCCAAAAAAAGTAAAGCTACCAAGACATCGTTTTGAGATTGGTTTAACAATTTCACATAATAATTATAGTTACATGAATTGAGTATTATTACTAATTATAGAAATGAATTTTGAAAACAGATTTTACTTTAGCTGCGATAACTATAATTTACCTTAAAGTCGCTCAATTGGTTAAAACATTATCTAGGTAATACCATTTTTAATAAAATTGCAATATTTTACTGAAAATAGGTCTCAAAATTAGTAACACCTTACACTCGTCCATCCTGATAGCGTGTATGTATAGTCCCCATGCACGTATCGGGTGAAACCTTACACTTGGCTGGACAACATTAAATAATAAGAACTAAAATTAATCATATCATATTTTATACAACACATGTTATCAAAAACAAAAATAAAATATATACTTTATTATTTAATTCGTAATTGATCTGTTATATCGCAGCTAACAAAAATACAGTATAATTTTCCAACTTTTAAAACTTTATTTTTCCAATTCCATCAAATTTTAATGTTGCTATTAATTTCTTTATAACCTATTTATCATGAATCAACTATTTTTATAACAAAGATTACAGCTATTTACTTTAATAATTCAACATTATTATAACGCTGACAAATTCATTTGACGGCACAATATTAATTTAAAATCTCTAACATAATTATTTACTTAACTTTATTAATACCATATTTATTTTGTGCGTTAATAACTTGTATCATTTAATTTAATTGCCTCGGACACTTCACTCCCAGGACTTACGTATGTACATATTGCCTCGAAAACTTCACTCCGAGGACTTTCATAATAATGCCTCGGACTCTTCACTCCGAGGTCTTATTTATTCCTTGAACAATTCACTTCAAGGTCTATTACAGTCACATAACATGAGTAAACTGGTTAAATCAATTAAATATTCTCTTTTTTTTTATTACATTATGTCGTCAGTCGTATTACTATTATATCAGCGATTTGGTGAAACAAAATCGTAACAAGTAAGATTTACTATAAAATTATTGTTATTATTCTTTACTCCTCATTTTGGCTCGCATCTCCTTCCTCATCACTCTCGCCTTCGACTTCCAACGCCGAGACGTGAATCCACGGTAACATCCTATCGGCAGCTACGGTAGTTTTACGTTTACTTTTCATGCCCTCAAACCCCGGTATTGGTGACAGTCTATATCGGTCATTCCCTAAAACCTTGACAACCCGATATGGACCTTCATATGCTGGTAAAAGTTTAGCGCTCTTTTCATTATTTTGAAATGCGGTTTTGGTAATCTTAACTAAATCGCTATGACAATAAATACGCGCTGGTTTTCGACCTTTGTCATAAAACCGCTTTTGACTAACTTGCTCCTTATCAATTCTCTTCTTAACATCCTCACGCAAAGTTGTGAGATCAACCGACTCCTCAGTCTTATCCGAAATTTCGTTCAGTATGGGATTAATCTCACCAGATATTGATGTGCCAAACAAAACTTCAGCTGGAGCCCTACCTATTGTCTTTTGTATTGTATTATTTAAACCCCACTGTATTTTGCCTACCTTGTTGTCCCAATCTCTTTCGTCATGTTTAAGATTTTGTGCGGTTAGAGAGTCCAAAATCGTTCGGTTATAGCGTTCCACTTGACCGTTCGATCTAGGGCTCGCAACTGCGTTTAATATATGTTTAACCCCTCGATCAAGACAAAATCTCCTAAATGCGTGAGCCGTAAAACAACTACCTCTGTCACTAATTAATCGTTCGGGTGCACGAAAAGTTTCAAAAATGTCCTCTAAGACCTTGATCACACCTTGAGTCTTTGTGTTCCTCACTGGCTTTATAAAAACAAACTTCGTGAACGCGTCTACTACCACAAGTATATGAGTGTAACCTTGTTTGGACCTAACAAAGGGACCCAGATGATCAATGTGCAAGGTATGGAATGGTTTCTCCACTTTGTTAATCGGGTGCAGAAATCCTTCCCGCCTACTACCTGTTTTCTTTGCGTATGCACACTCTATGCAAGAACTTACATACTATTTTAAAAACCTAGCCATTTTAGAGAACCAGTATTTACTTTTGATTCGGTCTAAAGATTTTTCGAAACCGACATGTCCGATGTCATCGTGATTTAATTTACATATTTGCCAACGAGCACCTTTAGGAACCACCCACCTAATGTCATTACTGGCCTTTCCTACACGTCTAAACAGTTTGTTGTTCTGAATCGTAAAATTATCTTTGATGTAATCGAGTCCCTTGTCATCTATTCCACTAGCAAGAATATCTCGTGTACGACGCAATTCCGAATTACCTAGTTGAAGGGTGAGCAGCCAATCTTGATCACTGATTGACATGATTGTTGGAAATGGTTCCGGATCTTGGCGTTCGATGCCCGCCATTGGATTCCTAGACAAGGCGTCCACGTGAGACATTTTGGTACCAGCCCTGTATTCTATTGAACTATCAAATTCTTGGAGCGCTAGCCACCAGCGAGCAATCCTGGGCACCAAATCTCGCTTTTGGAAAGTCGACCGAAGCGCGCTGCAGTCTGTAACGATCTTGAAAGCCTTGCCCAACAAATACACTCTAAACTTTTTAAGAGAACAGACGACCGCTAACGTTTCTAGCTTGTACGAGTGGAAATTCTTTTCCTCAGGTGTTGTCTGCCGACTGTAGTACGCCACCGGTTTCAAGGAGTCCTGATCGCACGACCGTTACAACAAAATACTACCAATACCAATTTTGCTAGCGTCGGTATGAAGTTCCATTTCTGAAAGGGGATCAAAAATAGCTAAGACTGGCCTGTTAATGAGATGCTTTTTTAGGGTAACAAACGCGCTTTCTTGAGCCTCATTCCACACCCATATTGCGTCTTTCTTTAACAAACTGGTTAACGGAGATGCTATCTGTGCGAAACCGTAAATGAATTTCCTAAAGTAACTGACCAAACCTAGGAACTGCCGTACCCCATGCACATTTTCTGGATTAGGGAAGTTGGTAACCGATTGGATTTTGGTGTTGCCTGGTCTAATCCCTTCGGAACTTATTTCATACCCTAAATAATCGATCTCGTTTCTTAAAAAGGTGCATTTAGATAAGTTCAATTTGAGGTTGGCCCCTTCTAAGAGCCTTAAAACGTCCTCTAGGTGGTTAAGACATTCACGGGTGTCTTTTCCAAATATCAAAAGGTCGTCTATATACACCGTAGCCTTATTGAAACGAGCAGAACCCAGCACGTGATTCATCATTCGTTGGAAAACAGCCGGTGCATTCGCTAAGCCGAACGGCATCCGATTGAATTCGTACTGGCCGTCCGGCGTAACGAAGGCTGTTAGGGGTTTTGACTGTTCAGAAATGGGCACCTGGTAGTAGCCAGACATTAAATCCAGTGTGATGAAACACGCCTGACCCGACAACCTGGCTATTTCCTCATCAATGATAGGCATTGGGTACCGTTCTTTAATAGTGATGGAGTTTAGCATTCTGTAATCTACACATAACCTGGATGATCCATCCTTTTTCTTTACTAGTATGATAGGGCTTGCATAGCTAGATACTGACTCCCTTATTATGCCTGCATCTAACATGTCTCCTACCATATGACGCACTTTATCGCGTTCATGATGTGAGAGTCTATAAGGCCTGTACACCACCGGACGCTGGCTAGTTAACTCTATGCTCATCTCTGCGCTGCTATTACAACCTAAACCAGCTAAATCATATGCGAAGCAATGTTTATAACGATCAAGCAGAGTGAATAATTTTTCCTTATCTTGTTCGGATACAGACTCTCCTACATGCACCTGTTCCTTAACAAGAGGGACTGAAGCCAAACTATCCGAGCTAGGATCCTGCGTGGTTAAACAATTAACAACATCGACTCTCTCGGCGCGGGAAAACATCATATTCCCAAACAACAAACAAGGTATCGTACACGGTGTTACCGTTACGTATACTTCACCATCTTTAACAAAATAAACCCCACCGGAGACAACATATTGTTCATTTGGCTTTCCTATAAGTTTAGTACTCAGCAACATACGCCCAGTAAATATCGGTTTAGTAATGGCTCTAATACTTGCAGCACCATACAGTTTGCTATTACGACTAACTCTGACTTTAATTAAATGTTCCTCATTGTCCGGCAATGTCTGGCAAGGCATTATCGCGTCTAGAGTCAAAAACCGTAAAACTGTAGAGTCCTTAAAAATTACCACATGTGGTTGCTCTGAAAAAGACTGACCGATCAGTATAGGTTTCTCCAACAGCTCATCCGACACGACCCTGCACGGAACTGTGGCCTTCACATTATCAATAGTCAAATCTAGCAATGCTGAACCAAGTGATTGAACTAGCCTATTCCCGAACCCCATCATCGCTGTGGGACGTTGATCATGTGAATGTCCTAACTTTTCTAGCACAGATTCCTTAATTAACGTAACGTCGCTGCCTAAATCTACAAAAGCCTCTACTTGTACACTATTCACAAAAACTTGTTTTATAAACTTGGCATTAGCCCCTAGCTCAGAGTTAAAAATACACATAGCTTTCGGGACTGACCCGGGGATTGGTGGTTTATCTTTAAGGAAGCAAGTTTCCAATGTATGACCTATTTTATGGCAGCGTTTACATTCCAATAGTGGTTTAGGGCATTGTTGATGAAAGTGACCTTTGCCTCGACAATTAAAACAAAAACTTAAATTGGATTGCTTTGTGAAAGATTTACTATTGTTGGCACTACCACTACCATCGGTATTGTTGGTGTTGGTACTATTCCTATATCTGTGTGGAATATGAGGAATCATTGTTTCCTTGTTACTCAATAAGAATTGTAACAACAGGCCTGGTTCAGTACACCTAAGGGCCAAAGCACTTGACTTGACAGTTCTATCGCTAATACCGTGAATTATGCAATCCACGGCCCGCTTGCCGTGTATCTCGCATTGATTTAATAATGCCAGTTTCTCATAAAAGTAAATGTCGATTGGTTCACCAAATCTACTACGCCGCTTCAGCATATCCTCCAAGGACTGGCCGTAATTTTGTTCACACGGAAACGCACTAATTAATTTTTCTTGCCATTGCGGCCACGAGTACATAATGGAGTCTAAACTTTCGAACCATATTTTGGCCAGTCCTTGCAGTTTTTGCATAGCGAAGTGTATAGTGGTTTTGTCGCTCCAACCGTAAACAGAGGCACATTCGTTTACCTTTTTAAGCCAAATATCTATGCGCTGATTTTTAATGGAAGGGTCAAAATTAGGTAAAATATTACGACTAACGAATACGACGACTGCGCGATCGACTCCGGCGTCCGCTGTCCTTGTCCGGCCTTGGTGGACCTCGATCGGGGGTAGCCAGCTGTCGCTGGTCTCCATCTCTAATGTTGGCCGTATCCATTGTCTCAATCTCGCAAAAGAAAAGAAATCACGTCTTAAATTATTATTAGTGATTTTTTTTTTGTTAATCTTTAAATATCTTGGAAACGGTGCGTCCTACGCTAAAATGGACGAAATTTTGTCCCCCCTTTATAAAACCCCCGTCTAACGCTAACCAACCATCACGATGGTACAATTATTAATAATTGTCGCTTTTTAATAATTATTTAGGGTAAGTAACGATTAACTAGTTTAGGAAATGTAGTTTATAGATTTGTTGGGCTTATTTCCCCTTTGGAACTCATTGACTCACTTGGCCGCACATTTGGTCGTTGATTGTAGAGGTTAAGTCACTCTCACACAGGCCGGTCAACGGATAGGTGACCAAAGCTTTATTGTTTCGACCTGTTGGCTAATGTTGAGCCGGCTCTTTGGCCGGGCTGTAGCCCGTTCTTCCATACGGTTGTAATACCCATCAGGAAGGACCCAGCAAGAGATTTACTAATTGGTGGTTTAAAGTATTCATCACATTACAATGTACTGTTTTGTATAAGAAACTTCCATTGTAAAACAAAAAGATAATGCTACCCACTTTCTTAAGAAAAAAAATAAAAAAATGAAAAAAATGGACGTGAACTTACGTAGGTAGGTACGCAATACAGCGATATAGTATCCCACTTCTGACTTGTAGGGGTTCACCTTCAATGATAATGTCACTTTCGGAATAACTTATTTATTTTCCACTATTTTAAACACACAGTACACTTAATACGTTGTTCTCCAACCGTGTTCCCAACAGAAAAGACCCAACCAACCTCGAGACTTGCCTTTTATATCTTTACCCCCCGCTTGACACATTTTTTTCCTCTCTTCTCCCGCCACGAGCGGAGTTGCCATCCCAAAAAAACTAAAGCTACCAAGACATCGTTTCGAGATTGGTTTAACAATTTCACAAAATAATTATAGTTACATGAATTGAGTATTATTACTAATTATAGAAATGAATTTTGAAAACAGATTTTACTTTAGCTGCGATAACTATAATTTACTTTAAAGTCGCTCAATTGGTTAAAACATTATCTAGGTAATACCATTTTTAATAAAAGACTGCGAAGACCGTGCAGAGAGTGCAGAACGCGTGTATGCGGTTCTGTTATTCTATCCCCAGACGTCATCACATTACACCAATTTTAATTAATAAGAACATTCTTTGTATGTCCAGACAATCCACCTTAAAGTATGCGTGCTTTCTGCATACGCTTTACTACACAAAAAAGCCATCTTACTTGTTTGAAAAGCTTTCCCCGAAACACAAATCGTTTAAGTCTGTTAGAGATAGGGGATTTCAGTTACTGGTACCCAAACTGAGATTGGTTAGTGCCAGAGGCTGTTTCAAGCACAGTGCAGCCAAAATTTGGAATGACCTTCCGCCGCCAGTTCGTTTAGGGATTAATCTCTCGCTACCAACGTTTCGCGGGAGTTGTCGCAACTGGCTGCTCCATGAGCAGTCGCTGGCACTAGCTAATTACAGGTTTTGTAATAACAAATATAGGTAAATAATATATAGAACATTGTTAGTAGATTAAATATTGTAAGTTTAGATATATTGGTACAATATCTGTTTTAATTCATGTATACATTTATGGCTGTGGCAGAATAACAGGGTTTGTGGGTTTCCTGCAAACACTGAGCCACAGACCTTTTTGTCTATGTTTTTTGACAAATAAATATACTTATTATTATTATTATTATTATTATTTCGATGAAGGGGGTGGGACACTGTCGCTGTCTGAGTGGTTGGTTTGTCTTTTAAAACTTTTATTCTTTAAAATCGTAGTTTTGATAGTAAATTCTGGTCTAGGGATGATCGATGTTATTAACTACTTAACATCGATGTTCGAAAACAACGATGTTTTTGGATAGTGCGAAAATACCTAAACGAAACTATATTAATTATTGTAATTGTTCGGAACAAATGGCCATTTACGGCTGGCAACCATTTTTGTCGTTTTAATTTATATTTGACAGACGACTGTCAATGTCAGTGTGTGACACAGACTCACATTGGAATTAGGTTAAGAACCTTGGCCGCGGGGTCGCGTAGAGAATATTGACTTTGTTTTGGTAATTTTGATGTGTAGGGCACATGATCATTAAATTCGGCGGACCATAGTAGTTAAGTGCAGTGAGAACCATTAGTTTAGTTTGTAACCAGGGCGGCCAGAGTAAATTCAGTGATTTGTTGGTTGACCCGCACACGTGTCGTGGCGGGCTAAGTGATTGGTGCAGTGGTACGTATTTTTCTGGGGTTTGAGAGCTCTCAGGGGTAGCCACGGGACGCTTAGGGCCTTCCACCCACCACAGCAGCCAGAAGATCGACCACCACCACAGCAGCCCGAAGCCAGCCGGCGCGGCGGACTGCGGCCGAGCTGTGGACCAGGCGAACTGGCGTCGGAGACGCGCAGTCACCGTCTACTAGTACGTAAGTTAGTTTATATATCTTATAATTAGGCGTTAGTTTTAAGTAAAAGGTAGCAGAGTTGATGTAGATCTCTATATCAAACAATTTTTTGGTAAACCAGAGCGTGGTTTTGTCTACGGACCTCAAGTAATTAGTTATTAGTTTTAGTGTTAAGATTGTTTGCAACCGCATATTAAATTGTATTCAGAATGCAATGTTGTAATATGTAGGTTTTGTTGTGTGATTACAGCAAAGTTGTGTAAGATTGTCTCACTGCGGTCAGTGTAACAATAATTAATTTGGATTTTGTCTCGCATTTAGAATGCTTTGAGTATGTAGGAAGTACACTGCGGGAAGTGCAATTGTCATACTTAACTTGCTGTAATTACTTGCATAATAGTGAAGTTAGGCATATGTTTCTTGGTTTATGATACATTTAGAATGTGGTTAACTGTTGGTTGTATTAAAATCATATCACAGTACAGTACTTGGTTTGAATTTAGTTGAATAAGATTGACTCACCGCTGCGATGAGTTAATAATTGTCCTGTAATTGTCAGACAAGAATGTTGTACTTACTGTTAAAACAGTTTGTGGCAGTTTATTTTTGCTTTGTTGTCTAACTTTAATTTAGAATTAGTCTCGCTAGGGTAGTGTCGACTTGTGACAACAAATAAATATTTTTGATGTTAATTTTGCATTTGTTGTGCAAACTGAATTTTAATATTCTAGCGGTTTGCAAATAATTAAACATTTGTTTGTTCCTTGATTGCTTAAAAACTTAATTTAGAATTTAAAGTTAAAGCATTGAAAATTGTGGAATTTTGATTTGGTTTGTTGTTTCATTTTGAAAACATATTTAAATATTGTAGGCATTTGATTCACAATATTTGTAGTTTGGTTGTCTAGCGATTGCAAAGCTGTAGACACAATATCAATATTGCAGTTATGTTACATTATAAATTGATTAACATTTTGTTTATTGTAGTCACATATCAATGTTGTAGTTGCATTATACATTAATTGTGTGTTAACTTAGTTGTGTACCTATGTAGTATTAAGGAACATTTTTATTTGAATTTTTATTTTTCTTTGGAAATTCTTTGGAACCGATTAGATTTGTTTTGTTCTACACAGCGGCATATGTGAAATTTGGTTGGATTATTATATAACGGTTTATACAATAATAATAGCACATTTTGTTTTGTTTGTGCCTTCATTTTTGAAAACCAATTTTAAAATTTAATCTGATTATTACATTGGTTTAAATTGGTTGATTTATGCATAGGGACTATGTAATAATAATATTTGTACATTATATTTGTTAGTGCGCTTCTCGTAGCAATCACGAATAAGTTTATTTTGTACTTATTAATTTTGGTTGTGCCTACATTGTAATTAAAAGGCTACATTAGTAGGGAACATTGCCCTGTCTTTGTGCTATTGTTGGACATAGAATCTAATTCCTCGTTATTTGTTTTTTGTTGACAACGCGATGGCAGAGGCAGTCTTTGCAACGCAGCTGCGCTGGTTCGTGCATACGCAGGATCTGCTGTCTCGGAGGGGCTGCGATGATGACATCCTCGAGCGAGCCAGGCAGTTAAGGCAGCGGGTGTCTTCGGTTGAGACCGCCATGGTGGTTTTGTCAGAGACTGCTCCAACATCCCACAAAAAGGTATGGTCGGCATACGAGGAAGAGTTTGCCCAAATCATGGACATAAATGATAATGTCGTCCAGGCAGCCTGCGACATTAAAAGGCGACGGATAGGGGATGTCCAGCCATCCATACCGCCACCAATGGGAGGGCCTGCGATGCCTGATGGGCTTCCTACCCATCAGTTAGGAAGTTTGGGTGGCGCTGTGGAAGAGGGGTCGTATGTAGACGCACATGCGCGTCAATTGTTGTCGCTACCTAGGGTAGCTAATCAGGCGGACTTGAAGACGCAACTGTTGACGCCAGTCACAGTTGCGTGTAATGCGTTGCGACAGTTAGGGTTGCCAGTAGCCGAGTGGTCGCTCCTACTGATGCATATTGTTTTAGACAAGCTGCCAACGGACGTTCGTTCCCGGTTTGAGCGGGAAACGGCAGAGGAAGGGGGGGCTACTCTGCCGGAATTGGAGGAACTTTTAAAGTTCCTCGGCGATGAGGCGGGAGTCGTAGCGACCTCCCAGCCTGACCTGCCGCCATCAGAGGCGCAGGCTTCAATGGGACGCCAGGCGAATCCCACTGTACAGCTGCAGCCAGGACACACTACGTCACGGTGGGCGGCGCTGACTGCAGCGGCCGGCATGGACCCGGATTGTACACAGTGTGGCCAAACGGGTCATACTACGACGCGGTGCCAGGACCGACGAGGGCTGCGTGTAATGACGAGGCGGCGCATAGCAAGGCGCAGCGGCCTTTGCTTTGGCTATAGGCCTCAACGCCGCGTTGCATTTACTGGACCACACCATTTATAATTGTTGTGTGTCAACAGATCGGGAGCGGCTTCACCGACCACACAACAGCGGTGGCAGTGTTACACGGGCAGGGGTGCTCCAGTGCGGAGCACACACCTACCAGCGGACTGGAGGCCCAGACATGCGCGAGGCGCGCCACACCGGAAGGTAACCATGCGCAGGCGCGCAAACCCGCGCCTGCAGGTTACCATGCCGCCGGCCCGAGTGCGATTTGGGTATCACACGGGCGGAGGCCCCGACGGTGTCACGAAGGAGGGACCCATCCCTGCAACTAACTCTGTGCGCGCCAGCGTGCAGCCGCGATCGAGCTATGCCGCAGCGGTTATCGTACCACCCGCGGTATCACACTTGGGAGCCTTCTTTGGAGATTTGGGACCCGAGCAGGCCATAGCTAGCCTGCCCCTTTGCGAGAGCAAAACCACGGACGGTTTTGCTTTATACTACGGCGGCCGCGGTTTGAAAGATTTAAAGAAATCTTAAATTTGAAATTTTAATTTTGTGCGACATTGTTTGGTGGCATGCTTACTGGGTGTTTGACGGGGCAAACCCAAGTCACCCTCACATCAGTACATGCATCTGTGTGAGAATGTCAATTTCGGTAACGGTAATGAAATTCGCCCGCAGGGATAACGGCACAGATATTGGTCTAGATCGGGCAGACCCACACTTTGTCACCTGGCCCAATTGACCTACTCTTGGGCTCGGGTGTACTAGGACGGGTCCTACTAGGCACCCAGATAGCTATGGGTCGCTCTACACTGCTGGCAGTGCCAACTATTTTGTGTTTCTATTATGTACACAGTTTGACGGCTCGACTCCGCATAGTCTAGAGTCATTGCGTTTGTGTACCATTTCCATAACTATGCACAAGTTTGGGAAATTGAGAAACCTCCCATGGTCTACATGGTAGCCCATGCCCATGAGGATTGTGAAGCCTTTCAATAGGCCAGTACGTCACGGTTGACGTCTGTTGGATGTGTTACTAGGTAACGTAATTTGTAATTTTGAATATTGTTTGTCCAAAGAGCTTTATTTGTGTAGTGCTCTTTCGGCGTTTATTTTGTCATAGTGGACGTCTTCACCCGTGCAGCCGCAGACGGGGGGTCTGCCTTCGGACCGAGTCGCTCAGTCTCGTCCGTTTTTGGGGGTTTCACGCAACGGGTTCTGCTGGACCTTTCTCGGTAAAACCGATCAACTGCGCAACGCTCGGGTTGTAGGTAAATTTTTTGTGTTTTTTTGTGCCTGGCTACTAAGGCCGTCCTCTTGGGAGTTTTTTCGTTGTCCACGGAGGCCTTCGTCGTCGCGTTGGATCGTTTCGTGTCGCGTAAGGGTCTACCTTCACTTATTCGCTCCGACAATGGCACAAAATGGCAAGGGCACGGGTGTATTTAACTGATGTTTGTAAATTTTTAGAAAATATGCTTTGGTGAATAAGATAATTTAACATTATTTTAATTTGGCTAATTAGATTTATTATGTTGTTGAAGGAGAATGACTTGCTCTCCTTGCTTGTAGCTAGGGCAGCATTGTAAAGTTGTTTGTTGGCGAGTATGGGACTGCGGTTCGATTCCGCGATGAGCCACAGCAGCTGTCTCTCCTTGCCCGATGGATTGAGCTAACGATCGGAGCCTTCCGATCGGGACAGGGGTCTGTTCGGAACAAATGGCCACTTACGGCTGGCAACCTTTTTTGTCGTTTTAATTTATATTTGACAGACGACTGTCAATGTCAGTGTGTGACACAGACTCACATTGGAATTAGGTTAGGAACCTTGGCCGCGGGGTAGCGTAGAGAATATTGACTTTGTTTTGGTAATTTTGATGTGTAGGGCACATGATCATTAAATTCGGCGGACCATAGTAGTTAAGTGCAGTGAGAACCATTAGTTTAGTTTGTAACCAGGGCGGCCTGAGTAAATTCAGTGATTTGTTGGTGACCCGCACACGTGTCGTGGCGGGCTAAGTGATTGGTGTAGTGGTACGTATTTCTCTGGGGTTTGAGAGCTCTCAGGGGTAGCCACGGGACGCTTAGGGCCTTCCACCCACCACAGCAGCCAGAAGATCGACCACCACCACAGCAGCCCGAAGCCAGCCGGCGCGGCGGACTGCGGCCGAGCTGTGAACCAGGCGAACCGGCGTCGGAGACGCGCAGTCACCGTCTACTAGTACGTAAGTTAGTTTATATTTATTATAATTAGGCGTTAGTTTTAAGTAAAAGGTAGCAGAGTTGATGTAGATCTCTATATCAAACAGTAATGTTTAAATGTATTTATTTGTGTACCTACGCCTGGCGTACTCACCATGGAATTTTGTTATTTCAAAAAAGCCAAAAAACTGTACCCAAATAGTACCAAATAGTACCCTTATGGTTAAAAAGTTATAGACATAGTTTGGTGAGGAAGCCAGGCGTAGGTTACGCCTAGCGTACCTACTTACCTTAGTTTGGGAAATCTGAGTAAGCTACAACTATAATTAGTATGTCAAAAAACTGTACCCAAATAGTACCCAATAGTGCCCAAAGGAAATAAATAGTACCTTTATAGTTAAAAAGTTATAGACATAGTTTGGCGAGGAAGCCAGGCGTAGGTTTTACGCCTAGCGTACTCACCTTGTTGCGCGAAAACAGAACCAGCAATGGCTTTCATTTCTATCTCAATAAATAGTGCCGGAAATAGTACCCGCTAAGAGTGTAACTGTTATTTGACTTTTACACTAGGAAGTCATTAAATTTGATAGCAAACTTCTACATACAAAAATTACGTGTGGTACAGTCGAGCACAGTGAATGGTAAAATATTATTTTTATTACCAAAGGAATTGAGATTGGAATAACAGGGAAATTCACCAATAGATTTTATTCGTATTTTAAACACCAGAAAAATAGTAGTTGTTTCGTTTATAACTATATAAAAAACATTCTACCTTATAGCCTGTTTATTAACAATAAATTTTCACTTTAATTTATTGTGCGAACTAACGTAACTCTCGAGAAAAAAAAATTTTGCTAACATCTTCCGAATACAACTGAAAACCGTCCGAAGTTACCCAACGCACCTTACGCGACACAGTTAAACACTTTATACAGTACAGAAAACAAGAATATGATTTAGTTTGTTATTCTACGATTAATAAAAAACAATAACGTATTTCTGTAGGTATCTAAGTATACATAATATATTCAAACTAAGTAGGTACCTACCTAGCTAATGAAAGATCAACTGCAAATCGACATGAAAATAAAATGCTATTATAGATGAAATATACATAGGCATAGGTACTTAACTTACTCATTTAAAGATCACTTTCATATCACAATGAAACAAAATTCACAAGTTTTCTCCCCTAATTGTTTCACAAATTGACTATTCGCTAACCTTTGCGGTGGCAAGGCAATGTAAACAACTAAAAAAATCGGTTCTTGAAAACTATGCGTTCCCACCGCGGCGTCAAGCAAATTGTTGTGTATTACAATATTGATCTTTAGCACTTTCATAATACAGGTCAATTTGTAAGTAATTAAAGTAAGAAGTGTGATAAGCGCCATCTATTGTAACTTGATGCATCGTTGTCGCGCGTCGATAAGTTGCACTATGATCAACAAAAGTAACAGATTTGTTGTCTCACAATATTGAACTTTCAATTTAAGACATAAGATAAATAGTTCCTTATATAGAAAGTATTCTTTATTACTTTATGAAATCCGGCAAAAAATACAATAGTACATATTTTGGAAGACATGGATCTTATTTATAAGAAAAATAATTATAATCAATTACATAACTGATATAAACTTCCTCGTTACGCATATACACCTATTAATTTCAACAAAAGGTAAAGTAATATGTAGATAGATAAATAGACTATAGTTTAATTGTAACATAACACAAACATTTACATTAGACATAAAATAGCAAAAATACGAAGTTACAATGTGACGGTCTTATCGCTTAAAAGCGATTTCTGCCAGACAACCAGTCGGTTGGAGAGAACTTATAGGTACACTCTATGTTCGGAGGTGCAAACATTCAAAACATGCTTACACAATTAAATGCAAAAATAAGTAATAAAATAAAATAACGTTACTTATAAAATAAATAAATAATAAGGTGTAATAAATATGTGTATATATATACATATACATACTTAAACATAATAGTCTTAGGTAGGAAGTAGCGGACAACGACAGCTATGCAGCAGGATAGGGTTAAAGGGAAAGGTAGAAATTCTTCACGAGCTCCTTGAATGCGTGAATGGTTTTAGCTCGCCTGATCGCACTGGAAGCGAATTCCATAGACGAACAGCTTCAACAGTAATGGATCAATTGTAAAAGGTGGTGTTGTGAAGAGGAGTTTAAGGGCTAGATTTTCTGATGACCGTAACGAGCGCGAGTTCGAACAATAAAGGAAACTGAAGCGTTCCTTTAGATACGAAGGATAGGTGGGATTGAACAATATGTTATATAGAAGGGAGAGGATTCGAGTATTCCGGCGAAGACGAATAGGAAGCCACTTGAGTTTATAGCAGTACTTAGAAACATGATCATACTTGCGCAAGCCAAATATGAAACGAATAGAAAGGTTTTGAAGGCGCTCAAGTTTATTTAGCTGGTCCTCCGAGAGATCAAGATAGCAGGCGTCAGCGTAGTCTGAAACGGAAAAAAGCAGCGAATGCGCAAGTGCAATTTTAGTGGCAGGGAATAAAAAGTTGCGTAATCTTCTTAAAGAAGCCGAGGATGCGTAAAGCTTGCGACTGACAGATTGCAGTTTTTTTTTTAAGTATACCACTGCATCCCGCTATTTTGGCAGGGTTTTTTGTTCTTTTGTGTCTATTTTATTTTCTTTCAAAGTGATTAATTAAATGAACTGGAGCTTTATGAGCTCTACTTACTCTATTTACTTGTTTTCTTTCTTTCTTTTCTATCATTTTTACTTTAGATCCTTTTCTTTTAATTTCTTTTTCTTTTTACTTTTGTACATTTTTTTTTTGTACAATTTTACAATTACATTTTTCTTATTATCTAATACATTGTTTCATATAAGCTTTACATTATTTTCCTTATATTTATTACCTATTTTCTTATTAACTATGACATTCTCTCACTCAATATTTTACTTTTTTCCAATACATTTATTCTAGCACTTGATTATTCATTACATTTATCTTATATTTCTTCTTCTTTCCTTCTCTTAATAAATACAAGTATATTTCCTTTGCCATCCTAACTTTTTATTTTATATTAATTACTATATTCTTCTTAATAAGTTCTGACTTACTTTTACATCCTGCCACGTGTGTGGTCTTTGCTTTAACTTGCTTACTTATCTATTAGTCCTTGTTTCTCTTGTTAACTATTGATACTACTTTCTTGGCAAAATCAAAAAATATTTCTCTTTCCTTCTCGTTTTTTAAAATTTCCTTTAATGTGTCTTTACTAAGTGTGGTGTCAATTTTGTGTTGCAGAGTGTACCTATCGTTCATGTGTATTGGACATTCGAGTAGGATGTGGAAGATGTCCTCGTCCGCCGCCGGGTCACAGGCACACGAGGGGCTGTCCCTGCACTTAAATCTGTGCAGGTATGCACAGAATCCCCCGTGGCCCGTCAAGACTTGCGAGGCCAAGCGGTCGATGGACATCTTCCTCACCACACTGTGTGCTTCCACCCCGTCCGGGAAAAAGACCTTGGTGGTCGCGGCTGTGGCTTCGGTCCTATACCTGCAGTCCCACTGTTCGATCGTTTCCGCCCGTATATGACGTTTAACGAACGAAATGGGGCTGCAGTCATAGTCCGCTCTGGTGTTCGGTTGGAGGGCGGCTTCCTTCGCTAATTCATCCGCTCTCTATTTCCCTTTCACTCCGACGTGGGCCCGTATCCAATATAGAGAGACTAGCTGGTGGTTGTCTCTCAGGAATTCTAGGTTACCCTGTACCTGTAGCTTTATATATTGTTTTTATTATTTCCGGGTGTAGTCCCCAGGTAGCTCGTGCAGCTCTGCAAACTCTACTGTAAATTCCTAATGCTTTTTTGACGTGACAACGTCTTATAAATTGGTTTGCCGGGTGACACTTCAAGAAACTGCGTTACGCTCCGCTCACGTTATGTGCTCACAATGAGAGCGAGTGAGAGGCACGCGTCCCTTCCACTCGGGCATGGTTAGCCCGCCTAAGAGCGAGAGAGACAGACATAAAAAGTGAAAGGCACGCGTCCCTTCCATATTATTTCATCCTTCTTCCTACTATACGAATGAATATTCACATTAAAATTATTTTACCACTCAAAGTCGTTGTCACGTAAAACTTTCGCCCGTATACCGACTTTACAGGCAACCAATTTTTACAAATATACTTTATGTGGCTATTGAATAACAAGTTATCGTCAAAAATGACACCTAATATTTTATGTTCACGGACTATTTCGATAGCCGTGTCTCCCATCTCCAGACGGGGCGTGTCAAACTTTAACTTTCTGGTGATAACCATGGCCTTGGTCTTATGTGGCGCAAAGTTCAGTTTGTTTAACACACCCCACTTCCGGACACGGGAGAGAGCGGCATTGGCTTTAATAGACACCTCGATGGATGTGCTGCCATCAACTATCAATATAACGTCATCCGCGAAGGCCTGGCAGTAGACGTCAGTTTCGGTGAGTAGGTTAAGCAGGTGGTCGAGTATCAGGTTCCAAAACAAGGGTCCACCAATTGAACCTTGGACGCAGCCCTTGTTTGTCCCCTTACTATACTCTTCCCCCGCATACCTCACCGTTAGCGTACGTTCAGTTAGATAGCTATCTACCAGCCTCCGCAGATTAATCGGACAACCCTTCTCTTCCAATTGTACTTGGATCTGTGGCCACCACGCATTGTCGAAGGCCCCCTCAATGTCCAGCGAGATCAGAGCCATAATCTTTTTCCCTTCCAGATTATTTCTGATCCGCTGGACCATGTCATATAGGGCATCTTCTGTACTGCGCTGTGGCACAAATCCATACTGTGCGGGGTTCAGTCTCGGCAGGACATGCCATCGTATTCTCTTTATTAAAAGCTCCTCCAAAATCTTACCAAGTACTGCTAATAAACCTATTGGGCGATACGACTTAGGGTGGGTGTAGTCATCTTTTCCAGGTTTTCTTAAAAGGATGATTGTGGCTTCTTTCCAGGGTTTCGGGAAGTGGGAGAGCTTAAGACATTGGTTATATAATGCCAGGGACAAAGAGAAATCGGTGTTTATTGCGGCCGCGCAAATGTCTGCCGAAAAGCCATCCTTACCCGGGGCCTTTTTGGGGTTGAACGAGGCCACTACGTGTCGAAGTTCAGCCTCCACGAATGGAGGGTCACAAAAACTATTTTTGCTACCCTCATTCGTTTCGGCTGCCCTTCTTCGCGTTTCTTTATGGTCCTCGCTCTCCCCCACTTCAGTGTCCTCCGGGTAAAAGCTGTCAGCCATTATGCGCACCGACTCCTTTGGGCTGGTGTTTTTGCCGTCCCTGGCTATAGGTAGGTCCTCATAGTTACTTTTTGTTCTGCCTATTACCCCTATATATCCCCTCCCACATTTTCTCCCTTTCCTGCTTGCCACAAAACTCCTTCCAACTCTCGATCCTTGCTTTGTCCATTGCGTTTTGATACTTTTCCTTTTCCGCCACATACTGTTCCACAACCCATGCCTTCCGTCTAGGAGCTGCCCACCTTATTTTGTTCTTCCACCTATTCTTGTTCCTTTTTAACCCTTCTAACTCCTTGGACCACCACGGTATTTTAATTTCTCTCTTCTCTTTTTCAATTTTCAAAATTTTGTTACATGTGTTGTCTATGGCTTTTATATATTTCTCTACTATTATTTCCAAATCCTTACCTTCTTTAATACTTTCTATATTCTTTTCATTTAGTTCCACCTTAGCCAATTCCTCCCTGCACTCCTCCTTAAACTTTCCCCAATCTACTTTTTTTGTTAAATATTTCCTCGTTGTCCTACTATTGTTTCTCTCTTTTATACTATTTAATTTTATTTTTATTACAATCGCGTTGTGGTCCGAGGTCGTTAGGTTGGTGTTCACCTTCCATTCCTGAACGTCTCCTGTCATCTCACCGGAACAGCATGTGACGTCTACGCTACTCTTGTATCTTTTCCCTCCACGCCAGGTATCGAAAGTCGGAGTATCCCTCTCATTTAAGATGTTCAATTCTAAATCGTTTAATATACCTACTAGTTCCACACCCCTATCGTTACTCCTTACACTGCCCCACCACTCACTCCATGCATTAGCGTCGCCTCCGATAAAAATCCTGCCACATCCCAATTCCCTGATCATCTTCTTCAGAAGCCCCACGTAGGGGGCAATGTCAATGTCGGGTTCAAAATAAAATGAAATAACTCCGATCGTCCAGTCCGTCGTTTCTAATCTGGCCGCAGCCAGATTGTGTGACGTGAGGTTGGGAAGCTGCGATACTTTGATGTTGTTGTCGCAGATCAAGATGGCTGCTTTATTGCTCTTCCCTTCCTCACGCACGGCCTGGACAATCCGCGCCCCCGTCACATTGCTCATCACCCCCTTGCCCCCCACATACGGCTCCTGAATGAGTGCGAAGCTGATGTTCATCTAATTTGCTTCAATAAGGAGTTCGGATGTGGCATTTTTGCTGCGTTGGAGGTTCGCTTGGATAACTGCGTATATTCTTTCTTTCTGTTTCGGAACTGACGCGGGGCCCTTAGCACGAATAGGCTACCTTTGCTCGAGCCAGCCGGTCCCACTTGGCTCGGATTGGACATACCACATAAAAAGTGTTGTGGCAGTCTTCGAGGCCGGCTCTCTCGCAGTTTAGGCAGCTGGGGGACTATCCTTTTTCTCACACGCGACGTAAAGGTGGTTACCCCCGCAGTGGCTGCAGCTGTCCAGCTGCTCCTGGCAGACCCGCTTGATGTGGCCGTAGCCCAAGCAGCGGGAGCACTGGATAAGCGGGGTCTGATCTTCTACTTTGGAGACTCCCCATTGTAGTTGGAGAGACCCCGCATCTGTCAGCTGCTGCCATATGCTCTCTATCTTTAACGTGCTTTCTTTTTGTAACTTCCTACTCAATTTTTCTACTTCTTTCTCTGACCCACACGCAATAATTACTTTCTGGCCTTTAGCCTTTCTAATTCGCTGAACTTGTATCCACTCCCCGTCGGCGTGGGCTTCCGCTGTCTTCCTGACAGTTTCCATGACTTGGTTACTAGTCAGGATCTCGTTGGTCGACGCTACAATGAGGGAGTGGAGCGTTTTGGGTGGGGTTCTACTCCGTCCTTCCGCGGTCGACAGCTTGCAGTTGCGGCCCCCAACTCAAGCAACTATCAATAATAACGCCCAAGTTAGTAACTGATTTACTGAAAGGGATGTCCACTCCATCAAATGTAACCTTAGGGAGGGTTTCCCATTTTGTTTGGAAAGCAACCTGGAACTGCCGACCATAATGGCCTTTTTCTTTGTTTTAGTCGGAGAAAATGCTTCTCTGCACTGGCATGAGGCCTCGAGAGGAACGTGAGACACCCCATGCACTGTCCAGGGCTGGAACCCATATGTCCCCACCCGCCCCCCCCCCCCGTGGGGGAAACGGGTGAGTAAGGACATACGGGCCCGACCTGGTAAAAGAACCGACACCTTCCTTCAGAAGCGCGATGCGGCGCCGCGGTACCGCATAACTACGCCCCGCGAAACGCCGCAACGCTACGGACCCAGTTTTACCTGGGCCCCCTGCCCTAGAGGAGCAGCCTGGTAGGTTCAGGCTGCTCCCAAACGGGAGGAGGGCTTGTGCAATGCAGCTTAGTGCTCCTCAACACTAGGCCGCGGCCCTCCTATGGGGGGGGGGGGACCATAATGACCTGCGTTTTGCTTGGGTTGACTTTAAGTTCGTAGGCTCGGCTCCAATTAACGATTTGTTTTAGATTGACGTTGGTAGTTTCTATAGCTTCGGCGAGATTACGAAGTGGTGCCTGGCAATAAATTTATAAATCGTCTGCATATAGGTGGTAAGAAGAAGAAAGGTTTTGAGATATAGAAGTGATAAATATAGCAAAAGTAGCAACGAGAGGTGCAGCACTTAAAGCCTACTATGCATATGTTGAGTCTGTGCTGCGTTATGGACTTATCATTTGCCACTATTTAAAGCCCTAAATGTTTTATCTCTACCTTGCTTGCATATATTTGAAATATCGAAATTTGTAAGGCAACATTTAGGTCACTTCAAACAAGCTAGAGATGTTTTCCCTAGAAATACAAGAAATTGTAATAGGTTAGTAGGTACTTGATTTTTTCCACGTAGTGCCCGATTTCAGAAAAATTGTTTTGATATGTGTATAAAAATATATAATAAGATTCCTCAAGATATTAAAGATCTGCCCTTGAATAAGTTTACAAAGACTTTGCACAACTAGCTTATTAAACACACATTTTATACAGTGCAAGAATTTCTCATTCACAATTATCAATTAATTACATTGTTTTCGTTTAATTTTGACATTGCACCTATTGAATTATATTAATTGCCATTGACTTGCATGTTGATATTTTATATTTTCTTATTGTACGGATTATGATGATAATGTGGTGTTATAGATTGTTATTATTATAATTTTGACTTCCTGATTTTAATGATTTGATGACATTCTGTATTTTATAATTCCTTGACATTCTGTAATTTATAATTAATTAATCTGACTAGTTACTGCTTTGAACTTTGTGTGCTATTTTTATGGCTGAATAAGGTGCATCATCATCATCAACATGATGGAATTTCATCATCCTTTCTTAAACGGGCATGTTATGTTCTGGCTAAACCAATTGCTTTAATAAGCAACATCTGTTTCTCACATGGAATATTTCCAAACTCGTTAAAAAAGCTACAGTTATACCCATATATAAAAGCGGTGAAACTGATAATGTCAACAACTACAGACCCATTTTACTTTTGTCTAATATTTCAAAAATTATTGAGAAACTCATTAACCATAGACTTAAAAGCTATTTAGAAAAATATGAATTGTTGTCTCCGAATCAATACGGCTTTCGGTCTAAAAAATCAACGGTTAACGCAGTACAACATTTATTTACACAAGTGGTGTCTAATTTAGACTCTAATAAAAATTGGTTGCCTGTAAAGTCGGTATACGGGCGAAAGTTTTACGTGACAACGACTTTGAGTGGTAAAATAATTTTAATGTGAATATTCATTCGTATAGTAGGAAGAAGGATGAAATCTCTCTCGCTCTGTCTCTCTCGCTCTTAGGCGGGCTAACTGTGCTCGAGTGGAAGGGACGCGTGCCTTTCACTTTTTATGTCTGTCTCTCTCGCTCTTAGGCGGGCTAACCATGCCCGAGTGGAAGGGACGCGTGCCTCTCACTCGCTCTCATTGTGAGCGCATAACGTGTGCGGAGCGTAACGCAGTTTCTTGAAGTGTCACCCGGCAAACCAATTTATAAGACGTTGTCACGTCAAAAATGTATAGGCATATTCCTCGATTTAAAAAAGGCCTTCGATACCGTGTCTATCCCCTTGTTACTAAGTAAAATCGAAAAAAAGGGTATTAGAGGCCTGCCTCTTCAACTTTTGCGAAATTACTTAGATGGTAGAAAACAGGTAGTAAAAATTGACAACTACACAAGTGTAGAGGAAACTATCAGTTTCGGCGTTCCACAAGGGAGCGTTCTGGGTCCAACCCTTTTTTTGGATTTATATTGATGAACTGTGTAGAATAAAGCGGACAGGGATGGAGTTGGTCTCATTTGCAGATGATACAGTGGTTTTGTGCACGGGCAAAGATTGGAGTGCACTGGGTAAAGAGGCAGATACTAACTTTCGAATAATTACGAGATGGCTCGACTATAATCTGTTGACACTAAATGAAACAAAAACTTTCTCTTTTAGTATGCGCAGGAATACCCAACCGACTGACGGGTCTATTGTAATTAAATGCCACAAATGCAACAGTCCACAAAATTGTAATTGCTACTTACTTACTGGCACATCTTCTGTCCGTTATCTTGGTGTGATACTGAATAATCGATTAACATAGGAAGATCATGTCGTGACTACTACTGGTAGGGTTAGAAAACTAATATACATTTTTAAAAACATTAGGCAGATCTGCGATAAACGCTTATTAAACATAATTTATACATCACTCTGCCAATCAATTTTAAATTACTGTATTCTCATTTGGGGAGGATGTCCTAAAACGCACTTATTAAAATTGGAAAAAGCCCAAAGAGCTATCCTAAAAATTTTGATGTTTAAACCCATCAAATACTCAACACAAAGCTTGTACAAGGAAGCTAAAGCACTTACAGTCAGACAACTATACATAAAAAACCTAATATTATACCAACACAAATTCCCAAGATCAACTATTGCAACTAATAAGAGAAGAAAGGATAAAATATTTAATTTACCTAAAATAAGAACAACCTTTGCTCGTAATCAATTTTCTTATTTGGGCCCGTTCATATATAACAAAATCTCTAAAATCATAAACATTTATAATCTTTCGTCATATTCATGTAAGAATGTTTTAAATGAATACTTGTTGGAACTTGATTATAATGACACTGAAGATCTTCTGAGATATATTATTTAAAGGTATAGTAATTATATATGACTATATATTCACATAGTATAACATATTATATGTACTCTTTTGTTAATATTTACATGCTTAAATTTATATTATTTAGATATACTTACCTAAGATATATTTAATCATCAATAGCAGTTAGTTGAAAAATTACATGTTAGGTATATGTTGACGCAAAGGGCATCAACATGCGACGTAGGTTAAGGGAAAGATGGGATAGATGGGCTTACTGTGTTCCGGGCTGTAGGCACTGGATCGTGCTGAAGGTGGACGCGGCTGGCGCTCTTGGCGCGGGCGTTAGCGGGCTTGAGGGCGGCAACACAAACACAGTTCACTGAGGGCACTGGTGTTCGTTAAGCGTTAAGGGGGAGCTGGTAGTCCTAGCTCTGTCACTGCACACACTGCACACATATGACGATGGTCACGGGCTGAGTTCAAGGGCGCGCGACGCGTGGGTTTGCCTTGAGATCTCGAAGGGCACTAGTTTTGCGCGAGCGCCGGCAGGCGAGCCAACACTTCGTCCGGTATATTTGTCGGAGAGTCCGTGCGACGGGGTAGTGCAGTCCAATATGCACTCTAATTGGCCGGCGTAGAGACGGCTGTTATTCGTCGTTGCGCTGTGGCGCAAACAGTATATTAATAAACTGATTAACTGAATTAGTATGTAGAAATAGATAAAAGCCATTTCCAATGATGTAGCAACATAGGATTTCTTTTTCTTATTTTATTTATTTTGTTTTTTTTTGTTTCATCTTTCAAACAAATATACTTGTTAGATTTATAGTATCTAATGTTATTTAAACAATGTTAATGTTAATTAAACAACTTATCTCGCCGCTTTACTTATACTACACAAAATGATCAATGCCTCTGTACAACATTACTTTTAATCTGGCTCAATGCAAAATGACCGTTATTTTGCATGTAATAAAGATACTATAAACCAAGTCATTAGCGGTTATCTTTGTAAAGTTTACCGACAAGGCCAGTTTAACTTTGCTTTCGATACCTGGGAAACCATTACATTTTGACTCCTATTGCTTGAGAATAAGTAACATCTGATTTTTATGCTAATACTCGGTTATATTTTGTAAAACTATCTGAGTGCGGGGAATGAATATCCTACCGTTGCCCAGTAAAAATATTACTAATACGGAGGGTACATATTTCATACTCAGTGGTTCTTCTTACAATCTGTTTGTGGTTTGAAAGACATTGTTAAATATGAATTTATAAGTGTTATGTAGTAAGTGGAAATGTAGTGAACTTCAAAATTAATGTTAGTAGGTAACCTATTTAAGTAACTACAAATTGTTGTAAAGTACCATTGTACAAGCTTTTGAAGGAATAAATAAATAAATAAAAATATGAGTTCGCCTGTACCTCATGTCAATGTATGTAGAACTTTGCTATCAAATTTACCCCTCAAACCCCAAGCGGTCGCATGAGACCGCACCTACAAAAACACACTTGACTTTGTACCGTGTTTTCATAGACTTACAGACTACTTTAGTATGAACAAGTTTGGTTATTTCGGTTCTGTGGTTCATCTTATGTATTGTTATCGCACAATATCGCATAGTCTATGCTCCATTCTGTCTAATTTGACGTTGACAGATACTGTCAAAAAAGTGTCAAAAAAAATCCAAGAGTGAGTGGTTAATGACTTTCTAGTGTAAAAGTCAAATAACAATTACAATCTTAAAGGGTACTATTTCCGGTACAATTTATTGAGATAGAAATGAGAGCCATTGCTGGTTCTGTTTTCGCGCAACGAGGTGAGTACGCTAGGGCCTAGCGTACTCACCAAACTATGTCTATTACTTTTTAACTATAAAGATACTATTTATTTCCTTTGGGCACTATTGGGTACTATTTAAATGAATGAATGAATGAATGAATGAATTAGTTTATTTCAGATTACAAGCATAATACACAAGTGATCCATATTTGTTAGTAACAATTTTATCTTAAAACCTATTTTAGTAGCTACAACTAGTTACAGCTATTAAAACTATTACAAAAGCAATTTTTCCCCAATGCCGGAGAAAATGCGAGTTGCAAGTTTTAGATAACACCCTCAAGATGCCGTTAGTACTACCTCGCAATCTAGATAGCAGTGCCGCAGCTTTCTTACGCATGATTGCATAGAAGTCATCCGTGCGCGCCTCTGCAAACATACCGGATGCGCTACAATAACGTGGCAGCCCCAACAGCACCCTGAAGATGTTATTGTATTGAACACGTAACGCGTTGTACGATTTGAGTGTGTAGTTAGACCACAGGCCGCCGGTATAAAAAGATTGACAGTATGCTTTATGTTAATCGAAAATTAACATGTTTGTATATATTTCATTGTGTATCATCTTAATGTTTAACGCCTTTGCGTTATGCTGGGAGACTTTAACGCCCACCCCGGTGAGTTATTCCACTCTGAACTATTGAACTTTTGCACTGAGCAATCATGGTCGTGTATGGACTTATTGATGCTGCCTACAGATACTTATACGTTTGTGAGTGAGGCTCACGGTTGCCGGCGCTGGCTCGACCACTGTGTTGTGTCAGCGGCGGCGGCCCGGGCAGTCAGCGGCGCTCAAGTGTTAACGGACGTGTACTGGTCGGACCATATGCCATTATTGATTACATGTAATCTAGATTTAATTAGACCTAAAATTGAATGTTGTAAGTTTATACAAAATAAAATAATATGGGGCTACAGGGATCCTAGCCAAATAAATAAGTACCACGAAATTTGTAATTCTAATCTGAAAGAGGTTGATTTTCCGTTAGAACTGTCTGGCTGCGGTGACAAAAATTGTGACAATAAGGAACATAAACTGATAATAGATGACCTGTATAATAGAATTGTCACTATACTTACTAATGCTGCGGAGTGTACTAATGTCAGCAAGTCCAAAACAAAAGCTAGGCCCGTGGCGGGGTGGAACACGCATGTCTTGGGCGCTCACAGGGCGGCCCAACTCGATTTTAAAATATGGGAACTTTATGGCAGGCCTAGTACTGGTAATTATTATAACACAATGGTTAAATCGAGAAAAATATTTAAATCAAAACTGCGTTGGTGTCAGAAAAATCAGGATAAAATCAAAATGGATATTCTGGCCCAGCATCATAAAGATAATAACTTTGGAAAATTTTGGAAAACTACAAGCAAAATAAATCCCACACCGAGTCTTCCTGTGAGCGTGGCTGGCGTGCGTGAGCCAAAGGATATCGCAAACCTGTTTCGAGTTCACTTTCGCGTTGACTCTCCCCTAGGACCTGCTCAAGCAGCGTCAGCGCGCGCGACCAATGAAGGCACGGCACGTACAGTTATTTTCTCGCCCGCGGAGGTTAGATCCACGATTAAAGGCATGGTGAGAGGAAAATCCCCCGGCCACGATGGTCTGAGTGTTGAACATCTTCAGCATGCAGGCGACCACTTATCGCGAGTATTGACCATGCTGTTTAACTTCTGTATCGGGCACTCCCACCTGCCATGCGGTATGATGAAGACTATTGTCACGCCGATTGTTAAGGACAAGACCGGTGATAGTTCGGACCTATCCAATTATAGACCAATATCTCTTGCAACAATTATTGCAAAGGTGCTTGACAGGTTGCTTGATCGACAGCTTGATAAATATCTTAAATTGCATGACGCACAGTTTGGCTTTAAGGCCGGCTTGTCTACGGAGAGTGCGATTCTGTCGCTTAAGCATACTGTACGGTACTATTCGGACAGAAAAACCCCGGTTTATGCCTGCTACCTGGACCTCTCAAAAGCGTTTGGCCTCGTCTCCTACAGTACACTGTGGAACAAGCTCAGCGCGTTCAGTGTGCCCAGTGAAGTTGTTTCCTTGTTCCAATATTGGTATCAGCATCAGAAAAATCAAGTGAGATGGGCAGGTTCGCACTCAGATGAGTACGGAGTTGACTGTGGTGTCAGGCAAGGAGGAATAACATCACCGAAGTTATTCAATTTGTACATTGATCAGTTGATCGTTGAGCTTAGCAACACCCAGGTCGGTTGTCATGTAGACGGGGTGTGTATTAATAATATCAGTTACGCAGACGACATGGTGTTGCTGAGTCCGTCGATTGCTGCATTAAGGCGACTGGTTGGTATTTGTGAGCGGTATGCGGCGGCCCATGGACTTAGATATAATGCCAAGAAGAGCGAGTTAATGGTGTTCAAGGCCGGCACCAAATGTTACACTAACGTGCCTCCGGTTCTATTGTCCGGAACTCCTCTTAACCAAGTTACAGCAGTAAAGTATCTGGGTCATTGGGTCACTGCAGATCTTAGGGATGATCTTGATATTGAGCGGGAGCGAAGGGCTTTGGCTGTCCGATGTAATATGCTGGCTCGCAGATTTGCACAATGTAATGATGAGGTAAAGATGACGCTGTTTAGAGCATACTGTCAGTCGTTTTACACGTGTAGTCTGTGGGTCAATTATACGCAAAGGGCATACAGCGCCCTTCGCGTTCAGTACAACGATGCGCTCAGGATGCTGTTGCGGCTGCCACGATTTTGCAGCGCATCGGCGATGTTTGCGGAGGCGCGGGTTGACGGGTTTCATGCCGTAGTTCGCAAGCGCTGCGCCTCCATGTTGGAGCGCGTTCGAGCCAGCCGCCACACTATCCTGAGTACAATCGCCGACAGGTGGGACTCGCCTATCTTACAGCACTGGATTCGCCTGCATGTTGCCCGGTAGCCCAACCCAGTTTGTTATTATTATTCTGTCTTTTGATTCGGTAAATTTCATTAAATTGAATAAATAATTGTAATACATTTTATTAATTGATAACATTTAATTCTATTTCATTTTTTTAAATAATTTATTTTTAATTGATTAAGTAAATGACTGTTTGACATTAATTACGTTATAAATTTATAGTATAATACAATACATAAAATACTTTTTTATCTGTAGTATGTTAATTTGAAATGTATGTAATGATATGTTAAATAAATAATATGTAATGTTTTGTAATGATATGTTAATTAAATACTAACAATTAGTTTTTAAGTTTTTTACTAACAATTATGGATCATTGTTGTCTATTAAATGAATTTATTTATTATTATTTATGTTATCGATCTTACGTTCAAAAAAAGAATCACTTGTCATTCAATAAAAAACCTGTCTAGTTCATAGTAGTAGAAAAATGTGATTAAAGATGGCAGTCGGCCATGCATTGGTTTTCTCATAAAGGGCGTGTGTACGCCATGTAATATTAATTATATTAGTTAAATCAGTTGTTCATTGGTTTTGTCATCAAAGCGTGTGGATGCCAGGTCAATATTCATTATAGTCATTCATTGGTTTTCAAATTCAAAGGCGCGTGGACGCCATTTCATGTAAATTATAGTAGTTAAATTGTGTTACCTATTAAAATCAGTGTGACAAAGTAAAGTGTTTATTTTTCATCATCTGAATCATCATCATCAATTATCAACGACTCAAGGGCCTAAAGCGACGCTTCGAACCCGCTGTACCGCGGTCCTTGAGAAAGTCATCATCAACGTGTACGATCCTTGGCCGTCGCGATCACGGCTGGCCGAGAAAATCTACGCACAACATTTTGGTGGTACCCACGAGGGGAACCGTTTAAAATCTCAGGACGGGAATCGTTTAAACCCAGGAAGGGATAAACAGCATTATAGGTACTGAACACGCGGTTGCCGTCCAAGGTCATTGCCGGCAAACTCGCGTCTAAGCTGCCGTCAATTAGTCAATAGTTATAAGTTCAATGTGAAATACCGAATATCAAGTCAATCTCGGAGTGTTTTAGTGTTTAAATTCAGTGGTCGTAATAATTCATCATAATTATCACCTTCATCAAAGGGTCGAGATTCGACGGGGCGTATTTATTGAAGATAAAGATACGCCATTTTGTAATTGTGTATTGCATCGCTACGCTACGCAACGGGAACACAGACAGCCGACGCAAGAGGGCGCGCGCTGCGGTTCACTCATTCTTATGGACTCATAAGTTAGTGTTATTGTGTTGTGATTGGCCAATAATTCATGTAAGTACATTCATTCTCATCAAACCAATCTCAATCGGTCTAACTTCATTCAATCTTTACGAATATTGAATCTCTCATTCAGTCAATGTCACTGTCATGTCAAGTGTCTGTCAATTAAATAACTAGGTTATTATCTTGTTTGTTTACATATTCTAAATTTATGTTTCGTTAGTTTTAAATTTGTTACAAGTGTAACTGATCTCAAGTGTTACTGTTTATTACGTGCATTAGTCAGTAGATAGTCATCATGGCTTCGCGTAGGACAAGAAATCAGTTTGGAACTCATCATAGAATGTTGTTGGATTTTGCCGCGACGATCGACGAACAAACTGGGTCTGTCTCTGCTTCAGTGGCAAAACGGCATTTTAATACCTACTATAAAGATTTGGTTATAGCCTACGAAACATTATTGGGTTTCTCAACTGACGAAGTGTCTGAATCAGACATGTCGCTGTTCGAGGTGCAATTCACGGAGGTCAACAAACTATTGATAAAACTGGACCAGGCGTCGTCGGAGTCAACCGCTGGTACTTCAAAATCACACAAGTTCACATCAAACCAGGTAATTGGCCAAATTACCACTTATAGAACTTCCCAAGTTTTCCGGTAACCTCATGGACTGGGTTCCATTCTATGACTTATTTCATTCATTGGTTCATGACCGTGATTTGTCGGATGCTGAAAAGCATTATTATCTTAGATCATCATTGTCAGGTGAAGCCCTTCACATTGTCAGACAGCTGCCGGTAGATGACAAGAATTATTCAGTGGCGCTTAATTTACTTAAGTCTAGGTATCAGAATACTAGATTACTACTTGATGCTTATATCGGTCGGTAGGATAGTAAATTTACCTATCATCACATCATCAGTCACTCACGTGCGTTCACAATTGTATGATCCACTGCATCAAGCCCATCAGGCGTTAGAAAAGCTAGATCAGCCTGTCAAAGAGTGGTCATATGTTATATTGTATTAAACATTACAGAAACTGCCTGTTAAGCTGCGGAAAATGTTTGAGGAACGCTACGGCACAAACCCTGATGCTTTGCCTACCATTAGTCAACTAATGGAGTTGTTGGACGAACAGTGCCGACTGCAGCTGACAGTGGCATCAGCACCTGAGCCTGTCAGGAGACCATCTCTGGCTTCACTACCAACGGTGCGTCCACCAGCTCCACGATCAAGTCAACATCGGATGACATCAGGCAAGGCATACCAGGCCAATCAGGTGATGTCATCATCAACAGATCAAGGATCATCAGCTCGTCAGGTGAGGCCTTCATGTTCATTTTGTAGTGCCCAGGGACACTCACTTTATAGATGCCCTGCCTTTCAACGGTTGTCAAGATCTGGTCGTAAGTCGTGGGCGACTAAGTCGGGACACTGCTATCGATGCTTGAGGAAACACTATGCAAGTGACTGTACTCATAGGAACTGGTGTTCTCATTGTGGCTCCTAGGATCATAACTCACTCATTTGCAACGCAGAGGAGAACATCGGTGCTCCCCGGCAGCAAAATCAACCTGCTGCTCGATTGGTCACCCAATATGCAGGTGGTCGAGACACGCCAACTTCGTCAAAAGCGCGTCATGTTTCGCCGCCAGTGCATATCACTGGTGTGATATGCACGGGTGGTGAGTGTGAGCTGGCGTGTGTCCAGGGGGAAACGGGCCCATCGTCAGCACATCATCGTCATAAGGCCCCACCGGTGCAATCCATGGCTCATCACCAGCCAAGGCCACGAGTTGGTGACAGAGCACATCTGGCTCAGACCACCTTTCATTCACTCACGTTTGGCTCACGTATGAGCCCTGATAGGGCATGAGATAAGGTAACTGTTGGTGCATCTATGGGACGATCATTCCCCATAACTATTTGTCCTACTGCAAAAGTAATGGTCAGGTCAGGTGATGGTCAATTTGTCAAAGTCCGGGCCCTGTTAGATACAGGAGCCTGTGTTTCAATTATCAAACAATCATTAGTTCATCATTTAAAATTGCACCAACAGGGTAATAGTAATACTCTTTATGGAGTAGGTCATCAAGCAGTTAATACACCGGGCACTGTTGTCAAATTAGTCATCAAACCAGTGGGAGCACAATTACCAATAGTTGGTACCCGGGCAATGGTTATGTTCACATTATCAGGAAATATTCCACCATATGATATTAAATTAAAGAATCAGTTAAAGGCATCAAATATTATTCTTGCTGATAGCAACTTTGATAAAGCTCGAGATGTAGATATCATACTTGGTACAGATGTGCTCAATTATGTACTTGATGGTTCAAAGATTTCAACCAACATTCCAGGGATAGGGCTTATGGATCATGTTTCGGTCACGTCATCATGGGAGCGATACACACTCAACAGTCACCATCGACGGTCACATCACCCGACCAGTCGGCAGGCACTTCAGTAGAAGACTATGGACTCCATGCAGTCAGACTGGAGGAAGTCTTAGAAAAGTTTTGGAAGGTGGAACAGCCCCCTTCGAAGCCAGCTGTTCATCCGGATTACTTGGAATGTGAAAGGTTGTATAATTCAAGTACTCAACGTATGCCAGATGGCAAATATTTGGTTAGGTTACCATTACTTTCGACAAGGCCACCATTGGGTAAATCAAAGGCTTTAGCCATTCAACGATTGCGATCTTTAGAAAGAAAGATGGCAAAAAATTCCGTATTCGCAAGTAAATACAAAGAATTCATGAAGGAATATGAAACTCTCGGTCATATGTCAAAATCCTACTTTCAGTTAGACTCCGAACATTTCATCATCCCTCATCATGGCATATTCAAAAAGGGAACGGATAAGATCCGTGTAGTATTCGACGGGAGTGCTCGTTCATCAACAGGAACATCACTAAACCAGTGTCTTCACACCGGTCCACCACTTCAAAATGATATTACCCAAATATTGTTAAATTTCAGACGGCATCAAATAGTCTTCACGACCGACATCAAGCAGATGTTTCGAATGACCTGGATACACCCTGAAGACAGGAAGTACCAGCTCATCTTGTGGAGAGAGGACCCGTCTGACCAAATTCAGGTATATGAGTTGAATACTAATACCTACGGCCTACGATCAAGTCCATTCATTGCAATTCGAACATTGCTACAACTCGCCGATGATTGGGAGGCTAGTCATCAGGAATCATCGGCTTCAACCGTCATCAGACGAGACACCTTCGTTGACGATATTCTCACGGGCGCAGACTCGTTATCAGAGGCTCAACACCTCAAATCAGAACTCATCGCACTAATGAAAAGCGCCAAATATGAGCTCAGGAAATGGTCATCAAATTGCAATGAATTACTGCAGGATTTGCCGCAGGAACACTGCGAGCTGCCCCATCAGTTTGATACTGACGATAAAAGCTTTATTAAACTATTAGGTATTCAATGGGACCCAGTATCAGACTCAATGTCATATCAGATCAATGTACCGCTAGGACAAGCAATTACTAAGCGTCATATCCTTAGTACAATAGCACGCCTGTATGACCCGTGTGGATATTGTGCGCCTATTGTGTTTCGATTCAAGGTGTTTCTTCAGACACTATTTTCAGATGGAGTCAAATGGGACGAACCTGTCAGTAATAGTCAATGTCGTCTGTGGGACGAACTCATTCAAGACCTTAATTATTTGTCAAATTTGCAGATACCTAGATGTGTTGCACTGCCACAGACTGTCTCATATTCACTTCACGGATTCGGAGACGCTGCAGAGACTGGTTTTGCCGCGAGCGTCTACCTCAGGACCGTGGACGCGTCAGGAAATGTCATGGTACGTTTACTTATAGCTAAATCAAGAGTAGCTTCTCAGAGATCAAAGCAAACGATACCAAAACTGGAACTCAGTGCCGCTCATCTAGTGTTCAAATTATTGAATCATGTATCAGAGTCATATGACAGTTCAATTCAATTTGACAGCATCAATGCTTGGTCAGATAGCACAATCGTGTTATCTTGGATAAACACAAAACCATACACGCTTCAAACATTCGAATGTAACAGAGTTCAAGACATTCAAAATTCAAAACGTTCTATGATATGGAGACATGTACGTTCCGAATTAAACCCTGCAGATGTCACCTCACGAGGCATGGCGGCTGAAGATCTCATACATTTCAATTTATGGTGGTCCCCAGACTGGTTACTTAAGGAGGAGTCACAATGGCCTGCGTTACCAGTTACTATGCCTTACGATTTACCTGGATTCAAGAAATTGGTCAATCTTGTTACCCCTGTCGAACCATGGGAAGACGCGCTGTTATCACGTGTCAGCTCGTTCAGTAAGCTCATCAATATTACCTCATTGGTACTTAGATTTTGCCGAAATATTAGATTGCCTAAAGACAGACGGAATCTTAACTCTACACTCTCATTAGACGAGACTCGTGAAGCAACCAGACATTGGATTAAAAAAATTCAAATGAATTCATATAAAGATGAAATTATATTAATCAAGCAAGGAAAATTGGTCTGTAAATCGCTACAGAAATTAAGTGTCTTCGTAGATGAAGATCACTTTATCCGAGTCGGCGGCCGACTACGGAAATCAACATTGCCTTACGGAGCCAGGCATCCATATTTGATACCTAAGGATCATAGGTGGGGTCAATTACTCATAGAATATTATCACAAGTCATATTGTCATGCGGCGACAAACGCGCTCATTGCTATACTGCGGCGAGAGTATTGGATTACGTCAGTCAGACGTCAAGTATCAAAGGTCATAAGAAATTGTTTAGTTTGTTTCAGGTTCAATCCTTCATCTCAGCCACCATTTATGGCAGACCTACCAGCTGATAGAGTCACGGCCGCACGACCATTTTCAGGCGTAGCGACTGACTTTGCTGGACTTTTCTTAGTCAAAAGCAGTTTACTAAGAAATGCGAAATAACTCAAAGCTTACCTGTGTGTTTTTGTATGTTTAGGTACAAAAGCTGTTCATCTCGAAGTGGTCTCTGCATTGACCATCGAGGCCTTCATCGCGTCATTCACCAGGTTTGTCAGCCGACGAGGGTTGCCTTCACTAATCCGATCGGACCGAGGTACCAATTTTACTGGTTCTAATTCGTATCTAAAGAAGATCACTCAGTTCTTGTTGGACAACCAGATTATCCTCAAGGAGGAGTTCAGAAAACAGAGCATTCGCTGGGAGTTCAATCCTCCTGCATCGCCCCATATGGGGGGACTATTTTAGGCTGCAGTCAAAAGCGCTAAAAACCTCCTCAAGAGAGAGGTCGGCGATACCATTTTAACATTCGAGGAACTGTCTACTCTATTTACTAAAATAGAGTCTATACTTAATTCACGGCCTCTTGTGCCTATGTCAGAGGACCCCAGTGATTTAGAGGTTCTCACGCCAGGTCATTTCATCATAGGTCAGCCACTAGTTGCCTTGCCAGAAGCTCACTGGAAGGAGACTAAAATGTCGCGATTGTCCCGTTTTCAAGTTATTCAGAAATTGTACCAGACGATCTGGTCGCGCTGGCATGTTGAGTATCTCAGTACACTACAGTCACGTAATAAATGGTATAAGCATATTAACAATATAGAGCTCAACGATTTAGTTCTTATTATTGACGAGAACTCACCCCCTCTTCACTGGCGAAAGGGTAGAGTTATTGAATTGTTTAAAGGATCAGATCACATTGTTAGATCAGTTAAATTAAGGACTCAAAGCGGAGAGCTTGTAAGACCAGTGGTCAAATTGTGTAAATTAACGATACCAATAGAAAGTAATTTAAGTTAACCATTGCACTTCTGTGTATATATAGTGTTTTCATTCTTAAAGTTAAGTCATGTGTATGAGTCATATTATGTGTTATTGTTACTATAAATAGAGCGCATTAAGGACTTCAAGTATTTAGTTCATTTCCCCCTGGTGGCGGGAGGAATGTTAATCGAAAAATAACATGTTTGTATATATTTCATTGTGTATCATCTTAATGTTTAACGCCTTTGCGTTATCGATCTTACGTTCAAAAAAAGAATCACTTGTCATTCAATCAAAAACCTGTCTAGTTCATAGTAGTAGAAAAATGTGATTAAAGATGGCAGTCGGCCATGCATTGGTTTTCTCATAAAGGGCGTGTGTACGCCATGTAATATTAATTAGATTAGTTAAATCAGTTGTTCATTGGTTTTGTCATCAAGGCGTGTGGATGCCAGTTCAATATTCATTATAGTCATTCATTGGTTTTCAAATTCAAAGGCGCGTGGACGCCATTTCATGTAAATTATAGTAGTTAAATCGTGTTACCTATTAAAATCAGTGTGACAAAGTAAAGTGTTTATTTTTCATCATCTGAATCATCATCATCAATTATCAACGACTCAAGGGCCTAAAGCGACGCTTCGAACCCGCCGTACCGCGGTCCTTGAGAAAGTCATCATCAACGTGTACGATCCTTGGCCGTCGCGATCACACTTTAAATAGTGTGACCTTAGTGTCATACGAGCAACTAAATTTATTTATTTATTTCTACTTCGGAAATTGATAGTGAAAACTCCGTCTGGTAGAAACAGCTTTTAACTACCTTTAAAAATAGGAATTCGTAGACAAAAGTAAAACGCAACACAAGATAGAAAATCGACACCCAGCCAGCCAGACAGATCGACTAGCTAATATAGCTTATGGGTTAATGGCTTATGAGTTAATGGGGAAATGGAACTGACGTTAATAAGGCATTCGTTGCACAAAAAAAGTGCATACGAGCTATATGTGCCAAAGGCCCTTTTGAATCTTGCAGACCGTTGTTTGTTAAACTGGGATTGTTAACAGTTCCATGTATGTACATTCTAGAAGCCTTTAAATTTGTAAACCAGCATCCCGAATTGTTTATGCGTGCTAAGGATAAATATCCTCGAAATACAAGAAAAAAAGATAGACTTGTATTAGACTTTCGCCCAAACACTTCACTGTACCAAAATGGTTGCTATGCAATGTGTATTAAAATATATAATAAACTCCCAAAGCAGTTTAAGTGTGGGCCTTCTAAATTAATTACAAGAAAACTGCACATTTGGCTTACAGAAAAGTGTTTTTATAGTGTAAGAGAGTTTTTGACTAATTAATGATAATGATAATAATAATGATAATGACATGAAATTTAAATAATAATAACGTGATATGACAATGATGCGATAATTATAATGACATGATATGATATGATAAAAGTATATGATATGCAGTGATAATAAAATACAATATTTGAAAAAAATTCTTGTTTAAAACGAATATTTTTGCATGTTAATTTATTGTTAACCGAATAGAGAACTGTAATGTATCTTATTAACACCAGGTGTACCTATCCTAAGCAAATAAAATAATTTGATTTGATTTTGATTTGATTTGAGCAATAAAAACCATTTATAGACTGGGACCGCGAACTTCGTTGAGAAATATTTTTAAGGAAGTTGGTGTTCTTACGGTTGCATCGCAGTATATTTATAATTGTATAGTTTTTGTGCGTTGCAATATCAAATAATCTTTAATCTTTTAAACACGGTGATGTACACAATTTCAATACTAGAAATAAGTCAAAACTAGTAATGCCACTGTTTAGGTTACAAAAGGTTCTCGGCTCTTTCTTGGGGCAAGGTATACACTATTATAATAAAATACCAAGTACTATACTAGATTTACCTTTAGATAAGTTAAGGAATCATGTAAAATCTTGTTTACTTAGGAAAGGTTATTATACAGTCAAGGAATATTTAGAAGACAAAACAGCCTGGTTATAATAATATATTTACATTGTTTTTTTCTTAATCCATTATCTTTATAACTGATTGTATAATTTCGTAACGACATGTTGTTTTGTAAATGTCGTTACTTCTATATTATTTTAAAGCTGTGGAGTTTCTTGTGCCCGTTCTTCTCCACAGCTAAAAGATTTCCTAAATGGGTTTTTCCTATGCCTATCCATCCATCCATAAAAAATAAATTTAGACGATTCAAAATGCTTAATATCCCTTTAAAAACTTTTATACTAACATCTACTTTGACAGACCATAATTCCTTATTGTTGTGTTTGCAACAGCGCTATGATAAGTCTTACGCAAAAGTAAAACGTACGACGCTGCAATATGAGTCAGTGACACATGACCTAAACAACCTAGACTTGTCTAGTATCTACAACTCGGATGACGTTAATAAATCAACCGAATACCTTGTATCGTTTTTAACTAAAATTATTGAGTCTAATACACGCACTGTTTTTCTAACCCGCCGTTACAAAATCATGAAACCATGGATAACTCCCGGACTTTTACGTTGCATTAAGCATCGTGATAAACTTCACAGAACTCTAAATAAAAACCCTGACAGTGAAATTAATAAAATCACCTATTACAGATATCGGAATTTTTGTAATAATTTGTTAAAAAAGATAAAGCGACAGTATGAAAGGAATCAAATTCAAAATGCGGGTCATGACAAGAAGAAATTATGGAAAGTCATTAAAAACATTACTTACACAACTAAAACCAAACCGTCTGCCCATAAACTCATTGCAAATTCCGCTACGCCTGCACATTCACTAAACAGAGTTAACAATTTCTTTGTCAACATCGGAAAAAACCTAGCTGCAAAGGCGAAAGTCAGTCACATGCAGCCATTTTCCTCGATTGCACCCCCTTCCAAATTACCAGTTTTAAACTCTTTTGCTTTATTCGACACTGACGAAACCAGAATTGAACAAATTATTATGACTTTAAGAAATGACTGTGCTACTGGAATTGATAAAATATCTTGTGCATTCATAAAAAAATTTAAAGATAAACTGACTCCCCCGCTTACATATCTTTTTAATTTATGCTTTGCGAAAGGAATCTTTCCTAACGTATTGAAGAAGGCCCTCATTCGCCCTATTTATAAAAATGGAGATAATAGTTCTATGAATAACTATCGTCCCATAGCCATACTGCCATCAATATCCAAGATACTAGAAAGACTCATTTATAAAAGATTTGTAAAATACTTAGAAAATAACAAACTCTTAGCAGCTACTCAATACGGTTTTAGAGCAGACAGATCGACTGACGATGCAGTACACCAGCTCACTGACTATATTGTAAGGCGACTAGACTCACAAAAAAAGTGCTTAGTCATATTCCTTGATCTGGCAAAAGCATTTGACACGATTTCGGTACCTATATTTCTCGAGAAGTTACATGAACTTGGTATAAGGGGTGTCCCACATAACCTTATCAAAGATTATCTCTCTAATCGGACACAACGTGTTATGATAGATGACAGTATGAGTGATGAACTGACTGTTGAATATGGTGTTCCTCAAGGGAACATAATAGGACCCTTGCTATTTCTCGTTTACATTAACGACTTATGCCTCCTTCACCTTTCCAAAAGTGGAAAAATAATATCTTACGCCGACGACACAGCACTGCTCTTTAGCGCGGACACTTGGAGTGAGGCGTACGAACTAGCACAGTCTGGATTTAATACAGTCACTCAGTGGCTTAGAAGTAACTTACTGACACTTAACATAGATAAAACAAAATATATGACTTTTTCTTATAATTCACTATCACAACCTATCCCAAATTCACATTCAATAACAGCACATCTGTGCAAGGACACGCCTGACACTTGCTCTTGCCCTAAGCTCAGTAGCACTGACAATATTAAATACCTGGGGATAATAATTGATAAGAATTTGAAATTTAAATCATATATTGAAGCCCTTACATCTAGAGTTAGAAAGTTAATCTACGTCTTTAAAAATCTTCGACACGTTGCATGCGGTCTTCTACTATTTTGTATATTGTATAACATCATGGGGCGGCAACACAAAACTATTATGATAAACTTAGAAAGAGCACAGAGAGCAGTTCTAAAAGTCAGCACATTCCGACCAATACGCTTCCCGACGGCAGAGCTCCTTACTAAATGCGATGTCTTATCTGTACGCCAGCTGTTCATATTATTAACCATCACTAAAAATCACTCATTAATGCCCTTTAACCCTGCGCTCGAAACCAGTCGAAGACGTGCAGATATTGTCTGTTCTACTGAACGATTCAGAAGAACAAACACGCACAGATTCTTTTGTCATCTGAGTAGTTTTCTGTACAACAGAATAAAATTTTCTCTATGTATTTACCCCTTGAACAAATTACAATGTAAAAAAACTGTACAAGATTGGCTAAAAGGGAAAACATATGATGAGACAGAGAACATATTATTAGTAATAACATAATTTTTAAGACCATTTTGAAAATAATGCTAATTAAGTAGAAATAAATAATATTATTCAAATACTTTCTAGTTCCGCATTTGAAATAGTTAGTCATTATTATTGTGTAAATTTTTTATTGTAGAATAAGCACTAACGTTCTGTTACAGATAATACCTAATACACAGGCAATATTGTTTGCTTAGCTTAGGTATTACGTAATACATATTATTAAATACACTAACCTCAATTACTTGACATAAGTCTTTTGTATCTAGGCTAAGCTTATACAGCAATAAAAATTATCTTATCTTATCTTATTTAAGTAACTACAAATTGTTGTAAAGAACCATTGTACAAGCTTTTGAAGGAATAAATAAATAAATAAAAATATGAGTTCGCCTGTACCTCATGTCAATGTATGTAGAAGTTTGCTATCAAATTTAATGACTTTCTAGTGTAAAAGTCAAATAACAATTACAATCTTAAAGGGTACTATTTCCGGTACTATTTATTGAGATAGAAATGAGAGCCATTGCTGTTTCTGTTTTCGCGCAACGAAGTGAGTACGCTAGGGCCTAGCGTACTCACCAAACTATGTCTATAACTTTTTAACTATAAAGGTACTATTTATTTCCTTTGGGCACTATTGGGTACTATTTAAATGAATGAATGAATTAATGAATTAGTTTATTTCAGATTACAAGCATAATACACAAGTGATCCATATTTGTTAGTAACAATTTTATCTTAAAACCTATTTTAGTAGCTACAACTAGTTACAGCTATTAAAACTATTACAAAAGCAATTTTTCCCCAATGCCGGAGAAAATGCGAGTTGCAAGTTTCAGATAACACCCTCAAGATGCCGTTAGTACTACCTCGCAATCTAGATAGCAGTGACGCAGCTTTCTTACGCATAATTGCATAGAAGTCATCCGTGCGCGCCTCTGCAAACATACCGGATGCGCTACAATAACGTGGCAGCCCCAACAGCACCCTGAAGATGTTATTGTATTGAACACGTAACGCGTTGTACGATTTGAGTGTGTAGTTAGACCACAGGCCGCCGGTATAAAAAGATTGACAGTATGCTTTAAATAGTGTGACGTTAGTGTCATACGAGCAACGAGCAAACCTGCGGGCCAACATATTTCCTCTTACCGCCAACGCCCTGCGTTCCCTCTCCAAGTCCATATCATCATTCAAATCTTCCGTCACAATATGCCCCAGGTACCTGAACTGTTGCACTCTATTCAGTGGGTTACCACATAAAGTTATTGGTGGTAGGTTATATGTCACTTGGTTTTTGGCCTTAAACACCATAAATTCACTCTTTTTAGAGTTGTACACAAGTCCATGCGCAGAGGCATATGACTCACATCTCTGCAACAACTGTCTCATTCCATTGACCGATGGAGCCAGGAGCACCATATCATCAGCAAAGCTCAGGATATTCATACACACACCATCAATGTGGCATCCAACATGGTCACTACTGTATAGGCTGAAAAGTCTGGGCGAGGTTGTGGTGAGCCTCACTTACATATTTATTCCATCCCACAACATAGTGTAAAATACAGTGAGATACTTTTTGAACATAGCTCTCTACAGCTGCATTTCTCAGTATATAAACTATGCTGTCATACATTTTATTCAATATTAATTTATGAACAGTTATTTGAGTACAGTTTTTTGAAATACTAATTATAGTTGTAGTTTGCTCAGATTTCCCAAACTGAGGTGAGTACGCTAGGCGTAACCTACGCCTGGCTTCCTCACCAAACTATGTCTATAACTTTTTAACCTTATGGGTACTATTTATTTCCTTTGGGCACTATTTGGTACTATTTGGAACAGTTTTTTGGCATTCTTGAAATAACAGAATTCTATGGTGAGTACTCCAGGCGTAGGTACACATTTATTTCGCTGGAAAATTATCCAACTACAAAAATAAAAAATTATGTTTCCCAGTATTTCTGCGAAACGCACCGCATAAATAGCAATTTTGTTAAAAGTTTTCCTTTCAGTCTATTTCTTTGTTGATACAGAAGTTGACCAACTTATGAAAAACAGTATTTCTGAAGCTGCCGACGTAACTGTGCAGGACAAGGTTTTGCCACAATCATTAATCATGTTTTAAGTCCGCTAAAGAACTTTTCAAACAATGTTGCAATTCCGAAGGCATATCTGTGGTATCTTGTGTTGCAGACAGAGTATTACTTTTCGCACTTACCTACAAGCTTATTGTGATCACTCCAAAGCATAGGACTATGGAAAAAGTATCCTTTCGGTCACGTAGTGGGTAGTAGTGCAAAATGTAGTAAGTACACGTAATATAAGGTATTTTGAAATATTTTTGAGTACTTAATATCGATGTTAAAACATCGATGTTTTTTAGCTTAGCATCGATGTTTATCTAACATCGATGAATGTCGATCATCCCTATTCTGGTCAGAGCAGTGGCCGGATTTCTGACATTTTCACTTAAATTTTAACTGTGGCAGACTATGCTGCATTGGTGGTTAATATATATATATATATATATATATATATATATATATATATATATATATCTTTTATTGTGAATCGATTCGAAACTAAAAAAAAATCAAAATCATTATATTTTTATTCAGTAAGCTTACATTAAGCATTTTGAATCGTCTAAATTTATTTTTTTATGGATGGATGGATAGGCATAGGAAAAACCCATTCAGGAAATCTTTTAGCTGTGGAGAAGAACGGGCACAAGAAACTCCACAGCTTTAAAATAATATAGAAGTAACGACATTTACAAAACAACATGTCGTTACCAAATTATACAATCAGTTATAAAGATAATGGATTAAGAAAAAAAAAATGTAAATATATTATCATAACCAGGCTGTTTTGTTATTTGAGTACAGTTTTTTGAAATACTAATTATAGTTGTAGTTTGCTCAGATTTCCCAAACTGAGGTGAGTACGCTAGGCGTAACCTACGCCTGGCTTCCTCACCAAACTATGTCTATAACTTTTTAACCTTATGGGTAGTGTTTATTTCCTTTGGGCACTATTTGGTACTATTTGGAACAGTTTTTTGGCATTCTTGAAATAACAGTATTCCATGGTGAGTACTCCAGGCGTAGGTACACATTTATTTCGCTGGAAAATAATCCAACTACAAAAATAAAAAAATATGTTTCCCAGTATTTCTGCGAAACGCACCGCATAAATAGCAAACCAAATTATACAATCAGTTATAAAAATAATGGATTAAGAGAAAAACAATGTAAATATGTTATTATAACCAGGCTGTTTTGTCTTCTAAATATTCCTTGACTGTGTAATAACCTTTCCTAAGTAAACAAGATTTTACATGATTCTTAAACTTATCTAAAGGTAAATCTAATATAGTACTTGGTATTTTATTATAATAGTGTATACCTTGCCCCAAGAAAGAGCCGAGAACCTTTTGTAACCTAAACAGTGGCATTACAAGTTTTGACTTATTTCTAGTATTGAAATTGTGTACATCACCGTGTTTAGAAAAAGTGTTAATATTGCAACGCACAAAAACTATACAATTATAAATATACTGCGATGCAACCGTAAGAACACCAACTTCCTTAAAAATATTTCTCAAAGAAGTTCGCGATCCCAGTCTATAAATGGTTCTTATTGCTCAAATCCAATCAAATTCAAATCAAATAATTTTATTTGCTTAGAATAGGTATACCTGGTGTTAATAAGATACATTACAGTTCTCTTTTCGGTTAACAATAAATTAACATGCAAAAATATTCGTTTTAAACAAGATTTTTTTTCAAATATTGTATTTTATTATCACTGCATATCATATACTTTTATCATATCATATCATGTCATTATAATTATCGTATCATTGTCATATCACGTTATTATTATTTAAATTTCATGTCATTATCATTATTATTATCATTATCATTAATTAGTCAAAAACTCTCTTACACTATAAAACACTTTTCTGTAAGCCAAATGTGCAGTTTTCTTGTAATTAATTTAGAAGGCCCACACTTAAACTGCTTTGGGAGTTTATTATATATTTTAATACACATTGCATAGCAACCATTTTGGTACAGTGAAGTGTTTGGGCGAAAGTCTAATACAAGTCTATCCTTTTTTCTTGTATTTCGAGGATATTTATCCTTAGCACGCATAAACAATTCGGGATGCTGGTTTACAAATTTAAAGGCTTCTAGAATGTACATACATGGAACTGTTAACAATCCCAGTTTAACAAACAACGGTCTGCAAGATTCAAAAGGGCCTTTGGCACATATAGCTCGTATGCACTTTTTTTGTGCAACGAATACCTTATTAACGTCAGTTCCATTTCCCCATTAACTCATAAGCCATTAACCCATAAGCTATATTTGAAGCGACATAACCATGATAAGCCGACAAGGTCACATTGAGAGAGGTTTTCTTTGTTAATCGCCTTAAGACATAGACGAATCTATTAATTCTATTACATACCTTATGCACATGAGTAGCGAAGTTTGAACTTTCATTTAATTTTATTCCTAAGAATGTGATATTGTCCTTTCTTGCAATGATTTTGTCGTTATAACATACATTTATATCTGCTACTGAGCGTTCTCTTAATTTAAAATTACCAAAATTGGTCTTACCTAAATTAACATTTAAATTATTAGCATTAAGATATAGAATTATATTATTAACTGTCATATTTATGTCGTTTTCATAACTCTCTAAGTCGTCAGAATTATTTGATTTAACAATAATAGAAATATCATCAGCAAACATTATACATTGATTATTAGTAATTTTTGGCAAGTCGTTGATGTATATCAAAAATAAAATGGCCAACACGCTGCCCTGAGGTACGCCAAATTTATTGATTTTATAGTTCGAGCGATCTGCTACAGCTACATTAGCGTCGTTCATGCTATAAACCTCCACGCATTGTTGTCTATTGTCTAGGTAGGACTTTATCTAAGAAAGACAACGCCCACGAATTCCGTATTTTTTCAATTTGTTTAGTAGTACTTCATGCACCACAAAGTCAAACGCCTTGGACATATCGAAAAAGAGTACAGTAGTATGCTGTTTTTTACCGAGACCTAAAATAAATTTTAATTTTCACTTTAATTTATTGTGCGAACTAACTTAACTCTCGAGAAAAAAAATTTTGCTAACATCTTCCGAATACAACTGAAAACCGTCCGAAGTTACCCAACGCACCTTACGCGACACAGTTAAACAATTTATACAGTACAGAAAACTAAGAATATGATTTAGTTTGTTATTCTACGATTAATAAAAAACAATAACGTATTTCTGTAGGTATCTAAGTATACATAATATATTCAAACTAAGTAGGTACCTACCTAGCTAATGAAAGATCAACTGCAAATCGACATGAAAATAAAATGCTATTAAAGATGAAATATACATAGGCATAGGTACTTAACTTAGTTATTTAAAGATCACTTTCACATCACAATGAAACAAAATTCACAAGTTTTCTCCCATAATTGTTTCACAAATGGGCGATTTTCCGAGATCAAAAAAAGATAAATTGGTTCGTAAATGACATCATAGATGGCGCTTAGCATAGATTAGTATGGCGCATGGTAAAAGGCGGGTTCATGAAGAGCACGTGTATGGCTGCTTAATATTTATTCTATTCCAAAATAGAAATAGGTTCTGGATGTCCTGAATATAAATTGGTAAGGACTTACTATTTTTTTATTCTTTTGGTAGACAAGTAAAAGTGTAGAATTTATTACAGCCCTTAGGTACCTAGGTACGGCTGGTGGCCGGCTTTTATAAAACGACATCTATCGGGTGTTTTTGAACTAATTTTTACTTTTTAATTTGGGCTGTCAGAAAATCGCCCATTGACTATTCGCTAACTTTTGCGGTGGCAAGGCAATGTAAACAACTAAAAAAATCGGTTACCGAAAACTATGCGTTCCCACCGCGGCGTCAAGCAAATTGTTGTGTATTGCAATATTGATCTTTAGCACTTTCATAATACAGGTCAATTTGTATGTAATTAAAGTAAGAAGTGTGATAAGCGCCATCTATTGTAACTTGATGCATCGTTGTCGCGCGTCGATAAGTTGCACTATGATCAACAAAAGTAACAGATTGTTGTCGCACAATATTGAACTTTCAATTTCAGACATAAAATAAATAGTTCCTTATATAGAAAGTATTCTTTACTTTATGAAATCCGGCAAAAATACAATAGTACATATTTTGGAAAACATGGATCTTATTTATAAGAAAAATAATTATAATCAATTACATAACTGATAATGAACTTCCTCGTTACGCATATACACCTATTAATTTCAACAAAAGTAAAAGTAATATGTAGATAGATAAATAGACAATACTTTAATTGTAACATAACACAAACATTTACATTAGACATAAAATAGCAAAAATACAAAGTTACAATGCGACGGTCTTATCGCTTAAAAGCGATTTCTGCCAGACAACCAGTCGGTTGGAGAGAACTTATAGGTACACTCTATGTTCGGAGGTGCAAACATTCAAAACATGCTTACACAATTAAATGCAAAAATAAGTAATAAAATAAAATAACATTACTTATAAAATAAATAAATAATAAGGTGTAATAAATATGTGTACATATATACATATACATACTTAAACATAATAGTCTCAGGTAGGAAGTAGCGGACAACGACAGCTATGCAGCAGGATAGGGTTAAAGGGAAAGGTAGAAATTCTTTACGAGCTCCTTGAATGCGTGAATGGTTTTAGCTCGCCTGACCGCACTGGAAGCGAGTTCCAGAGACGAACAGCTTCAACAGTAATGGAGCAATTGTAAAAGGTGGTGTTGTGAAGAGGAGTTTAAGGGCTAGATTTTCTGATGACCGTAACGAGCGCGAGTTCGAACAATAAAGGAAACTGAAGCGTTCCTTTAGATACGAAGGATAGGTGGGATTGAACAATATGTTATATAGAAGGGAGAGGATGTGAGCATTCCGGCGAAGACGAATAGGAAGCTACTTGAGTTTATAGCAGTACTTAGAAACATGATCATACTTGCGCAAGCCAAATATGAAACAAATAGAAATGTTTTAAAGGCGCTCAAGTTTATTTAGCTGGGCCCTTATTCTGTAACGATTCCTTGTTTCAAAACCACGTTAATTCCTTAAAAAGTTACGATATCTTCCCAAAAACGTATGCGTTTGACGTTTGTGCGCGGTAAGGTTTAGGTGTAGAATCTATAGATTGCGATACAGAATCAGGGGCCTGGTCCTCCGAGAGATCAAGATAGCAGGCGTCAGCGTAGTCTAAAACGGGAAGAAGCAGCGAATGCGCAAGCGTAATTTTAGTGGCAGTGGGTAAAAAGTTGCGTAATCTTCTTAAATAAGCCGAGGATGCGTAAAGCTTGCGACTGACAGCTTGCAGTTGCGGCCCCCAACTCAAGCAACTATCAATAATAACGCCCAAGTTAGTAACTGATTTACTGAAAGGGATGTCCACTCCATCAAATGTAACCTTAGGGAGGGTTTCCCAGTTTATTTTGGAAAGCAACCTGGAGCTGCAGACCATAATGGCCTTTTTCTTTGTTTTAGTCGGAGAAAATGCTTCTCTGCACTGGCATGAGGCCTCGAGAGGAACGTGAGACACCCCATGCACTGTCCAGGGCTGGAACCCATATGTCCCCACCCGCCCCCCCGTGGGGGAAACGGGTGAGTAAGGACAGACGGGCCCGAACTGGTAAAAGAACCGACACCTTCCTTCAGAAGTGCGACGCGGCGCCGCGGTACCGCATTACTACACCCCGCGAAACGCCGCAACGCTACGGACCCAGTTTTACCTGGGCCCCCTGCCCTAGAGGAGCAGCCTGGTAGGTTCAGGCTGCTCCCAAACGGGAGAAGGGCTTGTGCAATGCAGCCTAGTGCTCCTCAACACTAGGCCGCGGCCCTCCTAGGGGGGGGACCATAATGGCCTGCGTTTTGCTTGGGTTGTCTTTAAGTCCGTAGGCACGGCTCCAATTAACAATTTGTTTTAGATTGACGTTGGTAGTTTCTATAGCTTCGGCGAGATTACGAAGTGGTGCCTGGCAATAAATTTGTAAATCGTCTGTATATAGGTGGTAAGAAGAAGAAAGGTTTTGAGATATAGAAGTGATAAATATAGCAAAAGTAGCAACGAGAGGTGCAGCACTTACAGCCTACTATGCATATGTTGAGTCTGTGCTGCGTTATGGACTTATCATTTGCCACTATTTAAAGCCCTAAATGTTTTATCTCTACCTTGCTTGCATATATTTGAAATATCGAAATTTGTAAGGCAACATTTAGGTCACTTCAAACAAGCTAGAGATGTTTTCCCTAGAAATACAAGAAATTGTAATAGGTTAGTAGGTACTTGATTTTTTCCACGTAGTGCCCGATTTCAGAAAAATTGTTTTGATCTGTGTATAAAAATATATAATAAGATTCCTCAAGATATTAAAGATCTGCCCTTGAATAAGTTTACAAAGACTTTGCACAACTGGCTTATTAAACACACATTTTACACAGTGCAAGAATTTCTTATTCACAATTATCAATTAATTACATTGTTTTCGTTTAATTTTGACATTGCACCTTTGAATTATATTAATTGCCATTGACTTGCATGTTGATATTTTATATTTTCTTATTGTACGGATTATGATGATAATGTGGTGTTATAGATTGTTATTATTATAATTTTGACTTCCTGATTTTAATGATTTGATGACATTCTGTAATTTATAATTAATTAATCTGACTAGTTACTGCTTTGAACTTTGAGTGCTATTTTTATGGCTGAATAAGGTGAATCCAATTTTGTTGTAAACATCCACAGTGTAACCTTATTCAATTGCAAATAAATAAATACAAATACAAAGAGGAGAGGAGATAAAACGTATGTAGTAGGTACATAATATGTAATAATATTAGAATTATTATGAGTTCGCCTGTACCTCATGTTAATGTATGTAGAAGTTTGCTATCAAATTTAATGACTTTCTAGTGTAAAAGTCAAATAACAATTAAAATCTTAAAGGGTACTATTTCCGGTACTATTTATTGAGATAGAAATGAGAGCCATTGCTGGTTCTGTTTTCGAGCAACGAGGTGAGTACGCTAGGCGTAGAACCTACGCCTAGCGTACTCACCAAACTATGTCTATAACTTTTTAACTATAAAGGTACTATTTATTTCCTTTGGGCACTATTGGGTACTGTTTGAATGAATGAATGAATAAATGAATGAATGAATGAATTAGTTAATTTCAGATTACAAGCATAATACACAAGTGATCCATATTTGTTAGTAACAATTTTATCTTAAAACCTAACATAATGTTAGTAGCTACAACTAGTTACAGCTACTAAAACTATTACAAAAGCAATTTTCCCCAATGCCGGAGAAAATGCGATTTGCAAAATTTTTTAAGTAAAATTTTAAACACTGAAAAAAGACGACAACCTCAGGCGGGAATCGAACCACGCACCTTCCGCATTCCGGGCGGCTGCCTTAACCACTTGGCTACCGAGGTCTGGCTTTCAACCGATTTGCAAGTTTCAGATAACACCCTCAAGATGCCGTTAGTACTACATCGCAATCTAGATAGCAGTGACGCAGCTTTCTTACGCATAATTGCATAGAAGTCATCCGTGCGCGCCTCTGCAAACATAACGGATGCGCTACAATAACGTGGCAGCCCCAACAGCACCCTGAAGATGTTATTGTATTGAATACGTAACGCGTTGTAAGATTTGAGTGTGTAGTTAGACCACAGGCCGCTGGTATAAAAAGATTGACAGTATGCTTTAAATAGTGTGACCTTAGTGTCATACGAGCAACGAGCAAACCTGCGGGCCAACATATTTCCTCTTACCGCCAACGCCCTGCGTTCTGTTATATCCTGGGATAGTTACCTAAAGTGCTGAGATGACAGTTTTATGCTGACTTGGCAACTCATGAAACTACGCGTCCCGGCAGACTGACTCTGCGAGCCAGTCTACCCTGAGTCCGCGAACGGAGTGGTTGCTCCGCGTCTTAATTAAATAAATCACTGTCTTTATTCCAAATAAATATAATCATTCCAATTCACTTACAGCTATTAAATAATTTGTTTTTAAAAAGGCATTTCAATTCCGCTTTATAACATTGGTGGCAGCGTAAAGGGATTTTGAAAGTGTAATTAAGTGATCCTCGGAACGCCTCTAAAGTGAAATACTTTAAATCCAAAACTGTCTAAAGTGAATTGTGAAACACTTTGAGTTTAAAGTGCCTAAAGTGAAATATTTCCATTTTAATAACTTTTCACTAACAACAAAGTGTCAAAAGTGAAACTCAAAAGTCAAAAGTGAAAGTGAAAGTCAAAAGGGGTAGACTCCATCCTTTCATCACCCCATTTTGACATCGAGAAATTCAACCATCGTGCCAGAAGCCGGAAGCTGTCGCTATCTGCGCATTCCTGCTATCTGCTGGAATCCATTTCCTGGTACTCAGTTCCTGACAGTCAAGAAATAAATCCGAAGAGATGAAAGTGCAACTGTATTTGTGAGTGAATTAATTCCTGAGTTCAGTTACTATCAATCCGTGCATTCTTCACGCTTATCGCAACGCGCCGTGGCCGTCTAGACCACGTATTTCCGACGCGTCGCCGAGTTGCAGCATTACAAGAGTTGAATGTTATAAGACAATTAATCTTAAGCTACTACTTCTCAGCACGTTAGTTATTCTTTGTGTTTATTAATTTGATTTAATTTTGTGTTTTCCTTTCTCGTAGCTTTCTATTTAGCAAAATGTCTAAGAGTGACCCCAAGAACGATACAAAAGAGCAGGAAGTACCTTTAAGTGTAATTTTAAAATTCATTAAGCCGTTTGACGGCTTACGTAATAAATTAAATCCATTCTTAACTAATTGTGATAACGCGATTTCTCTTGCGTCTACACAGCAAGAAGAAATTATTTTTAAATTCATTTTGAGTCAATTAGAAGACAAAGCTGAAAGTGCCTGCTCTATTAAAGATTTCAACACCTGGAATTCACTCAAGGAATTTCTGAAAAACCAGTTTGGTGAACGGAAACACTATGCACATCTGCTCACCGATTTACAGGAATGTAAACAATTAAATAATGAATCAGTAAACCAATTTTCATTACGAATCGAGACTTGTTTATCCAAATTATTAACAGAGGTTACAATATCTAATTCCAAGAAAAGCGAACTTTCAGGCAGATGAGCTGCTATGGAAGAATTAGCGCTTCATACATTTACATTAGGACTACATCCTCGATTGTCTAATATAATCAGATGTAGGGATCCTAAGAATCTTAACGAAGCAGTCAACCATGCGATCTCGGAAGAGAAAATTCAGCAGTTCTCTTTCCGAAATAGTAATACTTCGATTGTCAAACCTAGGACACCTAATCCCGTCGTTCACAGATTCTATCCATCGAGGCCTAACGTAGCAAATCCACAACATCAATCTAGGGACCTACCATTTTGCAGATATTGTAAAAAGCTAGGTCACCAACTTGAAAATTGCAGGCTTCGCGAACACAACAATAAGCGATTTAATAATAGTAGCCAACCATTCACTCCGGCTCAGCCTTCTTCTTCAAATTTTAGACCTCGATATGATTCACGCGTGACCTTCATTGAAGATGATGAAAACCAAAACCAATATCATGATCAGAACCAAGCTGAGTACAGTAATAATACTAATTTAAACTAGTAAGTGTCCCGTCCCGGTGTCGCACGGGGCAATATCCAGCCAACCATAGTATCGACACCACTCAACACCGTTTCGTTAAACATGTGACCCATGGACAGGGTAACCAGCACCAAACTCGTGGTCAACCTCCGTCATTGACCCATGGACAGGGTAACCAGCCCCAAACTCGTGGTCAACCTCCGTCATTGACCCATGGACAGGGTAACCAGCCCCAAACTCGTGGTCAACCTCCGTCATTGACCCATGGACAGGGTAACCAGCTCCAAACTCGTGGTCAACTTTCGTCATTGACCCATGGACAGGGTAACCAGCCCCAAACTCGTGGTCAACTTCCGTCATTGACCCATGGACAGGGTAACCAGCCCCAAACTCGTGGTCAACTTCCGTCATCGACCCATGGACAGGGTAACCAGCCCCAAACTCGCGGTCATTCTCCATCGTCGACCCATGGACAGGGTAACCAGCCCCAAACTCGCGGTCTCCTGAAACAGAAAAATAATACAATTAATACTAATCCTAATCTAGAAAAAATTTATAATATTGCCACTAATCCATCGAAAAAATACTTGCCATTTGTAGTAGTTCAAACCTCAATATCTAGTAAACCTTTGTCGTTGCTTGTTGATAGCGGAGCATCCATAAGTCTAGTGAAACAATGCTCAGTAGAGATGATGCCTCCTATAATGTCAAATAATTATGTTAATTTTACCAGATTTGGGAATGAAGACAACCCCATGAAATCACTAGGCACCATTCCCGTCAGTTTCAATTCTTTATGGCATCAATTCCATCTTATAGGCAAGGTAGATTTTCCTTACGATGGAATAATTGGGAACGATTTTCTGTCAGATTCACAAAGTGAAATTGATTTTCAAGAAGAAACACTTACTATAAATGAAACAGAACTAAAATTAAAATTTAGCGAACCAATTTACATTATTAAATCCAGATCTGAAACTATAATAGAATGCTCCGTTCTCAACCCTAAAATAAAAGAAGGTTGTTGACCAACATATTAACGATACTCTTTTAATAGCCAATTGTTTAGTCAGAGTAAAAGATAATAAATAATAGAATAAATATAACAGTCTTAAATACGTCTGAAAATCCTGTTTCTTTAAATTCTAATCTTAACCTTACCTTATATCCGATTGATTATGAACCTTTCCCTGAGTCTCATTCCAATCAGTCATGTTTGAACAGAACTGAAGAAGTTCTTAAGCTCCTTCGCGTATCACACTTAAATCCTGAAGAATTCGAACCATTATACGATACCTGTTCTAAATACTCTGATATATTCCACTTACCTCATGATCAACTGTCTTCAACCGATGCTATCCAACATGAGATCCGAACTTCCTCTGATCAAACTGTTAACGTGAAATCCTATCGTTTTCCTGAAGTTCACAACCAAGAAGTGCAGTCCTAAGTACAAAAGATGTTAGAACAAAACATCATCCAACCTTCTCTGTCTCCCTGGTCTTCTCCTATATGGATTGTTCCTAAGAAAATTGACGCATCAGGCCAAAAGAAATGGCGTATCGTCATAGACTATAGGAAACTTAACGATATTACCATTGGCGAAACTTATCCGATTCCTAATATCAGCGAAATGCTTGACCAATTAGGGAACTCTAAGTATTTTTCAACTCTTGACCTTGCTTCTGGATTTCATCAGATAAAAATGTCTCCTCGCGATTCTTGCAAAACCGCCTTCAGCGTCCCTCAAGGGCACTTTGAATTTACAAGGCTGCCATTCGGTTTAAAGAATGCACCTTCAACATTCCAACGTTTGATGAATAATGTCCTTACCGGTCTCCAAGGAGAGAGATGTTTCGTATATTTAGATGACGTAGTTATTTACTCTCATGATCTCCAATCACATATTGAAAATTTAACTTCAGTTTTCCAAAAACTTCGATTTTTTAACCTTAAACTGCAACCCGACAAGTGTGAGTTTTTAAGAAAGGAAGTCGGTCACCTTAGTCATGTCATAACTGAAAATGGGGTGAAACCTGACCCTAACAAAATTAAATCTGTAAGAGAATTTCCTATTCCTAAATGTGAGAAAGACATAAAATCCTTTTTAGGGCTTATATCGTATTACAGACGATTTATACCTGATTTTTGTAAATTATCAAAACCTCTTACTTCTTTACTCAAAAAGACATTTCTTTTGTTTAGTCTAACGAACAACAACTCTCATTTGAATCCTTAAAAAATAAACTTATAACTGCTCCTGTAGTTATATATCCAGATTTTACAAAACCGTTTTTACTTACTTGTGATGCATCCAATTATGCCATATCAGCCATTCTTTTCCAAGGTCCAGTTGGTAAAGATCACCCTATAGCATACGCGTCTAGAACCTTGAATAAAGCGGAGATAAATTACAGTGTTACTGAAAAAGAATTGCTAGCAATTATATATGGCTGTAAAACCTTTAGACCTTACCTCTTTGGCCGTAAATTTATAATAGTAACCGACCATCGTCCTTTAAAATGGCTTTTCAACCATACCGATCCTAGTAGCAAAATGCAACGTTAGCGACTTCAACTCGAAGAGTATGAATATGACATAGTATATCAAAAAGGAAGATTAAATTCAGCAGCTGATGCTCTCTCGCGTTATCCTGTTTATCCTATTGTATCCGAAAATCCAGACAATGATTTAAATGCCGAAAATCCATCCGTTCTACCAGAAGTTGAAGTAGTTCCCCCTGATGAAATTCTACCTATAAATCCTGAAAGTCCTGGTTTAATCGACTTACCTGAGCTCCTTAACTTACCTGACGGCTTTGATCTTCCAGATGATTTTGAAATTCCCGACGATCTCGACGTAATTCCTTTGTCTCCTCCAAGTGACCATACCGCAGATGAAACTTACTCTAAATGTCTTAAAACACTTAATAGTAAGACATTTGATTCTAATGCTAAAATTGAAGAACATAATGAAAATCTATTTAAAACTGAAGTAAAAAATATAATTATACCTACCTCTATAGACCTCGACGAGTCTAATCACTACGTGTCAGAGATAATTGCTAGTGGGCTAGTATCTCAAGAATCACTTTCTGAAGACAAGACACTAAACTCCTTTTTATTATTCGAAAGTAATAACACTAACTATTTCTTTCTCTTTTTCAAAGTTCACTACTTCGATAATAGTAGCTACGAAGATATTTTCAAAAGTCTTAAATCTCTAAAAGCAGAATTACTGTCAAGAAATATAATCGAAATCGCCATAAGTGATTTCCGAAATCAATTCGATGCTCATAATTTCTTAAAAATATATAACATTATTATGTACTTGTTCCATAATACAGGAATAACTGTACATATATATAAAAATACAATAATATATCCGAGTACTAGTGAAGTTACAAGAATCCTCAAGGAAAATCATGACATACCTATTTCCGGTCACCTAGGTAGTAACAGAATGCTAAGTAGAATCCAAGAGAAGTACTACTGGCGCCACATGCGCAGTGATGTAGAAAATTATGTGCGTAAATGTGAGCAATGCCAAACAAACAAAGCTTTAAGGAAATGTAACCGAGCCCCGATGCAAATAACGACAACATCAACACAACCGTATCAGCGGGTTGCATTAGACATTGTAGAACCTTTACCGGAAGCGGGTGGTAATAAACTTAAATATATCCTAACAATCCAAGACGATCTTACAAATACTCTGCTGGTTATCCTATGCCAAATGCGACGGCAGAAGATACTGCTGAATGCCTAATTCATTTTATCTCCCAATTTGGTATCCCAAAAACTATCCTGACTGACCAAGGTACCAACTTTACAGCAGAGCTTTTTAAACAAACGTGTACTTTCCTTAAGATAAAACAACTTCGGTCAACGCCATATCACCCGCAAACTCAAGGTGCTCTGGAAAGGAGTCATTCAACCTTGAAAGAATATCTAAAATCCTTTGTCGATGAAAATCAAAGTAATTGGCCCCGTTACGTTTATACGGCCATGTTAACATACAATACAACCGTTCATAGTACTACTAACTATACACCGTATGAATTACTTTTCGGGCATAAACCTTTTATTCCATCTTCAGTTTATGATACGGCTTTAGAATCAACATACAGCGATTATGTTCGAGTTTTACAACAAAGACTGCAATTTTCAAGGGAAAAAGCTATCGAAAATATTCTAAAATCTAAAATAACATAAAACATATTATGATAAACGCTCAAGTCCAGTTATATATAAAACCGGAGACATGGTCTATGTCAAGAACCATCTGCGTCTCCGTAAAGCATTATCCCCAATATGGAAAGGTCCCTATAAGGTTGTAAAGATCAACGGTAATAATACACTTACCTTACTAATAAATAGGAGACACGTCAAACATCACTTTGACAAAGTAAAATTAGCAGAAGTTTCTGTTTAAGTAAATAGTAAGTATAGTTTTAAATAAATAATGTTAACTTAGAGTATAATTATATTAATATCATATTTCAGAGTTGCTGCGGCAGCCTTTTGCCTGGTCATGTCCCAGAGTATTCAAGATTACGTTCAACAAATAACGTCAAGTTCTGGAATACATTTTGATTATGTAGGTATTGTTAGAATTAAGAATAATAGGTTAAACGTCGTCATGCCCGTAGATATATCCCATTTTAATATACTCGTACATCTAGAAAATATAAATTTAGCTCTTAGAACAGTTAAAAATCTATGTAGTCAAACCAAAATTATGAAAGAGATAGCATGTATGAACATTTTAGATCCACTATCAACACGATATCTCGATATTATCAAAAGGCTCGATTCTGTCTCGCACCTGTTAGAAAATAGAATTAAACGTAGTGCTTGGATAGGAGGAATAGGAAGAATAGTATCGTTAAACAAGTATTCGGTAACCTAGACGAAAACGATGGGTTAAAATTTAACGAAGCAATAGAAGCAATGCAAAATGATCAACGAAAGCTAGCATCCCTAATGAAAAATAATATATTAGTAACTTCATCTATAATTACATCTTACAATAAAACCTTACACCAAATAAAAACAAATGAAGTAAATATGAATCAAACCATAGAAAAACTTACCTTTAAACTAAAAAATATAACTGCTGTCTTCGATGACCTGGAAACACAATCTGAAATAAATTTTATATTTAATAGTTTAGAAACAGCATTACTTACCTTATCATTCCAAGTAGAAGATGTGACTGATGCCGTCATCTTGACCAGTCAGAATATTATTCATCCATCAGTGATAACACCTGCAAAATTACAAGCAGAATTAAGTGATAATTATAAACACCTTCCTAATAACTTGCAATTACCAATTAAATTAGACACTAACACCATAAATATTATCCAAAGAATATCCAACGTGTTGTGTTACTATGTAAAGAATAAGATTGTATTTATATTACAAATCCCATTAGTAATGATTGACGAATATAAATTGTTTCAAACTTTGTCTTTACCTGTACCTCATAACGATAATGATTTGAATAGCTTTAGTCTTATAATTCCTAATGCTAAATATATCATACTAAGTAAAGATAATACTAGATATAACTATTTACAAAATTTAAATAAATGTGATGTACTGTATCCTAGCAATTATGTTTGTGAGATTCCAAACATGTACACATCTGATGTAAAACCTAGCTGTGAAAGTAATTTACTCATAAAAGTAGTTAATAAAATACCGAAAGAATGTAAAACTAAATTTATAATTGGAAAATTAGATTTATGGCAACCAATATCAAATAATAAATGGATTTTTGTTCAAACCGATTCTGTAAAACTAACGTTAGATTGTTTAGATAAGAAACCTTTCGAAATTAATATTCAAGGAGTTGGAATTTTGTCATTACCTAAATATTGTACTGGTTATTCAAAAAATACTGTATTATTTACTCAGAACGATGTTTTAAACATAACATCTCCTGTATTGTTTACATATTTTAGTTTAATAAATGATGAATGTTGTAATTTACAAAAACTTCATTCTAGGATGGACGATTGGCACATAGAAAAACTACAAAACATTGATATTAAAGATATTAATTTAGAACATAGTAATCTGAAAGATATTGTAATAGATATAAATAAAATACAACAAAATCCGGATATTGTAAAATATAGTACTCACTATTCCGTTTTAACTATTATTATTGTATTAGTTTTAATTAGTGTTATTTTATATAAAATAAGTATATTTTGTAAACGTAGAAGCAACCAACCCGTACTTAGAGTTCTATTTAGAAAGAAAGAAACTACTAATATAACTGAATCAGATTCGATCCCGGATATCCCCTCAACTTCAGTTAAAATTATGAAATAAAATTATATGTAAATTCAAAATAAACTTTGGAAAACTGACCCAAAATTTATTCTTAAGGGGGGAGGTGTTATATCCTGGGATAGTTACCTAAAGTGCTGAGATGACAGTTTTATGCTGACTTGGCAACTCATGAAACTACGCGTCCCGGCAGACTGACTCTGCGAGCCAGTCTACCCTGAGTCCGCGAAGGGAGTGGTTGCTCCGCGTCTTAATTAAATAAATCACTGTCTTTATTCCAAATAAATATAATCATTCCAATTCACTTACAGCTATTAAATAATTTGGTTTTAAAAAGGCATTTCAATTCCGCTTTATAACAGTTCCCTCTCCAAGTCCATATCATCTTTCAAATCTTCCGTCACAATATGCCCCAGGTACCTGAACTGTTGCACTCTATTCAGTAGGTTACCACATAAAGTTATTGGTGGTAGGTTACATGTAACTTGGTTTTTGGCCTTAAACACCATAAATTCACTCTTTTTAGAGTTGTGCACAAGTCCATGCACAGAGGCATATGACTCACATCTCTGCAACAACTGCCTCATTCCATTGACTGATGGAGCCAGGAGCACCATATCATCAGCAAAGCTCAGGATATTCATACACACATCATCAATGTGGCATCCAACATGGTCACTACTGAGTCCAACAATCAACTCATTGATGTATAGGCGAAAAAGTCTGGGCGAGGTTATCCCCCCTTGCCTCACACCACACTCCAACCCATACAAATCAGAATAAGAGTTGTTCCATTTTACACAGTTAACTTGATGGTTGTACCAACATTCAAAAACAGATACCAGCTCACTGGGCACATTTACATCTCTCAGCTTCTTCCAGAGGATGTCATACCGTACAAGATCAAAAGCCTTGGACAGGTCTAGGAAACACGCAATGATAGGGGTTTCTCTCTCGGTATAATACCTAACTACATATTTGAGTCCCATTATGGCGCTCTCAGTTGAGAGACCACGCCGGAAACCAAACTGTGAGTCATGCAAATGCAAATATTTTTCCAAATATTCATCTAATAACCTGTCCAAGACCTTCGTAATAGTAGTTGCTAGAGAGATGGGTCTATAGTTGCTCATCTCAGCGATGTCCCCAGTCCTGTTCTTAACTATCGGTACAACCAAAGTTTTTAACATTAGAGGTGGTAGATGACTGTGACTAATACACAAGGAGAAAAACATGGCCAGCACTCTATGTACATGTACCCCCGCATACTGCAGGTGTTCCACACTAAGACCATCATGAACAGGTGACTTGCCTTTGGTAATTTGCCTAATAGTCTTTTCCAGATGTTTAGCTGTAAAATATACCAGTGACCCATCATGTAGTGTCTCAGACATCTTCACATTTTGAGCACGACCCAGTGGCGACTCTACTTTAAAGTGATCTTTAAATTTATAACAATAGACCTAGCATCAGATACATCACCTACTCTGGTTGATCGACTGGGTCGTATGTTAAGTTTATTGGTAGCTTTCCAAAATTTACCAAAGTTTTTCCCTCTGTGCAATGTAGTCCGGTCGTGGGACATTAAATTCCATAAAGAAGTTTTGATAATTCTAAAACTTTTCGTTTTTGCTGAGTGGATAGAGTATGTGGATTGTGAGCTACTTTTAAAAAGTTAGAACTTTTATGACTGTGCTTTAGGTATGGTTTAGGTATTTCATAATATTTCGTGTAAAGTAATGTATATAATATTAAAGTTTGAAATGTTGAGTGTTTTATAATAAGACCTATCTTATCTTTGTGTTGTAAAAAGTTTAGAAACATAATATATGTGGAACTATGAAAATCACAAAATCACTCTTTTTGTCGTTAAATAAAATTTTAAAATTTATGAAATAATATTTAAGACTTTCAGTGGTTAGTGGTATACATGTTGAACAAAGTTTAGAAAGTTAAGTGGTGTGCTTCTTTGATCATTTCATTTTTCTTTCGTAACACACGCAATAATAAATTAAAATTGACAGAATCGCTCATACATGTCCTTTGTAATACTATTTTATACCACACAAAAAATTAGAAATATACATACAGTGCATTTTGTTTAAATCACGAATAAAATATTTCGCTAACGTACGTTTCTTTATGCGGACGCGGGCGGCTGCGGGCGCGGCGCTGCGGTGGCGGCGGGCAGGCGCGGGGGTGGGGGCATACCTACCTACACTCTATATGACTGATAATCCACTCGTCACGTCAGACGAGTTGAATAGTGGATACAAGGCGAACATAATACAAGAAGACTTAATGCAGGAAAGTAAACTAAGTACCTGCCTACTTACTTTACATCTTAGCTGACAACAAAACATTATTAAATGACAAGTTTTGAGTAGGTAGTTAAGTACAGATCGCGCAATTCTTCTTACAGATAAGATTATTCTACAATTATCCGAATTGGATGAATGGGATGAAAACGTACGTAACGTAAACGGATGAGTATGTAACATATTCTTAATTAAAAATAAAAACTGCAAATGATTAAGTACGTATCTGTTTATTTTTCATTTTGGTTAATCAACCTATCATCCTGTCATGTTCACAAATCGCAATAATAGGAAAATAATTTTTAAGATGCATGATTACAATAGGCTATAGAATTGCGTATCTAGCTAGGGCCACATCATACGATTAAAGTTTTTTCCACAACCCTTACGTGTTTTGTTGACAATTAATCAATTAAGAGCTTCAGGTAAGTATGCAAAAGTATTTCTTAAATTATAGTATGGTAAGTAGGTACTCTTATTATCACTAAATCATTCATCACTACCTAGGTACCTACTAATTATAAAACACAGTCCCCCTGCGTCTGTATGTCTACATAAGTACGTAGGTACCTATTTACTTAATTAAGTATTATAATATCAATTCTACTAGTCACCTGCAATTATTAAGTACATACCGATATTATTACAATTTACAAGTACCTAACTAGGTTGGTAGTTACTAGGGCTTGCTCCCAGGAATTCCTGGTATTTCCCGGGAAATTGACTTTTTACGCAGTACCGGTACTGATAATTTGTTTCCCGGGAAATTCGGTACTTTTGGTACTTTTGTTATAACTTCAAATTACGCCAATATTAGGCTCCGCGTTTGCGGTAGTCGTCACCGGTAACCTCGGCTAATGCTCTTAGTTGAAAACCATACAAATTTCGTAGCGTTACCAAATTTTTGTCTCCACAGTTCTCAACCGTAACGTAACCGGTACTTTTTCTGGGGAAAAAATTGTAACTAATGTACCCGTACCCTACACCGTACGGTTTCATCGTCATCGCACTCCAATGATTTGATAATTCCATTTAAATAATTTCTTTTTTGTTTGCTAATTTAGCTTTACCTTCCAAATGACCTCGAAACTGAACGTCACTCGAAACATCGACGACAAGGATTCCAGTAGTCGGATTGGTATCAAGGGAGAGCTCCCTCAAAAGTTCAGAGGTACGAGGAAGGGATGTTTTTTCGCGGTAAATGCGCAAACTTGTGTTTTGGAGGGGTTACAGTGGACTAAGTTATGTCGGCCCCAATTCAAGACATGACTTAACATGTTCTTGGTGTCAGTCACAAGTTTATTCCGGCTCTCGATGACGCTTTCCCGAGAAATATTAGCTCGTCCAGTGTAGAGCGTTACTCCCTTACTGACAATCGCGTAGCAATGAATGCTGTTGTTATGCAACATGTCATTGATATGCAGAAGAAACAGAGAATGGGCTAACACACACCCCTGTGGGACTTGTTGGGATTACTTTGGAGAGCAAAGAGGTGATGGCTATTGGCCTGTAGTTGGACGGATCTGAGCGATCGATTTTTTTCGAAGCGGGTGGACAAGGGCTGTCTTTCAAGAGCTCGGGACAACGCCAGTAGTGTAAGAGAGCCGGAAAACGCGCGTTAGAACCAGCGCCAACTCATGGGAGGAACTGCACCAGGCCCACTCGACTTATGGATATCAAGGAAAAAAAGAGCCTTACGAACTGACCTTTGTAGGAACCGGGCGTTTGGCATTGAACAAGCGCAATGCGGTATGGTTGGTGGAGAGTTTTTCCCATCGTCCAAGGCGAGTTTGATGCAAAAAGAGTGCCCAAGAGATCGGCTTTCTCCTTTGCAATATGGGTCAGGCAGTCATCGGTCTTGTGCAATGGTGGTAGGGACGGCTGACAAAAATTCCCTAAGATAGCTTTGGCGAGAGACCGGAACGCACGCGTACCCGAAGGAAGACGCACTAGCCTCTCGCCAATTCCACTTATGAATGATGACTTCGCCTTGGCAATGTCCTTCTTAAAGGACCTGGCGGCAAAGTTGTACCTCTTCCTGAGCGCACTGGTGTTTGGATCCTTTGATGACACCGCATTAGCCCAGGCCATGTAATGTTGTCACTTTTGGCGAGACACCATTTTGCAGCAACGACCAAACCATGGTTGAGACCTGCCGCCAATGGGAACTACAGAGTTTGGATTGAAAAGTTTCATTCCCTGCAGTATCACATCAACGATAAAGTCGGCGGCGACATCAAGATCATCCAGTGAGAAGCAAACTCGTAGTAGGACGCAAAAAAACTCCCATCGCATCCCAGTCCGCTGACCTATAATGCCAGACTCGACGTTTTTAAAATTTCTGTGAAAGGCACAGTGCTACGAATCAGACAGTGGTCTGATGAGCCTAGTGGTGCATCAATAGAAACTTGATAGCCGTCTGGGTGAGAGGTCAGCAGAAGGTCCAATAAGAAAGGTGCATGGCCCTCCACATCTGGAATCCACGTAGGCTCTGTTACCAATTGGGACAGACTGTAGGCCAAAGCGAAGTTGTGATGGATTACTGGCGGGGAGTCGAACCCCGGACTCTCGCGGTGGGAGCGCGCCGAGAGTGAATCCTACATTTCCTTCCGCCGGAGGGGCTTGGAAGGTTTCCTAGCTAGCTCAGCGTTAGAAGGGTTAGCCACGGGTATGCGACAAACAAACACAGGTATATATTTATCGGACGGGCGGGTCTGTTACGCCCCTTTATTTAACTTAAGTCTTAAGCTACGTCTACGGTAGGCGTGATGATAGTGATCGTGGGGTTTCTACTGAAACGGCATACGGCCCTACTTGAACAGTTCCTGGGGAACGGAGGTCTCAGACGAGCGAGTGCGGGCGTGCCCGCACGGTCACAGCTACGGTAAGAGAACACTCCACTAATCTATAGACAGGGAAATCCAGGTGAGCAAACCTTCGGTGGTACCCGCACTGCTCCAACCTGAGGATACCTGTCTACACCGATACTACGTACCCACAACCACTAACTCACGCCCGTCTACGGGATCTACAACTATCGCGGATCGACTCAAACGTCCCTAAGGACAGAGGCCAGGTGAGCTGAGATACGGTGAAAGCCCGTACCGCTACAACCCGAGGTCCCTATCGGCCCAGACGCGCACATACGGTGAAAGCCCGTACCGCGCAGCCGAGGTCGGGTCAGGCGATGCGTCGACGACGGCGTCGAGGCAACGACTGCTCGCGAGTAGACTCAAACGTCCCTGAGGACGGAGGCCAGGTGAGCTGAGATACGGTGAAAGCCCGTACCGCTACAACCCGAGATCCCTATCGGCCCAGACGCGCACATACGGTGAAAGCCCGTACCGCGCAGCCTAGGTCGGCTCAGGCGATGCTTCGGCGACGGCGCCGAGGCAGCGACTGATGGCGAGCTCTGTGCGCGGCCGCTTTTTATACGGCTCGCGGCTGTGACGTCACGCAGCTGTCCGGCATCTCTGTGTTCCTTGCGCGGCGCGCGGCGTGGCGTCGCACTGCCTCCCCCTCTCTGGAGATTTTTACCTACGGGAAAAATCACCGTAAATAAATGCGATATATCTGTCTAGAAGCCTATTTGTTACGGCTTCTATTCTTATACATTTGTATTTCCTACATTTTATTCTTAATGCAATCTGTTGAAGCCCGGATTTTGCTTCCCGGTACCGATACCGCACAAATGAATATGTACTTTGTATGTAAACAATTAACGACCATTAAAAGTTTAGATCGATTGAACGAGAAACGGTGCGGAGTTGGTTTGTGGAACATAATGGTTCATCAACCTGCGTAATAACAATATAATAATAATAAAATAAAATAAAAACTACGTCTACACCCATCTCCCTACTACTAACTACGCCTACACTGGGACTATCTCGGCGACTGTTTCGTCTTCGCGAGGCGAATGAGCCCCCTCTTCTGCCCGCCGTTCCGCTTACGGCCCGCCCTGCGTGTCCCGTTTCTACGGACCGGCCCTGGTGGCTGCGGGGCCTCCTGTGCCGCACTCTCGCCCAGGCTGTCTTCAACCAAGTTGACGTACTCTGTTCGGTCGGGCTGTAGTTTCCCGGGTGGTGTGGACTCTCGGGGATCGGGTGGTTCCCAGTGCTTTCTATGTAAAAAGCAGAAGAAATCTTTCTTTCTCTTTCTTATGCGGTATTTTTGTGGTAATTTTAACCCTTTTTCTACTTGTCTTCGTTTCTTATTGTACCAGGTTTGTTCCGTTGCGGTGCAAATCGGATTTCGGGATAGCTCATCTGCTATTTTCTTGATTTGGTTCGGTTTCGGATTTCTTGGATAGTATTTTTGTTTCGCCGGTTCGTTGTGTATCCTATTGATCTTTTGTGTGGCGGGTATGGCTGGCTCTTTTTTATTCTGTGTACTCTTGGCCACCTCTGGCGATGTCACGGGGTTTTTTTCGGGATCTTTTTGGTCCTCCGGTGTCACAGTTTCGCCTGCCCAGGTTATTACCATGCCTATCCTCCTCAGCACGTCCATCCCTATTATTGTGTATGCTGCCGTCGGTAGTACCCCTACACAATGTTTTATTCGTACATTTTTCATTTGGAGTTCCGTCACAACTGTCTTTTCCACCTGTGTGTTGGTTCCATCCGCGAGTATGACCTCTTTCTGGGTAGGCATTTCTGTTGCCCCCCGAGCTATGCAGTTTTTATATACTGTCTGGTTTATGTACGTGCTCGTGGATCCTGTGTCCACTACGCACCGGTGCTTGGTTCCCATGAATTCTGCTTCTACGTAGATTCTGTTGTCTTCCCTGTTTTGGTCGTTGGCGACCTCCACGGTGTCATTCGTGGTATGAATTTTCTTCCTACGTCCCTGTTGGTACGTGCCGGCGTCGTTGCTGCGCGGCTCCCTGTACCCTATGTACTGGTTTTCGTGCGGTGTCGTAGCTATGTTCTCGTACTCTGCGGCTAGTTTCAGGAGTCCTGGGAGGTCTTTGTAGTCTTGCTTCTTGATATATAACTTATATTTCTTAGCCATATTCTCGTGTATCCGGTGGATTTGTTCGTCCTTAGAGAGTTTGGCGTACCTTCGCATTAAAGTTTGTAAATCGGTTAAATAGTCGGTGAAGCTTTCTCTGTACCTCTGTTTTCGGGCGACAATTCTTACAATGAGGTCCTCCTGGTAGTTATGTGGGTAATAATACAGTTGAAACAGCTCTAAGAAATTTTTCCACGTGTCACATGACGCTGCGTTGTTCCTGTACCACATTAAGGCTTTTCCCTGTAATATCCGTGGTAGTGCCGGTAGTACGTCTTCCTTTTGTATGTCGCTGGCCATCACGAGCTCCTCGAGTCTTTCGATGAACTCCACCGCGTCATCCCCTGGTTTGAAGGTCAGATTCCACTCTTTTATGAGTTTGTTAATCATTTTGCTTTTGTCTTTGTTTTCGCTGTCGGACATTCTTCCTGTGTGTCCCTTGTTCGGTGTTTTAAATTCTTCGCCTTCTTTTACTGCGTCTACGAGTAATTTCCTTAATTCGTCCACTGTTAGCCCCTCTGTAGGTAGGTCTCTTTTCTCGGCTTCTTCAATTAATTCTGGCTTCCGTAATTGATATATCCACGCTGTCTGCATTCCTTCGGGGTGCTCTAAATAGCTTATTTCGGTGTCGGTCGGTCGGTCGGTGTGTCGGAGCGACGCGTTGGGTTTATACGGGGCGCACTACTTTTCACTCTTAATTCTAAACTCACCCAGTTGCTGGTGCATACGGCGGGCGGCCAGGGGCCAATCTATCCTGGCGGGCGGGTTGAACGGCGGGCTAAATGGGAAGAAGTGATTATTACGGTTATATTACCTACTCCACCCTAAATTGGGTGGGCGGGAAGCGTCGCGTTCACTACACGTGGCGAGCTTGTATTTCTTTCCGTGGCTCCCCTTTGAGCTAATGAACTCTTATGTGAGTTTTATAGTTGGGCGCCAAATGTGATGGATTACTGGCGGGGGGTCGAACCCCGGACTCTCGCGGTGGGAGCGCGCCGAGAGTGAATCCTACATTTCCTTCCGCCGGAGGGGCTTGGAAGGTTTCCTAGCTAGCTCAGCGTTAGAAGGGTTAGCCACGGGTATGCGACAAACAAACACAGGTATATATTTATCGGACGGGCGGGTCTGTTACGCCCCTTTATTTAACTTAAGTCTTAAGCTACGTCTACGGTAGGCGTGATGATAGTGATCGTGGGGTTTCTACTGAAACGGCATACGGCCCTACTTGAACAGTTCCTGGGGAACGGAGGTCTCAGACGAGCGAGTGCGGGCGTGCCCGCACGGTCACAGCTACGGTAAGAGAACACTCCACTAATCTATAGACAGGGAAATCCAGGTGAGCAAACCTTCGGTGGTACCCGCACTGCTCCAACCTGAGGATACCTGTCTACACCGATACTACGTACCCACAACCACTAACTCACGCCCGTCTACGGGATCTACAACTATCGCGGATCGACTCAAACGTCCCTAAGGACAGAGGCCAGGTGAGCTGAGATACGGTGAAAGCCCGTACCGCTACAACCCGAGGTCCCTATCGGCCCAGACGCGCACATACGGTGAAAGCCCGTACCGCGCAGCCGAGGCCGGGTCAGACGATGCTTCGACGACTGCGTCGAGGCAACGACTGCTCGCGAGTAGACTCAAACGTCCCTGAGGACGGAGGCCAGGTGAGCTGAGATACGGTGAAAGCCCGTACCGCTACAACCCGAGATCCCTATCGGCCCAGACGCGCACATACGGTGAAAGCCCGTACCGCGCAGCCTAGGTCGGCTCAGGCGATGCTTCGGCGACGGCGCCGAGGCAGCGACTGATGGCGAGCTCTGTGCGCGGCCGCTTTTTATACGGCTCGCGGCTGTGACGTCACGCAGCTGTCCGGCATCTCTGTGTTCCTTGCGCGGCGCGCGGCGTGGCGTCGCAAAGTCATGAACGACTCTACCCGCGTGGTCAGTTTTGAGTCAACCAAGCCATTCGACGTGGTGGACATTGCAGTCTCCCAATACCACAATCTCGGCCGAGGGCATCCGTTGGAGAAGGGTCTGTCGCCGTTTGAACGGTCTCGGTTTGGACGAATTTATATTTTTTACTCACCTTAAAACACTCATGATAAAAATCCATTGTATATAGACTCTTTTAAATTTAAAACATTCAACTCGAATGACCTCTAGCCAATTCCATTCGATAAAGTGATGCCACAGCTAGTATAGCAATTAGCAAAACAATTTTTTTATTATAAAAATTTTGTGTAATATTTTGATTTGCTCATTGATCCATTAATCAAACGTTAGTTACATCTAGGTTAAAAATTCAGTACCAAAAAGTACCGGAAATTTCCGGTTTTCCCGGTACCATAGTAAGCGCAGTACCGGGAATCCTTTTTTCTCCACAGTACCAGGACTGTAAGCCGTAGTAGTTACTTACTTAATGGAGTAACTGCTAATACTACTTTACGTTTTATAACATACTATGTAACATAATTATACATACGTCTTCTTTGGCAAAAGTCTAAATTCCATTTCGGTATTAAACGCTAGTGTTTATACGTTCTGCTCAAGGTCACCAGCGCTCGAGCTCTCACGTACACGGAGTGTCACTGGTGGTGCAAATAAACATGTATAGGTCGCACAGTAAAATATATTATATTACCGTTTAGGTAGTCTGATGTGGCGTTGACTGTACTGACATACCTAGCCTAGGATTATTTGAAATGGTAATTTGTTCACTTTTAAGTACACATTATAAACACCATAACTTGTAGTAAATTAAGTAAGTATTCAGATTAATTATTACTTAAAAGAAGACAACCCAAAAGTCATTAGAAGAGATAAGAGTACGCGATAGAAAGAGAGGCAACTTCTAGGTGAATTTAACTGTAGATAAGGGAGCGGTGTGCGACCTGAATTGCATTTTATTGTGTCTTAGCAAGAGTCGCTATTTATTTAAATGACTTTGCGGAGTGAATCTTCTGTACTTGTACTATTATGTAAATATTCTATGGTATTATGCACAGATAAGGGGCAGGGGCAAATAAGATAATAACGTCGGCTTACTGCAAGAAATCATTAAAGAGCAGTAATAAAGTAAGTAGCAGCAATAGCTACAAAAATTACAATGTGTCCTAATAGAAATAAATCAACTTGTGACGGGTTGAAACAAATAATACTGCTTTTGGCGGTGTGACCAGTTAGAACAAAATTTTGGTGTAACGAGTTGATGCCCAAATCCACCTGCCCACGTCCTGCATGCCCAATCGCGTATTTAGGGTGGATTCGACCAAACTGGAATAAGACTTACTCCGAGATTAGTCAATACAAATTCGGCGTTTAATCTAGGTATAAGACCTTATTCCAGTTTGGTAGAATCCCCCCTTAGTGAAATATTTTATTCGTGTTAAAACAAAATGCACTGTATGTATGTTTCTATTTTTTGTGTGGTATAAAATAGCATTACAAAGGCCATGATGAGCGATTCTGTAAATTTTAATTTATTATTGCGTGTTTACGTTTTCATCCCATTCATCCAATTCGGATGATTGTAGAATAATCTTATCTGAAAGAATAATTTCGGATGATTGTAGAATAATCTTATCTGAAAGAAGAATTGCGCGATCTGTAAGTACTAACTACTGAAAACTAGTCATTTAATAATGTTTTTATTGATATCATAAGATGTAAAGTAAGTAGGTTAAGGTACTTAGTTTACTTTTTCTGCATTACGTCTTCTTGTATTATGTTCGCCATGTATCCACTCGTCTGACGTGACGATTGAATTATCATTCATATAGAGTGTAGGTAGGTATGCCCCCACCCCCGCGCCTGCCCGCCGCCACCGCCGCGCCGCGCCCGCACGGCCCGCAACCGCCCGCGTCCGCATAAAGAAACGTACGTTAGCGAAATATTTTATTCGTGATTTAAACAAAATGCACTGTATGTATGTTTCTAATTTTTTGTGTGGTATAAAATAGTATTACAAAGGACATGTATGAGCGATTCTGTCAATTTTAATTTGTTATTGCGTGTGCTACGAAAGAAAAATGAAATGATCAAAGAAGCACACCACTTAACTTTCTAAACTTTGTTCAACATGTGTACCACTAACCACTGAAAGTCTTAAATATTATTTCATAAATTTTAAAATTTTATTCAAAGACAAAAAGAGTGATTTTGTGATTTTCATAGTTCCACATATATTATGTTTCTAAACTTTTTACAACACAAAGATAAGATAGTTCTTATTATGAAACACTCAACATATCAAACTTTAATATTATATACATTACGTTACACGAAATATTATGAAATACCTAAACCATACCTAAAGCACAGTCATAAAACTTCTAACTTTTTAAAAATAGCTCACAATCCACATACTCTATCCACTCAGCAAAAACGAAAAGTTTTAGAATTATCGTAAGTAATTTTTGTCCGGCTACGCGACTAATGTGGCAATAATATCCATTTTAATCTGTTGTTCATGGTTCTGGCACCACTTAAGTTTACTTTTAAAAGTTTTTCTACAATGACACATTTCATCATATATTCTACCCTGCTTAGGTTTTCCCTGTTGACACCATAAATTAAATTTTAACCTAGCATCTCTGTAAGCATCACTTACATATTTATTCCATCCCACAACATGGTGTGAACTACAGTGAGATACTTTTTGAACATAGCTCTCTACAGCTGCATTTCTCAGTATATCAACTATGCTGTCATACATTTTATTCAATATTAATTTATGAACTGTTATTTGAGTACAGTTTTTTGAAATACTAATTATAGTTGTAGTTTGCTCAGATTTCCCAAACTGAGGTGAGTACGCTAGGCGTAACCTACACCTGGCTTCCTCACCAAACTATGTCTATAACTTTTTAACCTTATGGGCACTATTTGGTACTATTTGGAACAGTTTTTTGGCATTCTTGAAATAACAGAATTCCATGGTGAGTACTCCAGGCGTAGGTAGGTACACATTTATTTCGCTGGAAAATAATCCAACTACAAAAATAAATAATTATGTTTCCCAGTATTTCTGCGAAACGCACCGCATAAATAGCAATTTTGTTAAAAGTTTTCTTTTCAGTCTATTTCCTTGTTGATACAGAAGTTGACCAACTTATGAAAAACAGTATTTCTGAAGCTGCCGACGTAACTATGCAGGACAAGGTTTTGCCACAATCATCAATCATGTTTTAAGTCCGCTAAAGAACTTTTCAAACAATGTTGCAATTCCGAAGGCATATCTGTGGTGTCTTGTGTTGCAGACAGAGTATTACTTTTCGCACTTACCTACAAGCTTATTGTGATCACTCCAAAGCATAGGACTATGGAAAAAGTATCCTTTCGGTCACGTAGTGGGTAGTAGTGCAAAATGTAGTAAGTACACGTAATATAAGGTATTTTGAAATATTTTTGAGTACTTAATATCGATGTTAAAACATCGATGTTTTTTAGCTTAGCATCGATGTTTATCTAACATCGATGAATGTCGATCATCCCTATTCTGGTCAGAGCACTGACCGGATTTCTGCCATTTGGACTTAAATTTTAACTGTGGCAGACTATGCTGCAGTGGTGGTTAATATATATATATATATATATTTTATTGTGAATCGATTCAAAACTAAAAAAAATCAAAATCAATCAAAATCAATATATCTTTATTCAGTAAGCTTAAATTAAGCATTTTGAATCGTCTAAATTTATTTTTTTATGGATGGATGGATAGGCATAGGAACCCACCCACCCACCCCACCCATTCAGGAAGTCTTTTAGCTGTGGAGAAGAACGGGCCCAAGAAACTCCACAGCTTTAAAATAATATAGAAGTAACGACATTTACAAAACAACATGTCGTTACCAAATTATACAATCAGTTATAAAGATAATGGATTAAGAAAAAAACAATGTAAATATATTATTATAACCAGGCTGTTTTGTCTTCTAAATATTCCTTGACTGTGTAATAACCTTTCCTAAGTAAACACGATTTTACATGATTCTTAAACTTATCTAAAGGTAAATCTAGTATAGTACTTGGTATTTTGTTATAATAGTGTATACCTTGCCCCAAGAAAGAGCCGAGAACCTTTTGTAACCTAAACAGTGGCATTACTAGTTTTGACTTATTTTTAGTATTGAAATTGTGTACATCACCGTGTTTAGAAAAAGTGTTAATATTGCAACGCACAAAAACTATACAATTATAAATATACTGCGGTGCAACCGTAAGAATACCAACTTCCTTAAAAATATTTCTCAAAGAAGTTCGCGATCCCAGTCTATAAATGGTTCTTATTGCTCGTTTCTGTAAAATAAATATAGTTTTAACATCTGCCGCTGTTCTCCACAAAAGGACGCCATACGACATGACACTATGAAAATCACTAAAGTAAACAGTCCTAGCAGTTTCAACATCTGTTAGTTGTCTAATTTTTCTAATCGCATATGCTGCTGAACTGAGTTTGCCGGCCAAATTCGATATATGCGGATTCCATTGGAGTTTTGAGTCAAGGGTTATCCCTAGGAAAACTGTCGAGTCTACCAAATCTTATTTAATACCATTCATTCTAACATCGGTTTGTTCGGTCTTGACATTTGGTAGTATAATTTGTTAACAACGTCATAATTATTCTTACATTTAGTCACATTAAAAATGAGTGAAGTATCATCTGCAAACAATACAATATCACAGAAGTTTTCTACAAAGAATGGCAAGTCATTGACATATATCAAAAATAAAAAAGGGCCAAGGATTGACCCTTGTGGAACTCCCATTTTTACATGAGAACCGGATGACTTAGTTCCATTAACGTCGACAGTTTGTGTTCTAGAACTAAGATACGACTGTATCAAATTACGTGCAAGACCTTTGAGACCATAGTGATTTAACTTCATCACCAGTGTCCGGTGCTCAACGCAATCGAAAGCCTTGGACAAGTCGCAAAAAACTCCAAGAGCGTTCTGAGACTTCTCCCAGGCATCAAATGTATGTTTTATTAGAGCTACACCTGCGTCAGTAGTGGAACGACCCTTAGTAAAACCGAATTGCTTACTATGTAAAAGATTATTTAAGTTAAAGTATTCCACTAACTGTTCGAGAATAATTTTTTCATAAATTTTACTAAATGCTGGTAGTATTGAAATTGGTCGATAGTTACTGGGGTCTTCTTTATTTCCCGATTTAAATATAGGTATAACCTTACTAAACTTCATAAGATCAGGAAAGATTCCCTTATCAACACACTTATTAAATATGTCAGCAAGATAGGGTGCAATAGAATATATAATATTTTTAATTATCTTTATAGACATGCCCCACAAATCACCTGTGTTTTTCATTTTTAGTAATTTGAAAGTTTAAATAATGTTTTTAGAGTCAATATATTGAAAATTAAAAGAAACATTACATTTGGGTACATGTTGTTCGAGAAAGGCTTGTGCCGCCACTGGTGATGAATTTAAATTTGAGGTTGTTACCACAGGTATAAAGAAATCATCAAAAATGTCAGCAATTTGTGCATCTGAATTGATAAGGTTATCTTTAACTTTTAGAGTAAAAGTGTTATCCCGTGGTTTTAATTTACCAGTTTCACGGTTGATGATATTCCAAGTGGCTTTTATTTTATTATTAGTTTTTTTAATTTTATCTTTAATGAAGTTAGATTTTGCTAGTGTGCACACTTTCTTAAACAATTTAGAGTAAAAAGTAAAATTTAAATTTTGATTATATTGTCTTAAATTATAATAATAATAATAATAAAAATTCTTTATTTCCTCTTCACAATAAGGATCTTAATCTAGCACTATAGTAGTTACACCGATTAACAAATTCTACCACAGCAATCCCAGAGCGAGAGAAGCCGGCGCCTGCGATGGGTTTAGAGAAACTGGTGTTACAGGTCACCACGCCAACCCTCACAGGGGAATTGCTGGAGCAATAACATTAATCTTAATACAAATTGAAAAAGAGAAATAATTTCATCTTTACATATAGGATAGTCGTGTAATAGTTTATATATTAGTACATGAGTAGACATAAGCTGTAGTATAGATCCCCTTGTGAGAGAGGCTGGTGCCTGAGATCGGTTTGTGACAACCGGTGTTACAGGTCACCAGGCCCAGCCCCGGAAAGAAACACATACAAAATATGTATTAGTTTTTTTAGTAGTAAGTAGAAAAAGAAAAAAATAAAATAAAAGAACAGTTGAGTACAATAATATACATGGACTTAAGTAATTTAAAGAATGTGAATCTTAGAAATTAGAACTATGTGGAACCATTTGTCCTCTTTGTGTGTAAAAAGTGTGAATGTGTATATGCATATTGTATGGTGTGTGTATATGTCAGAGAGGGTGAGTGGAGTGTAAGAATGTGTATAAATATATCTCTATTTAATTACCTTTGTATAGAAAGTAAGGATTCTGTTTCGTCATAGGATTGGGTTAGAAGCCAATTTGCCACCACTTTTTTAACCATAAATTTGTTCATAGGATAGATATTATTTATTTTGTTTACTTTATTGTAGATTAATGGGCCTAAGAATGGAAAGAATCTGCGGATAAATGTTGTTTTAGGTTGCGAAGTACGCTTACACACCGTGTGCCATCGACGTCTTGCCAGGTAATCAGGATTGAATTGTAAGATTGAATGTTGCTTTGTTACAATGTTAAGCAGAAATAGCTGGCGCACTGTCAGGACCTCACAGTATTCAAATAAGAGTTTCGTAGGGTAGAGAAACGGTTTAAACGTGCATATTTTCAGAATCGTTCTCTGAGCCACCTCCACCTGTTTGAGTGTTGTTTTTGGTGCACCTCCCCAGACCGAGACGCAGTAAAAAAGAAGTGACTGGCATAAGGCAAGGTAAATTTGTTTAAGAGTGTGTGGTGGAACCACGTGTCTCAAAGTCTTGAAAATGTGGATTAATTTGCGTATTTTATTACTCAGGGAGTTGATATGTGGTTTAAAACTAAAGTTGTTATCAATTATAACTCCGAGGTACTTAATCGAGTTTACACGCTCCAATGATTTACATTGACAGGTAATATCCAACGAGACGCTTGGGCAATTATGCGCAAGTAATTCGAGATTGAATGAGGGGTCCCGGAGAGAAAAAGTTAAATACTTGGTTTTGTCTGGATTCAGAGTTAGAATATTTTCTCGGAGCCATCCACTTACGGAATTGAATCCTCTTTGCGCAGCTGAGTGCACTTCATTCCAGTTTTGTCCAGAAAAGAGAAGCGCGGTATCATCCGCGTATGAAATAATATTTCCATGAGATAGTGGTATATTCAAAAGGTCGTTTATGTAAACGAGAAAGAGGGTCGGACCCAGGATACTGCCCTGGGGCACACCATATGTTACTGCGAGGCTAGTACTTGAGTAGGAACCTACTTTCACGAATTGAGTTCGATCAGTCAAGTAATCAGTAAGTAAATTTAGTTGCTTGCTTCGAATACCAATCGTTGCCAACTTCCTTAGAAGGATGGGGATAGACACCGTATCGAAGGCTTTTGCTAGATCAAGCAGTATTGCGATACATTTGTTGCCTCTGTCTAATTCAGTTGTAATGTAATTCGTAAAATTATTAACTGCATCATCTGTAGATTTACCTCTACGAAAACCATATTGGTAATTCGATAATAGTTGTTTATCTTCAAGATAACGCGTTAGTCTAAGATTAATAATTTTTTCCAAGATTTTTGAAAGAGCTGGGAGTATAGCTATGGGCCGATAACTTCCGATACAATGTCTATCTCCTCCTCCCTTGTAAATTGGGTGGATTCTTGAAACTTTAAGATCTTTGGGGAATATACCTTCTCTTAAGCACATATTGAAAATGTGAGTTAAATGTGGTACAAGTGTGGTTACATGATCTTTGAGAAGCCTATTTGAGATATTGTCCCAACCCACGGAGCACTCGTTTTTGAGAGAGAGAATGAGATCGACTACCTCCTCCTCGTCCGTATCAAATAAAACAAAAGAGTCAGTAGATGTTTGGGTAAATTGCTTATTACTTTGGTTTGTAGGAGTAATTTTTTGAGCTAGTAGTTTACCTATGTTAGAGAAATAATTATTAACTTCGTTAACCGAATTTTGTGGACAGTCTGAGATGTTAAGTAGTTCTTTGGGGTAATTAATATCTTTAGTCTTATTTGTGATGGTTTTTACGGATTCCCACAATTTCTTTGGATTTTTACCAGCTTTCTGTATTAGATCTCTCTCGTAGCTGCGTTTTACTTTTTTAAGGATCATAGAGCAGAAGTGTCTGTAACGGAGGTAGGTCGTTTTTAGGGTGTTATTTTGTGGGGAGGATTTGTACTTCTTATGTAGTTTATCCCGATTACGTATGCAACGTAGAAGCCCTTGGGTAATCCATGGTTTGATTACCTTCTTGCGCTGCGATAAGGTGATAGTTTGTGAGTACCGTTCGATCTGGCCTCTTATTTCATTAATAATATAACTCATTGCGAAATTACATTCGTTTGAATTATAGATGGGTTCAAAGTTTATTTCCGTTATACCCCTGCGCAATCCCTCCTGATCCATAATAGTTTTAGTGGGAGATGCGAATTGCCGAGTCACTTTAACTAACAAACAGGTAATTATCGTTTTGTGGTCTGTTAGTGTAGACTGTGGGACGAGAGTGAAACTCTTAGCTTTGGTCTTGACTAGTACATGGTCAATGCAAGTTCCACTGGCGTCGCGTGTAACTAGGTGATGAGCGGGCAGAAGGCCATGGTAAGCTGTTAGCGTAAGATACTGTTGAGTTGCAGTGGTAATGTTATCTGATAATATATCTAAGTTAATATCTCCAATCAACACTACGTTTTTGAAAACTGTGAGACTCATAAGTATTTGATCTAACGAGTTTAAGAATGGATCTAGGTTTGTGTATGAGGGAGATCTGTAGAGTGCCAAGATAGCGGTGTCATTTTTGCCTATTTTTATAAGGAGAGAGTTGCAATTTTGAATATCTGGCTCAGAAACTGTGAAAGAAATTTCATTTTTTATATAAACAAGCGTACCATCGTTTTGGAGAGGATTTGACGCACTAGAATGAGAGTTATAACCATAAATAGTAGGTATTGTGGAAACAGATGTTAACCAGCATTCAGTGAGCACTATAACGTCACATTTGATAGCTAGTCTTGTTAGAAGTACCTGAAACCCTGGGAAGTTACAGTTCAGACTTCTGATATTTTGTGTGAGAATTGATAGGGAAGACTGCGAGGGAAAAACATTTTTGCACTCATCTACGTCGCAGGCACAAGACTCTAAGTTTCCATAGTTATCAATATAATTTGACAACTCGCAAAAATCATTTCTGTTTGCCATTTTTATATATTTATTGGCAAGATCTCTTATTTATACATAAACCTAATATAACTGTGTTTGTGAGGATGTCCACAGTACAAAATAATCCAGTAAGTAGTGCTAATTTTAATTGGTGTTTGTGCTTTTTATAAATAGTGTAAATTGAATCTTTTGGGGTTTAAAAGTGTGCAGTGTGGAACAGAAATGTATAGAAAACAGTCTATAACAAAAAGAAGGTTAATAATAAAAAATGGTTCTGTTTAAGTAATGAACAAAAGGTAAATAGTTTCGTAACAATACAAATTTAACAGTAGATGCTTTGAAATAACGTAGTGAGTTTGAGTTCAATGCTTTAAAATGATAAACATAAATCAGCCAAGTTTGTAAATAGGTACTTACGTAAAATTATTTTATCACATAAAAATAATTACTTTCAGTTGAAGACTTTGTACAGCTAAGAGTCAAGATTCTCAAGTTCACTCTCGTCGTTTATCCTCACGGCGGGCTGATCAGGATATTTTTTTATGTAAATCCTGCCGTATGATGTCCAGATAGAAGTTATCTTGCGATTTCTTACGAGCTCTCTGGTTAGATAGTAAATACGACGGGCTTTGGTAGAGAGGGATTCGGAGACGTATACTGTTTTGTTTGGTCCGGGGATCTTAAGGGCGGAAGTGTTAAGGGGGGGTTGCTTCGACTGTTTCTTTTCTTTGCTAAAGGTCTTATAACACTGAACTATGTCCTCCTTTCTATTAGCCGTGGTGAACTCGACTACAATAGCCTCAGATTTAGATCTGTGGATGTCACGTATCTCGAGTGCTTGAATTGGTGATGCAGTGCCGATGACAGAACCCAGATTTTGAATAGTTGAACACAGGGTTTGCTTGTTCTCCTGTTGTAATTTCGGTATATTACGCAATTCAATTGACGTGGACTTAGAATTCTTTTCCAAAATATCGATTTTTTTCTCAAGGTTTTTGATGTGAGATGTAAGATTTTGGTTGTCTCTCTCTACCGTCTCAATTTTAGTTAAAAGGGCGTCGTGTTGGATGGACATAAAGTCCACCTTTTTTTGAATCTCAGAATTCTGTTCGAGAAGGGTCTTTATTGAAGAATTTATTGTTGAGAAGTTAGTCTCTTGGTTAGAGTGAATGGTTTCGAACATGTGTCTAAAGTCATTCAACAATTCGCTTGAGCACCCTGGTGTGTCCACGGTCTTCCGTTTCAGTCTTTTTGATATATTGAATATACTATCTTCTTTTGTAGTGCCCGTAGAAGTCAAGTTTAAATCAGTCTCTGATCTGAATTATGTAACTCATACAGTTTATTTCTACTTTTATAAATACCAGTCGTGGCCCAGTCACAGAACTTAAATTTTTGTGAAAACTTAATTGTTTTAGATGTAAACACTTGATTGTATTCTGTCTTTATTAAATCAAAGAGATTACTATATAGTACATCCGGATCATCATGTATAAAGGGCAAAGTATCGATTTTACAAGCTACATTGGTTTAAAACACTCCATTAGCTTTTTTGTAACAGGTTTACATGTTACAGTTTTAGGCGCATCCATAACATCAAAATCATAGGTCACCTTCAAACCGCAATGGTCAGACGTAAGACTACTAATAACTGACTTAGAGACAGGGTCATAGTCCGTAAAAATATTATCGAGACAGGTGGCCGAATGTGAAGTTATTCTAGTGGGTTTAAGAAATAGATTTCTTAGATTAAAGCATTTAAATAAAGCGAGAAGACGAACACTCCCTGAAGTGTTTTATAAAATATTTACATTAAAATCCCCACATACTGCAACAAATTTATTTTATTAAGTACATCTTCCATCACGGACTCAAATAAATCAAAATTACCCAATGGGGGCCGGTATACACATACTATTACAAAACTATTGAGTTCTACACATGATAGCTCAAGGTTACGCTCCTTTGAAAGACATACAATGTCGTTGCGTTCCTTGTATTTAATATTATTACTAACTAGTATTAGAAAACCGCCGTGAATAGCTTTGCTTCGTACGTACGCGCTTGCTAGTTGGAAATTATTTACTTGGAAAGACTTGTCATGACTTTTTTAGCCAATGCTCAGTTACACAAAATATATGAATAGCCTGACTTTTTGCAATTAATTCTAATTCTAAGTCTTTGCCAGCCAAACCCTGAATATTTTGATGTATAATATTAATGTAAGTGGACTTGGCTTTTGTCTTAGACCTCAGTTTAAACAAGAGGTAGTCATCTTATTACTAGTTGTAAAGGATGCATTAGTAGAACTACTAATGATGATATTATTGTCAATAACAGACTTAGTTATACCAGGTATAACTGTATCATGTATATTGTAAGCTAACAAATTAGCTATTCGAGTCCTACACTTCTTCGACAGATACATACTATCTGAAGTCAAACTAAAATTATTAAAAACTTATTAATATCAAAAAATAAAATAGTGTCACTATGACGGCATAATAAATTATATAATAATAAATTTAAGTCAAATATGCGTTTATTCTGTTCCCAAGTTAAATTGGTACAATAGGGAAAAGCACTAACTATTAACTTGCAATTTGTATCTAATTGTAATTTCAACAAAATATTTATATTTTCTTTGATGTCACGTTTTTTAATTCGTAGACTGTCACCACATAAAATAATCACATTAGTGGAACTGCTCAATGACTGCTGAGAAACGCTACGCATTCATTGATTGACCTGGGGCACAGATATTCATTACATGTTGGTTTATACTTTCATTCTTAAGCAATCCTAAGCCCTGACCCAATCCATCAGAGAAAATAACTGTGTTTCTAATTGGTTTAATTATATTTTAATTGCTTATGTGATTTAAATTATCAGAAGATTTAACTGGCATTTCTGTGCAGGCCGTTAAAGGACTCGAATCCATGACAGACAAGTTATTTGACTGAACACACGAGTTTAATGATAAAGGATTTTGACATATTACGTTATCCTTATTATTAACTAAGAAATTGTGCTGATTTGCATTGTGTTTGCATAAGTCAATCAACTCTGTAGCTGACTGAATATTCTCCTCAATTTCATTTTGTGCTGTCACCCCAGCACTAAAAGAGTGGCCAGTAATACAACAATTAGAGCGCTTTTTATTTAAGGACTCAAATCGCTCTGAGTTATAGTTGCACATATCAACCATGTCATTTGCAGCTACAATTTGATAATTTAGGTGCTTATGTGACAGATCACATATATTGTCATACATACTTTTCAGTGACCTTTCTAAGATATCAATCTTTTTAATTATGATATGTGAGTAGCTGTCATGTTTATCATTCCTATCAATTGTGCTATTACTATACAATTTCAACTTATTTAATAATTGAATTCTTTCTTTCCTAAGTGACATATGCTTCTGTAAATGATTTTGCCTATTGACTAGTTGTTGGGTCTTAGAAATGTACCTTTTAACACAGATATATTTTTTTAACTTTTTGACACTTCTAAAATTATGGTTGTTTTTACACAGTGATTTATTTAAGGCTGAGGCTCCTTTTTACATACCGGACTATCCATTACATTTAACCTCTCAGTTAATTCTTCAAAGTAACTTTGATTGTTAATAAAACTATTTCCATGACTCTGGTTTTCGAGAATGTCTGAATTACAAGATAATAACTCATCGAACAGGCTCTGAGAATGATTTACTTTAACATTATTACAGCTTTCATTTTCTAACTTTAAAATCGTTGCATGTGCCTCACATAAACTCATTTCCAGATCACTTATACGCTTTAATGCCTGTTCATGAGTGCTATTACATTCCGTAAAAGAGGTGATTACGTCCTGCATCTGTCTACATTTGTCAACGATATCTAAGTGTTTAAGATGTAAGTCGGCATGTTAACTCTTCAGCTCGGAATTTTTTCCAATGATCTTTATAATTTCCTTTTCGCTGTCATCCCGTTCTTGCAACAAGTTAATATTGAGGTCTTTTGTTGCCTTCAAATCCAATAGGGTCTGCTTCAGCTTCATCTCAACATCCTTTGCAGTTGCCTTGCGGGTCATCATCATGCCTCAACTGTTACCCCAACACAGCGATAAGGCTGAAAGAGTAATGTATAAATATGAGTAAATTATTACTATAATTGTTGCAAAGATGAGTGGACAATATGTAATGATTATGTATTATTCAATCTGTCCGTTGTATGGTGTAAGACAACACTCAACAAAAGATACAACAATCTTAGGAAAGATTTGCTGTTAATGACGTGGGTAGGTCACTTGTAAAAAAGATTTACCTATTAAAAAAAACACTTTAAAAAGTTTCTAATACAATTGTGAAAATAATCAACTTTTAAATGTGCAGTCAAGTTCTGAATGTAAGATGTTGTAGTGTGTGAAGGTCTGTAGCAAGACAATGTCACCATCAACTTCACTTCCATTATATAGTCAAGTCAAGAGAGGTTAACCAAGCCAAATCGTAATTGAGGTGTGACGATACTCACTAATAAGTGAGATTTGTAAAGTTGATAGATGTATTAGTGTGAGGAGCATGTAGTTACAAATTAAAGAAAAAATAAAATAAAAATAAGACCAATCAATATGTAGTGGAATTAACTTTCACAATGATAACTTGCTAATTGAAGGTAGGTAGTGTTAGGTTATTTTAGGTCAATGATTTTACTAGTTAAATTATGTACATAAGGAAAAATTATGAAAACAATACTCCCCGGGTTTTAGATGCAGCTCTTCAGCTCTGCAGCTTTTGTTATATTATTATACTTTTCTTCAAAAAAGTTATTTATTTTTGCCGGCCGTTGACAGTTCCAGTATAGTCGAAAATTACAATAAGACGAAATTCAAATATTATTCCATAGACACTGATGCAAACACTCGTACTTATATTTAGTCACAATATGTTCTCGTTAAACACAATTTTATAGATAATTAACAATGATTTATATTGAAAACTATATATCGATATTTGATATCGGATTCTGAAACTATACATTTTAATGCTTACCATCAGGCAGGATGCGGTCACTATGACGAATCAATATATAAAAAAAACCTCCAGCTGCGTAGAGACATTGCTTCTCTCAGTGTCTTCTACCAAAATTACTACGGAGAGCGTTCTGGAGAACTTTTTGATCAAATCCCGCCCTTTCCTTTCCTGTCCCGGACTACACGTGCTGGTCTTAGGAATCACCATCATACTGTGCAGACTATCAGCATTAAGCACTCGTACCAAAAAATTTGGCAAGTCGTTTCTCTGTAAGACCATCCGGCTTTGGAATTCTCTGCCGGCGCATGAGTTGCCCAGCACCTATAGTCCCGGGTCTTTTAAGCGGGGCGTGAAACGGCATTTATCCAGGCCGTCATGAATGGTTGCGCTTGTTACCGTGCTTGTTTTACGGTAAGGAGCGCTCTCGTTATTTTGGACTGCATCGGCTGCTTACCATCAGGCAGGATGTAGTCACAATGACGCGATACATAAAAAAAACTGACTGATAGACTGAGTGGTAGAGCCACGCTGCGTTGCAGCACGCATTGGGCCGGCTCGCCCGGGGTAATACCACCCTCTCACGATTATCCTGCGTGAAATAACGGCACTTGGTGCTGTTGTGTTTCGTCCGGCCAGTGAGGGTTCCGGATAGGGTTACCAGATCCGAAAATAATTTTTCCTGGAAAAATCCCTGCCTCAGCAACAAATTTCCTGACATTTCGGCAGCAAAAGTATCTTATTTGTGCGGGGTGCGGCAAGGCGCGACGACAAGTTATTAATTTTTTTGTGCATTCTCTTATGTCGGTCTTCCAGTCACAAATCGCAAAAATAGAAAGAGAAAATGACTCCGTCATGGATATTCTAGGAATATTAAATTCGACCTCTGAAACACTGAAGGCAAGAGCATAGGCTACGTTTGTTCCGTTATGAGGGTTTCCGCATTTCGGTTTCCCATACAAACTTCCAAGTCGAAATTTTTAAAAACCAATAAGCCAATTTTGATGAAACTTTGCACGCTAAAGTAAAACACAGGGATCTAAATAGTTTGTTGAAAACATTTTTAAAAACGTTTATATAGCTGAGATAATGCGATTTAAAGTCCACTACAGAAAGTTTAAAATCGCAATAACTCAATTAAATAAACGTTTTTTAAAAATGTTTTCAACAAACTATTTAGATCCCTGTGTTTTACTTTAGCATGCAAAGGTTCATCAAAATTGGCTTATTGGTTTTTAAATGTTTCGACTTGGATGTTTGTATGGGAAACCGAAATGCGTAAACCCTCTTAAAAGTGCGAGAAATGCTGTCGAATTGTGACGAACACGCCAAAGAAACATTCATGAACGACGTGAAAAATGCACACATATTTAGACGGGATTTAACGCAAAACTACTTAGTAAAGGCATTCTACGCATACCTTTTTATACCCGACGTTTCGACCGACTTGCACCGGCCGTGGTCCACGGGTGGACTGTATAAACGTCGGGTAGTCGTCGGTCGGGTTTCCGGGTGGTCTGGTAAGCTGTTATGGCGTGTGGGAAAAAGATCTTGGTGAGCTCGGTGGCGCAGCGGCTAGCGCGTTCGGCTTGCGATCTTGCCCGCCAAGCAACTTTCGCAATGCCGGGTCGCTGGATGGGTGACCAATTAAAAACATCTCAAGCTCCTCCGTGCTTCGGAAGGCACGTTAAGCCGTTGGTCCCGGTTGTTGTCGTAAGATGACAATCGTTAAAACCCACCAACCCGCATTGGGCCAGCGTGGTGGGTTATGGCCCAATATCCCTACGTGCTATTGTCCACGTGGGAGGCCTGTGCCCAGCAGTGGGACAATTATAGGCTGATGATGATGCTGACCTCGGCTGTGTCGCAAGACTTGTACCTTGTGTTCCATTTATCAAGGGACTCATTCCTAATGATTCTCTTGATAAATGAAACAGGGCACTTGTCGTAGTCCGGCTTCCTCTTGGAATCTATAGCGATCTCCTTGGCAAGTTGGTCGGCTCTTTCGTTTCTCTCCAACCCCGCGTGCGCTTTAATCTACATAGTACAAATGGACACATTTGTTCCGGTTGGATGCTATCGGAATTTTGTTGCGCGTGTCTACTGCGGGGGGTGAAGGGACGCCACGTTTGTGACGGTTTGGAGAGCAGCTGCCATAAAGTCGCTAGAGATTCCAAAAGTTATCTCCTTTCTATTAAGTAACACTTCCGAGGCCTTGTGTAATGCAAGGAGCTGCCTGATACACCGTGCTGTAGGATGGCAGTGCTAGCTTGATGGCTCTGGTTTCGCCTTCGCTATTCCACAAGGAAAGCGTTGGTCCAACCTTGCCATCAATCTTACTGCCATCTGTGTAAATGCGGATGTCGTGCATATGCGTGTGTATCTGTGTGTCCTACGTGATCCTCGTGAGCTCCAATGTTGTGTGTACTACCGGGTGTGGTAGGTGGAGGCCGGGTGCGGTACCACGATGTCTCTGCCACATAGTTCGGGCCGGGGCACCCCCCTTCTAGCCTCATAAAGGGCGGCTGCCTCTTTAACACGGAGGTCTAGGGGAGGTATCCCGGTCAGAACTAGGGCAGAGCTGAGTGACACCGTTTGGTATGCTCTACACATTTCTGCGCGAAACACCGCTGCAACGCAGCAGCTGCTTATGCGGCATGAGCTTGTCTGCGGCTGAGGACCTCCGGGTTAAGTCCCCAGTTCACCTTTGCGGCCCTAGAAAGCTGTTTGTAGATATTCGCCGCTTTTTTACAAACACTCGCTACGTGGTCTTTAAAGGTGAGTTTAGCGTCGATGGTGAGGCCAAGAAGTTTGATTTTATCTTGGTTGTTGATCGCAATTCCGCCTATTCCGCCAACACGCGTAAGAACTGGATTTGACAGGTCTTGTATCTCCTTTCCTATCTCTCCTACAAAGACCAGGATGACGTCGTCTGCGAAGGCTTGGGGTGTGACCTGTCGCTTCTCCAAGTCCTTTAACAGAGGGTCCAGAAGCAGGTTCCATAAAGTGGGTTCCGCTATAGACCCTTGGAGGCATCCTTTGGTGGTCTTCTTGACAACTTCCTCACTAGCTTACAGAAACTCACCTCTCGCACAGTAATCGTCGAGCACTCTACGGAAATTGACTGGGCAACGCACCTCGGCTAAACGTACTTTTATTGCAGGCCGCCATGCACTGTCGAAGGCCCCCTCTATGTCCAGCGATATACAGGTGATATTATTTTCTTCACATTGAGTTGTTGATATTATTTTCTTCATTTTTAGTTGTTGACGTATGTTGTTAATGGGGGCATAGAGGGAGTCCTCGGTACTCCTTTGCAGAATGAAACCATATTGGTTGGGGCTCATGTTTGGTAGTAGGTGGTATTTCAGCTTCCCAACCAACATTTTCTCATATATCTTGCCTAGAACTGAAAGCCAATGGGTCGGTAAGATTTTGGCACTCCTTCTCTGGTTTCCTCAAGATGAAGTATTTCTTTATTTGATTTTTTAGGCATTGAGAGATCACACGCTTCTACTACTGCTTTAGTATATTTATTTACTAATTTTACTAAGTATTTCTGTTTTGCTTTCTCTTCTATTTACATTGTTAATGTCTAATTTATTTTAGATTTTGATTTTGTTTAATGATTCTTTATATATTTACTCCAATTAGCCTTTTTTGTATTGAAAGTGCGCGTGGTCCTCTATGTCAATTCAAGTCAACTCAACTCGTAGTGCAGTCAACAAATACAATGATTCTCCAACTACTACCTAGGTCACTAAAACATTGTGTCAATTTTAATTAGGTGCGTTCTGCGGTTAAGTAGGTTTTCTTTAATTATAAAAGAACGAGGCAAACGAGCAAGCGGGTCACCTGATGGAGAGTAATCACCGCCGCCCATGGACACCCGCAAAACCAGAGGAATCGCAGGCGCGTTGCCGTCCTCTAAGGAAGAATAAGGAATTGTGAGGGGGGGGGGGGGTGGGCCTCCGGAACCCTCACTAGCCGGACGAAACACAACAGCACCAAGTGCCATTATTTCATGCCGGATATTCGTGAGAGGGTGGTATTACGCCGGGCGAGCCGGCCCAATGCGTGCTGCAACGCAGCGTGGCTCTACCACCTCAGTCAGTGTCATTCATTTAGCACCACCCAGGGGTCACGTGTAGGGTCTCAATTACTACGGACGTGAGTAACTTTAACCCCCAAAAAAAATAATTAAAGCACGTTTGCAGGATTAGCTCAATCATTGTAATCATGATCTTGACAAAAATCTGTATCACAAATCCTCTCAAATCCGTGCTAGGAGTTAACCAACTAAAATGGTGTTGCTATCTAGAACCTTCATCTTGTTGAGCAAGATAAAGCTGTGTTGACATTTTATCGCACGACATCGACCATTGAGGTAATAAAACTAGAGACAACACCGCGAAGCAATTTTTGCGCAGTAAGTTGGGGTCCATGGGCTGCAAACGCCTTGTGCTGTGCGCCTATTCACTGTACGTTTGCAGCCCATGGGCCACAATTATAAGATGGCGTCTCTAGTTATAAATTATAATATCTCAATGATATCGACGCTTGCGGAAGTCGAACGGGGCACCGGCGGGCGGCACCGTCTTGCAGACTGTCTTTTGCTATCTGCGGCGGCAGCTTCCTTGCCGTAATAGTATAGGTTCATCATGGCCGTCGTATTATCTTCGTTATTAGGCGGGTTAGACTTGATCGAACTTGAGTTGGTTCTTAGTTATTGCCAACTACTGATTAGACTTGTGGATTTTAATTAGCTTGCAAATAAAAAAAAACTATAATGGAAATACCAATGTGATCTTAAGGAATTTCGACCAATAGGTTTTTACGATGTTTACGTTAAACCAAATATAAGAACAAAAAAATTAATACTTAATATAAAAAAAATATGGCAATTTAGAAAATGATACGAATGCCTTAAAAACTACGAGTTCTGTATGTACTTATCGATCTTAATAAAATTAATATACTGAGTAATCAAAATAATTACAAAAATAAAATAAAATATTTCAAGAATCCCCCGGCACAAAAAACACAATAAAGTAAAAAAAATCTGCAGGTAACACCGAGGTATTTAATATCATTGTAGTTTTAAGCAATTACGGGCATATTTTATTCAAAAAGTTAAATTTTTATAAAATATCAATTTATATTCGTTTGAATAGATCCGTGTCGCACTGTGCACAACAAAGCAGAAAAATAAAACAACGAATAGTTTGCTTCAAGCTGGTGCCGGAGCACTATGTTAATACAAACGCGAGTCGCCAAAAGTAAGAACACTCAATATGTAGCTAAGGTTAATGTGTCGTAAAGAAACCGTTTATACAGATTCGATTTTAGTCACAAGGTGGATTATAGTTGCAGCCATGATTGTAACTATCTACTTTTCGTTTATTTTGCACTATTTTTCGACAGTAATTAAAAATAAAATACCGCGGTGATAGCTTCACAATTTTCTTCTTGGATGTATCGACAGAGGTACACTCGGTAATAGCATGAATTTATTTAATTTTTATGAAAATTGTACATAACAGTAACTCTTAGGTAATTATATATTTATCGTAAAAAAAACTATTTCTGCGGTATGAAAAATGCGCTAGACTAGAACATTATTTTTTTTGTTTTTTGACGCTCATCTTAAACATAATTAAACGGTTACCTATTTAATAAAGTTAGAAGGCCGAGAGAGAAATTGTATTTTTTTACTTTTTAGTTTTTTTTGTGTCGGGGGTTTCTTAAAATATAAAAATTAATTTTTATTACATTATTTTTAAATTACTTGCGAATTCAAAGAATATCTAATAATAAACTAAATACACTTCCTATAATAAGTGGATAATAACATATACGTATAGTATTCATTATACGATACTCATAAAACAAAAATCCTAACACGACATATTATCTGCTATAATTTTTTTAAGAGTGTGCTGGATATCCTAGCTGCAGCATCAGCTCATCGTGTTGCCATCATTGAATTGTATGTAGAATCAAATACTGATCAAAACGAGTCCAAACACAATATATCTGCTACTACCTATTTTTTAAAGAGTATACTAGTGTGCCGGATATCCTGGTTGCAGCATCAGCTCAGCGTGTTGCCACCATTGCATTGTATGTAGAATTAAATACTGATCAAAACAAATCGAAACACGACATACATCTGCTACTATTTTTTCAAAAGTGTACTAGTGATATGACCAAGAATTCCTTGAACCATCGCTAGTAAACCTACTTTTAAATAAAAAAAAACCGCACCCAAATCGGTTTATCCTTTTAAGGGTGGAATCGACCAAACTGGAATAAGACTTACTCCGAGATTAGTCCATACAAATTCGGCGTTTAATCTAGGTATAAGACCTTATTCCAGTTTGGTCGAATCCACCCTAAGACCCGATTTCACCAATATTAAAATTACACGAGAATAGCTACCCGAGTATAAATTTACTACCTAGATTTGTCATACGTATAACTTGTATTTCATTTCACCACGCTAATGTAAGACTAAGTTACTCTCGCATAGTTACTCTGTGCTATTGAACGAACCTATGTGGATCGAACGAATGAGCGTATTAACCACCAGAGTATAGTTGCAGTTTATCTCGTACGAGAGCAAAGGCGCTTGACACTTTTCTATTTTCTGGCGTAATATTGTTTGTTTGACGTAACGTTTCTGACGAGACATCAAAAAAAAATTTTGTTGTTGTTAATCTTCTAAGTAATTTGTTCTTTCCTTAAACCATCTCGGGCGTGGGCCTAAAATAATCTTCATCACTGCTATCAGATTCGTCAATCAACAATCTCAAACGACGCGGCATTTTTTATTTACAATATTAATTTGAAGGCTGCTTTAAATGACATTAGTGACGTTATTATCTTAAGAATAGGGGCTAATACGGCCAAAATTGGCGGTATAAGAATTAACTGTAGTGTAGTGACTTTATCATTAGGTTAAGCGTTGGTGAAACGTAAAGTTCATTTACACGCGTGTAAATATGGATTTATACTTAGAATAAGACTTATACAACTTTGGTGAAATCCACCCTAAGAGATATACGGTGCCCCCGCCGCCGGACAGATACACACAGACACATCAAACTTATAACACCCCTCTCTTTGCATCGGGGATTAAAAAGAAAGGAAAGAACAAACGCCACTTAAAACTATACAGTTATTTCAATAATAATAACTGTTTTAACATACTATTTTGGCTAATATAATTTTCTGTTCTCTACTTATTTATATTTTTAATATCATCATTACAATTACATGTCATAAAGTAAAGTCTCCTAACCCACGCAATGGATTTTTATTCGGTTTTCACTAAAAGATAGAGCGTTAATAGTGCATTATGATATTAGTGCGGTAAGTTGAAAATTACAGCAGAGGCGATATTGCTTGCCCGAGCCGTAGGGGAGGGCTACAAGAAAGCAGAGGCTGTAATTATCAAAGCGCACGTATGTCATACGATGTTTTTTAACATATTTGCGAGGAAAACACATTTTCTGAAAATGACTGCGTGTTTTTGTTGTTTTTCTAGTGTATAATTTTTGGTAAGCCAACATATTTTTCTTTGGACTTAGATGGTAATAGGCTGTCAATAACATTTTGTGCTTCAATTATTATTTTCGGTGGTGTAGACTGAAGTTTAGTTCTTCATTACTAAAACTAGACATATTTATTTTTAAACTTTCAAAGTAATTATTGAACAAGAAGCCGCTGTTTGAATCGACAAAATATAGGTATGTGAAACGTAGGAAGTCTTTCCATCAAACCCCTTGGGTGTCGTAAATGGCGACTAACGGACTAAAGACTGCACATACATCCTACAGCATAAAGCGGCGATGGGCTCATAAAAATAATACTACCAACCCCTTTCTTCCCTTGGGTGTCGTAAAAGGCGACTAACGGACTAAAGACTGCACATACATCCAACAGCATAGAGCGGCGATGGGCTCATCAAAATAATACTACCAACCCCTCTCTTTCCTTCGGTGTCGTAAAAGGCGACTAACGGACTAAAGACTGCACATTCATTCAACAGCATAGAACGGCAATGGGCTCATCAAAATAATACTGCCAACCCCTTTCTTCCCTTCGGTGTCGTAAAAGGCGACTAACGGACTAAAGACTGCACATACATTCAACAGCATAGAACGGCGATGGGCTCATCAAAATAATACTACCAAACCCCTCCTTTCTCTTAGGCGTCGTAAAAGGCGACTAACGGACTAAAGACTGCACATACATTTAACAGCATAGAGCGGTGATTGGCTCTTCAAAATAATAATAGGTACCCACCCCTTTTTTTCTTGGGTGTCGTAAAAGCGACTAACGGGCTAAAGGCTCACCATCTAAGCACGTGTGCAGACTGTGCAGTTGTTTCTTGCTGAAGCGTGGACTGTGTGAGCGTGGTCTGTGTTTCCCATAGATGCAAATTATCACTAATTTTACATTACCGCACTAGTGTGTTATTACTAATTTTACATTACCGCACTAGTGTGTAATAAGCTACATTACGATGCTGAAATCGGTGTAATAAGAGCCACTTTACGAGCAAATGTGTTATAAAAGGGTTTACGCATTTCGGTTTTCCATACAAACTTCCAAGTCATAATTTTTAAAAATCAATAAGGCAATTTTAATGAAACTTTGCATGCTAAAGTAATACACAGGGATCTAAAAAGTTTGTTGAAAACATTTTTAAAAAACGTTATTTTGGCTGAGTTATTGCGATTTTTAACTTTCTATAGTGGACTTTAAATCGAAATGCGTAAACCCTCTTAATGCTAAAAAAATAAACATACAGACGTAGAAAATCTCTTTCTTTAACCGATGCTGAAAAAACATAAAAATTGGTCCAGTTCTGAAGGAGGAAACAGGGGACTACGAAACGTCATTTTTCTGTGTTTTGTATGAGAATTTTGCATGCCACTTCCACGTAGTGTTTCATCTTAACTGAGATGGTTTTTGTTTGTATTTTGCAGATAATTTTTGTTTGCGCCAACGCAACGACCAATCACTGCCGCCCCTTCGACGGCCAATGAGAGGCGAGCGGACTGCCACCGCGAAGCGCGCGCCGCATCGCCCGCGCCGCGGCGTTAGCAGTGTGTTACCGACCTTCAGAGCAAACCCACGCGCGCCGCGCATCCGAACCGCGCATCTGAACTCAGCCCAAACGCCTTCGCCCTATGTGAAGTGTACAGTGACACAGAGCTAGTGCTATCAGCTCACCCCTAACGCCCTCGACCAGTGAAACAAGTGAAGTGTGTGTGTGCTACCGCCCTCAGCAGCGAAAGCCCGCTGCATCGCGCGTACCTACCGCGATCCCATACAGCTGCTCCCGGTAAGTCCCCCTTCCTTCAGCATTCCTGCCTTCAGCCTTTAACCTCGTCGTATGTTGCACGCGCTTCACGCGGCAACAATTTTTTTTAAATAACTGAACTATGATGATTTTTTGTCAAAAAACCGGTTTTCGTACGCTGACATAAGTAACGCTGGCTAAAACTTAAGAGATATGTACATCAACACAATGTAAGTAGGTACTTACCAGAAAGTTATAGATCTCAAAAATTCCTACAGAAAAGTCCTTGTTAGTATGTCTCTATCTCTTAAGATTCACTAACAAAAACCAATTTCATCTATTCTAGATTTGTTAAAAACGATAGGATAAGTGCGAAGCTATTTTCTCCTATTTAAGTATTATTAATCCATATACAGATAAATATGTTAGTTACCTTGGGAATTTAATATTGATTAAAATTGTCCTTTGTGTAAATCCATTAAAATAAATAATTCAAAAGATATTATCTATTCCAAATTACGTGCAACCATAAAATTAGCTAGCAGCGGAACTGGTGGTTGGACAGCACGCGCGCCAAAGGCCGCGCTCTCTTTTGTTTATTGATTGAGAAGGTATAGGTAAAACCTTAGATTAATGATTGGTCTTCATCTAAGGGTAAAACACATGAAATATTTTTTATTAGTTTTTTTAATAACATCTGATAACTCTGTTTTGCGTGGCAAATATTATAAATAAGTTACAAAAATAAAAACAATTTCGACAAATTGTAATCTGTATCATTTATTATTATTATCACGAACGCTGACCTTGACTGAGTTTTAACCGTTTTAACTCATAATCATAAATCGAATGAAAACGTATTTAGCGGTGCTTGTGCATAACGCACTAGTGGCATTGTAAAAATAAACTGTGGTGGTAGTTTATTATCAAGCCAACAGATGCCGCTGTACTGTTTGTGGCAATTCCTACATCGCGGTATAGAGATTTTTCGCAGTGCAATGACTACCGTTGCCAACCGTCATTACAGCAGGGCTTTACTCCACAGCGTTGTTCCTGATATGACAATTGCCGTAAGATACGGCATTCTGGTATCTTAGGCATCGAAAATACGGTATACGGCAGCTATGTCATTACCGTATTAAAATATACGGCAATATGCGCATGAAGGAAAAATGCTACTAGTGGTAAACCAATTACTAACCATTGTATGTAATTGTAATTAACTCACAGAACAAGGAACAAGGATTAATGTAGGCCCACCTTATTTAAAATCTCAATAAAAAATATGTTTTAAAGGTTTGACACAAACAACTATTTGTAATGATGTAATGTTTTATTATCCGTGTAAAAATATTCAAAAAATTATAATTTTCTTATTAAAAACTACATTTAATAAGGTTTTTTAAAAACAATGTAGAGTGGGCATTAAAAGCACAGTCCCTTACTAAGGCCCGTTTATGATTAACTGTTACTAAAAATCTACCTATTATTTCAAATAATAATTTACAAATCACGTTAAGCAGTCTCACATATAAGTTATTCAACCTATATTTTTAAGATATAATAAAAAAATGAACACTGGCTCTTGACCCATGTACGATTAACAAAAATAGTCATAAAAGTAAAATTCTGCCCTAAATCAATAAAAAAAACAATTATTTTTGATGACAAAACCAAAACTCTAAGCACTATTAATTCAAGAATCTAAATATTAATAAGTATACAAAATATGAAATCCGAGTTCAAATCAGCTACACGATATTGTGTCTATTTTAAAATACCTTCAGTAGTTTGGCATGAAAAAGAAATAAATTAAACAAACCAATTTCGTTTTATTTATACTTTAGTATTTATTTATTTACAATCCAAGCGCATTTGCCATTTTAATAGATTTAGTAAAGCCCATAGGCCTTACTATGTAGGCCCGAGCCATACTACGGATTTTTCATAGTGGCTGAAAAATTAACATAAAATCACAAATAACTAAATAATCGGTAAACATACCATTGCATTCTAATTTTCCAATAATTATTATACAATATGATGATAGATTCACTCGAAAACTAACGCTATTTATGGAAAAAATTGCAAAAACAATCACAAGTTGTAACAAAATGGCGGCGCGGAAGTTATTTGGCGCTATTGCACATTTAATATAGGGCCAAGGTGAATGTGGGCGCGAAATTTCGAATGTTTTAGGCAGTGGCATGGCATGTGCGCCTTCGTAGGGGCCGGGCTTTCGTATGTGCTAGTACCTCAGAACTAAAAACATTAGCTTATTTTGCTTTAAATGTATTATGTTAGCCACACTCGAACGCAGACTGCAAACGTATTCTTCAGTGAAGTAAATAATAATATAAACGAGACTTCGAAAAAAATAATGACTCCAATTAATGGAACTCTTCTAGCCAGACCCAATCACGGTAATTGTACACAACTTCAAATGCCACACAAAATGTTTCGTAAATGATAGATAAATAACAATACGAACTAAATGCGACAGAATCAGATGAAAGTTAAACAAAATTTTTTTTACCAGAAACTATTCAAGATATTATTATTTAACTATATGGTGAAGAATAAAATGAGTAGTTTACAAGTAGTCCGCGCATAGAAGTATACATCACTTGAATTTTTTTATTTAAATCTTCTAAATAAACATTTTGTGCAATACGGCAATTTTTTAAGATTTCTCTAAAAATACGGCAATTATTAAATTAGAATACGGCAACTCTAAATTTGTCAGGAACAACACTGTTACTTCATAGGATCATTTCTATAGTAAGCTCTTCGCTAGACCTTTACAACATGTGAGGTTCCATCAGCCGCGATGAGGAGATGTGGCGCGGTGTCCTGAGCTTGTGATTGGCGACGATTGTTAATCACCAGCCTTCGATGATCGTTCGCTCTTCATTTCGATGAAGGGGGTGGGACACTGTTGCTGTCTGAGTGGTTGGTTTGTCTTTCTTAAACTTTATTTCTTTAAAATCATAGTTTTGTGTTAGTAAATTCTGGTCTAGGGATGATCGATGTTATTAACTACTTAACATCGATGTTCGAAAACAACGATTTTTTTGGATGCTGCGAAAATACCTAAACGAAACTGTAACATTTACATTTTATGCCGCGACCGCACGCTTGCCAAACCTCGGCAAGCCGTCACAAATTCAAACGTGTGGATAGAGCGTTTGGCTTGGTTTGCAAGACAATCACAAATCCAAGCCTCGTCCGCACGCTTGCCACTTGCCGCAAACTCCAAACGTTTGGATTGATTTGGGAAAACAAACGTCGCCATCCACACGCTTGCGATTGCGAGTGCGTTAGTTGGTTCTGAAGAGGCAAGCATGACGGACATGAATGTTGTTGTGTCGGCCATGACATTTGGCGTTACTTACTTATTTTTACAAATATGTTGGTGGCATGATATGGCAAAAAAGATGGTGGATGTTAAAAATCATAAAAACCGTACTAAGTAATTATTTAAGAATAGGAAGATACTTATATATTTTATTTAACAATTGATTAGATTATCAAAATAATACTACCAACCCCTTTCTTCCCTTGGGCGTCGTAATAGGCGACTAACGGACTAAAGACTGCACAAACATCCAACGATCGCTCGGTTAAGGACAGATTCTGTTTGGGACAGATTAGGTTTACGTCAGATTCTGTTTAGGACAGATTCGTGAGTGCGTTAGTTGGTTCTGAAGAGGCAAGCATGACGGACATGGATGTTGTTGTGTCGGCCATGACATTTGGCGTTACTTACTTATTTTTATTACAAATATGTTGGTGGCATGATATGGCAAAAAAGATGGTGGATGTTAAAAATCATAAAAACCGTACTAAGTAATTATTTTAGAATAGGAAGGTACTTATATATTTTATTTAACAATTGATTAGATTATCAAAATAATACTACCAACCCCTTTCTTCCCTTGGGTGTCGTAATAGGCGACTAACGGACTAAAGACTGCACAAACATCCAACGATCGCTCGGTTAAGGACAGATTCTGTTTGGGACAGATTAGGTTTACGTCAGATTCTGTTTAGGACAGATTCGTTTTAAGACAGGAATACAATTGAGTACAAAAGCGGCGATGGGCTCATAAAAATAATACTACCAACCCCTCTTTTCTCTTCGGTGCCGTAAAAGGCGACTAACAGACTAAAGACTGCACATACAATAACAGCATAGAGCGGCGATGGGCTCATAAAAATAATGCAACTAACCCCTCTTTTCTTCGGTGTCATAAAATGCGACTAACGGACTAAAGACTGCACATACATCCAACATTTTTTTTTTCTCCGTGCGGTGACGGAGAAAGAATACCAATCGCCGCCCCTCTCTCCGTCCGGTGGGTGTCGTAAGAAGCGACTAACGGACTCTTTCGAGTGATGATCTGCTCCACTGGTGGTAGGGCTTGACCCGTCTGGTTGGTGACCACCGTACGCATGGTGTAAAACCCGTCAAGTGACTGCTTTTCGGTCGCGTTTCGGGATCAGCCAGCGTATAACCAGAGCTCGAGAGGATGATGCTGCGATGTATTTGGTCTGTGGAGGCTTCCGTCAAACCATTGCCTGGAGGACTTCGTTAACCTGCCGACCAGGGAGACCCGTAGAAACGGTTGTCCCGCTGGCCGCCCGTGGCACAGTACAGGGGCCCAAGCGAGCCTAACCAGCTCGTGAGGCTGCCTCACCATGCCACGCATAATCTCGGGGTGGTCCGTCGTGCCGGTTGGTGACCGGAAGGTGGGGTCCCGGCGGCCATTCCCGGGGGGGTTCGGGGGCCCTTCCGTTCGGCAGGTTAATAATACTCGTCTGTGGGCAAATTCCTGGGGAAACAGGCCACCACACTTTGACCATTCGCATCGCGGCATCATTTACTCGATTCACGCCTCTCTCTTTCCACTCCTAAAATGACAGCGCCTAACAACAAAACTGGTACTACAGCGGTGCACACCCCCACCACAACCTTACCGTTTGAGGTGGAGTTCGCTAACATCCGCGGACTCCATGCAAACCTCAATGCCGTCCACCACCATCTCGAGACGGCACGGCCAGCAATGTTGTTCCTGACGGAGACGCAAATAATCCGCCCAGCTGACACCACCTAACTGAACTATTCCGGCTTTGTGCTTGAAGAATCCTTCAAAGCCAAAGCCGGAGTTTGCTTATTCGTTCGGGCGGATGTTTGCTGTCGCCGTCTGCGCTGTCTGGAGGACCCTTCCTTCTCCCTCCTAGTGGTACACGTCGACTTAGGCTCTCATTGCTGTGTCTACGTCTGCGTCTACCGATCCCATAACGGCGACATGGAGACAACTCGACTAATTGAACATCTTAGTCGGGTAGCAGATGATGCGCAGGAGCGGTTTCCATCGGCGGAACTGAGGGCCTAGTCAATTGGCAAACAAATTAAACGCTACGAAATCATCGCTACGATAAACCGAATGTATGGGATTGACATAGGCAAAAGTTACCTACGACGTAAAATTTACGCTAAAATAGACCCAATTGACAGTTTGACAAGCCAAGAATCGCTAATCTAGCGATCACTCAAACATTGAAGATAAAAATTCACACAAAATGGCGATTGTTTGATCAGCTGATGAAGGAAGAGTTGTGTTATGTTGAAAGTTTTGTTTAAAATGCTCTTTTTAGGGCTATTGTGGACTGCAATAATCAAGTGCTCAGGCGCTAAGGAAGAAATGTTTCCCTACGTTGCTTGGAGCAAATTAACGAAATTCCGAGTTTGTTGTACTTGTGAATAGTTCTCGGAGTTCTCGTTTACGAACTTTTGAATATCTAACTAAGGTCTGCCGTTAATTGCGTGCTGATATAGTTGTTGCGATGTGAGTGACCAAATAAATGTGTGTCATGCAACATTTTTCGCAACGAAGAGCAAGTCGCTGCATAACAATTTGTAGGGGCTCTCAAACCATACACACATTTTGGCCAAATAAATCCACCTAAGTACTTTTAATCATGACAAGAAAGGTCAAGAATAAGACAACAGTAAGGGACTTTCTGTATAAATATTAAATGTAACCTATCCATAATGTCCATTTATCAATTTATAACTTAGATTGCCTATTTGTTTTACAGGTTCCAATGAAGATTTAATTTGCCAGGTAGCTTATAGTATTAAATCAACGCTCTAAGTGTAGTAAGGTTTACCTATTGACTATACCCTATGGATCTTATACAGACAAGCATCTTTCATAATAGGAAAAGATATCAGTCCTTATGTTCAAACGGTAAGTTTTAATAAATAAATTATTACCTACTTAATAAAGGTAAGTATTATGCCTATTATTATATTGGGATTTACCAGGAAATGTCAGTTTTGTTAAAATTGCTAGAATAAAGAGTATTGACATAAAGATAAAACTATTTTATGTGGTTTTGCAGATTTGAGACGACCGACGATTCAAAAATCTTAAATGTTACCTCATAATTTGGAGGATGGACTTCCTCAGAATGGTGAACAAACATAGTTATTTGGTAAAAACAATATCAAGCAATTTTGTATAATACATAGGTACTTACCTACTAACTTTTTAACTATGATAATTTTCTATAATCAATAGTCAAAATATATTTATTCAATAAACTCAATTAATAAGTACTTTGAAACGTCCAAATATTTTTTAACTTACCACTCATTCAGGACATCATTTTTTAACTGTGGCAAAGAACGGGCGCAAGAAACCACAGCGCACAGAAGCAACGACATTTACAAAAAATACATACATATTATTTGTCGTTACCAGGTCACAAAATACAAAATATGAATTTGAATGTAAATAGTTTAATTAAATATGGTGCTCTATATAAATTAATTATAGGCAATTAGAAATAGCTGTTGGAGTAGGTACTTGGAGCATTTCAGACCCAAGCTATTTTGTCTTCTGTATAATCCGACACTTTATAATAAGCTTTTTTATAAAGCTTTTCTTTGATTTTGATTTTAAATTTATCAAGATCTAATTTCTGAATATCATTTGGTACTTTGTTGTATAATCGTACACACAGACCCTTAAAAGAATTATTTATTTTATGGAGCCTAGTATAAGGCACTGCTAATTTGTTCTTACTTCTAGTATTTAATTTGTGAATATCACTGTTTTTTGAAAACATTTCAATATTTTTATGAACATCACAAGATTTTCATAAATATATTGTGATGCAACTGTCATTATACTTATATCCTTAAATCTCTCTCTGAGAGAGTATACGTAAGTATATTGTTCTAATTTCTTAGGAGATTCTGGATACCTTCAAAGAGCATGGTTAATGATAATAACAACAATATTTAATGCTGCATCAGGCTCACAAGAAAGGAGGGGTGTGTACCACATGTCATATCCAACAATGAAACTGCATCGAACATGGCTTTGGCATCATTGAATTTAGTTATTTACATGATTTTTTTGTGGAGCTCTAATGTTGACAACGTTTTTATTCTACAAAAAGGAGCCGTCTGTGCCATAAATATATTTAATCCATAAAATAGTGATTTGGTTTATATGATGGGGAAAAATTAAGTATAAAGTTAATTTAGTTCTAAGTTTATTGTACTTTATTAAAAAGATTTACTTAGGTAGGTACAAAAAAAACAGTACCTTCTTATACACACAATTGGCATTTATTTTTATAGTTACATATAGTTTTAATGTCAATAAGAGAAATTGAAGCCTCATATTTAATAAACTTTGACTTTGAGAGAGTTAGGTAAGGATATAAGAATATATTAAGAAATACAACATTAATGTTATTTTTTACTTGATATTTAATTTTACTTGCAGTAGGTACCTATAGAAAATGTTTAAGTACCTACTTATATCAATTTCTACTAGTCATAACATTAAGCTATTGAAGTTGTACTTGATTCATTATCAACATACAAAGGTAATTATATGTATAAACTTGCAATATTACTATCCGATTATTAATTCTGGTGGGTTCTATTGTGTTTGTTATAATATTGTTTTTTCTTTAAATAGGTGGCTTAACATAAGGTGGCTTGTTATACATATAATACAAATTAAGTTCCTTATCTAGCATACTCTGTAATAGTTTAGTTATTATCAATTTGGCGATTGTGAAGTAATCGATTGTAATTGTTGCTTGAGTTTGTAATGTTACTATCATATTTTTATTTGTGTGAATCTGTAAATGGTTTGCTGTTTCACATTTTCAGTGTTATACTTTTTATAGAACTGTCGATTCACCTGTGAATATAAAATAAATAAATAAATAAAATTAATTGTTTTTAATTATTTTTGGTAAATGTATACTACCTACTAACTTTTTATCTATGACAATTTTCTATAAGTAAGTATATTGTTCTAATTTCTTAGGAGATTCTGGATACCTTCAAAAAGCATGGTTAATCATAATAACACCAATATTTAATGCTGCATCAGGTTCACAATAAAGAAGGGATGTGTACCACATGTCGTATCCAACAATGAAACTGCATTAAACATGGCTTAAAGTTGTACTTGATTCATTATCAACATACTAGGGTAATTATATAAAATTAATTGTTATAATTTTAAAACAATTAATTTTGGTAAATTTATAAATAATCCTATGTTTTATTTCGAAATATTATCAACCAACTCATAATTAATGGCAGTGAAATAAATAATGTAAAATAAATAAATATTTTAACTGGTCGCGTAGAGACCACGATCATGTCATTGTGTCTGTGAAGACGTATATTTAATAAATGATTTGACTTTTATTTTCAATTATTTTTTCAATAAGTAACAATGAAGCAATCCTATATTAAGGCGATGTTGTCTTCATCGTCATCCTATGAACGTCCTGAACGTTCCCACATGAACGACAGCACCAAGGCAGACTGGGCTATAACAGGCTAAGCCCTGAGCCAATACAACCGCAGTGTGCTTTACGTGCCTTCCGAAGCACGGAGGAGCTCGAGACGCTTTTTATTTGGTTACCCATCCTTTAATTCGGTAATGTGAAAGTTGCGTAACTAACTGGCAAGATCACAAACCGGGGCGCCGCGAGCGGGGACTTTTTGCATTAGTTGAACCTCTAGCATTACCTTTCAAGTAATAGTAAGTACATTGCTTCGCTAGTTTGCATATTTTAAAATTAGTTTTAAGTTGGAATGTTTTTAATTTTATTTTATTTAGGACAATAATCAATTAGAAAAGTAATGTGATAGGTGTTGTAGTTAGACAATTAAACCCGAAAGCCTAAGCCGCTACGCCATAGAGTTACTTTAGGCGATGTACTCATACAAGATGCAAACGTTTTAATCACTACCTAGTGGGTACTCGCATCTAAGATCAAACTGTTTAAATGTTCGCGCGGTTTGTAACATTTAGTGTTATCACTTATTTCATTACAGACGGACGTCAAGTTGTTAATATTTGAGAAATTCTTGGCAGCAAGCGTTTGCTTGTGGTCTTTAGTCTTAATTTATTTATATTATAAGCTGTAAAATGGGTTTGGTCTCCTATCAATGTCATATTATGGTAGGTAAGTCATAAGTACTTATTTACAAACGTGCTTGCCTGGCGAACTTCCGGCGAAAAAAGCGATTGATTCATTTTTCAAATTGTCTCAAGGAGTCTACCCGAATTTCTTAGTAAAGTGACATTCAATTCACTAAAACTCAAAAGGATCGGTGTGGTTACTACCTATTTATTAATCTTACATAAGCGTTAGATTATCATCAAACAAAAAAATACTAAGACAAGCCTGTATGTTCTATATCCCTTAGCTTATCGATATCGATGTAGCCTAGCGAATTTGATGAGCGATTTTGACGCTGTCATGACATGACACCGGTCGAGCTTTTGGCAGTTGACTAGGCCCTCTGGTGTTTTTGGGGGACTTCAACGCCCACCATGAGTTGTGGTTAGGTTCCTCCAAAACAGACCATGCTGGTAGAACTGCCCACGCATTCGCTCTCACGCATGACCTGACGCAACTGGTGAACCAGCCCACCAGGATCCCAGACATAGTTGGCCATGCGCCCTCCTTACTCGACCTTCTGCTGACGAGTCGCCCTGCTGGATACCGGGTGGAGATTCGAGCTCCTTTAGGTTCCTCGGATCACTGCTTGATATCCAGCACAGTGCCCTTGGCATCGCGCCCGCCAACAGCGGTTTCGAAACGCCAGATTTGGCACCACGCGTCGGCAGACTGGGACGGGATGCGGGAGTATTTTGCATCCGTCCCTTGGAGGCAGCGCTGCTTTAGTGGGAAGGACCCGACCGCTAGCGCCACTGCCGTTGCTGATGAGATAGTATTAGGAATGGAATACTATATTCCACACTCCTATGTCATCAGCAAAGGCAGACAAAACCGCTGGTTCAATCGCGAGTGTGCCAGCGCTGTTGAGAGCAAACAGACGGCATACCGCGCTTGGATCAGAGGTAAAGCTCATGGGGCTCCCGAAACTCGCTCGCTAAAAGCAGCCTATAATAATGCCACCAAGTCGTGTAAGAGGGCCTACATTAGAGCGGATGCCCAGCGCGTTGCACGAGTAGGCCAAGAACTCCTGACGCATCCTACGGGCAGCCGTAGCTACTGGCGTCTGGCCAAAGCCGTGCAATCCAACTTCTGCCAACCCTCGCTGCCACCACTGAGATGTCTTGACGGAATTTTAGCTCACAAGCCGCAGGAAAAGGTCGATCTCCTGGCCAAACTCTTTGCGGCTAACTCCCGGATCGATGACTTTGATGCACAGCCACCCTCAATTCCTCACTGTGGCCACACAATGTCTGATATTAAAATCAGGCAGTGTGATGTCCGTGCGGAAATGCAGTCAATCGATGTCCGGAAAGCTAACGGTCCTGATGGCATCCCAGCAATAGTCCTGAAAATGTGTGCAGCGGAGTTGTCCCCTGTGTTAACGCGTCTGTACCGTCTCTCGCTCTCTTCGGGTTGTGTGCCAGAATCTTGGAGAGAAGCTAATGTGCAACCGATCCCTAAAAAAGGAGATCGGTCAGATCCGACTAATTACCGCCCTATAGCCTTAACTTCAGTGTCGTGTAAGATCCTAGAACGAATATTGAACAAACAGCTTATTCGATACCTAGAAGATCACTCCCTAATTCACGATCGTCAATATGGGTTTCGGCCAAAACGGTCAACGGGTGATCTTCTAGCGTACGTCACACATCTCTGGGGTGAGGCTATTGACAAGCGTGGCGAGTCACTGGCAGTTAGCCTTAACATAGCCAAGGCTTTTGATCGGGTCTGGCACAAAGCTCTTCTCTCCAAGCTCCCGGCATACGGGTTGCCCGCTCAGTTCTGTACCTGGATTGCCAGCTTCCTGCATGAGCGTAGAATCCGTGTCCTTTCGGATGGATGCTCTTCGCGGTTCATTTCAGTGAACGCTGGTGTTCCTCAAGGCTCCGTTCTATCCCCCACGCTGTTCCTTCTGCATATCAATGACATGCTTCCTCTTGGAAACATTCATTGCTATGCAGATGATAGCACAGTGCATGGTGGATATAACGGGCACCCAACGGCTGGGCGGGTAGACACCGAAATGAAGCGAGCAAATCTTGTCATTGAGCTCGATCGGATGTTGGACCTCATTTCTAAATGGGGCTCCGACAATCTGGTGGAGTTCAATGCCAAGAAAACACAGGTGTGCGCGTTCACAGCGAAAAAGTCGCCATTCCTTCCCCTTCCCTCTCTTCAGGGTACATCTCTAGGCCTGCAGAGCAGTATTAACATGCTCGGTATGGATATCCGCTGCGATCTGAACCAAAAGGACTACATCGAAACCGTGATTAAAAATGCCTCACGTAAACTCGGTGTCCTGAACAAGGTGCGGCGATTCTTCACGCCTGATCAGTTGTGTCTATTATACAAGACACAGGTGCGGTCTTGCGTGGAGTATTGCTCTCACCTTTGGGACGGCTCCGCAAAGTACCTTCTCGATGCCTTGGACAGATTGCAGCGCCGCGCTGTGCGCATTATCGGCAATGCAGAGGTCACTAAAACTCTCGAGCCTTTGCAATTGCGTAGAGATATTGCGTCACTCAGCGTCTTTTACCGTTTATACCATGGCGAGTGCTCTGAAGAACTCTTTGACCTCATCCCTCCTTCTCCCTTCCTTCATAGGAGTACGCGTGCTGCTCTGCGGAGTCACCAATTTACAGTCTCTAACATTCCATCTCGCACAAAGAAATTTGGTGACTCGTTTCTTTGCCGCACTTCCAAAAGATGGAATAGTCTACCAGCACACGTATTCCCTCCTACCTATGACATAGGGTCCTTCAAACGAGGCGTGAAGAAGCACTTTGTGGGCCGGCAGAGTGAGGATGACTGATGCTACGTCTCCTACGCTGCACCAGTTGTCCTCGCGCCTGGACCTCATTTCCACTTATCATCAGGTGGAGTGGGGTCATTTGCCGGGCTTAGTATAAAAAAAAAAAAAAAAAAAACAGCATAGAGCGGCGACGTACTCCTCAAAATAACACTACCAACCCCTTCCTTCTCTTCAGCGTCGTAAAAGGCGACTAATGGACTAAATACTGCATGTTCGGAACAAAATGGCCACTTACGGCTGGCAACCTTTTGTGTTAGTTTTAATTTGTTTTTGACACGTTGGATTTTTGGTTAGTAATTTAATTGGTTTAATAACTTGGTATTGGTGATTTGATGTAGGGCACATAAACAGTAAATTCGGCGGACCGTAATCACAATAAACAGTGAAAACAATAAGTTAAAATCAGTGATTTGTTGGTTGACCCGTACACGTGTCGTGGCGGGCTAAGTGATTGGTGCAGTGGTACGTATTTCTCTGGGGTTTATCAGTATTGAGGGGTAGGCGAGGGACGCTTAGGGCCTTCCACCCACCACAGCAGCCAGAGCAGTCGCCGGGAAGGCGAGCTACCACCACCACGACAGCAGCCCGAAGCCAGCCGGCGCGGCGGACTGCGGCCGAGCGGAAACGAGGCGTCGGGACGCGCAGCCACCGTCTTCATAGTACGTAAATTAGTTTATATACATAATAATTTAGCATAGATTTAAGTAAAAAGGTAGCAGAGATTCACTTTAAGGAAGTCAGTTGATGTAGACTCTCTATATCAAACACTGCACATACATCCAACAGCATAGAGCGGTGATGTACTCCTCAAAATAATACTATAAACCTCTCTGTTCCTGTTGATAGTGATAGAAAGTAATATATTAAAGAAACTTAGTAACAAATTAACAATGCTAAGTCTAAAATGATTAATGATAGTGAGTAAGCGCGGCGCTCTTGATGGCTAATTGCAAACTGAACTTGTGAAATATGTAAAATTATAATACGCGTTAATGAGGTCAATTGAAATCTGCCGAATTGTCAATAATAAAATACAATGTACGTTGCGTGCTCGTACATCTTCCCGGGGAGAGAATGAGGATTAGTCTGATGAGTGATGATAAAAATCTTATTGAATAAGTACAACGTGAAGGGCATTGTTTATAAAGCTAACATGCACGAAATGATTTGATTAGCTTCATGATTTTATAAACTAGGTGAAATAATGACAACTTTATGTTATACCTCGGCGTCAAAAAAATCGCACCTCTTAGAAAATCACTTTCAAATGTCATTTACTCTTGATATGCACATGCAGTCGCATTAATTATGATTTTATTTACAAGGTTACTTAATTAACTTAATAAAAAACATTACTTTTCATTATCAAATAAAACCTAATGCAACAAATAAAGTGTCACAAAAATTCGATGCAAATTTTGCTACCCGTGAGAGTTGCTAGTTGCGCTTCCTTTGTGGGTATAAAACGGTCAACACGGGTTCAATGTGGGTCATTCGCTATTCAACCGTTGAAGAGGACACACGCACAGATTTTGATGGATACCACAGCTGATAAAGCCGCTCAAGTGGTTGCACTACTGCAATCAGGGGTGCGGCAGTGTGATGTCGCCCGGCAACTGAACCTGAGCCGTTATTCCGTTCGAAGAGTGTACCAGCGCTTCATAGAGACCGGTGGCTATATCCGCAGACACGGTTCGGGTAGACGTCGCTGCACTTCGGAAAGAGACGACCGGTTCGTTGTGTCGAACTCTTTGAGAAATCGTTTCTCCAACGCTGTTGAGTTGCAACAGCAGCTCCAGGCAGTTCGCAGACGCACCGTAAGCGTATCTACGGTTAGAAGAAGATTGAAGGAGAAGAAGATAGCGGCCCACAGAGCTGCTACGGGTCCAAAATTGACTGCAGCGCATCGGCGAGCCCGCTTGCAGTTTGCTCGTGACCACGTCGATTGGACCCTTGAGCAGTGGAGAGCTGTTCTCTTCTCAGACGAGACGCGAGTGTGTCTTTTCTGCAACGACCGACGGAGAAGAGTATACCGGAGGCAGGGTGAACGTTTCGCCCAAGCCTGCATCCAGGAGACGGTGGAATATGGTGGCGGATCCTGCATGTTCTGGGGCGGTATGTCTGCTGCCGGCAAAACCGACCTTGTCTGCGTCTCCCGGACTGGAGGTGCTCGCGGACAAGGGTCGCTGACTGCTCGCCGCTATGTCACTGAGGTCCTGGAAGTGCATGTGGTCCCCTTTGCCGAATCTTTTGGCGAGGGGTTCACATTAATGCACGACAACGCTCGCGCTCACACTGCAGGCATCGTGAGCGACTTCTTGCAGAGGTCCCAAATCTCTGTGATGCAGTGGCCAGCGCGAAGTCCGGATCTGAATCCTATAGAGCACCTCTGGGACCATCTTAAACGTAAGGTTCGATCTCGGGATCCAGCTCCTTCGACTCTACAGGAGCTCCAAGACGCGGTGATTGAAGAATGGGGGCTTATCCCTCAAGAAGAGCTCCTGAAGTTGGTGAGGTCCATGAGGGACCGTATGGAAGCCGTGATCAGGGCAAGGGGGGGTAACACTAGATTTTAAGTTAATTTTAAGACACTTTTTGTACATTTTTCTTTGTAAATTATCTGTTGTTAATTAGGACTTAATTAAGGATTTTTATTATTTTATTAATTTTAATGTTGTTTGTATAATTATAATTAAACAGAAAGTTAAATTTAATTGTTTTTTGATACTCCTTTTTGTTACCTTTCTAATGATACCCAACACTATCCTCTACATAAGGTTTAAGAATTTTTAAAGATGATTTTTAAAAGGTGCGATTTTTTTGACGCCGAGTGTATTAATTCTAAACATTAGAGTTCGAGATAGAAAACACCGATCGAAGCACGGGCGAGGTGCTTTTATTCGATTTAGTCAGTCGCGCACTTTGCTTCGAAAGCTCATTTAATTCAAACATGTTACACTTATTGCCCATTTCACTCTCACTGCACTGATTTCTGTTGCTGGGACGAGGGGCTGCATATATGGGCTCGGGCCCAGCCGATGACGTCGCCGCCGTTGTGCTGGCCGTAGCAAACGCGGGAGCGGGCTGCGCTGGCACGGCCTGCGCGGCCGCTGGCGCCAGCGCTGCCTGCGCCCGCCCACGCCTGCATCGCCGCCACATCAGCGCGGCTGCGCACACTGCGACCACCGTGAACATTACGTAGATGGCAGCATAATGGTGGATATCATGATAACACCAAAAGACACCTTCTCTGATAAGGGCTCATTCTGTTTCATGAGATCTATTTGTTGCTTGATCTTAAGTAACTGATCATAGTTTAAATTGTCAGAGTCATTATCCGGTATAGGTGGCTCGGGTAAAGATATGTTTATGATATGATTAATAGATGAGATCTCTGGAGCTTCGATAACAGAACTTATACTCAATTTATTCACTTGTTGACTATGTGAATAAACTAAGAAATCAGCTGACTTTATAATGCAGCCTTGATCTACTGTTTAGGCCAGCTCGGGTCATTTGCACTGCGGTAATCTGATCCCCGCAGAGTAGCTTCAATTGACACCGGTCACAACACGAATAAAAATAAGTATTTATTCTATTCAATGCTTTCCATTTGTTGTCGCACTCGTTTGATACAGTTTTACATAATCTTAATTTTGAATGAATTTCACATAGACTTTCGTCATCTTTAATCTTGTAAATCGGCTTATTGAGATAGCATAAAATTACCTTAGGGTCTCTTTGTAAACAAGAGTCTAAATTCTTTTCTGTAAAAGGTATATACGCATCTTTCTTTATATTGATTGCGACGAAGTCTGCGATGGGGACTACGCTTGTTTGTTTGTTGTTGCTCTTAATGTTAGGAATTGGAATTAAATTCAAAATCTCGAATATGTCCCTTGTAATCAGTGGGATTTTGATTTCGAATATTACGTATTTGCCGGTCACACGTGTTCTTATTTTTAGTAAATGATAAATTTCATACATTGCATAATTGTCGACGGGCAGTGCTAAGTCTTTTGGGAGCTGACTGGCGATGATGTTCAACTCATCCTTCAGCTGTTTAGGTGTTAACAAATGGAAGTTTAGTTTTCCATACATGTTGCTGATAGCATCCAATAGTGTTGATGGACAGTTTTAAGACTTGATAAGACATTGTTTGCCATAATTGCTGTACTGATAAACTCGTTGGTCAGGGACGTATTCTGTAATTCTAATTTCAATTGGTTCACTTTCATCTCTAAGACATTTATTTTGTTGTTCACAATTTTATGATGTTTGTTAAATATTTCTCCGGTACGATTTAGGAGGTTTAATTCAGCTTCCACCACGGATGTCTGATTACGCCAAAGAGATGCCAGGTGTTTCTGATTGTCTTTGATTAGTTGTATGTCTTGTTCATACTTCTCAGCAAAATGCGAATCCAGGACTCCGAATAAGCTATTGGCGATGTTTCCGACTCCGTCGATCAATCCGCGCCGCCGACGCGTGCCCGTCTTCGGATCCGCTTTCATGGATAAAATGTTGTTATAATATTGCAGTTCTGAGTATTCGTGCCTTAACTGTAATACGATACCGTCGCAGTGTGATATTTCTTTTATATTTAAACATAAATGATCTAAATAACTGATATATTTTAGAAACGCCGTATTACCTTCTTGATAAGGAGTCGTATCATGGTAGACAACGAGGCGCCACTCGTCTCGTATTATGTGCATGTTTATCACTGTGTCGAAATACATAGTAGTGTTTTGTAGCGGTGTTACATTGTATGCGCAATGTGTTGTACTGATAAGCGTCATAATAAATAATAGCAATGATATAGCCATAGAAGTAAAGGAATAAGGCTTTCTTTTACTTGATGAAAAACTTGAACGGCTGATAGTTTCTTCTTTACTTTCTACCCCTGCTGGTATAGCGTCTTGCTGTTGGATTATGGGTTCTTGATTATGATCAAAGACTGGTAAGACGGAAACTTTTACAACTGGTCGCTTTAAGATACCACTTTTGGTTTTTAGTGTTACCACTCTGACGTAGCCGTCGTTTCCAGGGTGTAACTGTATGACACGACCTAGAGCCCATCTCCCGGGTGGGAGGTTTTCTCCCTAATAATCACGACGTCATTTAGTTGGATATTGCGTTGCGGCTTTCTCTATTTGCTTCTTGACGCAAGCTGAGTGAGATACTCGTTACGCCATCGGTCCCAAACATCTTTAAGTATAGCTTGAGTTAAGGTCCATCTTGTTCTTAGATCCTTTTCTGTTTCGTAGACGTTCAGGATAGGGCCGCTGGCTAGAAAGTGTGATGGTGTTAAGGCATCCAAGTCGTTCGGATCTTCGGTCAAAGGGCATAACGGCCTTGAATTTAGGCAACCCTCTATTTGTGCAAGAAGGGTGCTATATTCTTCAAAGGTTAGCCGCTGCTCTCCAATGACCCGTTTCAAATGATATTTGAGACTTTTTCACGGCTGCTTCCCACAGACCGCCTGCTGATGGCCACGCGGGAGCATTGAAATGCCACTCTACTCCCATGTTTCTTACCTCGTTCATGAAATCAGTGTTGAACATCTTTTCTAAATGTTCATATTCTTGCTGTAAGACGTTGTTAGCACCTATAAAATTGGTACCCTGATCGCTATATATGTGACCTGGAACTCCTCTTCTTGCTGCCATACGGCGCAGCGCGGCAAGGAATGCGGAAGCCGTTAAATCCGAGACAAGTTCCAAATGTATAGCTTTCGTGGACATGCAAACAAATACTGCCACGTAACCTTTGGTGGTCTTAATTCCTCGGCCCTTATTGGCTTTAATCAGGACATGACCGGTATAATCCACGCCGGTTTTGTGAAATGGACGTGATGGATTAGATCTTGATGGTGGCAAATCACCCATAATCTGACTGGTTTGATCTGGGTTATGCTTTCTACATGTAACACAACGGCGCAGTCGTTTTTTGGTGGCCTTGATGCCTCCAATCAGCCAATACTTGCGTCTCATAATGGCCGTTGTTAATCGTGCTCCGCCATGATACGTCGCCTGGTGCGCTTCATCTATGATGAGGTCTGCTAGCCGCGTGTTGTTTGGTATGATAGTAGGGTGCTTCGCATTGGGTTCTATGTTGGCGTGTCTTAACCTTCCCGCGATGCGCAATACTCCGTTCTCATCTAAGATAGGATTGAATTCGAATAATTTACTTTTACAGCTAACGGCTCTCTGTTGTTTTATCTTAATTATTTCTTCTGCGAACTCGTCTAGTTGTACTTGCTTGATTATTCTAGTTCTCGCTTCACGTAATTCATCTAAAGTTAAATATTCTAGTCTATGTTTCTTATAAATAAATCTAAGTATCCAGCTTAAAACTCGTGTAGCTTTGGACAGGGAACTGAATTTTGTTAAAAGTTGGTTTATGATGTCATTCTTGCATGGTAATTGAGTCATATTTACTAATTTTATTTTTCTTTCTTCTTGGTTGGTTGAGTAATTGCTTGTAGTTTCATTACTCATTTGATATGCTGTTAACCAGTTGGGCCCCTCCCACCAGATGGCGTGGTCTTTGAGTTGGGAAGCTGTAAGGCCCCTGCTAGCACTGTCGACGGGGTTTGACTTAGACTTAACGTAGTGCCAGCAGGTTGACGGCATGACTGTCATAATCTGCTTTACTCTGTTAGCCACGAAAGGCTTTCATCGCTCTGGGTCACCCTGCAGCCAACCCAATACCACCATTGAGTCGCACCAACCGTAGATCTTTATATTGTGATCCTTGAGGCAAATCTTGATTTTAGCCATTAACTTAGATAACAACAAGGCGCCGCTCAGCTCTAAACGTGGAAGTGACGTGTTTTTGTTAAGGGGAACCAACTTTGCTTTTCCCGCAACTATAGTTAATGTTGATACATTGCGTCGGTTAATTTTGCAGTATACGACGCACGCATACGCCTTATTACTAGCATCACAGAACCCGTGAAGTTCGATAGTGTCGTTTTCTGTGACTCCTAACCATCTTGGAACATGATAGTCGCTGATCAACTCTATATCCGCACTGACCTTTCTCCATTCTGTTTGTATTTCGTCTGGTACAAAATCATCCCATTGTATATTTGTTTTCCAAATGTCTTGAAATATGATCTTCAGTTTGGTACTCAACGGGGTAAGCCATCCTAATGGATCAAAGAGTTTTGAGATGTCAGATAAGAGTGATCTCTTGGTACATTTATTAAATGAAAAATATGGTTTTGGTTTGAATGTAAAACAATCAGTTTGCGGATTCCATCCTATACCTAAAGTTTTTGTTGATTCTAACTGCTTGAAATTGAAAATTATCTCATTGTTTTGATCTCCTTCCATTAACTCCGGCAATTTGGATTTCCATTTCCGTAGGTTAAATCCGCCCCGTTTTAAAAGGTCTATTAAGTCTGTTTTCAGTTTATTTGCCATATCCTTGTAATGGGATCCGTGAATGACGTCATCCATGTAACATGACTCCTCAAGGACACTTGGAGCTGTGCTGTCTTGATAGTTTCCCTTTTCATCGCGTGCTAGTTGCTTGATAGTCATCATCCCTAGAAAGGGGGCCGCTTTTGTTCCAAATGTTACAGTAGTCAATAGATACGTCATTAACTTTTGTGACTCATGATCACGCCAGACAATTTTCTGCAAATTTTGATCTTCTGTATTTAGTTGAATTTGTAAAAACATTTTTTCAACGTCTGCTGTAAACGCATACTTATACTGTCTCCACTTGATTAGGAGACATTGATGGTCTTGCTGAAGGTTTGGCCCTCTACACATTACGTCATTTAAACTATAGCCCGTCGTAGTCTTTGATGACGCGTTGAATACTACTCGTAATTTTGTCGTAGTAGATTCCTGGCGAGTGACGCAATGGTGAGGTAAATAACAATCGGGTGTCGCGTAACAGCTGTCTGTCGCAGGGATCATATGACCGAGTGAAATTAATTCATTGTTAAATGTTTTGTAACCGTTTGCCGTTGATGTTTGTTTCTTGAATGTTTTTTCTAATTTGTGAAACTGAGCGATGGCTTTATGTTTAGACTGTCCCAAATTTTCTTTATAATTTGATTTTAATGGCAGTCTAACCTCGTATCTACCATCCTCCCTTCTGACTGTAGTTTTTTGATAGTAGTCCATGCACTTCTGATCTTCGGTGGATAAATCAGCTGTTTCGGAAATATCTTCAATTTCCCAAAAATTTTGTATATCCTCCATATTATGCATAACGACGTTGCATTGGAACGTTTTTGTGTTGCCGCTCAAAATCCAACCTAACTGGGTCTGTTGAGCTGTCGTTAAGGTTGAATTTGACTTGCATAACCCATCTTGTAATATAATAGAATACACATCGGCGCCCAATAACAAATCTACTGGGCGACTATGATAAAATTCAGGATCTGCTAATTTGATGTTATTTCAGGTTTTGACATAGTGACGCTTGGTAAATTTTTTATTAACTGATTCATAATTAGAGCTTCTGTTTCAAAACTAAAGTCGTTAATGAGTGAAGAGACTTTTATATGGATCATCCCTTTGCTATTACTTTCCTTATCACCTACCCCTGATATGACACCCCTACATTTTGTTCGCGGTATCCTTAACACCTGTGCTGCGTGTTCCGTAATCAAGGAGGTCTGCGAACCCTGATCTAAAAGGGCTCGCATCGTGTATTGTAGACCATCAGCGCCTTGCACGTTGATCATCGCCGTTGGTAACAACACCTCGATTAGCTCGCTGGAGTGGCGCACGTGTGAACTACTTCTTGTAATTTTGCCTGCGTTGGCACTTGGGTGGCTTACTCCCCCCGCCCGCACACTGCCGCCCGCGCTCGCCATTTCCGTCGGTTGATGACCTGATTGCGTAAACGCGTCGTGTAAAAGACTATTATGGCGTTTATTGCATTCGCGACAACGTTTTTCTGAAATACAATCGTTATCTTGGTGATTGTACAGACAGTTTGAGCAGAGATTAAGTTTAGCTACGGCCTTTTGCCTTTGATATGGAGACATGTCTAAGAAATTTTGACAGTAATAAATACCATTGTCATTGCTGTTGCACAATGAACATCTATAATTTGTTGTAGCTGGTACTTTTCTGTTGACTTGTTTTGTAGTCACTCTACTACTCGAAGAAAATGAATTTTTATAGTAGCTCTGTTTCTGATTATTATTAGGATGAAAGGTCTGATTTTTGTTTAAAACGACTTGACTTCTTTGTGTAGGGTTCTCTTGCTTCCTACGCGCAGATTCCAAAGTGGTGAACTTACTTTCCAAAAAGTTTAAAAATTCTTTTAAATTAGGCAAATCTCTTGGCTGTTCAACTGATTCGACATAGTCCATGTATGACTCAGAATCCAATTTTTGAGACAAAATGTGAACAATCAGAGGGTCCCATGTACTTATATCAATGCCTAAGTTTTTAATAGCGTTTAGGCATTCTAACGTTGTATCATGAACGCGCTTTAGATGCTGAATTGTTTGTTGCTGGGTGGCCGGAAGGTTTAGTAATATATTTATGTGAGACGTAAATATAAGCTTCTTATTGTTATACCTCTGGTTTAAAATGTCCCAACACACATTGTAATTGTCAGAACTCACTTTTAAATGCATGATTCACTTTTCGGCCTCTCCTCTGACCTTTGACTTAAGATACTGCATCTTTTGCGCAAGAGACATTGAGTTGTTACTGTGAATGGTTTCAGTAAAAAAATCTTTAAAGGAAACCCAGATGCAAGTATTCGGGTGTCTTTCTCTCCGCTCCGTCTTTCTTGAAATTGGTGAGAATGTCTTCAATCGGCTTTGCAATCTGCTGTTGCGTGGCGAGAATTTCGTCCACCGTTGACATGATTGATGAAAGCAAAAAGGACAGGTCTTACTTGAGAGATACAGCTGCGCGCGCCCTGCCGAATGACGCTGATTACGAGCTCACTAGCCCGCACTGCTGGTAACGCTGGAAACCTTGCTGCTCCCGAGCGTATGTAATGCCCAGTTGATAGCACAGCACCGTGATGTCGACGTGTCTACTTGACTGAACAGTTGACGTCACCTGTAGCACAGCGCTTTGTCCGCTAGGTTGCTGACCGGAATCACGTCACGAATAACTCACGAAATTACACGCGTACTGATCCCGCTTTTACGGTTAGCTCGAAGGACCAATGTTCGGGTTGCCCCGAAACTACTGATAAATGATACTGCTTGATAGTGAAAGAAAGTAATATATTAAAGAAACTTAGTAACAAATTAACAATGCTAAGTCTAAAATGATTAATGATAGTGAGTAAGCGCGGCGCTCTTGATGGCTAATTGCAAACTGAACTTGTGAAATATGTAAAATTATAATACGCGTTAATGAGGTCAATTCAAATCTGCCGAATTGTCAATAATAAAATACAATGTACGTTGCGTGCTCGTACAGTTCCCTTGGGTGTCGTAAAAGGCGACTAACAGACTAAAGACTGCACATACATCCAACAGCATAGAGCGGCGATGGACTCATCAAAATAATATTACCAACCCCTCTCTTCCCTTCGGTGTCATAAAAGCGACTAACGTGCTAATAATAGCTCACCACCTAAGCACATGTGCAGACTGTGCAGATGTTTCTTGCTGAAGCGTGGACTGTGTGGGCGTGGTCTGTGTTGTCCGTAGATTTAAATGATTACTAATTTTACCATAAACTTTAAATAAATATCTAAAAAAAGTTGTCGATTTCAGAACAAACTAACGCACTCGCAAGCGTGTGGATGGCGACGTTTGTTTTCCCAAATCAATCCAAACGTTTGTCGAGGTTTGGAGTTTGCGGCAAGTGGCAAGCGTGCGGACGAGGCTTGGATTTGTGATTGTCTTGCAAACCAAGCCAAACGCTCTATCCACACGTTTGAATTTGTGACGGCTTGCCGAGGTTTGGCAAGCGTGCGGTCGCGGCATAAAATGTAAATGTTACAGTAAAATAAAATTCATCATCATTATCAGTAGCCTATAAACGTCCCACTGCTGGGCACAAGCCTCCTAAGTGGACAACAGCACTTGGGGATATTGGGCCATAACCCAATAGGCCAGCGTGGTGGCCCAATGCGGGTTGGTGGGTTTTAACGACTGTCATCTTATGACAACAAAAGGGGACAACGGCTTAACGTGCCTTCCCAAGCACGGAGGAGCTCGAGATGTTTTTAATATGGTCACCGATCCAGCGACTCGGCATTGCGAAAGTTGCATAGCAGTCAAGATCGCAAGCCGAACGCGCTAGCCGCTGCGCCATCGAGCTCCTCGAGAATATCCTCCTCCTCCTCGACATGACGACATGAGGCATGACATTTGCTTTGATGCGATTTATAACCCGCGCCAAACATCTAGCTCGCTGTGAACACGAGGCGATTCGCGGTTAGGGGGGGCGGGGCACACCCCCGCGCATGCGCGCTCGCCTTGTGTATTCGTTTGTTTTGGTTTAGCAGTGGAAAGTACAGTCATGAGTATATTTTTTTTGGTCGAGTCGCGATTAACCGCCTCTGTGGTCTAGTGGCTAAGCTACCTGTTTCAGACCCAGAGGTCCCGGGTTCGATTCCCAGCGGGGGATACATCTTTGTGTGCTCGGTTTGGTTGGTGGTAGGGCTGTTAAGTCCGCCTGGCTAGCTACCACCATCTTATCTAAGTCTGTCGCCATAACAACGATGTTTATAGCATTGTTGTGTTCCGGCAGTTTGAGATAAGATAGCCAGTTCCTCAGTGGTTGAGGATTCCGGGTGAAGCGCGCTTCCACTTTCGGCCTTATCGTCACTTACCATCAGGTGAGATGAAGGCCAAGCGCTTACCCGTTGCAAATAAAAAAAAAAAATTTTTTTTGGTCGCGTCGCGATTTTAGGTCTTTGTTGTTACGTTACTATTTTAAGTTGTCGATTTATGTTTTTTGTTACTGTTATTGTAGGAGTAGATACTGTTTTGTTTTTGAAATACAGTTAAAATGCCTAGACGTAATACAGTTTTACGTTGGCAAGCTAGAAAAAATATTTATAACGTATAGGAGTTTATGAAAAAACAAGCTGACAAAGGTATACAAATTGACCTTAAACATGCACAAAAAAGAATTGCGGCTGCTACTGGATTCAGTATGGACTATGGACAGTGCGCAGAATTAATGAAGAAGCAAATAAGTCTTATCTTTGGACAGTTTTCCGTACTCCCGATAAGGAAACACACAGCATCCATAGCTTCTTAAAATGTTATTTTTTTTAAATATATGTATGCTTATAATTTAATTGTTGTTATTAATTTATCCTGGTTAATTTTGGGTATTAAAAAAGTATCTAATAAAACGCCTAATTTATAAATTATCTTGATGTAATATTGTATAAATATTATAAAGCTCTAATTATAATGTTGCTAACTGTACACCTGCGCGTCGCAACTTCAGAGCGAGCTAGAAGTTTGGCACTACCTATACCACCAAAATCTAATTTAATAATTTTTATTACAGTATTAAATATATGTAAGTATATATATATTTATCTTGAAAAATTTTAACTTACGAAAGGATCGTCTCGTATACAGCACTAATATCCTAAACTGACACGATAAAGTGCCAGTCGCATTATGTTTTTAAGTTTTTCTGACTTCATCAAGCTACTTTATATATTGTATGAATATAACAATTTTATCTAGCCATTTTGAATCTTGGTGAAATGACAGAGAATAGCGCCATTATAATAAGTATTGACGTTTGCTATTTGTGTTTAAAAAATCTTTCATAGAAAATTTTTAAAAATCCAGAATCCTGGAAAGGCATTTATTCATGCCCATCAAAAAGGTTTTAAGTTATCAAAGATTACATTCAAATCTAATCTAGAATATAACAGCTGCATTTCATGGTTATATTAACGTTAAATTTAGGTTGTGTCGGCTATATTATAAGTATTTGGGTTCTGTTTAATTAGTTCTGAAGGTTCTGGATTTAATCTATAAGTTTTGCCGTAGCTCTTAGAAAGGTTCTAAAACGTGGGCCTTTTTTGAACTCCGGAGGTTAATATAAGGTAAATATCACATTATTGAGCGTGTTAAGTCTTATGAGCAAATTTCCATACAAAGGTTTTAGAACCCTTTCAAAACCTTTCTAAAACCTAAAATGTTACTTGGGGTACTATTTTATTTTTATTTTATTTGGAAAACATACAGTATGAGTATAACTAAGAGCTTTGATTTGAGAACCTCCTCGTGGTGCACTCTGGGGTAAGGCCTCTCGGCCCACGTTCAGCGTGGGTCAAGGGGCCTTATGCTAATCCCTGGCGCCCCTTCTGGGCGCCGAATAACGTAGGCGGTGCCCCTTCTGGGCACCGCACCCCCCTTCAAAGCGCGTCCCTTCTGGACCGCACAGCGGGTCACTTGGACCTGCGGGGGGGATCTCCACGTGCGGCCCACTCTGGGTCGCACGCTCGCCGGTCACTCTCGAGCGGCTTTGAGTGGGATCGGGGTAGTTCGGCGCCCCTTCTGGGCGCCGCTTCACGCAAAGGTGCCGTCGTTGCGGGGCGCGGCGACGGGCGCCCGTCTCCGGACGGGTTGGTGGGCGGCTTACACAGCCCACCCTCTAGCGACCAAGGGGGATCGCAACCCCTAAATTGCCACCCCCCCTTTTTTCATGAAATGTCGTCCAAGAAGAAAGGTGTTCTGCCATGCGATCCGGCTGGCGCCCGGCGCACGAAGCTATCCGGGGCTTCGTGTGACAAATTGGTTACCGAAGGCCCTACAGGAGTTCGAGACCAGGCTCCTGTAGTGGCACATATTACTGGTGCTCGGAGTGGGAAGTTGCCCAAGAGGGGCGGGATGTGTGGTGGGCCCGGGAAGGGCGGAGAGGCCGGGGACGCGTCCGGGAAAGCGTCCGCTCGGGCTAATGGCTCGGGCGGCGTGGACCCGGCGGTGCCCGGAGGTAGTGGCGCCAGTCGTTTTGACTGGGCGGCCGAGGTGGAGCGGGAGCGTGTCCGAGCTGCGGCTAACGCGAAGCCCACGAAAATGGAGGTCGACGGAGGAGTCGCGGAAGCGCCCGCGGAAGGTCGCGCGGATAGACCCCGGCAGTGGCTCCGCTGAGTCTAGTGAGTCGGAGTCCAGGTCCTGGCAGTTGCCAAACAATCCCGACGGTAAGAGGTTCCTTTAGATCGAGGCCTACATGATGGAGAGATCATGGGGGGAGTTGTAGGACATGATGGCCGATAGCACCCAGTCGGTGATAGAGATGGTGAGGGAGGTGATCGGGGATCATCCTGCGGCGAAGGTGAAGCTCGATGAGGTCAGGGAGGACCTCATGGTTGTCATGGGGAACCCAGGCCGCCATGGAGGAAATCCCGCCCCGCAGCGGTGAGGCGGCTGCCCCCTCAACGAGGGATATGTTGGAGGCCCTGAAAAGGGACGTGTTGGAGTCGCTGGGAGGGCGCCTCGATAGCATCGAGAGGCGCCTCCCAGCCGAGCCCCCAAGAAGGCCGCCGCTGGTGGGTGATGGTGGGAGGAGTAACGCCGGGGTGGCCGCTGGAGCCCATAGCGCCCCCCGTGCTCCCCCGAGGGATCCGGATGCGGAACCGGTGCCCGCCCGTGAGGAGTGGCAGACTGCCGCCTCCAAGAAGGCAAGGGCGAGGGCCAAGAGGGCCGAGGCCGCAGCCGGCCGGGCCCCGCAGGAGGGAGGCGCCGAGCCGAAGAGAGGGAGTGGCAAGCCCGCCCTCCCAGGGTGAGACTGGAGCCGTCAAAATACCCGGTAGTCACCGTGACGTTGAAGCCGGAGGCCTTGGCCAGGGGGCTAACCTACGCCACGGTGATGGGTGCGGCAATGAAAGAGGCCAACCTGGGGGAGCTCGACCTGGAGGTGGTGCAGGTGCAGCTGAGTGCGCGGGGGGGCGCAAATTAGAGCTCCCGGGGGCGTCCGACGAACAGGCCGACATCGTGGCGGACCGGATGAGGAAGGCCGTGCCGGAGGACGTGGTGGTGGCCAGGCCGTGCCAGAAGGCGGAGGTGCGGCTGGTGGGCCTCAACCCGGATATGGAGGACGGGCAGGGGGAGGTTGCGCGGGCGATCGCGGCCTCGACCAAATGCAGGCCCGAAATGGTGTCAGTGGGGCCGATCCGGACCGGTCCGTCCGGAAGGAGCTCTGCCGTGGTCCGGCTCCCGATAGAGGCGGCAAAGTCCCTTGTGGAGCACGACGTGGTCATATTCGACTGGGCGTGGGCGCGGGTCGAGGCCCTGGCGAGGCGCCCCCAGCGGTGCTATAGGTGTTTCGGCGTGGGGCACCTTAGTTACGCCTGCGACGCGGAGGCAAACCGGGGCGCCTTGTGCTTCCGGTGTGGTGCCCCCGGGCACAAGGCTGCCGAGTGCGGGGCGGAAAGGGCGACGTGTGGCGTGTGCAGAGAGGCAGGGCTCTCGCACAGCCACCACATGGGGGGGAGGAATTGTCGTCCTCCTGTGACGAGGGCGAAATGGGCCCCCTGGCCGCGGGCTCCGCCTGCGACCAGGGAGGGCGGAGCGCCAATGGAGACGGCGGAGTCGCCGGCTAGGCCGGGCGAGGCCGGGCAACCGGCGGAGGGGGAATCGAGATCCCCCGAGCCTCAGGGCTCAGCGGGCCAGCCTGGGCTTCTGCGCTCCGGCGCAGGCAGCACCTAGGCTCATAACGACGTTCCCCTGCGGGGGACCGCGGTCCCGCGCGCGAGGCCGAGGGAGGCTCGCGCGCGGGGCCGCGGTCCCACGCAGGGAAGACAGCGGAGGGGGGGGGGTCGAGGGAAACCTCCTCCCCCCCTAGGAGGGCCGCGGCCTAGTGTTGAGGAGCACTAGGCTGCATTGCACGAGCCCTCCCCCCGTTGGGGAGCAGTCTGCATCTGCCAGACTGCTCCTTGTGGTGCGGGGGACCCAGGTCTGACTGGGTCCGCAGCGTGTGACGTTTCGCGGGGCGTATTAGCGCGGTACCGTGTCTTTTTTTGTGACATGAGGGTTGTATTCTCTGTGTGCCCACCAATACTCATTATGCACGTTGTAGACGCCGACCCTTGTGTACAGCGCCTCGTCAGTCCACAGAATATTGACGTGCTGATGTTCGAGGAGCCACCTACAAAACTCAACTCGGCTGGACTGGTCAGTGGGAAGCAAATCCTGAACTCGTCGAAAATGGAATGGGTGCAGCTGGTTCTTCTTCAACAAGCGCCAAACGATGGCGTAATCAAGGCCAAAGTGCCGCCCAGCATCACGTGTACTGGCGCGTGGCTCGTCGTCGAAGAACTGCAAGATCTGCTCCTGTAAGTCGACAGGCAGGCCCACGTTGCCTCAACCACTGGCGTGCGCTGGGATACTGAACTGCCCGTTATCCAGTAGGCGTTGTGTAGCAGCCAGCATCTTCGTTCGGGACGGCGTTGGTCGGTCTGGCCACCTCTCCGCGAACATCTGCACTGCACCCCTCAAGCTGTTACCGGAAAGGGCATACATCCGCACCATTTCAACGTAGTCGTGATTGGAATAGCGCGACATCGTAGGTACCTACGTTTGAAAACGGTCCGAATATTCCTTTGTCAATCGTATGCGCGCGCTCACGGGTTGACGGGTAGCGGGAGACTGACGTCATGTGGTGTCAACAACTCGTGTCTCTCGCTCGTTTCGCTCGCTTTGAGCGGGTGGCGGGCCGCGGCCTTTGTCGGCGCCTTTGTCGCCTTGCCGACAAAGGCCGGCCGACGCCTTCAATATGCCGCCGCTTGCGCCGCGGCGCAAGCGGCGGTATTTTGTAGTAATAGGTAGGTAGGCAACGTAGTATATTTATAAGAATGACATGCAACAGAAACAAAATCATTCTTGTATTTTTTTTTACGTATTTTTTTTAACGGTTTTATAATCAATTACATTAACACAATCGCCTCCTTAAATTTGGCCCCTGTTTAAAACCACAACCTGTATTGATGTTTGGTAGTATCTGAGCTCTGAAGGTCACGTAAAGCCGTTGATCCCTGTTGTCGTTAGATGGTAGTCGTTAACACCCGCATTGGGCCATCGTGGTAGGTTATGGTCTAAACTCCCCATATGCTGAAGTCTCCAAGTAGGAAGGCTTGATTAAAGCTCCGCTAATAATTCAAGGCTAAACTTGACAGTCAAATAGGTACCAATTAAAAATAATTACAAAAGGAAGAAAATAGTTGGAACTTGGAAGGGGTAGGTCTCGGTGATCGTACTGTACTACCAGATTGGAGACGTTCTCGTTAAGGTCCCTAAGAGTACCCTAAGCCGACGAAGACTTTATGAGAATAAATGAAGTAAAGGACGTGTTTTGGGATAAGAAAAAGAAAACTGGTCTCTGCCTACCCCTCCGTAAAGAGAGCGTGATGTCGGTATGTATGTGAGGGGTCTTCTTTCAAAACCCCCTAAAGGCACTTTTTCACAAACGAAGATAATTCATGTTTCAACTTTAATATAAAACCGCATAAAGCATCGTTCGCACGACAACAATAACGCCCAATAGCGACTATTCTAAAGTTACGTGTCGTAATAAAGCTCTGCTATGGCCAACTCTATTTTAGTGGGATTTGATAGTGACAGACTGGTGTTTTAGTGGGTTTTGAATTTTGATACAAATGTCAATTTTCCCAATGGCTTTTAAACGTGTTTCAGTGGGATTTGTTACGGAATCCTTAGTGGATCATGGAAGGAATTCATTGTATTTTATTTTTCTGATACCTAATAGTTAAATTTTGACCAATATTTGTTTTACTGGGTTTTGAAAGTAGACCCCTCATGTATGCATGTAAGTGACCTCGCCCTAACGTAAATATAATTGTGTAAAGGGAAAGTTTGAAGATCTCGACAGTTGCGATTAACTCATTCCGCCAGTGATGGATCGGCGAGCGGCTTAATCCATAAATCTGTTTCGGAGTTTACAGTTCAGAGTTGTTGGATTAATTAGTTAAGGGCCTAATTGTTTGGGGATGACGGTCGCATTCGCCCTCCCCCCACCTTCGGTACCGATCGAAATGGTATTTGACTTGACATTCGGATTGTCATTTCATTTCATTTCATTTCATTTATTGCATGTCACAAAGCAAACAAGTTGTTACAAAATTGTGCAGTTTATGTGACACCCTGTAAGGGCGCAGCAAGTGGAAAGAGCTCATTAAATATTAAATAACAATATTATAATCTAAAATATGTCAAGAAGTTAAAAATCTATCGACATTAGATTACATTTACATATATTAATACCAATCCAATAAATAAATCATACAAATAAAAAACAGATTAAATCAGTAAATCGATAAAACAATAAAAAAAGACAAAACAATCAATACAAATTATCTCAATACAATTCAAGTTATTTAGCTAAAATATTCAATTCATTAAATAAAGATTTGCAATTTTATTGAAAGTCATGATACTGTGTATAAATAATTATGCATAATACTATAGAAACTATGATAAAATAAACATGATGTAAGTCATGAGTGAGACACATGAAGCTACATGACCCGGTAAGGCTTGTCATTTAGAACTCGAACAACTCAAAATACAATCTAACAATCCAAAACGCAACCAAATGTGAGATCTAGCTTTCGGACATAAACTCTTTGATAGAATAGTATGCTTTTTGAATAAGATGTTGTTTTAACTTATTTTTAAATGCGATAATGCTGGATTCGTATCTTATTGCAATAGGGATTTTATTATATATCACGATGGATCGGTATAATGGACTGTTTCTAAACATTTCCAATTTAGGTTCAGGGAGGATCAAATCATATTTGCGTCGAGGATTTCTATTATATTCAAAATATTTAGGGTGTTTACGTACAAACAATCCTATTTCTAATAAATACATGGATGTTAAAGTAAGCAAGTTTTCTTTAATGAAATAGGGCCTACAGCTTTCCCGTTGTCGAATGTTATATACGATTCGGAGACATTTCTTTTGCAATACAAATATGTTATGAGCATCAGTACTTTGACCCCAGAGAATAAGTCCGTAGCGTAACCATGCGTACGCATACGCGTAATATGCCGATAAAGCACACTTAGCATGGGTATTAGCTTTTAGGATGCTGAGGGCATAGATGAATTTTGAAAATTTCTTTTTCATACTGTCGATATGCGTTTTCCAAGTCAAATGTGAGTCGATAGTTATGCCCAATAGCTTAATATTAGATACTTCTTGAATATTTTGAGATGTTATAACCCCGGCTAAGTTTATCGGTGCCTTCTGGTATGGATGGAACTGAATCAGGTGAGTTTTATTTCTATTTATTTCCAAATTGTGCATACTAAGCCATTTTTTAAAATTTGTTAGTGTAAGGTCTATTATAGAGTTGCAGTCTACGTTACTTGGATTCTTAAACAGAAGGGAAACGTCATCAGCAAAAAGAATACATTTCGTTTCCGTTATTTTTGGTAAGTCGTTAATATATATAAGGAACAACACACAACCCAAAACGCTTCCTTGCGGTATTGAGTGGTTTATCATTTTTATTTCAGATTTAATCACTTTAGTTTCCTTAGTTTGTTCATCAGAGTGTAATATCTGCACGAATTGCTGTCTATTTTGCAAATAGGAACGGAACCACTGTAAAACCTTCCCCCGAATACCAACTCCATGCAACTTCAGGAGCAACACCCCGTGGTCAACCCTGTCATATGCCTTAGACATGTCTAAGAGCAAACCGACAGCATGGGACTTATTCCTTATATGGTTTAGGATTTCTTGTATATAATTAAATGTAGCCAAAACCGTCGAAGATTTTTTACGAAAACCGAATTGACTCCCATCGAGAATCTCATACCTTTCTAAAAAGGAATAAATGCGATTAGACATTGGCTTTTCAAACAATTTGGAAAGTGTGGGTAGGAGTGCTATTGGTCTGTAATGACCTTGATTGTCTGTCTTACCATCCTTCTTTAAAACTGGTATAATTTTTGCAACTTTGAGCCGATCGGGAAAGAGGCTCTGTTCAAACGATTGGTTCACAAGGCGGGCTAGAATTGGTGCTAGTTCTTCGCGGCAAGATTTTAATAGCAGTGTAGGTATCTCGTCATTACCAGAGCTACATTTATTGGGCAGTTTTCTTATAAGGTCGTTCATTTCTTTTTCAGTTATTGTACTAAGGAACATTGAGTTTATTGATGGTTCAAGGACTGTTGGACCATTGCTCGGTTGATTTATACTTATTGGTTCACCGATGGACACAAAGTAGTTATTAAACTGTTTTGCAACTACATGTGGGCATGTAATATGGTTATTGTGATGCGTTAAGTGTATATTTTTTATATTATCGGTATTATTTCCTTTTGTTACTTGTTTTATTATACTCCACATGGTCTTTGTTTTATTTTTTGATTGATTCATTTTCTTTATATAACTATTTTTCTTGGATAGCCTAATAGACCCTTTTAATATTTTAGAGTAGTTTTTGTAGTGAGTCTTTATTATTCCATTATTTGATCGATTTGAAAATATTTTTAATAACCTTTTATGTTTACAAGAAGTTTTTAATCCATTGGTTAACCATGTTGATTTATTATGCTTACCTCGACTATTTAATTGCTTTACTGGTATGCATTCATTTAATATTTCTATAAGTTGATCATGAAATGTGTTAAAGTTTTTGTTTACATTGTTTTGACAGAAGTTTTTGATTGTGTGGAGCCAATCTATATTACCTATTGCCTGTTTAAATCGACTAATATTGTAGTTGTTAAAAATTCTTTTGTAAAAACGAGTATTTTGTTTTTTTACATTTGGTATTTTGAGTTTGCATAATAAGCCACAATGGTCGGAAAACCCTAAGTCTTTTACGGTAACCTCAATATTTTTTATATTTGTAAATAAGAAGTCTATGCAGCTTGAAGAAGTAGCTGTTACTCTTGTGGGGCTATTTACTAACTGGTGTAAATTGTATTCAGACATAATATTAATCAACTTTTGGTAATCATTGGAGTATTTAAATCTATCAATGTTGAAGTCTCCATTTATGATTATTTGTTTATTCTTTTTGTGTTTTAGCTTTTGTAACAATTGACCTAATAGTTCAAAGAATGTATTCATCTCACGTCCGGTTCTGTAAATTGTTATTATAATAATATTCGGTTTCAATTCTAGTGCACAGCACTCAACTTTAATATTAATTGATAAATTGGTAATGTCTTTAAGTTCTGTGTAGTTAATACCTTCTTTCAGGAATATTGCCACTCCACCTCCACGTTGTTGTTTTCTGTTATATGAAGTAGCAAGACGGTAGTTACTGATGTGGGTGTAATCCTTCTGATCGGGTTTTACCCAGGTTTCAGACAGACATACTGCATCAATGTTTTGGTCGTGTAGAAAAGCCTCAATTATGTCTATTTTATTTTTTAAACTTTGCATGTTCTGAGATAGAATGTTAAAGCTCATGAAAAAAGTTGTTTTGCGCTTGAGGTGTATTTATCGGCAAAAGTCCCTCAGCATTCCTTTGGTTAGGCGATTTAGGCGTTTCAACATGAAAAGTTAATGTTGCTGTTGACGCTGGTCTCGGTTGTGCAATTGTGGGCTCAGGTGTTAGGTCTGGGTTCAATTGTAAATTGTTGTTGTTGTTGGTGTTTTTCAAATTCGTTGTAGCCATTTTATGGAGTTTGTATTCTTTTCCATTTATATAATGTCTGTTATTGATTATATTCGCCCGTTGCCCACTCTTTCTTGCTTTTATTAGGATGTCTATTAGTTCTTTCCTTTTTTGTAATAATTCTTCATTTAAGAACGCCGAAACCGCCAGACCTGTACCTCTAAAGAGATAGCTATTTTGCAGGATGTTGTTAGTAATTTCTTTGCTTAAAAGTTCGACAATAATTGGTCTACGTTGACCTTTTCTACCTTTCCTTACTACTTCTTCTATGTAGCCAGTAACATTTATATTCATGATTTCCTGAAAAGCATATATAATTCTATCATGTAGTTCCTGTTCGTTTTCCCAGGAATGTTCATCAAAACCAAACAACACAATTTTTTTATTAATGTTTTGGTTATCAATCTTTTTTGATTGGTATGGTTTTTCTAAACTACTGTTAATTACAATTTTCTGTATCTCATTTAATTCTGTTTCCAATTTCTTAGTTAGTTCCTCTACTGTTGCAATACTTTTTTTGATATACTTTTCTTCAATTTTTTGTTGTAGTATTTGTGTGTAGCAGTTTGGGCTGGAAACATGTTTCGATATTATATTTTCCATTTCTGATGCTATAGTTTCTTTTAATTCTGTAACAATTTGTACTTTCAGGCACTTTAACTTTTTGTCGATTAGTTTTTCCCAAAGTTCCAGAGTTAAGGTAGATGTTATAGGTTCATCAGTAGTATCTGACTGTATATGGTAAAGCGGATCACTTATTATGGTATCACCAATGATGCTCGTGTCTTCGTCGTCTTCGGACATACTATTATTCGCTGTAGTGTTATTCTTTTTCCTTAAAGTAATGTTATTAAAGCTGGGGGAGTTACGCTCAACCGTTATGCTGGCAATACCACTAGCGGACAAATTCAATTCACGTATTGGCGTGTTTGTATTTACTGTTTTAGGCATTTTGCAGCGGCACGCTTGACAGATCCAGTTTTTTTACGCTCTGGAGACATTATGTTATAAAAAAGCTGCACCGAAACGTTTGCACAATCCAAATCATAGCTTTCTTTGCATTTGTTACAAGTGAGATATTGTCTATCTAGTATTGCATGAGAACATCCACCGCATTTCAAAGACGCTGACGCCATCCTGCGATATTCTATGTAACTATTAGTGCTGGTACTATTCTTGTGTTAGTTTTAACATTCACTTTTCCATAATTTAAAATTAATAGGAACACAAAAAGATCAGTCCGGTAAGGTAATGATTTGAACCACGGACCTCCCGGTATGCCGAACGCGACGTTTTTGTTCTAGCGCTTAGCCACTCGACCACGCAGATATTACAAGCAATGGCGTAATTAAGCAATGTTATTATAGATGTGGGGAATTAATGTGATGGTTGGTGGTAGGTGCACAAAGCATAGTTGTTATGGTTCACAATGCACTAAGTTTTTGCACCCCACCGACCGATATCTGTTTTCAAACTGACCGCTTTTCAGTTTTGATACGATCTGTCTGTCCCCTATTACGCTTTATCAATTAACTAACTGTTATTATTTTTTAGTTACACTGTGTTATTGGCACTCAATTTTTATATCGTACACTTTTATGTTGTTGTTTAGTTGCAGTTTACAGTTTATTATTGTTTTGTAACTGTCACTCAGAGATAGGTAGTTCGTAGGATATTGTCTAACACTTTTTGCAATAACACTTGGATTACTCTTCTAATGCATTTAATAACATTCACAATGTGCAATCGTGTTGAAATGAAGGAGTTGTCAACGCGTAAGTTATATTTAATGCACTTGATATACTTTTTAGAATTTTTGTTGAGGAGCTACACTTTCCTGCCGCAACGAACGAGCGGCCATCATACTTGTTGTGTACGACTATCGATGGCTTTGAAATAGTTAAAAACATTATTCGCTGTCAGTTCGGTTTAAAGAACTTTATTATAACTCATTAAGACAAATTACATGTCACTTACATGAGTACATTAAATACTTAAAAAAATTAATCATACAGAACAATAAAATTAAACCCGCACGACCAACCGTCGCGTCGCGGTGACGGTTTTAGTGACCTAAGTAGCCAGTTTGTAAGGCGGTGGTCCAAGTTACAAAATTTCTTGATTTTTAATAGATATAATGTAATAACTTTAACCGTAGTTAGTGCGAATATTAGGAAGTACAAGATGGTTTGCGCGGCGTGACGAGTATTTATGAATAGCACCTATTAATGTAAATTTTATGTTTGAATAAACTATATTGTGAATTAGTTTGTATATAAGAATGCATGTGTTATAATTAAATAATTGTTTTATGTTAAGGAGTTGGGTTTCTTTATAATTTTTTTTAGTCGACGTTAGAAAATCGTAATGGTATAAGATTTTAATTAGCTTGTTTTGCAAAATTTGTATACTTTGTAAATTTGTTTTAGCCGCGGTACCCCATATCTCGATTAGGTAAAGTAAGTGAGGTTTAACCAATGCATTATAAATTAAGGGGCGAACTTTCCGTGGGATGCATCGAGACATACCATATATACAACCTAGCAAAGATGAAAGCTTGTTTTTTAATACCGACAAATGCGCATTCCACGTCAGGTTTTTGTCAAGTGTTAGCCCAAGATATTTTTCATGATCGCTTTGGCGGACATTTTTATTCCTAGCACTGAATATTATATAAGACGTTTTAGCGGCGTTTATTGTCAAAAGATTGTGATGGAACCAATTGTGAAGTGTGTTGAGATCTTGTTGGGCAAGTAAAATAACGTCATCAACATTTAGTCCAAAATAATACAAACAGGTGTCGTCAGCGTACAGGCTGAGGTGGCCATGTAAATCGGTTTCGTAAATGTTATTGACGTATATTAGGAATAATAATGGCCCAAGAATTGAACCCTGGGGCACACCATAAGTTATGGGTTGAGGGCTACTTTGATAATTACCAATCCTAATCAATTGACACCTATTTTATAAGTAAGATCTAAAAATTTCAAGTACTTTTCCAGTTATGCCAATGCTCTCCATTTTCTTTAGCAACAAAGAATGACTGACCGTGTCAAAGGCTTTTTTCAAGTCAATAAACACACCCAACGCTATATGCTTTCGATCAATCTGTGTCTTGATTTTGGTAGTCAAATCAATGGCGGCGCTAAGAGTGTTAGACTTTGAACGGAAACCATATTGCTGATGGTACAAAAAATTTATTTCAGAAAAGTCAAAATTGTTAAGTCTTAGGTAAATCACCTTCTCCAAAATTTTTGAGAGCACCGGTAGAACTGATACAGGTCGGTAGTTTCCAGGGTCCGACTTCGGCCCAGATTTATATATCGGATTAACTTTAGCTATTTTTAGGCTATCCGAGAATACACCCTCAGTTAATAATTTATTTATACAACCAGTAAGATTATGGATAATTAAGTTTTTAAGACCTTTCACTGCTTTTGTGCTAATCAAATCAATTCCCGTACTAGTGTTGGAGTCAAGATTATCAATAATTTTAGATATTTCGTCTACATCACAGAGTACAAATTCAGACAGTTTTACCTGTTCGGTATTCAAGTTCTGTTTTGGCAGTGTGTATTCATCGTGATCCCTATAGGCAGACGGAATTTTATTGGCTAGTTGGGCACCTATATTTGAAAAGAATGTGTTGAACAACTCACAGATAGTTATTGGGTCTTTAATCTCTAAACCTGTGTCTGTTTTTAGATTTGGGGGAGCACAGCTTAAAGGAGGTTTATTATTAGAAAGGGTATTAATTAACTTCCACATTTTTTTGGGCTTGTTTGTGCATTTTTGAAACTCTTCGCAAAAATATTTACTCTTCGACTTTTTGATAAGTTTACATACATTTTCTTTTTCATCGTTATATTCTGATTTTAACCTGTAATTCTCTGGGTCTTGCTTCAGTTTACACCACAGCTGATTTCTTCTATTGATTCCCGAAATAATTTGTTTGTTTATCCATTCTTTTTGCGGTTGATTTTGTATTTTAAATTTTATTTCTTTACTTTCGGATATGTTTTTCTTCATAAATTCTTCCAAATTTTGAAAGTTAAATTCTTCGTTCTCAAAAACACGTTCTTCGGCTAGCTTATAAAGTTTTTTGTAGTTGATTGCTTCGTACTGTATCCTTTGTTTTTGTGGTGACTTGATTTTCTTTAATTCAACGTAAATGTTTTTATGATCTGAGAAGGAAGACTTAATAACGGCAAGATGATATTTTTGATTCCTAAGATTTGTTGCAACATGGTCTATAATAGTTTTTGTGGTAGGTGATACACGGGTACTATAAAAGAATTCATAATCTGTGTCGTAAAGTGTCCCATGGAACATCTCAGATGGCTGTCTAATATCAGTCCCTGAAAGTGAGAATCGTGAAAGCTCACTCCTCCATCCAAACCAGCATTAAGGAAACTTCTAAAAGTGTTACGAGCACTTCCTTTTCTGATATGGTAAAAAGGGGACCGAATAACTTTTTTAAGCCCATAAATATAAGTTCCGTGGCCATTTACCCGAATGATAAGGCAAAATCTAGCGAGGAGACAAAAACTCTTGTTCAAAAAATCATTTGTCCTGAAGAGATAAATCTCCATGTAAGAGGCCTGCGTAAGACAAGAAATGGTGGGGTTATAATAAGTACAGAAACTAAAGAAGACATCGAGAAGTTGAAAAAATCGAGCCAGATTACTAAATCAGGCCTATCAATCGATGAACCGCTAAAGAGGAAGCCAAGAATTGTCGTGATCGGTGTGCCCTCTAATATGCAGGAAAAAGAAGTTTTTACCTGTCTGTATCGTCAGAATTTAGCCGACCAACCAGCTCATATTAACTTTGAGACTTTTCTAGCCTCGGCCAAATTAAGTCACAAGTCAGGAAAGAAGGACAGTGAAACCTGCAATTATATAATAGAAGTAACCGCAGAACTTCGAAAAGCACTAATTTCAAAAGACAGAGTGTTCGTGAACTGGTCTTCATGTCCTGTCAAAGACTTCACGTTAGTTACGAGATGTTTTAAATGCCAGCAGTACGGTCATGCAGCCAAGTCCTGTCGGGAGCTTGTTTTTACCTGCGGATGTTGTGGCGATCATGATCACTCCATAAAAGAGTGCACAAAGAAAGCTGACTCCCCAAAATGTGCTACATGATCCAGATTCAAAAAGCCTGGTAAACATAACACAGGTGCCGCTGACTGTCCTGCTAAGATAAATGCGGAAAGGAGGTATTTAAACTCAATTGACTATGGAGGCGCCTAAGAGCGCCGTCTTTTAAGTGTTTTTTCAGCCCTTTTCCAATTTTATATTTTTATATTTATAAATACTTTACTCTTAGTTAATCTTTCATTTTAAATCTATTTTAACATTATTTGTATATTACATAGATGATAAATAATTTAATTGAAGACTTAGACAACTTCTCTGCATCTGAGGCTAAGGTGTGTGATGTAGAGAATTGCAAACAATATCTTTCCGTTTATAATAATCCATTAACAATACTTACACAAAATATTCGCAGTATATTTAAAAATGTTGATATTTTTTCTATATTTCATAAGAGATTAGAAGTTAATTTAGATATAATAATTCTGACTGAATGTTGGCTTGACAAACAATATAACATACCCCAAATACCAGGTTACAATATGTTTAAGAGTTGCAAAACTTATAACCAAAACGATGGGGTTGTAATTTATAGTAAGGACTATCTAAATGTTACTGCGGAGGAACTTAACATATTAGATTGCAATAGTTTACTAATAAAAATTGGATCTGACTTTGCAATTTTAGGATTATATAGGCCACCCTCATTCAAACACACTAAAAACTTTGTCGACTCTTTAAGCAGTAAACTTCAAAGTTTATCCTCTTATAGAAATTTAATTGTGATCGGAGATATAAATATTAATATAAGACCCGAAAAAATAGATTCAAATGCACAAGACTACCTCAATGTATGCTCCTTTCATGGATTCTTCCTGCGCACACTTTGCCTACTCACCAAAGTGGTTCATGTTTGGATCATATCATGCTTAAATCTAACCTTTCATCCTCTGCACTTGTTACTAATCAACAATAACCGACCATTCTGCTGCCCTACTAGCCTTAAATTGTAAATTACCTAAAGTAAACAATACTCGCACAATCGCTAAGCTAAATTTAAACAAACTTGAAGTAGACTTACGTCATATTGATCTCGACCCAGTTTTTAATTCCGCTGATCCGCATTTTTGCATGTCATACTTAGTAGAAAATATACAACAAGCTATTCATAAAAATACATCAAATATTAAATTAAGCAAGAAATTGTATAATTTGAAACCATGGATTACTCCAGGACTTATTCGTTGCATGAAACATAGAGACAAATTGCATATGTCCACTAAACGGAATCCTCAGTGTCCAATCTTGCAATTAACATACAAAAGATACAGAAATTTATGTAATAATCTATTGAAAAAAATAAAAATAAATTACGAAAAATCATCATTAGAATCAGCTGGAACTAATAATAAAAAGATATGGAGACATATTAAAAACATCACTTACATGTCGAAACAAAAACATGACTCATTAAGTTTGCTTCGCACCCAACTCATCAAATAACTGCGAATAACGCAAATAATTATTTCATCAACACTGGTAAAGATCTGGTGGATAAAAAACAGACACTTTTGCAGACCCTGGTATACACCTCGGCTGATTGTAGCATTAAATCACTGCTTAAATCATTTGTTATGCTAGATACTGACGAAGTCGAAGTTGAAAAAATTATTATGAGTTTGAAAGATTATTGTGCTGTTGGATGGGACAATATATCTAACAAAATAATTAAGCAGTTCAGGCATATTTTGATACCTCCCTTAACACATATCTTTCAATTAATTCTGTCTACCGGCATTTTTCCAAAATGTTTAAAAAAAGCCATTGTTATACCTATTTATAAAAATGGCGATAAAAGTCAAATATCAAATTACAGACCTATATCGTTATTACCATCCTTGTCAAAAATATTAGAAAAAAATATTAATTCGAGATTAGTAATTTTTTTGGAAAACAATTCTATTTTGTCTAATTTTCAGTTTGGTTTTAGGCCAAAAATGTCTACTGCTGATGCTGTACACCACCTGACTGAATATATTGTACAAAATCTTAATATAAGTAAGCATACTGTTGGTATCTTCCTCGATCTCGCGAAAGCATTCGATGCAGTGTCCATTCCTATCCTTTTACGCAAGCTTGAAGCTATAGGTGTAAGAGGCACCCAGTTGGACCTTTTTACGAGTTATCTAAAAGAACGAACGCAATGTGTAAGAATTGACAGTGTCCTTAGTGATGAGCAGGATAACACATCCTTTGGAATTCCTCAAGGAAGTATTTTAGGAGCCACCCTGTTCTCGAATTACATTAATGACCTGTGTAATATCCAGCTAGATCATGGAAAAATCATATCCTACGCTGATGACACCGCCCTTGTTTTTGCGGCTGACTCGGAGGAGGATGTTTATATGTATGCGCAAAGCGGTTTCAATGTAGTAAATAACTGGCTTCATAAAAATATACTAACATTAAATGCCGAAAAAACTAAATATATTAAGTTTTGTATAAGTAAAAAATCGGTGTCAATGTCGGTTTCAACACTTCGTGCTCATTATTGTAAAGGGCCATTACAAAACCCTTGTGAGTGCACAGAAATTAAGCAAACGGAAACTATAAAATATCTGGGCATTTTAATAGATGAAAAACTTTCTTTCAAACCACATATTATTGCTTTAAATAACAGGTTGCGTAAGTTAATATTTGTATTCAAAAAGATACGACATATTGCAGATTCAGCTATAATAAAACAAGTTTATTTTGCTCTTTGTGAATCAATATTAACCTACTGCATTACTACTTGGGGTGGTGTAAATAAAACCTTATTACTAACAACAGAAAGAGCTCAGCGAGCGATCCTCAAGGTGTCGACTTGCCGTCCCTATCTCTTTCCTACTAACCTCTTATATAAGTCCTGCAACTTATTGACAGTTCGACAATTATTTATAATGCACATAGTTTTAAAACAGCACGCAGCCCTTCCATTTAGCACTGAATTAACAATGAAAAGACGGAAAGATATCGTATGTATAAAAACATCCCTTCGTCGTACCTGTGAACTTTGAGGGTGACGTTCAGTTTCGTGGTCATTTGGAAGGTAAAGCTAAAATAGCTTCGAAAAAAAAAGCTGGGTGTGCTTAATAGAGCGGGTCAGTATTTCACGCCGGCCCACCGTTTACAACTGTATAAAGCACAGGTCAGGCCGCATATGGAATACTGCTCCCATCTCTGGGCTGGAGCACCCCAATGCCAACTCCTTCCATTTGACCGCATTCAACGCAGAGCTGCTCGAATTGTCGGCGACGTGGTTATTTCAGGTCGGCTCGATCCACTGGCTCTTCGGAGAGACGTTGCGTCTCTCTGTATATTGTACCGTATATATCATGGGGAGTGTTCTGAGGAATTGTTCGGCTTGATCCCTGCCGCTAATTTCCTTCACCGCACTACACGCAATCGACTGTCATTCCATCCACATCACCTTGATGGATGGCGGTTTACTACTGTGCGATTTTCAAGAAATTTCTTGCCTCGAACTACAGTGTTGTGGAACCAGCTCTCGGCGGCGGTATTTCCGGACCGTTACGACTTAGGGATCTTCAAGAAACGAGCCTATTCCTTCCTTAAAGGCCGGCAACGCACCTGCGATTCCTCTGACTTTGCGGGTGTCCATGGGCGGCGGTGATTACTTTCCATCAGGTGACCCGCTTGCTCGTTTGCCTCCTTCTGCTATAAAAAAAAAAAATGTACTCAAAAAGTACGCATCAAATATTCTTTTACAGAAAGGTTCTATTTTTTCCTAGGTCCTTTTCTCTACAACCGATTAAATAAAATCGGTGACATATTTCCTCTCACTTATACCAACTCTAAGAACAAAGTGAAAAATATTTTGCAACCCATGTCCTATGAAGATACAGAGAAGTTACTTGTGGTAGGTATTAAAATAAGGTTTCTAATTTATAATTAGGTATTTTATATAAGTTGGGATTAGAATTAGGTATCTACTATTATAGTTTATAAAGCTTTTGTAAATCCATTTAAATTGTTAAAACTTTAATTAGATACATACTATGTGGATTTAATTGTAAGTGATGGATTGTGTTTTTATTTATTTAAATTTATTTTTTTCTTTCAATATAAGTACTTACTAGCATTATGGTCGCCTGATATACAGGATTTTCCTAGTTTGGGCTAAAATTTAATAATATGTTTTATCTATAAGAATATATCTGTTCTGTTTATATGTGATATTTTATATGAAAAATAAATAAATATGATGATAAAAAAAAAAAATACCATACGCGTAAAAATGAGTCAAAAGCACTAGGGTGCCCAAAGATTACGGAAAATTATATGAAAACTGAACATCGATTTTCTGAATTATTTTATATGCTTCGTATGAGTAGTAATTTTTTTTTTTTACCTATTCATAAATTACCATAGGATTAAAAATATCCCTCGTGTTAACTAATACGCTGTATGTGTATTATTTTTGCATTAGTCCACTGTTGCGCGCTAAAAGTTCGTAACTCGTTTCGGGCCGTTCGCTCAGCCCCCACGACATTAAAGCCACCGGACCCTGCTAATGACTTTATTGAGCGATACTGAGACCATTAAATTGTAATGAGTCTGATTTGTCCGCGCCAGCCTAGCGGTTTGCGATCCCGAGTGCGATCGCCGGCTCGAATCCCATATGATTGTGTTTATGAACACAATTGTGATATTGTTTTACATCTTTTTATTTATGTTTTGGGTTTAATGTTTTTAATTAATAATGTGAACTTACATGTCATTAAATTACTTCTGGATGATACTTCTATTATGGAGTTTCGTTTATTATTCCATGATAATGAGTATGTTATAAATGTTGAATGGCAAATGACATACATCCAGCAACCCGCAATGGGTCAGGTACAGTAGTTTTCTGTACATTGTTGTTGTTCATGTGTTAACCGGTCAAGGATCATAAGACCGCCGGCGGTCGCGAAACAAAAGAATTTAAATTGTCTGGTTTTACGGTGCTCGAGGGGTTAAAACCCAGCAGTGATGACTATGATGGGTGTGTAATGTTTGATATAAATACTTAGGTATGGTCTAACGTTCAGATAATATAATAATATAAAATATTATTCGTGTAATAAGCAAGCAGTATGCAAGCAAGCAAGCAAGCAGCATGCAAGCAAGCAAGCAGCATGCAAGCAAGCATGCAGTATTCAAGCAAGAATGCAGCATGCAAGCAAGAATGCATGTAGCATGCAAGCAAGAATGCAGCATGCAAGCAGGCATGCAGCATGCAAGCAGGCATGCAGCATGCAGACAGGCAGGCATGCAGCAGACTGGCAGGCATGCAGCATGCAGGTAGACATGCAGCATGCAGCAGGTATGGTTACTATCACGGCTCCGGCGCTGCGAGATTCCGGCGGTCCCACGCGACCTTATCGTAGCAGATGGCTGTGGCCCACCGCCGCGGCTGAGGCTGGCCGGCTTTGCCGGCCAGCCTCAGCCTCAAATTACACTCTACCGTAGCAGTAGTAGGCAGACAAGTCTACGTGGACGAACAAAACAAAACCAATGTTATTGAAATCAATCAAGCCATTTTACGGTATACCATATGCTAACGAACAGCAATTGATTTTTATATACACTAATAAGTACTACTAGCGGCCCGCCCGCGCCTTCGTCCACGCTAACTTAGAAAGAACGTCATACTTCAGCCATTTAAAAAAATATATCTACAAAATATAAACAAAAACCATCCTCAGTAAACGCTCTATCTTTTAGTGAAAACCGCATAAAAATCCATTGCGTGGTCTAAGAGTATAGTGCGGTGCCACAGACAGAAGAAAACGGCGACTTATAGGTACTTTATAATTATAATTATATTACTTTGTAATGATGATGATGACAGGAAAATTATAACATAATAGTTACATACATCGGACTGGTTATCTGGCAGAAATCGCTTTAAGCGATAAAACCTTTTTTTTTTTTTAATACCAAGCCCGGCAAATGACCCCACTCCACCTGATGTTAAGTGAAAATGAGGTCCAGGCGCGAGGACAACTGGTGCAGCGTAAGAGACGTAGCATCAGTCATCCTCACTCTGCCGGCCCACAAAGTGCTTCTTCACGCCTCGTTTGAAGGACCCTATGTCATAGGTAGGAGGGAATACGTGTGCTGGTAGACTATTCCATATTTTGGAAGTGCGGCAAAGAAACGAGTCACCAAATTTCTTTGTGCGTGATGGAATGTTAGAGACTAAATTGGTGACTCCGGAGAGCAGCACGCGTACTCCTATGGAGGAAGGGAGAAGGAGGGATGAGGTCAAAGAGTTCTTCAGAGCACTCGCCATGGTATAAACGGTAAAAGACGCTGAGTGACGCAATATCTCTACGTAATTGCAAAGGCTCGAGAGTTTTAGTGACCTCCGCATTGCCGATAATGCGCACAGCGCGGCGCTGCAATCTGTCCAAGGCATCGAGAAGGTACTTTGCGGAGCCGTCCCAAAGGTGAGAGCAATACTCCACGCAAGACCGCACCTGTGTCCTGTATAATAGACACAACTGATCAGGCGTGAAGAATCGCCGCACCTTGTTCAGGACACCGAGTTTACGTGAGGCATTTTTAATCACGGTTTCGATGTAGTCCTTTTGGTTCAGATCGCAGCGGATATCCATACCGAGCATGTTAATACTGCTCTGCAGGCCCGGAGATGTACCCTGAAGAGAAGGAAGGGGAAGGAATGGCGACTTTTTCGCTGTGAACGCGCACACCTGTGTTTTCTTGGCATTGAACTCCACTAGATTATCGGAGCCCCATTTAGAAATGAGGTCCAACACCCGATCGAGCTCAATGACAAGATTTGCTCGCTTCATTTCGGTGTCTACCCGCCCAGCCGTTGGGTGACCGTTATATCCCCCATGCACTGTGCTATCATCTGCATAGCAATGAATGTTTCCAAGAGGAAGCATGTCATTGATATGCAGAAGGAACAGCGTGGGGGATAGAACGGAGCCATGAGGAACACCAGCGTTCACTGAAATGAACCGCGAAGCTCATCCATCCGAAAGGACACGGATTCTACGCTCATGCAGGAAGCTAGCAATCCAGGTACAGAACTGAGCAGGAAAACCGTATGCCGGGAGCTTGGAGAGAAGAGCTTTGTGCCAGACCCGATCAAAAGCCTTGGCTATGTCAAGGCTAACTGCCAGTGACTCGCCACGCTTGTCAATAGCCTCACCCCAGAGATGTGTGACGTACGCTAGAAGATCACCCGTTGACCGTTTTGGCCGAAACCCATATTGACGATCGTGAATTAGGGAGTGATCTTCTAGGTATCGAATAAGCTGTTTGTTCAATATTCGTTCTAGGATCTTACACGGCACTGAAGTTACGGCTATAGGGCGGTAATTAGTCGGATCTGACCGATCTCCTTTTTTAGGGATCGGTTGCACATTAGCTTCTCTCCAAGATTCCGGGACACAACCCGAAGAGAGCGAGAGACGGTACAGACGCGTTAACACAGGGGACAACTCCGCTGCACACATTTTCAGAACTATTGCTGGGATGCCATCAGGACCGTTAGCTTTCCGGACATCGATTTACTGCAGCTCCGCACGGACATCACACTGCCTGATTTTAATATCAGACATTGTGTGGCCACAGTGAGGAACTGAGGGTGGCTGTGCATCACAGTCATCGATCCGAGAGTTAGCCGCAAAGAGTTTGGCCAGGAGATCGACCTTTTCCTGCGGCTTGTGAGCTAAAGTTCCGTCAAGACATCTCGAGAGGGTTGGCAGAAGTTGGATTGCACGGCTTTGGCCAGACGCCAGTAGCTACGGCTGCCCGTAGGATGCGTCAGGAGTTCTTGGCCCACTCGTGCAACGCGCTAGGCATCCGCTCTAATGTAGGCCCTCTTACACGACTTGGTGGCATTATTATAGGCTGCTTTTAGCGAGCGAGTTTCGGGATCCACATGAGCTTTACCTCTGATCCAAGCGCGGTATGCTGTCTGTTTGCTTTCAACAGCGCTGGCACACTCGCGATTGAACCAGCGGTTGCGTCTGCCTTTGCTGATGACATAGGAGTGTGGAATATAGTATTCCATTCCTTATACTATCTCAGCAGCAACGGCAGTGGCGCTAGCGGTTGGGTCCTTCTCACTAAAGCAGCGCTGCCTCAAAGGGACGGATGCAAAATACTCCCGCATACCGTCCCAGTCTGCCGACGCGTAGTGCGAAATCTGGCGTTTCGAAACCGCTGTTGGCGGGCGCGATGCCAAGGGCACTGTGCTGGATATCAAGCAGTGATCCGAGGAAGCTAAAGGAGCTCGAATCTCCACCCGGTATCCAGCTGGGCGACTCGTCAGCAGAAGGTCGAGTAAGGAGGGCGCATGGCCAACTATGTCTGGGATCCTGGTGGGCTGGTTCACCAGTTGCGTCAGGTCATGCGTGAGAGCGAATGCGTGGGCAGTTCTACCAGCATGGTCTGTTTTGGAGGAACCTAACCACAACTCATGGTGGGCGTTGAAGTCCCCCAAAAACACCAGTTCCGCCGATGGAAACCGCTCCTGCGCATCATCTGCTACCCGACTAAGATGTTCAATTAGTCGAGTTGTCTCCATGTCGCCGTTATGGGATCGGTAGACGCAGACGTAGACACGGCAATGAGAGCCTAAGTCGACGTGTACCACTAGAAGGGAGAAGGAAGGGTCCTCCAGACAGCGCAGACGGCGACAGCAAACATCCGCCCGAACGAATAAGCAAACTCCGGCTTTGGCTTTGAAGGATTCTTCAAGCACAAAGCCGGGATAGTTCAGGTAGGTGGTGTCAGCTGGGCGGATTATTTGCGTCTCCGTCAGGAACAACATTGCTGGCCGTGCCGTCTCGAGATGGTGGTGGACGGCATTGAGGTTTGCATGGAGTCCGCGGATGTTAGCGAACTCCACCTCAAACGGTAAGGTTGTGGTGGGGGTGTGCACCGCTGTAGTACCAGTTTTGTTGTTAGGCGCTGTCATTTTAGGAGTGGAAAGAGAGAGGCCTGAATCGAGTAAATGATGCCGCGATGCGAATGGTCAAAGTGTGGTGGCCTGTTTCCCCAGGAATTTGCCCACAGACGAGTATTATTAACCTGCCGAACGGAAGGGCCCCCGAACCCCCCCGGGAATGGCCGCCGGGACCCCACCTTCCGGTCACCAACCGGCACGACGGACCACCCCGAGATTATGCGTGGCATGGTGAGGCAGCCTCACGTGCTGGTTAGGCTCGCTTGGGCCCCTGTACTGTGCCACGGGCGGCCAGCGGGACAACCGTTTCTACGGGTCTCCCTGGTCGGCAGGTTAACGAAGTCCTCCTGGCACTGGTTTGACGGAAGCCTCCACAGACCAAATACATCGCAGCATCATCCTCTCGAGCTCTGGTTATACGCTGGCTGATCCCGAAACGCGACCGACAAGCAGTCACTTGACGGGTTTTACACCATGCGTACGGTGTTTACCAACCAGACGGGTCAAGCCCTACCACCAGTGGAGCAGATCATCGTTCGAAAGAGTCCGTTAGTCGCTTCTTACGACACCCACCGGACGGAGAGAGGGGCGGCGATTGGTATTCTTTCTCCGTCACCGCACGGATAAAAAATTGTACCGCCAAATTGTAACATTTTTTTCTTTTTTATGTAAATGCATTGTAAATGTTTGTGTGATTATGTTACAATAATAGTATTATCTATCTATCTATCTATCTATCTACATAAAAAAGCTTTAAAAATGTATATGTACGTAGGTACCCAGCCCTCCGAGATTGGGCTGTTTCTCAAAGAAATGCTTTATAAATAGCAGCTCCCTCCAGGTAGTATGATAAATCTCATCCTGACTCGCATGTCCTGGAAAGTAGCCGGTTGATTGATGATAACGGCCCTCCTTAGGGCACTGTGAAAGGAAAAGACATTACTACGTGGCTCGGTCGTGGAAAGATAACATTTTTCTGCTTCTATTGAAATTTTTATGTTAATAATTGTGACACTATATATATAGTGATATATAAAGGAAACCGACACTAGAATATATAGTCTCGGTTTCGTTTAGACAATTTAGATAATACATACAAACTTACATAAATACATTCGTTCATAAGTACACACATAAATAGATTTACTTTTATCCCCAAGGGGTAACGGAGACTAGGCAATGACGCCCGCAAAAGAAGTTCACTGCCAATAGTCCACTACGTTTCACTAAATTACCTACAACTGCACATGTGCTCAGCGTGATAGGTGGTGAGCTCATTGCCGCTTTGCTGTTGGATGTCTTTAGTCCGTTAGTTGAGTTTTAACGACACCCAAGGCAAGAAAGAGGTTGGTATTACTCCCCATTGGCGAGCCGTCGTTGGGTGGAATGAGTTCGGAGTTTGCTGTCCGCGGTCCCGAATCACCTTGGCGACAAGTGAGGGGATGGTACAAGGTGTTTTAGTGGGTAGGGCCCCTTTTCTCCAGAATCCCTGTCAAGGCCTTCGGACCTAGACGGGGAAGCAGGCGCTAAGGGAAAAGACCCACATAACCAGCGGGCTTCCCCATGCCCGCTGTGTATCAATAGGATTTCACCTTGTATAATAAAAGTAAGTATCCTTTTAGCGAGCGAGTAAGGCTTTACATAATTTACCTACTTGTATTTTTATAAGTAGGTATTTCAAAGTTCATAGTTGTTTATTGCATTCATGTATAGTAAGTTACAGGTGGTATTTATAACTAAGTAGTGCAGACATGACACCCATTAGGGTATAGCAAAGCTTATAAATAATGTTACAATGTTTTACAATACATTTTGAATTATTATTATAAATTGCATTTTAATATTATTATTATAGAATGTTATTATAGAATGTTATTATTATTATTGTAAGTTAATATTGTTAGTAATTTTACTACGGCATGTTATAAGACAAATAAATGATTCCATTATTATTATGCTCTTTATTTAAAATATTATCCTAAGTCAAATTTTTTACAATATTTTATATAAAAAAACATATTTACAATATAAAATATTATAAAAAACTTAACCTAGGTTGCCACCGGCAGCGGGGATAGACCCAAGCTACCGGTGGTTAGGGCTGCAGAGTGAGGAACCTCCTGACAATACGTGCCATGTCAAGGAGTACTGCCTTCTGTATCTGACCCTTGACCCAACCTTTTAGTGAGAGCCTCTCTAGGTGTTGATCGAGGCTCTTAGCTAAAAGACCGTCTGCCGAAACGACTATCGGTACAATAATGGTTGAATCCACATCCCACATGGCGGTAACCTCGTGAGCCAAGTCAAGGTACTTACTGAGCTTGTCCTTCTCGGCTTTCACGAGGTTCTCATCATGAGGTACGGTGATATATATCAACCAATATTGCCCGGCGCTGAGATCGGTCGACCACAACGATATCAGGCTTATTGGCGACAATAGTCCTGTCCGTAATGATAGAGCGATCCCAGTAGAGCGTTGCATGACCATTTTCGAGAACTGGCGCAGGTGCGTACTTATAGTACGGCACCTCTGATTCAACAAGGCCATATTGAAGAGCAAGTTGCTGGTGAATTATTCTGGCTACTTGGTTGTGTCCGTGCAAATACTCTCCGTTAGCAAGATGAGAACAACCAGAAATAATATGTCGGAGTGACCCGGCTCGTGCCCTGCGTGCTCGACCCGCACTTGGTCCGACAATCGTTGGGCAGACACGTCTATGGTCGGTTCAAGAGCCTGAAACAAAGACAGCAGCCTAACACGATACGCAGTAAGGTTAGTTCCTCCCTCTGTTGCCCTGTAGTAGGCGCGCATGCAGTTCTCATTTATTTGTTGAGTCCATCGCATGCGGCGCACTACACCACCGGTAGCGGGGGTCGTACGCGGGGCAGATTGTCCCACTGATCCCAAGCGTGCCGGCAGCGGTGGTCGTCCACGTCGCGCAGATCGTTGTGGCGGCGGAGACGGCGATCGCCTGCTCGCGCTGCTCGACTCGTCTCTGGTGAAATCATCAGACGAGGAGCTTGATGTCGGCGGAGCAGGCGATGGTGGAGGGCGTGCGCTTCGTCTTGCTCTTCTTAATATCATGCTTTCATTTTTATTTTAGTAGATTATGTTGATTGTAAGGTTTAATGTATAGGTATTGGATCAATCTTTGTATGGCATATTGTGATGACATTGTACGTCACCATTGTTCAACTTCTTCATTGCTGTTTGGTCATTTTAAAACTATTGTGGTTGGTATATTTATATATTTGTGATATAATTTCAGCTTGATTTTTCGATAAATATGTTCATAAACTGTTTTAATTTGTCAAAAGACTTGTTACAAAATAAAATAAAATACTTGAAATAAAAATGATGTGACAGGTGACAAGAGCTTAATAATTGAGTAATAAGTATTATTAGTGTATGTTATTACCATCAAGTTTTGTTTACTGTTTTGATTACCTAATTAAATTTTGTATTTACCGTTTTTAAGCTACACTGAGTGTTTTTTTTTTTATCTTGCGAAACAGATGAAGACGTAAAAGGGATTTCGTAAAAGTTGTAAAAACTTAAAGCACAGGCCCACAAACATATTTATACTATTAATACGCCTTACCTGGGAATCAAACCATGGACATTTTAACACACGGCCGAGCGTTAAGTTTGCCACAGCCACCCGAGGCAAGGTATCCGTAAATACCATTGTGAATTAAGGGCACGAGAAAGAATGTTTTTCTTTCTGTTTCCTGTTCAAAATAGCGAGAGTAATATACCCTCCATGCGCTATCTGAGAGCCTACTCTCTAAGCGAATCCGAAACTTCGTTGGCCCGTAATTCGTCGTACAATGCAGCCTACTCTCTAAGCGAATCCGAAACTTCGTTGGCCCGTAATTCGTCGTACAATGCACGCACGCAACCTTCGATCAACAATACCAACTAGATAACGCGTCACATACAAAATCAAAGCTAAATTCTGTCCACGTGATTACAAAAGGTGACTGCTAGAAACCGCAAGAAACTTCAAGGGCTGGTCAGTAGGCTTATCATGCGCAACACGAGATAATGTCGCGGACGAGAGACGACAAATCATTTTAAGTTGTCATGTTAAGGTTTGTAGACAAAAAATATCATAGTTTATTCAAAAACTACCATTAAGTCTATTTTTGATTATGTAGAGTTCGATGCGTATCCTATGTGTCTTTAGTGTCGATAGACATTAGAGATAAATGAACAAAACACGAGAAAACGGGTCAAGAAGAGTTCTCGTGTTGCGCATGCTAGGCCGACTACAATATAGCTTGATACTCATGACAGGTGTCATCAAAACGACGACGTGACTTTGTAAAAGCGTATGAAATTATTTGACAACATTTAAATAATATTATTTTTTATAATCCATCACATAGCATACTACAATTACTTTTTATGACTGTTTATTACACGTTAGATTAGGTTTTATCCGAATAAACTCACATAACACACATTTAACACAATTATTAAACATTACAATAAAAAAACGTACCCCTTCACAAGGTCATTCCAATACAAAGAAATACTTGTGTTGGGATAGTAAATCAATTTAAGTTCAATTGATGTTCAATAATCAATCGATTGACTTTAATTTTGTATTTATAATTCTAGCTATATCTATTAATTGATTTGTTAGTCTTTACTTATTTATCTTGAGTTTAATGACGATTATATTGAAGTTAAAATAGTACATTGTTAGGGAAGGGAAGAGAGGGGTTGTTTGTATTATTTTGATGAGCCCGTCGCCGCTCTATGCTGTTGGATGTATGTGCAGTCTTTAGTCCGTTAGTCGCCTTTTATGACACCGAAGAGAAGAGAAGGGTTGGTAGTATTATTTGATGTGCCCATCGCCGCTCAATGCTGTTGGATGTATGTGCAGTCTTAAGTCCGTTAGTCGCCTTTTACGACATCGATAGTACTACTTTCCACCCGATCCTCATGCAACTTTAGACCTATTTTCCGAGTATAAGGAATGAAAATCTTTAAAAGTAATTAAATTGGCACATTAGAAAGGAACAATACATCATTAGGCTCAATTTAAATCGATGATTGCGGTTGCATTTCGATGTTCACTTTGTTTTATTTTAATGGGCGATATTCCGAGATCAAAAAAAAAAAGAAATTGGTTCGTAAATGACTTCATAGATGGCGCTTAGCATAGATTAGTATGGCGCTTGGTAAAAGGCGAGTTCATGAAGAGCACGTGTATGGCTGCCTAATATTTATTCTATTCCAAAATAGAAATAGGTTCTGGATGTCCTGAATATAAATAGGTAAGTATTTACTATTTTTTTATTCTTTTGGTAGACAAATAAAAGTGTAGAATTTATTACAGCCCATAAAAAGGTACGGCTTTCATAAAACGACATCTATCGAGTGTTTTGAACTAATTTTTACTTTTTAATTTGGGCTGTCAGAAAATCGCCCATTGGAAATAAACTTCGCACTACTGCATCTGTGACGGTTTGGTTGGGGGTGGGAGCCATCTTGTTTTAGTACAAGTCTTGTATGCGTAACGTGTTTTCAGTTTTCCTATCGTAGTATTTGCTATTTTTTTCGTTTGTTAAGATTTGTTTAGTTGTAATTGTTTGTTAGGTTTGCTAATTTGACGTATTATTTGTTATTTTTATTCGTTTGTAAAGTTTTGTTCTGTTATAAGTAACTGTTCGTAAAATTTGTTGTTTTTACTGATACAATGCCTAAAAGGTTAAAAAAGACTGTTTTGAACAGCGAAAGTCGTGAGTTTGTAGTACGCTTGCGAAATTATTTCGAGCGTGAGAGCCCAAACAAAGGTCCTCTACTACCCTTAAAGCAAGTGGTTGATAGTGTTACGTTGTAAATTCAGGGCCCTGTCTGCCTTTAGTAATCTACAAAAAGGTTCGCAATAATTGAATAATAGTTACCTGAAATCATTGTGGATAAATGATCAGATGTCCAAAAACATTAGTCATTGTAGCTTGTTTGAATTAAATCCATTTTTCTTCACATTAAAGACATGAAGTCTTGGCTGACACATTACAAGACACACTTTTCTTGCATTTTCAATCAATACACATTTCTAAATCAGTTTTAGCAAGACTTTGCATTAGATTTGGAGAAAATTAAGTTTGTTTACGTTTTGTATTTGACATAACACCATAGACAAAATGACAGCCACCGTAGCGACGCCTAGCGGTAGCGGGGCGAAGTAGCTGTCAGCTTGTAGTTTCACATAAAAGATTCAATTTTAAAAATAGCCGAAACAGTTCCAATAATAAATTACATAATAAATTAATATGTATAATATTCACTTTAAATTGAACTCAAGCAAATCCGGAAATAGAACTATTTTTTCTATAAGGACTTTTATCTAGAACATTCGAATGGGAGAAATATTTTTTATATGGATATTGTCTCTGCCCGTAGGGCTTACCAGAGAGGAAACTAATACTACCTAATATTTAGACAGGGTATTAACTCGAGTGGATTTGATTTCCAAATTTAAAAAAGGACGAAATTCAGATTGCTAAACGTTAACTTGTCTCTAGTTCATGTAGTTTTAATATTAACAGATTCTTTCAGTGTCAGAACGAGAGATGAAAACGTCATATTTGACGTTTTGATAGTTTGAAGGAAAATTCTAAAAGAACTACGTTGTTATAGATTACCCCACTTTGGGAGTAGAAATCATAAGCTGGCCTTCGATTTATAAGACTTCCGGCGAAGGGAAAGCTGCCGAATTGCGACGTCGAAATGATTTCAATCTCTGGCGTGACGTGGTGTAGTGCTATGTGTTGAGATCGATTCACTGAGGTAGGCATGAGTCGTGGTAACCTTTTGTTTTAATCTGAGGTCGTAATAATGTAGTGGATTTGAGGCGTCATTAGCTTATGAGAATATAGTCAACAATTGTGTGGTTTATTTACAGGGATCCGTGCCCAAAACGAAGTTCCGGTCGCTGGCAGCCGCACGCAAAAATATAGGATATCCCAGCACGTAAGTAATACAATGTCGTTGTTCCTAAATGTTTTGCTTGAGCGCTGCTAACAGATATACAGATAGCAGACTGCGGGACCCCAATTTATGTAACAGATCTGAACTAGGCGTATAGTGTTATAAATAGGCCCCGTGTTGATAATTTCAGATGCTTCGAGAGGCCCGTCTCGCCGCCAGGATTTAGAGCTGGGCCCTAAAGCCTGGACGCGAGACCTGCTTCGTCGGGGTACCAGCGGCCACCTGCTGCCAGTTGAGCTGTCGCCGCCTAGCGGATGAGCAGGCGTTGACGGTTTTCTTTTTTTTTGTACCCCGTACTCTGGGTTTAATTATTCTTTATTCAGGAACATATTTTTACATTAAGGTTTCGAAACCTTAACCTAGTATTTCCTTTTTACATCCAACTACACCAAGCGTTGGTGAAGTTGCGAAACATTTGAGTATCTGCGAGTTCGACCTGTGTGAAGTTGAACAGTGACGTCGTCTGCAGGTTCGGGTCTACCTCTAGACCCTGGCGCCCATAATTATTAATTTTATAGCGGTATAACCCTACGGTTCTCTAGGGTAGTAGCTTTTAAACGTTTGATGGTTTTGGTACGGTTAAACTGATTAAAACATTTAATTTAATATTTTTTTAGACGGAGTAATTTAATTTAAATTTCAACATCATACTCCGGATGGTACTGGTTTTATCCCTACCCCCCCACGACCATAGCTCGTACCACTGAAATATTAACTGGCTGGTTTGGTAGTAGTCATCATCATCACCAGCCTGAAGACGTCCACTGCTGAACATAGGCCTCCCCCTTTGACCTCCATCCTGACCGACAACTCGCCACTCGCATCCACCGGTTGCCTGCGACTCTCACGATGTCGTCGGTCCACCTAGTGGGAGGCCTACCAACACTGCGTCTTCCAGTGCGTGGTCTCCACTCGAGAACCTTTCTTCCCCAACGGTTGTCGGTTCGTCGAGCGATGTGGCCTGCCCATTGCCACTTCAGCTTGCAAATCTTACGAGCTATGTCGGCAACTCCGGTTTTTTGGCGAATATCCTCGTTTCGGATTCTATCGCGCAAAGAAACTCCGAGCATAGCTCTCTCCATTGCTCGCTGTGTGACTCTGGTAGTAGTAGGAACATTATAAAATTTATTTAAAATTAAAATTATCACCGACTCGCTTGGTCACTTTTGACTCTTAGGATTTTAGTGTGTCTTAGGGGCTGATATAGCTTGGTAATAAGGGTTAGAGTACTGTAAACAGTAAATTATAGTTGGCAAAATTAATAGAAAGTTTGTTGGACTTTCATTTGAAATTGACCCTAGGGTCAATTTCGACTGATAGTTTTTTTTTGTTATTTTCGGCTCAATAAATTAAAAGGAGTAACGTAGATGATTAGTACCTAACCTAATATAAGGAAATATTGTGACTAACCCCCTCTTTTAAATAATAAGAGTAAAATAAAATTTATAATTTTATTTTATTGTTGTTGGACAAAATATTAGTGTGTGTTCTTTTACAATATACTGCCTAGCTGTTGAACATTTTATGGTTTTATTTGATAACAACCCACTGACGCTTGCGTTTGGGATTTTCTTCCTTTTCCCCAAAAGGGAAAAATTCCAAATGTAACAATAGCGTTGCGGATGCTCTTGGTATAGGGCGTGCTACAGTGTCTCGCATCTCGAAAGAATCATCATATTTGATGATTCATCTACGAGTACGGCAACCACCGAAGAAAATAAATTATCGACACCTAACAAAAAAAGGAATGTTACAAAAATAGACGATTTTGATACTGCAGCCATACTCGTACGAAACCATATTTATTCGTACTATTCACAAGGTACTCTCACTCATAGTCACTCATAGTCACTCTAGTAATTACAGTGATGATTAAGGTTGTACACCAATACATAATTAGGAATTTGTAAAACATTCAAAATCTATTTACGAATTTTATTTAGGTACTTACATATTATTATTATGTATTTATAAAAAAAGTGATCAAAATAGCATCCAAAATTATAATTTGAAGCAAAAAACGATTAACGACAGATAATGATATTCAATTTATAACTTCAATTATCATTTCAGTCAATTAAGTCTGTAATGTCGCAACCCTAGGCATGACAATTTGACACCTGCCATAAGTATCAAGCTAAAATGAACAGGCTATAGTCTAGTGTTATAGACATGACAAAAATGACAAAAAAGGAATTCGTGATTTTCCGCGTCAGCTGGGTGATAAGTACTACGTTGACGGGTCAACAGACGGCCGGCCGGCCGGCCGGCCGTTGCCCTCGCGTTGTAGATAATCGTTATTTTTATTTGTTTTCACTTAATTTTCTTTATGTTATAGCTTTAAAATAAATAAGATACTCAAAGACTATCCAATTATAATTCACAAAATTAATTACTTAATTAAAAATGAAAAAAAGACGAATTCCTATTTTGTTATTTTTGTCATGTTTAAACACTTGACCTGACCAGCCCTTGAAGTTTCTTGCGGTTAGCAGTCATCTTATATACACAGCTACACTGTTTTACTAAAGAACTGAGACAAAAGTTATAAAACAGTTTTAAGTTCAACCTAATTACAACCATGGCATGGCACCTAGTAATAAAGTCACAAAGGCATCCATCCACACATATCCACTGTTCTGTTACACAAATGTTGGCGCGTCTATTGATCAACGTTGGCCAAACATTTGTGACGTGGGTTAAAATCGGTAATTGTGTTCAAAATTTAATATTATTTGTTAGTTTAAAGCTTAAAATTATAATTTATTCTAGATGTACTTACCGTAAGTAAGACACTCCGACCTTTCAATTGCTTTTTCGGGCATTATTTTTGCAACTTAGTGGTACTCATGCACACATAGCCATTTACGACGAATTACAGGCAGACGAAGGTTCGGATGCGCTTAGAGAGTAGGGCCTCTGTAAAGATATGGCACCCTTTAACTCTGTGAATTGCGGAACTTGAGCCGAGTTCATTTTGATCTGTGATTTACGAACAGCTTTATTACTCGTACGTTTGACATTAGAGACTAGCTGAAGGAAGCGAGTTCATCGGCTTTATACACAGGAATACAGTAATTTGTACCTAATGATAGGGTTAAATAAAAATGTATGGAATGAAATCTCCTTTGAATGTGCCTTTAATGCTACGTCATGAACAATCTTTCCCTCTGACAACCTTCCCCTTTGACAGCCCTACGTACCGTAGTCAGGGCTGGCACGTACTGTGGAATAATTTTTAACCGACTTTAAAAAATAAGGTTCTCAATTAGCCGAATTCTTTTTTAATATCTATTACGACTGATACTTAATCCACTTTACTGAAATCCAAATTACTAATACTAAAGATACGTTAGGGTAGCTTCAAAACTAGCTATTCAGGTATCTTATCAGTAACTTTCGGAGCGCACAAAATTATACAGTAATCGCGACAAATAAAACAAAAAATCCATTTCAACAGAGAAATACAATTTCCCGATTCCCGAATGCCTGTTAATTGTTCGCATTTATTAATTGGGTACTGGCTTTATTAAATTTCTATGAATACTGTCACCGCTAAGCTATGGGCTGTAGGCAAATTGAGTTACACTGCAGTCCGGGTAGCCGGGTAAGCCGATTAGTGGGCTGGAGCCGGATATGATATAAAGAGATACTTACGATATTGAAATTTAATTTTAAAAATGCGCACGTTCGATATTTTAATAAAGAAATGAAGAGTTTTTTTATTATACAAAGCTCAGCTAATTATTCCACTCTACCTGATGTTAATTGGGAAAGCGAAGACTACTGGGGCCCAAGTCTGCTAATTTACGAATGGCATAATTGAATCGCAATTGGATCGCATTGTAATTGTTTGACACATTTGGTATTCTTAAATGAGTAAGAGAATACCAAATGTGTCAAACAATTACAATGCGATCCAATTGCGATTCAATTATGCCATCCGTAAATTAGCAGACTTGGGCCCCTGGTGCAGCGTTAAAAAACGTAGCAATAGTCACCATCAAGGAACTGTGAAAGGGAAAGCCCGGTAAGCCTCAAAATAACTTAGACCTTTATTAAGTTAAACCGAATTGAAATGCAAGAATGTAAGGAAACTTAAAAATTGCCTTTCTTCCGTACAGTCAGCAGTTTCAATCACTGACTAAATAATAACTTTTTCAAACCTCTTCTTAACTCGATTTTTTTCCTTTCTGTTCTGCCTATATGCAAGTTACTTAAAAAAGTAAAGCCTGTACTTTCCTACTGCTGGGGAAAGGCCTGTCAAATCATTGAAATCAAGTCATCGCTAAAATTTTGGGTGTGTGTTCAATCACCACGCCAAATGCGGGTCACTATCCCGGATTATGCAACGAAAATGTGCTCAGATGCTTAACTTTCGTACCATAATAGTAATTATAATAAGGTACTATTGGCAGGGGGTTCCTCACTCTGCAGCCCTAACCATCATCGATAGCTTGGGTCTATCCCCGCTGCCGGTGGCAGACTAGGTTAACATTTTATATTATTTTATATTGTTGTTTTATATAAAATATTATAAAAAAATCTTAACATGTTTATTTAATAAAGAGAATAATATAAATAATCTTTTAATTCAGACAACAAAATGTACATGTAGATGGTAAATTACATTGGCCTATATAATATATACCTTACAGATACAGATTAACATACATACAAATAAAATACAATGTTTTGTTAGTAAGTAACTTAATCACTATGTTAGTATTATTCAATTGGCACTTGTACTGCGGACCAACTCGGTAGCAACAGGCAACTTCCCTCGGAAACGCCTGTAGACTACACCCTTAGGCCAGAAGTACTCCTTCAAAAATATGTCTAGCTTTGATGTCGGGATTCGCACCACAAACGCCTTGAAGCTCGTGTTATGGCGCGACTCCAGCGCAGCTGTCCAATCCTCAACTTGAAGTTACACTTCATACCAATGGACTCTGCTACCTCCTGCGATGTGGTGGTGCAGGCGGGAGGTACACGGCCGTGGTCACACCAATTCGCTCAGAACGAACGCGCTCGTGCACCCATGTATAAACGCAGTTGTAGGTATGCCAAGGTAGTTCTTATCTTGGTGGGGCCTGCAGGGATCTCCCTCTCGCAGTGCATGTCGACCCATCGGGATCTTTTGTGCAAATGTCACGGTAAGTAGTAAAGTGTTATGCTACTTTTGAGTCCGACCGTACATACATATGTATGAACATTTTTGAATGTGACTGTACCACCGACGTCGACACATGCCGGTGTACCAAAGGCTTAATTAAATCGCTCTACTTCCAACAATTCAAACGACATGATTACAGTTTGTTGTTTTATAATTATCATTCCGCAAATTAATAAACCCTTACCTACCCACACCTACGTACATAAACGAGGTTCCCTAATTACAAGACAGTAATTTTCGTGTACCTCACTTACGAATTCGAGTCTATGTATTTTACGGTAATTAGAATTTTGTTTGTTCTAACATTAGTACAATTGAAATATGACTATGTATGTATGTATGTACATAGATTCACGCCTGTAATCCCCCTAAGGGTTAGTCGGAAACTAGCCAATGGGGACCGCAAAAGCAGTCCTCTAACGTAGTCCACTTTTCACCAAAAATCGTATGCACAATGCTCAGCGTGACAGGTGGTGAGCCGCTGTTGGTTGTATGTGCAGTCTTTAGCCCGTTAGTCGCCTTTTACGACACCTAAGGGAAGAGAGGAGGTGGTAGTATTCTTTCACCGCTACGCGACAGTGTTAAATAAAACACAATTACAACTTAATACAATAAAACGATTAAAATACAGTCACAATTTGTTGGTCTTATCGCTTTAAGCAATCTCATTTGTTGACGCTTTTGTAAAAATACATTTGAGCGTGTACTTTAGCGTATAATATGTATAATGACTTGATGACTTTAACCCTTAGGTTAAAGTCATCAAGTCACAGCATGTTAAATTTTTTTATTGGTTTTCGACCTTATGTATAGGGAATAAAGTTCAAAATGTGGTGGTCGCTATGAGATCACTGCCAGCCTAAGGGTTAAGTGACCACGGACAGTGCAACTCGGTATAAAAAGTCGAGTATAAAAAGGGATGGCCTAGAATACCTATAGTAAGTAGTTTGCGTTAAAACCCTTTACACATTTTGTTTACATGTTTAACGTTAATCAAGCGAACAATAGTTCAGTAATCAAGGGATTCATAATGACTTTAAAGAAATGATATGTGAATTTAATTAAACCGCGAGTTGTAACCGCAGCGTGAGTTTAATTAAGACACATTCGAGTGGAACATGCTCAATTAGGTTTAACAAGCTATTGGCGTTTGAGGTTGCGGTCGTGCAAGTTAAGCAACTCTCACAATGACGGAACTCCGGATGGGTTGGCTAAAGTTAGTAGTTTTTTTTTATAAAAGATGGAGGCAAACGAGCAGACGGTTCACCTGATGGAGAACAATCACCGCCGCCCATGGACACCCTCAAAACCAGAGGAATCGCAGACGCGTTGCCGGCCTCTAAGGAAGGAATAGGTTTAACCTGTTAAATCCCGTGGACGCGATATCGCGCTAGACACAATTAAAATTCTATTGTATTTCCCGGGATTCAACAGGTTAAGGAAGAAAAAGGAATTGTGAGGGGGAGGGGGGGAAGGGCCTCCGGAACCCTCACTGGCCGGACGAAACACAACAGCACTAAGTGCCATTATTTCACGCCGAATATTCGTGAGAGGGTGGTATTACGCCGGGCGAGCCGGCCCAATGCGTGCTGCATCGCAGCGTGGCTCTACCACTCAGTCAGTCACTCATTTAGCACCACCCAGGGGTCACGTGTAGGGTCTTAAGGGTAAACCTACGGACGCGAGTAACTTTAACCCCCAAAAAGTTATCCTTTTTCATATTATTAGTCTTCAAACGAGCATGCTATAGCCTAAAGGCGCTAAGCTAATTACTTACTTGATTTAGACGTACTAACTATTACTTAACTCAGTGCTTTACATAGGTACATGCATAGATTCTTGACTAGACTCACCGCACACGGTTGACGCCGGTGGCCGCTACACGCCACACGCTTCTATAGCTTCTCGTGGCGGCGTTTGTGGCTGTGGCCGGTGGCAAAGGGTTAAGGTCTTCGCATACGTAACGGGAAATTTCCCGGACGGGACGGGTACACGTGCCGCGCGGGCGTGCGGGGCGGGACGGGACGGGAGGCTTCGTCCGCAAGCCCCGTGCGGCCCCCTGTGCGGCCCGTGCCCCGTCCCGTCCGGGAAATTTCCCGTTACGTATGCGAAGACCTTTAGTCAGAGGCTAGGCAATAAGGACTGCAGAAGCAGTCTACTGCCGTCGGCCACTGACCACCATTCACCAAACAACAGCTGCACACGTGCTTAGCTTAATGGTGGTAAGCCCATCGCCGCTTTATGCTGTTGGATGTATATAAGGTCACATTTTATCAACTGCAAATATTTTGACAAAACATCCCTAGCATTAAAAAAAATTAGGCTAGTTTTTATCTTTACTTTTCCTAACAAAAAATCCGCTGATCAAATCATAAAGAGGCTCCTTTGAATGAAACTACGGGCACGTGTAAGCGGTGTAGGCATTGCGGCCTCTCTGTTTCGGCTCCTTTGAATTGAAGCTGCCGAAAGTGCGTACAGGGTGTTTTTTTACTTTTAAATGTTATCTACCTTATATACCGGCGTCGTACACCTGTATCAAATTGCGCCGCTACTGGACACTAGTTTCAATAATCTGTGTCAGTCACAATATAACTAATGATAGAAGATATGAGTCAAATACTCGTACTTACACAGGCTCCTCTTTCCCACTGGGCACGTGCCCATAGTGCCCAGTGGGAAAGAGGGCCCCGCGGTCGACAGAGGGCCCTATAGAGTTCTTATCATGTCACCAAACGATAGCCATTGTAACGAATTTACCCATCCTAAAGAAAGGGTATATAGCTCTTCAATCAATATAGATTTTAATCACTAACCTGTGAAGTGTGAATGTTATTACTATTATCCCCGAAGGGGTAGTCAGAGGCTAGGCAATGAGGACCGCAAAAGCAGTCCTCTGCTATAGTCCACTTTTCACCAAATAGAGACTGCACATGTGCTTAGCGTGACAGGTGGTGAGCCCATCGCCGCTCTGTGCTGTTGGATGTATGTGTAGTCTTTAGTGCGCTATCTTTTACGACACCCAAGGGAAGAAAGGGGGTGGTGTGAGAGCATTCGTTCACCATTACGCGACACGTTTAAAAAAAAGTTATAATTGTAGATACTTATTACTTATCTATTCATTTAATTTGACTGTTAAAATATAAGTAAATCTAGAGTCTTGCTTATCTTTTTTCTTTGTCTATCCTAACAAAATAGTGCTCTGTCCCTCGACAGACCTTTTATAGGGGCCACTTATCTGTGCCCAGGGCCCCATAATAGGTTAAAGACGCCCCTGTACTTACATTTAACCTTAGAATAATAACGCATAGAAAGCGAGAACACGCACGATAAATGAGGCCAGTAAAACCAAGCCATACTGGCTTGGTACCGAAACGGCCCGTGAATCTAAACTTATCTATCTATCAACAGTTTCAATTCCTTACTTTTGGGGCAAATCTGATTCCTCTAGCAACATTACTTGTACACTTGTGTGCGTGTCGCCGAGATAGTACGCGTAACTTACTCATACATCCTTTTTTTTCTTGCCTCACGCCATGACAGTTTTCTAATTTTGGGGGTTAAAGTTGCTCGCGTCCGTAGGTTTACCCTTGAGACCCTACACGTGATCCCTGGGTGGTGCTAAATGAGTAACACTGACTGAGTGGTAGAGCCACGCTGCGTTGCAGCACGCATTGGGCCGGCTCGCCCGGCGTAATACCACCCTCTCACGGAATATTCGACGTGAAATAACGGCACTTGGTGCTGTTGTGTTTCGTCCGACCAGTGAGGGTTCCGGAGGCCCCTTCCCCGCCCCCCCTCCCAATTCCTATTCCTTCCTTAAACCTATTCCTCCCTTGAAGGCCGGCAACGCATCTGCGATTCCTCTGGTTTTGCGGGTGTCCATGGGCGGCGGTGATTACTTTCCATCAGGTGACCCGCCTGCTCGTTTGCCTCCCTCTTTTATAAAAAAAAAAATAAAAAAAATAATACGAGACTATCGTTCTATGCGTTATTATTCTATGCATTAAACTTTAAAAAATTGTTTGTAAAACTGCGGTATCATACACGAGGGTTATCCGAGCTTACACCATCGAGGGAAATTACACTCCCCCAAGCAATGGGTACACCTTCCGGGAAGCGAACTGGCACACCAATCATCATTTTGAACCTCGAGTTACGCCGGGTACACTCAATCGCGATTAATGTACCGTGCAGTATGAGAACCCTGTTGAACACGTGTAGTGATTGGTTCTCATCTAGGAGTTTACGGTAGAGGATTCTTATCCCGCAACGGGTCAGCGCCAGGCCAGGCCATTAATTAATATTACCTTAAATAAATAAAAGGGGCCATGTACACTTTTGCGTTTCATTATAAACAAACATTTAAACGAGAAGCTAGAGCTAATTACTTAATATAGCATCATAAACGCATACCTTTTTATACGCGACGTTTCGACCGAGTTGCAACGGCCGTGGTCACAGGCTGAATGCATACTGTCGTGATGTGGCAACTCGGTCGAATTTCAAGAGATGATGATATAATTATAATGTAATAAGTGAAGGGAAGGAGGGGGGGGGGGGGGGATCTAAGCAGTGGGACATAAGCTCTGAGCTCATAGTAATGCTAGGTAATAATTAACATGAATGGCTACTCAGTACCGATAATTTTTCATTCCAAATCAGTAGAAAAGAATTTTAGTATTTTATTACAATCTAATGGTATTATTATCGAAAATTAATTGTGTCATATTTACGAAAGATTACCTATCTTTATGACCGGTTTAGAGACAACAAGACTAAAGTTATTAGAGATAGATTTTCACTACACTTTGAATAGATAAAAAAACCATTTCTTATTGTGGTTGTGGTTTAAGAAATTTATTTCTTTAGAAAGAATACATAATTCACTTACCTAAAGAAATACAATTTTACCTTAGCACTGAATTCCAGTTTCAGTCGAACTGGAAAATAGAATTCAGACGGACGGAACAAATAGTATAAGAAAACTTACGTTTAATTTAACTAAAAATATAATAAAAAATATGTACTGCGTTGTTCCGTTTGACGAAACGCCTGGTAGGCTTCTGATACGTATTGCATTGCAATTCCTATCAGACGGCAATTTGATGGACATTACAATATCCACGTGTAATCAACATTTTGAGATATCACTTAAAATGTGGCGCTTCAGTTTTGTCTTAAACAGTGACAGTGATTCAATTCCTTATTATGCTTCTCTTTACTACACATGAAGTAAATTTAAAACTTTCTATGGTGACAACATTTGAATTCATTGAGAGAGATGGTAAGACTTGCGTTGAGCAGAAAAAAGAAAGACGGCAATGAATTTTTATCACGGGCCGAAATTAAGTATTCGTCAGTTTTAAAAACTTTTTTAATACTTTTCTCGCGCTCAAGAGTGTTTCGCATAGTAATTTAAAAGTGTAAAAGTTCGGGCTACTCGTTGTTAAAGCAATTTTCTTTTAAAACAATTTCAATCATTATTTATCTAAGTTTGCTAGTACCTTTATGAAAATATAAAATATTTATAGGGGTGGTAAAAAACCTTCTTGAAGAGCTTTATGGCGCAGCGGCTAAGGGGTTCGGTTTGCGATATTGCCTGTTAAGAGGAACGTGGAAGTGGCATGCAAAATTCTCTTACAAAACACAGAAAAACGACGTTTCGTAGTCCCCGGTTTCCTCCTTCAGAACTGGATCAATTTTTATTACTTTTTCAGCATCAGTTAAAGAAAAAGATTTTCTATGTCTGTATGTTTGATTTTTTTTAAACCAGCCGCTTAATGTTTCTAAATACGCCTTAAAACGGAGTGATTTCGCAAAATGTTGAAGGCTCCTGGTTATTAAATGAATGAAATCAAACATGCAGCCATAGAAAATCTTTTTCTTTAACCGATGCTGAAAAATTTACAAAAATGGGTCCAGTTCTGAAGGAGGAAAAAACAGGGGACTATGAAACTTCGTTTTTTCTGTGTTTTGTATGAGAATTTGGCATGCCACTTCCACGTAGTGTTTCCTCTTCACTGGATGAATGAATCAATTAAAAACAAACATCTCGATCTCCTTCGTGCTTTGGACGGCATTTAAAGCTGGCTTTGTTGCCGTAATAACCGTGTCGCGGAGCGGTGAAAGAATACTACCAACCCCTCTCTTCCCTTGGGTGTCGTAAAAGGCGACTAACGGACTAAAGACTGCACATACATCCAGCAGCATGGGGCGGCGATGGGCTCACCACTTGCCACGCTGAGCATTGTGCAGTCGCTATTTGGTGAAAAGTTGACTATGGTATAGAGGACTGCTTTTGCGGTTCTTCATTGCCTAGTCTCTGGCTAGCCCTTTATGTATATGTATGTTGTTGCCGGCTGTTAACCCACTAACCCTCATTGGGTCAATATGGTGGCCCAATTTCTCAATGTGCTAATGTTCAATGTTGGAACATCTGTGGCCAGAAGTGGGACGTTTATAGGCTGATCATTGTTTGAGGAGGAATACGAGATATTTTAATTTGGTCACTCATCTGGTGAAGAAATCTAGGTTGAAGGGTGATTTCATCAATAACATCATAGATAAAAAATACCTTTCCTTTTGGCCAAAGGATTTCCCGGAGAGTTCTTATTTCGTTCTCTACGGAAGGGAAGTAGCTCATACAGCCAAATCTTCAGTTTCAATGTAATCAATGTAATCACGTACTGCCTCAGTACTGAACTTCCAACCTACATTTTAACATTGGCTAACCTTCGCAATTGGATAGTCGCCAGATATCTAGGCTCCATCGACAACCTTGAGCCGATTGTCCTAATAAATGAGATTACACACAACTTATTAAGTAGACACCTAGTTTCAGGAAAATCATACTATATCGGGGTTCAACCTTAAATAGCTGGCATATGACTTGGCAAAAACTGAGGGCTGGTATGACGCAATGCTGCGAACCCCATGGTTCAAGGAGAGAGCATTTAGCTCTGAAAACTTGCAAAGTAGATTCTATTTTCATGGGAATAACGTCGGTTCTGCGTGAACGTATAATTATGTGTATCACGAATGTTTGCAGACACAAAGGCGACTGTATGGCGACGGTATGGCGGGCTAAAGTGATGAAGTCATCTGGAGGACAGGGATAGAGGTATATCACTTGGTTGGTGAACGAATGAGATGGATGTTGTTTGTAAGCTGTTAATCGATATGAAAATCGTGAAGTTCAATACAAACATGCGAAGTGGTCAGATTGTTGCAGTTGTTACCATATGAAGTGGTTGAAGGGGTCGGCCAATAGCGTTTTTATTGTTTGTATTTTGATCGATACAAGATTTTACTGTTTGTTACAAATTAATTAAATGTAGTTGTTTAGTCTTTGAAATTCCTTAGGAGAATTCGGAAAACCACCTACCTCCTTTACATTAAATATACAATGTGATAGGGCGTAGGGCTTCTAAGCCGTTAAGGCTAAGTACTACATCTAAATTCATGGACAAAAAAAAATAATATGGAGGGTCCAACCCTTTCCCCCTATAATTTATGACCTTTTTAATTTGTTTCAATGTACTGCGGCGTTATGCGATATCAAAGGTTTCATATGTCGTAGAAACATGAAAAAATAGCAAACTGTAGCTAATGACACTGGTTAGCTAATCAATTACTTTGTTTCGTATGTTTGAGATTATTTTAGTGAGAAAAAAATCATTACTTCATTATTTTGTGATTTAAAATCACTTTATTATGTTTTCACAGATTATTCAAAACTAAGTTGGACTCCCCATATTATTTTTTGTGTCGATGAATTTAGATGTAGTACTTAGCCTTAACGGGTTAGAAGTACCACCCCTATCACATTGTATATAGTCACGACTATTATCACCGAAGGGTTAGTCACAGACTAGGCAATGAGGACCGCAAAAGCAGTCCTCTGCCGTAGTCCACTTTTCAACAAATAGCGACTGCACATGAGCTCAGCGTGACAGGTGGTGAGCCCATCGCCGCTCTAAGCTGATGGATGTGCAGTCTTAAGTCCGTTAGTCGCCTTTTACGACACCCAAGTGAAGAGAGGGTATGGTAGTATTCTTTCACGGCTACGCGATACGGTTTAACATTAATTATGTTTAACGTTATTGTATTTGTTTATTGACCAAATCAATGATGTACTCAATAAAGCTGGATCCGCAGCAAAAAGAATGTAAGGAAGTGCATGAAAACATTGATGGTTGTGTGAGAAGCAAGCGAGGTGTGTCAGGAGTTCAGGACCGCGTAAAGAGGAGATCCATCGTCTCTGCCTACTCCTGTAGGGATTAAGGCGTGAGCAGTACCTATATGTGTAAGAACTTATGTATTTTTTCATATTGTACTGGACATTTGATTGTATTACGTTATCAATGAGCTTTTAACTAACCTGGAATTATTGTTTTGTTAAACTGGCAGGTCGTGACTGTGATCGACCTATGTACAATGATTATTTTGTTTGACTGATGTCGTCAATATAGATTAATATTTATTTAATATTAGCGGCCCATCTAGCAACTTCGTCTGCTGAGACGAATTACCAAAAATTGTCTTTCATATAACTTTGTCCTGACTTTTACAAAACTCAACAAAAAAAGATTCAGCCAAATATGTGCAACCGTTCTGAAATGATGCACGAACATACATTAGGGGCAATTGATATTTATTTATATAGATATTTAAATTCATATTAAAACAGTGTTTTTCCGCAATCAGAAAGTGCCTTTATGTCAATTTGTTTTAAATGTGAACTTCTTACGTAACTACGTAGGTACACCTATTCAAAACGACAAGTGCGGTAACTTAATTATAGGCAGCCTCAGCTTCATTCAAAATGCTGTTTCGTCCCGTAAACAGGTTAAGAAGTACCGCGATGTTTTATTCATTCCGCCCTAGCTCGTGATCAAACGCGTGCCATCCGACGCCTATGAATATTACGACGGTTCAAGAATAACGTCACATCTGCGAGATAGTTGTTTGGCAGATACGACGTTATTCTTCGGCAAAGTAAATAACATTAGGAATAATGCGTAGCGGTCTCGCTTTTTGTAAATTTTGCTTAACTTTTTAATTAAACCCAAAATTGCAGAGAAAGATTTTCATAAAGTGCGCGAAGGCACTTTTTTGAGGTCATCGATTGAACTACTGTTCTAAACAAGTGAAATAAAAAAAAATATAATGTTATCTCCTATATAGTCGAATAGTCAGTAGCGGCCTCGGAATTTTTAGATATCATTGATTTTATATAGGAAAAAAATCTTATTCTAAACCAAAAACTTCTAAAATCCCTATAAGTTAACTGTGAATATCTCCTTTCTACCATAATATTATTGAGCAAAATTTATACCAGAGTAATTGTTACTTCATGAGGAACAAAGATTTTATAATGAATTTATTATCCTATTTCGATAAAAACGATAAATACAACTGCAAAATTACTACAAAATGCGATGCGCCGGCTGTCCGAATTCAACTTATGCTCACAGAATGAAGATTTGTAATATTATAATAAAAAATCTTATTCTAAACCAAAAACTTCTAAAATCCCTATAAGTTAACTGTGAATATCTCCTTTCTACCATAATATTATTGAGCAAAATTTATACCATAGTAATTGTTACTTCATGAGGAATAAAGATTTTATAATGAATTTATTATCCTATTTCGATAAAAACGATAAATACAACTGCAAAATCACTACAAAATGCGATGCGCCGGCTGTCCGAATTCAACTTATGCTCACAGAATGAAGATTTGTAATATTATGCACAAATTTATTATCCTATTTCGATAATAACGATAAAAACAACTGCAAAATTACTACAAAATGCGAAAATGGGCATTTTACGTACATATTCTTTTTTTTTAAATTACAAACGCGTATTTATACCCCTTACAATATATTTTTTTATCGTAAAAGCTTTATTTAATAAAAAAAAACATATTTTTCTGCATTAATTTCATATTTCGCGCGTAAACGGTTGGTCACGTGACATTTTGCCCTGTGACGTCACATTTCACTAAACAAAGAAATATTATCTTGAAACCTGACAGATATAGTTTTTGTTTATTTGTGAAATGTGACGTCACACGAAGCTCAATCATGGCCGCCCGTGTTTCGGGTCTTGTAATCCACAGATAAAAAATCGCAAATTTATTTTGTAAAAATAAAATATATAGAAATTATCTTATTAAAAAATAACTCTTGGATAATTTATCGTTAAATTATAAACTACCTTAGCCGACATATTTCATATTTTATTGTTACAACTGTCAAGTTGATCGAAGTGTCAAATAGCGAATTTTACCAAATGATTACAGTTTCGGTAGTAATCATTAATCAAGGATCGTAGAAAATAGAAAGCTGTTGGTCTCTGTCTATACCCTTCGTGGAAACAGGTGTGACGTGTGTAGGTATGTTTCGGCATGAAATCCAGGGAAATTACATGACTAAAAATAACGGACTTCACGTTGTAGGCCCAGGTAAGCCGAAAGCTTTGAGCGTGGCAGAGTAAATACAAACAAATTCGGTCAAGGGTAGCTTTAATTTACATAATAATAAATAAGCAGTCCGCGTCATTTCAAAGGTCTCAAGTTTCGAGGCAAAATTCTGGCTTGATAAAACATCTTTGTGCGCGGACAAAGGGAACAAATTAAAATTTATTTTCCAAAGCTGACTGCGAATGTATCTCGTAATCTTGGGAGGCGTGTCAAATGCTGTGTTTGTATGCTTTTTTTAAATTTATTTTTTTCATCTTTCGTTAATCACAGATTTCTTCAAACTTCTCCATCCTGGGCAGTAAGGATCCTGTTGATAGCGGTTACCTTCTTAATGAGAGAAAGAGTCCTTCCGAGAGTAAGACCGGGAACTTTTGATCTCATGGTATTTACTTAACTACTCGTATATCCAATGCGCTTCGAAGTCGTTGGTCCCGGTTGTTCTCGTTCGTCAAAACCCGCCAACCCTATTGGTTTGTATGAAAGAAAATTTTTGGAAAAGTCGGAAAAGGTTCATGTGGCATCACCGAACAGAAGTACTTTCTCTTCTGTTCTGTGTGTGACATAGTGTACAAGTCCTCGCAAAATAAGTCACACAAGTCTTTATATAAAAAATATGTATTATTTTCTAAATAGGTAAATAGATGTATTTCAGATTTCAATTCATTCAAATTCAAGCTCCTGTAGCTTACAGATATTTTTATCTGGCCGTTGCGATATCTTGCGAGCTTGACTGACTCTCTTCAATAGCTGAATAAAAGAAAAATAAGCTTCCTCGTTCTAACATAAATGTAACTTTTGTGTGAAGAATATTTGTTTGAAGTAGCTATCTTGAGTTTACATCAGAACTAAAAGTTTTATTTATTTTCTTTACGTATATTTTGATTGAAAATCTTTTGTAAATATGAGTAATTTTGAGTATTTTGTTAAAGCATGGCATTACAGTGTCTCTTTTCTTCATCGACTCCAAAGGCTGGCAGAGTATTTCGTAATATTAACTCGAGATTCTATTATTCTTATCTAATCTCAATGAGTTGGAGGTTTCCCTTTCAGATCTAGGACACATTTGTCAGATTCCTTTTTCGTCAGAATACGTATAAGCTGTTTTTTTCTGATGAAGACGGACTTTTGGTCGGCTTTCGTCAGAATAAAAAGTCCGCTGTTAGAGACCCTTCGTGATTTTTTTGCGGGACTTTACTATTTTTATCTTTTTGGTCCCTAAAAACGACTGTTATAAGTTTCGCCATATCCTTCAGGGTAACGAGTCTAAAGTACTCTCCTTTTGGATAGACTCCAGAAATCCCACTCTTTTCTTAGTCAGTAACTTAATTGCAGTACGTGACTCTTGACTCAGTTTTATCTGTGTGGTGGGGGCTCATTAAGGGGAGGTATTCGATCGCTTCTCTCTCGCTCTCTCGACGGTACGACAGTAAGGGACGGGTATAACAGCGAAGCGGCACGAATAGGCGCGTTTTATATTTAAAGAAATTTATAGATATAATAAAAAAAAACGATCGGTTATAATCCTTCAAGTTATCTATGAACTTTATTTTGGTAAATAACTCATAATATCAAATCACTAATTTTAAGAATAAAACCTAGAAAAGAAGATAAAATGACACAAAAATATGTAACTTTGTGAATTTATTCTATCAAGCCATCGTTATCAAATCGTATTTTCATCGGGTATATTCTACAGAATAAAGCCTCAACAATATTTCATAATTTTCGCAGAATTTAATTTTACTGTTTACTACTTCTAAAAACGTGTTATGTTAATTTTTTACTAACACCTAGCCTAAAAGGAATACTACCGGAGCGGCTACAGAATACTACCACCCCCTCTCTTCTCTTGGGTGTCGTAAAAAGGCGACTAATGGACTAAAGAGTGCACATACATCCAACAGCATAGAGCGGCTATGGGCTCACCCACCACCTGTCACGCTTGCACATGTGCAGTCGCTATTTTGGTGAATGGTGGACTTATGGCAAAGGACTCGCGGTCCTCATTGCCTAGTCTCTGACTAACCCTTCTAGATAATAGTCGTGATTTATATGATATATGTACCAGCCCATCTCTTCCTTGTATGTATATATGTATAACATACTTCTCAGTTGCACACTGCGACATTTGTTTTATGGTTTGTGGATTTTTCTATGCCTCTACAGTCTTGGCAGAGTGGTCGTTACTTCAACAGTTAAGTCTCACTTTATACGCCGGCTGATTGGCAGCAGTGTTGCCAACTCAACTACTTCAAATTAAGCTAGATTTGTGTAAAAAATATGCCAAAAATATGCTAACTCTCCTTAGAAAATGCCAAAAAAAATGCCAACATAATTCTGAGTTAGTATTTAATACGAAATAAAATCAACGAAATGAAATATCCATATCTTATTCATCTTCATTAACAGCAGCTGATGTGGAAGACTGAAAGCCAGAGTCATAAGTTCATAACTCTCTTTGGTACCTTTAAAGCAGAGTACATCGTCAGGAACAGTGTAAGAATAGCCAGCACTTTCCTACTCTCTTTAGGCCAAATCTAACGTAAAAAATGGTAATCAGGGTTTTCACTGCTAAACGATTTCGAAGTTTTGACCAGACTTATTTGGCTAAATAGAGAATACTCGCCTGAAAAAAGGGTTGCATGTTCACAATTGGCTATTTGACAGTTGTAATAATAAAATATAAAATATGTCGGAAATGGTAGGTTATGATTTAACGATAATTATCCAATAGTTTTTTTTTATTAAGATAATTTGTAAATATTTTGTTTTTACAAAATAAATTTGCGATTTTTATCTGTGGATTACAAAACCCGAAACACGGGCGGCCATGATTGAGCTTCATGTGACGTCACATTTCACAAAGTATACAAAAACTATCTGTCTGGTTTCAAGTTAAGTTTCTATATTTATTGAAATGTGACGTCACAGCAAAATGTCACGTGACCAACCGTTTTCGCACGAAATTAGAAATCAATAAAGAAAAATATGTTTTTTTCTGTTAAATAAAGCTTATTCGAAAAAGAAAATATTGTACGGGGTATAAAATAAGCGTTTGTAATTTTTTAAATACTTTTTCGAAAACTGTCAAGTAGCCAATTGCTAGTGCAGTGGGAACATCGAAATAGTTTTCGATATCGATTTTTGTCAAAAATTGTGATTTACATTGTGTTTAATAAAAATATGCCAAACAAATATGCTATATACCAAAAGCTAAAAAGACATGCTAAACCAAGTGAAAATATGCTAAATCTAGCATATAATATGCTAAGTTGGCAACACTGCTTGGCAGGGCACTAGTCTGCTTTCTACTTTTTCCGCATATTGGTACAATCGACGCCTGGTCGCTGCTTATAAGGCTTTGTGTTATAGGCCAGGGAGCTCTTCCTTTTAGATGTGTGTGTGCTTGTTTTGGATATAATCCCTAAACGCCTTGTTAATGGAACTTGCCACAAGCGGATCATTCTCAAAGAACGAAGGCTCTGAGCTAGGGTTGCCACCTTTTTTTTTTAGGACGAATGAAGTATTTTTTTATTTTGTTAAAACAATTATAAAGTACATAGAATAAAAAAAAAGTACCTACTCATTAATTTATCCTTAAAAACGTATTTTTTGATGCTTTTTGCGACATTCAACAAATATTTGTCTTTTACGTACATACCTACTACTACGCCTACATGAAAAAGAGGATAATACTCCATTTTAGAGTACGGGTGGCAACCCTACTCTGGGCACTCATATTATCCGTATAAAGTGTATTAGTGTTCGCGTAAATTTATGTATTCTTAATAGTAGATTATTAACCAAGGGGATAAAGCAGTGTCTTCTGTCGCGGGTGACGATTTAAATCGCGAGCGTAACGAAGGACTCGAGGTTTACTTCCGAGCGTAGCGAGGGTGTTAAAAACATAAATCACGAGCGAAGCGAGGGATTTAAGACGAGTCCTGAGTGTGGCGAGCGATTTAAGTTCACCCAAGACTAAGACAGCTTTATCACCGAGGAAAATACTCTACTTTTCGTACCATTTGCGAAAAAATTAACACAATAATAATATGAGATAAACATTTATTAAAAATAATGACAATTAAAAGTAAAAGTTAACATTCGAAACATCGGTCCAATTATTGATAGAGAGTTACATTTTTGTTTGGTACATTTATTGTTGATGAGTTGATTTGTAATTTTTTTAATTTCTTTTTTTTAATTTTTTTTCTATTTTTAAATTTTTTTTCCTTTTTTTAATTTATTTTTTTTCTTCTTTTTTTATTTTTTTATTTGATTTATCAAAAAGTTGTATAATGCTTTATATACAAACTCAATGGTGTAAACACAGATGTAGTTCAGTATAAATTTCGGTAAGTATTCCAAATTTAAATCACATTCTCCCCCTAGAGGATGAATGAAATTCAGTTTTCTTTCCCTGTTTTTAACAGATTAAAAATGACTATTGATATGTTCGCTTTTTGTGGCATAGAATGTCACGTTTTTGAGCAAGTAGTACGAAAACATACATACATCACTGTGTCGGGTAGCGGTGAAAGAATACTACCACCCCGTCTCTACCCTTGGGTGTCGTAAAAGGCGACTAACGGACTAAAGACCGCATCGCATGTATGCATCGCATACATCCAACAGCATAGAGCGGCGATAGGCTCACCACCTGTCACGCTGAGCACAAGTGCAGTCGCTATTTGGTGAAAAGTGGACTTTGGCAGGGCAAAGGACTGCTTTTGCGATCCTCGTTGCCTGGTCTCTGACTAACTTTCGGGGATAATAGTCGGTTATACATCCATAATTTTTCTTTAAAAAAAATTAAGGGTGAGTTCCACCCATGACACTGAACAACTTTCTCCAAGAAACCTATGTGCAAAAATGACAAAAAAATTCACATTCACATATTCTCCTATACAGATACAACTGTCCCGAGTCCTTTTTCGCGAATCGTCGAGTGTGCACGCGTGCACCTCCGAGTCTTCAACCGCCGCGAATTTTCCCGCCGCCCTGCCGGCACGGAAAGACGCGACGCGACCGTTACGCTTCGCGCGCTTTTGTGTTGCGACGCTACGGGCCTGAGACCTCGCTTCGCTATCATATCCTTTTTATAACAGTGTTGTGCAGTGAATGTAACAACGCTCGTTGCGGTGTACGTGACCAATTAGTTATCACTAGCGTGAAAGCTAATTGCAATCGGCTTCGCCCGCGGTTGACCTGGTGGATACCTCCCGTCTGGAGGGGGCATTACGAAGCCAGGGAGCGTGGACCCGGTGCGCTCGCCTAGGCCCTTAAGGTCTAGGCAATAACCGGTAGTCCGGAGCCAAGTGCAGCTGCGCCTTTCCCAAGGGCGAAGGAGTTGTGCCGTGCACACCCATAGGGGCACCGCGTTAGTTTCTTTCTTATCTTGTGTTATTGTGTGTTTCTATCCCTTATCTTGTGTTAGTGTGTGTTTTATACTATTATACATTATTGTGTTTTTACACTTCTGTGTGCTTTTTTGTGCTTTAGGCTCTGCAGGTTTGTGCTTTGCATTTTATTTTATTTTATTTTACTGTCTTTGTTAGGTTTCGCTGTTGCCTCCCCGCCGCAGGGCGGGGCGGATTGCGGGTTAAGTAGGTACTGTAATTGTATTTTCTTACCGTGTATTGTGCTACTATTTTTATTTTGCTCTTACTCTAGGTAAACAAATTCTTAATAAGTAGGTATGGACCCTCAGTCCCTAAACCTACTTAAGGCCGTTCTAGACGCGTCAGGCCTAGGCTTGGACCCGTTAACTCGGGCCAAGATTCTCGGGGCTCTGTCCCCCTCTCCAGTGGTCGCCCATCCGACTTCCGCCTCTGCCTCCTCAGTGCAAGCGGAAGCGATGGAGATCACGATAGCTTCGGCGAAGAGGACCACGTCTGAGCGGTCATCTTCGTCTTCTTCTTCCTCATCTGATGATGAGTCTGATAGGACACTTAAGGGCTCCGACTCCGAGAAATCGGAGTCAGAGTCATCTACTACTTCTTCCCCTTTCATCACCGTCGTAAAGGGGAAACGCGGGAAGCGGACCAAGAAGGCCCGTTCCCCCGCAAACTCGCGTTCGGCGTCACCGCCACTCTCCCCTGCTGTGCAGCAGGGCTCTCAGCCTGCTGCTACGCCGCAGGCTGCCGCTTCGCAGCAGGAGTCCTAGCCCGCTTCTGGGGATTCGGGGAATAGCCCCGCTTCCCTTATGTCGCTTAATGTGACACTTCCGGCGTCGGTCGCTTCACGACCACACACGCAGTCGCGCCCCATCCCCGTTCTGGCCAAGCCGCCGTCCCCTGTACATATCAGGGACAAGGCGCAATGGCCAATGCTTTCTACGCTATGCCGTGATAACGGCATAGTTGTTTTAAAAGCACAAAATACAGGTGTGAGTGTGAAGGTCTCGGTGCAAACTCCGGAACAGTTCCGGAGCTTCACCAAGATACTCACCAGTAGGAACATTCCCTACCACACCTTCTCGCTTCCTGAGGACCGCAAAGTCAGGGCGGTTCTCAGGAACATACCATATGAGGTCACCAATGAAGCGGTTCTTGGTGAATTGGTCAGCCAAGGCTTCCCAGTGGAGTCTGTACACAAGATGTACAGCAACACAGGGAAGAAATGGCCTTTGTCTCTCGTGATAATGGCAGCATCACCGTCCGCTAAGGACATTTTCAAAAAATCAGTATCCATTTTCAACATGGAACTGAAAGTGGAGGCCCCTCACAAGAGGGGTCACCCATCCCAGTGCCACAGATGCCAACTATACGGGCATGCGGCAAACAATTGTTCGGCGCACCCACGGTGTGTTAAGTGCCTAGAGCCGCACTTCACACGCGAGTGTCCACGGGCCCGTGATTGTCCCACCCCGCCTTCCTGTGTGTTGTGCGGACAAGTGGGTCACACGGCCAACTACAAAGGCTGCCCTCGCGCTCCGAGGCGCCTTACACCAAAAGCCAACACGGGAACAAAGGCCAAACGGCCTGCACCGCCGGCGCATAACGCCATTAACTTCCCTGCCTTACCTAAGGCAGGACCGGTGCCAGCGGTTGCTGCTCCGAAAAAGGTGTGGGGCCCTCAGCCCTCACCTACTCCTATACCTAAAGTCGCTAATGTGACACTTCCACTTAAACAGGCCCGCGCCACCAACCAATCTACCGCTAAGCTCGACTCGGTCGGTGATATTGAGACGGTTTTCGCCGTACTCGATAGCATCGACCTAGGCGAGCTACATATTTTGGCCGAAAAGCTGCGAAACGCGAGCAGCGCTAAAGCCAAATTAGTAGCATTATGCCAACACCAAGGGTTATTAAACTCTCTAGTTTAATAATCCTTGGCTGCATAAGTAGTTTATAGTATTAATTTATTTTTATTAATAATTAAGTACTTACTTATTTTTATTATTTATAACATTGTTTTGCTGCTCATTTATTATTACCGCTAATAGTAACATGGGCGATAGTAGTAATTTAATTGTAAATTCACCGCGCTCAGATACCGGCCGCACTAAACCGCTAGGTTTGTCGCTTGTTTCTTGTAACATTCGCAGCTTGGCGGCAAACATTACCGAGCTTAAACTATTTACTAAAGACAGGGATATCGACGTATTACTCCTTCAGGAGACGTGGTTAAACCCACCAAACTGAAGGGGCTGTCGATTCCCAATTATAATATTATCCGTAATGATAGGGCCTTTGACGAGCCTGACGGCAGGCGAGGCGGAGGCACCGCGATTTATTATAAAAGGAGTTTGCATTGCTCCGTGATACCGACACCTGCACTTACTAATATGGAGGCTACAGTCTGCCGATTAGCTATGACGGGACACCAGTCCTTAGTTATAGCGTCGGTTTATATACCGTGTAATACTTTGCCGCTAAGTAGCGATTTCGAAGCGTTGCTCGCGCTAGGTCAGTCTGTCATTTTATTCGGCGATTTTAATTCTAAACACACCGACTGGGCGTGTAATTATACTAATCTTAGTGGCAGTCTGTTACTACGGATAATGTCAACTCTAGGGCTGGACATATTAAGTCCGTACTCCCCAACACATTATCCTGGTAACGTCGATTGTCGGCCGGACATACTTGACTTCGCGTTAGTAAGGAACGTGGCGCTGAACATAGGTGCCATCGAAACACTAGATGACCTAGGTTCGGACCACCGACCAGTTTCGTTAGTGTTAGGTCCGCAAGCGCCTCACGCTAATAGTAGTAAAAAAGTTTTTGTTAATTGGGACGGGTTTAAAGCCTCTTTCGCGTCTGCCGTAGATCAACCCGCCCCGCCGCTCTCACTCGATAGTAGGGAAAAAATAGATAGCGCGATAAATTCATTAACTAATTTAGTCCAATCCGCCGTTAAGGATAATTCTAGGGAGGTCGATGTACCGGTACGCCGAGCTCCCTAAGACATACGCGATTTAATTAGAGTCAAAAATGCCGCTCTCCGTAGAGCGGCGCTTTATCCTACGCCCGAATACCGCGCGCGCGCTAAACGCCTTCAGCGTCAGGTTTAGACTAGGGTCAGCGAGTGGAGGAATGACCAATGGCAGGATCTCATGGTGGAGATTTCACCATCCCACCAAGCGTATTACAAAGTAGCGCGTGCCCTGCGTAGTGACGCGCAGTCGGCTATACCACCTCTCATCCGCCCCGATGGTACCATTGCCTTCGAGGATGATGGAAAGCCGAATGTTTCGCTGATAGCATTGCTTCTCAATGTTCGATCAGCACACAGGAATGCGATCCGGCGCATATAGAGTTAGTCGAGAGTGAGGTCCGCCGCCTCAGCGCCCTCCCTCCATCCGTCGACCCTGACCCTCAGTCACAATCACAGTTAGAGTCAGATCCGGTCACGTCAGACCAATTACAAGCCCTCATCAAGGGAATTAAACCGCGTAAAGCACCGGGCGCAGACGGCATTTCTAATAAAGCGCTCAAGAACTTTCCTATCCAAGTACTTGCTTTACTTACACTAATTTTTAATGCTTGTTACGATCAATGCTACTTCCCGGACACCTGGAAGGAAGCAATCGTAATAGGTACACCTAAACCGGGCAAACCGATTAATATACCGTCGAATCACCGCCCCCTTAGCCTCCTCAAGGCTTTAGGGAAGTTATTTGAAAAAACAATTCTCGCGCGCCTTCGTGCTCATCTTTTTGGTAATGACTTAATCATACCACAACAGTTTGGTTTCCGTCAGGAGCACGCATGCCCACAGCAAGTACATAGTATAGTAGAGTACATCTCGAGCGGTTTTTACCCGCGTGAATACAAAACAGCGGCCGTCTTCTTTGATGTTGCGAAGGCCTTCGATAAGGTTTGGCACGCAGGGCTTATTTATAAGCTGCATCAACTAGAGATGCCCGTTGGGTTAATTCGTTTAGTTAGCTCGTACCTACATAACCGTACATTTCGATTCAGATACGAAGGTGCGTTATCGTCACCTAGGCCGATAACGGCAGGCGTACCGCAAGGTTCAGCCCTCTCGCCATTGTTGTACTCCGCGTACACCAATGATATTCCCGTTCCGAGCAACGGTGTTCAATTATCTCTTTTCGCTGACGATACAGCACTCTATCTGAAGGGCGCGAGCCCCCGCGCAATACTAGCGAGGCTCTAAGCCTCGGTCAATAAGTTAGGTGACTGGTTTAGGAAGTGGCGCATCGAGGTGAATCCCGACACTTTTGTCGGGAGTGTCGCGATTTATTTCGATGTAAAGCGAACAATTAGGGTAGTCCCCTATAACACTAAATCGCTTAAAATGCTAGGTACTAACATCCCCTGGCAAACATCTACCAAGTACCTGGGTGTGACGTTGGACAAGTCTCTTTCTTTCCGACCCCACATTCAGAGAGTCACAAAAAACGCGCATTTTTACTTAGGCCGACTCAGCGGTATGTTAGGTCGAAATAGCCGAATGTCACTAAGAAACAAGCGAACCCTATATAAAGTTTGTGTGCGTCCCGTTTTAACGTACGCCTCTCCCGTCTTTGGCCACATTAAGCCTTCAGCACTTAATAAATTACAAGTTGTTCAAAATCTTTTTTGCCGTAGAGCGACCGACGCGCCGCTATATGTTAGGAATGCTGACTTACATAGAGATTTAGAACTTCCAACTCTACAGCAACATATCAAAGACATCTCTGAGCGATTCTTCAAATCCACAGAGAATCACCCCAATAATTTAATTCGCGAGGCGTCGGACTATGAGCCGGCGCCCGCGAACAAGCCCTTATCGTAGGCCGAAAAATATTCTTTCGGACCCTCCCAATCAGTTATCAGTCGATCTCAATCGCCTATTAGAGGCACTAGATTTATAGTCGCACTAGACTTATAGTCGCACTTACATTGCGAGCCTTCCGCTCGCGCAGCTTCACTGCAGACATAGCGCGTCCTAATAGAGGGCGCGCAGTTTTATTCTAAAGCGCGTTACGCTCATGTTTATTGAGTAGCGCTTGCGTCCTCCCCCCCCACGGGGCGATCGCATCATATGAAGCCTATATGAATCTCTCCAGGTTCATGGCAAGTTCATGGGGGTGTTTAGTCAGTAGGAGTCTGACATAACTTCGCCAGCCGCCTGGTGTCGTACTCATGTAGAGTTCACCTCCTCCCTCCTCTCGGTGTCCGGGAGGGTGTCTGCTTCACAGGCGAAAAAAAAAAAAAAAAATACAACTGTCCGATCAGTTGTCGACATTAGTATGAAGGTCGATTTTTTTTCTCATTTTTGCACATAGTTTTCTTGAGGAAAGTTGTTCAGTTTCATGGGTGGAATTTTCTGTCTTTCATAATGTTCTTCTTACATGCTTCTTACTCATTTAATTTATATTATGATAAATTATTATCATATTAAATTTGAATATAATAAAATTTTTAGGAAGGAGATAATCATATGGCATGCATTCTACTTTTAATCAATCGTCAATAAGTCAATATTAATTAATTTTTTATGTTTTTTATGTCAGTCTGCACATGTGCTTAGGTGGTGAGCCTTTAGTCCGTTAGTCGCTTTTACGACACCCAAGGGAAGAAAGGGTATGGTAGTATTATTTTGATGAGCTGTTTTCAGTATATCCAATATTTCCTTCATCTAGTTACAACGCATGTTTCCGTGAAACTTTGAGATCTCCAATGTTACTATTATCGCAAAAAAATCGTTACATTGATATTGGGGGTTAAAGTTACTCGCGTCCGTAGGTTTACCCTTGAGACCCTACACGTGACCCCTGGGTGGTGCTAGAGTGACACTGACTGAGTGGTAGAGCCACGCTGCCTTGCAGCACGCATTGGGCCGGCTCACACGGGGTAATACCACCCGTGAAATAATGGCGTGAAATAATGGCACTTAGTACTGTTGTGTTTCGTCCGGCCAGTAAAAGTTCTGGAGGCCCCTTCCCCCCCTCACAATTCCCATTCCTTCCTTAACCCTATTCCTTTTTAAAGGTCTGCAACGCATCTGCGACTCCTCTGGTTTTGCGGGTGTCCATGGGCGGCGGTGATTGCTCTCCATCAGGTGACCTGCCTGCTCGTTTGCCTCCTTCTTATAAAAAAAAATCTCGCTTGAGTTGGCGTTATATATTACCTCTACCGGCTAGTGTACTTTTAAAAGTCCGTTATCGAGAGGCATTGTATTAAATAAATATAATTACGTAGCTGTTCTATTGTGCTATAGATGGTTGCAAGAGCCAGAAACAAATGGAAAATATATCAGATAATTTTAATGCAAAATAACGAAAATATTATACACTATTTGTTGTGTTTATTACGGTAATGAAGTATCTAGGTATAGGAATTTAGAGTACTTACCTGTTTCTGATATTATAACTTTTCGTGTGTTTTTTATCATTGTTATCCACAAAATATAAATTACTTAGGCACCTATATGCGCGGCGCACGTGTTTTGACAACGAGAACAAACCAAACTAAAGCTTTAAGAGAAAACCGGTAGTCGTTTATGCTTGAAATGGTTGTTAGCCGTCTCTTTCATACCGAAATAAACCTTTATTAGAATTTAAAAACTCAAAATTATGGTACCGATATAAAGGAGATGGACCATTTTGGAACAAATACTGCCTAAGCATGAGAATACTTTTATTTCTTTCCTTACATAAAGAAATATTTAAAAAATTGTTGAACTGGCCATCAGGCATTGTTTTTTATATTTGACATTGTAAATTCAAATGTCAAGTCTTCAATAAACTTAGGTTCAAGAATTATTTGTTTCATTAAAAATAAAAATAAAAACATCCACGGGGTTATATTGTACCTATACAACATATTTTTTTTCTTAATACTCCTCGGATAGATTCTGAAGCGCTTTGGGTTATTATAGTGTATAATATTATTATTCACGTGTGTGATATAGTTCGGTATATGACACTAAGAACGATGTAATAAGGCTCACTTTACGAGCAAGTGTGTTGAAAGCATCATTACGAAGTCATGTGATAGTAAATAAAAACACTGATGTTCAACTTTTTTCGAATTAGAACACACAGCAGGCATATCAGATTGATCATATTTTGAGCGTCCTCAACATCTGTAAAACAAATGCTATCGATGTGGCGATGCGTCCGACCTCTTTTTTCTGTTCTGTGGTCTGTACTCCCATTGTTATGATGATCAGTTACTATAGTGTGTAATATTATTATTCACGTGTGTGTTATAGTTCGGTTTATGGCACTAAGAACGATGTAATAAGGTTCACTTTACGAGCAAGTGTGTTGCAAGCATCATTACGAAGTCATGTGATAGTAAATAAAAATACTGATGTTCAACTGTTTTCGAATTAGAACACACAGCAGGTATATCAGATTGATCATATTTTGAGCGTCCTCAACATCTGTAAAACCAATCTGTACTACCACCCCCTCTTTTCCCTTGGGTGTCGTAAAAGGCGACTAACGAACTAAAGACTGCACATACATCCATCAGCTTAGAGCTGCGATGGGCTCACCACCTGTTACGCTGAGCACATGTGCAGTCGCTATTTGGTGAAAAGTGGACTATGGCAGCGAGGACTGCTTTTGCGGTCCTTATTGCCTAGTCTCTGACTAACCCTTCGGGGATAATAGTCGTGATTATATGTATGTATATATATGGTCCGCATTGTCCTCTAGTCCTCGTGTGACAGCCGGTGAATGCTGACAAAGGGCGAGCTGTGACGTGTAAATAGGGCAGTGTCTGGATGAGCGCCGATATGCCAACACGTATCTTGCTGGCATATTGGCGCTTACTCAGACTCTGCTCTATTAACACGTCTACATCATGCCTGTTTCCGGAGGGGTAGATAAATAATAAATAAAGGACATCAGGCACATTTGACCCGAAAATGTATAAACTTATTTTTATTATCTGTATGCACTATGTGTCATTATATACCTAAATCAATATCAACTTTGTTTTGAAACCCCTTTAGTTGGCTGAAATTAATTAATTATAAAACAAAACTACAAATAAGAAACGGTCATTTTGTGGCCGCCATCACTATTTTTTTTTTGGGTAAGAACAAGGCAATATTGAGAGAAGTTGGCTGGATTGGATTTCTCGGAGAAATAGTTCTGAAGTTAGAGAAATCTAACTTTTAGATTTTTATTGTTAATATATTATAATATCATTGGTTAGAGCTTAGACAAATACTTGAAAATGGGCATCGCTTTGATTTGAATGCCATGCCATTTTCGATCCGTCAGCCAGCCTATCGGCCTCAGAAATCAAACTCAAACTCTTAGTGAAGTAATTTAACTATTTATTCCAATATAATATAATGAATGGTAACTGGTAATATTTAGTCAAACGAAGATATAACTATAAAAACAAAACAACGGTAAATAAACATAGAAATATCACTTACCGGTGGAAGCCGACTATTTCACCGTTATTTTCTTTATTTCCTATGCGAGATTAACACTTCTTAACGACGCACGCCATAGTTCATTGCTTTGCGACTTACTTATAACAGTATTTTGCAACAAAATTTCAGTATTCACACAATTTTCAATTTTTTAATTTAAACAGAAACGCACGCCAATGATCCACGTATTAAACGACAAATTATATGTGTCATTGTTGGCTGACAAAGGCGATGGTTAGAGCGAGTAACTTAATTTGGTAGTATCAAAAGGCTCCACTGGCTCCACTTTTGACAGATGATGACAGATTGCCTGGTACGCTTTTTTTCTACTCAGACGGTTTCTATCTCAGAACAATATGCTTTAGTTATTGTTCTGAGGTTTCTATGCTTTAGTTATTGTTCTGAGCTATCGGCTGTAACTGACATTGTCAATCACTGTCTACTGAAGCGTTTGGTTAAACCACATAATTAAATGAACAGAACAGAATTCCACACGCTCCATCCGTATCGTGTTTGATATTTAAGATCTTTGTGTTCAACAAGAAAGCATAAATAAATAATTTTAATTTAAATCGGTACGTCTTTTAGACAATTTTTTCGACAACACTATGTTCTTTAGCACATAACGAAACGTTTCGTTTGAGTTAGAAGTGTTACTCTACTAGTGTCAGTGTTACCAAAGAAAAAAAACATGAATATCTCTTCTAATAAAAATCTATAAACTATCTATATATCTCTTAGAGCATTTGAATGCTCTAAGATATATCTATAAACTCTGAATAGTTTCCACGATCCACTATTCACATACCTACATTGTGGTACAAACAGAAATGCTACATTTTTGGATCTATTGTCAAAGGAATTTGCCTGATGTCCTATCCTACACTCACACCAATTATCTAGCCCAAGAGAAGCTTGGTTGTGAAACTCGTTAAATGGTTACTAGACAACGGATAACATACTTAAAATACTTAAATACATACTTATTATACATAGAAAACACCCAGACCCGTGGCAATTAAGAAAAACAATAATTTATAAATTGACCCGACCGGGGATTGAACCCGGGAGCTTAGAGATGGCGACACCATGAAAACCGGTGTACAAACCACTCGACCAAAGAGGTCGTCGAGATAGTCGAGATAGAGATTTTTCATTTTCTTACTGAAAAATCGGGTTGTTCCGTATTCAACCCACACGAACTCAACCCACTAATTAATTTTTCCTTACTCAACCCATTTCTATTCCTTACTCAACCCACAGCAATATTTTAATTTTTAATTCCTTACTCAACCCACATCGAAATTATAAAGAAAACACCTTTTTGTGGGTACGGTTTGACCAAAAACTAATTCGTAACAGATCGATCGTGTACTAAACCCATATACCTATCCATACATAATTATATAATCACGACTATTATTCCCGACGGGTTAGTCAGAGACTAGGCAATAAGGACTGCCAAAGCAGTCTTCTGCCTTATGATAGCCAACTTTTCACCAAACAGCGACTGCACATGTGCTCAGCGTGAAAGGTGGTGAGCCCATCGCCGCTCTATGGTGTTGGATGTATATGCAGTTTTTAGTCCGTTAGTCGCCTTTTACGACACCCAAGGGAAGAGTGGGGGTACCCATAAAGCCATATATAACTGTACAAACCTTTTTAATTCTGTCTCTGCTTTGTATAAAAATAGAATAATGAGACAATAATCAGAAGCAAACCAATTAGCATGGACATAGTAGGTCTCCTGCTATAGGAGACGTATATGTAATAATTGTCTTTCTATGCATAGCAATAATATTCTAACACTTATCCCGAATTCCCGAAGCATGCAGGGCAGGCGCCCTAACAAAGGACGGTCGTCGAAAAATCACGTCCAGGAGTTAAAAAAAGCCAGATATTTCTTAGAATATTTTCTATCTTCTACTTCGTTACTTGTAGATGAAGCTTTACATCTCTACCATCATGTGAGATGAAGGCTAATGCTTCTATCTGTACGAAATTAAAAAATAAAACAACAACGCTGACAGTAAAAATTACAGCCGGCCCCTATTTCACCACGTCGACATGTGCGACAATTGTCAAGAAAAGACGAAAATTGTCAAGTGGTCAGTTTCACCACGCCGACAAGTGCGACAATTGTCAAAAAACAATTTTCGCGGCTGAACGCGGTAAAATGTATCAAGTATTCGTCTAGGAATTCAGCGAACTCTTTTTTCAAATACCTAATTAGAAGTGGTTACAAATAACAACAAGTCTTTTAAAATCGTAAAGTCTTTAGTCTCTCAATAACTGCCATAAAAAATAATGCATTTGCTCTCTTTGAAAAAAAATTTAAAACTATTAAATATTTTCCCGCCATTTTGCAAGTCACTTCGTGTCTGTATTTTTAGGTGTTTGATTTAATAAATAATATTACACTAAGAACGAAATTTAAAAAAAAAATGGTTTTTTTAAATTGTTATATCCATTTACTAATAAATAATTAAAACTTGTTAAAAGTTAGTACTTTGTAGTAAGTCAATTCAATCAGAAGAAATCAATTTTAAGATTAAGATGTCAATCTTAAAATTAATTAGTAAATGGATGTAACAATATAAAAAAAAAAAAATATTTTTAATTTGGAAAACAGTGTATATTCGTCCTTTATTTAATGAGACTGAAAATTAATTTGAATTAAATTGATAGGTACTTTAGCTAGAGCATTTCTTCCTATATTTTATAGTCGTGAAATGCAAAGTTTACCATTTCTGAGCCTTAACATAAATAAATAATGTTTCGAAGTGGCGAATAGCGTTTACGTTTCTTGACTAAACTACTTATATTGCAGGATCCATTTGAAATACCGACAAACGTCAAAATAATGCAGAGATTAGGTAGGTAGGCAGGTAGTTAAGTTAGTTGATAAGATTTACCTACTGTTAGTGATTTTTTTATATAAGTACATATTTTTTTGACGTCAATAAGTACATGTAAAGGTTTATATTGAATAAACCCTATTTGAATTTGACTTTGCACTAAACGGTAGCACACGGAGATAATTAAGACAGGGGAACTTTTATTTTAATATTCCTAGAGCATTTTCAACTAATCTTCTTGTACTTTTAAAAAACTCGCAGAAATCGTATTACTGCCTCTGTTATTTGTATTTCTACAGGGATGTTTGGAGTAATGAGCCATTTCCTCATGACCCACGAACGATTCCACCAATTCTTGGAATGTTTGCAATTTAAATTAAATAAATGCGGGATAGTATTCGGATTGTCCGGTCACCGCACTTCACTCCCAAACATTTCGTTGACAATTGCAGAGGTAACTCGTTTGATACAGCGATGAATGTTAGCCATTGATACTCCGTGATTATCTCCGTTGACGTAATATTGGGACCCCGATCCCATCCAATGCAGTGTACAAATAATTTGTGGGCAAGGCGTCAAAGCTTTGTTGTGTGTAGTTGGATGTTCAATACGTGCACCGATTCTATTTATTACATCTTTAATCGCCTCTGTGGTCTAGTGGCTAAGCTACCGGTTTCAGACCCAGAGGTGCCGGGTTCGATTCCCAGCGGGGGGTACATCTTTGTGTGCTCGGTTTGGTTGGTGGGAGGGCTGTTATGTCCGCCTGGCTAGCTACCACCATCTTATCTAAGTCTGTAGCCATAACAACGATGTTTATGGCATTGTTGTGTTCCGGCAGTTTGAGATAAGATAGCCAGTTCCTCAGTGGTTGAGGATTCCGGGTGAAGCGCGCTTCCACCTTCGGCCTTATCGTCCCTTACCATCAGATGAGATGAAGGCCAAGCGCTTACCGTTGCCAATTAAAAAAAAAAAAAAAACTTATTCTACACTGATTTTGCTAATACGGATTTTTTCCCTAAACGCAAAATCCGTAAGTTTAAAAGAAAAATTCATTCTTTCTTTAAATCTTCATCTATATGCAAAGTCATCAAAATCACAGTTACTATCACTATCGGTCACTACTAATTTCACGGAGAGCCATTTTGAAAATACGCGTATGGTACCAACGAAACTTTACAATTGTAACGCAAGCATGACATAGCTTTTATCTCATGTCAAGATTTACAGACATATCTACAAATATGTCGTCTAAGAAAGATAATTCTTGTTTCACAACCTATTTTTCATTAAAAATTGTAACAAAATGCCTGTCATGTTTCTAAGCATTTCTATAAAAAGTAATTTTAAAAATTGTCACATGTCACCTGTCGCTTGACAATTGTCACTCGACAAATTAAGTCACTGACAATTGTCGACGTGGTGTAAATAGGGGCTAAAATAAGTCAACGCCACTATTGACAGTTATAAACTATTGACAGTTATAAAAAAAACGTAAATATTTTTTTTCAGACTTTGTACATCCTTATTTTATTAATCTGTTAGTAACAATTCTTCTTATAAAGTACTAGCGGCCGCTCGCGGTTTCACCGGCGTGGTTCCCGTTCCCATGGCAATATCGGGATAAAAAAGTATCCTATGTATTAATCCAGGTTATAAACTATCTGTACGCTGTTGCTGCTGGCCCTCATACGTCGCAGTAGGGATGCGGCTTTTTTGCGCATAATCGCGTGAAATCCGTCAGTCCGTGCGTCCGCGAACATTCCCGAGGCGCTGCAGAACCGGCTTATTGGCTTGATTACCACGCTTGGCACGCAAAAAAATCATTTAACTGTCTCTCAATCTTGAATCGTGAGATCGTTGAGCCAACCCAAAACCCAACCCGTAAAATATTCCACCGTTGAAATACAATGCATTTCTGTTCTGGGCATCCCGGCCAATCGTGATTCCGTCTCGAACCCGGGCTAATAAAATTCCGCACGATCCGTCAGTCGCCAGGGTCCGATAACAAAGATCTGTTTGTATTCTAACAGAAATCTAATAACAGTGACCATGGAATACCTACTTTAAGTTTCGCAACAAAGGATATATCCGTCTATGAAAGTAGTTATATTGTATATGCATTCAAATGATTCAACAATGTCAATACACATGTATGCAGGGAACATAAATCATCTGGAAAAGTAAAAAGAATTGAAGTGCTACTTTTAAACGATTAGATACGCTTCGTTGTTTTTCATGAGAAACGGATTAGTAAGTAAGTAGGTAAATCATTTATTCGGCTATATCATTCAAAAATTACAGACAGGAAACAAAAAGAAAATCATATTAAAAATAATAAAAATTAATAATAATTAAACAATATAGGTTGGCCGAAAAGGCCAACCAGCTGATCTGTTGTTGCAGCTAGACGCCACAACGCTGATTTGCAGCTGGGCCTTTGGATTAATTTACTTTAATATTTCACTGTTATTGCCAAACAGTTAACATAGATATTTTCAATATCCCAGAAAGTTTTGTGGGAAAACTTACAAGTATGTGTAACGCGTAAGGCGCAACAGTAGATTTAATATCCGTCAGGATTGATAAGCCACTCTTCAATCTTAAATATAATAAAATGATTGTATACGACAAATACTAGAATTTGTAGTTTAATAATTTCGAAGTTACATCAATACAACAGTAGCTCCTCAATTCAAACATTATGATCCACTCTAGATCCCAGAAAGTAATAGAGTAGTAATATTTATGAAAATTTTGTGTCATTTGAATCCCACTAAGTTGCGACCACCCTAATACCTATTTCTGCCCCAAAGCAGCCTCGTTTTGAATTGCTGCGTTCCGATTCGAATACAGCAATGCAAAACAATAAACACTTGTAACTTCTCGCCCTAACCTAAACCTAATGCCTAGTCTACCTTATAATACATACACACATCCTCGCCGCTTTTACCTTAACTTAACTTATTATCTAATTCTTAAAACTAATTAACCTAATTTATCTACAATCTAATGGTTGTGTTTGGAGTTTTTGTGTAGTGCGTATTGTTTGTATGATGATGAAACCTTAGCATAGCTTAATTCTATTTGCAGTGAATTTCAGTCAAGCAATGTAATATTATAATAACTACTATTTTGGCCAGATCGTCTAGTGAACCCTCCGTTGTTAACCGCATTTAAGTAACTCAAGTTCTTTCGTGAAAGTTTAGTAATTGGCTTATCCCTGTGTTAAATTATTTTCTCCTGACCTAATTACCTACCAGTCTATAGATCATAACATAGATATGTGTAGACTAGCAATGACTCCGTCTGAACTGTGACCTAAATCCTACACTGCAGCTGCGGGGAAGATTTGTAACCACTCAAAGATAATCAGATGATAGCTTAGCTTGCAGGTATTATTATTTATTAACAGTAGCATGATACATAAGAAGCCTGGTGCAATTTAGGGGCCCCAACCTCCGCCCTATAGCGTGCCTTTCATCTCATTGTTTAACTATGGCTCCGTCACATTGGCTTTAACTTTAATTATTAGCTTGTGCCTTTAATTCTTTAAAACTGAGAATTTACATCTCTCCTCAAAATTTAATTTCATTTTATATTATGAACTATGTGTTAGCAATTTAAATTCTTATTATTCCACATAAATCAATAGAGTTTAACTCAAGCCTTGCTATCATCCAAATATCCTTTTCACATTAAGAACTTAATTATTCAATGCAATAACTTCCCAACTAGCAAATTGGTCATATAAAAACTGTGCTATACGACTTTCGGTTATATATTCATATTTCATATTCATATTCATTTAATCACTTAAATTTGGTAACATTATAGGTACACAACAAGTTGTTCGTATTATACAGGTGTTAATTGTAAGTAGTTACAAATTTACCTTTAAAGGCATTGTGATTTTATAGTACTTACCTAGTTATTACTAGGTAGGTTAGGTAGGTATTACACATTATAAATTAAAATCTTAATAGGTATAAACTAAATCAAAAACTAATAACAAAAACTTAAATAATTAAAATCACAATAGGTAAGTACCTATTTGTCTGTAGTAGGTACTTACAGCAAAATAAACAAAAACATAACATTTTTAGAATCGTAAAACTAAATTAAATATAAAATCAAATAACCAATAAACAATAAAAAAGTAAAAAGTCAACATTTATTTATAATTTATTTTACATTCAAAATATTCTTTTATATTGTAAAAAGATTTATTTATTAAAATTTCTTTTAATTTTTTCTCAAATAAACCGTCTTTGAGGGCTTTTAATTTATGTGGCAGATGGTTATACACTTTAACCGCCATATAGTACGAGCTATTTTTATATAACGCCAGGCGCACTGGCGGTACGACTAAATCATTTTCACGGCGCCGTGATACATAACGCCCTTGCTTATCTCCAATTCTAGTAAAATATTGAGCATGTCTTTTAACTAGTTTGCACAGTTCAAATATATAAATTGCTGTCACTGTAAGAACTCGGTACTTAGTAAACAACATTCTACAGGTGTCCCTCCTCCCGGCTAACGCTATAATTCTGAGGCAACGCTTCTGTAAAATAGACACAGATGACGAATCAGTAGAATTGCCCCAAAGCACCACGCCGTATCGTATCCACGCCCCAGCGTAGCTATGATACGCCACAAGCGCGCACACCTCGTTAGTACATTTCCGGAGTTCACGTAGTGCATAAGAAAAACGACTGAGTTTACTTGTAACTGACTCAACATGAGATTTCCACGATAAGTTTGTATCTACAACAATCCCCAGCAACGAGAAGGAGTCAACTTCTTCTATTTTATGTCCTTCATGACTTATATTAAGACTCAATCCTGCTCTTTGGTGCGGCCTAAATTGCATAATCTTTGTTTTTTCATAGTTTAGTGTTAGATTTATGTCTTTTAAGTGCTTTGCAATTTTGGTAAGTGAAACTGAAACTAACCTGTGCACCTCACTCACGTCATCATAGTTGCAGGAGACAATAAGTGTTGCATCATCGGCAAACAGCACAAGTTTTTGAGATACTACGGAAGGGAGCTCATTTAAGTATGATATAAATAGCAAACATCCCAACACGCTGCCTTGTGGTATAGATCCGGGTACTAATACACTAGAAGACTCGTATTGTTGCAGCTGTCTGGTCGCTTCGTCAAAGTGAGAGATCTGAACAATTTGTTTCCTATTTTCCAGATATGAAACAAGCCATTTGTTTGCTTGCCCGCGTAGCCCTAGCAGCTCTAGCTTTTTTATTAAGATGTTATGCGAGACTCTATCGTAGGCCTTGGACATATCCATAAAAACAGCGATTGCACACTTATTATTGTTTAATGAATTTAATATCTCTACACTGCAATCAAATACCGCTGTCGTCGTTGACCGATTTCGCCTAAACCCATGTTGGTTAGTGTTAAGAACATTATATTTTTCCAGAAAATTATAAAACTTTTTACATATTAAGCTTTCAAATATTTTTGATATGACCGGTAAAAGTGCAATGGGGCGATAGTTCGAAACACTTAATCTATCACCCTTTTTAAAAATTGGTTTTATAACTGATAGTTTTAAGCTCTCCGGGAATTCGCCTTCATTGTACGACTGGTTTATGAGAAATGTTAATGGTGGCCCGAATTCGTCAGCACAATACACTATCAATGATCCTGGGATTTCATCATGTCCACACGTGTTGTTGCGTTTAATTTTTAATATCGCTTTTTTCACGTCTGACAGCGTTACGTTTTCCAAATAAAAAGAGTTTCCTAATGAATTTGTACATAATGGATTAGGAAAAGTTTTTTTGGCCTCAGAGCTAATACTGACGAAATACTTATTAAATACTTCGGCCACATTAGAAGGGGACGTAATATTGTTTTTTTCTACATTTATGATTATGTTGTCATACTTGTATTTTTTCAATGGATTTGTTTTTTCTTTTATTATGCTCCACATTGTTTTATTTTTATTGTGAGCGGTTAATAATCTTTGTATATTTGATTTTCTTTTTTCAGATGTTATAATTTTTTTTAACAGTGTACTGTACAATTTAGAATACTTTTTTAATGTTTCGCTTTTAAAAACGTTTGCAAAGTAACGTAGTAAACGTTTGTGATAGCAACATTTCTTCATGCCTTTTGTAATCCATTTTGTTTTTTTACCATTAAATAATTTTACATTTTTACACGGTATATATTCATCTAAAATCAATTTTATTTTATTAAGAAAACTATTGTAGTTTTTATTTACATCTGCATTTAAAGAAAGAACATTTTGCCAATCAATTCTGCTTAGAGCAATCCTAAATAATTCCATCTTGCTTTTACTGAATAATCGAGTTTTGGTTATATAACTATTATTGTTTTTATTTTTATTTTGAGGGGCCTGTGTTGATATTTGTCCAAATAAAGTTTTGTGGTCAGACAATTGACAATCGTTTACAACGGTTTTAATATTTAAATTGTCACTAACTATAAATTGGTCGATACAGGTTGAACTATTGTTCGTTACTCGTGTGAGTGTGTATATTAAACAGCGTAGTCCGAAAGATTTAAGAAGATTTATAAATGTACGAGAGTTCTTATTTAGTTTCGTTATATCTAAATTTATGTCTCCGGCTATAATAATTTTTTTACGGGTTGAGTGTTTGGATATATGTTCAAGTAACGATTGCATTTGGTCCAAAAACTTTTCTATTTCGCGCTCAGGTCTATATATGGATATCACTATCAAGTTATGCTCAATTATTTCCACAGCACAGAACTCTACTACAAACTCTATCGTGTAAGATTGAATATCTAATCGCTCCTTTACTTTTGTATTAATTCGGGTAAATATAGCAACACCGCCGTGAATGTGTTTCTGACGTAGGTATTTAGCACTTAAATTAAAGCCCTCCAACGTGTACAGATGATAATTATCAGGCAACAGCCAATGTTCACTCATTACAATGAGATCTACGTCATAATAAGAATCTAATAGGAATATATTTAAGTCATCCACCTTGTTTGTTAGGCACTGGATATTTTGGCACATAATAGTAAAGTATTTAGGCTCGAAAGGAATAGTTATTCTTTTTACATGTGTTTTCACTGTGAGTTGTAATATTAGATTCAAATATTGGCATTATGTCGTTGTTACATAGGATTTCCTTACTTATGCCCTGTATTAATTGAGATAAGTCGTTTGCAATAATTTTAAAGGCAAGATTATTTATCTTTCCGTTGTGCCAGGAGAACATATCATATGAGTATGAGATATTTTTATTTGTATCAAGAATATAACAATATTCATATTTTAAGTTGTCGTTATGTATTAATCTATTAAACATTTCCAGCCTTTTGGTAAAAAGGTTTGCTTTATGAGAATACTTAAATGTCGGTACGCAAAGGATAATATTGGTGTGCTGTACAGACATTAGCTTCTGTCTTAACATTTTTACTAAAGAATTATAGTTTTTAGAAACATTAAAATCAGATTCACCCAACATTATAACACAAAAATCAGAGCGTGTATACTCCTCAAGTTTCGTTTCTAGTCCGCGCAGTAGTTGTTCCGTAGCTCCTCCAGGTATGCGGTAGTGACACATGTTTAGTTTCTCAAATTGCTTTCTTATTATTTTTGACTTTTTTTCATGACTTATACTGCTAATAAGGCAAAACTTTGCTGTGCTAACTAAACTATCCGCAGTCTTAGCTGAGACAGTGAGGCGTGGGCACTCGTCGGCAGTTAATTTGGCTTCAGTAGATTCACATCGCGTCGCGATCAGATTGGTACCACAGGTGTCTGTCAGCAGGTAATTTTTCGTTTGTGAACACCTGTTAGCTTTAATTTTTTCAGGTGTTTCAGGTTTTCTAGCTAATGGCGTGGATATACAATTACTTATGTCGAAGTCATCAGTACTGAGGGTCTTGTATAGCTGTATTACTGTTTTTTGATCATGGGTAATTTTTATTAGATCTTTATTCCTTAATTTTAGATTATCAATATCATTATTAGCATTTTTCAGTCCTTTTTTTAACATTTCGATTTCAGCCCTTAATTTAGTAATAATCAGCTTATCTCCATTATTGACGTCTGGGACGCTGTAGGACAATCTGTCGTGCTGCAAGTTATCATTTAGGTCGCTTGTCGAATTATAACAAGATGAAGTTATATCTGGCAATGACGTAGGCTTGTTCTGGCGTCGTCGTAAAGTGATATACTCATTGAAATTATTTGTTTCTGTATCGTCTATAATTGGCAATGATTCAAAAGAATTATCAGTCGAGATGTTAATTCGATTATTGGAGTCTTGTTTGTATTCACATCCATCACATTTACATTTTTGTCTACTTGCCCGAGACATAAGGTAAAACATTTTTTCGCTAATGCTAGTACAGTCTATATGAAAATATTCTTCACAATTACAGCATACTATGTAATCTCTTCTTGTTATATTTTGATTACACTTACTACATATTAGCGCCATCTCGTTTTTTTGTTTGGTACCAATTTAATTGTACAGCGCCCTCTTTAGTGCATTGATGCAATTTCTTAATCAAGTGCTTTTTCCGATCAATGAGCAAATCAATCGTTCAGGTATTGGACACTAGATGACGTTACTTTTATTTTTGTAAGTTTTTAATTATGCGAATCAATTAAACTTTATGATAATTTGCTGAAAAATCCATTGAATAAATCACTTTAAAAATTGTCAATTGTTCCTTATGTTTATCTTCACAAACACTACAACACAATATTTGGAGTCCGTTATGAATGTTTACTCTAAAAAATTATGTGAATGTGGAACACAATAATAAGGGAAAATAAAATAAAATGAGAAAATGAAAAAAAACTAATGAATAATTGCTAAGAAAATTCTGTGATTGGATCCCCGACCGCTAAGATAGAAAGTCTCACACCGTATCCAATGCGCCACTGCTTCTGTCAATCAAGTGTCGAAATAAACACTTATATTGGTCATTGACAACAATCTATACAAACAAAGCGGTTAAAATATTTTTAAATTTAAAAACCGTTTGCTGTTTGTATCACGTATCACCAAACACAAAAAGTTATTTGCATTATCAGTTTAAAATCACGAGCTATTCAATTGTTCGTATTATTTAGAACGCACAGTTAATGTAATATTTAATTGTAAATCGTGTTGGCACTGTTGGCACTTTGTAGTTCAGAAGTCACTGTATTCGTTTGTATTTTGAAAATGTTGTTATTGTTCACTATTTTATCACTGAATTAAAAGAATCTTTATGATAACGTTCACTGGTATAAATTGGAGTATTTCTTAAGGTTTCTATAACAATTTCTAACTTATAACATAAAAGAACTATTTTTAATAATATTTTAACACGGAGCTAGTGTTTACTCTCTCGCGTTGCGCGCGAACTCAACGTTGTAGTTGTCAATAACATCAATACAACTAACTGTTGTATTGATGTTATTGACAACTACAACGTTGTGTAACCGTTATTCCTACAACGATTTAGTCCCGTAACTAAATGGTCCACTAAATAAGTTGAGTAAACGTTTTTACGACTGTATTATACAACGTTGTATAGTGGTGCCTGTGTATAGGTTAGGTAGACGTTTATACGACTGATTTATACAACGTCGTATAGTGGTGCCTGTGTATAGGTTAGGTAGACGTTTTTACGACTGATTCATACAGCGTCGTATAGTAGTGCCTCTGTATAGGTTAGGTAGACGTTTTTACGACTGATTTATACAACGTCGTATAGTGGTGCCGGTGTATAGGTTAAGTAGATGTTTTTACGACTGATTCATACAACATCGAATAGTGGTACCGGTGTATAGATTAGGTAGACGTTTTTACGACTGATTCCTACAACGTCGTATAACTGTGCCTGTGTATAGGTTAGGTAGACGTTTTTAGGACTGATTCATACAACGTCGAATAGTGGTGTTAGAGTATAGGTTACGTGAACGTTTTTACGACTGTTTCATTATATCGTCGTATTATGAAGCCAGGTTGTAGGTCGGATAAATAAAAAAAATATGACACCATGTTTAAAGGTTTTATTTAAATTAAAGGTTATCTGTTCATGTTTATTATCTCACAGAATTCTAAAATAATTTTCATGGCTGACCATCTTGGTCGCAAGAAACCGCATTATGCGACCTTTTCATTCTATAATTGATGTATAGAAGTCGTTTCTTAAGTTAGACAAGATGGCTGCTATTTTAGTATGTAAACAAATTTTAAGCGATAGTCTATAATAATTTAATTTCAAGAAATTCGAAGGGGGCGTAAAAAATTTCATAACAACACACCTATATTTCACCATAAAACTAAACGTCCCATAAGAACTAGGTGCACTGCACACATTTATCCTTACACTCTGTTCGTGTATAATATTGTTAAAGTAAATGTAAAACTAGTTAAGTAAATTATAACTTATATACCGTTTAAATTTTGTATTTGATAACACGCACTTTTCCAGCTAACATCACAGGAACGAATGAATGGAATGAACTGAATGTGTACAATAAAAGTCGATGTTAAACACTTAACCGACATTACAGTCATCTTCTAATGTCTATGCAATTGTTATAGGACTTCAGTGGTTCGATAACAGTCGGTCGAAAACTTTTATGTAACATTTAAAAGTTGTTGACTGACGTTTATTTAACTTATAAATAACAATAATGTCGTTTAATATGGGCCTATTTCGCGTTGTATAAACGTCTACGACACGTTTATATGACCCACTTTATAGAACCAAAAGGAAATGTAAAACGTTTTTTCAACTATTATGCAACGATAATTTGTTAGTTGGATTATGTCTTATGATTTCACTTATTGAACAGAGGTGGAAAGCCAGCATTCTACCGGACACTTATTCCTCTGATTATTGTGTCTATTATAAGAGATCACAATGTAACAATATTAACTTACTGTCCCTCTGTCTTATTAGAAAATTAATATTCAGTTCTATAAAGGGTGGATAATTTATTCAAACGCCACTTCAGGCGGTGGCTAAAATAGAATGCTATTAATACAGGTAAAATTACTTTTATTTACTCTGAGTATTTATTATACAGGTCTCATAAAGTTCCAATATAACTACATTGGATTGGCTGCATTGGCAGATTATCACATCTTAAGTTTATTAAAGGATGTTTGATTCATTCAATATCCTACTCGTTTAGGAAGTGAACTTAAATAGAATACTATCATTTAAAGTAAATTACTTTGGGTTACTCTTAGTGTTCATTATACAGATCTTATAAAGCAATTCAAACTAAAGATAAAGTCCTAGTCAAACTAGCAACCTTACGCGAAGCCCAAGTAAATAACTCCCGCTAGACGGCGCCTATGTCGCAACGGACGCGCAGAGCAGTCCCCGCGAAATTCAAAATAAAGAAGTCAAACTAGCAACCTTATGCGAAGCTCAAGTAAATAACTGACACTAGACGGCGCCTATGTCGCAAGGAGCACACAGAGCAGTCCCCGCGAAATTCAAACTAAAGATAAAGCGCTAGACCACTGACCATTATTCTGAACAATTTTTTCATGCTTATTATATTAATGGTGCTACGCATTAATATTTATTTTAGTGCTACTCCCACACATTCCTTACTAACGGACGGATACCATTCATTCTGTACCGTTACACACTGCCTGCCGGCCGAAATAGGAATTATTAATTATTATTAACAGTTGTCATTCTCTCGGACTCCATCGGAAAGAATCCTACCTATCCTATTATATCCTACTAAATAGGGCAACGCCGCGAGCCATTAGGGGACTTTGCCGCGCGGTAGCGGTTCTCTTAGAGATATTTTTTACTTATAAGATATTTTTAGGGTTTTAGTTTATCATGGTTTGTTGTTTTATTTTCTGTTTGGTGTAAATAAATGGTTTGAAACAAAATATTCATAAATAAAAATTAATTGCCACGAATATGTTTGTATCACTTCAGGGCCCTTATTCTCTAGCGATTACTTGTTTCAAAACCACGTTAATTCCTTAAAAGTTACGATATCTTCCCAAAAACGTAGGTATGCGTTTGACGTTTGTGCGCTGTAAGGTTTAGGTGTGGAATCTATAGATTGCGATACAGAATCAGGGCCTAGAACGGCTGAAGCTAGGTATTTGGCTAATATTTCTTTTGGTGTTTTAGTAATTCTCTGGACAAGATTCGTGTGATAAAAATGTCAGAAAATTCGACACGGCTGCTCGGAAAAATTCACGGCCGCTAGTAATGAATAAAAATGGAAAACCAAATAAATAATGAATGTGCATCCGCCTATCTTAGGGTCAAAAAGTTCAACGCCACTGACTATAGAAGGAGAACATGCAAAATAAACTCTTAACCGATCAGTGCAAGTATTAAATTTAAAGTGTAGCATATCATACGCGTTATCTTAAAAAAACCTAAACAATAATAATGTTGCATTGCAATAAAGAATAATCGTAGAGGAAACGCGGGTGGTGATTAGTCCTAACAAAGATATTGCGCAGTTTTCTCTTTGAAAAAGTGCTGTTTAAATGAATAGAAAACTTTTTCCCCAAATACAATATTTATTTACTATTGTTAATATTTTTATTCTTTCATAAATAAATGTCTTATGCAATAGAAAATTTCTAGTATTATTTTAGAAGTGAAAACGGATGATTAGTCAGTTCAACAATTTTGTTAACTTTACCTATTTATCATTAACACCAGCTAGTAGTTACGCTCTACTGGCTTTAGGTAGGCCACCCTTTGTAGACGCCAAATCAGCCGATCCTGCGTGGCGATAAGCCTGGAATTGCCCGCGACTTTTCCTTTGTTGTCGACCCGCCGCGCACCGTGCTGTGTGGATTGTGTACGACTTTTTCAGCAATACATACTTATATATATATTTACATCACGCTATTTTCCGGAGGGGAAGGAAGAGACCACAGCTTTCGATTTGCTATGGTCCTGACACACTTCCTTCAATTTGGAGAACGTTTAAGATTCGAACCTGACTCGGAACGTCGAAAGTGCATATTCAAATCCTGCTTGTGAAAAACTATTTGATACTTTTAACATTAAAATGTTTTAAACAAAATGACATAATTTTTTTTTTCTAAAGTAAAAGAAAAACTAACGGCAATAATTCTTATACTTCCTTGTCCAAGAGACTAAATGCTATCATTCTGTATAATTTTTAGATTTTTTATTACCTCCGTTAAAGAATACTGTATTTTGATAAGTTTTGTACGTTTCTGAACGAAAGTTCCGGTTTTTTAAATGTTATTAAGTAGGTAAGTCTATGAGGTCTATGTTAATGTAGAAATGATATCGTCAACACAGTTATCTTTTTTGTACTTAAAGTATTTTTAGCAACGATACACACAACTAACACAACGAAAGCACGGCCGGGAATCGTCTGGCGGCTGACATTCTGACATCAGTCTACGATGCGTATTGACATATAAAACGTCAGACAAGCGTCACTTTTTCATTTTTATTAAAATAAAGTGTCACAATCCTACTATAATGTTGCCATTTGCCAGTAGAAATCAATGTTGGTTTTTAATTTATATAAAATAAACGGAGGTCTTTAACTTAATAATACGGTCATAAATATGTTGATAATAACGTATTCTTCAAGTATTTATATATTGACGTCAAGTTAAAAGACTTTGGAATTTAGTACCAAGCCCCATAGTAAAAAAATTATGTCCTTTGTGTTAAAACTTTATAAATAAAAATCAGTTGCCCCGAATGTAACTTTCGCGCATCACCTATTTAACTAGTTATTTTTTTGTTGTGTTTGTAATTGTCAAGAAAAGGTTTGTATGAAAGGAATTTTTTAGAAATTCTTCATGCTACATTCGGAACGGGTGATCACAAAGAAAAGATCGCGAGCGGGCTGTCATTAAAAAAAAATTATACGCTTCTGTCACTCCAGCAAAACATTCGATATAAATAAACCTCATGTTATCATTTTGTGTTGCCGCTTTTCCTCTAACGTCACAGCGGTGATCTCGTTATCGAGTTTGCTTGACCGTAGACTTCGTGTAGAGACATGAAAACCCACCCAGAGTGGGTTATTCGCTTAATCGCTGAGTTACGAGAGCATTGGATTTTACAATACTGTATAGGTGATATATTTAAATAAAGGAATTTGCAAAAAATAATATCATTGCGTTATGGTCGTGGGTGAACAAGCTCGGTTTAACAGTGACAAGTGAAAAATTTAGTTGGCATCATAGTGGTAATTAAGAAATATTTTTAATTTTAATAATTTCAACAATTGATGTGAGTTACCTAGGAGATGTAATATTTTTCGATTAATGCCGCTTATTACTCTAGATACAATATAGAAAGTAATGTTGTCACACAAAGTTACTAACTTGAAGAGGAAATATATGAGAAAAAAAAAATAACATGTCATATTTGATTTTATATCTTGTTTTAGTACAAACAAACTAGGTTTTTAACCAATAAAATTTTAATAACAATAAAGTAAAATTCAAGAACGGGAAAAGAAGTTTCTATAAATTTAATGACGAGAACCTTCGATTATCTGAACACTACATAATCGAAGACGAGAGTTTTTTTCCTCTTAAATAATGGCTTCGTGCAATCAGCACATTTAGCCAGTGTCAAGTTTTTCACAACACAGTTCACGTGTGGTTTAGTGTTATTTTTATGAAGGAGGCAAACGAGCAAGCGGGTCACCTGATGGAAAGTAATCACCGCCTCCTATGGACACCCGCAAAACCAGAGGAATCGCAGACGCGTTGCCGGGCTTTAAGGAAGGAATAGGCTCGTTTCTTGAAGATCCCTAAGTCGTAACGGTCCGGAAATACCGCCGCGTGCCGCCGCGCCGCCGAGAGCTGGTCCACAACACTGTAGCTTAAAGGCAAGAAATTTCGTGAATAACGGTGTTTGGTGCAATCCAATTCGGTAATGTCGTCAGCATTCCTGGGACCGTGCCCATATGCCCGCAGGTGGCGTGTAGGGACCGAAAAAGCAGTCCATTGCTACAGTCTACAAACACCACATAACAAATGCATAAGTGTGCTCTGCGTGATAGGCGGTGGGGACATCGCCGCTCTATAATAATGCTGTGGGATGTATGTGAAGTCTTTGGTCCATTAGTCGCCTTTTACGACCCTTATGGGAAGAGATGACTTGGTAGTATTCTATTGAGCCGCCACCACACTGCTTTTTTTGTTTAAATTAATATAAAATTACTTGTTTTATTCATTATCTTGTTTTATTACTTTACTTTCAGGTAAATTGAATACTATTAAACATGTTTAAAGCAAGACCAGAAGGGCGTCACAACCCATATGTGATTGCGGCTGCATCTGTACTCGTGGTGAGTGTTGCTAATTAATTATCACTAGCGGCCAGCCCGCGACATCGGACCCGTGAACAGCCCTGTATTAAAAAAAAAACTATCATACAAACCTCGTCTTAACAATTTTATTACAAACATAACAAAAAAAGAATTAACCTAATAGGAGCAGCCGTTCTAAAGTGATGCGCAAACAAACATTTGTGGCAATTGATTTTTATTTAAACAGAATTTTTTTTTTAAAGTGAGCATAATTTTTAAAATTATAGAGTAACTTAATCTAGAGCTGCAGATTTAATTTTAATTTTTTTGAGTGAAAAATAAAGAAAATAAAATTGATCAAACATATCTACAAAAATACAGTTGATCATGCTTAGTGATGTACGTCTAGGAATATTGCTCAATGTTCCCAGCAGACTATTTGTTATTTTGTACCTTTCGTATCAGAATGCCATGAAAGAAAAGGTTTAAGATGATTATCCCTACCCGCCCGCACCTCCTCATAATCGCTGCCTCCCGTGCAAACACTACTCGCACGCTTCCGTGACACACGCGCTGTGTTTAGTTGTGAAAAGGTGTATTTGTTGTTTGTAATGTAATGTTTTGTGAAAAGTACACGTGTACACGAATACTTTAAAGGAGAGAAGGACGATACGGGCCATATAATGAATTAATGTAGTTTCTGTACATATATCTTAGTAGATTTTTTTATATAAGCACGGCACCTGTCTCCACTCAACCTGATGTTAAGTGGAAATGGAGTCCAGGCCCGTAGACAACTGTTGCATCGTTGAAAAAACATAGCATCAGTCACCCTCACCCTGCATGTCCATTAGGTACCTCTACCTCATTACGCCTGAAGGACCCAAATTCTTTGTGCGCGATGGGATATTAGAGACAGTAAATCGATGACTTTGAAGAGCAGCACGCTCCAGAGGTACGCCCTATGGAGAAAGGGAAAAAAGAGATGAGGTTAAAGAGTTTTTCAGAGCCCTTGCCATGGTATCAGCGGTAGAAGACGCTAAGTAACACAATATGTCTACCCAAATGTAAAAGTTCGAGAGTGTTAGTAATCTTTGCATTGTCGATAATATGCACAGTACTGCTCTGCAAGATTGCAGACAGTAGACTTTCTCGATACATTGGACAGAAGTCCAAGGTATCGAGAAAGTACTTTGCAGAGCCATCCCAGAGGTGAGGTAATACTTCACACAAGACCACACCTGTGCAAAACTGACCAGGCGTGATGAATCGCCGCACCTTGTTTAACCTCGGCTTCAATGTAGTAGTCCCTATGGTTCAGATCGTAACAAATCTCCATACCGAAGTCCAACACTCGATCGAGCTCAATGACTGAATCATTCACTTGCTACATTTCGGGTTTGACCTGCCCAGTCGCTGGGTGACCGTTATATCCCCCATGCACTGTGCTATCATCTGCAAAGCAAGGAATATTTCAAAGTGGAAACATATCATTGATATGCAGAAGGAACAGCGTGGAGGATAGAACAGAACTCTAAGGGACACCAGCAATCACTGACATGATCCGTGAACCTTTCCATCTGAGAAAGACGGATTCTACGGCCTAGGCCTTCTTCGCATCCAAAATACTAAAGTGTCTCTAGGCGAAAGTCTTTGACCGTGTGTGTTGCAAGTGCGACATATGGGAATGAGCGTGGTCGTTCACCAAGGGCGTTATAAGAAGGTTAAAGGGTGACCTTGAGCCTTCTTATAACCTAAATATAAATCGTTGGGGCAGAACGATTCTTGAGTGGCGACCGCGTATCAGAAGACGCAGTGTGGGCAGGCCTTCAACAAAGTGCACCGACGATGTGGTCGCTGGAAGCAGCTGGATGTGAGCAGCACAAGACCGGACGTGGTGGAGATCCATGGGGGAGGTCTTTGTCCAGTAGTGGACGTCTTTTGGCTGGTGATGATCTATTAGAGTTATTTACTATTGACAAACTCTTACAAATAGACAGGACAGGACAGGGTGCGTTTGCTACTTGTTTAAGGGGGGCTTAGCGGGTAGACCATGTCATATTACATAGTTTTCTTAGGTTGCGTTATAATTGTAAGCCATTAAAGATTGATATTGATAAAGATATTGTCGATTATGATTTTTTTTAATATCGTATGGATCTTCTTTAAAACCTTAGTGACTATTTAGTATGTAAGTCAAATTAAGTTAGTAGTACTTATTTAAATATTATTTAAAACTTTCCAGCGAGGTAAATAAACAGCTTCCTAAAGTTATTCAAAATTGCTGGCAACAAACTGGTTTTTTTTATATATAAGAAGGAGGCAAACGTGCAGGCGGGTCACCTGATGGAGAGCAATGACCGCCGCCCATGGACACCCGCAAAACCAGAGAAGTCGCAGATGCGTTGCCGACCTTTAAGAAAGGATTAGAGTTAAGGAAGGAAAAGGAATTGTGAGGGGGGGGGGCCTCCGGAACTCTCACTAGGGTCACGTATAGGGTCTTAAGGGTAAACATTAACACTGCCGCGAATATTTCGAGAACATTGGGAGTTTTCGTTATTATGATACTTTATTGTTAGCATTTATTTTTAATTATATAGGCAGTAGTAAAATAAAGTGAGTTCAAGACAAATATTTTTAAATTTCTGCATAATTAACCAAAACTCCCAGTTAATTCCCACTTTGGGAACATTGGCGGGAACGCTTCCAGCAAAATTTCCAGTCCTCAGCAATGTTCCCGGGCACGGTACATCACTAAGGTAAATCGGCCGGGACCGCGAAATTGAACTCTAAACACTTTACGATACCAGGCTGCCGGGCGGGTCAATGCACTTGCACCGACACGTGACCTTTCGTTCGCCCGGTATCCACGAGTATTTTTTATTGTGCCGGACAAATTTAATAAATAATTAAAAATAATACATTTAAAAACAAAAAAAAAATTAAATGATGTCTATTAACGTCACTGAATGATTTATAAAATTATGCGCACTGATAAAAGAACATCCTGTACAACACCAACTAGCGGCCCGCCCTCGACTATATCTGTGTGAACACCCTGTATAGCGTGACGTATGTTGATTTTTTTCTAAGAAACCTTGTCCTGATAATTTTACGAAAACAGCAAAAAGGAATTACTTACATAACTTTATCGGTGCATCCGTTCTTATACGAACATTGTTAGTAGCTATGATTTTTAATCCACACATGCATAATATAATCCTTTATCCTCAATCCAACTCCAAATTTTTCCACAATTGGCTATTTGACAGTTGTAACAATAAAATATGAAATATGTCGGAAATGGTAGTTTATGATTTAATGATAATTATCCAATAGTTTTTTATTATTAGGATAAGTTGTAAATAATTTATTTTTACAAAATAAATTAGCGATTTTTTATCTGTGGATTAAAACACCTGATACACGGGCGGCAAGGGGCGGCCATGATTGAGCTTCATGTGACGTAACATTTCACAAAATTATCAGAAACTAACTGTCAGGTTTCAAGATAAGTTTCTATATTTATTGAAATGTGACGTCACAGAGCAACATGTCACGTGACCAACCGTTTTCGCACGAAATTTGAAATCAATAAAGAAAAATATGTTTTTTTCTGTTAAATAAAGGTTTTTTCGAGAAAGAAAATATAGTACGGGGTATAAAATAAGCATTTGTAATTTTTTAAATACTTTTTCGAAAACTGTAGCAAGTAGCCAATTCGTTCACAGTGAATGCAGCCAGAATGTGGAATTAACTGCCTGCCAGTATCCGTGACAGCTCATCGGTGGAATCGTTTAAACACAAGCTCAAAGAGTACTACCTGTCTACCTGTGTATTAAATTAATGTTGTTTATTATTTTATGTATATATTGTGTATATGTTATGTATATATATATATTTATATATTATGTAGATATGCTTATATATGTATAAATAGGTAATAAGTATATGTAGTTACAGATCAAATTATTTATTTATCTATGTCTTATCTAAGTGTGTATTTAAATTTACATTTTATTAGTCCCGCATACTTGCTTTTGAAACCACAGCTAGGATTGGCTGGAAGAGATCTCTTTTAGAGATAAGCTCACCCTTGTATATGTCTTGTGTAACGTGTGTGTAAATGTTGTTTATTTGTACAATAAAGGATAATAGCATATATATATTCCCGAAGGGTTAGTCAGAGACTAGGCAATGAGGACCGCAGAGCAGTCCTCTACCATAGTCCACTTTTCACCAAATAGCGACGGCACATGTGCTTAGCGTGACAGGTGGTGAGCCCATCGCCGTTCTATGCTGTTGGAAGTATATGCAGTCTTTAGTCCGTTAGTCGCCTTTTACGACACCCAAGGCTAGAGAGGGGGTGGTAGTATTCTGTCACCGCTACGCGACACGATTATATTCGTAGCAAATTATTTTTATTGATTAAATTTTTATTTTTCAGATCGCAAAAGTAGCTACATTTTGTTGGACAACTTCAAGCCTGATAGGATATTGTAGTTTACTGTCAATGTATTACACGGATATTATTTTGGGGTCTACTGCTTTCCTGGTAGGGTTAATAACCACAGTAATCATTGAGTTCTCTTTGTGCCTGCAATTGTGTTCGGACATCTGCATACTCGTGGGACTGTGCAAGGTAATTATAATATAAATTAATAATAATCTAAGATAGAAATAGAAAAAAAAATACATACCCACACAAAAGTCATAATATGTCATAACCATGACTATTATACGTTTAGTAGGTACTATTAGTTATTCTATGCTATTATCTCCGAAGAGTTAGTCAGAGACTAGGCAATGAGGACCACAGAAGCTGTCCTCTGACACAGTCCACGTTTGACCAAATAAGCAACTGCACATGTGCTCAGCGTGAGATGTGGTGAGCCCATCGCCACTTTATGCTGTTGTTTGTATGTGCATTTACCTTTTGTCTATCTCAATAACTGGTATTCATTGATTAGAGACTTGTTTGATTATAAACTAATTTAATAAATACAGACACGCACAAAATATACTATCCGCAACAATTAACTAAAAATTATACAATAGCTTAACTTACAACTTAAGAGTATCATGCTCCACTTAACAAGAAAGATTGACAGACAGGACACAGCTGCTTGGCGGCAAACATCTAATAATTATTAATTTCCAACATTTACACCAATCATCTAGTCCAAGTTAAGCTTCCTTTGAATCTTGTTTTTGATGGTAAATCCTAGATAACGAAAAAACATCCTACTAATATTATCAACGCGAAAGTTTGTAAGTATGGATGGATATTTGTTACTCTTTTACGTAAAAACTACTGAATGGATTTGGATGAAATTCAGCATACAGATAGTTTATAACCTGGATTAACACATAAGATACTTTTTATCTCGATGTACCCACGGGAACGTATGGATGGATGTTTGTTACTCTTTCACGTAAAAACTACAGAATGGATTTGGTTCAAATTAGGCATATATAGTTTGTAACATGGATTAATACATAGGATACTTTTTATCCCGATATTCCCACGGGAACGGGAACCACGCGGGTGAAACCGCGAGCGGCCGCTTGTACAAACATAATATAGTCACGACTCACGACTATTATCCCCTAAAGGTTAGTCAGAGACTAGTCAATGAGAACCACAAAAGCAGTCCTCTGCTATAGTCCACTTTTCACCAAATAGCGACTGCACTAGGGTTGCCACCTTTTTTAGGACGAATAAAGTATTTTTTCATTTTGTTAGAACAAAATTAAAGTACATAGCATAAAAAAAGAGTACCTATTCATTTATTTGTTCTTAAAAATGTATTTTTTGCTGCTCTTTGCGACATTTAACAAATATTTGTCTTTTACGTAAATAGTGTATTTTAGCGTACCTACTTTATTAGTGTCGTAGTTTATAATGTACGCCTACATGAAAAAGAGGACAATACTCTATTTTAGAGTACGGGTGGCAACTCTAGACTGCACATACCTACTTACTTATTAAACATAGAAAACACCCCGACCCGAAATCATTTAGAAGAACAGTTATTACTAAATTGACTGGACCGGAAAGTGAACCCGCAGAGATGGCGACGCCAGAACGTCGTCTAGTAAGTAATTACAAGTATGCTTTGTCTCTTTCCATATCCATAGGTACTTATAACAGTCAAAAGAATGACTCAAACCAAAATGTTTCTCCGTGTAGGATTCAGAATGGGACATTAATATTTAACTTTCGTTTATGTTTTAAACTGCGAGCTATGTGATTGATTTGAGCAATCTTAAGTAATATACAAATAACACTAACTGCTCGTAAATAATAAATGTGTCATGTGTAGAATAGGTATGGAAATTTTTCTACGTTTTAAAACCGATAACCTGGTCATGGTTAATGAATAAATGTCATCTAACAAAAGTTGGTGCAACAACATTTTGTTATGATTGACATTTTGAACTTACTTATCCCGAAGATGTAATTGCAGAATAAATCGAAACATCAAAAACTACACTAACTACACTACTCTAACGATCGAAGTCATATAAGTCCAGAACACATTACTAATCACGGGCGAGTACTAGACCCGGGTCCAGTGCGGTTTACTGGAAAACCACAGACAGGAGCTCGATGGTCCGATGCACCATCGTGCTCTTGTATTAAATGTCGTTTAGTTTGCGATCTTTCCAGTTAAGCAACTTTCGCAACGCCGGGTCACTGGATGCGTGAGCAAATAAAAAAAAACAGCTAGAGTTACTCCGTGCTTCAGAGGGACGTGAAACCGTTGGTCCCGGTTGTTGTCGTAAGATGGCAGTCGTATCCGCATTGGGCCAGGGTAGGGCAGGGCAGGAGTTGATCTCTCACTCTACGGGTAGCCGTAGCTATTGGCGGCTCGCTAAGGCCGTGCAGGCCAACTTAGGCTCTCCCTCGCTGCCCCCGTGGAAACATCCAGATGGCTCGTTAGCTTACCAGCTGCTTGAGAAGGCGAACTTTTTGGCTGAACTTTTCACGGCTTATTCGCGCGTTGACGATTGTGGCGCTGCTCCACCTATTATAGCACATTATGGGGCCTCCATGCCTGATATTCGTATCAGACAGTGTGATGTACGTGCCGTGCAGCGGTCGCTCGACGTGCGGAAGGTTAGCGGGCCGGATGGTGTTCCGGCGATTGTGCTGCTCAAATGCGCGGCTGAGTTGTCTCCTGTGTTGACACGATTGTTTAGGGAGTCTTACCATACCGGTATTGTGCCGGTGTCTTGGAAGGAAGCGAACATACAACCCTTCCCCAAAAAAGGGGATCGCTCGGATCCAGCCAACTATCGATCCAACACTGTAACTTCTGTGTTGTGCAAGGTGTTTGAGCGGATAATTAATTCTCAGCTCATTCACTGCCTAGAGGATCACTCGCTGGTCCATGATCGCCAATATGGATTCAGACCCAAGCTATTAACGGGTGATCTTCTAGCGTACGTTACTCACGCATGGGGTGAAGCGATGGACAAGCATGGCAAATCTCTGGCAGTTAGCCTTGATATCGACAAAGTTTTCGATAGAGTGTGGTATCGTTCCCTTCTTTCCAAGTTGCGGCCTTCGGTGTGCCGCCCCGTTTGTGCGCCTGGGTTGCAGAAGATTGTAGGTTCTAGAAGAGCGGAGGATTCGTGTCCTTTGTGAGGGTAGTTCCTCCGCGTTCTACAAAGTCAATGCCGGAGTGCCGCAGAGTTCTGTGCTCTCACCTACTCTATTTCTTCTGCATATTAATGACATGTTGTCCATGGGCAATATTCATTGTTATGCGGATGACAGTACGGTGCATGACTTGGGACATCCTGCGGCAAAGCAAGCCGATATCATGGTGAAAAGGCAAGAACTGGTTGCCAAACCGAACCTGTCTCTCGATTGTGTCTCTTGGGTATCTGAAAACCTGGTCGAGTTTAATGTCAGCACAACCTAGGTTTGTGCATTCTAGCCCAAGGTAACTCCCTTCCTTACACCTCCCTTACTTCAGAACTCTCCGATACCCATTTCGGTGGACCTCAGCGTTCTTGGCATAAACATATGCCAGGAACTAAATCCAAAATGCGACATCGAGAGAGCTGTTTTAACTGCCTCCCGTAAGTTGGGTATTTTCAATAAGGTGAGGCGGTTTTTCACTCCCGAGCTGTTTGCTGTACAAAACTCGGGTGCGATCGAGTATGGAGTATTGTTCCCATCTATGGGAAGGCTCCGCTAAATACCTCCTCGATGCACTTGATAGACTGCAAAGGCGAGCAGTACGCATTATTGGAGATGCTGAGGTTATAACCTCTCTTGAGGACCACCAGCTGCGTAGAGACATTGCTTATCTCAGTGTCTTCTACCGGAATTGCCTACTACGGAGAGTGTTCTGAAGAACTTTTTGATCTTATTCCGCCTTATTCTTTCCTCTCTTAAACTACACGTGCTGGTATAAGGAACCACCATCATACTGTACAAGCTATCAGTACTCGTACCAAAAAAATTGGCGTCGTTCCTCTGTAAGACCATTCGGTTTTGGTATTCTTTGCCGGCTCATGTGTTTGCCAGCTCCTATAGTCCCGGGTCTTTTAAGCACGGCGTGTAACGGCATTTATGCAGGCCGTCATGAATAGGTGCGCTTGTTAGCGTGCTTATTCTACGGTGGGGAGCGCTCTCATTATTTTGGACTGCATCGGCTGCTTACCATCAGGCAGGATGTGGTCACTATGACGAGTCACTATAAAAAAAAGATATGCCGCGTGGTGGGTTTAGGGTTGCCTATAGCTAGCCCCAAAAATGGAAAAACCGGACACCAATTCACATTTAGCCGGACATTTTGCCCTAAAAGCCCGACATATTGAAGTTTAAAAGAAAAAATCGTATTTATATTCAACGAGTTATGTGTGACGCCTGACTCGCTCGCTCGTGCGCTTTCGTACTGCATCTTTAGGCGAGGGCGTCGAAGTTGCCCAAAAACCTAACAACAGCCGGACAAGCAGGACTTCTTTATATTAGACCCGGACACGACTGTAAAGAGCCGGACATGTCCGGCTAATGTCCGTACCTTTCCACCCTAAGGTGGGTTACAAATTGTGTTGTTGTCCATGCGGTAAGGACTATGGGCAGCAGTGGAATATTTTAAGCTGAGGATGATGAAGTGTGACTTTAGGTACCCTCTGGCTCTCCCCACGACACAGTTCACTCGAGCCGAGGTCCTAGTTTTTAACACATAGAATGCGGTGGCACTGATCAGTGCGCAGCCGCAGTTAAAAGGTTAAGGGGTATGTCTTCTGAGGTACGGGTACACGCTTGAATTGCCAGTATGCCAGCCTTTAGAAAGCCTTTTTTTTATTGTGGCACGCCATAATGGCCTCTGCCGGATGAAAAGCAGCCAGTGAAGCCCAAGAAGTGAAAGCGTTCATCACAGCGCTACCACGCTATGCCGAACGCTCACACTATGGCGGCCTGCATAAATGCTTTTTCACGCCCCGCTTAAATAACCCGGGAGAGAAAGAGGAAGGAAACACCCGCACACGTGTTTCCTGCACGTGAAGCGCATTCCACATACGGGCAGTTCGGCAAAAGAACGATTGTCCAAACTTTTTGGTACGTGTCTTGATGGTCAGCACGGTATGAGGGTGGCTTCTAAGACCTGCACGCGTCGATCTGGAAAGGAAAGGAGAGGGAGGGATGAGGTCAAAGAGCTCCTCAGGGCATTCACCGTGGTAAAGGCGGTAGAAAGCACTAAGGGAAGCAAAGCCTCTAGGGATTGTTCAGTCACTTCGACTTCTTTCTACTTTCGACTAGGGTGACTTATGTTTGACGCCGCCCACATATCCAGTTATGCTGTAAAGGTCATTGACCAACACCACTTTTATTTCTAAAATAATAAGTTCTTAGATAACGAAACGTTGAAAAAAGGTCTACCTCAGGCGGGAATCGAACCCGCGTTCTCCGCAACCACTCCGCCACCGAGGCATTGGTTAGACCGATGAAATTTTTCAACGCTTTTGTCTTTATGTTTTTATAGCAACAGTGTCTTATCAAACCCCTTAGTATTTACATAATTAGAGATCTGAACGAAAACATTTAACAATACTTTTATTAAACATTCAGATAAGATAAGAATGCTATAGAGATGCGTAATATTTGATTATTTGCGTTAAAAAACGCAATATTTGAATCAAATAAATTAAGTGTTAAAAAGTTATTTTTTTCTTTTTCAGAAAAAATATGTCACACTGAAAGTTCTGCTGGGCCCAACTGCAGTTTGTTATACCATAGAGGTACTGGTATTCTTCTTCGCGTTGCTGTATAGTCTATGCTCGTTTGGTATGCCATTACGCAGCCCAATAGAAGTGATAATACTGGCAGTTAGTATTCTGGAAAAGTGTAAGTGTTAAGTAAGGGTATATAGCCTTACTAGAACATAATAATATTATGATAAAACAGAGCCTCGGTATAGCGGAGCGTTCAACGCAGCCGCCCGGATTGCGGAGCCGTGGGTACGATTCCACCTAAGGCAGTTATTTTTTCAAAATTTCAATGTAGAGTATATTTGAGTGTTATATAAACGGCATTGTGACTGGTGGTGAGGTGAGCTCATCGCCGTTCTAGGCTGTTGGATGTATGTGCGGTCTTTAGTCTGTTAGTTGCCTTTTACGACACCCAAGGGAAAGGATGGGTTGGTAGTATTCTTTTAATGAGGCTATACTGCACAGCTCCTATTTAAAAAAAAGATTTATAAAAATCGTTTGGATACTCTAATGTCGGCTCCATATTAGTGCCGTGAAGCTCCGTAAACAGGCGTCAACGTGAATGTGGACGGTTTTCGCGGGGTTCACGCGCGTTCACGCCTGTTCCCCGATTGATCGCGCGCGTATTTTGTCCCGCGACAAAGGGTTCGCGAGTACAAATCCACATTCACGGCCCCGTGTCAGTTTACCAAAGAAGAAATTAATCAGTTTACTCCAGACTATACTTTGATCGGTTACGATGTATATCAGTCATTCACCATCTTCTTTTTTTCCAACGCTTTCTAATAATATTTTGGACGTCTAAATAGTATGTTGCTACAGCAAACATATTTGTTGCAGCAGCAGCTTCTACGTCCATTTCACGGCGTGAATTCACGCCATGAATTCATGGCACAAGTCGTGCCCTCCACATTCACGGGATGCTCACAATCGCTCGTGAAACCCGCCGCGCCGTAAATGAGGATTTGTACGCGTGAATGCCGTTCGAACCCTTTGTCGCGAGACTAAACACGCGCGCGATCACGCCTGTTCCCCGATCAGATCGGGGAACAGGCATAAATGCGCGTGAACCCTGCGAAAACCGTCCACATTCACGTTCACGCCTGTTTACGGAGCTTCACGGCACTAATGTAGAGCCGCCATTAGATGCAAGAACGTGTCAAAAAGTGCAATGTAATTCTGGATGTTAAAAGGTACCGGTTCATGTCCCGAAAAAAAAAAATCTTTATTAAAGTTATTAATACTTAGTTTTAAACAAATCTATAAAAGTATGACCAGTTGAACTTTAGATTGCATTAACCTCAAAATGTTGTGTCGTAGATAAGAGTCCACATCTTGGACGGACGTAATAGCGTGTAATGCAAATATTAGGATAATACAATTTGGCTTAATATTTGACATTACGTCTCGGTATATAATCGTACTTAGCTTTAAGCCTTCGATTACATAATTATAAAACTTCAAATAACCTATAACCGCCTTTGTGGTCTAGTGGAACGAGGAGCTCGATGGCGTAGCGGTTAGCGCGTTCGGCTTGCGATCTTGCTCGCTAAGCAACTTTCACAATGCCGGGTCGCTGGATGGGTGACCGAATTAAAAACATTTCGAACTCCTCCGTGTTCGGCACGTTAAGCCGTTGCTCCCGGTTATTGTCGTAAGATGACAGTCGTTAAAACCCATCAACCCGCATTGGGCCATTGTGGTGGGTTATGGCCCAATATCCCCATGTGCTATTGTTCACGCGGGAGGCCTGTGCCTAGCAGTGGGACGTTTATAGGCTAATGATGATGTAGTCTAGTGGCTAAGCCATTGATCTTATACCAAGAGGACCCGCCCAACTAACAAAATTGTCATATAATATGAAGCCTAAATAACATTTGGTCATATAGAGGTCATATAGTTGTAACTCAAATTCCTATTGATCGTATTACAATATAAAATACTAACGATTAGTCGTTTAATATTTTAGTCATTTAATTGAGTCCTGTAAACGTTTACACAACCAAATTACATGACCATCTTATAAAGATCGTAGCCGTGATCTTTAAAATACATTCACTCGTTTATTAGTCTCGTTTACGACCACTTTACGCCTTCTTGATGTAGTATGAAAGTAATTTATATGACAATCATAATCTGGTTATAATGACGACCATAACACTGCTTTTTGTCAGTAATAAGATTTCTACATGACAATCATATAAAGTCCATAAATTTAACTCTTATAAAACGTACAGCTGTATACACGTCTCTTATAGGATTTTTGGACTATTTTCACACGACTTTTATATAATGTTTAAAAGCCAAATAATCAGATTTTTGTCTTATATAACTTAAAGGTATAAAATGCTTATATAAGTTACTTATATAAACATTTTGATTATTTAAAGATTTCACGTGGTACTCTTTTACGAACTGAACTTGTATATTTTCCGTTTTTGTGACTTTGACTATACAAGCTTTTTATATAATAGCTATGATAGTGTCAAAGAATCAAAAGATGGTTCCGTAGTAAGAAATAGTATGTGTGAAAAAGTATGCATATGTAAAAATGAACTTAATGTCCTGTCCTGTCAATTATCATATCTTTTTTCTCTTAAAATTTATTAAGTTCAAGACGTAATCCACAAATAATCATCGCAGATTTGCAAAATGATGATGAAAATGATGAACATTCGTTTGAAAGCCAAGATGATGATGATGAAAACAGTAATGAAAATGAGAATTTTACAACATTTGCAACTATCACTACTTACTTCTATTGTGATTTCAATAAAATGTTTATCCCACGGATTTTCACTTCTTTACGGTACCCTAAAAATGGCGGACGACAAAAGAATTAAAATCGTAGTATATGACTTAAGTCCTAAGATATCATATAATAGGTATCATCACTACCTAATGTCGTATAATTGTAAAAGTACTGGAAATCTTAAATAAAATGGGATGAATTATTATTATTTTGCAATAATTCGAAGGGGGCATTAAAAAAAATTATATAGTCGTCATGAAAGGACAATGGCAGGATACTATGGAGATTTTGTACAGGCCTACAATTTTCATGTTTGGCAATGAGACTTACACATTTGGTAGATTATATTATTGAGAATTACTAAACTAAATTAACAGAATTTTAAATGTTGGGGTTTAAAAGATATACTTGTATTTCGATAATTTTTAAGGTTAGTATTTTTCCCTGTATTTGATTGACATTGACAGTTGAGTGACAGGGAGGGACGGACAATGATTCTGACAGTAACAAAATAAATAATTAAATCTGAAAATGAACGTTCGCGCTTTATAGATCAATCGTGAATCGAACTAAAATAGGTAGGTAGGTACATAAGTAGTGCATTTCAATATTAATTGAGTAAGTAAGTAGGTACCTATGTATTGTTAGCTCGAGTTCTAGATTCTAGAAGATAGATAGATAGGATAGGATACCTATCAGGAACTGCTGCGACTGTGATTATTCAGATCTTTGTGCTTGGTTATTTAAAACACAAAAAGACATAGCTACCCCCATCTGTGTTTTGATAAATAACAGCAAAATACTTAAAACATGATGAAAGTCATAGGTAGATGCAATGATATTATAAACTATATCATTGGGTAGATGTAAACAATAGAAGTAGGTATACACGTTCCCACTTTAGAGGTCTCAACTGTAGACTACCTACCTACCTATACCAACATTAAGTTAAAATCATCTCCTATCCTACATATTTATTGTTATTATAAATGCGAATTGTCCTTCCTTTACGCCCAAACTAAGCAACCAATTGACTTGATCTTTGAAAGAACGAAGAGTAACATAGGCTACTTTTTATGCCGATATTCCTATATGAACGCGAATCACGCGGGTGAAACCGCGGGCGGAAGCTAGTGGTTAAAATAATTGTCTTTGAGATAGGAATATTATATTAGTCTACTAAATACTGCTCAGAATGCATACTTACTTATATTTACAGTACTTGCATTCGAGGATCTTCCCAGTAGATACTACTAATAAATTACTTCATCAAAGGCAAACAATATAATATAATACTAAAAAATATGATGAAAACATTTTAAATAAATAAGAAACTCGACAGGTCTTTCTACAGGGAAGTTTCACAATTGTACATACACACAGACAAGTAATGTTTTTCCATATTAGCATTTGCTCAGTGGAAATAAAACAATAATTTAATATGGTCACATATTTAATATTAAATTATAAAGTAATTAAGGGCACTCTTAAAATAACATCATCGGAAAGTGGAGCAGGTCTAGTCATGCTTTCATGGCGAGCAAATTTGTGAGCAGCACCAACAGTTCGTAGCCCCACAATGCAGTTAAAACTCTGGCTGTCCACTTCTACGTGAAGCTCTTTGAGCTCGGAGCCAACAAGGAACACAAGCTTCATTTTCTGAAGAAAGCTGAAATAAAAAACCACAATTAAATTACAAAAGTAACAGAGTGTAAAGTAAATATTTTTTAATCTTACACCAATTAGCCTAGCCCGCTGACCTCTCTATAATACAAGAATGCTGACCTAAATATTTACTATCTTGAGTGTCTCAGGTAACAAATTGATAGTTTAAGTAGGTCAGTGGCCTAGCCCCGAAGTAAGCACTGGAAGGCTTGGAATATGTTATATTAGGCCAATGGGTAAAAATGCAGTTGTGATAGTAGTAATAACAGTGGCGAGGGATGTGTTTGGGGAAATACGGCGAAGGTAAGCCGGCCAAGAATTTACAAATCAGACAATAATAAACATGGAATGTTTAACTCATTGGTGGCACTAATTACTGACATAATTATTAAGATCTGCATGGTGGATCCCTGGAGTGGGATTTCTTATAGGAAAGCCGATGGGAATCGGAATGTATGGTATATATATGTATTTAGTAGAATTATTACATAGGTAAATAGTCATGGCCTCAGGTACAAATGCTCGTATTCGTCATAGAAACATTTGCCCCTACTGGGATTCAAACCCAGGAACTCAGAGTAGGTATCACCACGAAAACCAACCATATTACTCCACCACGGAGGTAGTCAATAAGTAAATACATGTAAGGTGTTACCTCTCGTGGTCTAATCCAATTCGAAATTATGTTAGTCATCCTTTGTTCCTCTTCATTTGGCTCTTGAAAGAAAACTCTTCGTCTGCTCATTCTTAAAATAGAACGTCCACATACAACTCGTCTTGGCGATGGCCAACATGCCTTGTAGTTTTACTTTCAGATGCAATAGAATGGGTTGCTAATTCCCTGGAAGCATGACAAATATAATCAGGTGTTGCCTAAAACAATAAGAGCATGGATGAAGTTTATTAATTGATCAACAAAATAGTAGAATATTAGTAGTAACCGATACAGAGGTGCATTGCTGCACCAAATATGTACCATGTGTTCTCGCTCTCGGTTTAGATGTCTAAAATGGTTGACGACATTTTCGTACTATGCACGACTTACCTCTCAGGGATATGACCAAAAACGAATAGTGTCGACTAAGGCTTGACTCTCGTTCGTCAGTAAATGCCGCCTGCGATTCAATCGAAATGCATTGCATACTCGACATTGTGATGGTAATGTATCACCCAATCAGACAGTAAAACTATCACGAAAGTGCAGCACAACACAATATTGTTTGTGTTCATTTCATTAGCACATTCACAAAGCGGCTTTTCGCAAAATAGGTAGGAAGGAACTTTTAAATTAAAACACTTTATTTATACTAATCGTAACGTATACGTTGACCAAAAGCTCAATGATTGACATTGACAGTGTTGCAAGTAGTTTTATTCGTCTTTTTACGAGATACAAATCGATAAGAAAATCAATCTTAAAAATAATATAAATTATACCTAAATATCAAAAGTAATTAATCAACTATTTTAAGATAAAAGTCTGTAATTGTATAGGTTTAAGCTCTAAAATAGTTGCACAAATAGGTTTTTAATCAAAACAACATACACTAATAAGTTTAATTAGTTATTTGAGAATCGATTTCAAAATCGATTAATCGATATTTTTATGGCAGGCAACTTTGACAGCAGATTTTTGTTTTGCATAAAGTATCTGCTAGTTGAAATGCGTTTCGTTATTAGTTTTAGTATTATTATTTCGCTTTAAGATTTTTCTTTACCCCGGACTTCTAAAAATATAACATTTACTGGAAAATAATGAGAAAAAATTAAGGAACCAACTATGCAAATACGGTACCAAAACATGAACATTGTGGGGTTGTACGCCAGTACGCGTTCTCCTTTAATTTCCCTTAGAAAAGTAGATATTGTTACCTACTAACACCAACTACAATATAGTCAATAACATTCAGTAATAAATATGGCAGACATAAGATGGTGACAATTTGTAAACTGTTATTTTGTTTTTCGTTTGTTTTTTGTTGTCTCACTCCCACTGAACTGCGCTGTATAGCAAGCATCCGGATAAAGGCTATGCTAATGACTACTTCTCAATGTTTATTAAGTTATACGACGTTTATTGGATCACTACACGACAAGATGGTTATAATATTAATCACTTTCACGACTGCTATATGAATATTTATCGTATATCAGATATTAATATGACTGTTGCCTTCCTAGTAGCAACTAATACGACCTTGACACGATCGCTATACGAATAAAAGTTTTATTATTTCCGCCTATTTCGCGTCATATATACGTTAATACGACAGCTATATAACCAAAACAGTCTGACCTTAAGTTGTGACGAAAACGTTATCCCGAAAACTATACGACCAAATATTGTTAGTTAGGCGGGTTCGATTCCCAGTGGGAAAGGAGGAGTACATCTTTGTGTAATTGCTTTGGTTGGTGATATACGGCTTGTTAAGTCCGCTTAGCTAGCTACCACTATCTTATCTAAAGTCTGGGCGCCATAACAACAATGTTAAGAGGCCTATTACATTTTGACTGTGATTTTTGCGTAAAATGGCCAATTTTGGCGATATGGATCTCAGAAATAAAAATACATTAACAATTATGACTTATTGAATAGTGTAGAATAGCTATTGGAATAGTGCGTAGCGGCCTCACTTTTTATAAATTTTGCTTAACTTTTTAATTAAACCCAAAATTGCAGAGAAAGATTTTCATAAAGTGCGCGAAGGCACTTTTTTGACCTCATCCATTGAACTACTGTTCTAAACAAGAGAAATAAAAAAAATATAATGTTATCTCTTATATAGTCGAATAGTGCGTAGCGGCCTCGGAATTTTTAGATATCGTTGATTTTATACAAGGAAAAAATCTTATTCTAAACCAAAAAACTTCGAAAATCACTATAAGTTAACTGTGAATATCTCCGATTTACGATAATATTATTGAGCAAAATTTATACCAGAGTAATTGTTACTTCATGAGGAATAAAGATTTTATAATGAATTTTTTATCCTATTTCGATAAAAACGATAAATACAACTGCAAAATTACTACTACTACAAAATGCGATGCGCCGGCCGGCCGTCCGAATTCAACTTATGCTCACAGAAAGGAGATTTGTAATATTATGCACAAATTTATTATCCTATTTCGATAAAAAAAATAAATACAACTGCAAAATTACTACAAAATGCGAAAATGGGCATTTTACGCAAAAATCACATTCGAGATGTAATAGGCCTCTTAATAAGCTTGTTGTTTACCGATAGTTTAGAGGTAAGATAGCCAGTTCCTCAGTGGTTGAGGATTCTGGGTGAAACGCGCTTCCACCTTCTTCCATGTCTTATCGTCACAGGTGAGATGAAGGTGAAGTGCTTATGCGTGGTAGACAAAAAAAACCCCTTTGAAAGCCTCGTACCCGCCAATCAAACGTCGCTCCGCTTCTGCAAGAGGGTCATTCACAAATATGTCAAACAATATTATTGTACTAAAAGTTTGTTTTCTTTTCAGTGTTATGCGGGTTTCTCTTGTTCAAAATAAGGAACTACTATGTTGACGTAAGAGATGGAAACACCCAACCTCCTGGCCTGGGTGGAACCGGTTACCCAAAAAAATCGGACAAGTTCATAGTATTATTATAGTTAATAAATCGACTGTTTGTTGTAATTAAAATATTTTATGTAAGGAAAATGTTTTTTTTTTTAACTGATTCCTAATATAAATTTTTGAGTTAACCCTCAAATAAACTCGAAGATAACATTGTTCATTCCTCTAAAGTACTGTTCGTAAGGCCTCAATGTTGTTTAGGTATTCTCATTTCAGTCAGTCTTTTCTTTTCATACATATATATAATTATTCAGGACTATTATCCCCGAAGGGTTAGTCCTCTTAACAAAAGCGGTCCTCGGCCATAGTCTACTTTTCACCAAATAGCGACTGCACATGTGCTCAGTGTGACAGGTGTTGAGCCTATCTCCGCTCTTTACTGTTGGACGTATGTATGTGCAGTCATTAGTCCGTTAGTCGCCTTTTACGACACCTAAGTAAAAAGAAGGGGTGGTAGTATTCTTTCACCGTTACCCGACACGGTTATTTCAAATAAGTACTAAATAATAATGATTATAATAAAAAAAAATAATAAGAAAATAATAGCGCGTTCGGCTTGCGATCTTGCCCGCTAAGCAACTTTCGCAATGCCTGGTAGCCGGATGGGTGAAATTTAAAACATCTCGAGCTCCTCCGTGCTTCGGAAGGCACGTTAAGTCGTTGCTCCTGGTTGTTGTCGTAAGATGACAGTCGTTGAAACCTACCAATCCGCATTGGACGTGGTGGGGTATGGTCCAATATCCCCACGTGCTATTTCCACGTGGTAGGCCTGTGCCGAGCGCGACGTTTATAGGCTGATGATGATGATGATGATCAGAACAACAAATACAATATTGCACATGTAATTAATTTTTTTAAAGTCAGCTTAATAGCTAACCTGTGTTAAGTGCTTGATCCGATATCCGGAGGTCCCGGGTTCTATTCTAAAGTGAGTTTCATATTTTTCTATGCATAGCCTGGAACGCTAAACCACATTTGGCAATCTTGGTAATTAAATTGTAGCGTCTAATTCTATATACAATTAGTAAATAAAAAATATTCTACGCTCTCACTAATTATATATATACCTAAATTAAGGTTCATTTGAAATTTGTTTAAATGGTGAAACTAGATAACGCATAAACATAGAAAAACACCCATGCCAAACAGTTTTTTCTAAGCTGACCCGACCGGTAATTGAAAGCTGTACCTCAGAGATGGCGCACCGCCAGAACTGGCGGGCTAACTACTCGACTACGGAGGTCATCAAAAAAAGGTTAATATGCTGTACTTTACTATAATAAAAGATAGTGTTGGCACTGTTGGTTAGACATTATTATGGCTGCACGCACTTACATAATTAATTGTGTCGTCTGGTATCAAAATCCAACAGATCCAGAAAGGCCAATTTTACAGTAAATGGCTTTTTTTGTTTGTTACAGTTTCAAATACAATATCATTATAAGTAATTTAAAGTAAAATTACTTTAAATGATTCTGGGACTTATCAAGATAAATCGTTTTCAGATTTTGAATTATACAACTAAATAGATATAAAAAATAGATGTAGCGGATATTGATATTGAGTTTTGGATCTGGCGGACTTTGTTATTAAGCTCAATTTTTTGATTGGTCTATTTGGATCTATCGGGGAATAAACCTCAGTGGTCATGGATCAGGCGGGATTTGACAATAAATACAGATTTCGATCTCAATTTGCTAGCGATCCAGTAGAGATTGATACGAATTTACTAATAGGAAGCTAAGATTTCAAGAAAAATAAGCCATGGAGCATAATAACTTTTTTTTTAATAAAAGTGGATCTGGCGGCTTTTGATACTAGACGACACAATTATCATGATATCCTTACCTAGTTACCTCTGTAATAAAATGTACGAACAATAATTAATTGAAGCGAGCATTGCCTACGCTACGTGTAATGAAGGCAATGGAGCTTGTACGTAATAACCCCGCGGTATTATTGTTGTAAGACAAATGGCCCCACAAAGCCGAGGAAATGGGGGCAGGGGGAAATGGACGATACGCGAATGAGTGGGTAAGACTGTTCAGTGCTTATTTTAAGGAGTGGAATGAATGTTATCTAATATATTAAAAGAAATACATACATACTTAAAATCACGACTATTATCCCCGAAGGGTTAGTCAGAGACTAGGTAATAATAGAAGTCCTATACCATAGTCCACTTTTCAGTAAATAGCGAATGCACATGTGCTCAGCGTGACAGGTGGTAGGCCATAGCCGCTCTATGCTGTTGGATGTATGTGTAGTCTAGTCTGTTAGTCGCCATTTATGACACCCAAGGGAAGAGAATAGGGGTGGTAGTATTCTTTCACCGCTACGCGACAGGGTTGAATAAAGAGTCATCAGCCTATAAACGTCCCACTGCTGGGCACAGTCTTTCCCTCATGGACAACCTCACATAGGGTGGTTGGGTTATAACCCACCACGCTAGCCCAATGCGTGTTGGTGGGATTTAGGGGATAATGTCGTGAATATGTACTACTAATATTATAAACGCGAAAGTTTGTAAGTATGGATGGATTAAAATTTTAAACACCGAAAAAAGACGACAACCTCAGGCGGGAATCGAACCACGCACCTTCCGCATTCCGGGCGGCTGCCTTAACCACTTGGCTACCGAGGTCTGGCTTTTAACCGTCGAAATTTGTCAGTGCTTGATGCTTATGTTTTTAGTCAACATTGCTTCATAAAATCTTAGAAGTTTTCACCTCTGAGATCCGAAAGAAATATTTTTACAAATATTTGAACATTTGGTTAAGATGAAGCTGCGTTTATAAATTAATGTTTTATATTTTAGCGTTTTATTGACGCTTAAATATACTGAAGTAAAATTTTAAACACTGAAAAAAAAAAGACGACAACCTCAGGCGGGAATCGAACCACGCACCTTCCGCATTCCGGGCGGCTGCCTTAACGATTCCCGCCTGAGGTTGTCGTCTTTTCAGTGTTTAAAATTTTACTTCAGTATATTTAAGCGTCAATAAAACGCTAAAATATAAAACATTAAAGTATGGATGGATGTTTGTTACTCTTTCACGTAAAAACTACTGAATGGATTTGAATGAAATTCGGCATACAGATAGTTTATAACCTGGAGGAGGATACTTTTTATCCCGATTTTCCCACGGGAACGGGAACCACGCGGGTGAAACCGCGAGCGGCCGCTAGAATTAAATAAAACTGCCACAGCGGGTCAAAGGCCTCTCTCCGCTCGTTCCACCTTCCACCTTTCTCGATCGGGCAATGGTCCTCTAAGTTTTCAAGTTGGGATTGAAGGACGTCTAGACAGCTGTTAACAATTTTTTTTACGTACTTACCTGCATAAAATAAATTTAAAGCCCCAGATAGTTCATAAAGTATTCAAATCAGGTGTTTTACAAGTCATCACAGAAAAGAAGAAAGATGTCTTCTGTTCTGTGTCTGACATTGACCTTTGAACATAAATCTATCAGATATTTTATTACCATATATAATATATGACATTTTATTATTTTTTACCGCCTCTGTGGTCTAGTGGCTAAGCCACCGGTTTCAGACCCAGAGGTTCCGGTTTCGATTCCCAGCGGGGGTTACATCTTTGTGTGCTTGGTTTGGTTGGTGGTAGGGCTGTTTAGTCCGCCTGGCTAGCTACCACCATCTTATCTAAGCCTGTCGCCATAACAACGATGTTTATAGCATTGTTATGTTCCGACAGTTTGAGATAAGATAGGCAGTTCCTCAGTGGTTGAGGATTCCGGGTTCGCGCGCTTCCACCTTCGGCCTTATCGTCACTTACCATCAGGTGAGATGAAGGCCAAGCGCTTGCCGTTGCCGAATAAAAAAAATAAAAAAAAATTATAATGGAAGCCAAAAAACGATAGAAATATTTTGTCGACAGAAAATTCAAAGTGGACTTTAGTTGTTTCTATCATTCAACAATTGTTACATCTAAACGGTGACCTTTAAACATTCCAGATACAATTCCAGACAGGCCAACAGAAAAAAATATTTTTCTTTCAAATCATTGATGTAGTTAGAATTTGATATTTTAGGGCCTACCTACTCTCTTTCTCTGAAACGAAATTTCGGCCGATTATCGTTTGTTATTTACAGCGGTTTCTATTCCTTCCGTTCGTTCATACAAAATAGGATTGGCATTTAGATTATTACATTTCAGTTTTAGTAGGCCCTCTTGTCTGTCACGAATGTCACGATGGCTCCTAGAGGTTACTAACAATTGGATTTGGTTTTACGGCAGTTTAACATTTATACAACGTCAGTCAGAAAGGGGGTACCAAGCCGAAAGGAGGTAAAGTATACATGATAGTAAATAACTTTTGCCTAAGAACTTTTCCTAAAAATGGATAATTTCAGATTAACATCTGTTTTAAGACTTCATAAGAAATGACGCTGTGGTAGCCCTGGCGGTCAGCTGTATTGAGAGAGAGACAGATTTGTGTTTATTGAGTTTATTGCCGGGGTTAACAAGTGGCGTTAGCGCCGCCTCTATTCAGGGTTGTACATTTTTTAGATATGATTATGCATAAAATATGAATGTTTTTTGCAAAGTTTATATTTGCAATATAACAGTTGATAGTAGCACTTTCAGTTGTCCGCGGCTTAGTACCGCAATAATAGGTATCATGTTTGTTTTTGCATTTAGTTATACATACATACATACGTCACGCCCCCTTGGGGTGGGTAGGCAGAGACTACAGACTTCCATTGGTTAAGTAATATCTTTTTTTTTGCCTGTGTGGTAGGTGTGAGGTGGCTCGGAAATCGGGATTGGAAATGTAGAGGAACAATAAACCCTAATAAAAAATATGTTTTTAAAACATACGGCTTAATTAAAGTTATAATTGTAGATATTATGTAATTGAATTTTTTAGAAATTCTTCATGGGACATTCGGAACGGGTCACAAGGAAGATGTCGCGATTGGGCCGCCATTTTAAAACAAACATATTTACACATTTCTGTCACTCCAGCAAAACATTCGATATAAATCTCATGATATCATCTTGACTGTCGGCCGCGTTCCCTCTTATGTCACAGCAACGGTGATCTTGTTATCGAGTTTGCTTGACCGTAGACTACGTGTAGAGACACGAAAGCCCACCTAGATTGGGTTATTCGATTATTCGCTGGGTTACGGAAAGCATTGGATTTTACAATACTGAAGGTGATACATTTAAATAAAAGATTGTGCATTAAATAATTTCATTGCGTTATGGTCACGGGGTGAACAAGCTCAGTGTAACAGTGACAAGTGAAAAGTTTAGTTGGCAAATAATCATAGTGGTAATTAAGAAATATTTTAAGAGTGTGATGGAGTTTGATAATTTCCACAATTGAGGTGAGTTATCTAGGAGACGTAATTTTTTTCGATTAATGCGGCTTATTACTATGTGCCTAGACACAAAGTTATGATGTCACACAAAGTCACTAACTTGAAGAAGAAATATATGAGTAAAAAAAACCGGCATATTTGATTTTATATCTTGTTACTACAAACATACATACGTTATATAATTACGACTTGTTACTACGAATTATTATATAATAAATCATAAATCATAAAAAATAATAAAGTGACAAAAAATTAAATTCAATTGAAAAGAAGTTTCTATAAATTTAATTATGGGAACCCACAGCACAATTCAGGTGTAGTTTGGTGTTTGGTGCAATATAATTCTTTTTTTTAACGGGTAACGGGTAAGCGCTTGACTTTCATCTTACCTGATGGTAAGTGACCATAAGGCCGAAGGTGGAAGCGTGCGAACCCGGAATCCTCAACCACCGAGGAACTGGCTGTCTTATCTCTAACTCATCATCAGCCTATAAACGTCCCACTGCTGGGCACAGGCCTCCCACGTGAACAATAGCACGTGGGGATATTGGGCCATAACCCACCACGCTGGCCCTGGTGGGTTGGTGGATTTTAACGACTGCCATCTTACGACAACAACCGGGACCAACGGCTTAACGTGCCTTCTGAAGCACGGAGGAGCTCGAGATGTTTTTAATGGTCACCCATCAGACGACCCGGCATTGCGAAAGTTGCTTAGCGGGCAAGATCGCAAGCCAAACGCGCTAGCCGCTGCGCCAACGAGCTCCTATCTCTAACTGTCGGAACACAACTATGCTATAAACATCGTTGTTATGGCGACAGACTTAGATAAGACGGTGGTAGCTAGCTAGGCGGACTTAACAGCCCTACCACCAACCAAACCGAGCACACAAACATGTACCCCCCGCTGGGAATCAAACCCGGGACCTCTGGGTCTGAAACCGGTGGCTTAGCCACTAGACCACGGAGGCGGTTAAAAATTCGCTAGGTAATGTCATTAGCATTCTTGGGACCATGTGCCAGCAGGTGGCTTGTAGGGACCGAAAAAGCAGTCCACTGCTACCAGTCTACGAACACCACGCTCTGCGTGAATGATAGGCGGTGAGCCCATCGCCGCTCTATGCTGTGGGTGTATGTGCAGTCTTTAGTCCGTTAGTCGCCTTTTACGACCTCTAAGGGAAGAGATGGCTTGGTAGTATTCTATTAATGCGCCGCCACCACACTGCTTTTTTGTTTAAATTAATATAAAATCGCGTAGCGGTTAAAGAATACTACCACCCCCTCTCTTTCCTTGGGTGTCGTAACAGGCAACTAACGGACTAAAGACTGCACATACATCCGACAGCTTAGAGCCGACGATGGGCTCACCACCTGTCACGCTGAACACATGTGCAGTCGCTATTTGGTGAAAAGTGGACTATGGCATAGGATTGCTTTTGCGGTCCTCATTGCCTAGTCTCTGACTAGGCAACAAATTTTACACATCACGACTACTATCCCTTCGGGATAGTAGTCGTGATTATGTGTAAAATTAGTATGTAAAATTACTTGTTTTATTCATTATCTTAGATAACTTTACTTTCAGGTAAATTGAATACTATTAAACATGTTTAAAGCAAGACCTGAAGGGCGTCACAACCCACATGTGATTGTTGCTGCATCTGTACTCGTGGTGAGTGTTGCGAATTATTTATGATTAGCGGCCTGCCCGCGACTACGGCTGTGTGAACACACAATATTTAAAAGAAATATTTCATAAAATATTTTAACATTCGGTTAAGATGAAGCTGCGTTTATAGATTAATGTTTTATATTTTAGCGTTTTATTAACGCTTAAATATACTTAAGTAAAATTTTATTATATTATTATTTCTATTTAATATTATTTCTATATACTACTTATTATTTAATATTTCTTTCGGATCTCAGAGGTGAAAACTTCTAAGATTTGATGAGGCAATGTTGACTAAAAAACATAAGCATCAAGCACTGACAAGTTTCGACGGTTGAAGGCCAGACCTCGGTAGCCAAGTGGTTAAGGCAGCCGCCCGGAATGCGGAAGGTGCGTGGTTCGATTCCCGCCTGAGGTTGTCGTCTTTTTTCAGTGTTTAAAATTTTACTTAAGTATATTTAAGCGTTAATAAAACGCTAAAATATAAAACATTAATCTATAAACGCAGCTTCATCTTAACCGAATGTTAAAATATTTGTAAAAATATTTCTTTCGGATCTCAGAGGTGAAAACTTCTAAGATTTGATGAGGCAATGTTGACTAAAAAACATAAGCATCAAGCACTGACAAGTTTCGACGGTTGAAGGCCAGACCTCGGTAGCCAAGTGGTTAAGGCAGCCGCCCGGAATGCGGAAGGTGCGTGGTTCGATTCCCGCCTGAGGTTGTCGTCTTTTTTCAGTGTTTAAAATTTTACTTAAGTATATTTAAGCGTTAATAAAACGCTAAAATATAAAACATTAATCTATAAACGCAGCTTCATCTTAACCGAATGTTAAAATATTTGTAAAAATATTTCTTTCGGATCTCAGAGGTGAAAACTTCTAAGATTTGATGAGGCAATGTTGACTAAAAAACATAAGCATCAAGCACTGACAAGTTTCGACGGTTGAAGGCCAGACCTCGGTAGCCAAGTGGTTAAGGCAGCCGCCCGGAATGCGGAAGGTGCGTGGTTCGATTCCCGCCTGAGGTTGTCGTCTTTTTTCAGTGTTTAAAATTTTACTTAAGTATATTTAAGCGTTAATAAAACGCTAAAATATAAAACATTAATCTATAAACGCAGCTTCATCTTAACCGAATGTTAAAATATTTGTAAAAATATTTCTTTCGGATCTCAGAGGTGAAAACTTCTAAGATTTGATGAGGCAATGTTGACTAAAAAACATAAGCATCAAGCAGTGACAAGTTTCGACGGTTGAAGGCCAGACCTCGGTAGCCAAGTGGTTAAGGCAGCCGCCCGGAATGCGGAAGGTGCGTGGTTCGATTCCCGCCTGAGGTTGTCGTCTTTTTTCAGTGTTTAAAATTTTACTTAAGTATATTTAAGCGTTAATAAAACGCTAAAATATAAAACATTAATCTATAAACGCAGCTTCATCTTAACCGAATGTTAAAATATTTGTAAAAATATTTCTTTCGGATCTCAGAGGTGAAAACTTCTAAGATTTGATGAGGCAATGTTGACTAAAAAACATAAGCATCAAGCACTGACAAGTTTCGACGGTTGAAGGCCAGACCTCGGTAGCCAAGTGGTTAAGGCAGCCGCCCGGAATGCGGAAGGTGCGTGGTTCGATTCCCGCCTGAGGTTGTCGTCTTTTTTCAGTGTTTAAAATTTTACTTAAGTATATTTAAGCGTTAATAAAACGCTAAAATATAAAACATTAATCTATAAACGCAGCTTCATCTTAACCGAATGTTAAAATATTTGTAAAAATATTTCTTTCGGATCTCAGAGGTGAAAACTTCTAAGATTTGATGAGGCAATGTTGACTAAAAAACATAAGCATCAAGCACTGACAAGTTTCGACGGTTGAAGGCCAGACCTCGGTAGCCAAGTGGTTAAGGCAGCCGCCCGGAATGCGGAAGGTGCGTGGTTCGATTCCCGCCTGAGGTTGTCGTCTTTTTTCAGTGTTTAAAATTTTACTTAAGTATATTTAAGCGTTAATAAAACGCTAAAATATAAAACATTAATCTATAAACGCAGCTTCATCTTAACCGAATGTTAAAATATTTGTAAAAATATTTCTTTCGGATCTCAGAGGTGAAAACTTCTAAGATTTGATGAGGCAATGTTGACTAAAAAACATAAGCATCAAGCACTGACAAGTTTCGACGGTTGAAGGCCAGACCTCGATAGCCAAGTGGTTAAGGCAGCCGCCCGGAATGCGGAAGGTGCGTGGTTCGATTCCCGCCTGAGGTTGTCGTCTTTTTTCAGTGTTTAAAATTTTACTTAAGTATATTTAAGCGTTAATAAAACGCTAAAATATAAAACATTAATCTATAAACGCAGCTTCATCTTAACCGAATGTTAAAATATTTGTAAAAATATTTCTTTCGGATCTCAGAGGTGAAAACTTCTAAGATTTGATGAGGCAATGTTGACTAAAAAACATAAGCATCAAGCACTGACAAGTTTCGACGGTTGAAGGCCAGACCTCGGTAGCCAAGTGGTTAAGGCAGCCGCCCGGAATGCGGAAGGTGCGTGGTTCGATTCCCGCCTGAGGTTGTCGTCTTTTTTCAGTGTTTAAAATTTTACTTAAGTATATTTAAGCGTTAATAAAACGCTAAAATATAAAACATTAATCTATAAACGCAGCTTCATCTTAACCGAATGTTAAAATATTTGTAAAAATATTTCTTTCGGATCTCAGAGGTGAAAACTTCTAAGATTTGATGAGGCAATGTTGACTAAAAAACATAAGCATCAAGCACTGACAAGTTTCGACGGTTGAAGGCCAGACCTCGGTAGCCAAGTGGTTAAGGCAGCCGCCCGGAATGCGGAAGGTGCGTGGTTCGATTCCCGCCTGAGGTTGTCGTCTTTTTTCAGTGTTTAAAATTTTACTTAAGTATATTTAAGCGTTAATAAAACGCTAAAATATAAAACATTAATTTCTTCCTTGTTAGCGTCTGGTACTGATTTGTCTGACTACAATATAAAATCTCTTGTCCTACAAGGTACGTTAATATAGTTGTAATTAATATTTGTAAAGATTGTAAAGAAAATGTCTTTGTAAAGAAAGATATTATTTTTTTTTTTAAAAATGAGTCGTAGACATTTTACCACGAAGTGCAATAATAGAGGAATTACTATAATATAGGAGAAGACAAAGAAGAAAGTGAATCAGAGCACAGCGACCAAGGCTCTGAAACTTCCGACAATATCGTTTCAGAGGCACCCCAATCTGCTAAGTTTGATTCCTCAGCAGAGAACTGCTCGGACTCAGACGAGGATGACTTGCCTCTTTCAGAAATAAATTGCTGCTTTACAGGGCGCGATATAGTATATTCTAGTCGGCAATATTTTATTCGGTCACCCATCCGAGAATTGCGACAACTTTCTTCCCTTTCCTTGTTTGCCCCGTTCAAAATGCGACTTTTATTTAAATCCTACAGCGCGACAAATTCGTGCGCAACCTTTACGCGGATAAATTTTTTTCGTGGTAGCGTCTGGTACTGATTTGTCTGACTACGATATAAAATCTCTTGTCCTACAAGGTACGTTAACATAATATAGTTGTAATTAATAATTGTAAAGACAAATCAGTGCCAGACGCTACCACGGAAGAAATTAATCCGCGTAAAGGTCGCGCATTAACTTGTCGCGCTATAACGGCGTGACGTATGTAGATTTTTTTCTAAAAAACCTTATTCTGAAAATTACGAAAACCGTGTAACCGTGCCGCGTAGCGGTGAAAGAATACTGTACCACAACCTATCTCTTCCCTTGGGTGTCGTAAAAGGCGACTAACGGACTATAGGGCAGGAGCCCCAGTTGTGGCCACTACCCCGGTTTTGGCCACTTGCAACTTTAGAGGTCAATAAATAAGGCATAGAAATCAGACTTCCTTCATAGTCTGTGGTAAAAAATCCTTTATCTATAGTCCGTTCTGACAAGTAACAGTTGTGACGTCTTAGGCTTCAAGACAATTTTATGTGAGGTAGATAAGTTTTATCAAAATTTTCTGGTACTTTCATAAGGAAAACCTTAAGAGAGGTACTAGGTAAGTATTCAATAAATTTCTCAGAAAGCTTTTTAATTTTTGTTTTGGATTTTATTGAAGCCTATTATCAGAATGTCTAGCAACATGGTTTTGAGGTTATTTTGTTACTCGTTTAAATACCGTGTTGGGAAGAGGGGGTGGCCACAACTAATACACTAATTTATACTTTGCTTGGGTTGTGACCATGCTTGTGGCCACAACTGACTCCAATACAAAATCAGTTTTGGCCACTTTGTTTTTATTTTATGTTTGCTGCTTCACAATCACTAGCTGGTTTGGCATTACAACTTTTTATTTCTTTTGTACTTAGGTTGGCTGAAATGGCTCCAAAAAATATTTAAAAAAAGGCAAATTGATAATTCGAAGATGAAGCTTTTTGCTTATTCGCCTTCCAAAATTGCGTTGGCTTTAGGGGGTTTACGCATTTCGGTTTCCGCATTTCGGTTTCCCATACAAACTTCCAAGTCGAAATTTTTAAAAACCAATAAGCGATTTTTAATGAAACTTTGCATGCTAGAGTAAAATACAGGGATCTAAATAGTTAGCTGAAAACATTTTTAAAAAGTTTAAAATCGCAATAACTCAGTTAAATAAATGTTTTTAAAAAAAAAATTCAGCAAACTATTTAAATCCCTGTGTTTTTTTAAAAAATTTCGACTTGGAAGTTTGTATGGAAATCAGAAATGCGTAAACCCTCATAAGAGCTTTACAAGGTGGTAAGAAAGTAGCTACTGCTAGCCGAAAACTTCCAATTCCAAGTGCCCGCGTTCAAAACGAGGCTTTCTATGTACCTGGAATGGCAAAATATTGGAACTGTTACCTACCTAACAATAAATATTTACTTATATAATTATTTGTTTTATTTTCTTAAAAGAAAACCGAAATATCCCCTTACTAATTCAATGGCCACAACTGGTGCAATGGTATGGCCACAACTGGGGGAAAAGTGGCCAGAAATGGTGAAATCACACTTTTTATATTTAAAACCATATAAAAAAAATATATTGACTCAAATCAAACATCGCATAGAAACTTTAAAAGGTCAATGTATACCCTTAATTTTGGTTATTTCAAATCGCCACATTACACATTCTTGTATTAGTAGAAAATTTTTGAACATAGATATTCCCTTAAAGTGGCTAAAACCGGGACTCCTGCCCTAATATCTTATTAAACTTAAGAGATTTACGTGTGTAAAATTTTGGTGCTACCGAAATGAACAGCTGTTCACCGAAATTAAATAACTGGCCACCGAAATGAACTAACTAGCCACCTAAAGAAAGGTTATGTCCACCATTCTTCACTGTGAGTTACTCCGAAATGAAATTATGAACAACCGAAATGATAAAACAATGAACTGAAATGAAACGATTATACAGCGAAATTTATAGAACTCGCTGAAATGATATTCTTTATCATTTCGGTGAGTTTGTGTCATTTCCGTTGACAGTTTCGGTCACCGAATCAACCGAAAATGAAAACGTGGATATGAAAACCAAGTGCAAAAATGCGCATTTGTTAAAAAAAACTATTACATAAAAGATTAAGTGAATACTACACAAACAACCGTATTACAATAAACATCTCACGAATACTTTACTAAATATACTCGTAGATTGAAAGACAAGTTATATCTATACAAGGAAATGAAAAGAATTTTGTCACATCACACCGATGTGACACTCTGAACACGAAGCAAGCGGCGCATGTCCTTTCACTATGAGCACTTGTTTAGGCGGCACTGGTAGGTAAGTTCTAAGCGAGTGAAAGAGAAGCTAGTATTGTTCCATGCAAAAATATAATCGATAATCTTAAAGTCGCTGAAATGAAACTACTTTCTGAGACACATGTATTTTTACTTCAAACTTATTAAACTTTGTAGATAAGATTACAGAATTGGCTTGTGATAATACTCCAGCAATTCACAATTTAAATTAAATTTGCTGTTGGGCGATCCACCCAAATAGGTTCAGCCGTTCTGAAGTAATGCACAAAAATAATCGTAGAAATTGATTTTTATTTATATAGATTTTTATTTTTCAGGTCGCAAAAACAGCCACATTGTGTTGGACGTCTTCAAGCCTGATAGAATATCGTAATTTACTGTCAATGTATTACACGGATACTTTTGCTTCTACTGATTTCCTGGTAGGGTTAATAACCACAACAATCATTGAGACCTCTTTGTGCCTGCAATTGTTTTCAGACATCTTCATACTCGTAGGACTGTGCAAGGTAATTAATTATATTATCAATTAATAATAATCTAAGATAGAAATAGAAAAAAGTTTATCAATACATACACAAAAAACATATAATCATGACTATTATCCCCGAAGGGTTAGTCAGAGACTAGGCAATGAGGACCGCAGAAGCAGTCCTCTGCTTTAGGCCATAGTCCACGTTTCATCAAATAAGCAACTGCACATGTGCTCAGAGTGAGATGTGGTGAGCCCATCGCCACTCTATGCTGTTGGTTGTATGTGCATTTACCTTTTGTCTATCTCAATAACTTTTATTCATTGGTTAGTGGCTTGTTTGATTATAAACGATCTAATAAATACAGACATGCACAAAATACACTTATACGCAACAATTAACTAAAAAATATACAATAGCTTAACTTACACCCGAGTACCATGCTCCAGACAGGACACATAGCTACTTATATTTATTATCAAAAATTATATTTCTGCTACGCCTAATTTTTGTACGTTATGCTCCGAAAGGATTTTTTTTCGGGGTCGAACAAAATGCTTTTGATTTTAAAGTCAAAACCTCGAATTTAACGCGAGCGAAGCTGCGGGCAAAAGCTTATAGTCTATAATAAAAGAAAACTTCTTTAGCACCGATGACATTTTAGCACTTTGAACAATACCCCCACGAAGAGCACCATGGACTTTTTAGAGTTATGGTCATTTTAGCACTATGGACATTTTAAAATTATGGTTATTTTAGCAATATGGACATTTTAAAATTATGGTAATTTTAGAACTATGGACATTTTAAAATTATGGTCATTTGAGCACTATGGACATTTTAAAATTATAGTTATTTGAGCACTATGGACATTTTAAAATTATGGTAATTTTAGCAATATGGACATTTCAAAATTATGGTCATTTTAGTACTAATGCCATTTGGCACTTTGGACAATACACCCCGAAAGTCATAAGAGTACCTACCATCTCCACTTAGCAAGAAAGATAGACAGACAGGGCACTGTTGTTCGTTGGCAAACATCTAGTAATAAAAACTTTTCAACTTTCACACCAATTATCTAGCCGAAGTTAAGCTCCTCTTGAAACTTGTTTTTAATGGTTAAACTAGACGATGGATAAACATACTTATTAACCATACACCCAGACCCAAAATCATTTTAGAAAAACAGTTATTTCTAAATTTACTCGATCAGGAAATGACCCCTCAGAGATGGCGATACCAGGACGTCGTCTAGTAAGTCTAATGCTAACTATACAGGATTACTGGTTATTAGACCGGATCTACTTAAGAGGTCAGGGAGGTCTTTTGCGACCATTTTGACCCCATATCATATTAACCAAAAGTCAACCATTTTCGTGAATTGAATTTAAAGGTTTTTTGGATAAACCAATTTTATTTATTCAAAAAATAATTTAATAAAAACGAGTGCTCTGATTTTAATTTTGTTTACAGTTTTATAGATAATACATTCCGGTTTTAAATAGCAAATTATAATATCATAACAATTCGAATCCATACAGAATCCATACAGTAAATTGTTATTATTAAAAGTAAATAAAAATAAATAAAGCTTTTTGAAAAACGCTCTATTAAAATGAATTTTTTCTCAAAAAAATACTGCTTAATTTAGTCTGCAAATTATTAAAAAAACATCTACACATTTCTAGCTATCCAACTAAGTAAAAAAACACTACCCTAGATTACACATTTGATGAAAAAAATGCGGTAACAAAGGACTCAGGCACAGTGTTATAGTAACACTGTGACTCAGGTAAAAATCCAAAAATTTGATTTTTGTCTCGTAACTCACGCTAGGCATATTATATTGAACAAGACAAGAAGTAGTACATTATGATACAAGTGTGCTATGATGGTCATTACAATCGAGGCGGGTTATGAGCCCGAGCCGAAGGCGAGGACTTAGCAGAGCAGAGGATTGTAATTACCAACGTACACGCGTTTCATACGACGTTTTTCAACACACTTGTTAGGAAAAAACATTTTCGGAAAATGACTGCGTGTTTTTGTTGTTTTTAGAGTGTATAAATCTTTGGTAAGCCAACATATATTTTTCTTTGGACTTAAGATGGTAATAGGCTGACAATAACATTTTGTGCTTCACTATATGTTTCCGGCGGTGTAGACTGTAAATTTAGTTCTTCTCTTCATTACTAGAACTAGACATATTTATTTTTAAGCTTTCAATGTAATAAGTACTGAACAAGAAGCCGCTGTATGAATCGACAAAATATAGGTATGTGAAAGGTAGGAAGTCTTTCCATCTCTTCCCTTGGGTGATGTAAAAGGCGACTAATGGACTAAAGACTGCACATACATCCAGCAGCATAGAGCGGTGATGGGCTCATCAAAATAATACTACCAACCCCTCTCTTCCCTTGGGTGTCGTAAATGCGACTAACGGACTAAAGACTGCACTTACGTCAAACAGCATAGAGCGGCGATGAGATCATCAAAATAATACTACCAACCCCTCTCTTCCCTTAAGTGTCGTAAAAGCGACTAACGGGCTAAAGGCTCACCACCTAAGCACATGTGCAGACTGTGCAGTTGTTTCTTGCTGAAGCGTGGACTGTGTGAACGTGGTGTGTTGTTCATAGATCTAAATTTGTTTTGTTTTGTTTTCCTTAACCCATTATAGGTCAAACTGAAAACGTTACTTAATAAAATTATTTATTTTTATGATAATGGAAGGAGTTTAAAGCACAAAATGAAAAATATAAAAATAATATTATAAAGTTTTAGATGTGTACTTGATTGAGTACACTAACTACTTAAGGGTAAGGATAAACTTTCAAAGCAGTGCTTTTCGACGCATTGGGTATTTGGGCATTTCTTGCACTGCCGGTATCTACTGGCAGTCTAATTAATTTGCTTCTCATGTATCCACATGAGAAGCAAATTAATTACACTTTGGATAAACTTTCGATTAAAGATGAGAACGGCTGAGCTTGTTTTATAATATCTTTCCACAAATAGTACTGAGCAATACTGCTTCAAGGACTTTTTGGACGAGCTGTAGGAGTGAGATGTTTGAATTCTTCTTTTGCAGCATCTTGCTTATCTGTAGTTTCTGTGGCTCTTGAGAGCTGAAGGAGAGGGTTGGTAAAAGTTTGCACCAAGCCGGAGTTTTTTCCCGTTGCTGGCGCCGTGGTAGCTAGTACTGAATTACTGCTATAACCATCACTAGAAATAGCACCTTCATTATGGACAAAACCTTGATTTTGCTAGATTTATCTCGTGGTTAGTCCTCTTCTTTATCAGTGACTGAGCGCCGTCACTGATGAAAGCAAGGGCGCCGATGAAGATATAGAGACTCACACATAACCACTAGATATACCTAGCAGTATTAAGGTTGAGAGCAGGAAAAACTTCGGTTTGGCGTAAATGTTCGATAAATGCTTTTATTAGATAAGCAGTTTTCTGTAGGGGAAGAGCTCAAAAGAGTTTCACACTTGTTCGGGTTTTTGAGGAGTTATTCGATGAAAAAATCATACATCATACATCGGAGATATAAGAAATCATACGTAGGACACATATGATCGGGTGATATGTGTGCCAAGCCATATTTGCCGTCATCATCACTGTCCTATATAATAGCTTGCTAAACACAAACATACTTATTAGTAAGGTTGGAACGTTTTAGGCTTATGATTTTATCGACTTATCTGAAAAATAAATGAATAAATTTTTATACATCAATGTGGTCAGTGTACTCAACCGAATACACTTCTATAAATCGTCACAAAAGTCAGCCAATTCAAATATTTATTTAGCTGAACGAGTTCAATTTATATATCAAGAATATATCTTAAGTATAAAACAACGATATTTGCATATTCAATATAAAAATAATGATAATAAAAAAGTCTTACCTGTATCATCTTTAGAATCGCGGCTGTAATTGATTCACAGTGATTCAAATTTTGAAACAACCCCTTTTTTGTTAAGATATAAAAATTACTAATGTTGTCCTTCATTGAGTTTAATTAAAATAAATTATTTATTTCATTAAGTTTTCGTATTAATTTAAAAGTTTAACCGTACTCAATCGAGTACAGTGACCAATAGGTTAATTAAATTCATACTCTCAGTTTGAGATTTTACTGCTGGTTCTGGATTTATCACATTTATTCTTCAATAACGTGACATGGGATAGTGTTTTTTCTCTCGTTGGATACCTAGAAATGTGTGGATGTTTTTTCAATAATTTGCAGACTAAATTAACTAGTATTTTTTTTGAGAAAACATACATTTCAGTAGACCGTTTTCTAAAAATCCTTGTTTATTTTAATACTACGGCCTGTATTTTCTGTATGGATTCGAATTATTATGATTTTATAATTTTTTAATAAGAACCGAAATATAACATCTATTAAACTGTAAACAAAATTAAAATCGGAGCACTAGCTTTTTTAAATAAATTTTTAAACAAATAAAATTAGTTTTTCTTAAAATAAAACTTAAAATTCAATTATCACGAAAATGACTTTTGGATAATATGATATGGGGTCAAAATAGTCGCAAAAGACCTCCCCTATGACCTTTTAAATGGATCTGGTCTTATAACCAGTAGTCCTGTATAATAAATGTGTCTTAAAGAATATGGATATTTATGTAGATAAAAAGTTAGTTATAACCCTCTACGTTTTAAAGGCGATAACCATGAGTGTCATCTTACAAAAGTTGGTGCAATTACATTTTGTTATGATTGACATTTTGAACTTACTTATCCCGAAGATGTAATAGTAGAATAAATCCAAACATCTAAAAACTACAGATATCTCGTTTAAACTCATATTTTGTAACCATTTTTATACTTCCCCTTATTGTATTTTAATATTACCAGTACTAAGCCGATTACAGTGTATAGCCTTTTAATTATTCCAATGCAATTACAACCCGAGATACATACACTACACTAACTACACTACACTACTCTAACGATCGAAGTCAAGGTCGAGGACACATTACTAATCACGGGCGAGGCGAGTACTAGACTTGGGTCAAGCGCGGTTTTCGGGTAACTACAGACAGGAGCTCGATGGTCCGATGCACCATCAAGCTCCTGTCTTATACATATGTTGGTTTGGGAGGGATGGAAGTCGCACTCGCATTGGGCATGAAGCGTGATGGGTTTAGGGTTGCCAGGCCCAAAAATAGAAAAGCCGGACACAGATTCATACACAGCCGGACATTTTTTCCTGAAAGCCCGACATATTAGACTTAAAAAAAAGAATAATTCGTATTATCACTTGTTTACCCTGCGCCAGCGAGATCGCGAATTACGAGTTATGTGTGGCTCGCTCGCTCGCGCAATTGTTCTGCATGTTCTGGAGAGCGCGACACGACAAGGTTGACTAAAAGCCTCTCAAAAGTCGGATAGACTTCTATATATTTCTTCTCTTCTTCTGTATTTGGCCGGACACAACATAAAAAGAATTTTATTTCTTAAACAGTTCTACTATTGCTCTAAAGGACTAACAGCACTTTTATTTCTCAAATAAGTATAGAAAGTTTTTTTAATAAGTCTTTTTTTTTAGGAAAAATATGTCACACTGAAAGTTATGATAGGCCCAACTGCAATTTGTTATACCATAGAGGTGCTGGTATTCTTCTTCGCGTTGCTGTATACTTTAAGCAAGCTTGGTATGTCATTACGCAGCCCAATACAAGCGATAATACTGGCAGTTTGTATTCTGGAAAAGTGTAAGTGTTGACTAAGGGTATATATAGCTTACTTAGAACATAATAATATTATGATAAAACAGAGCCTCGGTGGCGAGTGGTCAACGCAGCCACCCAGATTTTTTTTTTATAAAAGATGGAGGCAAACGAGCAGGCGGGTCACCTGATGGAGAGTAATCACCGCCGCCCATGGACACCCGCAAAACCAGAGGAATCGCAGACGCGTTGCCGGCCTTTAAGGGAGGAATAGGTTTAAGCAATGGCAATGGCAATGTTGACTAAAAAACATAAGCATCAAGCACTGACAAGTTTCGACGGTTGAAGGCCAGACCTCGGTAGCCAAGTGGTTAAGGCAGCCGCCCGGAATGCGGAAGGTGCGTGGTTCGATTCCCGCCTGAGGTTGTCGTCTTTTTTCAGTGTTTAAAATTTTACTTAAGTATATTTAAGCGTTAATAAAACGCTAAAATATAAAACATTAATCTATAAACGCAGCTTCATCTTAACCGAATGTTAAAATATTTGTAAAAATATTTCTTTCGGATCTCAGAGGTGAAAACTTCTAAGATTTGATGAGGCAATGTTGACTAAAAAACATAAGCATCAAGCACTGACAAGTTTCGACGGTTGAAGGCCAGACCTCGGTAGCCAAGTGGTTAAGGCAGCCGCCCGGAATGCGGAAGGTGCGTGGTTCGATTCCCGCCTGAGGTTGTCGTCTTTTTTCAGTGTTTAAAATTTTACTTAAGTATATTTAAGCGTTAATAAAACGCTAAAATATAAAACATTAATTTCTTCCTTGTTAGCGTCTGGTACTGATTTGTCTGACTACAATATAAAATCTCTTGTCCTACAAGGTACGTTAATATAGTTGTAATTAATATTTGTAAAGATTGTAAAGAAAATGTCTTTGTAAAGAAAGATATTATTTTTTTTTTTAAAAATGAGTCGTAGACATTTTACCACGAAGTGCAATAATAGAGGAATTACTATAATATAGGAGAAGACAAAGAAGAAAGTGAATCAGAGCACAGCGACCAAGGCTCTGAAACTTCCGACAATATCGTTTCAGAGGCACCCCAATCTGCTAAGTTTGATTCCTCAGCAGAGAACTGCTCGGACTCAGACGAGGATGACTTGCCTCTTTCAGAAATAAATTGCTGCTTTACAGGGCGCGATATAGTATATTCTAGTCGGCAATATTTTATTCGGTCACCCATCCGAGAATTGCGACAACTTTCTTCCCTTTCCTTGTTTGCCCCGTTCAAAATGCGACTTTTATTTAAATCCTACAGCGCGACAAATTCGTGCGCAACCTTTACGCGGATAAATTTTTTTCGTGGTAGCGTCTGGTACTGATTTGTCTGACTACGATATAAAATCTCTTGTCCTACAAGGTACGTTAACATAATATAGTTGTAATTAATAATTGTAAAGACAAATCAGTGCCAGACGCTACCACGGAAGAAATTAATCCGCGTAAAGGTCGCGCATTAACTTGTCGCGCTATAACGGCGTGACGTATGTAGATTTTTTTCTAAAAAACCTTATTCTGAAAATTACGAAAACCGTGTAACCGTGCCGCGTAGCGGTGAAAGAATACTGTACCACAACCTATCTCTTCCCTTGGGTGTCGTAAAAGGCGACTAACGGACTATAGGGCAGGAGCCCCAGTTGTGGCCACTACCCCGGTTTTGGCCACTTGCAACTTTAGAGGTCAATAAATAAGGCATAGAAATCAGACTTCCTTCATAGTCTGTGGTAAAAAATCCTTTATCTATAGTCCGTTCTGACAAGTAACAGTTGTGACGTCTTAGGCTTCAAGACAATTTTATGTGAGGTAGATAAGTTTTATCAAAATTTTCTGGTACTTTCATAAGGAAAACCTTAAGAGAGGTACTAGGTAAGTATTCAATAAATTTCTCAGAAAGCTTTTTAATTTTTGTTTTGGATTTTATTGAAGCCTATTATCAGAATGTCTAGCAACATGGTTTTGAGGTTATTTTGTTACTCGTTTAAATACCGTGTTGGGAAGAGGGGGTGGCCACAACTAATACACTAATTTATACTTTGCTTGGGTTGTGACCATGCTTGTGGCCACAACTGACTCCAATACAAAATCAGTTTTGGCCACTTTGTTTTTATTTTATGTTTGCTGCTTCACAATCACTAGCTGGTTTGGCATTACAACTTTTTATTTCTTTTGTACTTAGGTTGGCTGAAATGGCTCCAAAAAATATTTAAAAAAAGGCAAATTGATAATTCGAAGATGAAGCTTTTTGCTTATTCGCCTTCCAAAATTGCGTTGGCTTTAGGGGGTTTACGCATTTCGGTTTCCGCATTTCGGTTTCCCATACAAACTTCCAAGTCGAAATTTTTAAAAACCAATAAGCGATTTTTAATGAAACTTTGCATGCTAGAGTAAAATACAGGGATCTAAATAGTTAGCTGAAAACATTTTTAAAAAGTTTAAAATCGCAATAACTCAGTTAAATAAATGTTTTTAAAAAAAAAATTCAGCAAACTATTTAAATCCCTGTGTTTTTTTAAAAAATTTCGACTTGGAAGTTTGTATGGAAATCAGAAATGCGTAAACCCTCATAAGAGCTTTACAAGGTGGTAAGAAAGTAGCTACTGCTAGCCGAAAACTTCCAATTCCAAGTGCCCGCGTTCAAAACGAGGCTTTCTATGTACCTGGAATGGCAAAATATTGGAACTGTTACCTACCTAACAATAAATATTTACTTATATAATTATTTGTTTTATTTTCTTAAAAGAAAACCGAAATATCCCCTTACTAATTCAATGGCCACAACTGGTGCAATGGTATGGCCACAACTGGGGGAAAAGTGGCCAGAAATGGTGAAATCACACTTTTTATATTTAAAACCATATAAAAAAAATATATTGACTCAAATCAAACATCGCATAGAAACTTTAAAAGGTCAATGTATACCCTTAATTTTGGTTATTTCAAATCGCCACATTACACATTCTTGTATTAGTAGAAAATTTTTGAACATAGATATTCCCTTAAAGTGGCTAAAACCGGGGCTCCTGCCCTAATATCTTATTAAACTTAAGAGATTTACGTGTGTAAAATTTTGGTGCTACCGAAATGAACAGCTGTTCACCGAAATTAAATAACTGGCCACCGAAATGAACTAACTAGCCACCTAAAGAAAGGTTATGTCCACCATTCTTCACTGTGAGTTACTCCGAAATGAAATTATGAACAACCGAAATGATAAAACAATGAACTGAAATGAAACGATTATACAGCGAAATTTATAGAACTCGCTGAAATGATATTCTTTATCATTTCGGTGAGTTTGTGTCATTTCCGTTGACAGTTTCGGTCACCGAATCAACCGAAAATGAAAACGTGGATATGAAAACCAAGTGCAAAAATGCGCATTTGTTAAAAAAAACTATTACATAAAAGATTAAGTGAATACTACACAAACAACCGTATTACAATAAACATCTCACGAATACTTTACTAAATATACTCGTAGATTGAAAGACAAGTTATATCTATACAAGGAAATGAAAAGAATTTTGTCACATCACACCGATGTGACACTCTGAACACGAAGCAAGCGGCGCATGTCCTTTCACTATGAGCACTTGTTTAGGCGGCACTGGTAGGTAAGTTCTAAGCGAGTGAAAGAGAAGCTAGTATTGTTCCATGCAAAAATATAATCGATAATCTTAAAGTCGCTGAAATGAAACTACTTTCTGAGACACATGTATTTTTACTTCAAATTTATTAAACTTTGTAGATAAGATTACAGAATTGGCTTGTGATAATACTCCAGCAATTCACAATTTAAATTAAATTTGCTGTTGGGCGATCCACCCAAATAGGTTCAGCCGTTCTGAAGTAATGCACAAAAATAATCGTAGAAATTGATTTTTATTTATATAGATTTTTATTTTTCAGGTCGCAAAAACAGCCACATTGTGTTGGACGTCTTCAAGCCTGATAGAATATCGTAATTTACTGTCAATGTATTACACGGATACTTTTGCTTCTACTGATTTCCTGGTAGGGTTAATAACCACAACAATCATTGAGACCTCTTTGTGCCTGCAATTGTTTTCAGACATCTTCATACTCGTAGGACTGTGCAAGGTAATTAATTATATTATCAATTAATAATAATCTAAGATAGAAATAGAAAAAAGTTTATCAATACATACACAAAAAACATATAATCATGACTATTATCCCCGAAGGGTTAGTCAGAGACTAGGCAATGAGGACCGCAGAAGCAGTCCTCTGCTTTAGGCCATAGTCCACGTTTCATCAAATAAGCAACTGCACATGTGCTCAGAGTGAGATGTGGTGAGCCCATCGCCACTCTATGCTGTTGGTTGTATGTGCATTTACCTTTTGTCTATCTCAATAACTTTTATTCATTGGTTAGTGGCTTGTTTGATTATAAACGATCTAATAAATACAGACATGCACAAAATACACTTATACGCAACAATTAACTAAAAAATATACAATAGCTTAACTTACACCCGAGTACCATGCTCCAGACAGGACACATAGCTACTTATATTTATTATCAAAAATTATATTTCTGCTACGCCTAATTTTTGTACGTTATGCTCCGAAAGGATTTTTTTTCGGGGTCGAACAAAATGCTTTTGATTTTAAAGTCAAAACCTCGAATTTAACGCGAGCGAAGCTGCGGGCAAAAGCTTATAGTCTATAATAAAAGAAAACTTCTTTAGCACCGATGACATTTTAGCACTTTGAACAATACCCCCACGAAGAGCACCATGGACTTTTTAGAGTTATGGTCATTTTAGCACTATGGACATTTTAAAATTATGGTTATTTTAGCAATATGGACATTTTAAAATTATGGTAATTTTAGAACTATGGACATTTTAAAATTATGGTCATTTGAGCACTATGGACATTTTAAAATTATAGTTATTTGAGCACTATGGACATTTTAAAATTATGGTAATTTTAGCAATATGGACATTTCAAAATTATGGTCATTTTAGTACTAATGCCATTTGGCACTTTGGACAATACACCCCGAAAGTCATAAGAGTACCTACCATCTCCACTTAGCAAGAAAGATAGACAGACAGGGCACTGTTGTTCGTTGGCAAACATCTAGTAATAAAAACTTTTCAACTTTCACACCAATTATCTAGCCGAAGTTAAGCTCCTCTTGAAACTTGTTTTTAATGGTTAAACTAGACGATGGATAAACATACTTATTAACCATACACCCAGACCCAAAATCATTTTAGAAAAACAGTTATTTCTAAATTTACTCGATCAGGAAATGACCCCTCAGAGATGGCGATACCAGGACGTCGTCTAGTAAGTCTAATGCTAACTATACAGGATTACTGGTTATTAGACCGGATCTACTTAAGAGGTCAGGGAGGTCTTTTGCGACCATTTTGACCCCATATCATATTAACCAAAAGTCAACCATTTTCGTGAATTGAATTTAAAGGTTTTTTGGATAAACCAATTTTATTTATTCAAAAAATAATTTAATAAAAACGAGTGCTCTGATTTTAATTTTGTTTACAGTTTTATAGATAATACATTCCGGTTTTAAATAGCAAATTATAATATCATAACAATTCGAATCCATACAGAATCCATACAGTAAATTGTTATTATTAAAAGTAAATAAAAATAAATAAAGCTTTTTGAAAAACGCTCTATTAAAATGAATTTTTTCTCAAAAAAATACTGCTTAATTTAGTCTGCAAATTATTAAAAAAACATCTACACATTTCTAGCTATCCAACTAAGTAAAAAAACACTACCCTAGATTACACATTTGATGAAAAAAATGCGGTAACAAAGGACTCAGGCACAGTGTTATAGTAACACTGTGACTCAGGTAAAAATCCAAAAATTTGATTTTTGTCTCGTAACTCACGCTAGGCATATTATATTGAACAAGACAAGAAGTAGTACATTATGATACAAGTGTGCTATGATGGTCATTACAATCGAGGCGGGTTATGAGCCCGAGCCGAAGGCGAGGACTTAGCAGAGCAGAGGATTGTAATTACCAACGTACACGCGTTTCATACGACGTTTTTCAACACACTTGTTAGGAAAAAACATTTTCGGAAAATGACTGCGTGTTTTTGTTGTTTTTAGAGTGTATAAATCTTTGGTAAGCCAACATATATTTTTCTTTGGACTTAAGATGGTAATAGGCTGACAATAACATTTTGTGCTTCACTATATGTTTCCGGCGGTGTAGACTGTAAATTTAGTTCTTCTCTTCATTACTAGAACTAGACATATTTATTTTTAAGCTTTCAATGTAATAAGTACTGAACAAGAAGCCGCTGTATGAATCGACAAAATATAGGTATGTGAAAGGTAGGAAGTCTTTCCATCTCTTCCCTTGGGTGATGTAAAAGGCGACTAATGGACTAAAGACTGCACATACATCCAGCAGCATAGAGCGGTGATGGGCTCATCAAAATAATACTACCAACCCCTCTCTTCCCTTGGGTGTCGTAAATGCGACTAACGGACTAAAGACTGCACTTACGTCAAACAGCATAGAGCGGCGATGAGATCATCAAAATAATACTACCAACCCCTCTCTTCCCTTAAGTGTCGTAAAAGCGACTAACGGGCTAAAGGCTCACCACCTAAGCACATGTGCAGACTGTGCAGTTGTTTCTTGCTGAAGCGTGGACTGTGTGAACGTGGTGTGTTGTTCATAGATCTAAATTTGTTTTGTTTTGTTTTCCTTAACCCATTATAGGTCAAACTGAAAACGTTACTTAATAAAATTATTTATTTTTATGATAATGGAAGGAGTTTAAAGCACAAAATGAAAAATATAAAAATAATATTATAAAGTTTTAGATGTGTACTTGATTGAGTACACTAACTACTTAAGGGTAAGGATAAACTTTCAAAGCAGTGCTTTTCGACGCATTGGGTATTTGGGCATTTCTTGCACTGCCGGTATCTACTGGCAGTCTAATTAATTTGCTTCTCATGTATCCACATGAGAAGCAAATTAATTACACTTTGGATAAACTTTCGATTAAAGATGAGAACGGCTGAGCTTGTTTTATAATATCTTTCCACAAATAGTACTGAGCAATACTGCTTCAAGGACTTTTTGGACGAGCTGTAGGAGTGAGATGTTTGAATTCTTCTTTTGCAGCATCTTGCTTATCTGTAGTTTCTGTGGCTCTTGAGAGCTGAAGGAGAGGGTTGGTAAAAGTTTGCACCAAGCCGGAGTTTTTTCCCGTTGCTGGCGCCGTGGTAGCTAGTACTGAATTACTGCTATAACCATCACTAGAAATAGCACCTTCATTATGGACAAAACCTTGATTTTGCTAGATTTATCTCGTGGTTAGTCCTCTTCTTTATCAGTGACTGAGCGCCGTCACTGATGAAAGCAAGGGCGCCGATGAAGATATAGAGACTCACACATAACCACTAGATATACCTAGCAGTATTAAGGTTGAGAGCAGGAAAAACTTCGGTTTGGCGTAAATGTTCGATAAATGCTTTTATTAGATAAGCAGTTTTCTGTAGGGGAAGAGCTCAAAAGAGTTTCACACTTGTTCGGGTTTTTGAGGAGTTATTCGATGAAAAAATCATACATCATACATCGGAGATATAAGAAATCATACGTAGGACACATATGATCGGGTGATATGTGTGCCAAGCCATATTTGCCGTCATCATCACTGTCCTATATAATAGCTTGCTAAACACAAACATACTTATTAGTAAGGTTGGAACGTTTTAGGCTTATGATTTTATCGACTTATCTGAAAAATAAATGAATAAATTTTTATACATCAATGTGGTCAGTGTACTCAACCGAATACACTTCTATAAATCGTCACAAAAGTCAGCCAATTCAAATATTTATTTAGCTGAACGAGTTCAATTTATATATCAAGAATATATCTTAAGTATAAAACAACGATATTTGCATATTCAATATAAAAATAATGATAATAAAAAAGTCTTACCTGTATCATCTTTAGAATCGCGGCTGTAATTGATTCACAGTGATTCAAATTTTGAAACAACCCCTTTTTTGTTAAGATATAAAAATTACTAATGTTGTCCTTCATTGAGTTTAATTAAAATAAATTATTTATTTCATTAAGTTTTCGTATTAATTTAAAAGTTTAACCGTACTCAATCGAGTACAGTGACCAATAGGTTAATTAAATTCATACTCTCAGTTTGAGATTTTACTGCTGGTTCTGGATTTATCACATTTATTCTTCAATAACGTGACATGGGATAGTGTTTTTTCTCTCGTTGGATACCTAGAAATGTGTGGATGTTTTTTCAATAATTTGCAGACTAAATTAACTAGTATTTTTTTTGAGAAAACATACATTTCAGTAGACCGTTTTCTAAAAATCCTTGTTTATTTTAATACTACGGCCTGTATTTTCTGTATGGATTCGAATTATTATGATTTTATAATTTTTTAATAAGAACCGAAATATAACATCTATTAAACTGTAAACAAAATTAAAATCGGAGCACTAGCTTTTTTAAATAAATTTTTAAACAAATAAAATTAGTTTTTCTTAAAATAAAACTTAAAATTCAATTATCACGAAAATGACTTTTGGATAATATGATATGGGGTCAAAATAGTCGCAAAAGACCTCCCCTATGACCTTTTAAATGGATCTGGTCTTATAACCAGTAGTCCTGTATAATAAATGTGTCTTAAAGAATATGGATATTTATGTAGATAAAAAGTTAGTTATAACCCTCTACGTTTTAAAGGCGATAACCATGAGTGTCATCTTACAAAAGTTGGTGCAATTACATTTTGTTATGATTGACATTTTGAACTTACTTATCCCGAAGATGTAATAGTAGAATAAATCCAAACATCTAAAAACTACAGATATCTCGTTTAAACTCATATTTTGTAACCATTTTTATACTTCCCCTTATTGTATTTTAATATTACCAGTACTAAGCCGATTACAGTGTATAGCCTTTTAATTATTCCAATGCAATTACAACCCGAGATACATACACTACACTAACTACACTACACTACTCTAACGATCGAAGTCAAGGTCGAGGACACATTACTAATCACGGGCGAGGCGAGTACTAGACTTGGGTCAAGCGCGGTTTTCGGGTAACTACAGACAGGAGCTCGATGGTCCGATGCACCATCAAGCTCCTGTCTTATACATATGTTGGTTTGGGAGGGATGGAAGTCGCACTCGCATTGGGCATGAAGCGTGATGGGTTTAGGGTTGCCAGGCCCAAAAATAGAAAAGCCGGACACAGATTCATACACAGCCGGACATTTTTTCCTGAAAGCCCGACATATTAGACTTAAAAAAAAGAATAATTCGTATTATCACTTGTTTACCCTGCGCCAGCGAGATCGCGAATTACGAGTTATGTGTGGCTCGCTCGCTCGCGCAATTGTTCTGCATGTTCTGGAGAGCGCGACACGACAAGGTTGACTAAAAGCCTCTCAAAAGTCGGATAGACTTCTATATATTTCTTCTCTTCTTCTGTATTTGGCCGGACACAACATAAAAAGAATTTTATTTCTTAAACAGTTCTACTATTGCTCTAAAGGACTAACAGCACTTTTATTTCTCAAATAAGTATAGAAAGTTTTTTTAATAAGTCTTTTTTTTTAGGAAAAATATGTCACACTGAAAGTTATGATAGGCCCAACTGCAATTTGTTATACCATAGAGGTGCTGGTATTCTTCTTCGCGTTGCTGTATACTTTAAGCAAGCTTGGTATGTCATTACGCAGCCCAATACAAGCGATAATACTGGCAGTTTGTATTCTGGAAAAGTGTAAGTGTTGACTAAGGGTATATATAGCTTACTTAGAACATAATAATATTATGATAAAACAGAGCCTCGGTGGCGAGTGGTCAACGCAGCCACCCAGATTTTTTTTTTATAAAAGATGGAGGCAAACGAGCAGGCGGGTCACCTGATGGAGAGTAATCACCGCCGCCCATGGACACCCGCAAAACCAGAGGAATCGCAGACGCGTTGCCGGCCTTTAAGGGAGGAATAGGTTTAAGCAATGGCAATGGCAATGTTGACTAAAAAACATAAGCATCAAGCACTGACAAGTTTCGACGGTTGAAGGCCAGACCTCGGTAGCCAAGTGGTTAAGGCAGCCGCCCGGAATGCGGAAGGTGCGTGGTTCGATTCCCGCCTGAGGTTGTCGTCTTTTTTCAGTGTTTAAAATTTTACTTAAGTATATTTAAGCGTTAATAAAACGCTAAAATATAAAACATTAATCTATAAACGCAGCTTCATCTTAACCGAATGTTAAAATATTTGTAAAAATATTTCTTTCGGATCTCAGAGGTGAAAACTTCTAAGATTTGATGAGGCAATGTTGACTAAAAAACATAAGCATCAAGCACTGACAAGTTTCGACGGTTGAAGGCCAGACCTCGGTAGCCAAGTGGTTAAGGCAGCCGCCCGGAATGCGGAAGGTGCGTGGTTCGATTCCCGCCTGAGGTTGTCGTCTTTTTTCAGTGTTTAAAATTTTACTTAAGTATATTTAAGCGTTAATAAAACGCTAAAATATAAAACATTAATTTCTTCCTTGTTAGCGTCTGGTACTGATTTGTCTGACTACAATATAAAATCTCTTGTCCTACAAGGTACGTTAATATAGTTGTAATTAATATTTGTAAAGATTGTAAAGAAAATGTCTTTGTAAAGAAAGATATTATTTTTTTTTTTAAAAATGAGTCGTAGACATTTTACCACGAAGTGCAATAATAGAGGAATTACTATAATATAGGAGAAGACAAAGAAGAAAGTGAATCAGAGCACAGCGACCAAGGCTCTGAAACTTCCGACAATATCGTTTCAGAGGCACCCCAATCTGCTAAGTTTGATTCCTCAGCAGAGAACTGCTCGGACTCAGACGAGGATGACTTGCCTCTTTCAGAAATAAATTGCTGCTTTACAGGGCGCGATATAGTATATTCTAGTCGGCAATATTTTATTCGGTCACCCATCCGAGAATTGCGACAACTTTCTTCCCTTTCCTTGTTTGCCCCGTTCAAAATGCGACTTTTATTTAAATCCTACAGCGCGACAAATTCGTGCGCAACCTTTACGCGGATAAATTTTTTTCGTGGTAGCGTCTGGTACTGATTTGTCTGACTACGATATAAAATCTCTTGTCCTACAAGGTACGTTAACATAATATAGTTGTAATTAATAATTGTAAAGACAAATCAGTGCCAGACGCTACCACGGAAGAAATTAATCCGCGTAAAGGTCGCGCATTAACTTGTCGCGCTATAACGGCGTGACGTATGTAGATTTTTTTCTAAAAAACCTTATTCTGAAAATTACGAAAACCGTGTAACCGTGCCGCGTAGCGGTGAAAGAATACTGTACCACAACCTATCTCTTCCCTTGGGTGTCGTAAAAGGCGACTAACGGACTATAGGGCAGGAGCCCCAGTTGTGGCCACTACCCCGGTTTTGGCCACTTGCAACTTTAGAGGTCAATAAATAAGGCATAGAAATCAGACTTCCTTCATAGTCTGTGGTAAAAAATCCTTTATCTATAGTCCGTTCTGACAAGTAACAGTTGTGACGTCTTAGGCTTCAAGACAATTTTATGTGAGGTAGATAAGTTTTATCAAAATTTTCTGGTACTTTCATAAGGAAAACCTTAAGAGAGGTACTAGGTAAGTATTCAATAAATTTCTCAGAAAGCTTTTTAATTTTTGTTTTGGATTTTATTGAAGCCTATTATCAGAATGTCTAGCAACATGGTTTTGAGGTTATTTTGTTACTCGTTTAAATACCGTGTTGGGAAGAGGGGGTGGCCACAACTAATACACTAATTTATACTTTGCTTGGGTTGTGACCATGCTTGTGGCCACAACTGACTCCAATACAAAATCAGTTTTGGCCACTTTGTTTTTATTTTATGTTTGCTGCTTCACAATCACTAGCTGGTTTGGCATTACAACTTTTTATTTCTTTTGTACTTAGGTTGGCTGAAATGGCTCCAAAAAATATTTAAAAAAAGGCAAATTGATAATTCGAAGATGAAGCTTTTTGCTTATTCGCCTTCCAAAATTGCGTTGGCTTTAGGGGGTTTACGCATTTCGGTTTCCGCATTTCGGTTTCCCATACAAACTTCCAAGTCGAAATTTTTAAAAACCAATAAGCGATTTTTAATGAAACTTTGCATGCTAGAGTAAAATACAGGGATCTAAATAGTTAGCTGAAAACATTTTTAAAAAGTTTAAAATCGCAATAACTCAGTTAAATAAATGTTTTTAAAAAAAAAATTCAGCAAACTATTTAAATCCCTGTGTTTTTTAAAAAAATTTCGACTTGGAAGTTTGTATGGAAATCAGAAATGCGTAAACCCTCATAAGAGCTTTACAAGGTGGTAAGAAAGTAGCTACTGCTAGCCGAAAACTTCCAATTCCAAGTGCCCGCGTTCAAAACGAGGCTTTCTATGTACCTGGAATGGCAAAATATTGGAACTGTTACCTACCTAACAATAAATATTTACTTATATAATTATTTGTTTTATTTTCTTAAAAGAAAACCGAAATATCCCCTTACTAATTCAATGGCCACAACTGGTGCAATGGTATGGCCACAACTGGGGGAAAAGTGGCCAGAAATGGTGAAATCACACTTTTTATATTTAAAACCATATAAAAAAAATATATTGACTCAAATCAAACATCGCATAGAAACTTTAAAAGGTCAATGTATACCCTTAATTTTGGTTATTTCAAATCGCCACATTACACATTCTTGTATTAGTAGAAAATTTTTGAACATAGATATTCCCTTAAAGTGGCTAAAACCGGGGCTCCTGCCCTAATATCTTATTAAACTTAAGAGATTTACGTGTGTAAAATTTTGGTGCTACCGAAATGAACAGCTGTTCACCGAAATTAAATAACTGGCCACCGAAATGAACTAACTAGCCACCTAAAGAAAGGTTATGTCCACCATTCTTCACTGTGAGTTACTCCGAAATGAAATTATGAACAACCGAAATGATAAAACAATGAACTGAAATGAAACGATTATACAGCGAAATTTATAGAACTCGCTGAAATGATATTCTTTATCATTTCGGTGAGTTTGTGTCATTTCCGTTGACAGTTTCGGTCACCGAATCAACCGAAAATGAAAACGTGGATATGAAAACCAAGTGCAAAAATGCGCATTTGTTAAAAAAAACTATTACATAAAAGATTAAGTGAATACTACACAAACAACCGTATTACAATAAACATCTCACGAATACTTTACTAAATATACTCGTAGATTGAAAGACAAGTTATATCTATACAAGGAAATGAAAAGAATTTTGTCACATCACACCGATGTGACACTCTGAACACGAAGCAAGCGGCGCATGTCCTTTCACTATGAGCACTTGTTTAGGCGGCACTGGTAGGTAAGTTCTAAGCGAGTGAAAGAGAAGCTAGTATTGTTCCATGCAAAAATATAATCGATAATCTTAAAGTCGCTGAAATGAAACTACTTTCTGAGACACATGTATTTTTACTTCAAACTTATTAAACTTTGTAGATAAGATTACAGAATTGGCTTGTGATAATACTCCAGCAATTCACAATTTAAATTAAATTTGCTGTTGGGCGATCCACCCAAATAGGTTCAGCCGTTCTGAAGTAATGCACAAAAATAATCGTAGAAATTGATTTTTATTTATATAGATTTTTATTTTTCAGGTCGCAAAAACAGCCACATTGTGTTGGACGTCTTCAAGCCTGATAGAATATCGTAATTTACTGTCAATGTATTACACGGATACTTTTGCTTCTACTGATTTCCTGGTAGGGTTAATAACCACAACAATCATTGAGACCTCTTTGTGCCTGCAATTGTTTTCAGACATCTTCATACTCGTAGGACTGTGCAAGGTAATTAATTATATTATCAATTAATAATAATCTAAGATAGAAATAGAAAAAAGTTTATCAATACATACACAAAAAACATATAATCATGACTATTATCCCCGAAGGGTTAGTCAGAGACTAGGCAATGAGGACCGCAGAAGCAGTCCTCTGCTTTAGGCCATAGTCCACGTTTCATCAAATAAGCAACTGCACATGTGCTCAGAGTGAGATGTGGTGAGCCCATCGCCACTCTATGCTGTTGGTTGTATGTGCATTTACCTTTTGTCTATCTCAATAACTTTTATTCATTGGTTAGTGGCTTGTTTGATTATAAACGATCTAATAAATACAGACATGCACAAAATACACTTATACGCAACAATTAACTAAAAAATATACAATAGCTTAACTTACACCCGAGTACCATGCTCCAGACAGGACACATAGCTACTTATATTTATTATCAAAAATTATATTTCTGCTACGCCTAATTTTTGTACGTTATGCTCCGAAAGGATTTTTTTTCGGGGTCGAACAAAATGCTTTTGATTTTAAAGTCAAAACCTCGAATTTAACGCGAGCGAAGCTGCGGGCAAAAGCTTATAGTCTATAATAAAAGAAAACTTCTTTAGCACCGATGACATTTTAGCACTTTGAACAATACCCCCACGAAGAGCACCATGGACTTTTTAGAGTTATGGTCATTTTAGCACTATGGACATTTTAAAATTATGGTTATTTTAGCAATATGGACATTTTAAAATTATGGTAATTTTAGAACTATGGACATTTTAAAATTATGGTCATTTGAGCACTATGGACATTTTAAAATTATAGTTATTTGAGCACTATGGACATTTTAAAATTATGGTAATTTTAGCAATATGGACATTTCAAAATTATGGTCATTTTAGTACTAATGCCATTTGGCACTTTGGACAATACACCCCGAAAGTCATAAGAGTACCTACCATCTCCACTTAGCAAGAAAGATAGACAGACAGGGCACTGTTGTTCGTTGGCAAACATCTAGTAATAAAAACTTTTCAACTTTCACACCAATTATCTAGCCGAAGTTAAGCTCCTCTTGAAACTTGTTTTTAATGGTTAAACTAGACGATGGATAAACATACTTATTAACCATACACCCAGACCCAAAATCATTTTAGAAAAACAGTTATTTCTAAATTTACTCGATCAGGAAATGACCCCTCAGAGATGGCGATACCAGGACGTCGTCTAGTAAGTCTAATGCTAACTATACAGGATTACTGGTTATTAGACCGGATCTACTTAAGAGGTCAGGGAGGTCTTTTGCGACCATTTTGACCCCATATCATATTAACCAAAAGTCAACCATTTTCGTGAATTGAATTTAAAGGTTTTTTGGAGAAACCAATTTTATTTATTCAAAAAATAATTTAATAAAAACGAGTGCTCTGATTTTAATTTTGTTTACAGTTTTATAGATAATACATTCCGGTTTTAAATAGCAAATTATAATATCATAACAATTCGAATCCATACAGAATCCATACAGTAAATTGTTATTATTAAAAGTAAATAAAAATAAATAAAGCTTTTTGAAAAACGCTCTATTAAAATGAATTTTTTCTCAAAAAAATACTGCTTAATTTAGTCTGCAAATTATTAAAAAAACATCTACACATTTCTAGCTATCCAACTAAGTAAAAAAACACTACCCTAGATTACACATTTGATGAAAAAAATGCGGTAACAAAGGACTCAGGCACAGTGTTATAGTAACACTGTGACTCAGGTAAAAATCCAAAAATTTGATTTTTGTCTCGTAACTCACGCTAGGCATATTATATTGAACAAGACAAGAAGTAGTACATTATGATACAAGTGTGCTATGATGGTCATTACAATCGAGGCGGGTTATGAGCCCGAGCCGAAGGCGAGGACTTAGCAGAGCAGAGGATTGTAATTACCAACGTACACGCGTTTCATACGACGTTTTTCAACACACTTGTTAGGAAAAAACATTTTCGGAAAATGACTGCGTGTTTTTGTTGTTTTTAGAGTGTATAAATCTTTGGTAAGCCAACATATATTTTTCTTTGGACTTAAGATGGTAATAGGCTGACAATAACATTTTGTGCTTCACTATATGTTTCCGGCGGTGTAGACTGTAAATTTAGTTCTTCTCTTCATTACTAGAACTAGACATATTTATTTTTAAGCTTTCAATGTAATAAGTACTGAACAAGAAGCCGCTGTATGAATCGACAAAATATAGGTATGTGAAAGGTAGGAAGTCTTTCCATCTCTTCCCTTGGGTGATGTAAAAGGCGACTAATGGACTAAAGACTGCACATACATCCAGCAGCATAGAGCGGTGATGGGCTCATCAAAATAATACTACCAACCCCTCTCTTCCCTTGGGTGTCGTAAATGCGACTAACGGACTAAAGACTGCACTTACGTCAAACAGCATAGAGCGGCGATGAGATCATCAAAATAATACTACCAACCCCTCTCTTCCCTTAAGTGTCGTAAAAGCGACTAACGGGCTAAAGGCTCACCACCTAAGCACATGTGCAGACTGTGCAGTTGTTTCTTGCTGAAGCGTGGACTGTGTGAACGTGGTGTGTTGTTCATAGATCTAAATTTGTTTTGTTTTGTTTTCCTTAACCCATTATAGGTCAAACTGAAAACGTTACTTAATAAAATTATTTATTTTTATGATAATGGAAGGAGTTTAAAGCACAAAATGAAAAATATAAAAATAATATTATAAAGTTTTAGATGTGTACTTGATTGAGTACACTAACTACTTAAGGGTAAGGATAAACTTTCAAAGCAGTGCTTTTCGACGCATTGGGTATTTGGGCATTTCTTGCACTGCCGGTATCTACTGGCAGTCTAATTAATTTGCTTCTCATGTATCCACATGAGAAGCAAATTAATTACACTTTGGATAAACTTTCGATTAAAGATGAGAACGGCTGAGCTTGTTTTATAATATCTTTCCACAAATAGTACTGAGCAATACTGCTTCAAGGACTTTTTGGACGAGCTGTAGGAGTGAGATGTTTGAATTCTTCTTTTGCAGCATCTTGCTTATCTGTAGTTTCTGTGGCTCTTGAGAGCTGAAGGAGAGGGTTGGTAAAAGTTTGCACCAAGCCGGAGTTTTTTCCCGTTGCTGGCGCCGTGGTAGCTAGTACTGAATTACTGCTATAACCATCACTAGAAATAGCACCTTCATTATGGACAAAACCTTGATTTTGCTAGATTTATCTCGTGGTTAGTCCTCTTCTTTATCAGTGACTGAGCGCCGTCACTGATGAAAGCAAGGGCGCCGATGAAGATATAGAGACTCACACATAACCACTAGATATACCTAGCAGTATTAAGGTTGAGAGCAGGAAAAACTTCGGTTTGGCGTAAATGTTCGATAAATGCTTTTATTAGATAAGCAGTTTTCTGTAGGGGAAGAGCTCAAAAGAGTTTCACACTTGTTCGGGTTTTTGAGGAGTTATTCGATGAAAAAATCATACATCATACATCGGAGATATAAGAAATCATACGTAGGACACATATGATCGGGTGATATGTGTGCCAAGCCATATTTGCCGTCATCATCACTGTCCTATATAATAGCTTGCTAAACACAAACATACTTATTAGTAAGGTTGGAACGTTTTAGGCTTATGATTTTATCGACTTATCTGAAAAATAAATGAATAAATTTTTATACATCAATGTGGTCAGTGTACTCAACCGAATACACTTCTATAAATCGTCACAAAAGTCAGCCAATTCAAATATTTATTTAGCTGAACGAGTTCAATTTATATATCAAGAATATATCTTAAGTATAAAACAACGATATTTGCATATTCAATATAAAAATAATGATAATAAAAAAGTCTTACCTGTATCATCTTTAGAATCGCGGCTGTAATTGATTCACAGTGATTCAAATTTTGAAACAACCCCTTTTTTGTTAAGATATAAAAATTACTAATGTTGTCCTTCATTGAGTTTAATTAAAATAAATTATTTTATTTCATTAAGTTTTCGTATTAATTTAAAAGTTTAACCGTACTCAATCGAGTACAGTGACCAATAGGTTAATTAAATTCATACTCTCAGTTTGAGATTTTACTGCTGGTTCTGGATTTATCACATTTATTCTTCAATAACGTGACATGGGATAGTGTTTTTTCTCTCGTTGGATACCTAGAAATGTGTGGATGTTTTTTCAATAATTTGCAGACTAAATTAACTAGTATTTTTTTTGAGAAAACATACATTTCAGTAGACCGTTTTCTAAAAATCCTTGTTTATTTTAATACTACGGCCTGTATTTTCTGTATGGATTCGAATTATTATGATTTTATAATTTTTTAATAAGAACCGAAATATAACATCTATTAAACTGTAAACAAAATTAAAATCGGAGCACTAGCTTTTTTAAATAAATTTTTAAACAAATAAAATTAGTTTTTCTTAAAATAAAACTTAAAATTCAATTATCACGAAAATGACTTTTGGATAATATGATATGGGGTCAAAATAGTCGCAAAAGACCTCCCCTATGACCTTTTAAATGGATCTGGTCTTATAACCAGTAGTCCTGTATAATAAATGTGTCTTAAAGAATATGGATATTTATGTAGATAAAAAGTTAGTTATAACCCTCTACGTTTTAAAGGCGATAACCATGAGTGTCATCTTACAAAAGTTGTTGCAATTACATTTTGTTATGATTGACATTTTGAACTTACTTATCCCGAAGATGTAATAGTAGAATAAATCCAAACATCTAAAAACTACAGATATCTCGTTTAAACTCATATTTTGTAACCATTTTTATACTTCCCCTTATTGTATTTTAATATTACCAGTACTAAGCCGATTACAGTGTATAGCCTTTTAATTATTCCAATGCAATTACAACCCGAGATACATACACTACACTAACTACACTACACTACTCTAACGATCGAAGTCAAGGTCGAGGACACATTACTAATCACGGGCGAGGCGAGTACTAGACTTGGGTCAAGCGCGGTTTTCGGGTAACTACAGACAGGAGCTCGATGGTCCGATGCACCATCAAGCTCCTGTCTTATACATATGTTGGTTTGGGAGGGATGGAAGTCGCACTCGCATTGGGCATGAAGCGTGATGGGTTTAGGGTTGCCAGGCCCAAAAATAGAAAAGCCGGACACAGATTCATACACAGCCGGACATTTTTTCCTGAAAGCCCGACATATTAGACTTAAAAAAAAGAATAATTCGTATTATCACTTGTTTACCCTGCGCCAGCGAGATCGCGAATTACGAGTTATGTGTGGCTCGCTCGCTCGCGCAATTGTTCTGCATGTTCTGGAGAGCGCGACACGACAAGGTTGACTAAAAGCCTCTCAAAAGTCGGATAGACTTCTATATATTTCTTCTCTTCTTCTGTATTTGGCCGGACACAACATAAAAAGAATTTTATTTCTTAAACAGTTCTACTATTGCTCTAAAGGACTAACAGCACTTTTATTTCTCAAATAAGTATAGAAAGTTTTTTTAATAAGTCTTTTTTTTTAGGAAAAATATGTCACACTGAAAGTTATGATAGGCCCAACTGCAATTTGTTATACCATAGAGGTGCTGGTATTCTTCTTCGCGTTGCTGTATACTTTAAGCAAGCTTGGTATGTCATTACGCAGCCCAATACAAGCGATAATACTGGCAGTTTGTATTCTGGAAAAGTGTAAGTGTTGACTAAGGGTATATATAGCTTACTTAGAACATAATAATATTATGATAAAACAGAGCCTCGGTGGCGAGTGGTCAACGCAGCCACCCAGATTTTTTTTTTATAAAAGATGGAGGCAAACGAGCAGGCGGGTCACCTGATGGAGAGTAATCACCGCCGCCCATGGACACCCGCAAAACCAGAGGAATCGCAGACGCGTTGCCGGCCTTTAAGGGAGGAATAGGTTTAAGGAAGGAATAGGAATTGGGAAGAGGGGGGGGGGGGTGGGGGAGGGGCCTGCGGAACCTTCACTGGTCGGACGAAACACAACAGCACCAAGTGCTATTATTTCACGCCGAATAGTGAGAGGGTGGTATTACGCCGGGCGAGCCGGCCCAATGCGTGCTGCAACGCAGCGTAGCTCTACCACTCAGTCAGTGTTACTCATTTAGCACCACCCAGGTGTCACGTGTAGGGTCTCAAGGGTAAACCTACGGACGCGAGTAACTTTAATCCCCAAGATTGAGAAGAACGTGGTTTCAATTCCCACCTCAGGCAGTTATTTTTTTCAAGGTTTCAATATAGAGTACCTATAATTGAGGTTTTATATAAACGGCATCGTGACAGGTGATGAGGTGAGCTCATCGCCGTTCTAGGCTGTTAGTCGCCTTTTACGATACCAAAGGGAAGGGAATGGGTTGGTAGTAATGGAAGAGAAAATGGCGCCAAAAGATAAAGACTTTATGCGCATTTTTTCGGAATAAGGGCGATGTTCTTACTGCACTATCCACTTGGACGACAGAATTGTATTAAAAGTTTATGTATTCTTTTCAGTGTTGTGCGGGTTTATCTTGTTCAAAATCAGGAACTACTATGTTGACGTAAGAGACGGAATCACCCATCCACCTGGCCTGGGTGGTACTAGACACCCCAAAAAATCGGCTAAGTTCATAGTATTATTATAGTTAGTTATTAAATCGACTGTTTGTTGTAATAAAAACATTGTTTGTAAGGAAAAAGTTTTTTTAAACTGATCATTTCTAATGTAAGATTTTTTGCGTTAATAACGCCCAAATAAACTCGAAGATAACATTGTTCATTTCTCTACAGTACTGTACGTAAGGCCTCCATGATGTTAAGGTAATCTCAGTTCAGTCAAGCTTTTCTTTCTCCTGTGTATTTCGAATAAGTACTGAATAATAATGATTTATACAAGTGTTCAGAACAATAAATACGATGTTGCCCTTGTAAATTATTTATTAAAAGTCTCACTAACTATCTAGCCCAAATTAAGCTTCATTTGAAATTTGTTTAAATGGTTAAACTAAATAAGATAATTGTAAAGAAAGCTATTTGTAATATTTAAGTCAGGCACTTAATGTCCGACAATTCAAACGCGACAAAAGTCGTTACGTGAAACTACAATTTGTTCTCTAATCTCGAGGATGAAGCATGAAGTATAATTATGTATTCAGTTATAATAATGTCTGCTCAACACTATCTTTTATAAAGTAAAGTACAGCATATTAACCTTTTCTTGATGACCTCCGTAGTCGATTAGTTAGCACGCCGGTTCTGGCGTCACGCCATCTCTGAGGTACCGGGTTCAATTTTCCATCGGGTCAGCTTAGAAAAAACTGTTTGGCATGGGTGTTTTTCTGTTAAATTATGTTTATCCGCTACCTAGTTTAACCATTTAAACAAATTTCAAATGAAGCTTAATTTGGGCTAGATAGTTAGTGAGACTTTAAATAAAAAAAATACATGGGCAATATCGTATTTATTGTTCTGAACACTTGTCTAAATCATTATTATTCAGTACTTATTCGAAATACACAGGAAAAAGAAAAGCCTGTCTGAAATGAAATTACCTTAAAAACATGGAGGCCTTACGAACATATGGTTGTCTGTATTGAAAGCGTTGGAAAAATCTATAAGAATCATCACAGTCAACAACGAACTCTCCATGCCGTTGCGAACGTCCTTCAAGACATTAACAAGAGCGGTAATGGTGCTATGTCCAGGTCGAAACCCAGCCTGGAAAGGACTTAAGACAGCAGCTTCGAGGATCTTAGAAATAAATGGTAGTATGGAAATTGGTCGAAAATGATTAAATTAAATTGGGGTTAAAATGCAATTTTTATTTATAAGCGAAAATTATATTAAATGATATTATAGAATATGATTATTTTACCAATATAGCTTTATAGAAAAAGTTGTTAGAGAATATGAGTATTATATCAAATGAATAATATTCGTGATGTTGTTATAGGAAGTGTATTTAGAACAAATAAAAATTATATCCAATGAACGTTATGTCCTTTGAAATTAGTTCCTTTGTAATTATTTGAAATGACACGCACCCGTTTTTTAGGCACATGCTCATCAAACAGTTGTAAAACCGAACTATTAAGGTACGCAACCATGGTGTCAACAGAATTAGCCTCAATAACAGGAGTCCAGTCTATAGCTTGCGCTTCACAATTCAGTTTCTCCACACCCAGTCTAGCTAAACTTCGTATTCGTACAAGAAGAGGTTTGGGTTTAGGGGACTTAACCTTATAAGCTACAAAAGTTAGGTCATGCCTGGAGAAGCCAGGAGCAGAAAATTGCCCATGCTTGATGACATGAGCAGGCGAAGAGCTTATAATATGATCAATCCAGGAATCAGAAGTGGTTATATTGTGGTGGGTTGGATCAAGTGGAAGGATTATGATAGTTTGCTGACTCAATTATTTACAGCGGTTTCCATTCCTTCCGTTCGTTCATACAAAATAGGATTGGTATTTAGATTATTAATTTAAAGATTATATTTGAAATTTTAAAAATAACGAAAAGCGCTTAAATACAAACGAAAATCGGCCTAAATTTCGTTTCGGAGAATGAGAGTAGGCCCTCTTGTCTGTTACGGTGTCTCCTAGAGGTTACTTACAGTTAGTTGTATTTGGTTTTACGGCAGCTCAGCTTCTATATAAGGCTAGCGTACCCCGTAACAAATTTTTGAAAATATTATATAGACTATGTCACCCGGAGAAAGTGTAGCTTCCAAACAGCGAATGAATTTTTCAAATAAAAAAAATTTAAAATATTTATTTAGTCTAATATTAAGTAACATTGACGAGTGAGGAAACTGGCCCGTGATACGCGAATCCCTTACATGATGCCTGCTTCTCAGAGGGGTGGGCAGAAACCACAGCAATCCTGACACACATTCTTTGCTTCACTTACTCTCATAACGTTCTTCATACATGCTTACCTGTATGCTTTGTTCATCTATTAGAGTCTGTTCAATATAGCTTGATACCTGTGACAGGTGTCATCAAAAACGACGACGTGACTTTGTAAAAGCGTATTCTATAATCCATCACTTAACATACTACAAATAATTTTTGTGATTATTTATTATACGTTAAATTAGTTTTTATCCCAATAAACTCACTTAACACACATTTATCACAATTTTTAAACATTACAATAAAAACGTAGGTACCCCTTCACAAGGTTACTCCAATACAAAAAAATACTTGTGTTGGGATAGTAAATCAATTTAGGTTCAATTAATATTCAATAACCAATCGATTGACTTTAATTTTGAATTCTAGCTGTATTAATTGATTTGTTACACAATAACTCTTAGTACTACCGCACAGAAGGTTTACTCTCTAACTATAGTCAAGTTTAGGTATAAAAATTGCCTAAACTTACGACTTTCACGCTAAATAAAAACTTATCGTGTGACCCGAGCGTTCATATTCCGTTAAGCATTGCGGAATCGACATCGATTTGACGTCAGGAGGCCAATTCTCATTTTTCGAGATGTAGTCTCGAATCGAGTTTTGATTTCGATCTCTATCTCGACCATAAAATCTCGTTATTAACATTTTGTTCACGAATCTCCTATTCTCAGCGCTAATCGACTTCGAGTTTGATTCGAATTCGAACTTTATCGAGTGGTAATCCAATTTAGTTATTCTGAACATCTCGAACTCGACATTTCTCGAAGGAGAGCCGCTCGAATTGCTTCGAGTGGTCGGCAGTGGTCGAGACGTAATTTCGACAACGAGAAGCTAATGAAACGTCAAAAAGCGGCGAAATTACGGTGGATATGGAGGAGTTAATTTCCAATTTTATCGTGGAAGTGATTTAAAATATTGAGAGAGCTCGTTCTTTTTTTTATTTCCACTCCTTAACTGTATATCGGCTTCCAACATTTAGAAGAAGCTGCTTCTGCTGTGGCGTTGGGTATTTTTTGTTGACATTGTGACGTTGTGTGTGTCTTGTGAATACTAAAATGATCGTTTCGTCACCAAACAAGCACACAACCACAAACAAAAAACATAAAATTTATCGACGATATTTCACGTTTTAAACAATACAAGTTGTTTAAGGAAATTAAATTTGATCACAACACATTAAATGATTTTTCGATACTTATTAAAAATTTACTTCTTTAATTAAAAAGCAAGTTCAATACATTTAAATACCTTTACAGTAAAAATATTTGAGGTACATAGTTGCAACCGGTTTAAAACCGCATAAAACGTGTCAAACGGAACGCATCCCGAATTGATTGCGTTAAAAAGAATGGCAATATTTATCAAAAAAAAACTAGAAGTCTATTTCGATTAGCGCTGAGAATAGGAGATTCGTGAACAAAATGTCGATTATCGAGATAGAAATCGAAATCAAAACTCGATTCGAGACTACATCTCGAAAAATGAGAATTGGGGCCCAGGAGTGATGATTGGAAACCTGATGATTGGAAAAAAGTGGTTTATAAAATTAAAGAACTAAAAGGTGATTTTAAGCGTGTATGTAGGTAGTAAAATTTGACAACTTTAGTGACCAAGAATTAATAATTAATTTACAGGACTGTTCTAGTGACTCAAGTAGTACTATTATCTATTATGTGACTCAAGTTATTACAGTGATGATTACAATCTAAATAGGTTGTACACCAAAAATAATTAAGGATTTGTGCATTATTAAAACAATGTTCAAAATCTGTTCACGTATTTTTATTTACATATTAATATGTATTTCTAAAAATTTAGTGATCTAAATCGCATCCAAAATGATAATTTGAAGCAAAAACGATTAACGACAGATAATAATATTCACTTGATAACTTCAATTTTATTATCATTTGATTCAATTACGTCTGTAATAGCCGTATACCAGACCGCCGGCGACTTCGTTCGCGTGGACCCCGTACCCTGTGACGAATTTTCAAAATGACTCCCCTCCCAAGAACACTTATTGTGACATAACTGAAATAGTTATACAATGCTATCGCGACGCTTTTTCTAGATAATGGTGTGTTCTGCAAAGTCATAGTACATTATTTTATTCTGTCATCAATAGTTTTCTTAGCGCACGCATTTTAAGGAATTTATTTGAGTTTTAGTAAGTATCCCTAATTTTTTGAAAATATAATATAGGCTATGTCACCCAGAGATAGTGTAGCTTCCCAACAGTGAAAGAATTTTTTAAATTGGTATAGCAGTTTTGGAGCCTATTCAATACAAACAAACAATCAAATGTTTCCTCTTTTTAATATTAGTATTATTGCAATAATTTTTATGTTTGTTTTTGCATTTAGTTATACATACGAGTACATACACGTCACACCTGCTTCCTGGAGGGGTAGGCAGAAACCACAGATTTCCATTGGTTATGTAATATCTTATTTTTTTTGCCTGTGTGGTATGAGGTGGCCCGAAAATCGAGATTTGAAATGTAGAGGGACAATATACCCTAATAAAAATATATTTTAACAATATACGTTGGCTTAATTAAATATTATAATTATATTATCTGATTGAAGTTTTTTGAAATTCTTCATGGGACATTCGGACCCGGTCACAAGGAAGATGTCGCGAGCGGGCTGCCATTTTAAAACAAAAATATTTACGCACTTCTGTTGCTCCAGCCAAACATTCGATTTATACCTCATGTTATCATCTTGTATCGGCCGCGTTCCCTCTCGTCACAGCAGTGGTGATCTCTTTATCGAGTTCGCTTGACCGTAGACTTCGTGTAGAGACACGAAAACCCACCTAGATTGGGTAATTCGATCAATCGCTGGGTTACGAAAGCATTGGATTTTTCAATATTGTAGGTGATATTTAAATAAAGGATTTTGCATTAAATGATCTCATTGCGTTATGGTCGCGGGGTGAACAAGCTCGGTGTAACAGTGACAAGTGAAAAGTTTAGTTAGCAAATAATCATAGTGGTAATTACGAAACATTTTTAGGAGTGTGATGGTGTTTGATAATTTCCACAATTGAGGTGAGTTACCTATTGATGTAATTTTTTCGAATAATGCGGCTTATTACTATGTGTCTAGACACAAAGTTATAATGTCACACAAAGTCACTAACTTGAAGAAGAAAATAACCCGTCATATTTGATTTTATATCTTGTTACTAGGTACAAACAAACATACATTATATAATTAAGACTTGTTACTACAAATGTTTATATAATAAAACATAAAGATTTTCTACCAATAAAATTGTAGATAAATCTCTAAAATATAAATAATAAAATATACTAAAGTGAAAAAAGAGTAAAATTCAATTAAAAAGAAGTTTCTATAAATTTAATTATGAGAACCCACAAATTCATGTGTAGTTTGGTGTTTGGTGCAATATAATTCGGTAGGCAATGTCGTCAGCATTCTTGGGAGCATGTGCCAGCAGGTGGCGTGTAGGGACCGAAAAAGCAGTCCATTGCTAGTCTACGAACACCACGCTCTGCGTGAATGAAAGGCGGTGAGCCCATCGCCGCTCTATGCTGTGGGATGTATGTGTAGTCTTTAGTCCGTAAGTCGCCTTTTACGACCCCTAAGGGAAGAGATGGCTTGTTAGTATTCTCGTCGCCTCAGTGCTTGTTTGGCCAACAGAGCATTTGGGTAATTTTACAGGAGCAATGTTTTTTTGTTTTTCTATGTTATGACTCAAACAAAGGAGTAATGTTATGGTAGTTTCCAAAAATATGGTACATCTGGACATGTAATAATCTATAAAAATTAAAAAAAACTTTGAATTTTACATGTAAAAAAACAAAAAAACATTGCTCCTGTAAAATTACCCAAATGGTCTGTTGGCCAAACAAGCACTGAGGCGACGTTCTATTAATGAGCCGCCACCACACTGCTTGAATTGAAATGAAATTGAAATTATTTTAATTATTTTATTTGCGTATGAATAGGGTACATGGGGAGATGTTGTTGAATTTTTACGCTCATCCCATTCAGCCAACCAGTAGCATGCAAAAATAGGTAATATCCCTATATTAAAATTAAAAATTAATACAATGCAATTAAAATTGAATACAATACAATAAAATTAAATACGACATAAATGGAAATAATCTAAACAAATCAATTAATAAAATAAAAACACAATTAACCAAAAGAAACCACTTTGAGGCTGTATGGTGCAGCTTTTTTGTTTATTAATATAAAATTATGTAGTTCTTAAGTAGTGTCGCGTGGCGGTGAAAGAATACTACCACCCCCTCTCTTCCATTGGGTGTCGTAAAAGGCGACTAACGGACTAAAGAATGCACATACATCCAACAGCTTAGAGCCGGCGAAGGGCTCACCACCTGTCACGCTGATCACATGTGCAGTCGCTATTTGGTGAAAAGTGGACTATGGCAGAGGACTGCTTTTGCGGTCCTCATTGCCTAGTCTCTGACTAACCCTTCGTGGATAGTGTAGTCGTGATTATATGTTTGTAAAATTAGTTGTTTTGGTCATTATCTTAGATAACTTTACTTTCAGGTAAATTGAATACTATTAAACATGTTTAAAGCAAGACCTGAAGGGCGTCACAACCCACATGTGATTGCGGCTGCATCTGTACTCGTGGTGAGTGTTGCGAATTATTTATGATTAGCGGCCTGCCCGCGACTACGGCTGTGTGAACACACAATATTTAAAAAAAAAATTTCATAAAAACCTTGTCCTAACAATTACAAGCACAACAAAAAAAACCGGACGAGTACAAGTCGGACTCGCCCACCGAGGGATCCGTTCAATTTTTTTTTTCATTCTTCGTCAAAAATCGAATATTATACATCATAAAACTATTAAAGATCTGTTTAAGGGGGTGCCGCGCGATCGCAAAATCTGACATAAGTCTCTTAATGAATTTTAAAGCAAAATCAATCGTATTGATATTTTTAATTAGAACAATTTCGCTTTGAAGTTTCAGATCTATCTAGTACTTTAATTAAAGCAAGGTTTTTATTCTGCGAAATGTGCAAAAACATCACGGTTACGCTATAAAAATAAAATTCTACGGAATTCAATACAAATATTTTCATAAGATTTACATTATTCTTTCATGCGTACAATTAAGAAAGTTGTCGAAAAATATGTTTATAGGAGTCATTACATTTATGTTTTGATTGTTATTGTTTAAAGAACTTGTTTCAAATTCCAACAAGGCCATGATCTTGTGAGTTGAGCAGGCTAACTTACATAAGTTCTTTTAATGTATTTAACTAATTCAGCGCATAGTACAAGTGACTAATGGTGGATTCGACCAAACTGGACTAAGACTTACTCCGAGATTAGTCTATACAAATTCGGCGTTTAATCTAGGTATAAAACCTTATTCCAGTTTGGTCGAATCTACCCTTAGCAATGATCAGGCTAACTTACATAAGTTATTTTAATATATTTAACTAATTCAGCGCATAGTACAAGTGACTTAAAATACTTACATTTTCACAATTTCGTGCAGGACGAGCTTGTGCCAATGAAGCCCTTTCATACGATACCCCACATGATTCGGTTAACTCAATTCAAAATTTGGACCGCCGCGCCGTTTCTGGCATAAAAACCCTGTTTTCATAATGATTTATTTACAAATGTATCGTTTTCAGATTTTTTCCTATACTTGTAGTTTAAGAGGGTAATACTTGCCAATTTTCATAGTTCTAGGTCAACGGATAATACCCGATAAATTACGATTCCCTTGAGAGTGTCGAAATATACGTTTTTTTGGAATAAAGACCCTGTTTTTAATGTTTTAATTACAAATGTATAGTTTTCTGATTTTTCCCTATAATTGCAGTATAAGACGGTAATACTTGCTAAATTTCATAGTTCTAGGTTAACCTAAGATACCTTATAAATTTTGATTCTCTTGAGAGTGTCAAAATATACGTTGTTTTGCGGCATAAACGGCTGTATCTTTTTTTTACGTTAATTTAGGAGTTTGAATTTTCACAGCTTCAAGAGACTGTAGTCCTGAGTACCTATACCTATCGTTTTAATTTTAACTGGATACCTCCACGCGTTCCTGAGATAAAGGGTCTTGACAGACACGACAGACGGACAACAAACTGATACTATAGGGGGTCCGTTTTTTTTGAGGTCCGGAACCATAAAATAAATACTCAAATAGGTGCAAAACAAACAATGGCAGTAAACAGATACTTAAATTATGCATATTAATGCACATTTCAAACACAAACGGCTAAATGTCCAATACTATCTACATTAACCCCTAATAAGCACCGTTAAACCCGACAAAATTGAAAATCAAATGTTTCGCGACCGCCGGCGGTCTTATGATCCTTGACCTATTACGGGACTATTTTATTCGATCACCCATCCGAGAATTGCAACAACTTTCTTCCTTCTCCCTGTTTGCCCCGTTCAAAATGCGACTTTATTGCACGAAAATTCGTATATATAAATTCGTATATTCGTAGCAATTGATTTTTATTTATACATATACATTTTTATTTTTCAGATCGTAAAAGCAGCTACATTTTGTTGGACGTCTTCAAGCCTGATTGAATATTTTAGTTTACTGTCAATGTATTACACGAATATTTTGGCTTCTACTGATTTCCTGGTAGGGTTAATAACCACAGCAATCATTGAGTCCTCTTTGTGCCTACAATTGTGTTCGGACATCTGCATACTCGTGGGACTGTGCAAGGTAATTATAATAATTATAATCAATTAATAATAATCTAAGATAGAAATAGAAAAGGTTTATAAATACATACACAAAATACATATTATCACGACTATTATCCCCGAAGGGTTAGTCTGAGTCTAGGCAATGAGGACCGCGAAAGCAGTTTTCTGCCATAGTCCACGTTTCTAACAGGAACAGGAAACTACAGACAGGAGCTCCATGGTCAGATGCACCATCGAGCTCCTGTCTCATGTTGTTTGGTTTGCGATCTTTACAGCTAAGCCACTTTCGCAACGCCGGGTCCCTGGAGGCCTGACTAAATAAAAGAAGCATCTAGCGTTCCTCCGAGTTTCGGAGGGACGTGAAGCCGTTGGTCCCGCGTTCATGTCGTAAGGTGGAAGTCGCACCCACATTGGACATGCAGCGTGGTGGGTTTAGGGTTGCCAGGCCCAAAAATAGAAAATCCGGACACAGATTTATATACAGCAGCACATTTTTCCCTGAAAACCCGACATATTGGACTTTAAAGAAAAAATAATTCGTATTTTTACTTGTTTACCCCGCGCCTGCGAGATCGCGAATTACGAGTTATGTGCGGGCCGCCTGACAGAGATTCTGGAGAGCGCGACAGGGTTGACTAAAAGCCTATCAAAAGTCGAATAGACTTCTATGTATTTCGCCGGACACAACAATAAAAAGAAGGACACCTTGCAACCCTAGGTTGGTTATAATCTCCCCTTGTGCTGTTATCCATGTGGTAAGATCTATGATCAGTACCTACTGGGATATTTTAGGCTGAGGATGATGACGTGTGACTGTAGATACCTTCTGGTTCTCCCCCACGACAAGGTCCATCCGAGACGAGGTCTAGGTTTTTAACACTTACAACACGGCGCCACTAGATATAATAGAAACTCTATTCATTGGGCACTGATCAGTGCGCGGCCGCAGTTAAAAGGTTAAGAGTTCTTGTTTTCGCTCAATTCGGACAACGTCTACTGAAGTACGGGTACACGCATGCATAATGCCAGTATGCCAGCTATTAGAAAGCTTTCAAGGATTGTTTTAACTTGGGGAGACTTATGTTTGACGCCGCCCACAAATACGGTTATGCTGTATATGTCAACAGCAATTTTATTTCTTAAACAGTTCTAATAATGCTGTAAAGGTCATTGACCAAAAGCGCTTTTATTTCCTAATTATGTAATAAGTTATTTTTTACTTTTTCAGAAAAAATATGTCAGATTAAAAGTACTGATCGGCCCAACTGCAATTTGTTATACCATAGAGGTGCTGGTATTCTTCTTCGCGTTACTGTATACACTTTGCGTGTATGGTTTACTATTACGCAACCCAATGTATGCGATACTACAGGCAGTTTGTATTCTGGAAAAGTGTAAGTGTTGACAAAGGGTATAGCTTACTAGAACATAATAATATTATGATAAAACAAAGCCTCGGTGGCGGAGTGGTCAACCGCCCTGATTGCGAAGAACGTGGGTTCCCACCTCAGGAAGTTATTTTTTTCAAGGTTTCAATATAGAGTATTTGAGTGTTATATAAACGGCATCGTGACTGGTGGTGAGGTAAGCTCATCGCCGTTCTAGGCTGTTGGATGTAAGTGCGATCTTTAGTCTGTTAGTCGCCTTTTACGATACCCAAGGGAAGGGATAGGTTGGTAGTTATGGAAGAGAAAATGGCGTCAAAAGATAAAGACTTTAGGCGCATTTTCTCGGAATAAGCGCGATGTTCTTACTGCACTATCCACTTGGACGAGAGAATTGTATTATAAGTTTATGTTTTCTTTTCAGTGTTATGCGGGTTTATCTTGTTCAAAATCAGGAATTACTATGTTGACGTAAGAGACGGAATCACCCATCCACCTGGCCTGGGTGGTACTGGACACCCGAAAACATCAGACAAGTTCATAGTATTATTATAATTAATTATTAAATCGACTGTTTATTGTAATAAAAACATTGTTTTTTAAGAAAAAAGGTTTTATTTTAAGTGATCATTTCTAATATACTCCCAAATAAACTCGAAGATAACATAGTTCCTTCCTCTAAAGTACTGTTCATAAGGCCTCCATGTGGTTATGGTAATCTCATTTCAGTCAGGCTTTTCTTTCTCCTGTGTATTTCAAATAAGTACTGAATAATAATGATTTATACAAGTGATCAGAGCATTAAATACGATATGGCCCATGTTATTTTTTTATAATAATAATAATAATGCTCACCCGCGCAGCCGCGTTCATCTGTTATGGGGCTGAACATCCCGCGGTGATGTGGGGGTCGCGGCTTTTTAAATGCTAAGGACCTACATAAACGTGAGGAGTGCAGTCTCAGGGATTATTTCCATAACAGTGAGTGCGGGATGCTTTTGAATGTCGTGGCAGTTGATAGACACTTTACGCCGCTCTCCTTGGCAACAGAAAACTGGCCCAAACCAGTGGTGCTAAGCACTCTCGATCGCAAGGACATATGGAAGAGCAAGGTGCTACACGGGCGCTACTATCGGACTCTAACTGGGCCTGATTTAGATTTGCCTGCCTCGGTAAACTGGCTACGTTTCTGTGACCTCTTTGGGGAAACCGAAGGTTTTGTCTGTGCCATTAAAGATGAAGTTATCAAGACGAATAACTACCGAAAATATAGTATGAAGGACAGTACGGTCGACATCTGTCGGGCATGCCGCCGTCCAGGAGAATTACTCCGACATATTATTTCCGGTTATTCTCATCTTGCTAACGGAGAGTATTTGCACAGACACAACCAAGTAGCCAGAATAATTCACCAGCAACTTGCTCTTCAATATGGCCTTTTTGAATCAGAGGTGCCGTACTATAAGTACGCACCAGCGCCAGTTCTCGAAAACGGTCCTGCAACACTCTACTGGGATCGCTCTATCATCACGAATAGGACTATCGCGGTGGTCGGTCGATCTCAGCGCCGGGCAATATTGCTTAATATCACCGTAACTCATGATGAGAACCTCGTGAAAGCCGAGAAGGACAAGCTCAGTAAGTACCTTGACTTGGCTCACGAGGTTACCGCCATGTGGGATGTGGATTCAACCATTACTTTACCGATAGTCGTTTCGGCAAACGGTATTTTAGCTAAGAGCCTCGATCAACACCTAGAGAGGCTCTCGCTAAAAGGTTGGGTCAAAGGTCAGATACAAAAAGCAGTACTCCTTGACACGGCAGGTATTGTCAGGATGTTCCTCACTCTGCAGTCCTAACTACCGATAGCTTAGGTCAATCCGTGCTGCCGGTGGCAACCTAGGTTAAGTTTTTTATAATATTTTATATTGTAGTGTTACGTTGTAAATTCAGGGCCCTGTCTGCCTTTACTAATCTACAAAAGAAGTTCGCAATGGTTGAATAGTACTTACCTGAAATCATTGCTTTAGAATGATCAAATGTCCAAAAACATTAGTCCGTGTAGCTTGTTTGAATTAAATCCATTTTTCTTCACATTAAAGACATGGAGCCTTAGCTGACACATTACAAGACACACTTTTCTTGCATTTTCAATTAAAACATATTTCTAAATCAGTTTTAGCAAGACTTTGCGTTAGATTTGAAGAAAAGTTCCTTTGTTTACGTTTTGTGTTAGACATAACACCATAGACAAAATGACAGCCACCGTAGCGACGCCTAGCGGTAGCGGGGCGAAGTAGCTGTCAGCTTTTAATTTCACGATTCAATTTAAAAAAAATAGCCGAAACAGTTCTAATAATAAATTACATGATAAATTAATATGTATAATAATTACTTTAAATAATTAAATTTAATTCAAGCAAATCCGGAAATAGAACTATTTTTCTATAAGGACTTGTATCTAGAACATTCGAACGGGAGAAATATTTTTTATATGGATATTGTCTCTGCCCGTAGGGGTTACCAGAGAGGAAACTAATACTCCCTAATATTAAGACAGGGTAATCAGTGAGTTAAATATAACATTAAATTAATTTAAATTAAACAAAAACGCATTTCACATTGCTAAACGTTAATTTTTTTTTTAGGTCTTGTTTCTTGTTCTGTAATTGTTGACAGATTCTGTTAGCAGAGGGCGAGTTGTGACCGACGTCATATTTGACGTTTTGATAGTTTGAAGGAACATTCTAAAATAACAATTTCTTATGGATTACCCGACAATGGGAGTAGAAATCAAAAGCTGACCTTCGATTTATACGACTTCCGGCGAATTGAAAGGGCCGGGTCTGATGAGGTCGAAACGATTTCAATCTCTGGCGTGACGTGGTGCGATGTGTTGAGATCAATGCACTCAGGTAGGCATGAGTCGTAGTCACCTTTTGTTTTAATCTGAGGTCGTAATAATGTAGTGGATTTGAGGCGTCATTAGCTTGAGAATATAGTCAACAAGTGTGTGGTTTATTTACAGGAATCCGTGCCCGAAACGAAGTTCTGATCGCTGGCAGCCACGCGCACAGTTAAAATCTCCCAGCGCGTAAGTATCCCAATATCATTGTTTAAGTATAATAAGCCGTCATCCTAGGAATCCAAATCGATTTTTCATGGTGTCCGAATCATGCCTTGTCGCCAGGCGACGCAAGGCTCTTGGCCATGTGGCAGACGTGTCAAACCCTTTTAGGAGTGGATATTGCATCATCCCACAATATTCTAGCATTGTTTGGTTTTGTTTATTGGAATATCGTAGCCGTGTAGTGCCTTGTGTACTAGTTAAATGTGAAACAACACTAAAATTAAAACATGGTGTTAAATATTAGTGATATGGGGTTACTTTATGGTTGTGCAACAGCGTTGGGAAGCGTTTGATAACCCTTAGCGCTGCGAGTCCCTGATTATGATAGGTTGCAGCCCCAGATACACAGATAGCATACTGCAGGAACCCAATTTATGTAACAGATCTGAACTAGGCGTGTAGTGTTATAAATAGGCCCCGTGTTGATAATTTCAGATGCTTCGAGAGGCCCGTCTCGCCGCCAGGATTCAGAGCTGGGCCCTAAAGCCTGGACGCGAGACCTGCCTCTTCAGGGCACCAGCGGCCACCTGCTGCCAGCGAGCTGTCGCCGCCTAGCGGATGAGCAGGCGTTGACGGTTTTTGTACCCCTACTCTGGGTTTAATCGTTCTTTATTCAGGAACATATTTTTACATTAGGGTTTCGAAACCTTAACCTAAATACTAGGTACCTAAAAACTTTTATATCCAACTACACCAAGCGTTGGTGAAGTTGTGAAACATTTGAGGATCTGCGAGTTCGACCTGTGTGAAGTTGTATGGTGACATCGTCTCCAGATTCGGGTCTACATCCAGACCCTGGCGCCCAAAATTATTAATTTTATATCGGTATAACCCCACGGTTCTCTAGTGTATCGGCTTTAAACGTGTGAGAGTTTTGATACGGTTAAACGGATTAGAACATTTAATTTAATATTTTTATAGACGGAGTAATTTAATTTTAAATTCAACTTCATACTCCGAACGGTATTGGCTTTATCCCGACCCCCACCCACGACCATAGCTCGTACGACTGAAATATTAGCTGGCTGGTGAGGTAGTAGTAGGAACAGTATTATAAGATTTATTTGAAATTAAAATTATCACCGACCCGCTTGGTCACTTTTGACTCTTAGGATTTTAGTGTGTTTTAAGGGATGATATAGCTTTGGAATAAGGTTTAGAGTACTTTAAACAGTAAATTATAGTTGGCAAAATTAGTAGAAAGTTTGTTGGACTTTCATTTGAGATTGACCCTAGGGTCAATTTCGACTGACAGTTTTTTTTGTTATTTTCGGCTAAATAAATTAAAAGGAGTAACGTAGATGATTTGTACCTAACATAATATAAGACAAAATTGTGATTAACCCCCCCTCTTTTAAATAATAAGAATGAAATAAAATTTATAATTTTATTTTATTGTTGTTGGACAAAATATTTGTGTGTGTTCTTTTACAATATACTGCCTAGCCGTTGAACATTTTATGGTTTTATTTAATAACAACCCACTGAAGCTTGCATTTGGGATTTTCTTCCTTTTCCCCAAAAGGGACAAAATCTCAAATGTAACAGTAGGTTAATATGTTTTTTTAAATAAAATATTGTAAAAAAAATTATTTATATATTTTAAATAAAGAGAATAATAATAAGAAGCTCTCTGGTCAATGACATCATTTGTCATGCCTTTTTATCGGATTTTAATTTTATTTGCTAAATTTGATTTTTAAATGCAACCGATATACTTATAAATTTTAATAACAATACCAAATATAAAATACAATTTACCATAGTAAAAACAACCTTTGTCACCAAAATGTTGGATAAACACCAAATTAGAAAAACATTGTGAAGTTTACACGTCAACTCGATGAACAGAAAATGTTAATAAACGATGCAAACAAGAGCTAAACGAAGCGCACGCCCTCCACCATCGCATGCTCCGCCGACCTCAGGCTCCTCGTCTGATGATTTCACTAGAGACGAGTCGAGCAGCGCGAGCTGGCGATCGCCGCTGTCCGTGTCGCCACAACGACCTGCGCGACGTGGATGACCACCGCTGCCAGTGGTGTAGTGCGCCGCATGCGATGGACTCAACAAATAAATAAGAACTGCATACGCGCCTACTACAGGGCAACAGAGGTAGGAACTACCCTTACTGCGTATCGTGTTAGGCTGCTGTCTTTGTTTCAGGCCCTTGAACCGACCATAGACGTGTCTGCCCAACGATTGTCGGATCAAGTGCGGGTGATCCAGCGTAACAACTTGCTGGATCAGTCAGCACTTGATCGGTAACGCCTGGAGTCACTACGTATTTGTGCGGCTTCATCTTCGGTGCAGGATCACCCTGCCCTACAAATACCGGCCGTGACGCTGGTCTTGGTGGCAACGATGAAGATTTCATAAATACGAATGTAAGTACACAAATAGACTTAAGTTGGCGTTAATGAGTGCCTTGAACGATTTACTGGATTTACCTTATCTTAGAACCAGTAAAAACTGAATTGATATCCATTCGATCCTTTATTGTGGGGCCATCGCGGTGTGTCGCGTTGCTCGTGACAAATTCCAGGATACTGACCGAGTACCGCGGCGAACCGGGACTGCCCCTGCTTGGCAATTGAGGATCGAGGGGCGTAACAATAGGTTCAGGACACTCATTGCAAAGCTAACTTGTTTCAGAAATGGCAATAACTGGCCTCGCGTCATGCGATTCGTCCCACAAGCCTATGTCGGGACTGATGTTCGTCCGGAAAACTGTGGCTTGTGTGACGGAACGTATTGACTTTCTGAAGCTTTTTGCTTCAGAAAGTCAATACGTTCCGTCCGCAAAAAGTCTATGCATGAACAAACCGTATACGTGGCTACAGAGTGCGTGTGGACCAATACCAACAAAATCGCCTATTTCAAAGTGACCAAAGAAAAGTAGACAGGCGTTGGGAAAGAGCTGATCAACGTGTGAGCGACGGGCAGCTACCAGATGTTGATGCCTTTACTAATTTCTGGCGCAACATTTGGTCGGTGCCCGTCGAGCACACGGAAGGTGAATGGATGAGTGTCATCAGGGAGGCGTGTGAGCCTATCGAGACCATACAACCTTTAAATATTATTAGTACAGTTGACGTAAGTTTTGCAATATGTACGGCCCATAATTGGAAATGCTCAGAACCGGACGGATTGTACAACTTCTGGATCAAATGGTTTCAATGTTCACACGAGTTACTGGCAACGCAATTCCAAGAGCTCATAGAGCTCGGCTCACTCCCAAGTCTATTGACTACTGGTGTCACTTTTCTACTCCACAAATCAGGTAGTACCATGGAACCGAAAAATTATAGACATATCACGTGCTTACCTACATTATACAAGCTCCTTACATCCATTCTGAGAACAAAAATTAACTCGCACATTGTTGCAAACCATATTTTGGACATGACTCAGAATGGATGTAGGGTTGGGTCTCGTGGTACTAAGGAGCTTCTCCTCATTGACATGACCATATGCCAGAAGATTCTGCGTGGCGGAGGGACTCTCTCCACTGCCTGGATTGACTATAAGAAGACCTATGATTCGGTGCCGCATTCATGGTTGATGAGGATTTTAGAGTTATATAAAATTGATATATCATTAAAATCCTTTTTAGTGTCATGTATGCGGCAGTGGACCACGGTCTTGTGTCAACCAGGATGTCGAGATAGTTTTTCTGCCACGCAGGATTTAATAAGGATAGAGCGTGGCATATTCCAGGGCGACAGTCAGTAGTCCTTTATGGTTGTGCCTAGCTTTGAATTCTCTCAGTACGTTATTGAGAAATTCAAGGTTTTTTATAGTTGGATTAACTTAAGGTTATTTTTAGGCAATGTTATCCTTTGTGGTAAGTTTTGAATTTGGGTATTTCCCCGCGAAAACATAGGCTACTAGGGAAAAAAGGTGGAAATTGGGTCTAAGGACAGATTTAAAGGAACAGTTGGATAGGGGCTAATTTGGGATATTTAGGTTATTTTGGGAGTTTGGGGATGACGAAGTTAAAACTAATTTAATTTTTGTTTTACTTTAGACTTAAGGTCTTTACTTATTTAATTGCGGGTCACTATTTGAAGGGGAAGAAGATATGAGGAAATGAAGAGGAAGGAGAAAGGAAGAAAGAAGGGGAAAAATAATTTAAAAAGCACCGTGTTGAAGTTTTAAGATTTAAAAACTACAGTATTTTTAATTCATGTTGTGTTATTTGGAGTATAATTTATATTTATTTATTTATTTGTATTATAATTTTGTTTAGTAAGTTATTTTTAATAGTTATTTTGATGAATTGGTTATTATTTGAAGTTATTTGAACTTAAAGAACAATGGCCTTTAATGACCAAATTTTTTTGGAAATGTATAAAATCCACAGACATATCAATCAATCAATCAATCAAAAGTTTATTGCAAACTAAGTGTACAAGATGGTGACAATAAAAAAGAAGTGCTTAAAACTTAGTTACCGTTTGGGTATTGCAAATTCGAGGACAGCTTATAAACTTAGTTATTAAATTTTATAAAAAAATGAGACAATACATTATTAAGCAATATTGGAGCACATAGTCGACCTGACGTACAATCATATGAGGTATAGGTACACTTATAAATTTCACAAGCTACTAAAAAATATATAATTAATTTACTATTCAGCTAATTACGAATGTAGATATTCATTCAAGGAATATTTTATGTTCACACGATTTTTGTAAACTTTTTGTTAGCCATCCTTTTTTTGGTTTATTTTTTAATCTTATATTTTCTTTTGGTACGAATTTATTTAAAAGTTCTTGTATTATTAAGTGAAATGTTGTATAATTTTCATTGATATTTTTTGTTTCATTGAAAACCTGACTCCAATCGATATTTTTTAATGAATTATTAATACACTGCATTTTTGAGTTGGTATAGATTCTTTTTTTAGCTATCCACGGTTTTTTATTAAATATAGGTAGATTTTCTAAGTGAAGTTTTACATTTACTGATTTGTGATCTGAAAGGCCAAAATCTTTTACATAGGTTTGTTTTACAAAGGGTTTATAATTAGTAAAAATCAAATCTATACATGTTGCGGTTTTCTCAGTTTCACGGGTTGGTTCTTTAATAATTTGTTTAAAGTTTGATGATCTCATAAAATCAATAAAGTTTTGCTGTCTTCTATTTTTAGTATTTAATATATCTATGTTAAAATCACCACCAATGATTACATATTTGTTTTTGTCGTTTCTATTTAATTTATTTAGTACTTTAGTAGTTTGTTCATAAAATATATCTATATGGCGTTCTGCTCTATATAAACCTATAATAATTGTATTTAATTGTGGTAATTCTATAGCGCTTAATTCTATGATAAACTCTTTTGAAAACTTAACAATATCTTCTCTTACAATGTATTCTAAATTTTTCTTCAACTATTATACATACCCCACCTAATCTATGTTGTTCTCTACATAATAAGGATGCTATTTTATATCCAGGTAGTGCTATGTTAGTACAAAAATCTTTATTGCGACTCAGTTCAGAAAGTGAAATTACATCAATATTAGAACTTGACAAAAATTGCTCAACTAGAGGTAACTTATTCCCTATACTTTGTATATTTTGGAAGGTAATTGTAAAGTTCTTATCGAAATGTGTTGCTTTGTGGTCTTCGTGTTTCTTCTCCAGGTGTTGGTGGTAGTTGTTCATTTTTGTTTGTTGCTTTTGAAATTTCGTTCATTAAAGGAGTATGTGTTGCCGGATCTTCATATAGCTGCCCGTTTACAAACAACTTGTTGTTTTTTATCACAGCATGGTAACCGTTACGTCGGGCCTCTTGCAATTTCTGTTTAAGTACATTTCTTTCTCGTAGCTTTTCTCCAGACAGAAATGTGCTAATACCTAAACCCGAATTTTTAAAGTATGCAGAATTCTCAATTATATATCTTGCAAATCTTTTACTAATAAATTCAATTTGTAAGGGTCTGCGATTTCCTCTTTTTCCTATGCGTTTTATTTCTTCTATGTATGGATTGGTGTCTATATCCATAATATCTGCAAAAACTTTGTTGACTTTCTCGTACAGGTCATACGCATTTTCATTTTGATACTCTGGCAATCCATATAGGACTATTTTCTTTTTTGTGTTCTCAAGGTTTTCCAAACAAAATTCAATACTTTTTATTTTTGAATCAATTGTGTTTATTTTTTCATTTATTTCTTTTTGTTCTTTTATTATATTAAGTGAAGTTTCAGCCGAATCTTTTTGTAGTTTTTTAATCGCGTTCAATAATTCCATTTGTATGGCTTCTTTCATGTCAATGAGAATGGTGTCTTTCATTTTAGCCAGCTTTGTGTCCAAGAGTTGACTGAATTTATCCAAAGAGATGACATCTTCATTAATGTTTTGGTTTGGTGTGGTTAAGCTATTATTCAGGATTTCAGTATTACCGGTAATATCGTCTATATCTTGTTCTATAAAACTTTCATTTTGGGAAGTTACAAGCTTCTTTCTTTGTGTGATGTTAGAGACAGTAATGTCATCATGTTCGATATTTGGAGGCTGGGGTCTTATTGGTGTATTTGAATTATTTTGTTTAGGCATTTTGCAAATGCAGGCTTGACATTTCCATTTATTTCTACGCTCTATAGTCATAATATTGTAGAATCGCTTTTCTGTCACATTTGCGCAATCAAGATCGTAGTACTCCTTGCAAAGTGAACAAATTAAAAATTGTCTACTTGGTATTATTTGTTTACATCCAGCACACAATGCCATCTTACTAGAGATAAGTGAAGTACTCCCGAATTATCAATAGTATTTCTTGATACTCTGTGCCTTGCGCATATAAAGTAGTTTGGGTTCAATTTTATAGATGGCGCTAGTAGTGGTAACAAAATGATGATGACAATTGAATATTGAATAATAAAGTGAAATTAGGTTATAATGTTTAATCTTCCGGATATTTAATCACTTTTTCCAGTTGTAGGACAGTTTTCAGCGTATTTCTTAACTTTGAAACAAAGAGAATTTGCAAAACATGGACCTTTGGTGAATTGTTTGGTAAAATTTTTATCACATAGTCACAAAATATTTCACTGTGTTTTGATCACTTGTACTGAATATTTTACAAAGATAACATTTGTACTTGTGGTTTTCACTATATATTAGCTTTTAAAAACTTCACTTCTATCTATAACTCATATAATTAGTTTTGTTAAATTATTTTATCGGAGAGCAGACTACTGGTCGCTGTCACTCGAGAGACCTCATATATAAAATCAAATGCTATTGGCAAAAATAGCTCTAAATTCATTAAATCAAACTATGTTATCTAGGTTTCTATTAAAGCTCAAGGAGCAATACAATATTGTATTTTCTATTTCTAGGGTAGAAACTAAGTTAAGGTTTTTGAACGCACCCTGCCGCCTGTGAGCCGGTAGTGTGCGTTCCGTTTCACCTTTGTTTTGTCAGTTGATCGTGATGTTTGTTAAATTATGAGTAGGTATTAACAGTTATAGGAAGCGTTACTATTACATAAAATACATTTAACATTTTGATAAGAATTATTAACACAATAATTCATAATTCACTCAAATCACCATTAAAAATAAATAAGAAAAACAAAGAAAGGAAAAAATACTGAAAACCAGGCTGTATGGGCTAGATCACTTCGCCTTGTCCATAACGGAAGGAGAAACAAAACTAAAAAAAAATTGTCGTTGTTGTGTTCGTTCAGTGCGTTTGTTTGTTGTTACGATTTTGGGTTTTTGCTTTTTGACCTACGCTATTCTCTGATATTATCTTCTTTCATTAACGAGTTTTGGCTTTTGATTTCTGGAAACCGATATCTTCTTACACCAACTACACTCTTGGCTTGACTCACGGTTACTGGACACTGTTGGCTTGCGATTTGGATTTCAAGATGCAGAGTTCATAACAAGTGGGCGCATTCTGTGCAGTCACTGCAGAGTTTGTGTACCTAAATACAATTCGTTATTCGACCTTACGTATTAAGTATCTACTTACATAATTATTTTGTTCTTATACCCAACCAGAAGCACGGTAAAGCTTACTTATTTATTGTGGCAGAAGTGCCTCAATTGGGTTATTGTTCCCCAATACTATGGATTTGTAGACTTTTATTTCTTAAATCCCCATTATCTGTTTCTTGCGATCATGATGGGTATAAGTGGAAAAATGAAGTACCAAAATCCCCACTGCTTTAAAAATTAAACTCAAACTGTGGCGATTGTCATTGATTGTCACATTTGAATATACCTTTACAAGTAACTATATTGTGTGAAAATACTGCTACATTATTATCAGTCTATTTAAATTGGTTCAAATATAATACAATTAAGCTAGTATTCTGTTGTTTTTGACAACAATGTGCTTATTTATTTATTTATTTATTTAATTATTTTTTTTACTTAATGTATATGTGTTAATAGTTTCTTTTTGTATTTTGTTTAAGATAACTGAAGAGGATTATTGTGAAAGATGCTATGACATTGCTATGAGGGAAAGGAACCAAATAATGGTCACTTTTAGTGGTAATGGACAGAGTGCAAGCTTATCTTGTCAAGTAAGACATACACAAGTCTGCCTACAGTGTGGTGTGGGTGTGGTTGCTCATTAATAAGACAACAGAGTCATCTTAATTGTACTGATAATCCATCACTCATGGAAAGAATCATAATAACTATTATAGAAACAAGAATATATTTGCAATTGTTTAGTGGGGGGTTGAACAATTGATGATTTGGTGATGATGATTGGCTGTTCAGCCAACGTAATGACGTTAGTCAGGTACCTTGGATGAGCTAAATATCAGTCTAATATATCAGCACCAATGGCGTTTTTGAATAAGGTAGCTGTAGATTAGGTAAGGTACTTTTTTTATAGCAGAAGGAGGTAAACGAGTAAGCGGGTCACCTGATAGAAAGTAATCACCGCCGCCCATGGACACCCGCAAAACCAGAGGAATCGCAGGCGCATTGCCGGCCTTTAAGGAAGGAATAGGCTCGTTTCTTGAAGATACCTAAGTCGTAACGGTCCGGAAATACCGCCGCCGAGAGCTGGTTCCACAACACTGTAGTTCGAGGCAAGAAATTTCTTGAAAAACGCACAGTAGTAGACCGCCATCCATCAAGGTGATGTGGATGGAATGACAGTCGATTGCGTGTAGTGCGGTGAAGGAAATCAGCGGCAGGGATCAAGCCGAATAATTCCTCAGAACACTCCTCATGATATATACGGTACAATATACATTTCCAGAGAAATATTAGCTCGCCCGGTGTAGAGCGTATCCCCAGTACTGTCATCTGCATAGCTATGAATGCTGTTGTTATGCAGCATGTCATTGATATGCAGAAGAAATAGAGTAGGGGACAACACACACCCCTGCGGGACTCCAGCATTCACGGGCTTCATGTCGGAGCACGAAGCGACTCTGATGCTACGCCCAGTAAGAAAGCTGGCAACCCATGAACACAATTTCTTAGGAAGCCCGTATGATGGAAGTTTAGAGAGAAGAGCCCTGTGCCATACCCTGTCAAAAGCTTTCACTACGTCCAAGCTAACTGCCAGTGCCTCCCCTTTACTCTCGACTGCCTCCGCCCATCGGTGAGTATGATACACTAAAAGATCACCAGCCGAACGACCGCGAAGAAAACCATACTGGCGATCACTTAGTAGCTGGTTCTCTTCTAGGTACCTTAAGAGCTGGCGGTTTGTAATGGACTTCATTACTTTGGAGAGTAAAGAGGTAATAGCTATTGGCCTGTAGTTGGACGGATATGAGCGATCGCCTTTTTTTGGAATCGGGTGGACAAGGGCTGTCTTCCAAGAGCTCCCAACGACGCCAGTAGTGTAAGAGAGCCGGAAAAGGCGCGTTAGAACTGGTGCCAATTCAGGAGCACACGTCCGAAGCACAATGGGTGGAACTGCATCAGGCCCACTCGCCTTATGGATATCAAGGGAAAAAAGAGCCTTACGAATTGACCTTTGCAGGAACTGAACGTTTGGCATTGTACAAGCGCAATGCGGTATGGTTGGTGGAGAGTTTTCCCCATCGTCCAAGGTCGAGTTTATTTATTTATTTATTTATTTAATCTTCTTTGCAAAACAAAACTGCAAAAGGCGGACTTAACGCCACATGGCCGTCTCTACCAGTCAACCGGTAAGGATGTGGGAGACTAGAAGTAAGGCGATGGAACAAAACAGTTAAAGTAAAATCAGATAAGTAATTTCTTAATACAAAACATAAATACAACATATATTATAAACTACTTATATAAATATGATACATAAATATTAAGCATAAATAAATACATACTTATACATAAATAAAAACATATTTATACATATATAAATACAACAAATCAGATACTTTGTGTGACAATTTAGATCGCGTTAAAATAATGCTCACGGACTAGTCTTTTGAACTCCATTTTACTCTTGGCACGACGAATGTGCAATGGTAGAGCGTTCCAGAGACGGATAGCAGATAGGGTAAAAGAACTGGAGACGAAGCCAGAACGATGAGCGGGGGTTTGAAGAGTGAGGTTGCTACTGGAGCGAAGGTCACGGTTATGAGAGGCTCCCAGAAATTGAAACCGAGATTTCAGGTATTCTGGGGTACGTAGATCGTATAAAATATTGAAAAGCATACACACAACTCTAAGGTTCCTACGCTCACGGATAGGCAGCCATTTAAGTTGAGTCCTGTAGTGGGAAATATGGTCAAACTTACGCAAGCCGAAAACAAATCGAATACAGCTGTTTCGCTACATCGAATACAGAGTTTGATGCGGAAAGAGAGCCCAAGAGATCGGCTTTCTCCTTTGCAGTATAGGCCAGGCAGTCATCGGTCTTGTGCAATGGTGGTAGGGACTGACAAAAATCCTTAGGATAGCTTTGGCGAGAGACCAGAACGCACGCGTCCCCGAATGAAGACGCACTAGCCTCTCGCCGATTCTACCTATGAATGATGACTTCGCCTTGGCAATGTCCTTCCTAAAGGATCTGGCGGCAAAGTTGTACTTCTTTTTGAGCGCACTGGTGTTTGGATCCTTTGATGACACCGCATTAGCCCAGGCTTGGTAATGTTGTCGCTTTTGGCGAGACGCCATTTTGCAGCAACGACCAAACCTTGGTTGGGACTTGCCGTCAATGGGAACCACAGAGTTTGGAATGAAAAGCTCAATTCCCTGCAGTATCACATCAACGACAGAGTCAGCGGCGACATCAGGATCATCCAGCGAGAAGCAAACTCGCCACCACGGGTAGGACGCAAAGAAACTTCGCATCCCATCGCATTCCGCTGACCTATAATGCCAGACTCGACGGCTAGCCGCTGGTTGCGGTTTTGAAGTTTCTGTGAGAGGCACAGTGCTGCGAATCAGACAGTGGTCTGATGAGCCTAGTGGTGCATCAACAGAAACTTGATAGCCGTCTGGGTGCGAGGTCAGCAGAAGGTCCAATAAAGAAGGTGCATGGCCCTCCACCATCTGGAACCCGTGTTGGCTCAGTTACCAATTGGGACAGACTGTAGGCTAAAACGAAGTCATGAACGGCTCTACCCGCGTGGTCAGTTGTGCGTGAACCAAGCCATTCGACGTGGTGGGCATTGAAGTCTCTCAATACCACAATCTTGGCCGAGGGGATCCGTTGGAGAAGGGTGTCCGTCGCCGCTTGGATGGTCTCGATAAGTTGGTCAGCTCCAATGTTACCGCTGTGGGACCTATGCAGGCACGCGTAGACGCGAGGATGACGACCGCAGTCGACGTGTAGATGGAAAGGTCTCTATCTTCAAGATTGTCAAGGCGATGGACGCACATATCCTCCCTGACATAGGCACAAACACCGGCTCGTGGCACAAATGCATGTTCCAGGTTGTATCCCGGGTAGCGCAAGTAGGAGATGTCAGGAGGGGGGATATCTGCGTCTCGGTGAGGAAGAGCAAGGCCGGTTTCGCCGTCTTGAGGTGGTAATGGACGGCGCTCAAGTTAGAGTGGATTCCCTTGATGTTGCAGAAGTCCACACGAAGCGTAGAAGGGGGTGCCAGTTGTCTTGCCTTTCTCCTGCCTGCAGCATGCCTTGGCACGAGCGGACTTTTACCCTCGCCAGAATACGTAGGGCAGCCTGAGCGAGAACGCTCAGGGGGGGATTCTCTGACACTTGATGTGTCGGTACCCCCTTGGGGTAAATCTAAATTAAAGTTCGCTACCATATCAATTGTGAGGGGGGGGGGGGGGGGGGGTCTCCAGAACCCTCACTCGCCGGACGAAACACAACAGCACAGAGTGCCATTGTTTCGAGCCGAAAATTTGTGAGGGGGTGGTATTACGCCGGGCGAGCCGACCCAATGCGTGCTGCAACGCAGCGTAGCTCTACCACTCAGTTGGTGTCACTCATTTAGCACCACCCAGGGGTCACGTGTAGGGTCTCAAGGGTAAACCTACGGACGCGAGTAACTTAACCCCCACAGCACATACGAAGGCCTGGTCTCTACGAAGGCCCACTTGAAAAATGCGCACTTGCCACTGCCTAAAACATTAGAAATTTCGCGCCTACATTCACCTTGGCCCTATATTAAATGTGCAATAGCGCCAAATCACTTTCGCGCTGCCATTTTGTTACAATTCGTTCATTTCTTCCTGGACGCCGTCGATGTCGCGTGTTTACAACATCGTTGTGATTGTTTTTGGCAATTTTTCCACAAATAGCGCCAGTTTTCGAGTGATTCTATCTAGTATTCTTGTCTTAGAATAATAACGCTATAGAAACCAAGTTCGCGCGCCTATTTTGAAGCACATTAATTGGAGACATAAATGGCTCCAAACGCCGGACAGCTCCGTAGTGTTCAATGTCACAGCGCGCCGAACGTGTCTCGCGAAAACAAAAAAAATATGACGGTTTGTGCAGTTAAATTGTGTCACAACACATCTGAAAAACAAAAGAAGTGTAATTACATCACTTTTCACTGGTAAGCTTTTGGTATTTCATAGTATCTTGTAATTAATTAGGTCAAAATATAAACGTACTGCAGTGTGATTGTCTAAGTTAAAGCCTCGGTAGCAGCGGCTGCCGCAGTGCTGTCTCTTTCATATTCATAGAATTGGAAAGAGACAGAAGATCACAGCCATGCGCGCACGTCACGCGTGTGTAAATCGGTTTAGTGCTTCATTTTTGACAGAGCGCTTGTATGAAGACTATCTTTCTATAGCGTTATTATTCTAAGATTCTAGTCCTATTAGTACGTTTTAGGTCTCTGATTTTATTAGGAGGACGCAGGACGAAATGTAATAAATATTTGACTTCCCTTTTGGCAGGCTTAGGACTGTCATTTTCATAAATCAAACATTTTCATGAATTTAAATTATGTAAAACTAAATGACTCATTAAAAAAGTGTATTTTAAAATCAACTAAGTATTTAAACTGATCTGTGATATGTTATAATACCTATACATTTTCTTTCGCTTTATATATTTTTTTGTTTTTGCTTTTTTTGTACTTAATTTTTAAAACCAAAATAGGTAGGTAAGATAAGATGGAGATAAAAATTTCTTCAAAAGCAGTAAGTAATACGTACGTAATATGAAAATGTTTATTAACAAACTTACATAAACTTACACGTTGCCGTTTTAAAAACATTTCCAATGTTAAAACAAATAAAAACATCAAAATCAGTTAGTAATTATTACCAATGAACCACGGACCTGTGCAATGAACATGTAGTTAAGTAACATTTATAACAGTTTACGCAATCCAAGTTTTATTACTCAACAAACTGTCAGACAGTATTCAAATCAAAACAAATCAAGAGCTGCGCGGCCGATGATCATCAATTTCGTCCCTGCATTGTGATTTTAGAAGCGTTCTAGTTCGTTCATCTTCCATCACGCTCACGCATACGCGTCTCTAATTAATCCTCTCTCGCTGAGACAATCGTTCGTACATAATCTTTCGTCCTTACTCGGCTCTCGCTCGCAAGGAGCCCGATGTCGCGTATAGAATAATGAACTAAAGTGAACTAAAAGACCGATTTGAACGATCAAAAGAGAATAGTTCGTTCTAGTTCACCTAAAGGAATTGCGTCTTATTAGTTCATGAACGAGAACGACACAAGCCTAATTCTATCATCATATTGTTAAATAATCATCGGAGAATGGAATACAATGGTAAATTTATTGATTATTTAGTTATTTGTGATTTTATGTAATTTTTCCGCCACTATGAAAAATCCGTAGTATGGCCCGGGCCTACAAAGGGGCCTATGGGCTTTACTAAATCTATTAAAATTGCAAATGCGCTTGGATTGTAAATACTTAGAAAGTACTTAAGTATAAGTAAAACGAAATTGGTTTGTTTAGGTTTATTTTCTTTTCATGCCAAATATTTTAAATTAGAAACAATATCGTTAACTAGGTGATTTGAACTCGCATTTCATATTTTGTACACTTATTAATGAGAATTTGAGTATTAACTAATATTAGTTTTTTTTTATTAGATCAAGGAAAGAAATCCACAACCAAAGAAAAAAAGAGACCTTTGGACTGAAGGGGATTTTATAATCAAAAAGTTGTTTCTAAAGCTAAAGAAAAAAATAAATTATTCTATAGCTCTAGTAAGGCCCACTTAAAATTTGAGTGGCAAATGAGTTCTGAATATTATGTTATCACCTACCATGTTATCTCTGCACCACCCAATGGTTGACTGGTAGAGAATGCCTCAGGCATTAAGTCCGCCATGTAATGTTATGTTGCAAAAGTTTAAATAAATAAATAAATAAATATTTAGATTCTTAAATTAATAGTATCTAGAGTTTCGATTTTGTCATCATAAATAATTGTTTTTTTATTGATTTAGAGCAGAATTTTACTTTTATGAATATTTTGGTTTTTTGTACATGGGTCTTGCCCAGTGTGCAATTTTTTATAATATCTCTAAAAATATAGGCTGAATAACTTATATTTGGAACTGCATAACGTGATTTGTGAATTTTTTTTTAGGAATATTAGGTAGATTTTGAGTAACAGTTAACGGGCCTTTGTAAGGGACTGTGCCTTTAACTAGGCCCACGACAGTGTTTTAAAAAACCTCATTTAATATAGTTTATTGTATGAAAATTGTAGTAATTTTTTGATTATTTTTAGAAGGATAACTAAACATTACACAATGTATTATTGAGATTTTAAATAAGGTGGGCCTTCCTATGTACCAGTACCTTAGTGATAATGAAGAAAAAATATTATGTACCGAACAGAGGTGTTTTATTTATTAGTACCTTAACATCTATAGGAGGAAATTGTGCATAACTACTCAAAAGCAAACCAAAGAGAAAATTAATAATACAGGCACAAACTCATTTGTAATTTATGGTTGCTTAACACATATCAATGAAGTCACAGTGCCGGCACAGACCTTTTCATACATTCCTTATGAATGCACCCCCACTTGTCAGTGATATTGCTCTCAATGTCAGTGTCGCCACAGGCAAAATCACGGACGTATTCTTTTTGACAATGTTCATAGTAGAGAATGTATGACAGAATATTTTTCACTGTGCCGGAACTATGACTTCACTGATATGTGTAATGCTTCCTCTTCTTTCTTCTTCCTTTATGCTTCAGTTTTCCTGCATATCAATTATGTCCTTTTTATTACGTAATTTAGTATGTAAACATGTGGATCCACATGTTTACATACTAAATTACGAACTTATATTATTAAAAACTTTCGCGTTCCATTATGCACACATATATAAACGGGATTTAACGCAAAACGGGCTGAGTGAGCCCGTGACCACAGCCGGTGCAATTCGGTCGAAACGTCTAGTATAAAAGGTATGCGTAGGATGCCTTTACTAAATAGTTTTGCGTTAAATCCCGTTTATATATGTGTGCTTATATAATGGTTTACATAAAAGTACACGGAAGTATTCCTTAACAGTCGTGACATGTTATTATTGGTTTATCAATGTAATGCGTTCTAAAGAACTATGACTTCACTGATATGTGTAATGCTTCCTCTTTTTTCTTCTTCCTTTATGCTTCAGTTTTCCTGCATATCAATTATGTACTTTTTATTATGTAATTTAGTATGTAAACATGTGGATCCACATGTTTACATCTTTGAATAAGTAAATAATGGTTTATAAACTTTCGCGTTCCATTATGCACACACATATAAACGGGATTTAACGCAAAACGGGCTGAGTGAGCCCGTGACCACAGCCGGTGCAATTCGGTCGAAACGTCGGGTATAAAAGGTATGCGTAGGATGCCTTTACTAAATAGTTTTGCGTTAAATCAGGTTTATATATGTGTGCTTATATAATGGTTTACATAAAAGTACACGGAAGTATTCCTTAACAGTCGTGACATGTTATTATTGGTTTATCAATGTAATGTGTTCTAGAGAATTAATTTAAATAAAAATTGGTAAGTACCTTTTATACTTAATTAGCATAGCATATTGTCAAAATACGATAAACAAAAGATTTGTAACCTCAAACCTTTAAGTGTTATTTTTAGACTTCCTAGACCTTTATTAATCTGACTTCAGATCCTTAAACAATGACAAATAACGGTCACTATGTCACATACTAGGTCACATTTTGCTATAAAGAGGATTTATACAAGTTAACTCATTGACAGGTTTTCAAATGTATGGACAGTAGCCATTGTTCTTTTTGTTTTTTGATTCTTGATTAATGAAAATGTACAATGAGTTTTATTAGATTGTTTTATTTAAAGTTTGATATTTAAAGGTTTTAGAATAGTTTTAATTTTCATTATAGTTTAGTTTAGTCAATTTATTTAGGTTTATTTATTGAGGTGTATTTTAAATTTATTTAAAAATTTATTTTTGGTCGATGGGTTTTCGGAAGAAAGCCGCAATCGACAAAACGCAATTTTACAGGAAAAAAGATTTAGTGAAAATATTGAATAATTGTTAAACTACGAGGCGTATCATAACGGTTTGTATATCAAACAATGCGTTATTTTTTTCTGGAGTGACATAAAGTGTACATAACTTTGTAGTACTTAGGAATTAAAAAAATAGTAAAAAAAACATAGTGCCACTTTAAACATTGAAAGTGGTTTTCGTAAGACTCCATTGAGGTTTTATTCCGGTAAAAAGTGCGAAATAAATCAGACAGCAATAGCATATTGCAGCGATGTGCGTTGATCTGAAGGATGTATGGCGCATACAGTAATAGCGTTTTACAATGATGTTACAGGAAATGGTGAATGTTATAGGAAAATGTACTGGCGAATACTGTGTGCATAGTATATATTATTGTTGTATTGGAAGGACTACAAAATTTATTAATATTAAAGCATCACGAAAATGTAATGAATAATGTACTTAGTGGAATTTATTTTTAAATAATCAAAATAGATAAAATAAGATAAAGTTACAATATGCTTTATTGTACACCACAGAAAACATACAAATGTCCTTTTGGACAAACACATAGTACATACAAATGGCGGCCTTAACAAAATTTCTAAACTAAATTTCTAAACAGCAATTTCTTATAAGTAGTATTATAGTAATAGTATTATATTATTATTATTTATTATAATAGTATTATATTGTTCTATGGACAGCTACCTATACACATCAACGCGGCCACCTGTACAAAGCGTAGCTACAGACCTAGAGCTAAGCTAACCCGACACTACACCGAAGATATCCCGGACATCAACCTGTACGAGATTGGTATGGCTCTCAAGCAGTACAAGAACAGCAAGGCATCGGGTGCTGACGGAATTACAGCTAAGCTTCTTAAAGCAGGCGGAAGACCGGTACTCGCAAATCTTCAGAAACTATTTAATTCCGTCGTACTCGGAGCTAGAACGCCAGAAGCGTGGCATGAAATTGTGGTTGTGTTGTTCTTTATGAAGGGCAACCAGACCCTACTGAGGAGCTACAGACCAGGTTTGATGACTTCCAGCCAATCGAACCAGCCGGATTCCGAAAAAGTTTTCAGCATCATAGACTCGTAGACCACATACATACGCTGCGGCGGGTTATACAGAATACCGAAGAGTATAACCGGCCCCTTTGCTTAGCGTTTGTGGACTATGAGAAAGCCTTTGTTTCGATCGAAACATGGGCCGTGCTACAGTCTCTCCAGCGGTGCCAAATTGACTACCGGTACATCGTAGTGTTGAAGTGTTTGTACGCAAACGCCATTATGACAGTTCGCCTGCAGGACCAAAGCTCGAAGCCAGTCCGGCTGCAGCGTGGAGTGCGAGAAGGAGACGTCATATCTCTGAAGCTCTTCACTGCTGCACTGGAGGACGTGTTTAAGCTTCTGGACTGGAGAGGACTCGGCATCAATATTAACGTACATCAGTCACCTTCGATTTGCCGACGCTATAGTAGTCATGGCTGAGACCTTGGAGGACCTCGGCACAATGCAGGGTGATCTCAAGTCTCTCAACAAGTGGACCTTAAAATGAACATGGAGATGACGAAAATCATGTCTAACTCATGTGTCATACCCACTCCTCTGAAGGTTGGAGAGTCTACTCTTGAGGTGGTTGACGAATATGTATACCTGGGACAAACGGTCCAGTTAGGTAGGTCCAACATTATGAAAGAGGTTAATCGTCGAATCCAACTCGGCTGGACAGAACAACACAACCACAATTTCATGCCACGCTTCTGGCGTTCTAGCTCCGAGTACGACGGAATTAAATAGTTTCTGAAGATCTGCGAGTACCGGTCTTCCGCCTGCTTTAAGAAGCTTAGCTGTAATTCCGTCAGCACCCGATGCCTTGCTGTTCTTGTGCTGCTTGAGAGCCATACCAATCTCGTACAGGTTGATGTCCGGGATATTTTCGGTGTAGTGTCGGGTTAGCTTAGCTCTAGGTCTGTCGCTACGCTTTGTATAGGTGGCCGCGTTGATGTGTATAGGTAGCTGTCCATAGAACAATATAATACTATTATAATAAATAATAATAATATAATACTATTATTATAATACTACTATAAGAAATTGCTGTTTAGCGATAAGGCCGCCAATTGTATGTACTATGTGTTTGTCCTTTTGTATGTTTACGGTGGTGTACAATAAAGCAAATTTTAACTTTATCTTATCTTATCTATTTTGATTATTTACAAATAAATTCCACTAAGTACATTATTCATTACATTTTCGTGATGCTCTAATATTAATAAATTTTGTAGTCCGTCCAATACAACAATAATATATACTATGCACACAGTATTCGCCAGTACATTTTCCTATAACATTCACCATTTCCTGTAACATCATTGTAAAACGCTATTACTGTATGCGCCATACATCCTTCAGATCAACGCACAACGCTGCAATATGCTATTGCTGTCAGATTTATTTTGCACTTTTTACCGGAATAAAACCTCAATGGAGTCTTACGAAAACCACTTTCAATGTTTAAAGTGGCACTATGTTTTTTTTACTATTTTTTTAATTCCTAAGTACTACTAAGTTATGTACACTTTATGTCACTCCAGAAAAAAATAACGCATTGTTTGATATACAAACCGTTATGATACGCCTCGTAGTTTAACAATTATTCAATATTTTCACTAAATCTTTTTTCTTGTAAAATTGCGTTTTGTCGATTGCGGCTTTCTTCCAATAACCCATCGACATAAAATAAATTGTTAAATAAATTTAAATACACCTTAATAAATAAACCTAAATAAATTGACTTAACTAAACTATAATGAAAATTAAAACTATTCTAAAACCTTTAAATATCAAACTTTAAATAAAACAATCTAATAAAACTCATTGTACATTTTCATTAATCAAGAATCAAAAAACAAAAAGAACAATGGCCACTGTCCATACATTTGAAAACCTGTCAATGAGTTAACTTGTATAAATCCTCTTCATAGCAAAATGTGACCTAGTATGTGACATAGTGACCGTTATTTGTCATTGTTTAAGGATCTGAAGTCAGATTATTAAAGGTCTAGGAAGTGTAAAAATAACACTTAAAGGTTTGAGGTTACAAATCTTTTGTTTATCGTATTTTGACAATATGCTATGCTAATTAAGTATAAAAGGTTACCAATTTTTATTTAAATTAATTCTCTAGAACACATTACATTGATAAACCAATAATAACATGTCACGACTGTTAAGGAATACTTCCGTGTACTTTTATGTAAACCATTATATAAGCACACATATATAAACGGGATTTAACGCAAAACTATTTAGTAAAGGCATCCTACGCATACCTTTTATATCCGACGTTTCGACCGAATTGCACCGGCTATGGTCACGGGCTCACTCAGCCCGTTTTGCGTTAGATCCCGTATATATATTTGTGCATAATGGAACGCGAAAGTTTAAAAACCATTATTTACTTATTCAAAGATGTAAACATGTTTACATACTAAATTACATAATAAAAAGTATATAATTGATATGCAGGAAAACTGAAGCATAAAGGAAGAAGAAAGAAGAGGAAGCATTACACATATCAGTGAAGTCATTGTTCCGGCACAGTGAAAATTATTCTGTCATACATTCTCTACTATGAACATTGTCAAAAAGAATACGTCCGTGATTTTGCCTGTGGCGACACTGACATTGAGAGCAATATCAATGACAAGTGGGGATGCATTCATACGGAATGTATGAAAAGGACTGTGCCGGCACTGTGACTTCACTGATATGTGTGAAGCAACCATAAATAACAAATGAGTTTGTGCCTGTATTATTAATTTTCTCTTTGGTTTATTTTTGAGTAGTTATGCACAATTTCTTCCTATAGATGTTAAGGTAATAATATATAAAACACCTCTGTTAGGTACATAATATTTTTTCTTCATTATCACTAAGGTACTGGCACATAGGAAGGCCCACCTTATTTAAAATCTCAATAATACATTGTGTAATGTTTAGTTATCCTTCTAAAAATAATCAAAAAATTACTACAATTTTCATACAATAAACTATATTAAATGAGGTTTTTTAAAACACTGTCGTGGGCCTAGTTAAAGGCACAGTCCCTTACAAAGGCCCGTTAACTGTTACTCAAAATCTACCTAATATTCCTAAAAAAAATTCACAAATCACGTTATGCAGTTTCAAATATAAGTTATTCAGCCTATATTTTTAGAGATATTATAAAAAATTGCACACTGGGCAAGACCCATGTACAAAAAACCAAAATATTCATAAAAGTAAAATTCTGCTCTAAATCAATAAAAAAACAATTATTTATGATGACAAAATCGAAACTCTAGATACTATTAATTTAAGAATCTAAATATTCAGTACTCATTTGCCACTCAAATTTTAAGTGGGCCTTACTAGAACTATATAATAATTTATTTTTTTCTTTAGCTTTAGAAACAACTTTTTGATTATAAAATCCCCTTCAGTCCAAAGGTCTCTTTTTTTCTTTGGTTGTGGATTTCTTTCCTTGATCTAATAAAAAAAAAACTAATATTAGTTAATACTAAAATTCTCATTAATAAGTGTACAAAATATGAAATGCGAGTTCAAATCACCTAGTTAACGATATTGTTTCTAATTTAAAATATTTGGCATGAAAAGAAAATAAACCTTAACAAACCGATTTCGTTTTACTTATACTTAAGTACTTTCTAAGTATTTACAATCCAAGCGCATTTGCATCAAATCTACATCATGCCAAGGTAGAGCCCAATATTAGTAGCGCCCATATAGCACCTTGCTCTTCCATATGTCCTTGCGATCAAGAGTGCCTAGCACCACTAGTTTGTGACAATTTTCTGTTGCCAAGGAGAGCGGCGTAAAGTGTCTATAAACTGCCACGACACCCAAATGCATCCCGCACTCACTGTTAAGGAAATAATTCCTGAGACTGCACACCTCACGGTTATGTAGGTCCTTGGCATTTAAAAAGCCGCGACCCCCACAACTCCGCTGGATGTACAGCCTCATGACAGATGAGCATTCTGGAAGTCGTTATCATTTGACGGACTCTTCTATCCAAGGCGTCCAATTTGGTCTGAGTCCATCTTAGTATGGCAAAGGAAGTAGTGTGTTATTGAGAGTTCATCCTCACCTATGCTCGCGTGGTCAAACTACGTTCGCCCGCACTCGCAGGTGCGGAAGAACCCTCAATAACTCAGTTCGATCACAGATTTTCGCGCCCCTGAATGTTTGTTCTAAGCTAGAATAGAACCTACAACCATACGCAACACACAGATTTACTAATCATCAAACCAACGCTCTAGTCTACCATATTCATTCTGTAAGATATATATATATTTTTTATATATTTACGGGTAAGCACAGTGCCTTGATCTCACCTGATGTTAAGCGATGATAAGGCCATTTGATGGAAGCGCACTTCACCAGGGATTCTCAACCAGTGAGGCACTGGCTATCTTATCTCTAGCTGCCGGAACACAACAATGCTACAAACATTGATGTTATGGCGACATATTTAGATAAGATGGTGAATTCCTTCCACAATCCAGTTGACTGCATTAACCACTTTGCTACTGAGGCAGAGTTTTTACCGTGTTTGGTACAGATGAAGTTGCTTTAATTTTTTTAAAATTTTAGCTTCGTCTTTTTTTATTGCAATTTTTTATCTAAGAACATTCTAGCGTTAAACGCTAAAATATCAAAAATTTACAAACTTGTTATAAAGTTTATTATTGTAAATTCGTAATATTTACACATTAGGTAAACGCACGCTGCGCTGCGCTGTCATCAAATCTAGCGCCACGGGCGTCGGTCAACAGCCAGCGGATGCGACGACCTATTTACTTAAACCTAAAAACCACCAATTTGTTTCAAAACTGAATTTATTGTGAATGAAATGAATAAAGCATAGATTAGCTAGCTTCTTGTCTGCGACTTTGTCTGCGTATAGATTTTAGACTTTAAATTACGTTTGATAGGTATGATGGAGGATATACCAAAGAAGTTCTGTTTTTTTTTTTTTTTCATAAATATGATATCCGTATTGTATGGTCTGGGATGGATGTTTCAAACGCTAAGGAACATTTTTAAGACTGATGAAGGATCATAAACCTAAGTGAGAATTCTAATTAAACATTAAATATAGACTTACAGAATCGAATTTGAGTTCATACGTTTATCATAATAAATCGTAAATTAGATAACATTATGCTATAATTAATCTCGATGGAGCATTGGTTAACGGTCTGCGATTGTGGAAGTTAAGCAACTATCGGATGGGGGGGCTATCCGATAAGTTACTAAAAAATTTTGTATCTCAAACTTCTCCTCCTCCTTGTATCTCGCGTTAAACTGTAATCTGCATATAGAATCGTCAACGGATGTTGACCGCCACACCGGGGTCCTGTGGCGGGTTATGGTCGTTCTCCCTATGGGATTCTTTCCATAGGGAAGGTCTGTGCTCTAGCAATGAGGAATATTAACAGACTGATGATGATGAGGATAATTTAGTCAGTAAACATGTGCAGCCGCTGAAAACCACCTGCTATAAATATTTTAAACTGAACAAGAAGGAATAAAATCACCTTGAATGCAGTGGGTTCAGAGTTCGATTCCCGATAAAGTTAATTTAGAGAACGATCTTAGCTACATTAGCATGTTTCTAGGGAGGCTGCAATGTATATTCGAAAGTAGGTCCATTGTCTAGAACCTCGCAACTAACATAACCAACTTTCACTTATGTTAGTTATCAGATGGTCGTCAAAAATATACTATCTTAAGCTATACGATACGATAGATACCTATAATTCTGTAGACTAAAATTTATACTTATCTAGACCCAAACTAAATGGATTAGTGAAGCTTAGTACCTATAAGTACTAGTTACGTATAAACATACTAAAAATACATAATATAAACATCTACGAAAAATGATAGTGCGCATCACACAGACACATTCACTTCAGGGATTCGAACCCAAGACCGTTGGATTTGCAGTGAGGATCACTTACCGCTATACCAAGAGGCATCAATCTATTTATGTATGAAATTCAGAATAAACGGTATTATTTACTCCAACGAATACACACAGAAACATAAAATTATCATAGGTTTATTTTTATTCTTACTTTTTATTAAAAAATAACAATATTTTAGTAATGACTAGAAATATTTCCATCGTCGAATTGAGGTCGGTGATTCTCGATATGTTAGCCGCAGTCAAGCTATCAACAAAATGCAAATACACCAATAGTAGCGCACTAGATAGGGGTGGCACACCCATCGCATCGCTAGAACGAACTTTGTAATTTTGTACGTTTCTTGATAAAGGTTTGTGAGTGTTACATTTTATTTTCAAAGTTAAACGATTAAATTATTTTAATAGATATAATAATAAATAAATAATTAATATATTGCTTACACACAAAGACAAAAACCTTTGCACAAATTCTTAACACTAATATGAACAACACGGTCTTTTTTCGCTAAAAAGCGGTTGTTTTTAATAATACCTATATATAATAGCTTTGCGACCGACGACGTACTGAAATGGAAATGCTTCATTTTAAGTAATAGATAATAATGTTAATGTTTACTATGTCTCCAAATTATTTTAGAGTTATAGTTTATTTGTACAGACGCCTGCACATCAACCTATCCAAAACTATCATTCTTCAATACATTTTAAACCATAATATAAAGGCATAAAGTTCAAAGTCTATTGGGGAAATTTGACAGTTTGTGGTAGGTTGATGTGCAGGCGTGTGTACACAAATAAGCTATTGTTTTGACTTTCATTATTAACATTATTTAAGTAGGTATATTAGGGTATTGGTTTATTTTCGCATGCTATAAATTAATATTAATTCATGTATGTAGGGGATTACAAAAAGTATCCTTTTTTGAGCATTATTTTGTTCGAATGCTATTTAGCATATACAAATTTGTGTATATTCATTAATCACATTTCGTATGTGCAACGTTCGTGACAGCCCTAAATAAATTTGTCGACTATTCAATATCAACAAAAGACAAATACGCCAATCGTAGTGCACCAGATAGAGCTGACACATCCTTCGCTAGAACGAACCTTGTAATTTTGTACTTTTATTTACCACTAGCTTTTGCCCGCGACTTCGTCCGCGTGGAATAGTGACTTCCGGCAGATTTTTGATTCTTCCCACATAGTTCCCGTTCTTGCGGGATTTTCGGAATGGTCGAGTTCCTGCAGAATTTTCAGGATAAAACCTATGTTTTTTTTTTTTTAAATTAGGTACCATAAAAACGGTTTTTGTGAGTTAATCTTAAAAGATAGACATATACTATCGCGGACTGTTTTTTAGACCATTAAAAGGGCTATTATTCTTTAATACATATTTTTTGTGTATCTTGAACCGTTTTCACGGCGCACGCAACGGAAGGCTTCAAAGATGAAATAATTTCTCCCGTTTTTTACACATTTACCATTATATCTTTGCTCCTATTGGTCGTAGCGTGATGTTATATAGCTTATAGCCTTCCTCGATAACTGGACTATCCAACACAAAAAGAATTATTCAATTCGAACCAGTAGTTTCGGAGATTAGCACGTTCAAACAAACAAACAAACAAACTCTTCAGCTTTATAATATTAGTATAGATAATATGAACAAACTCGGTCTTTCGCTAAAAAGCGCTCGGTTTATAATCTAATAGTTTTGCGACGTACTGAAATGGAAATGATGAGTTTTAAGTAATAGAAATTCGAATGCATATGTGTAAACATTCTTTAATCATATTTCGTAAGCGTAACGTTCGTGACAGCCCTAACTAAAATTGTCGAATATTCAATATTTTTCCTTTAAATTCGGCAAGTGTTCGGTTAGAGCTTCATTCTGTATTTCGAAGTACTCAAGCCTGAGCAACTAGTCCAGTGTCGTCATATCTGATCGAAGAGTCTCTCTATCAGCAGCTGCAGTGAAATATTGTAAGTGTTCAAGATGTAAGTACTTTTTATGGTGACTTATTTCATCACAGGTATTGTTAATTCGAGTCGAGGAGCTCGATGGCGCAGTGGTTAACGCGCCCGGTCTGCGAGTGGCTGTAGTTAAGCAACTTTCGCAAAGGCCGGTCATCGGATGGGTGACCAAAAATTTATAATCCCGAGCTTCTCCGTGCTTTGGAAGGCACTTAGAAACTCCTCACCACCTTTGTCTACTCTCACTGTAGCTAAAGACACCTTTAGCCATCAGAAACTGTCTATGTGCTATGTTTGCACTAGTGTGTGTATGATACTAAGTATGTGACTGTAAGGTTTATAGGTCTTATAACGATATAAAGTTAATTTTTAACTCGCTAATTAGATTTTGAACCTAGCCTTATAACGTTGCCTTTACAGACATGATTATAAATTGCATAAGTACGTAATGTTTGATATTTATTTTTAGTTTTTTTTTTTTTTTTTACAGGTCTGACTCTGAGTATGATATATTCGAACCCGAGGTGAAACCCGAGGTGAAACCCAAGCTCAAGCGAAAACCTGTCTCTACGTCCCGGGAAACTAACAGGTAAAAACCTACATTTATTTTTATGGTTGGATATGCGTTCCGTGGTATACCTAATCATTCTGTCATGTTTTGTTTTAAATGTTTATCCGTTTTACCTACTCGAACTCTTCATTTAAAGCTCGATAATATTGTTTATCATAAACTTACATTTTACTTACACAAAATTTATCTATTGCAGAACTATCAGTTCAGCTAAGAAACCGAAGAGCTGTAAAAAGGAATTGCTGGATGTACTCGGTTTGCTGTCTGAAGACGAAGAGACTATCGCTGTTGATAACGCTCAGCGAGCTCCCGTTCGAGGCAAACAGCTCGAAAGTAGCATCAGCAGCCGCGTAGCCAACGGATCCTTGGTGCACCGTGCGCTGCACGACGGACAGTACTACATCGAGACACGTGTCTACACAACCGAGGAAGCGTTGACGGCGCCTCCGGAGCTACGCTATACCAAAGCACTTGTCACACTCAAGGTGCAGCTGGATCGTGACCAGTCTGAGTGGACGTATCTGCAGAGGTTCATGCAGAAAGTCAAGTCCTCGTTGTTTGCCGACAGCAAACCGACATTTTATAGCAATAAGAAATAAATATTTATTAAGTTTGTTATTTTTAAATAAATTAAATTTAATATAATCTTTTAAAATAATAAACATCTATAATATTGAAATAACTAAGAATTTGTGATCCCAATTGTCCAGGTAAAAAAGGTATCAGATAACTATAAGGTTTAGGTAACTAAGTGTTGGTTATAAAACTTGGTACTCACACAAGGTAATATTTGGTTGGTTGAGTGCATTTGCTTTACGCTCTCCTTATTATAATCTACGCGCTTGACGAACTCTAGAGCGAGTCAAGCTATAAGCGTACGCTTCCTAAATAAATAAGTTAAGTTACTAGAGTACCAGGTTCTTATATCCGTTATAATATTTTAGTTTAAGTATTTTACAAGTACCTACTGTTTATTACAGTTACAGCAAAGTAAGTAAGTGTTAGTAAAATGCCTTTTTGTTCTGATTGTTCTGTGCAAGTAGGAAACCGACAATGGGTAGGACATCTGAAAAGCACTACGCATAAGAAAAGTGTTTCAACGCAGAAGGCTAACGTTGATGGCGTTATTAAGTACGCAACAGCTTTTCGAGGTCGAATCGCTTCTTATAGAATTGTTGTTACAGAGGAATTCGAACACTCTATGCCTGATTCATTTTTACATAATTTACGTTCTAAAATAAATAATCTTTTGCTGATCGCTTTGAAGAAGCATATAAGTGTAAAAGTGAATTTTGAATATTATGCTAATTTTCTATTATTTAAAAATGATAGTCATGAAATAAAGTCATTCACTACAAAGAATTTTATCGTTCATCGTAACTTTAATTACGATAAGGTGTTTTCAACACTTGTAAGTTATATTAAACAACGGGTTGAGGAATTTGAAGATCGCGAAAGTGGTTGGTCTTTTCTAAGTAACGTTTCTTTAGAGGTTAACATTAATAAATTCGATCCTTTAAGAGGTTCTGGATCAACGTACGCTGATTTGCCCTTAGTAATAAAATCGAAAAAAGCGTGTATTAACGTTCGAAATAAGGATAAGCATTGTTTTCTGTGGAGCGTAGTTGCAGCACTTTATCCTGTCACAAAGAACAGTGATAGGGTTACGTCTTATCCACATTTTAAGAATGTACTTAATATTACCGGTATGTCTTTTCCAGTCACTTTTGACGATATAGCCAGATTTGAAAGTAATAATCCTTATTTAAGTATAAATGTTTATTCGTTAAAAAACAACCGTACCATAGTTGGTCCTATTTACAGATCGGAATTCAAAGCGAGTGACAGAACTAAAATAAATCTACTTTTACTTGATAGTAATGCTCAGAGTCATTTCGTTTTGATAAAAAACCTGTCCCGTCTAGTGCGTAACCAAATCACTAAACATAATGGTCAATTATATTTTTGCGATGATTGTTTACTATTTTTTACCACTGAAAATAATCTTATAAAACACACATGCGGCGGTGTTTGTACAGTATTACCTGATAAGGGAACGTACCTGGAATTTAAACATTTTGAACGAAAGCAAGACGTTCCCTTTGTTGTATACGCTGACTTTGAGGCTCTTCTACAACCCATTCTAGGTTGTGAGCCTAATCCATCTTCTAGTTACACTTTACCTCGTCAGCAGCACATTCCAGCAGCTTTTGCTTACTATATAGTTTGTTCCTTTGATAGAGGCTTAAATCGATTCGTACAGTATCGAGGTCTCGACTGTGTAGAAAAATTCCTTGAAATGCTTTATACTGATATTAAAAAGATATATGAAATCTTAAATAACGAAGTTAAGATGGACTTTAATGATCGGGAAGCGAGGGATTTTGCATGTGCTGAGGTCTGTCATATTTGTAACCAGCTTCTGATTCTCGACAAGGTAAGGGATCACTGTCATCTAACCGGTCGTTATCGAGGTGCTGCACATCAATACTGTAACTTACGATACAGCGTTCCTAAGTTAGTACCTGTATTTTTCCATAACTTAGCAGGCTATGACTGCCATTTGTTTATAAAAGAGGTAGCTGAGAGTTCGGGGGCTGTTAAAGTCATCCCGAGAAATAAAGAAAATTATATTTCTTTTACCAAGTTTTTACCGTTGAACGATGAAAAATTTGCTCAGATACGGTTTGTTGATTCATTTCAGTTCCTACGGACTAGCTTAGAAAAGTTAACCAAAGGTTTACATAAAACAGACTTTGTTAACTTGAAAAATAGCTATCCTAAAGAAAAGCATTTTGAATTATTGACTCGTAAAGGAGTCTATCCGTACGATCATATGAAGCATTGGAATTCGTTTTCTGAAAGACAACTTCCCTCAAAAAAAAGTTTTTATAATTCTTTGACTGATGAAGATATAAGTGATACAGATTACGCTCACGCTCAGGAAGTCTGGTCTACATTTAAAATAAAAGACCTAGGAGGTTACACAGACTTATATCTTAAAACAGATGTATTACTGTTAGCTGACGTATTTGAAAATTTTCGACAAGTCTGCAAGTCTAACTATCAGTTAGATCCTGCCTTTTATTTAACTGCTCCAAGTTTATCCTTCGATGCGATGTTGCTTAAAACAGGTGTTCAATTGGAATTGTTAAACGACTTAGAAATTATACGATTCATACAAAAAGGGATACGTGGAGGGATTTGTTTGTGTTCAACGAGATACGCTAAGGCTAACAATAAATACATGTCGTGTCACGATCATACTGAGTCTGATTCGTTTCTTGTTTACATCGATTGCAACAATTTATATGGTTACAGTATGTGTCAACCTCTACCTGTGTCGGATTTTAGACTTTTAGATCAGAATGAGATAGATCAACTTGTTGTTATGAACATAGCTGATGATGCTGACTATGGTTTTATCCTCGAAGTTGATTTGATCTATCCAGATGAACTACATTGTATTCACAATGATTATCCTTTTTGCGCTGAAAAATTTATACCCCCTGGTGGTAAAACTCCTAAACTGATTCCTAACTTGTATTCAAAATACGAGTATGTAATCCATTATGTTCATCTAAAAACCTGTATTAAAAACGGACTTATCCTAGATAAAATTCATCGCGTTCTGTCATTCAGACAAAGTTCATTTTTAGGAAAATATATTAATTTAAATACTGAACTACGGAAAAAGGCAGTGACTCCCTTCCAACAAGACCTTTTTAAACTGTTAAATAATTCCGTGTTTGGTAAAACATTAGAAGACAGCGAAAAAAGAGTAGATGTGAGATTGATCAGTAAGTGGAATGATGAAACCAACAAAACAAAAAAGTTCATAACCGCAGATAAATTAATTGCAAGGCCTAACTTTCACAGTGCCACCATTTTCTCAGAAAATTTTGTAGCCATCCAGATGAAGCCTGATAGAATATTTTTAGACAAACCTATTTACATCGGTTTTGCCGTGTTGGAGCTCTCGAAATGTCATATGTATCAATTTCATTACACAATAATAAAGCCCTACTACGGAGATAAGGTACAATTATGTTACACCGATACTGATAGTTTCGTATACAAAATTGAAACGGAAGACTTTTATCGCGATTTAAAAGACAACTTTATAAATTACTTTGATACTAGTAACTATAACGGTGATAATGTTTTTGGGTTGCCTATAAAAAACAAAAAAGTACCCGGTCTGTTTAAAGATGAACTAGGAGGCGAAATTATGACAGAATTCGTAGGTTTACGTTCTAAATTATACTGCATAAAAACAGATTCATCATTAATTAAGAAAGCAAAAGGTGTTAAAAAAAATGTTGTAAGAGATTTGTCATCGTCTGACTATAGATCGGCTTTGCTTTATGACACAGTAATACGAAAGAAGAATATATTGTTTAAGTGTATTAAGCATGAGATTTTTACACAGAGTGTTAATAAAATAGCCTTGTCAAATTCCGATGATAAACGTGTAGTTTTATCAGACAAAGTTTCAACGTTGGCATGGGGTCATAATAAAATAATAGTATAATACAAACCAATTTATTGTTTTAACTCTGTAAGCTAAGTAACACTGTTTACTTTTATCATACTTATACAATAAGTTAATATATCATGAACCTGGACATAGGGTTACAATAAAGTAATATGGTAATAGTTAATTTATATCAATATATTGTTTTAGTTGTGTAAGCTATGTAACACTTTGTGGGCTCATTATTACTTAAATAAATAAATATTTCATTATTAAGAACTGTTTTTTTTTTTTTTTTCATCGAATGTATGTACATAGAGTCTATAATTTAGCACTAATGCTGTTTATTACACGTGTTACATCTAGGCTGTCTCACCTACGCAGCAAACACGCAAAGCAAACTAAGCAGAATTGAATTTGATAGTCTAAGTCAATTATTATACCACTTCTGCTATTTATTACACGTGTTGCATCTAGGTCACCTCACCTATGTTGCAAACACGCAATGCAAACTAAGCAGAATTTGATTCAATAGCTAAGTCCATTATTTTCCCTCATTCACACCTTGTCTCTGACGAACGCGGTACTACTGACTTTGGGTTTTATTCAAGTGAGTATACAACATTTCAATAAATGTTACAGTTTATGTAAGACATATTACTAATTAACCTTTATTTTGTTATAGATGATGGATGACTCTCCCGACATTCTGTTTTCCCAATACGCTCAAGATCCCTTGGAAGGATTTACACAAGAGTTCCCCGATTTGTGCTCTAAACAAATTGTTGCATCCAGACCAGACAAGAAACCTAGGCATAAAAAACCATTTCAAAAAAAAACATTGAAGTCGTCTAAGTCATATGTGATTACGAAGGAACCAAAAGGAATAAGACTGATCAAAATTAAGGTGTTGGACATAGCGAATGATGTGGGATCTGCTACTAGCTCGGACGTCGAAGACTGTGAAGATAACATGCTGCTCAGTGCGCAATATTTAGTACAAAACCCGATGGATGAGATCATGGATCTCACGGATAGTCTTGTAAAGAAAATATCAAAAAAAATTTGTGACGATCACTTTTAGGAGTGTATTTATAATAAGTTATTGTAAGTTATTTTTTATAGTTGTAAGTTATGTGTAAATATAGTTTAATCTAAAACAGAAGTGTCTTTTATTTTTTGTCCTATTAAGGTTTTAGTTATGTAGGATATGTAACTTAAACAACATTTTATATAAAAATCAGTTTATTAAAATTCATAAGTAGACACATATTTAATATAATTAATTTTATACTTTAAAACATAATTTACCAGGAGAGGTGTTCAAAATTCAAAAATCATTAAATGAATAACCATTAAGTAAAAACCATTTTTTTATACATAATACATTTCTCAAAGCACACTTATTTTTATGAGTTAAACAATGAAGCATATTATTACTATACAGATCATTTAACGTATTCAAATTAGCTATACCCGTATAACTAATATCGACAATATTATTATGACCACTTATGTCTTTCATCCATTTAATCTTTTCTTCTCCTTTCACAATTATTTTGCGGTTTTCTAAAATAGGTTTGATAATTCTATGAAATTCTCTATAGTCAATAAATCCTTCACTCCACTGATAACCTCTGTTTCGTTCTATCCAGCGTACACATTTTTTTTCTTCTTCAGTTAGTGAAGTAAATGGATATGGAGGCTTAATTAAAAATATATAGGTAAACTCTAGAGTAGCTATTGCTAATTCTTTTACTAAGAATTCGTTTTTATGGTTTTTGAATCCTTGCAAATCCACGAGTATTGTACTGGTATTCATGATATTTTCTTTACAATATTGCTCAAAGGTTTGTATTCAAATATACAATCGTTCAGTATGAGACAGTATGCAGCGGTCTGATCAGGTATCTCTTGGTCTGCTTCGATTTCAACTCTCACATCAATCGATCCTTTTAATGATTCGTGTTGGCGAGAACAGTCAATTACGAATAAAGGAGCAATAGCCTTGAATTCTTTTAAAGACAGCAAGGGTTCTGATCGGCGTCCGTGATAAGACTGCTGAAATCTGGCGTACTGCTCATATAATAAAGAAAACTTATCATCTGAGAAACTGACATTTAGTCCTTCATAAGGGTAATACGATGAATTCAAAAATACTCTTACATCACGTATATTGCAATGGTCGAACTCTGCCATAGACATTTCCGCATTATGTTTTCGGTTGGTTTGTAAAGCTATAACAACGAATCTCGGTTTTTCTATTTGCGATGAAGTTTTAATAGACCAAGAATGTTTACGCGTTTTGGGTAGTAATGGGTATTCATATAAGTCCCAATTACGAAATGCTAGTGTGATAGCTCGATCTTTTTCTAAATGTTTTAACAAATGAATTTTCTCACGATCTGAAACCTTAACATGCGGAACGCGCCAAACAATTTTACTTATTATTATATTTTCTACAACTTGTTCCTTATTTAATTTCAAGGCATTGACATTTGTGTTGCTTCTCAAAAGTACTAACTCGTGTTTACAGTTTATAATAATTTTTTCATAATCTTCTGCAAAACCTAATAGTTTGTTTAATGGTATTGAAGCAGAAAATGCGCCTTCACTAACATTGGTGGTTCCTGAAGTAGACCAACCCCAAACTCTAGCACTTTTGGATTCATTTTCATTTAACGATAAATAGGATTTCATTGTTGTTGTTATGCCTGCATTTTTAATTTTATCTATTTCGATTCCATTTATTTCATAGCGAATGTCTTGAAATAGAAATAACGCTGGATTATTAACAAAATGCACACTTGACACTTTTTCTTTAGTAGTACTGTTATACACATCCGCTTTGCCCTCAATATACAAAGCGCTGAGTGAAGGCAACACATACAAATCTTGTTGATGAATGGGTATTCGTATTTCATCATTATTGTTGAAACTTGTTACATACGGTTTGTATGAATGATATTCAAAACTTTCAATGCTGTTATCATATGACGTTGGTTGAGATATATTTAAATAATTCATTTTAGCAAGCCTACTAGCTTTAGGAAATCTTTATTATTTTTAGTAAGTTTCTTTTTTAATAAAAGCGGTGTTCTTTTAGTAGATGATCTTTTATAACTGACTTGAGTACAAACTGTAGCAGTGTTTTTATTGAAATTTATCATTTTTTTCTAAAGTGCAAGTACAGTTGTATTTCTTCACCTCGTAAATTAATTTGCTTATTATGACCGTCTAGTAATCTAATATTAATCGCACTAATTGAATTTTGGTTGACTGGAAAATATATTAAGTTTTTAGGTGTTTCAATAACTCGATAGCCTGGTGGCACGTTAGGTACAAATTCATAAATTATATGGCTTGCTTTTCCATTCACGAATGATCCTCCAACTACGTCACATTCGATGCGTACGATGGTTGTAGATAAAATGCTAACTGGATACCGAGATTCACAACTTATATTAGCCTTTATTGTTTCCCTAGCAAAACCTAAAATTTTACCTATGGAATTACTTTTCTCAAAGTGAACATCTTCTGAACAGAATATTTTGGTTTTGAGTGTATTATTATTACAACTCAATTTTAATGCAGTATTCTTGACGTTGCTTTTTAAAAAATCACAAATATCTTGAAGTTCATATGATCCTTCTGGAATTTCAATGACCTCATTATTACCATAATAAAACTTATTATTTCTTTCATCTATATTAGGAATAGAATTAAATGTAGAAAAGTACAGAAGTCCACACTCGTATTCTCCACGTAATTCTAAAGTAGGTGAGTAGTTTGTTACGAGGGAGGCTCCCTGCCCAGTTATGGATACAGTGAAAGACATTATTATACTGTCAAGTTATTTTAATTTTAACCTTTATATAAATATTTTTTCCAATACTTTCTTAAAAATAATAAACAAAGATGACCGCAGTTCGTAGTACCAAAAGTTTGATACTGTTTGTAATTATAATTTATGTGCATATTTTTCAAATATTTTATTAATTCTAACGGAGGTTTTAAGTTACCAAAACTGTTAAAGTATTCACAGTATTCATTTTGCTTGACATAGGCTACCCAGTGAGTTCCCGGATTTCTGGAACTATCTAAATTTAGAATAGCACACTCAATTTTTCTTGGTTTTGATGGTAACGTATCTCGCATAAAAACGCCACGAAAATATGGAATATGAACCGAGTGCTTTAATATATCTAAATTAGTGAGTGCTCGTTTGGGTAACCGTTTAATTAGTTTTTTGGAGGTTGTAAGTACAAGCCCGCTCCTTTTTTGTGAGACTTCAAATACAATCCTTTCCCAAGTGCGACGGCTTCCATCATCTTGTTATGTCGTTCAGATTCTTGAAGATTTTTTTGAGCAACCTTGTAATCGTTAACAGCCTTTGTTATACCTGCAGCACCTCCAGCAAGTGAACCAAGAGCTGATAAACCAGCAAAGATTGGTATGAGGGGTAACAACCCACCAGTTTTCGGAACAGGAATGCAGCGTGGGAAGCGTATTCCTTTTACATTAGAAAACACTTTTTTTGCAGCTGCATGTGCATATTTTATAGCCTTTCGGTTGTCATTACACTTTAATTTTTTCATTTGCTTTTGAATTTTTTTAACACCTTTCATGAATGACCGTACTCCTGCTCCGGCTTTAAGTTTTGCTTTCATTGCATTTTTTACTATCCATGATGCAATCTTTTCTCCTTTCCCAGCATCTTTCGATTTCAATCTTTTCTTTGCCATATTTAAAAGTTCTAAATCGGCGTTATGTCTAACGTTCCAATCTTTATTATTGTAAGCGATATCGTGGTACATGCAAGCTTCATCCAATTTATTTATACCTCGTTCGCCCTTGAGTAATCTTTTCTTAAGTTTTGTGCCTGGACCACAAAATTGATATCCAGGTAAATGTAACTCAAACGGAATGTTATTTATTAAGTTGTTAATAATACCACTTCCTTCCTTCATCGATGATTATAAAGTGAGCGTATAAATAATAATGCTTAGTTTATATTAAGGCAACAATAACTTTTTATCAATCCAACTGTTTTCACCATCACTGAGACCTAACCATTTGACAAAGAGTTTGTTTCCTTTTCTTTTTAAAACCTTTTCAATAAGATAAATATCTGGAAATTTGGTTCTCTGTAATTCATGCTCGTAAAAAGATCCTAAAATTCTCTGTTTATTTTTGTCTTCCAAGTGATAAGTAACTGGGTTTGTATGATTGACTTTAATAACATAAAATATTTCTGTTGACCAGTTTGGAGTATAACCTTTGTAGAAATCCCCTTTGTATTTACTTATCCGGACTTGATCACCAACATGGAACTTAAATTTTTGATGTTTTCTGGTAATTTGTGATTTAATAATGTTAGACCTAACAATCATCTGGTTTTCTTTGCTAACATCAATAGGCTTAAGTTTTGTTACACGGTGAATAGTGTTATTGTAGCATAGTACAACGTCTTTCAAATTTTTTTGTATCCATTGATATTTACCGCAGATGCTAAATAATTTGTAAAGATGACTTTTTAGAGTTCTTATTACTCTTTCAACAATTGCTGCTTTTTTTACAGAGTAAGTGGAGTAATGATTTATGTTATATTTTATCGTCAATTGTTTAAAATTTTCATTGTAAAATTCTTTGCCTAAATCTGTTTGTAAATTTTTGGGCTTTCGAGATGAAGTGGTTAATATATTTTGCATTGCATTTGTAACACAACTTTTATTCTTTGACTTCAAAGGATTAACCCACACATATTTCGATAAAGTATCAATTACGACTAAAACATATTTATATCCTTTATTAAACTGTGAGTACTTTTGAAAATCTATAAGGTCTGCTTGCCATAAATCATCTATTCCTTTTATGATTGTACTTCGACGTGTAAAATTTCTTCTCGCCGCTCTGTGAAGTTCGTCTACAATTTCTTTCTTACTCATTTTTGTTTGGCTTGAATCATACGGTCTATTTCTATTTTTGAGTAAAACATAGAAGACAAACGGTCTGTACTCGCTGATTCCAAGTTCTTTAAATAAATTAATACACGACTATTAACTTGGCTTATTTCGTTTCTCAGCTCTTGAACTGTTTTATCCAAATATGCTTTATTTACAGCTTCATCGTCCTTGTCTGGAGACAACAAGCCTTTTAGTTTGGATGATTTTAAATCGTATTCTCCCGTTTCAGACTTCAGTAACGTATCGCTATAGATATCAATATGTTCAGATAATCGTAAACGTTTATGAACGTGATGACCAAATTTATCTATATTCATTGCGGTCCCGATGCTTTGTTTACTGTAAGTATACTGCACAAATTTCCCTATGCTATTTGTTTTTATTCTTTGTTTATGATACCGGCTTCGTGAAGTTCCTCGATGATTGCAATAATTTCATTATCTAACCCAGTGTTACCAGCATCTCGTGATGCGAACAGTAATTTCAGTCGTTTTACTAACTCGTTAGGATCGTCCCAGTAAACTAAATCTGTATTTCTTTTTACTCTTTTTACGAGTTCAATACCTTTTCCTCGAGGAATACTCTCTGTACCAGTGGTCGGTTTTCTAGAGATTTTGAATAATGGTTTTATAATATTCATGTATTTAAATCCCTTGTTGCTATTTATTGGTTTAGAGGGATCATAATTACGTCTGTGTGCATTAGTATCGATAAGTAGTAGTTTATAGTTTTCAAGGTCGTTATCTGTAATATCATCTAGGTTTGGTTTCTTTTTAAACAATAGTTCTTTTAAACCGAGAGTTTTTCTCAAATTATGATTTCCAATTATTAGAGTGGTGCCGTCATCATAAACGCGACTTTTTCCAAGCATAAGTTTTCCTTGTTCATTTCTTATTCCAAAAGGTATAGCACTAAATACTACAGATGATGTAGACCATGATAAAGATTGATTTTTAACGTTTGGCGATGATTGTAGCGATTTGAACGAACCTTCACTCACATCATGGTCTTGAGTAGGTGATACAGTAAGGGTTTTGTCGGTTGTTCGGAATTTTTCATGATTTTCTTCCTCATCTTCGCTACTTTGTTCGTTAAATTCTTCAATAGACGAATACGACTCTTCGCTTTCATTATTCTCTATTTTTTTAAATAGAGGGTTATAAACAGTCTCTTTGTCATGTTGCTTTTCATCATTTTTATTTGCTATCATATTAAGAGGGTCAACTATGGGTTTAAATATTGTTTCTAAAGTATTATTTCTTGCAGTTTTTGCATCCTTTATCATGTCAAACTTTCTTTTAACAGCTGATGCTGATTTAACGATTTGTCTCTTTAGATCTCTTTCCATTTTATTGGGTTTCCTTTTATCTCTGAATCTCATGTGGAAATGATTTATAAATATAATAACATCCGTATATGTAGTTATTAATCTACGACTATAAATGTATCAAACGTCATTCTATAGCATCCTTTATTTCGCTCACAATCCTTATTTATGACAATATAATTGTATGGTATTTTCCAAACAGTTGAACACATTTCTCGGAATTGAAGCCATGACATATCAGACCCTACATGCTCATCATAAACATGTTTTAAATTTATGTCGTCTTGTTTAAATAATATAATCATGTTAGAATTGTCTCTTACGAGTTGTTTAGGTATTTTGGTGTAAGTTTGATTGATATAAAAACAATCAATATTCCTATGACGCCCCATAGCAAAATAGTTACGGATGTTGTTTTGATTTTCACAAGCAACATCATCGAAAATAATAATGGAATCAGGTGACGCTTCGTGAGGGCTCAATATTTCGCTATTATGATTATATTTGTGAAATGATGTACCTGGAACCAATTCTAAAACTTTTTCGAGATAACTGTATTTAGGTTGATACAAAGATTTTGAATACACGTACAGGTTTTGAAATCGTGGACCATCTTTATGTAATAATAAACTTATTACTAGGTTGGTTTTCCCGCAATTAGATGGACCGCAAACAATACAACGGATTGTATTTGGCAATAACTTTCCATGTCGACTTGCTCCTGACAATGAAGTTGGACAAATACATTCCAATTTTAACGATTCTTTTTGTTTTAAGAATTTCATTATATATTATGATTTAAATTAAATTTGACTGCAGTGTTAAAAGGATTTTACAGAAATGACTACATAAAATGGTTGCTACGCTTAAATAACGGAAATACCAATAATCCACATCGATTATTGGGCGTTCTAATTCACTTTTTCGAACAGAGTGAGCGAACGGTGAAATGTACAATATTTGTCCGACAAACATTCAGGGGCGCGAAAATCTGTGATCGAACTGAGTTATTGAGGGTTCTTCCGCACCTGCGAGTGCGGGCGAACGTAGTTTGACCACGCGAGCATAGGTGAGGATGAACTCTCAATAACACACTATTAAAGGAGTATGTGAGCAGAGGCATAACCAAGTCATTAAAAGCACGCGTCTTATTGCCACCCGATAAAAGACTGTTATGTACTTTCTTAGGCGGCAAAAGAATCGCTCCCGTAATGACTGTTTTATGTCCCCGTCCGCAACACCCAGAGACTGTGACATACCAAGATATTTATATGTTTCAACTTCGGAGAGAGATCTGAAGTTTATCGTTTCGGAGAGTTGTAAATTAGTTGAATTTACTACTCTACCACGCTGTACATGCATAACCGCACACTTATCCACACCAAACTCCACCTTGATGGCACTGCTGAAAGTCTCAGTAATTTTCAGCAGTTTCACCAAGTCTTAGCGGTTTGGTGCGTACAACTTGAGGTCATCCATGTACAACAAATGTGACATAACCCTCTCCGCAGTCGACAGCCTAACCTTACAACTATGAATAGTACCAGGGGATAAAATTCGATAATTGGCCCATAATTTTGCCCCAAATTATCGATTCTAAAAATCAAAAAAAAAATCTTTTTTGGACAAAAAATTTTTAAATTGAAAAAATTAAATAAAAATTAAAAATCACTAAAAATTAAGAAACATAAACCTAACCAAACTAAATTAGCTACTTGACAGTTTTCGAAAAAGTATTTTAAAAATTACAAACGCTTATTTTATACCCCGTACAATATTTTCTTTCTCGAAAATGTGATATTTAATCAGAAAAAAACATATTTATCTTTACTAATTTCATATTTCGTGCGAAAACGGTTGGTCACGTGACATTTTGCTCTGTGACGTCACATTTCAATAAATATAGAAACTTAACTTGAAACCTGACAGATAGTTTTTGTATACTTTGTGAAATGTGACGTCACATGAAACTCAATCATGGCCGCCCGTGTTTCGGGTCTTGTAATCCACAATAAAAAATCGCAAATTTATTTTGTAAAAATAAAATATTTACAAATTATCCTAATAAAAAAAACTACTGGATAATTATCGTTAAATCATAACCTATCATTTCCGACATATTTCATACATTATTGTTACAACTGTCAAATAGCCAATTGACTAAAACCAAAAAATTTCGAAAAAATAACCTAAATATAAATAAAAACTTAAAAACCTAACATGGCACACCTAATCAGTCCGCCGTCGGGTGAACCAAGTGGCCGGGGGCCTAAATTGACGCCGGTGGCAGAGAGGTCTTATATGCTCGTGGGGGACATGGCGACCTTTAAGTCCCTGATCACAGTTGGACATTTTTATGGCTGTACGATATTATAGTTGGTCATGTATAAGGTTGGTTGTTTCTATAGTTGGACTTTTTTATGGCTGGAAGTTATTATAGCTGGTTATGTATCTGGTAGGTTGTTTCTATAGTTGGACATTTTTTTGGTTGGACGTTATTAAAGCTGGTCATGTATATGATTAGTCGTTTCTAGGGTTAGACATTTTTATGGCTGGTCAAATAACTAATTGGACTATTTTGAAACGATGGACGTTTTTATTTTTACAAACAGCATGAGCGCCGTAGTCGCTATTCAGAGCGAGGCAACGAAGGAGATCCGGCGAGAGGTCTCTCAAAAGGTGGACGAGATGATGGCGCAGCAGGCGCGTCTCGAAGACCTTGTGCAGCTGACCGCAAACATGGTGACGGCTGCACTGAAGGAGCTTCCCCTTGCCCAGGGTCCGCCGTCCGGTGCTCAAACTGTCCAAACGGTCCAAGAAGCTGAACTCCTGAAAGCTCCCACCTATGCTAGTGTCGCTGCTTGGTTTTTACCCCCTACGCCCAAAACGTACCCAGCAGTCCTCGTGTCATCGTTCGACTGCACGCTCAAGCCTCCGGAGGTGATGTCTCTCTGGAAAAGAGAGATAAGCTTCCGGAAGCATAAATACGCCCCCGTAAAGGTCTTGCCTATAGCCAACGCTAAATTGAGGGTGGAATTCGAGAACAGGAAACAGTGTGAGGAGACGATAGCCCGTCATGACAGGAGCCCTAACTTCGCCGCCGAACTGGCAAAGCAGAGACCACCGCTGATGAACCTGAAGGGCATATCAAAGGATGTTGCCTGCGAGAAGTTGACGGAGGTCCTTGTGACCCAAAACGACGTGGAGGTCACCCGCATCTGTTTCCTGACCTCGAATAGAAACCCGGCGCTGTATAATGCGGTGATTGAGGTCACTCCCGGAATGCGAATTGTCATCCTCGCTCTCGGGAGGCTCAACGTGGACCACAGTAGGGTCCACGTTGAGGACTTCAGCCGTTTTGTGCAGTGCCATCAATGCCTGCAGTACGGCCACACAAAGGCAAAGTGCACGGCCGATAGGAAGCCTTGTGCCCACTGCGCCAGCCCGGGCCATCAGTTGCCAGAATGCCCCAATAAGAACCAAGGGGCCAAATGCTATAACTGCTCGGCTCGCAACCTGCGCATGCGCACAAAGGTGGATAACGGTCACAATGCCACGAACACCCGCGAGTGCCCCCGTATCAAAAGCAGTAATACGTACGTAATATGAAAATGTTTATTAACAAACTTACATAAACTTACACGTTGCCGTTTTAAAAACATTTCCAATGTTAAAACAAATAAAAACATCAAAATCAGTTAGTAATTATTACCAATGAACCACGGACCTGTGCAATGAACATGTAGTTAAGTAACATTTATAACAGTTTACGCAATCCAAGTTTTATTACTCAACAAACTGTCAGACAGTATTCAAATCAAAACAAATCAAAAGCTGCGCGGCCGATGATCATCAATTTCGTCCCTGCATTGTGATTTTAGAAGCGTTCTAGTTCGTTCATCTTCCATCACGCTCACGCATACGCGTCTCTAATTAATCCTCTCTCGCTGAGACAATCGTTCGTACATAATCTTTCGTCCTTACTCGGCTCTCGCTCGCAAGGAGCCCGATGTCGCGTATAGAATAATGAACTAAAGTGAACTAAAAGACCGATTTGAACGATCAAAAGAGAATAGTTCGTTCTAGTTCACCTAAAGGAATTGCGTCTTATTAGTTCATGAACGAGAACGACACAAGCCTAATTCTATCATCATATTGTTAAATAATCATCGGAGAATGGAATACAATGGTAAATTTATTGATTATTTAGTTATTTGTGATTTTATGTAATTTTTCCGCCACTATGAAAAATCCGTAGTATGGCCCGGGCCTACAAAGGGGCCTATGGGCTTTACTAAATCTATTAAAATTGCAAATGCGCTTGGATTGTATATACTTAGAAAGTGCTTAAGTATAAGTAAAACGAAATTGGTTTGTTTAGGTTTATTTTCTTTTCATGCCAAATATTTTAAATTAGAAACAATATCGTTAACTAGGTGATTTGAACTCGCATTTCATATTTTGTACACTTATTAATGAGAATTTTAGTATTAACTAATATTAGTTTTTTTTTATTAGATCAAGGAAAGAAATCCACAACCAAAGAAAAAAAGAGACCTTTGGACTGAAGGGGATTTTATAAATCTTAAATTAATAGTATCTAGAGTTTCGATTTTGTCATCATAAATAATTGTTTTTTTATTGATTTAGAGCAGAATTTTACTTTTATGAATATTTTGGTTTTTTGTACATGGGTCTTGCCCAGTGTGCAATTTTTTATAATATCTCTAAAAATATAGGCTGAATAACTTATATTTGAAACTGCATAACGTGATTTGTGATTTTTTTTTAGGAATATTAGGTAGATTTTGAGTAACAGTTAACGGGCCTTTGTAAGGGACTGTGCCTTTAACTAGGCCCACGACAGTGTTTTAAAAAACCTCATTTAATATAGTTTATTGTATGAAAATTGTAGTAATTTTTTGATTATTTTTAGAAGGATAACTAAACATTACACAATGTATTATTGAGATTTTAAATAAGGTGGGCCTTCCTATGTACCAGTAACTTAGTGATAATGAAGAAAAAATATTATGTACCGAACAGAGGTGTTTTATTTATTAGTACCTTAACATCTATAGGAGGAAATTGTGCATAACTACTCAAAAGCAAACCAAAGAGAAAATTAATAATACAGGCACAAACTCATTTGTTATTTATGGTTGCTTCACACATATCAGTGAAGTCACAGTGCCGGCACAGTCCTTTTCATACATTCCGTATGAATGCATCCCCACTTGTCATTGATATTGCTCTCAATGTCAGTGTCGCCACAGGCAAAATCACGGACGTATTCTTTTTGACAATGTTCATAGTAGAGAATGTATGACAGAATAATTTTCACTGTGCCGGAACAATGACTTCACTGATATGTGTAATGCTTCCTCTTCTTTCTTCTTCCTTTATGCTTCAGTTTTCCTGCATTTTAAACACGTCATTGATCTTGACTTGCAGTTTTACCCAAACACATTCAGTATCGCCTTCCAGACTTTCAAGTCTCAAAGAAAGAATTTCGCGAGAAACAGCCAAAAGCACTCCTCCGCCATCTTTTTTGGAGACCTTAGAGCACATACGATCCCTACGATAGACTATATATCTCGCATCTACTATTTCATTAGTTGATATTCTTGAGTTAAGCCACGTTTCTGTAAGTGCTATAACCTCATAATTAGAATTAAAAATATTTTCATATAAAGCACCAGTTTTAGTACGAAGTCCTTGGACATTCTGATAATATATTTCAAACTCTTTGAAAATTTTAACTATTGTAACACGCACAACTTAACAAATTAGAATAACTAATTTAAGTGATTAATTTAAGACTCTCATTAGACTTAATTAATATGGTTTAACTATTTTCATCTTTACGAGTGTAGATGCGACCGTTTCGGACCCAGACAAAGAATAATATTTCTATAGCTTTTCTTCGAGTCGCAGCATGCAGGGACTTATTACTTGATGTGAGATGTTTGGACAAAACACTAGTGTTCGTGATCGTCCGATACCAAGATGGTGCGACGCTAACTTTTCATGAGAATTAACCTTATGGAATTTTGATACCGCCGCTAGCACAGCATCGCGCTGACGTGAGCTGCGTAATTTACCAATGACAGCCCTGGGTCCGTTGGTATCATTAATCATTTTAGTGACTCTGGTCACGTGCTGAATGTAATCACGAACTAAAAGGTGATCCACGGTCTTGGTCAATTGGATAACGGTGTCCACCAAGTTCTCAGATCTATGTTCGAGGATGCCGTTGATCTCAATATTGCATTCTCTCATATGCAGTTCTACGGAATACAAGCGATGTATGAGATCAGTAACAGATTTCTTTAGTGTCTCATTATCAGACTTCAGCTGAGCAACTGTCAGACTCTCTTTATTTTGGGATACTCGCAATTCTTCGAATTTTTCATTAAAAATTACATAGACTCTCGAAAACCCGATGTTTGTTCATTGATATTATTCAATTCAGCAGTCGCAAACTTCTTGATGGTAGTCTGAAGAATAGCAGCAAGCTCTTCGTTAATAACCGATCGTAATGTATCCTCAGAAACACAGCTTCTGCCATCCCGAACTTCGGCAGAAGACTTAGTCGTCTTCGCTTGCTGGGTAACATTTGAAAACTGCGGTGATTTGTTGGCAGGACTTTCCACATCACCAGGTGTAGGCAGGACGTCATAATTGTTGATGTATTTTTGTTTCTGAGATCTATGACGCCAAAATTGGCCATTTTACGCAAAAATCACAGTCGAGATGTAATAGTCCTCTTAAGCGCTTTTCGTTAATTCTAAAATTTAAAAACAAATTCTTAAAATTATTAATTTAAATGCCAATCCTATTTTGTATGAACAAACGGAAGAAATGGAAACCGCTGTAAATAACAAACGAAAATCGGCCGAAATTTCATTTCTGAGAAAGAGAGTAGGTATAGGCCTTAACAATATCAAATTCTAACTTCATCAATGATTTAAAAGAAAAATATATTTTTTCTGTTGGCCTGTCTTGAATTGTATCTGCAATGTTTATTGGTCACAAGATATAGTTGTAACAATTGTTAAATGATAAAAGGGTGAATCCTGAATGAAGCGTTCTTCGCGTCAGAGCCGTTTATTTTTTTTTTTCGTGACAGGTGAAATCTTAAATTACATGACAAAAGAAGGTTTAAAAACGAGTCAGTCTATCAATAAGGCACGGTAATTATGCACAGAAATTAATTGTCCTAGAATATGTGGTCAGTTCCACGACCGATAAAACAGATCTATGGCTTAAAACCACGGATTTTACAGCCACGGATCAGACGACAATTTGAAGCTATATATATATAACTATAAATAAAATCGTATTAATTTTGATTTTAATGCCTATTCAGGGATGAATTCAACCATGTTCTCGAGACAGTTAAGTGTAACTATTCTTAATTTAGTAGCAAAATAAGACACGAGCTTTACCTACCCACCGAACAATAGTTTTAAAAATTCGAAAGAACTTAAAAATAAAGTATTTGCGCGAAAGCTAGCGCCACGTCTTTCCTGACGAAGTGCTGCAGCACTACTTGTGATAATTTGGACCAATCACGAGACTCTTATCACGTATTCAGTGAAGTAGATAAGGCACATTCTCATTTACCACGTTTTTCGGATATTCCATTGAAATAGTCATACTTTCATTGGGAATAGCATTAAAAGTTTACTACTGTTCGATACATAAACACTTTTTACATATGGGCAACATTTAAATGTATTAATTACGTAAACATATTTCTGTCAAATGCCTGTCAAACAAGCATTTTCTCAAATACATGGCGTGGGACTTTCTATCTTTGTGACAAAAAGTATCTCTGAGATACCGAATCTCCAATGTAAATAATTCGTAAGGTTTGTTTCTCGTGAGTAATGATTTTTTGTATCTTATCCTATGTTATGTATATAAAAAACCACAACGGTTTTGTTTTAAATCCGTTACAAAATCAAACAAAATCGATAGATTTTGTTGCGCTTTCTCAGATCGCTCGTATTCGTAAACGGTGAGTGCTACCTTCCTCCCTTCCCCACACATCGGTAGGGCCAGTGCCGTCGCTGACATCTTGTGGGAAGGACGCGCTGCTCGATGTTTGGTGTTTGCTCACGAAGGTTAGTACCATTACAGCCACGTATTTATTCGGTGCAACTCTCAGATACATGGTATTGTTTTACCAACTTTATAACTATAGTAATGTTTTCTATACTTTTATGTCAATTGCTTTTGCTATCCCATAAATAATGAGCAATATATAATTAATTTTTATTTGATAGTTTTTTCTTAAATTGTAAAATAAGTCTTTGTCCTGAAATACCTGGCCTTATATACGTGGCTGCCGTGGCACTTGCATGCCATGTTTCTGAGAAAATACTCATGTTTTTGAGAGAGTCATGTAATGTGAGAGTCCATTGTTGGGATTGGGTTAAATATCTTACCAATTCGTATAGGGTGTTCGAACGAACCATCTGAAAGAGGTAAAGTTCTTCGGGGCAAGATCATTTTCGGTTCTCACACTTATTATTAAATCTTTGTTAAATTTTTAATAATAATAAAAAACATGACTTCGTTAGGCTAGTTTGAAGACCAATTAATATGAGACTAATTATTTTAAAATTGTGATTAGAGTATAATTTAATGATATACCGAAAAGTTCCTGTGATCAAAATAATAACTTAGAATTATTTAATTTTTTATTTCATATCTTGTCCTACCTAACTTGTATAAATATTTCACATTATATTATTACCTTCAGTATTATTTTATAAATTCAAAGTGCTTTAGTAACTAGTTCACGAATTTAAATAATTATAATTAAATATTATATAGCTTAATGCCAAATACTTTGCTCTCTGTAATCTCTCAATTCGCTGTAGCAGCAGCTGTAAGTTTTGTATACTGTAACTGGTTTCCGTAAATTAATTATTTATGCATTTTTTTGCTAAAACAACTCTCTGCCAATCTTTAAACCGTAGTTTGAGTCACAAATACTTGCAAAAATAAAATTCAGTTTTATCAATTTTAGGCAGTAATATTATGGTACATTTTGCTAAATACGCAATTGTATTTTATGATCCTAGGTATGTATATTACTGTTTTTTAGATTATTTAATACAAATATACATAATTAACGAAAAAGTATGAGCCTCGTTATTTGAAAAACGATACTCTCAGATACATGGACACAAATAGTGGGACTCAAATAACTCCGAAACTACTGGTTAAGAAACTGGGCCTTGGCATTCATTATGTTTCAAATTGAGTAAAATTTCATATGCCATGGTTATTATTGCTAAATACTTAAAATAAAAAATTGACACGTTTCTGAAAAGAGAACACTTTTCTAGAAGAATTACCCATAAACATAATTTCGTCGCGCGATGCAACATTTGGCCACCGCGTGACATTTTATTGAACGACTACAGACAGAAAGGTTTTGATTATATTAAAACAATGAGTACACGATTTGATAGAGGCACTCTTTCCGTATTCAACAAAGTATTCATTAACGCAGTCTTAAAAATGTAAAATATATAATATACAATAACACACCGAGCGCCGCGCGTGTGACATGTAAAAAGCATATCAAATCACCCCATTTTTCAGTTTCATATGAATGTTTATGCAATTCATTCTGTAAAATATTGGTTTCTATTGATATGCTTCAATACTACATAGGTAAAGTAAACTTATAAGTGCTAATTTAATTTAGTGTGTAGTAAATTATAATTTATATTATGCTGTGATCCTAAAAATCAAGTGTCCCAGGATTGACCCAAAAACCAACTCAATTTAATTCAGTTCAATAAACGTTTATTTCTCTCACAACAGATCAGTTACATAGTAATGATAGCAACTAGTGACATAAATAGTAGGTACCTATTTATACTAATCAGCAATGTGAGAGCGGGTGGTATTATTTATTTTATAAAAATCTGTATTACAGGTCACCAGGCCCACACCGCGAATTAACAAAATACAGCTCCGCGAATTAACAGTAAATAGCTATTTGACTTATTTAGAACATTAGGATTATAAACTAAAGAATAACAATGTAGAACAAAAATTATATATATATAATAATATGTAATATTACATGAAGTGATGTGGCGTGTGAACGCCCGTGTGTGAGCGTGAGTGTGTATGAGGTTGTGTGTGTGTGTATGGGTGTGTGAGTGTATGCGAGAGAGAGTGCGAAAATGTGTATATACGTAACAGAATCAAACCATCAAAGCAATGACAGCAGTACAGGTTTTTTCATTATTTAACATCTACTGTTGTTAATTTTACGGTGTGTAAGAGAGAGTATCTATCTATGTATCTCTCTATCTATCTACCTTTTTGAACAGAGCAGTTTTTCAGTGTCCTCGTAGTCAAGTTCTTTCAGATACTCGGACAGTTTTCTTTTGGCACTATATTTATGGAGTAGATATAAGTTAAGCTTGCTTGCAGCACATGGGGAGATATAGTGTACAATAAATTAAATTAATATTTCTGTTTTATTTGGTTTTTCTGCAACGGCAGTATTGTACAGTCACGAGCACCAATATGTATACACTTTGACTCTTATTCCATTGTATTAAGAGTTACAATTGTTTACATATTTTTGCTCGTGACTGTACCCCAGTGACAGACTAATATTTTTTTAGAAACACCTCTGACGACGGCTCCCTCGCGCCCGCCCCTCGATCGTTCGCGGAGTAGGTTAACATGAACAATTACTTATTTTTGAAAACAAAAACCTAATTCGAAAAACATATTATTAAAAAAACTTAAATGTGTCGATAGAAGAACCACCAATTGATGACGCTAATTGTCTCCTTCTTAAACTAAATGCTGAAACGTGTATCATTGGAATCTACCATCCTCCTGGTCAGCTCAACACCTGTAATTTTGTTAGCTCAGTAGGCTCACTCCTATTGACCAATTTGACCTATGCCGGCTTCAACTAAATAATGGTAAAATTTACACATTTGCGGATGACACGGCTCTTTTTTTATGGTAAGGACTGAGATGAGGTATTTGGTGTTGCCTAGGAGGGGTTCAATTGTGTTCGTGCTTGGTTGCAGAATAATGTGCTGACTCTCAATGTGTGTTTCATTGCTCTCAATAAAGGGAACATCAAGTCCGTCCATTGATCCAACCAAAGGCTCAGTACAAGAAGAGCTGCAAAAGATAGCCACTAGGTTACTAGTGCTTGGTACTCTGTCTGACGATGTCAAATTAATCAAATCTGAAATTCAGCACCTGACAACCTCGGTTGAATTAGCCCACGAGTCAATCAAAAACTTAACAGACAAAATAAAGAAGTTGGAGGCAAACGTCAAAAAAATAGATACTCAAGTCGCGGAGGTACCTGTCCTGCGTGCAGAAGTTGACAAGCTACAACAAGGTTTTTACAAGCAGGAGCAGTGGTTCCGTACAAACAACATAGAAATCAAAGGCATTCCTTTGAGATAGAATGAAAATCTGTACACCATAGCGGAACGAATTGGCAGAACTCTGGAGTGTCCGATAAGGAAATAAATTTTATCACGAGAGTACCTACTCGCCAAAAGACTCTGAGAAGCCAATTATTATATCTTTCCTGTATAAATACCAGAAAGAAGATCTAATGGTGGCAGCTCGCAAACACAAGGATATAACTGCTAGCAGCATCGGATACGAAGGTACCAACAGAGTCTTTATAAATGACCACCTCACTTCCCATTATAAGAAACTTTTACTTAAAGCAAAAACTCTCAAAATGCAATCTGATTTCCAGTGTTTATGAGTAAAAAACAGCAAGATACTCGCGAGAAGATCTCCAGGAACGCCTATATTTACTATCAACTGCGAAGCCGATCTCAAGAAAATCAAATGATAAACTTGGAAAACTGTATTTTCAACTTTTTTACTTTAAATTACAAATGTTTATTTTGTTTAAATTTAATGATCTCATCAAGTGCGCGTAAGCGGCTCTTTAGGTGTAGCGCACCTGGTGAATTTATTACCGCTCGCTATTCATTCGTTTGCCGGTGCTCGTTGTCAGTGAATACCACACGTGTGCAATCGCGGACTACCTTTATTACTTTGATGTTTGGGTCGAGTTTGACAAGTCGTGAGTACGTAAAATACTTTTTCATATCCACAAGTGCTTTTGAATGTTCTTACTTTCAAAAACTGTTGACACATACCATAAGGTTATCCCTCGGACCATGATATTTGGTCCGAGGGTTATCCTATTATCTTAGAATCCTTTTTTACTTATTTTTCTTTCTATGTCACAATAATGCAGCAAACAAATTTAAAACCAAACCAGTTACGATCGATGTTTACCTAGCGCAGCCTTTCATATTATTGCCTAATTATTCTATTTATTCAGTCTTACTGATATTTATGTATTCCCAACATAGCTTTTCATATGGATATCTCCATCACCGTAACAGAGCTTGAACTTAGTATTTCTTACCAGAATACCCGCGGCCTACGCACTAAAACCAACTTATTTAAACGTAATGTTATTTATGCTTTCGAATTATGATATTATTTGTATTACCGAGACTTGGTTACTAGATGGTATATTCGATCAAGAGTTGTTTAACGATAACTATATTGTATGGCGACGACAAGTGATGGGTGGCGGGATGCTCGTCGCCGTGCGTCGAAATTTAGTTGTCCACGTACGAACAGACTGGCGATCGTCTGCAGAAGATCTTTGGCTCACGGTAAGCTGGAATTTAGATAAACGCGAAACGATTTACCTGCATCTAGGGATTCTTTACTTATTGTCGCAGAGCGGCGGTTTCGGCTTCAATTCACAACTGAATAATTTTACGGATAAATTAGCCGAGGTCTATACGCAGTTCCCCAATGATGAAATTCTTTTGCTTGGCGATTTTAATCTTGCAAACATAAGCTGGATATCGGAACCACTAACTAACCATTTGAATCCCAAAAACGTACAAGGCGACTCAGTGCTACTTCATCAACACGATCGATCTAAGTGATCTACACCAATTTAACTGGGTTTGTAATAAATCAAACAATCGGTTATTGGACCTTATTTTTTCTAATAGTGACGTAACCATTGACACGTGTGACGAGCCTCTGGTCCCTGAAGACCCTCACCACAAGTCTATAACAATAAAACTACGGCTTAAGATGTGTGAACAAAAGTTATGCCACAATGCTAGGTGTAGGTGATTCTATAGGTGTGGGGACTACTCAGCCATCTGTGCTAAGCTAGATAAAATTCAATGGAGTAAACAGTTTGGGGATAGCAATATTAACAACAGTTTGACTATTTTCTATGAAACCATATACCACTTGAGGGATGAATACGTACCCAATGAATATATAACAAGGCATTCACACCCACCTTGGGACAGCGCGGAACTGAAAAAAGTTTTAAGAGAAAAACCTAAATACTACCGGAAGTTTAAGGTGTATGGTAGACAAACAGATTACGAATCCTTCTCATATCATAGGAAAAAAGCTAAAGAGCTTGAGAGTACCTGCTATAATAAATACATAGCCCGAGTAGAGGACTCCATAACTGACAATCCCAAAATGTTCTGGAACTATGTAAATTCTTCTAAAAATGCAAAGGGCTCTTATCCTGCTACAATGTATTACGGGGATACCAAAGCTGAGTCTGGGGTGGGCATCTGTGATCTGTTTGCTACCTACTTTCAAACGACCTTCCAACTGTCATCTAACGTAACAGCTGTTCACTGCCGAGCAGTGACGAAGGTTCCATACAACTCGATTCCCACCGGCTTCCCTTCAGAAGTTTAGAACACAACCACTCTCTACCGTAATTGAGAAATGGCACAATCAGTAATTATAAAAGTAGAGAAACATTACAAAACGCCTACACTATGGACATTAAATCAACAAAATTTGCTTTTTAACAACATATTGCTATAAAATAAGCCGCAGGCGCGATCGGCTTTTTGGCAGTTAAACTTCTATACAAAATATACGTCATGACGTCACATAAAAGTCAAAAAACCCACCCGCGTAGCAGCTCCGGTAAGCCGTCTTTAACCGAGTTACTTGATAGAGAAAGTAATAGAAATTGCCTGCGTGTGAGCGAGATGGAGGAATATCGTTTTTGTGTTCTGTTGACAGATAATTTGACGTAATTGCAATTCACCATGCATCATTGAATGCATGTCTGTGTTTTTAAATTAATATTTGAATTTATTAGTTAGTTTCACCTATTCGAATTTATTTCTTGGTATAAAATAGTGATTAGTATTGTGGTTGGACTTTGTTTATTTGTGTTGTGTGTAGTGTAGTGATGAAAGTAGTTACAAAGACGTACGTTGTAATTAAGTATTTGCGGTAAGTAGATATTGTAATAAGTTGAAATTACGTATTTAGAGTAAGTAGATTTGCAAAGTAATCGGTAGAATTGTAAGATGTCGGCATTAATAGCTTTAGATTGTTGTTTGACAGATTATTTGCTTTGTAAGGAGGTAACAAGCTTTTCAAAGTTAAGTTTTGAAAATATAAAACATGTAATTCAGTTAGGCCTAGCTCGCCCAGATATGAATATAAATTACAAAAGACGCGATGGTTTTTTTAAACTTTTTAATATATCCCTTTACAAAATACAACAATCAGCTCTCGCTGAAAGGTTTTGTCAAGGGTCCGATGCAAAAGGCAGTACTCCTTGACACGGTATGTATTGTCAGGAGGTTCCTCACTCTGCAGTCCTAACCACCGATATCGCCAACTAAATTGTAACTATATAATATATAGTGATAAGATAAGAAGCTCTCATATTTATTTTTTTATTACGGTATTTGACAAGGACATAAAATACAAATTATATATTTGAGATTTATAAAAAAAACAATTTCAAACATTTTATTAGGTATAACGCTTAACAATATTTTAGTAACTGAGTTTTATTTTACACAAATCTCGGCAAATAACCATACTCAACCTGATGTTAAGTGGAAGTGAAGTCCAGGCGCGAGGACAACTGGTGCAGCGTAAGAGACGTAGCATCAGTCACCCTCACTCTGCCGGCCCACAAAGTGCCTCTTCACGCCTCGTTTGAAGGACCCTATGTCATAGAAAATGGAATACGTGTACTGGTAGACAAAAACAATATATTGTACTGAAATCCAGAGTTTAAGTTAAGCTTGCAATTAATTTTATTGACTTGACGACCTCCTTGGTCGAGTGGTTTGTACGCCGGTTTTCATGGTGTCGCCATCTCTGAGGTCTCGGGTTCGATCCCCGGTCGGGTCAATTTAGAAATTATTGTTTTTCTAAATTGTCTCGGGTCTGGGTGTTTTCTATGTATAATAAGTATGTATTTAAGTACTTTAAGTATGTTTATCCGTTGTCTAGTAACCATTTAACGAGTTTCATAACGAAGCTTCTCTTGGGCTAGATAATTGGTGTGAGTGTAGGGAAGTTTATTTATTTATTTATTTATTTATTTATATTTATTATAAAGATAGTTTCCTAAGTAGCAGAAGTGCATTTGAGAATGTCTAATACGGAACAACGGCTCTGGGAAACTTGACCCTTACGCCGTTTATTTTTCATGTGCTCCGGGTCATACTTTAACTGTTGGTGTTTTTGAGAATAGTGTGTTAAACACAAAGGACTGTCTCACAGTTAGTACTTGCCATCGTTTGTAGAGGTCAAATATAGGAAAACGGAAAGGCAAACCAGCCGCCACTTTCAGTATGGCGCGCTGAGCTTTCTCCGGCTCAATAATGTGAGTTTTCGCTACCCCTCCCCAGGTTGTTATGCAGTAGTCAATAAGTGATTGGCATAAGGCGTAGTAGACCATTTTAATAGTTCGCCGATCAGCTGCATGTTTAAGTTTCCTAAATACATAAATAAGTTTGCGCAGTCTTGTTACCAGCACTTCAATGTGTGGTTTGAAGCTTATACCCGCCTTCCACTAAGAGCGGAGCGGGCTCCGTACGGACTCCGTTTAACTCGCAACGGCAACCTTCATAGAAGTGCTTCCACTGGGAACTGGGGAACTTAAATGAAGATTGCCGTTGCGAGTTAAACGCTCCGCTCTTAGTGGAAGGCGGGCATTAACATTGGTCCACAATGACACCCAGGTATTTAATATTATCTGCTTGTTGGAGGTGTGGGAAAGAGCGAATAGTATCGCCTAACGCACATTCGTGCGCAGTGATGCCGAGAGCAGCTGGCGGCAGAAGATTGGTTCTCGGTGCAAATGCCATATATTTGGTTTTGGAGACATTGAGAGTCAGCACATTATTCTGCAACCAAGCACGAACACAATTGAACCCCTCCTAGGCAACACCAAATACCTCATCTCAGTCCTTACCATAAAAAAAGAGCCGTGTCATCCGCAAATGTGTAAATTTTACCATTATTTAGTTGAAGCCGGCATAGGTCAAATTGGTCAATAGGAGTGAGCCTACTGAGCTAACAAAATTACAGGTGTTGAGCTGACCAGGAGGATGGTAGATTCCAATGATACACGTTTCAGCATTTAGTTTAAGAAGGAGACAATTAGCGTCATCAATTGGTGGTTCTTCTATCGACACATTTAAGTTTTTTTAATAATATGTTTTTCGAATTAGGTTTTTGTTTTCAAAAATAAGTAATTGTTCATGTTAACCTACTCCGCGAACGATCGAGGGGCGGGCGCGAGGGAGCCGTCGTCAGAGGTGTTTCTAAAAAAATATTAGTCTGTCACTGGGGTACAGTCACGAGCAAAAATATGTAAACAATTGTAACTCTTAATACAATGGAATAAGAGTCAAAGTGTATACATATTGGTGCTCGTGACTGTACAATACTGCCGTTGCAGAAAAACCAAATAAAACAGAAATATTAATTTAATTTATTGTACACTATATCTCCCCATGTGCTGCAAGCAAGCTTAACTTATATCTACTCCATAAATATAGTGCCAAAAGAAAACTGTCCGAGTATCTGAAAGAACTTGACTACGAGGACACTGAAAAACTGCTCTGTTCAAAAAGGTAGATAGATAGAGAGATACATAGATAGATACTCTCTCTTACACACCGTAAAATTAACAACAGTAGATGTTAAATAATGAAAAAACCTGTACTGCTGTCATTGCTTTGATGGTTTGATTCTGTTACGTATATACACATTTTCGCACTCTCTCTCGCATACACTCACACACCCATACACACACACACAACCTCATACACACTCACGCTCACACACGGGCGTTCACACGCCACATCACTTCATGTAATATTACATATTATTATATATATATAATTTTTGTTCTACATTGTTATTCTTTAGTTTATAATCCTAATGTTCTAAATAAGTCAAATAGCTATTTACTGTTAATTCGCGGAGCTGTATTTTGTTAATTCGCGGTGTGGGCCTGGTGACCTGTAATACAGATTTTTATAAAATAAATAATACCACCCGCTCTCACATTGCTGATTAGTATAAATAGGTACCTACTATTTATGTCACTAGTTGCTATCATTACTATGTAACTGATCTGTTGTGAGAGAAATAAACGTTTATTGAACTGAATTAAATTGAGTTGGTTTTTGGGTCAATCCTGGGACACTTGATTTTTAGGATCACAGCATAATATAAATTATAATTTACTACACACTAAATTAAATTAGCACTTATAAGTTTACTTTACCTATGTAGTATTGAAGCATATCAATAGAAACCAATATTTTACAGAATGAATTGCATAAACATTCATATGAAACTGAAAAATGGGGTGATTTGATATGCTTTTTACATGTCACACGCGCGGCGCTCGGTGTGTTATTGTATATTATATATTTTACATTTTTAAGACTGCGTTAATGAATACTTTGTTGAATACGGAAAGAGTGCCTCTATCAAATCGTGTACTCATTGTTTTAATATAATCAAAACCTTTCTGTCTGTAGTCGTTCAATAAAATGTCACGCGGTGGCCAAATGTTGCATCGCGCGACGAAATTATGTTTATGGGTAATTCTTCTAGAAAAGTGTTCTCTTTTCAGAAACGTGTCAATTTTTTATTTTAAGTATTTAGCAATAATAACCATGGCATATGAAATTTTACTCAATTTGAAACATAATGAATGCCAAGGCCCAGTTTCTTAACCAGTAGTTTCGGAGTTATTTGAGTCCCACTATTTGTGTCCATGTATCTGAGAGTATCGTTTTTCAAATAACGAGGCTCATACTTTTTCGTTAATTATGTATATTTGTATTAAATAATCTAAAAAACAGTAATATACATACCTAGGATCATAAAATACAATTGCGTATTTAGCAAAATGTACCATAATATTACTGCCTAAAATTGATAAAACTGAATTTTATTTTTGCAAGTATTTGTGACTCAAACTACGGTTTAAAGATTGGCAGAGAGTTGTTTTAGCAAAAAAATGCATAAATAATTAATTTACGGAAACCAGTTACAGTATACAAAACTTACAGCTGCTGCTACAGCGAATTGAGAGATTACAGAGAGCAAAGTATTTGGCATTAAGCTATATAATATTTAATTATAATTATTTAAATTCGTGAACTAGTTACTAAAGCACTTTGAATTTATAAAATAATACTGAAGGTAATAATATAATGTGAAATATTTATACAAGTTAGGTAGGACAAGATATGAAATAAAAAATTAAATAATTCTAAGTTATTATTTTGATCACAGGAACTTTTCGGTATATCATTAAATTATACTCTAATCACAATTTTAAAATAATTAGTCTCATATTAATTGGTCTTCAAACTAGCCTAACGAAGTCATGTTTTTTATTATTATTAAAAATTTAACAAAGATTTAATAATAAGTGTGAGAACCGAAAATGATCTTGCCCCGAAGAACTTTACCTCTTTCAGATGGTTCGTTCGAACACCCTATACGAATTGGTAAGATATTTAACCCAATCCCAACAATGGACTCTCACATTACATGACTCTCTCAAAAACATGAGTATTTTCTCAGAAACATGGCATGCAAGTGCCACGGCAGCCACGTATATAAGGCCAGGTATTTCAGGACAAAGACTTATTTTACAATTTAAGAAAAAACTATCAAATAAAAATTAATTATATATTGCTCATTATTTATGGGATAGCAAAAGCAATTGACATAAAAGTATAGAAAACATTACTATAGTTATAAAGTTGGTAAAACAATACCATGTATCTGAGAGTTGCACCGAATAAATACGTGGCTGTAATGGTACTAACCTTCGTGAGCAAACACCAAACATCGAGCAGCGCGTCCTTCCCACAAGATGTCAGCGACGGCACTGGCCCTACCGATGTGTGGGGAAGGGAGGAAGGTAGCACTCACCGTTTACGAATACGAGCGATCTGAGAAAGCGCAACAAAATCTATCGATTTTGTTTGATTTTGTAACGGATTTAAAACAAAACCGTTGTGGTTTTTTATATACATAACATAGGATAAGATACAAAAAATCATTACTCACGAGAAACAAACCTTACGAATTATTTACATTGGAGATTCGGTATCTCAGAGATACTTTTTGTCACAAAGATAGAAAGTCCCACGCCATGTATTTGAGAAAATGCTTGTTTGACAGGCATTTGACAGAAATATGTTTACGTAATTAATACATTTAAATGTTGCCCATATGTAAAAAGTGTTTATGTATCGAACAGTAGTAAACTTTTAATGCTATTCCCAATGAAAGTATGACTATTTCAATGGAATATCCGAAAAACGTGGTAAATGAGAATGTGCCTTATCTACTTCACTGAATACGTGATAAGAGTCTCGTGATTGGTCCAAATTATCACAAGTAGTGCTGCAGCACTTCGTCAGGAAAGACGTGGCGCTAGCTTTCGCGCAAATACTTTATTTTTAAGTTCTTTCGAATTTTTAAAACTATTGTTCGGTGGGTAGGTAAAGCTCGTGTCTTATTTTGCTACTAAATTAAGAATAGTTACACTTAACTGTCTCGAGAACATGGTTGAATTCATCCCTGAATAGGCATTAAAATCAAAATTAATACGATTTTATTTATAGTTATATATATATAGCTTCAAATTGTCGTCTGATCCGTGGCTGTAAAATCCGTGGTTTTAAGCCATAGATCTGTTTTATCGGTCGTGGAACTGACCACATATTCTAGGACAATTAATTTCTGTGCATAATTACCGTGCCTTATTGATAGACTGACTCGTTTTTAAACCTTCTTTTGTCATGTAATTTAAGATTTCACCTGTCACGAAAAAAAAAAATAAACGGCTCTGACGCGAAGAACGCTTCATTCAGGATTCACCCTTTTATCATTTAACAATTGTTACAACTATATCTTGTGACCAATAAACATTGCAGATACAATTCAAGACAGGCCAACAGAAAAAATATATTTTTCTTTTAAATCATTGATGAAGTTAGAATTTGATATTGTTAAGGCCTATACCTACTCTCTTTCTCAGAAATGAAATTTCGGCCGATTTTCGTTTGTTATTTACAGCGGTTTCCATTTCTTCCGTTTGTTCATACAAAATAGGATTGGCATTTAAATTAATAATTTTAAGAATTTGTTTTTAAATTTTAGAATTAACGAAAAGCGCTTAAGAGGACTATTACATCTCGACTGTGATTTTTGCGTAAAATGGCCAATTTTGGCGTCATAGATCTCAGAAACAAAAATACATCAACAATTATGACGTCCTGCCTACACCTGGTGATGTGGAAAGTCCTGCCAACAAATCACCGCAGTTTTCAAATGTTACCCAGCAAGCGAAGACGACTAAGTCTTCTGCCGAAGTTCGGGATGGCAGAAGCTGTGTTTCTGAGGATACATTACGATCGGTTATTAACGAAGAGCTTGCTGCTATTCTTCAGACTACCATCAAGAAGTTTGCGACTGCTGAATTGAATAATATCAATGAACAAACATCGGGTTTTCGAGAGTCTATGTAATTTTTAATGAAAAATTCGAAGAATTGCGAGTATCCCAAAATAAAGAGAGTCTGACAGTTGCTCAGCTGAAGTCTGATAATGAGACACTAAAGAAATCTGTTACTGATCTCATACATCGCTTGTATTCCGTAGAACTGCATATGAGAGAATGCAATATTGAGATCAACGGCATCCTCGAACATAGATCTGAGAACTTGGTGGACACCGTTATCCAATTGACCAAGACCGTGGATCACCTTTTAGTTCGTGATTACATTCAGCACGTGACCAGAGTCACTAAAATGATTAATGATACCAACGGACCCAGGGCTGTCATTGGTAAATTACGCAGCTCACGTCAGCGCGATGCTGTGCTAGCGGCGGTATCAAAATTCCATAAGGTTAATTCTCATGAAAAGTTAGCGTCGCACCATCTTGGTATCGGACGATCACGAACACTAGTGTTTTGTCCAAACATCTCACATCAAGTAATAAGTCCCTGCATGCTGCGACTCGAAGAAAAGCTATAGAAATATTATTCTTTGTCTGGGTCCGAAACGGTCGCATCTACACTCGTAAAGATGAAAATAGTTAAACCATATTAATTAAGTCTAATGAGAGTCTTAAATTAATCACTTAAATTAGTTATTCTAATTTGTTAAGTTGTGCGTGTTACAATAGTTAAAATTTTCAAAGAGTTTGAAATATATTATCAGAATGTCCAAGGACTTCGTACTAAAACTGGTGCTTTATATGAAAATATTTTTAATTCTAATTATGAGGTTATAGCACTTACAGAAACGTGGCTTAACTCAAGAATATCAACTAATGAAATAGTAGATGCGAGATATATAGTCTATCGTAGGGATCGTATGTGCTCTAAGGTCTCCAAAAAAGATGGCGGAGGAGTGCTTTTGGCTGTTTCTCGCGAAATTCTTTCTTTGAGACTTGAAAGTCTGGAAGGCGATACTGAATGTGTTTGGGTAAAACTGCAAGTCAAGATCAATGACGTGTTTAAAAATCTGACAATATGTGTCGTATACCTACCACCGCTAGTAAAACTGGAGACCTTAAAGCAATTCTTTAACAGCATAGAAGTTCTTATGACCCAATCAGATGATCTCTTAATTGTTGGAGATTTTAATCTAGGGTTTATTCAATGGTCTGCCAGTGATGAAGATTATAACAATATGATCCCATCAAATTATAGCTCTATGCTAGGTTTCATGTTTGTAGATTTTACGTCTGTCAACAAACTGTATCAATTTAACTGTATTAGCAATAACGATAATCGTTTTTTGGATTTAATTTTAAGTAATCTACAGAATGTATCTATTTCAGTGCCTCCTGATTTATTGAGTAAGAGTTACCAATTCATCCAAGTCTTCTAATAAATATTCCATGCTGCAATGCTGACTACTTGAAGCCAAAAAAAGAATTGATACTGAATTATAATAGGGCTGACTATAGCAGTATTGTTCATATTTATGTTAAAAAGCGAATTGGCAGGATTTGTTCTCCAAGTGTAAAAATGTCAATGAAATGGTTTTGGAGTTTTATGCTGACTTATGGCAAATAATTGATAGATATTTCCCTAAGAGAAAGCAACACTGATCTAATTGTCCCATAATATGGTTAGTCGCCCTCTCGTTGATCTTCTAGCGGAGAAAGGTAAAGTTCGGAGAAGATTTATAAAATACTCCAATCTGAGAGATGATCTTGAATTTCGCTTGCTGCGTAGACGCGATAAAAATCTCTATAGGAAATGCTTTGCGGATTACATACATAAAATAGAAACAAATATATCTCAAAACCCTAAACTTTTCTGGAGCTTTATTAAGGTCAGACGTGGTAGTCAGTCGTGCATGCCTGTGAAAATGTAGTTGGATGACACGGTAGCTAAAACTGGCCTAGACATTGCAAATTTATTTGCGCACCACTTTTCGGCTGTGTACTCCTCTGACAGCTCCACCGACCATAATACTGTAGTGACACCTATTCTTGTTAACAATCCAGATAACAATAATATGACTGGGTTAATGTTTATAGAGTCAAAAATTATTAAAATTATGAAATGTATAGACGTAAAAAAGGAGCTGCTCAGGACTCCATTCCGTCAATTTTTGTCAAACGTTCTATGTATGGCCTGGTATTACCTCTGAAACTCATATTTAATAAATCCATTGAAGATGGTTTGTTTCCAAAGGAATGGAAAAGAGCCCGTATTGTTCCGATATTCGAAAAAGGTGACGTGACTTTATTAAAAATTACGGGCCAATTTCGATAATTTCGTGTTTTGCTAAACTTTTTAAAAACCCCGATTGGGCAAAATTATATCGAACTTCACGAAAAATTACATTTGAGATCACCAACATGGGTTTATTTCTGGACGTTCTGTTCTTACCAATTTGGTTCCGTTTGTTTCAGAGTTATCCAAAGAGGTTGATAAAGGGTTTGAGGTCGATGCCATTTACACTGATTTCAAGAGCGCCTTTGACAATGTTAATCATACGATTCTCTTAGAAAAACTTTGTGCTCTTGGTCTAGATGGACATCTGCTGAATTACGTGATGCTCCGGGGCGAGACTAACTTAAGCTAGGTAAATTTAATAAGTATGAAAAAAATTTAGATAGTATATAATTGCAAAACCAATTTAAAAAAATTGTATATCAATTTTGTTTTGTTGTAATATTTAAAACAAAGTGGGCGCGCTGGAGAGCATACTCGCCAGCGAGCCCACAAGGATAATTCCGTTACTTAAGGCTTTTCAAATTCGTTTATGACACCATTAAAATGTATATCAATCTCCTATCATCAATTCGATATTTAATTTAGTCTATACCAATTTACAGTTACTTTTAAATTTCCTTGCGGAACATTAGAGTAGCGTCTGGTAAAAGGTTATGGCAACGTTTTCTATTTTGGGATCGTTATTATTATGAAAACTACGTTACGACATGCTCGTAGAATTAGGGTAAAATAAAACTCAAAAAATTGTTCCTATACTGGAGAAAAACACTTTTTTGTTCTTCCTAACACACAAAGTCTTTTTCCACGCTTCATATTGACAAATACAATATGAATAACTTCTAGTTGCGACTCAATATTGACAATGGTTTATTTATGAAAATGTGGGTAGTTGACTTGGTTTTTAGCTGTTTATTTTAGATTATCGTCTATGATTACGTCTGCTTGAACTAAATGAATATAGAATCAATGTAAATTAGTTGCCCATATGATTGTTGATTCAATGATTAGAGGAAAATAATGAAAATAAATAGTCCAGTTGAATAATCTCATTAACTTAATAAATTGTAAATATCAAGCCAACGCGCTGATATACTACGCTCGATAGAATACGCTGCTAAAGACGACTTCGCTATAGCCATTTTATCAGGCGCTTCTCTAATGTTCCGTAAGGAAATTTAAAAGTGGCCGTGTATTTGTATAGACTGAATTAAATATCGAATTGATGATAGTAGATTGATATACATTTAATATACATTTTAATGGTATCATAAACGAATTTGAAAAGCCTTAAGAGGAAACACTATGTCGAAGTGGCATGCAAAATTCTCATCCATAACACAGAAAAACAACGTTTCGTAGTCCCCCGTTTCCTCCTTCAGGATTGGACCAATTTTTATTACTTTTTCAGAATCGGTTAAAGAAAGAGATTTTCAATGTCTGTATGTTTAGTTTTTTTGTTAAACCAGTCACTTAATGGATCTTAAGACGCCTTAAAACGGAGTGATTTCGCTTAATTTTTAAGGCTCCTAGTTATTAAATAAATGACATAATGCAAAAAAAAACAAACATACAGACATAGAAAAGCTCTTTCTTTAACCGATGCTGAAAAAGTAATAAAAATTAGTTGAGTTCTGAAGGAGGAAACAAAAGACTACGAAACGTCTTTTTTCTGTAATTTGTATGAGAATTTTGCATGCCATGATGACGTAGTATTTCCTCTTAAGTAACAGAATTATCCTTGTGGGCTCACTGGCGAGTATGCTCTCCAGCGCGCCAACTTTGTTTTAAATATTACAACGAAACTATTGATATAATTTTTTTTTAAATTGGGTCTACAATTGTATATACTCGTATATTATCTACATTTTTTCATGCTTATAAAATTTACCTAGCTTAAGTTGGTCTCGCCCCGGAGCATCACGTGCTGAATTGGTTCGATTCGTACCTGCGGGGAAGGCCTTAGGTGGTTGTTGTCGATCGTTTTCAGTCGAATAGGTACCGTGCTGAATCTGGTGTGCCGCAAGGGTCGGTTTTGGGTCCATTACTCTTTCAGATCTTTATCAATGATGTTACCAAAATGTAACTATCAAATATAGTATAGTATAGTATGTTACAAAACTGTAACTTCTTTCAATGACATGGAACTACTTCAGCAGGATCTCGACAGTATAAGTCACTGGTGCAACATTAATGGCAAGACTCTAAATATCAATAACTGCTTTCATATCAAATACTCTAGAAAAAAAAAGGCTTTTACAACTAGTTACGAGATTGGAAGTGTAAAGTAAGTCTAACTGAAGTAAAAGAAATTCGAGATCTTGGTGTTGTCATTGATAATAGACAGAAATTTGATTTGCATATCGACGCTGCGGTGGCTAAGGCCGCCCAAATGCTAGGTTTTATTAAACGCAATACATGGGGTTTTAAAAAGACAAGCACTAAGGTAATAATTTATAATGCCCTAGTTCGCAGCCATCTTGAGTTTGCCTCCTGCGTCTGGAGTCCTTTTCATGCCGTACATTCGCAAAGAATTGAGAGTATTCAAAGGGCTTTTACAAGGCATCTTTCGTTTTCTTGTAATGGTTTCTCTCACCGGAAACCCTAAGCACAACGTCTGGACAAATTCAATTTGATAGTCTTGGTGATAAGAGGTGCTTGTTGGACATGGGCTTTATTCACAAGATCATGAACAGAGGTGCATGTTGCAGTGGGTTTTTTTTTGTGCTCTCTGCTCCAACGTAATCAGGAGCGTATTTTTAACTAGTTTTTTATTTCTTGTTTACTATTAGGACTTTGTCCTTTTTATTGGGGTGGACTGAAGGTCCACTTTCAACGAATTGCGGGGCGCCAAGGGGGGGAAAATGAAGAGGAAAGAAGAGGAAGAAAAGAAATAAGGGGGGAAGAAAGGAATTGTAGGTACTGTATGGTTTTAATTACATTTTAGTGTTTTGGCAGTGTAAGTTTTATTCTATTTTATTTTTATTTTTAGATTTTAGAATTTTTGATTTTTATTTACTTATTAGGCATAATTTAAAATTTAGGTTTTTTATAGCTAAGTTAAGTTTAATTTATTTTGGTTATTTAAATTTTATTAAATTTTTTAATTTAATAATGTAGTTTATAGTTTAGCGTTCTTAAGTTTATTTATTTTATATTGTCCAGGCTGTTGTTTTATTTAGGTTTTTAGATTACATTTATTGCTTGTTTAGACTTATCTACTTTACATTTTTAAGTTTTGTTTATTTTTATTTGATTTGATTTACTTTATGATAATTTAGTTTATGTTGTTTTATTTTATGGTTTAATTTAGTTAGGTTAGGTTTAAGTTTTATTATTATAATTATAAGTTTAGTATTTAAGTTAGTTTTATTTGTTTATATGATTATTTGGTGATTTTGTTTATTTTATTTGTTTTATTTTGTAAATTTAGGAATAATTAAATTTAGTTTATGTTGTTTTATTTTATGGTTTAATTTAGTTAGGTTCGGTTTAAGTTTTATTATTATAATTATGGTGATGATTTAAGTTAAATATTTAAGTTAGTTTTAATAATTTATATGGTTATATGTTGATTATATTCTTATTTTATTTGTTTTATTTTGTTGAATTTAATGGTAATTAAGGTTTAACAGAATTTGTAAATAATTAAGTTAATTAGTTGTGTGGATAGTTGTCTAATTACCGTAATCGGTCTGGCCCTGCAAACGCAGGACCATTGACCGAATACGGGGGCATTCGCTGGTGTTTGTTGTGTTGTGGCCGGTATCAACCTTTGTGCCCATGCGCAGGTTATGGGCCGAGCAGTTGTAGCACTTTGGCCCCTGGGTCTTGTTGGGGCATTGTGCTACTTGGTGGCTCGGACTGGCGCAATGGGCGCAGGGCTTCCTTTCGGACTTACACTTCGCATTCGTGTGGCCGTACTGAAGGCACTCCGGATACTGTATAAAACGGCTGAATTCCTCAACGTGGACCCTACTATGGTCCACGTTGAGCCTCCCAAGAGCTAAGATGGTAATTCGCATCTCGGGGGTGACTTCGACAACCGCGTTATACAGTGCCGGGTTTGCAGCAGATGCGGATCACTTCAATGTCGTTTTGAGCAACTAGGACCTCCGCTAACTCCTCGTGGGCAACATCCTTGGATATGCCCTTTAGGTTGATTAGTGGTGGTCGTAGCTTCGCCTGTTCGGCTGCGAATTTAGTGCTGTTGACGTGACGTGCGATAGTTTCCTCGCACTGTTTCCCATCTTCAAACTCTACCCTCAGCTTGACCTTAGGCAGCGACTGGATTTTGATCGGGGCGTATTTGTGCCTCCGGAAGGACATCTTCTGTTTCCAGAGGGACACCAACTCCGGAGGCTTCAACGTGCAGTCATAGGAGGACACTATGACTGCGGGGTGTGTCTTGGGCGCAGGTGGCAAGGTCTTAGCAGCCACGCTCGCATAGGAGGGAGCGTTCGGGAGCACGGCCTCTTGGGCGATTCGGACAGTGCGAGCGCCGGTCGGCGGACCCTGGGCGAGAGGGGCCTCCTTCAGTGCGGCTGTGACCATATTGGCGGTCAGCCGCACAAGATCTTTGAGACGCGCCTGCTGCGCCAACATATCGTCAACCTTTTAAACTACCTCTTGCCGGATCTCCTTCGCTGCCTCGCTCTGCATCGCGACTACGGCGCTCACACTATTGTCAAGTTTGTGGCCCAACTCCCGAACGCTGTCCTCGCTGATGTTCTCCTGAGTGGAGGAAAACTCCGGTTCAGGCTCAGGTTGCGAGTCCCACTTATCCCTTAGCAGGTTCAAGCAGCTTTCGATGTTTTTGGTAACATGCAGGATCCCCTGCTTATTAGCCCTCGTGACAGATTTGCCCGCTACAACCGCCGCTTGTATTTCACCGCAGTAGCGCCTGACCAGACTCTTAAAGGTCGCCATGTCGTTCACCGTCATGTACGACCTCTCTGCAACACCAGGCGCCTCCGGTTCACTCACTTGACCCGGCTGCGTGCTAGTGATATGCGCCATATTAGGTTAGGTTAAGTTTTATTTTTAATTTTAAAAGTTAATATTCGATGGAATTTTATTAGAAAAAGTTTTGTAAAAAGTTAGTTTTTGAAGATTTTTGAGTCTAATTTATGTTAATTTTAAGTTTTAGTTGATTTAAAGTTTTTAAATTTTTGGCCTTTTTGACTTTTTTGTTTTTGAGAGAATTTCAAATTTTTTTTCGGATTTAGCTCCGATGATTTTAAAAACTCTTAAGTTCTGAATTTGGTGGATTTGGGGTATTTCCTAGTAGGAAATTTAAGAGTTTGTTTGTTGCAGTGGGTTGGTATCGCTTGTATCTCTGTCCATACCTTACAGAGACATCGTTTGTCCAAATTGTTTCATATTGGTTTCATTTGCTAGGACAAATCTTGGTCTTCAATCACCTATAATGCGAATATGTATGGAATACAACTCGCTAATCAGTAAGATTCCGGATTTGGATGTCTTTGGTAACAATATGGGATTTTTTAAGAAGTTATCTTATCAACATTTTCTGGGTAAAGACTAGTGAATAAAATTAAAATTAATACAAAATAGGATTAAAATTAAAGTTTAGATATTAGAATTTAATTTGAATTAAAAGTAAAATTCAAAATTAAATTAAAACATTGTGTTTTGTCACTAGTTTAGTTTGTTATATTATTATTTTTTATTTGTTGTTACAACATTAATGGCAAGGCAATTGTTTAAATTTGAGAATGCTATGTACGCCTTTACGTTGATACATATCAGAACTGTTCCGTATGTTTTCTTTTTTAGCATTGTTTAAAAATATTTACACACTTCTGTTACTCCTTCAAAATATATGATATAAACCTCATGTTATCATCTTGTGTCGGCCGCGTTCTCTCTTACCTCTTACGTCACAGCAACGGTGATCTCGTTATCGAATTTGCTTGACCGTAGACTTCGTGTAGAGACACGAAAACCCACCTAGATTGGGTTATTCGATCAATCGCTAGGTTACGGAGTGCATTGGATTTTACAATACTGTATAGGTGATAAATTTAAATAAAGGATTTTGCATTAAATAATCTCATTGCGTTATGGTCGCGGGATGAACAAGCTCGGTGTAAAAGTGACAAGTGAAAAGTTTAGTTGGCAATAATCATAGTGGTAATTATGAAATATTTTTAAGAGTGTGATGGTGTTTGATAATTTCCACAATTGAGGTGAGTTACCGAGGAGATTTAATTTTTTTTCGATTAATGTGACTTTATTACTATGTGTCTAGACACAAAGTTAGGATGTCACACAAAGTCACTAAATTGAAGAAGAAATATAATAATATGAGTAAAATAACCCGTCATATTTGATTATATAATTACGACTTGTTACTACCAATTTTTATATAATAAATCATAAAGGTTTTCTACCAATAAAACTGTAGGTAAATCTCTAAAACGTAAATAATAAAATATAATAGAGTGAAAAATAAATAAAATTCAATTGAAAAGAAGTTTCTATAAATTTAATTATGAGAACCCGCAACACAATTCATGTGTAGTTTGGTGATTGGTGCAATATAATTCGGTAATGTCGTCAGCATTCTTGGGACCATGTGCCAGCTGGTGGCGTGTAGGGACCGAAAAAGCAGTCCATTGCTACAGTCTACAAACACCACGCTCTGCGCGAATGAAAGGCGGTGAGCCCATCGCCGCTCTATGCTGTGGGATGTATGTGCAGTCTTAAGTCCGTTAGTCGCATTTTACGACCCCAAAGGGAATGAAGATGGCTTGGAGTATTGTATTAATGAGCCGCACCCACACTGCTTTTTTGTTTAAATTAATATAAAATTAGCTAAAATTTTTTTTTAAACACTGAAAAAAGACGACAATCTCATGCGGGAATCGAACCTGAAATAATAAAAAAAAAACATTAATCTAATAAAATTAGCTGTTAAGCGTGTCGCGAAGCGGTTGAAGAATACTACCACCCCCTCACTTTTCTTGGGTTGTGTAAAAGGCGACTAACGGACTAAAGACTAAATACAACTAACAGCTTAGAGTGGCGATGGGCTCAGCACCTGTCACTCTGAGCACATGTGCAGTCTCTATTTGGAGAAAAGTGGACTATGGCAGAGGACTGCTTTTGCGGCCCTCATTGCCTAGTCTCTGACTAACCCTTCGTGGATAGTAATCGTGATTGTGTAAAAATAGTTGTTTTGTTCATTGTCTTAGATGACTTTACTTTCAGGTAAATTGAATACTATTAAACATGTTTAAAGCAAGACCTGAAGGGCGTCACAACCCACATGTGATTGCGGCTGCATCTGTACTCGTGGTGAGTGTTGCTAATTATTAATCACTAGCGGCCAGCCCGCGACATTGGACGCGTGAACACCCAATATTTAAAAAAAACTTTTATATAACCTCGTCCTAACAATTAGAAGTCCAACAAAAAAACAATCACTTAACCAAATCGGGGCAGCCGTCTGAAGTGACGCGCAAACATACTTTTGTGGCAAGTAATTTTTATATAAATACCTACTAGCGGCCCGCCCGCGATTTCATCTGCGTGAACACCAGCGTGACGTATATAGATATTTTTCTAAAAAACCTTGTCCGGATAATAGACTAGTTGACTAAATTTCAAAATCATATTAAAACGATACCTGTTTACCTATTTTATCCTAAAAACACATTATTTTTCAAAAAATCGATCACTTTCAATATTTATTTTGTGTTTATAATTTCCAATTTTCGCAAAAACGCTTAAGACCGCCTTGTTGAGTAAATGACGTCACGCCGTGTCAAACATTCGATTTGTTCGAGGCTTGTTCTATAGAAATGTCACAACAATAAAATTCCATTTGGCACGGCGTGACGTCACATTTGCGTTTAAGAGGGTTTACGCCATTCGGTTTCCCATACAAACTTCCAAGTTGAATTTTTTTAAAACCAATGAGCCAATTTTGATGGAACTTTGCATGCTAAAGTAAAATACAGGGACTAAATTGTTTGTTGAAAACATTAAAAAAAAATGTTTATTTAACTGAGTTATTGCGATTTTTAACTTTCTATTGTGGACATTAAATCGCAATAACTCAGCTAGAAAAACGTTTTTTTTTAAATGTTTTCAACAAACAATTTAGATCACTGTATTTTACTTCAGCATGCAAAGTTTCATCAAAATTGTCTCATTGGTTATTGAAAATTTCGACTTGGAAGTTTGTATGGAAAACCAAAATGCGTAAACCCTCTATGCGTATTATTTGTATTAATAATCCCAATTTATTATAATGAATATATTTGATATTTTATTTATATAAAGCATAAGATATTATAATAGATATAGATAGGATAGATAATAGATATAATAGATAGAATATTTCTATAAACCATATTTTGGGGGTTTAAGTACTCGCGTCTGTAGGTTTACCCTCGAGACCCTACACGTGACCCTTGGGTGGTGCTAAATGAGTGACACTGACTGAGTGGTAGAGCATGCATTGGGCCGGCTCGCCCGGCGTAATACCACCCTCTCACGAATATCCGGCTTGAAATAATGGCACTTGGTGCTGTTGTGTTTCGTCCGGCCAGTGACGGTTCCGGAGCCCCCCCCCCCCCCCTCCTCACAATTCCTATTCCTTCCTAAAACCTATTCCTTCTATAAAGGCCGGCAACGCGCCTGCGATTCCTCTGGTTTTGCGGGTGTCCATGGGCGGCAGTGATTACTATCCATCAGGTGACCCGCCTGCTCGTTTGCCGTCTTCTAATATAAAAAAAAATCATTAGAAACGCCAATCCACCCGAATTAATCTTAGTGGACACAAGCCTATTACGAAAACCGCAAAAAGGAATTTACTTTATCGGTGCACCCGTTCTAAAGTAATGGACGATCATATTGGTAGCAGCGCGGCGTACTAACTGATGGCGCTGGATTTATTTATTTATTTATTTATTCCATTACATGCCAGCTAACAGACTACGTCATGTCCAATACACAGGCAAGTTATACATTAAAAACTAAATACAAAAGAGAATTCAACAATAGGAAAATAACAATTAACACACAATAAAAAAATAATTACATTTAGAAAATTAGAAAATTAAATTATATGAAAATTAGGAAATTAAGTGGATGGCAATTTGTCGCCTGCTCAGTAATGGCACTGTATATTCAGCTTTGAAAAAGTTTATTTTGGATTATTCGCCTTTTGCATCATTTCTTGGTCCCTTATGGATACCTAATTAAGATATTATATCGCAAATTATTTTTATTGTTAAGTATAGATTTTTACTTTTTTCAGATCGCAAAAGTAGCTACAGTTTGCTGGACGACTTCATGCCTAATAGAATATTGTAGTTTACTGTCAATCTACACGAATATTTTGGCTTCTACTGATTTCCTGATAATGTTAATAACCACAGCGATCATTGACCCCTCTTTGTGCCTGCAATTGTATTGGGACATCTTCATACTCGTGGGACTGTGCAAGGTAATTATATTATCAATTACTTATTACAGCGGTTTCCATTATTTCCAAAATTTCGTTTATACAAAATAGGTTTGGCATTTAGATTATTAGTATTATGAAAATTATTTGAAATTTTGAAAATAATGGAAAGCGCTATTAGTTATAGCAAACGAAAATAGGCCGAATTTCGTTTCGGTGAAAGAGAGTATGCCCTATGGTATTCAGTGGCTTTTTTATAATAAACGAATTTAATAAATACTGACATGCACAAAATACACTTCGATGGGTGCCTGGAACAAGAACGCAATAGCCATAGTAGCAGTTTTCCGATTAAGCAATTTTCGTATTCTATGGACCCTATTACACCTCGTGATTTTTTTCCCAAATTTAATACTGAAAGATGCCTGATTTAGTAAAATCATTATGGGTTTTGCTTTATTATTCCTCGTTCATCACTCGAATTTTGTTTACCGGAATAATCATCCTATGTGCAATGATTAAAGTTTTATTCAATCTTCTACAAGTATTGGCCCTTGCAGCTGTTTTCCCCGAAATAAACTTTGTAAAAAGATTTACAATAAACATTGCTGTACAAATATTTTAAATTTTCACTAGTAATAGTAATTATGGTTTTCTTCCATGAAATTAAAATATGTCGATTGATTTTCAATACACACCTAAACAATAGCTACCTACTGTAAGTATGTAACTTACCTACAATAATTTTACATGATTTTTGTAAATAATAATTAAATATTCGAGCTAGAGCTAGTTCTATAAGAGCTAGTTCGTTCAAACGTTTTAATCATGTGAAGCTGAGTTATTGTTTTGATAAATAGGTAAGTATATTAAAATGGTTCTTATGACTTAGATAATTATGCAAATCGTCGACTTTTTTTATGACATAGTTATAAAAAAGACTAAGTAAAAATAACGATATGTGTAATAATTATTGTTTTTTTTTGTAAATAAACAAATTGAGTTTGTTTAATGCAAATTTTTTTTTTACATTTCCTTAAACATATATATGGCTAACAAGAACTCCTTACCTACATTAATAATAACACAACAGTATACATGAGTGAATAAAATACTTAAAACAATAAATATCATCATCATCAGCCAGAGGACGTCCACTGCTCGACAAAAGCCAACCCCAAGGATCTCCACCACGACCGGTCTTGTGCTGCTCGCATCCAGCGGCTACCTGCGACCGCGCACCAGATCGTCGGACCACCTTGTTGTAGGCCTGCCTACACTGCGCCTTCTTGTGCGTGGTCGCCACTCGAGAACCGTTCTGCCCCAACGGCCATCGGTTCTACGGGCGATGTACCCTGCCCATTGCAACTTGAGCTTGGCGACTCTTTGGGCTATGTCGGTTACATTAGTTCTTCTACGAATCTCCTCATTTCTGATTTGATCACGTAGAGAAACCTCGAACATAGCCCTCTCCATTGCTCTTTGCGTGAATTTGAGCCAGACTATTTAGGCCTGTAGTGAGCGACCACGTTTCGGTACCGTCATGGCATGTCATCACTGGCAACACACGCTGGTCGAAACGTTCGTCTTGAGACACTGCGGTATTTTGGACGAGAAGATATTTCGTAGCTTACCGAGCGCTGCCCAGCCGAGTTGGATTCGACGATTGACTTCTTTCTTAAAGTTGGACCTACCTAACTGGACCGTTTGTCCCAGGTATACATATTCGTCAACAATTTCAGGAGTAGACTCTCCAACCTTCAGAGGAGTGGGTGAGGTCACGTGAGTTAAACATGATTTTCGTCATCTCCATGTTCATTTTAAGGCCCACTTGTTGAGAGACTCTCTTGAGATCACCGAGCATTGTGCCTAGTTCCTCCAAGGTCTCAGCCATGACTACTATATCGTCGGCAAATCGAAGGTGACTAATGTACACGCCATTAATATTGATGCCGAGTCTTCTCCAGTCCAGAAGCTTAAACACGTCCTTCAGTGCAGCAGTGAAGAGCTTCGGAGATATGACGTCTCCTTGTCGCACTCCACGCTGCAGCAGGACTGGCTTCAAGTTCTGGTCTTGCAGGCGAACTGTCATAGTGGCGTTTGCGTACAAACACTTCAACACTACGATGTACCGGTAGGTAATTTTGCACCGCAGGGGAGACTGTAGCACGGCCCTTGTTTCGATGGAATCAAAAGCTTTCTCATAGTCCACAAACGCTAAGTGGCCGGTTATACTCTTCGGCACTGCCGCCGGTATATAACCCGCCGCAGCGTATGTATGTGGTCTACGAGTCTATGATGCTGAAAACTTTTCGGAATCCGACTTGTTCGATTGGCTGGAAGCCCTTTTTGTTTTATTCTAAGGCTGGAAGTCATCAAACCTGCGTGCGAGACGATTAGTTATAACTCTCGAGAACAGCTTATAAACGTGACTTAGAAGTGATATGGGTATGTAGTTCCTCAGTATGGTCTTGTTGCCCTTCTTAAAGAACAACGCAACCTCAATTTCATGCCATGTTTCTGGCGTTCTAGCTCCGAGTACGACCGAATTAAAAAAAATCTGAAGAGCTGCGAGTACCGGTCATCCACCTGCTTTCAGAAGCTCCTCCGTAATTCCGTCAGCACCCGATGCCTTGCTATTCTTATGCTGCTTTAGAGCCATACCAATGGGTCCATATTGGCTCACATAAAACTATTGTTCCAATTTTTTGTTTTACTACCGATTTGTGTTCATAATAATCACTTTTTATAATTTTTATCCTCATACTTTTTTTGTTCATAAAATTTTATTACTACTATCAGAACTCATATGTTAGTTAGATAGTAAGTTAGTTAGTTATCACATTTTTTTATTAATACTGTCATTACTAAGGTGTATGATTAGAGATATTATGAATTCTGATGATTATTGGTTTCGATCGATAGTATTAAATATTTTTATGAAGAGTGCATTATGATGTAAAATGGTATGAGAAATATTTTCAGACTTCCGATTGTAGGACTTAAAAAGTTATATGAAAAAATGCGCACCCTATACCAATCTTGTACAAGCTGATGTCCGGGATACCTTCGGTGTAGTGTCTGGTTAGATTAGCTTTAGGGTCTGTAGCTAAGCTTTGTACATACAGGTGGCCGCGTTGATGTGTATAGGTAGCTGTCCATAGAATAATATAATAATACTATTACGATTATTTACAATTAAATTCCACTACATTATTCATTATAATTTCGTGATGCTCTAATATTAATAAATTTTGTAGTCCTTCCAATACAACCATAATATATACGATGCACACAGTATTCGCCAGTACATTTTCCAATAACATTCAACATTTCCTGTAACGTCATTGCAAAACGCTATTACTGTATGCGTCATACGTCCTTCAGATCAACGCACAACGCTGCAATATGCTATTGCGTCTGATTTATTTTGCACTTTTTACCAGAATAAAACCTCAATGGAGTCTTACGGAAACTGTTTTTAATGTATAAAGTGGTAATATGTTTTTTTTACTATTTTTTTTAATTCAGTACTAATAAGCTTATGTACACTTATGTCACCCAGAAAAAAAACTGCATTGTTTGATATACAAACCGTTATGATAGGCCTCGTAGTTTAACAATTATTCAAGATTTTTACTTAATCTATTTTCCTGTAAAATTTCGTTTTGTCGATTGCGGCTTTGTTCCAATAACCCATCGACTTGTACGCAACAATCAACTAAAAATTATACAATAGCTTAACTTAATCCTGACTTAGCAAGAAAGATTGACAGACAGGACAAGGCTGCTTGGCGGCAAACATCTAATAATGATTACTTTCCAACACCCACACCGGCTATCTAGTTCAAGTTAAGCTTCTCTTGAAACTTGTTTTTGATGGTAAATCTAGATAACGAATAAACATACAAACTTCGACTTGGGGTGACTTATGTTTGACGCCGCCCATATTTATATTCGGTTATGCTGTAAACGTCAATAGCCAACAGCAATTTTATATCATAAACTGTTATAATAATAAGTTCTTTTTTTCTTTTGCAGAAAAAATATGTCATACTGAAAGTTCTACTGAGCCCAAATGCAGTTTGTTATACCATAGAGGTGCTGGTATTCTTCTTCGCGGAGTTGTATAGTCTGTACTCAGATGGTTTACCACTACGCAACCCAATAGAAGCGATAATACTGGCAGTTTTTATTTTGGAAAAGTGTAAGTGTTGACTAAAGCTTACTAGAACATAACTCGGGTTTAGAAGGCTTTTGATGAATGGTCTGGCATGCGAGCTTACTTAGCAAACTTCCAAGTTATGTGATCTCCGTAGGTTTGTGCATTTGGATACAAGACTTCTTGAGGGAACGATCGATTCGAGTGGTCCTCGACGGACAATATTCCGATTTATTGGAGATAGATGTCGGGGTACCTAAAGTGTCCGTTCTGTCTGCAACGCTTTTCCTGCTGCACATAAATGACCTGCTGAAACCCGGTATTATTGGGTATGCAGATGACAGCACAGTTGTGGACAGATACTTTTCCAAAGCACGAGCTACCAAGGACGAAACTCACGCCCTGAGGGTTAATTTGGTCGAGCGTATTGACTTGGCCCTCCAAGCTGTCTCCGAATAGGGTGAGGCCAATTTGGTTCAGTTTAACGCCACGTTTAACGCCGTTTATTTAGCGCTCAGCAGAGTCCATTTAACCTGACTCCGACTTTCCAGAATGTGGATATTAGCGATCATTTGAATCTTCTTGGCTTAGCTTTGTCATTGGACCTCAATTTCTGCAGCTCTATAGAAAATAAAACCAAAACCCTCGCAAAAAAGCTCGGTATTCTCTCAAAGGTGGGACGGTACTTTACCCCGAAACAGCTTCTTACTCTTTACCAAGCTCAGATCCGATAGTGTATGGAGTACTGTTCTCATCTTTGGGATGGATCTGCAAAGCACCAGCTGGCTACTCTGGATTCTATTAGAGCGCCGAGCAAAAAGACTGATTGGTGACGATGAGTTGGTCGATAACAGACTTTTAAGTCTGGAAGGTGGTAGTCTGGTAGGATCGGGGGTGGGGAGTGGTGGGGGTGGTAGGGGTTGGGTTGGGGACGTGGCGTCGGTGCGGGTCTGGTTCGATTGATGGTGATGTGAATGTGGTTGAGTGTGATTGATCTAAATCTACCACTTATTTATTATTATTATGCTCTTTATTTAAAATATAATCTTAAGTAAAATTTTTCACAATATTTTATATAAAAAAAAACATATTTACAATATAAAATATTATAAAAAACTTAACCTAGGTTGCCACCGGCAGCGGGGATAGACCCAAGCTATCGGTGGTTAGGGCTGCAGAGTGAGGAACCTCCTGACAATACGTGCCGTGTCAAGGAGTACTGCCTTTTGCATCTGACCCTTGACCCAACCTTTCAGCGAGAGCCTCTCTAGGTGTTGATCGAGGCTCTTCGCTATAAGGCCGTGTGCCGTAACGACTATCGGTACAATAATGGTTGAATCCACATCCCACATGGCGGTAACCTCGTGAGCCAAGTCAAGGTACTTACTGAGCTTGTCCTTCTCGGCTTTCACGAGGTTCTCGTCATGAGGTATGGTGATATCAACCAATATTGCTTGGCGCTGAGATCGGTCGTTGAGATCGAGCGTTGCATGACCATTTTCGAGAACTGGCGCAGGTGCGTACTTATAGTACGGCACCTCTGATTCAACAAGGCCATATCGAAGAGCAAGTTGCTGGTGAATTATTCTGGCTACTTGGTTGTGTCTGTGCAAATACTCTCCGTTAGCAAGATGAGAACAACCGGAAATAATATGTCGGAGTGATTCTCCCGGACGGCGGCATGCCCGACAGATGTCGACCGTACCGTCCCTCATTATATATTTCCGGTAGTTATTCGTCTTGATAACTTCATCTTCAATAGCACAGACAAAACCTTCGGTTTCCCCAAAAAGGTCACCGAAACGTAGCCAGTTCACCGAGGCAGGCAAATCTACATCAGGCCCAGTCAGAGCCCGATAGTAGCGCCCGTGTAGCACCTTGCTCTTCCATATATCCTTGCGATCGAGAGTGCTTAGCACCACTGGTTTGCGCCAGTTTTCTGTTGCCAAGGAGAGCGGCGTAAAGTGTCTATCAACTGCCACGACCTCCAAATGCATCCCGCACTCACTGTTAAGGAAATAATCCCTAAGACTGCACACCTCACGGTTATGTAGGTCCTTGGCATTTAAAAAGCCGCGACCCCCACATCTCCGCGGGATGTACAGCCTCATAACAGATGAGCGCGGGTGTAACATTCTGGAAGTCGTGAGCATTTGACGGACTCTTCTATCCAAGGCGTCCAATTCGGTCTGAGTCCATCTTAGTATGCCAAAGGAGTATGTGAGTAGAGGCATAACCCAGCCATTAAAAGCACGCGTCTTATTGCCACCCGATAAAAGACTGTTAAGTACTTTTCTTAGGCGGCAAAAGAATCGCTCCCGTAATGACTGTTTTATGTCCCCATCCGCAACACCCAAAGACTGTGACATACCAAGATATTTATATGTTTCAACTTCGGAGAGAGATCTGAAGTTTATCGTTTCGGAGAGTTGTAAATTGGTTGAATTTACTACTCTCCCACGCTGTACATGCATAACCGCACACTTATCCACACCAAACTCCATCTTGATGGCACTGCTGAAAGTCTCAGTAATTTTCAGCAGTTTCACCAAGTCTTGGCGGTTTGGTGCGAGCAACTTGAGGTCATCCATGTACAACAAGTGCGACATAACTTCACCCCCTCTCCGCAGTTGACAGCCTAACTTTGAATTTCTCAACAAAGTACTGAGAGAATTCAAAGCTAGGCAAAACCATAAAGGACTCAGACTGTCGCCCTGGAATATGCCACGCTCTATCCTTATAAGATCCTGCGTGGCAAAAACACTATCTCGACATCCTGGTTGACTCAAGACCGTGGTCCACTGCCGCATACATGATATCAAAAAGGATTTTAAAGTTATATCAATTTTATATAACTCTAAAATCCTCACCAACCATGAATGCGGCACCGAATCATAGGCCTTCTTATAGTCAATCCAGGCTGTAGAGAGAGTCCCTCTGCCACGCCGGACCTTCTGGCATATGGTCATGTCAATGAGGAGAAGCTCCTTAGTACCACGGGACCCAACCCTACATCCATTCTGAGTCTTGTCCAAAATATTGTTTGCAACAATGTGCGCGTTAATTTTTGTTCTCAGAATGGATGTAAGGAGCTTGTATAAAGTAGGTAAGCACGTGATGGGTCTATAATTTTACGGTTCCGTGGTACTACCCGATTTATGGAGCAGAAAAGTGACACCAGTAGTCAACAAACTTGGGAGTGAGCCGAGCTCTATGGCTTCTTGGAATTGCGTTGCCAGTAACTCGTGTGAACATCGAAACCATTTGATCCAGAAGTTGTACATTCCGTCCGGTCCTGGGCATTTCCAATTTTGGGCCGTACGGATTGCACAACTTACGTCAGCTGTACTAATACTTATAGGCTGCATGGTCTCGATAGGTTCACACGCGTCACTGACAACACTCATCCATTCACCTTCCGTGTGCTCGACGGGCACCGACCAAATGCTGCGCCAGAAATTAGTCATGGCATCAACATCTGGTAGCCGCCCGTCGCTCACACGTTGATCAGCTCCTTCCCAAAGTCTGTATACTTTTCTTTGGTCACTTTGAAAGAGGCGATTTTGTTGGTATCGGTCCACACGCACTCTGTAGCGACGTATACGGTTTGCCCACGCATAGACTTTTTGCTTCAGAAAGTCAATACGTTCCGTCACACAAGCCATATAGTTTTCCGGACGAACATCAGTCCCAACAAAGGCTTGTGTGACGAATCGCATGACGCGAGGCCGATTATTGCCATTTCTGAAGCAAATTAGCTTTGCAATGAGTGTCCTGAACTTATTAATACGCCCCTCGATCCTCAATTGCCAAGCAGGGGCAGTCCCGGTTCGCCGCGGTACTCGGTCAGAATCCTGGAATTTGACACGAGCAACGCGACACACCGTGATGGCCCCACAATAAAGGATCGAGTGGGTATCAATTAAACTTTCACTGGTTCCAAGATAAGGAACCAGTAAATCGTTATTATTATTATTATTATTATTATTATTATTATTATTATTTTTTATCGAGTGATGTTATTGGATTTTGTAACTGAATGAGACTTTGAATAGATTGGATCCTTAACTAATACATAGTTTTTTTTTTCTTCCAGAATTTAAACTATTATTTTTTATGTCTCAGATGGTTTGAAAAAACTTAAAGCGCGATCTATCTGGCCTTGAGAGGAAACACTGCGTCGGCGTGGCGTTCGGGATTCTCATGCGGGGCGCGGGGGAGCGGCGTTTCGTGGTCCCCTGTTTCCTCCTTCAGAGGTGGACCAATTTTTATTTAAGCGTCGGTTGGGGGAGGAGGTTTTCTGTGTCTGTGTGTTTGATTTTTTTTTTTTTTAAACGAGTTACCTAATGTTTCTGAAGACGCCTTAAAACGAAGTGATTTCGCTTAATTTTGAAGGCTCCTGGTTATTAAATAAATGACTTAATGCAAAGGAATCAAATATACGGACGTGAAGGGTCTCTTTCTTTAACCGTTGCTGAAGGGGTGGTGGGGGTTGGTCCGGTTTTGGAAGGGGGCTGCGGGGCGTCGTTTTTCTGTGTTTGGTGTGGGAGTTTTGTGTGCCGCGTCGGCGTGGTGTTTCCTCTTAACTCGTAATCCCTACGCGCGCGCGTAAACCCTGCGCTCCTGACGGACGTCAAATCGATATCGAGTCGGCTGTGCTTATCGGAATATGAACGCTCGGGTCACGAGATAGGTTTCAGTTTCGCGTGGGGGTCGTTGGAGGGTGAACCTTCTGTACGGTAGTAGTATTAGTTATTCTGTGCTTGTACCAAGACGAATAACGAAACAATTTTAAAACACACAAGTTTATGCTTATTAATTTTTGACGTTTTTTTATGCTTAAGTTTTTATAAAAAAAGATATTTGAATGATTAAAAATGTCAACCTTATTGGTTAGGTACTAATGTTTTCCAAAACTCATTTCAGCCGCTACTTTATTTTACTTCAATAACTCCAATTTATATTACTTACCACAGTATCAATACGATAATTGGAAATCATATTACACAATTCTATGACCACGGCTTATATTTCGGTTCGACGCGATTCTGTTTCGGCGTGCAGTGGTACTGGGGGTAGCAATGCGCATTTGTCTGGCACAGACTATAATAGCTCGTTAGATTAGTTATTAAGTCTTAACTATAAGTTAGTTAACTGTTTTTTTATTATTATTAGTATTGACGTCAATAAGTGCCTGTAAAGGTTTACATTGAATAAATAATTTGACTTTGACTTTGACTTTGGAACTCCGACGCAAAGTGGCTTGCTTATCAGTCTTCTACAGGTTACATTTTGGAGAGTGTGCTCAGGAGTTAAATAACCTCATACCTTCCCCGTTCCATCATCGGATTACTAGACGGTGGGAGGGCTTTCATCCCTATGTTGTCGAAATTCCATCCGCCCGGACAAAGCGAGTTGCTTCTAGTTTCCTCAACAGCTAGGATGTGGAATGACCTCCCTGCGTCTGTTTCTCCTGAACGCTACAACTTGGGCGTCTTTAAGGCCAGAATAAACAGGCATTTACAGACTGCGCGTGCTCGATCTTTGTCCTCATTATCAATTTCCAACAGGTGAAATCGAGGGCAAACGCGCAATCAGTCTCCAAAAAAAATAATTATTATGATAAAACAGAGCCTCAGAGGCGGAGTGGTCAACGCAGCCGCCCGGATTGCCCGGAGAACGTGGGTTCGATTCCCACCTGAGGCAGTTATTTTTAGAACATTTCAATATAGAGTATATTTGAGTGTTATATATACGGCATCGTGATAGGTGGCGAGGTGAGCTCATCGCCGTTCTAGGCTGTTGGATGTATGTGCGGTCTTTAGTCTGTTAGTTGCCTTTTACGATACCCAAGGGAGTTGATAGTATTCTTTTAATGAGGCTTTACCGCACAGCTCCTATTTAAAATAAAGATTTATAAAAATTGTATGGATACTCTAAGATGTTATCCAATACGCCAATCAAACGTCGATATGTTTCCACAAGAGGGTCATTCACAAATATGTCAAACTATAATTTTACTAAAAGTTTGTTTTCTTTTCAGTGTTATGCGGGTTCATCTTGTTCAAAATCAGGAACTACTATGTTGACGTAAGAGACGGAATCACCCAACCTCCTGGCCTGGGTAGTACTGGACACCCGAAAACATCGGACAAGTTCATAGTATTATTATAGTTAGTTATTAAATTGACTGTTTGTTGTAATAAAAACATTATTTGTAAGAAAAAAGTTTTTTTTAAACTGATCATTTCTATATGTTTTTTTGCGTTAATAACGTCCAAATAAACTCGAAGATAACATTGTTCATTCCTCTAAAGTACTGTTCGTAAGGCCCCCATGTTGTTAAGGTAATCTCATTTCATTCAGGCTTTTCTTTCTCCTGTTTTATGTATTTCGAATAAGTCCTGAATAATAATGATTTATACAAGTGATCAGAACAATAAATACGATATTGCCCATGTAATTTATGTATTTAAAGTCTCACTAACTATCTAACTCGAATTAAGCTTCATTTGAAAGTTTAAATGGTTAAACTAGATAACGGATAAACACAATTAAACAGAAAAACACCTTCCAAACAGTTCTTTTTAAGATGACTCGACCGAGAATAGAATAGCGGCGGGTTAAAATAAAACATACGTTGGCTTAACTAAAGTTATAAATTGTATTATCTGATTGAAGTTTTATTAGCTAATTGTATTGGTTGCTAGTAATAGGGTTTACAATGATACTCGTTAATCATGAATAGCAATTAGGCACGGCTGTAATCAGCGGTGTAATCAGTAGGTACAGTATATTAATAACGGAGCATAATGTCGAGGGGAGCACATTTTGAATTCAATGAAAAGTCGTATTTGTAGTAGAAGAAATAAAATCCATATTAATTAAACACAATTAATATGGTTGTGTTGTGTTATTAAACATAATTAATAATAATAATATACACACACATCCAACAGCATAGAGCGGTGATGGGCTCACTACCTGTCACGCTGAGCACATGTGCAGTCGCTATTTGGTGAAAAGTGGACTATGGTAGAGTACTGCTTTTGCTGTCCTCATTGCCTAGTCTCTGACTAACCCTTCGGGGATAAATAGTCGTAATTATTAGTGTTTATTGTTTAATAAATTCACAAGAATCACTAACGGACCCACCAACATAACCCACCAAAAAACCCGCATTGGGCCAGTGTGACGGGTTATGGCCTAATATCCCCGTGTGTTCTTGTCCACGTGGGATGGCCTGTCCCCAGCAGTGTGGCATTTATAGGTTGATGCTGACAAGGATCAACCGGAAACTTCGGTTATTCGGTCTTATAAGATTTTTTTCGTTTTTATTAGCCTTATAACATCATAAGCCACTACGCTAGCCCAATAAGGGTTGGTTTTACCGACTGCTAATGCCGTGACCAACAACTGAACGGGCTTTACTAAGCACAAACAATCTTAAATTATATAATGAAAAACCATAAATGGTCAACTGATTCAGATCCTGTGTTACGAAAGTTACAACTTGACTACCTACTCAAGTCCAGACTCGTACGTGCCTTATATAATCTAATTAAAACTTTCGTTTAACCTCTTGTTGGTCACGAAGATTCCTAAAGGTTGCTAACAATTAAATTTCTATTCAGCTGCCGTAATTAGGGTTGCCACCTTTTTCTAGGACGAATAAAGTATTTTTTTATTTTGTTAGAACATAAATAACGTACATAGCATAAAAAAATTACTTATTTGTCCTTAAAAACGTATTTTTGTTGCTCTTTGCGGCATTTGTTAAATATTTGTCTTTCTTGAAGATATTTGCAGACTCTTTGCAACCAAAATTCTGTGGATACCAGTTTATTTTGTCACATAAGTACTCATAACCGGTAACGAGCCAGTAACAATCACTTTTACGTAAATAGAGTATTTTAGCGTACTTTATTGGTGTCGTAGATTATAAAGTACGCCTACATGAAAAAGAGGACAATACTCTATTTTAGAGTACGCAAACTCTCCAAGTTTTACCAACTCCGCGTCCATTAAGCGGCTACCCGCGACCTTCACCAGATCGTCGGACCACCTTGTTGGAAGGCCTGCCCACACTGCGTGTTCCGGTGCGCGGTCGCCACTCGAGAACCGTTGTGCCCCAACGGCCATCGGTTCTACGCGCGATGTGTCCTGCTCATTGCCACTTGAGCTTAACGACTATTTGGGCTATGTCGGTTACTTTAGTTCGTCTACGAATATCCTCATTTCTGATTCGATCACGTAGAGAAACCTTGAGCATAGCCCTCTCCATTGCTCTTTGCGTGACTTTGAGCCTACTAATTAGGCCCACAGTGAGCGACCACGTTTCGGTACCGTATGTCATCACTGGCAACACACACTGGTCGAAGACTTTCGTCTTGAGGTACTGCGGTATTTTGGACGAGAAGATATTTCGTAGCTTACCGAACGCTGCCCAGCCGAGTTGGATTCGACGATTGACCTCTTTCTTAAAGTTGGACCTACCTAACTGGACCGTTTGTCCCAGGTATACATATTCGTCGACAACTTCAAGAGCAGAGTCTCCCACCTTCAGAGGAGTGGGTACGACACGTGAGTTAGACATGATTTTTCTCCATGTTCATTTTAAGGCCCACTTGTTGAGAGACTCTGTTGAGATCACCGAGCATTGTGCCGTGGTCCTCCAGGGTCTCAGCCATGACTATAATATCTTCGGCAAACCGAAGGTGACTGATGTACACGCCGTTAATATTGATGCCGAGTCCTCTCCAGTCCAGAAGCTTAAACACGTCCTCCATTGTAACAGTGAAGAATTTCGGAGATATGACGTCTCCTTGTGTCACTCCACGCTGCAGCTGGACTGGCTTCAAGCTCTGGTCCTGAAGGCGAACTGTCATAGTGGCGTTTTCGCACAAACACTTCAACACTTCGATGTACCGGTAGTTAATTTGGCACCGCTGGAGAGACTGTAGTTGTTGTTTCGATCAAATCAGGGGCTTTCTCATGACGTCCACAAACGCTAAGCAAAGTGGCCCGTTATGGGTGAATTTCCCGGGACCAAAAATTGCGTGGCATCGATGGAATCGGTACTAAAAAACATAGTTACAATGTTCTAACATTTTTTTCTGGTTAGGTGAAATAGTAATCTATGTGTGGCACTAAATATTTTATTAATAAGTTTAATAGGTTCTCCAAAAAAATAAATTAAACCTCGAAATCTTTCATTTCCGTGTTAGTCCACACGTCAACTTGATGTGTATTATACCTCATTGATAAAAATCTACTAGTTATTTTTATTAAAACTTACTTTTATTTGATACGTGAATAGTTAAAGTATTGTTACGGAATACATTTATTTAAATATTTAAACAATACAATGAATGGCTAATAAAAATTCATTTGTCCCAGAACTACCTTTAATCGCCGTGTCCTAAACATGTTTAAGAATATTGTTATATCTAACGACTTGCGTCCTCCCCCCTGTGCGCTAAACGTTGCCTAACAGTGCCACCTAAGTGCTCGACGCGGAAGGACGTACACACGCGTCTGCGTTTTCGCGCCATAAATGAAAGTATTCCATTTTTTTGTTACTGGACATTTTCTCTTTCATCGCCGTGAATAGGTATAACTTCTATATGAATTAGTTTGTCTTCTTGATTAAGCATTCGATAGAACGCCATTTCTCTTATGTTTGTTTGTGAACTATTTATAACTTCGAATAATTAATAGATTTTTTTCGTGGCTAAAATTTGCTATGGCAATGAAAAAAAAACACGGAAATGAAAAAAAATCATTTCCGTGCCTTGTAAAACCGTTTAGTTTCATTACCGTGGCCAGGTGTTTCATTTCCGTGACTTATGTTTTCATCGCCATGGTATGATTAGGCAAAGGAAACACCTGTAATACAGGTAGTACCGAATACTGACAGTACAGGACTCGTCAAGTTAACCCTCTGCAATATGATAAAAGACTTAAGGATAGACTTGATGAGTTTTTTACTGTACAGTCAACTACAAAAAGATGTTTCTATCTTACCTTACAAAATAATGTCACTGAGTGGTAGAGCCACGCTGCGTTGCAGCACGCATTGGGTCGGCTCGCCCGGCGTAATACCACCCCCTCACGAATTTTCGGCGTGAAACAATGGCACTCTGTGCTGTTGTGTTTCGTCCGGCGAGTGAGGGTTCCGGAGACCCCTCCCCCCCCCCCCCTCACAATTGATATGGCAGCGAACTGTAATCTAGATTTACCCCAGGGGGGTACCGACACATCCAGTGTCGGAGAATCCCCCCCTGAGCGTTCTCGCTCAGGCTGCCCTACGTATTCTGGGGAGGGCAAAAGTTCGCCCGTGCCAAGGCATGCTGCAGGCAGGAGAAAGGCGGGACAATTGGCACCCCCTCCTACGCTTCGCGTGGACTTCTGCAATATCAGGGGAATCCACTCTAATTTGAGCGCCGTCCATTACCACCTCGAGACGGCGAAACCGGCCTTGCTCTTCCTCACCGAGACGCAGATATCCCCCCTCCTGACATCTCCTACTTGCGCTACCCGGGATACAACCTGGAACATGCATTTGTGCCACGAGCCGGTGTTTGTGCCTATGTCAGGGAGGATATGTGCGTTCGTCGCCTTGGCAATCTTGAAGATAGGGACCTCTCCATCTTATGGCTGCACGTTGACTGCGGACGTCATCCTCGCGTCTACGCGTGCCTGTATAGGTCCCACAGCGGTAACATCGGAACTGACCAACTCATCGAGACCGTCCAAACAGCGACAGACTCCCTTCTCCAACGGATCCCCTCGGCCGAGATTGTGGTATTGGGAGACTTCAATTTTATTTTATTTATTCGTTTATTATCAGGCAACGCAGGCCCATAGATAAATACCTTACAGACTAACATACATACAATAATAAAATTTTGTTAGTAAATATGAAAACTTATAGTTACTATGTTAGTAAATTAATATTAGGACATTTTCTGTGTCGTATCGGTGGCACTTATAGGTATTTTTCCACGAAAACGTCTATAAACCACTCCCTTCGGCCAGAAGTCCTCCTTCATGAAGGCATCCAACTTTGCTGATGGGACTCGCACCACAAATGCTTTGAAGCTGGTGTTGTGGCGCGACTCCAACTGCTCCACCCGCAAAAGGAAGTTGGTCTTCGTTTGGATGTAGTCTGCAATCTCCTGCGCGGTAGTAGTGTAGTGCAGGCGAGACAGATACATGGCCGTGGTCGGCGTCGCAGCACGCAGCAGGAAGTTGGGCCCTGTCGGTGCAGTGCCGCGACGGTTCTGGCTCACACGACGCGCCTTCTTGCGCCGGACCACAGTGAAATCATCTTCAATATGGTCCGGGACAACGGCTCGCGGAGCCACGGCTGTAGCTGTAACTACGGTAGCATAATCCCTGCGACAGCTGAGAGGCGCACACGCCGGCGCCACAGGTACGCGCGGCGCAGCAGTAGGCGGCGCGGGCGGCGGCGGCGGCGTCAGCGTGACACCGGCAGCGGCGAGGGGCGCGGGGGGCGCCGCTTGCGCTCGGCTCCGTTCGGGTCGTGGCGTAGACAGCAACGTCGAAACTGCAGACTTGCAACTCGATGTTGGTGTGCTCGTATCGAGGTAAGCCCCACGTCGAATGTTGACATTTGAGCCCGCGATCGATGACCTACTTACCGCGAGTGATTCGCGTAAATCATTGACTTCTTTACGCAATTCACACACGGTATTTTCTGATGCCTGGAATTTTCGCATTACCTCCGCCAAGCCCGCTTTCAGGATCACAATATCCTTAAGAAGGCTGGTAACGTCGACATGGTCGAAGGTCACGGGAGGCAACTTGTTGAGGTCCCTCGCCACGAACGTCGGCATGTCATCGGGGTCGGTCTGTTTCAGCAGGTCGATGATCTCCTGCAAGCTCTTCGGAGTCCCGTCTCGTCTACGGGACACCATCTGGTCGCTCTTGTTGAGTGACTGGTACAGTAGTTTCTTAGCGTCAGCCACGTCGTCCTCGCTGAAGCTGGACTTGCATATCTGCAGAGCGCTCACCTCATCCATGACGTCCAGCTTTTGTTGCAAGAACGCAAGGAGTTCGTTCGCCACAAGTTTGGGTTCACTCATGGCGGAAATCAAGCTGCGGCTTGCGCCGCGCTGCGCGTGTTTTAATAAAAGTATTTATTAATTCGATACGTAGGTATGCACCGAACCACACACTGCACACGACTGATGCCCACCACGTCGAATGGCTTGGTTCACGCACAACTGACCACGCGGGTAGAGCCGTTCATGACTTCGCTTTGGCCTACAGTCTGTCCCAATTGGTAACCGAGCCAACACGGGTTCCAGATGTGGAGGGCCATGCACCTTCTTTATTGGACCTTCTGCTGACCTCGCACCCAGACGGCTATCAAGTTTCTGTTGATGCACCACTAGGCTCATCAGACCACTGTCTGATTCGCAGCATTGTGCCTCTCACAGAAACTTCAAAACCGCAACCAGCGGCTAGCCGTCGAGTCTGGCATTATAGGTCGGCGGACTGGGATGGGATGCGAAGTTTCTTTGCGTCCTACCCGTGGTGGCGAGTTTGCTTCTCGCTGGATGATCCTGATGTCGCCGCTGACTCTGTCGTTGATGTGATACTGCAGGAAATGGAACTTTTCATTCCAAACTCTGTGGTTCCCATTGGCGGCAAGTCCCAACCATGGTTTGGTCGTTGCTGCAAAATGGCGTCTCGCCAAAAGCGACAGCATTACCAAGCCTGGGCTAATGCGGTGTCATCAAAGGATCCAAACACCAGTGCGCTCAGAAAGAAGTACAACTTTGCCGCCAGATCCTTTAAGAAGGACATCGCCAAGGCGAAGTCATCATTCATAGGTAGAATTGGCGAGAGGCTAGTGCGTCTTCCTTCGGGGACGCGTGCGTTCTGGTTTCTCGCCAAAGCTATCTTAGGGAATTTTTGTCAGCCGTCCCTACCACCATTGCACAAGACCGATGACTGCCTGGCCTATACTGCAAAGGAGAAAGCCGATCTCTTGGGCTCTCTTTTCGCATCAAACTCGACCTTGGACGATGGGGCAAACTCTCCACCAACCATACCGCATTGCGCTTGTACAATGCCAAACGTTCAGTTCCTGCAAAGGTCAGTTCGTAAGGCTCTTTTTTCCCTTGATATCCATAAGGCGAGTGGGCCAGATGCAGTTCCACCCATTGTGCTTCGGACGTGTGCTCCTGAATTGGCACCAGTTCTAACGCGGCTTTTCCAGCTCTCTTACACCACTGCCGTCGTCCCGAGCTCTTGGAAGACAGCCCTTGTGCACCCGATTCCAAAAAAAGGCGATCGCTCAGATCCGTCTAACTACAGGCCAATAGCTATTACCTCTTTACTCTCCAAAGTAATGGAGTCCATTATAAACCGCCAGCTCTTAAGGTACCTAGAAGAGAACCAGCTACTAAGTGATCGCCAGTATGGTTTTCGTCGCGGTCGATCGGCTGGTGATCTTTTAGTGTACCTTACTCACCGATGGGCGGAGGCAGTCGAGAGTAAAGGGGAGGCACTGGCAGTTAGCTTGGACGTAGCGAAAGCTTTTGACAGGGTATGGCACAGGGCTCTTTTCTCTAAACTTCCATCATACGGGCTTCCTGAGAAATTGTGTTCATGGGTTGCCAGCTTTCTTACTGGGCGTAGCATCAGAGTCGCAGTCGACGGTTCGTGCTCCGACATGAAGCCCGTGAATGCTGGAGTCCCGCAGGGGTGTGTGTTGTCCCCTACTTTGTTTCTTCTGCATATCAATGACATGCTGCATAACAACAGCATTCATTGCTATGCGGATGACAGTACTGGGGATACGCTCTACACCGGGCGAGCTAATATTTCTCTGGAAAGCGTCATCGAGAGCCGGAATAAACTTGTGACTGACACCGAGAACATGTTAAGTCATGTCTCGGATTGGAGCCGACATAACCTAGTCCGCTTTAACCCCTCCAAAACACAAGTTTGCGCATTTACCGCGAAAAAACATCCCTTCGTCGTACCTCTGAACTTTGAGGGAGCTCCCCTTGATACCAATCCGATTATTGGAATCCTTGGCGTCGATATTTCGAGTGACGTTCAGTTTCGTGGTCATTTGGAAGGTAAAGCTAAATTAGCTTCGAAAAAGCTGGGTGTGCTTAATAGAGCTGGTCAGTATTTCACGCCGGCCCACCGTTTACAACTGTATAAAGCACAGGTCAGGCCGCATATGGAATACTGCTCCCATCTCTGGGCTGGAGCACCCCAATACCAACTCCTTCCATTTGACCGCATTCAACGCAGAGCTGCTCGAATTGTCGGCGACGTGGTTATTTCAGGTCGGCTCGATCCACTGGCTCTTCGGAGAGACGTTGCGTCTCTCTGTATATTGTACCGTATATATCATGGGGAGTGTTCTGAGGAATTGTTCGGCTTGATCCCTGCCGCTAATTTCCTTCACCGCACTACACGCAATCGACTGTCATTCCATCCACATCGCCTTGATGGATGGCGGTCTACTACTGTGCGTTTTTCAAGAAATTTCTTGCCTCGAACTACAGTGTTGTGGAACCAGCTCTCGGCGGCGGTATTTCCGGACCGTTACGACTTAGGGATCTTCAAGAAACGAGCCTATTCCTTCCTTAAAGGCCGGCAACGCGCCTGCGATTCCTCTGGTTTTGCGGGTGTCCATGGGCGGCGGTGATTGCTTTCCATCAGGTAACCCGCTTGCTCGTTTGCCTCCTTCTGCTATAAAAAAAAAAAAAAAAAAAAAAAATGTAACAATTGGCACCCCATCACACGTATCGTCGCCATTCTGCTAAAACCATTGAAATGCACAATAATGCAATTTGAGATAAATCAATTTGAAAATTTACTGTAGATTGTTTTGTTAAAAACTAGCTTTCATTGAAAATTTTAGATTTTAAGACTAGTTGATTCAATTGTCTTTAAAGGAACAAATAAAAATAGTATTTTCGACAGGAGTGCATTTAATCACTTTTGACTAGCAATTATCAAAAATAGTTATTTGATAATTGGAACCTTGAAGTCTATCAAATTTGTAATAATGCAGTGTCTATTGAATGTTATCAGAAGAACATAAAAAATTGATTTGCTTGATTATGAAATCAATGTAAATAATTACTTAGTGATCGAGTTTCAACATTTAATCGCTTTTGGCTGGAGAGACTTTATTTAATAGAACCCGTAATAACTTTAGCCAAAGTAATTAAATCATTATTTCATTTTGCGTGTTAAGGGCGCGTGCCAAAATGAGTTAAAGTTAAACATTTAATTTTTGCTGACGTATGATATTAAAGTTTTCAATAAGTAAATAATTTTCCAAAACCGCCTAACGGAATTTGAAATACTTTGGCAGAATAAATCATATGTGGACCTGATCCAGTGCGTAAATGAAAAAAAACCAATTAAACGTGTTTAATGATATTTAGCAAGCGTAATATCGTTAAACAAAGGACATCAGGCACATTTGACCCAAAAATGTATAAAGTTATCTCTATTATCTATATGCACTATGTGTCATTATATACCTAAATCAGTATCTACTTTATTTTTAAACTCCTTTATTTGGCTGAAATTAATTAATCAGAAAACAAAACTACGACTATGAAACGGTCATTTTGTGGTCGCCATCACTACTTTTTTGCGTAAGAACAAGGCGCATTGCGTGGCATAGCACTGACTTTGACAACAATGACATTGACAGAAGTTGGCTGGATTTGGATTTGGATTTCTTGGAGAAATAGTTCTGAAGTTAGAGAAATCTAACTTTTAGATTTTTATTGTTACTAAAGCATAGGCAAATACTTGAAAATGGGTATCGCTTTGATTTGAATGCCATGCCATTTTTGATCTATCAGCCAGCCTATAGGCTGTCACTGATATTGTCAATCACTGTCATCTGAAGCGTTTGGTTACAACCACATGATTAAATGAATAGAACAGAATTCCACACGCTCCATCCGTATCATGTTTGATATTTATGATCTTGGTGTACAACAAGAAGGCATAATAAATAATTTTAATTTGAATCGGTACGCCCACTTTTAGTCAATTCTTCGAGAGCACTATGTTCATTTAGCACATATCGAAACGTTTCGTTTGAGTTACAAGTGTTGCTATACTAGTGTCAGTGTTACCAAAGAAAAATATTTCAAACGTGAATATCTCTTCAAATAAAAATCTTTATTAAACTCTGAATAGTTCCCACGATCCACTATTTACATACCTACATTGTGGTACAAACAGAAATGATATACATTTTTGGGTCTATTGTCAAAGGAATTTGCCTGATGTCCTTTGATCGTTTTTGTCTGGCGACTTTTTACATAAATGGATAAATTAGATACAGATTTTTCTACTACCGATTCTTCCTTTTGCAATATCTATCCAAATCTTACTCCCATACACAAACGTTGGATGGAACCAAGACTCCCTATCAACAGCCATTGTTGACACATGTCTGTGGTACGAGATTGTGTTGGCCGATGCGAGGAGGATATTAAGAAGAGAGTAAAAATAGAGAATCAAGTTAATGAGCCCCTGCATTCTGTAATAAGTAGCAAGAATAAATGTGTGTCTAAAAGGCATTAAAAATAACTGTTCATAAGAGGTCTTGGTGCCAACACTTGTATGGGAGTAAAATTTTAGTAAGGAGAAATCATAAAAGAAGAATAAGAGTAGAATAAGTAAGTAAAAGTAAATAGAATATGTAGAGAAAAGACTGTGGACTGTTGACTCACAACACTTCTAAGAGACCTCAATAGTACAGTCTTTCATTCCTTATTCTACTCCCTTTGTAATATGTATCCAAATCTTTCTCCAATACACAAATTTCGGGTGGAACTAAGACATTGTTTGTGGTATGGGATGAATTTATAGGATCCGATGGAGAGACACAGTCTGGGTATGCCTTTCCCTCTCGAAGACAGGCGTGTATCTATCGTATGTAAGTATAATACTCAGGTAAATATATAAAATATTATGTTTTACGGATTTTCATTTCCGTGGATTGATTTTTTCATTCCCGTGGCACAGTTCTTTCATTGCCATGGACGCTTGTTTCATTTCCGTGCACGCATGTTTCATCGCCGTGGCACGAAATTTTTAAACTTGTATATCTCGTTAGTTTTTTAAGTTATCTGCTAGATATTAAGCAAGAATACATATATTATCACAAACTTTAATAAACGCGAAAATGTTTTTCAAAAAACTTAAAGATAAAAAAATCCACGGAAATGAAGATTTTAATGGACCTGTTGAAATTCACCCTTATACTTTTCGGTCTTCTGTATAACCTGCAGCAGCGTATGTATGTGGTCTATGGTGCTAAAGCCTTTTCGGAATTCGGCTTGTTCGATTGGCTGGAAGTCAGCAAAACTGCGTGCGAGACGATTAGTTATAACTCTCGAGAACAGCATATAAACGTGACTTAGAAGTGATATGGGTCTGTAGTTCCTCAGTAGGGTCTTGTTGCCCTTCTTAAAAACAACACAACCACACTTTCATGCCACGCTTCTGGCGTTCTACCTCTGAATACGACGGAATTAAATAGTCTCTGAAGAGCTGCGAGTACCGGTCTTCCGCTTGCTTTCAGAAGCTCAGCCGTAATTCCGTCAGCACTCGATGCCTTCCTGTTCTAAAGCTGCTTGAGAGCCATACCAATCTCGTACAGGCTGATGTCCGGGATATCTTCGGTGTAGTGTTAGGTTAGCCTAGCTCTAGGGTCTGTAGCTAAGCTTTGTACAGGTGGCCGCGTTTCCACGCGGCCGCCTGTGTAGTAGTGTATAGCTGCCCATAGAACTTCTCGACCTCTCCCATTACTTTGGACCTGGACGTGACAATTCTGCCGTCATCGATTTTCAGCGTTGTCGTTGGCTCTGCCCAATACCCAAATCTCTTGCGAACACTTTTGAACCTTTGTTTTGCTCAATAGCCTCTTTAATTCATTATTACCTCTTCATTACATTAGATAAATCCAATAAAAACAGCACACAAAACACAGCGAATATTTTACTCCGACACAGAAATTGGCGCAACTGACAACGTCGAAAATGATCGAATCGAGCACAGACTATGCGATATTTTGCGGTCACGATGCATAAAATGTACCACAGAACCGAAATGATTGACCTTGTTCATACTAAAGTAGTCTATGAAAACACGGTACAAAGTCAAGTAGGAGAGAGCGGTCTCATGCAACCGCTTGGGGTTCTAGAGGCTAAGGAACAGGCAATCTCATCTCTAAGCTGTCGGAACACAACAGTACTATTAACATGGTTGTTATAGCCGCCAGACTTTAGATAAGATGGTGGTAGCTAGCCAGGCGGGCTTAGCAAGCCCCACCACCAACCAAAGCAAGTACAAATAGATGTACTCCCCGTTGGTAATCGAACCCGGGACCTCCTTAGCCACTAGACCGAGACAGAGACAGTTAAAAATAAATTTTGTGAGCAATAGTTACAAAATATTTATGGCAAGAAATGCTACATTATGTACAATGTTATCGCTTGCTGCGTAGTAAAGATAAGTATGACAGGCTTACATCTGTTGAAGTGACTCGACGTCAAAACCCGGTATACATTTTTATTGGAAAAAAATACTTTTTAATAATTTAATTTAATAATTTTTCGAAAAAAATACACACCTACAGCATGTAACGGTACAGAATGAATGGTATCTGTCCGTTAGTAAGGAATATATGGGAGTAGCACTAAAATTAATATTAATGCGTAACTAGTTTAAAATAATGGACATGTGGACAAGTGGCTTTACGTTAAAGGTAGTAAGAAGGTGTCAATAGACTAGGGGCTTATCATTATTTTGAATTTCGCGGGGACTGTTCCGTGTGTCCCTTGCGACATAGGCGACGTCTACCGTGCGTTATTTACTTGAGTTCGCGTAGAATTGTTAGGTTGGCAATGGATTAGAGTGATGGGGTTGGCTAACGTGTCCCTTGCGATAGGCAGGCGCCACCTATGGTCTGAATACGGAACTTTTTATAATTTTACTAAATACGGGATTATTGGCTTGAGTGGGTGTTTATTAAGAGGGAATTGTTGATGGAAGGCTACATCTAGATGTTCAAACATGTAATATAGGCTATCTAAAGAGATTTGGTTGGATTATGGAAAAACTTTAGAATTTACGCGGGGGACGGCGGCAATGAGCGAGCGAGAAGTTGAGAAAAGGATAGAAAGAGAGGGGAGATGTTATCTCCACGTGGAGCGAGACAAAGTTTGCATGTAACAATAGATAAGACACGTGAAGTCGAGGCGCTGGGGCGAAGTGGCGCGGTTTTGGAAGATGTTGGCGTCATGGTAGGGAAGACGGGCATTCAATTGAAGGACGTCGGAGGCGCGGTCCGATTTACGAGTGGCGGTAACGATCTCATACGTGAAAACGAGCGTCGGAGCCATTTTAGCGCGCGAAGTGTTATTCGAGCTGCGATATTAACTAACATTGTTTGTGAAATAGAAAGTGATTATTAAAGTAAAATTATTGTTTTCGCAACTCGAATTGTTAACAGAATGCAGTATTCTGGGTCATATTAGCGGAAACGCATCACGGTGCCAACAAAAACTAATATGATTTTAACTGACCTCGGTCAGGATGACCTTTGACTGTATTTAATAAGGTCGGCGTTATCTATTACAACGCTAAATAATACACTATATTCGAGAGAGTAACGGGGGAGAGACAGTTGTCTCCCTAGTGAAAATCGAAGATAGATCATACACCAATTAGCTGGAGATAGGCACGTATAACCAAATCCAATTTCGAGCCTATCTTCGTACACACAGGGTAGTGTAAGGTTGACACACTGGGTATCCTGGCTCGTCTTGCTAGTTCACTTAGAGGTCTGTTGCTTGCAGGGGCGACTCGACTTACACAACTCACCACGAAATTAAGTTAAATGTGGCTTGGGCCTAGATTGCAGAGGTATACAAGTAGGGACTGTTAGTTCGACAAAATATAGGTATTTCAAGTGAGGTAGGCTGTAGGAATCTATAGGTAGGCGTTTCTATATATGTTATTAGGTAGTTGGGGACAGCACGGTGTGTGCACGCTGTGCGTACATAAACTAGGTACGTAGACCGCGAAGCCGGAGCTGGATTAATTTCGACTAATAAGGTAGGGATAATTAAGTTATGGTGCCTAAATAGAAATTACTATGAAGTGTCGTGGGTTAGGAGCGATGAAAGGACCTATCTAGGCATGTAATCTGTTACCGTAGGCCAAAAGGATTCTAATTGTTTTCCTAAAAGTTGTTACCAATTAACTATTCATTTTAAATAATTAGCAGAAGTGTGGTAATATTGAACCATCATTACTTTGGAGTACCTAAGAGTCTAGACTGGTTTCCTATTACAAGAAAATACTAAAAGGTTATAGCAAGTAAGCATAACTGTACTGTGATGTTTGATTTCTAATACTGAAATGACCAAACAGGCATTTTTAGCTTTCCCTGAGGTGCGATACGGCCTTGATATTGCTACTCTCCAAAGTATTATAAATAGACATCCCGATACCTATTGGTTAAATATAAGCTGATACTAAACAACTAAAACCAGTTTAGAACCTAGGTTAATTCGTTGAAGCTGCGAATTCACCTTAATGGTCAAAGACCTTACAAGCTATGAGCTCCTAATATTATGAAACATAGAAATAATTGATTGATAACAACCTACTAATTAGCCTAATAGTACAGTCTACTTTATACCATTTGAATTCACTTTAATGGTCAAAGACCTTATAAGTTATGTACTTACTTCTAATATTATGAAACATAGAAATAATTGATTGATAACAACCTACTAATTAGCCTAATAGTACAGTCTACTTTATACCCTTTGAATTCACTTTAATGGTCAAAGACCTTATAAGTTATGTACTTACTTCTAATAATATGAAACATAGAAATATTTGATGGGAACAACCTTAACCAATTACACTAATAGTACAGTCTGCTTTATACCTATTAAAGTGAGTAAAGGATAACTTCTAAATATAATTGATTTAATTATTAACAGGGCTAATTACCTGATTTACTACCTACTAAAAATATACTAACTATGATTTAGTAGGCTATTAAATAATCACCAAGTCTGAGAGACGGGGGTAGAAGGTAATGGAAAAATAATTAACTTAAGTTCACTTCCTAAAAGTTAAGGATGTAGAGTGAATTAGGCATCTTTAATAAACTTAAGATGTGATAATCTGCCAAGGCAGCCAATACAATGTAGTTATATTGGTACTTTATAAGATCTGTATAATAAACACTAAGAGTAAACAAAAGTAATTTTACTTCAAATGATAGTATTCTATATAAGTTCACTTCCTAAATGAGTAGGATATTGAATAAATCAAACATCTTTTAATAAACATAAGATGTGATAATCTGCCAAGGCAGCCAATACAATCTAGTTATATTGGTGAATTATAAGATCTGTATAATAAATACTAAGAGGAAATAAAAGTAATTTTACCTTTATTAATAGCATTCTATTTTAGTCCACTGCCTGAAGGTGGGTTTTGAATAAATTATTCACCATTTATGGAACTGAAGGTTAATATTCTGATAAGGCAATAAAGACCGTCAGTTAATAATGTTACATTGTAATATCTTCATAATAGACACAATAATCAGAGAAATAAGTGGGTTCTGTTGAATGCTGGCTTCCCACCTCTGTTCGATAAGTGATATCATAAGACATAAGTTATTGCATTGAATAATTAAGTTCTTAATGTGAAAAGGATATTTGGATGATAGCAAGCCTTGAGATAAACTCTATTGATTTTGTGTGGAATAATAAGAATGTAAATGCTAACACATAGTTTCATAATGTAAGTTGAAATTAAGTTGAGAAGTTGTGTAGACTCTCTATAAATAGTAAATTAAAATCAACAGGCCGGGGCTATAATTAAACAATGTGATGATAGCACGCTATGGAGCGGCGGTTGGGGCTCGTAAATTGCCACAAGACTTTTATTTATAATGCTATTGTTAATAAATAATAATACCTGCAAGCTAAGCTATCATCTGATTATCTTTGAGTGGTTAACATTCCTTTCCTGCAGCTGCTGTGAAGGATTTAGGTCACAGTTCAGACGGGGTTACTGATAGGCTACACATATCTAGGATATTTGTTATTGACGGATAGGTAATTAGGTCAGGAGAAAATAATTTAACACAGGGTTAAGCCAATTACTAAACTTTCACGAAGGGAACTTGAGTTACTTAAATGCGGTTAACAACGGAGGGTTCACTAGACGATCTGGCCAAAATAGTATTTATTATAATATTACATTGCTGGACTGAAATGTATCACTAATAGAATTAAGTTACGTTAAGGTTCCATTATCATACAAACACTACGCACTCTACAAAACATCAAGACACAAACATTAGATTGTAGATAAAGTAGGTTAACTAGTTTTAAGAATTAGATAATAAGTTAAGCTAAGGTAAAGGCGGCGATGAGTGTGTGTATGTATTATAAGGTTTAAAATATAAGTCAGGTTGAGAAGTTACAAGCAACATTGTCTTTTTCCAATTAAAAAATACATTGGAGATACTAAATTAGTCTCTCACAACTATGTATTTGAATAAACAGTAGAAATTGTGAAAAAAAAGTAGGCATTATAGAGTTGTTCTTTTGTCCAGCAGTGGACAAGGTATAGGCTGATGATGATGATAGAGTTGATAATTTTGTGAAAGTATTTTACTAGTGGAGATATTAATCTTGGCATAATGGAACTTAGTTAGGCGCAGTAGGTACGTGTGAGTAAGCCGAGTTTGTAATTAATTCAACTTAACTAGTTTGTCTTTAGTATCTACCACGAATGCTACGGCTAAGTTTGCGAAATGATATTTATTACATGTTCTGAAGGTTCTTCTGTTCGATGCATCGTGTTTTAGGACCTTGATTGGAGATTTGGTGACCTTCGTGGTCGAGTGGTTTAGCGCGTCAGTTTCGGTATCGCGCCATCTCTGAAGTCCCTGGTTCAATTTTCGATGGGGTCAATTTAGAAATAACTGTTTTTCGAAATTGATTTCGGGTTTTCAACATTTTCTATCTAAATTGTTTGTTGTACAAAATTACTTAGCAAGGAAAAAAAATATTACAAGCAAGTAACTTTACCTTGTAACACCTCAAAATCTTGTAGATGTTTTTGATGCAAACATAACGCGTGAAGGGCTCGAAATCAAAGAAACTGAATGAATGAGTTTCTAAAAGTGAAATTATACAAACCGAATTCGACAAAATAAACAGCAAAACAGCAAACTCTCGAGAGATGGCTGCTTGAGATTCTCAGTGTGAAAGCCGTGCTCTATACATTTTGCTCTTGAATTGGTATATAATTGTAGCGTTCCAAATCAAAATGACCCTTACGGTGGCATGCGCTTACGCCGTTTCAAAATATTTTTGTACGGATTTTGAATGTTAAAGGTCGTAAGCTCCTGCCGCCATAAGGCCCTTTTTGATTTGCAACGCCACACAGAATTATAGAGTTATATCAGTTTCATGTTTTATGATATTTTTTATTAATAATTTTACTAACTTGTCAGATAGTTAGTTTTCAATTATAACAATAGTTAGTATTACCACTTGTTCAGTTTTTAGAAGTTGGTTGTGTTGTGTCTTCGTTTATTCTTTAGTCCAGGTTAATGCTGTAAAACTGTTAGGTCGTACAACCTTCGGGGGTGTCCACAGACGGGAATATGGGCGTCAGGGTGGATTTCGTGGTTCAACTGCCTAGTCAACAGGTCACGCAGCCTCCAATTTACTCGGAATACTGTTCTCCAGTGTTTTTTGGGTAAACTTCCCTCCCTCTCATTCCTGATTGATTGCTATAGCCCCATATAACCCTGCCTCCTTTCTCGGGGTGAGGATTATGATGGTTTATGTACTGAAGATTATTAACTTTTATAAAAGAGTACTTATTATAAATTCAAACAAAGTTTACAAAACTCTAACGGGCTAACTAACTAACCTTGTTTGCAATGAGTTTTAAATCCATCTAAATCCATCTCTTGTGCTTTTAGAACTTTAAAACTATCCTGTTACATCTTTCCTAATTACCACGACGTCTTCGCGTATTTCGTCACCCACTGCTCATTAAACAAGATACACTCGAGTTGGGACGAAGCAAAAGAGGCAATGGAGCAGTCTGAAATTGTTTAAATTGTAATTTTATATGTAATTAATTGTATTGGTGTATGATACTTGTTGGTCTAAATAAAATATTCATTTAATTACCATGTTTTTTGTTGTTATTATCGGTGTTTTATACCTATTTTTATAAATGAGACCTATAGTAAAACAAAAAAAAGAAAAACAACAACATAACTTAATTACTTAAACAAAATTAAACTACTTACCTAAACTTAAAACTAAAGAAAATAAACCTAATATAAGATGTCCTCCAACTGTGGGCTTATAGTACGGTACAAGAATGCTGGCAACGTTACCTCTTTGGATTGCCAGGCTGATACGCTAGCAGAGGTAGCTGCCAGCCTTCTTGTCACCGGAGGCTTCAATGAGGCGAGTACTTAACTCTTTAACGAGCTGTTTTGCCTCCGGCCCCCATGGACCCAATGTCTCCACCGCAAACGGAACAAAGATATTACACTGGCCTGCAAAAATAAGTATCACACTTTTAAAATTACAATAACTTTATAAGTAGGTACACAATATATATTTTCGAAACAAAAAGGACTCGAAAAAGAGTTAGTTAGTTAGTTACTATAGTTTCAAAGAAAGCTAATAAAAATTGCTGTAAATCGTTTTTTATTTTAAATCTCTAACTTCTACAGTTTAGAAAAAAATGAAATTTTAGAAGTGTGATACTTATTTTAGCAGGCCAGTGTAGTTGCGGTTGCGCCCTAGGTTTGTGTACTTGTTTCGTTTGCATCTTTCAGCACTCACCGCAGCAGCTCCGACATGAAGCGTGGTGGCGTTTTTTATAAATTTAATTTATTACTTACTAGCGGCCGCTCGCGGTTCCACCAGCGTGGTTCCTGTTCCTGTAGGAATATCGGGATAAAAAGTATTCTATGTGTTAATCCAGGTTATAAACTATCTGTATGTCGAATTTTATTCAAATCCATTGAGTAGTTTTTACGTGAAAGAGTAACAAACATTCATCCATACTTACAAACTTTCGCGTTTATAATATTAGTAGGATAGGATTAGTAGGATAAGGATGTGTGTCAGGATCAAAGCAAATAGAAATCTCTGCCTACCCCTCTGGGAAGCTGACGTGATGTACGTATTTATGTACTTATTATTATTATACTTAACTATTTGCAATAAAATAAAATAATGATTTATTTCGTTTCCAAATAATAAACTTTTTTTTTAATGTTTTTTTTTAATATATATTAGCGTTTTTTATTAACGCTTTTTCAGACCTCGGTAGCCAAGTGGTAAAGGCAGCACTAAAGTACAAATATGGCACCACGATACAAGGTATATGCCTTGTAACGTGGTGCCGTTTTTTAAGCATCAATCGTGGTCTATCTATAGTTCTATAGCAACAATAATATTGTAATAGTTTTGAGCCAATTGAAAAATATGTATTTAGACATAAACGAGTTAAATCAAACTATTGATAACATCTGCAGTGAATTTAAAAACTGTCATTTTGTAAAATGTATGAATTATAAATTGTATAACATGTGTAAATCAATTAATTACGTAATTAACTGTATTGATTATGAGAATACTTATCTAAATGTCAAGGAGCTAAAAAAATTGGTAGTGCGTAATAAACCACATACTAACAACTGTAACGCACCGTCATCAAAATACATAAAAGGCACCATTCCTTATTACTTTTCCCGGGTTCAGTCAGAGAGTGACGCCGCTAATAAACTGGATGCTAAAAGCTTCACTTTACGGAAACGAACTTTATTAGACTATTTCCCCATACAAAAAAAGTGCAAGTTTTTTCGTGTCAAACAATTCCCAGACTAATTTAAACTTTAAAGTTATGCACCAAAATATCGCTGGTATATTATCGAAAAGTGAAATATTAGAATTGATATTATTGGAACTACATGAGACAGGTAACGACCTTGACTTGTTATGTTTTTCGGAAACCTTCTTGGGAACTGGAAATGAAAGTTACCTAAGAATTAATAATTATGTATTAGCCACTGCATTTTGTAGAGGAAAACGTAGAGGTGGAACTTGTATATTGATAAAACATGGCATAATTTTTAAGGAACTAAGGAGTATAAAATGTTACGCTTCTCAGAATACTTTTGAAGCCTGCGGAATTGAAATCCCTTTACATAAATTATTAGTTATTTGTCTTTACCGAACACCCACATCTGACCCTAATATTTTTCTTAAAAAACTAGAACAGTATTTGAACGAAATATACAAAAAATACAAACACAATATGAACATAATTATCACAGGTGACTTCAACATTAATACGCTAAAACCGGGGAAAATAACAGACTATTTAAAAGATATTTGTCATAACTTTAACTTACAAATTCATATTGACGTTCCAACCAGGAGAGACTCTTGTATAGACCATATTTTAAGCAACATACACAATGCATCTGCAACGGTTCTACCTCTCTACTTGTCTGACCACGACACAGCACAATTATTGATTTTCCCTGTGAAGCATAAAAGCTTAAGGCCGATGTCACATTTTATTTATAGAAAGGACTATTGTTTTGACAACATCAGGAAATTTAAGGCCTGCTTATATAAGCTGTCATGGTCCAACATATATATAGAGAATGATTTAAACGAACCATTTAGCAGCTTTCATGAACTCTTATGTATGTTTTATAATCTATGTTTTCCGAAAATAAAAATAAAGATATATAATACAAACCAAAGTAGCGTGCGCTGGATTAGTAGAGGTCTAAAAAACAGTTGCAAAACTAAGCGATCTTTACGATACCGATATTATAAACAAAAAACAGTTATACATAAAAATAGATACATACATTATTCTAAAATATTAAAAAAGTGTATCCAAAGATCGAAAAAGAATTCTAGCATAAAATTTATAAACAGAAGTCAAAATAAATGTAGAGCTACGTGGTCTGTTATTAACAAAGAAATTGGCAATAATAAACTAGACACTAACATAACGGAAATAAAGATAAAAAATGAATGCTTAACTAATCCAACGGATATAGCGACTGCTTTTAATAATTATTTTATTGAATTAACAAATACCGCGCCAAACAATAGCATGAGATATTTTAATAATCAGACCATGGACTCAATGATGGTTAACTCTATTTTTCTGAAGCCCATGACGGAAGATGAGGTCAAGAGGGAAGTTGTAGGTTTAAATAATACGAACTCTGAGGGCTATGATGGAATAGGTACTAGGATTATCAAGGCGAGTATTAATGAGTTGACCACAGTTCTCACGTATCTCATTAATTTATCATTTAGTGAAGGTACCTTTCCGGAACTATTGAAATTTTCTGTCGTTAAGCCACTGCACAAACAAGATGAAAAAGATGAAGTCGACAACTATCGTCCTATTACTCTTGTACCTATTCTATCAAAAGTATTTGAAAAATGCATGTATAAGCGAATTATAGAATTTTGCAACAAATACAACATAATAACAAAGGCACAATTCGGCTTTCAAAAAAGGAAGTCTACTACTTTAGCAATGTTTACCCTACTAAGTACAATTTTAACAGGTCTTAATAATAATAAGTATACGACAGGGCTTTTTTTTGACCTATCAAAGGCCTTTGACTTTGTTTCCCACGACCTTTTGATTAAAAAATTAGAAAATATTGGCATTAGAGGACTTGCTCAAAAATGGATATCGTCTTATTTATTTGATCGAAAACAATGCGTTGTTATTAATAATATAGAAAAAAATGAACTTACGTCCTACTCTTCCAAATATAGAGAGAACAGATACGGTGTCCCTCAAGGAAGCGTTCTAGGACCAATATTATTTATTTTGTACATAAACGACATTCCTCAAATAATTAATCATAAATGTATTTTGTTCGCAGACGATATTTCTGTAATCGTGACATCTGATAAAAATAATAATGCAATAAATAATCATGAAGTTGACAATAATAATACAATTGATAATATAATGAAATGGCTAGAATGTAATAATCTTAAAATTAATCTTAAAAAATCAAACTATATCCAATTTAATAAATCGAAACATACTAAGTATAATTTCAATTTAGATGTAACTAAAGTTAAAGAAGTTACACATACTAAATTTCTTGGTATAATTATTGACCAAGATCTTAATTGGAAAAAACATGTAGACAGCTTATGTAGTAGGGTAAATAAATTTGTTTATGCTCTGAACCAAGTGAAAAACGTAACTAATAAAAAAACAGCAATTACATGTTACCACGCATATATAGCGTCAATATTACGTTACGGAATCATAATGTGGGGTAACAGTACGGACAACAATAGGGTATTTATAGCTCAAAAGAAGTGTGTCAGAACTATATGCGGAATCTCCTCTGACGAGTCATGTAGACCATTATTTAAGGATCTTGGTTTATTACCGCTACCATCGCTGTACATCTATGAAATATGTAATTTCGTTAAAAAACATAAAGAATTGTTTAAAATAGCGAGTGAAACTAACTCTAGATTAAAAAGAAACCAACACAGACTTGTACTAAAAGACACGCCGAGGTCTGCAAAATTTAGTAATAGTTGCTTGACGATGTGCGTAAGAATTTTTAATAAAATACCTAATAATATGAAGACAGACAATGACATTGCATTCAAAAGAAATTTATATAATTGGTTAAACGACAATAATTTTTATAATATTCAAGAATTTTTAAATAAAAAATCATAAATTATTTTATTGTAAACAAATATTGGGAACTTCGGAAGTACTTATGTAGAGCTCATAGTCTAAGTTCCTCACTAATGTTTTGCATGCTATATTTTAGATTAGCTTAACATGTGGTTTACCTATATATTTTGTAACATCTTACATACCATGTTAAAAAGCAAATAAATGATTTATTATTATTATTATTATTATTATTATAGTTTCTATAGTATACTAGTTTATATGATCGAAGGTCTGCGGTTCTTGTTTAAAACCATTTTAAACTAAATTCTTATACCAAAAAGGTTCAGTGGTTATTGCATTTCGCCATTCCAAAAAAGGTTACATAAGCACTTTCAGTTTCCTTCTTAAACGCGGAACCCGGAACACATGGAAATGTTTGGCATTACCGTTAGGGAGCCTACTTAAAATGCACGGCTACTTACAGCAAAATTGGTGCTGTTGTAATTTACGAGAGAGAGACTTGAGAACTCCTCAATTTTCGACATTGTTAGACGAAATTCGGTTTTACGATGCCGTAAGTCCTGTTAATGGCTTGCGTGACGTCACTCATTAAGTCCAAAGCTTCGGTGTTGAAAGGATCTTTTGCTTTCGTTTAAGGCTGTACTTAGGAGGATCACGCTGTTTTCTTTTGCTTGAACTTAAAAATACAGTTACCTTATTATACAAATAATAATAATAAATAAATTTCATAATTATTACAACAATCATTCAGCCTCAAACAAGGCATAACTAAGGAATAGCGAATAAACATACATAAATACTAATAAACATCCATAGCTCGGTCACAAACGGTCGTGCTCATTACACAAACATTTTGCCCTACCGGGATTTAAACCCGGGAACGTGGGCCGTCAATATTGAATTAATTAAATTGAATTAAATTTAAATTTGTTTACGCTCACACCAATTAAATTGTATATATCGACCAATATATTTACGCGCACGAGTGGCACCGACTAGTAGTCATCAAGCTATAAACGTCCCACTATTGGACACCGGTCTTCCCACATGAACAACAGCACACAGAGACATGATAGATAGAGCTAATAATATAAATCCCTAGGGATACCTATGTCATCGTATCTTCTTTTTTTCTTAGAAAGAGGTAAAAACTTTCGCCTCTCAATTTGTAAAAAGTTCCTAAGTCTACTGCGCTTTTCTCTAAAAGAACCAATAAAACATTGCTGGCGCCCTGATGAGATACGGATATATTTTTAATAACGTCGATAGATAACTCATACAAACCCAAGCGAATAAGAACTCTACTCGTTGGACGTTAAGGTCGAAACCGAAACTACTGGTGTGGATGTTATGCTCAGTCGATGTATGAAATAGCTGTTGTCGCCAAGGAAAGGACATAGTCACGTCCCTCTAGAGATAAAAGCCGCCTGCTGGACCATACAACGGCGCGAACACAGAATACTAATGAAATACTACAGCGCACAATGCCTGAAGCATAATATTGTTAGGCCATAACGGCCACTATAGGTCAGTGATAAGGTCTGTGTCATATGGCATATTGGACATTGATGTGTTGTCCATTGTACACGACACAATGTGCTTAATCGACCGTAACCGGAAACAGCTACACGTTTGCAATTTTCGTATACCGGTCGCTATGTATGACACATATGTTGGAAATGTTCATATAAGCATCATTTCAGCACGTTACGGCTGGGCACAAGTCAAAATGCTAATTATGTAAGTCCCGTGACTCATACACTGCCTTTCAGCTAAATACTGTTCAGTTTTTTTTATAATACTGCGAGCCGGCAAACAAGGATACGGCCCGCCTGATGGTGCGCGGCCACCGCAGCCCATGGACGCGCTTAGCGTTGCCAGGTCGCCAAACCTAATAGCCTGACAGACCAGCCAGTATGGTCGGACATTTGGGTAAAATGGCCGGATATCCTACATTTTCGAGAGCAGGAGTGACCACGCTCGGCGCTCGCTCGTTTGCGAAATTTAAAAAAGCTAAGAAAAGCCGGACAAGCCGGACACCGTTTTTTTTGGCCGGACACGCAATAAAAGCCTAAGTATGTCTGGCTTTTTCCGGAAGCGCAATGCACCCTGAAGCATCAGTTCTCATGACTTTGCGTTGTGATTTCACTGAAAGTGGCATCCTTCAAACTGTAACGCAGCAATGTACAACAAAGCTGCTTGGCAACAGAAATAGATATTAGGGAGGTCGTCATCCATAGTCGAATTCCGGGCAGAATCCTATGACCCACCGTTAGAGAATTAGCTCAAACGACATCGTCATCCGAAAAATGTTCCACTGCTGGGATGGTACTTCCAGTAGGCTAATAATTCACGTACGAGTATTTTGTAATAGTCAAAATGTCGTTTACGTTTAGAAGTCGTCCTATTGAAATCAGTCCTAGATCCGTATTCACTTGTCATTTCGATAGAACGATTACCTACTCGATAGGATCGTAACTCAGTGATTTGTCAACTATGTTGTTACAGTTCCACCAAATAAATTCAAATACTTTTTGTTATCGAAAACATGCAGAAATGTTGATTATTTTGTAGAATAATGTTTTTTAACAAAGTTAGAATGCATCTGCATTCGTTTCTGCAATAAATAAAAAAAAATACGTCAAAGTAAACGTTAAAATAAAAAGTAAATACCGCGGAGGCAACGATTAAACTTCGATTAATGCACGTGAATACGCTTTATACAAAACCGACTTAAACAAAATCGTGCGATTGATACGTGAATACGAAAAGTGACTTCAGCGATCAAATCGCTTGCATGTCGTTGAAGTTCTGTTACATGAATTAGGCTACAGGACCTCCGGATATCGGGTCAAGCGTTTAACCACTGTCGTAGATGCCCATGGAGGCAACACGCGTTATTAAATTAAACCTTTATTTGATAAAACGTTTTTTATTCAAAAATCAACTGCCTTCATCAAGGCGCATAAGCGACTTGTTAGGCGTAGCTCCATGTCGTGTGGTATTCTGAATTCAAATTAAAAATAATACGATCGAAAAAGATGGTAAAATGTAATAGATGTGTCCAGAAGTGTATATAATGCAGGATGATGAGTATCTTCATTTACTACTACATTTACTGTTAGAGACTATGCAGGAATTGCTAGCATTTATTATGATCAGATAAAATCTATCACGTCCATTTTCTGGAGAGATAGGCAGAGACCAAAGCTTTCCATTTGCACAATACTGACACCCTTCTTCATTTAGTCTCATAACATCTTCATTTTTATCAACATAATATTTTATAAGTTTTTTGTGATAACACTACTTCATTGAAATAATATTGTTGGCCCATAAGAATGGTTAACGACTAAGATCGTCGCCGTTCCGACGCGTCTACGCGGCGCCAAGTCTGTCTCATATAAATCCTCCGTGTGTCATTGGTTAGCTAGGGTTGGCAATACTTAATTTTTTATTGAAATTATAAACTTTTTAGGAATCTACTCGCGTCGAATTTTTTATAAATATAAATCCGTCCTTTTTAAACCCTTAAAACAAGGTCCGACGTGTTAGAATATTTTTCTATTCCTTTTGACATATATGAATTATCATTATGGTAAACACACAGACCACTTGGTCTGTGGGTAAACAGCTAACCTGTTTTTACGCATTGTTTATGTATGGAATAAAACTACCATTCCGAACGCACCCACTGTATTTTTAAATATCTGTGACAGATCGGCTGTCAGTGTGACTTGTGACACTTTGGCTACGTGTGGTAACGTGGGAAGTTATGAATTTGTAATTTTGTTATATTGTGTCGGCACATATTTTTGATTCGGGTGGCCCGTAATAATTAATAAATAAGTACAGTGTTTAGAACATTAGTTAGCGGGCTCAGTTTAAACTAGGACCTTAAAAGTTTCGACGGCGGTTGTCAAGCACGAGGCATTTGGCCTTTTTGGTTATAAGACGCATGCGGCGCATCTCACGGTGAAGACTCATATACTTTTCTGGGGTTATCAGAACTGATGGGGTAGCCAAGGGTTGGTTTAGGGTCTTATCACCACCAGTCCACCACCAGCAATCAAGAGACGGCAGCCGGCTGAACACGAGTCACCAGTACCACGCGAAGAGGCGCGGCGGTCTCTATGGAACATTTTAAGTAAGTTCTTTTATCTTATTTATAGTTAAGTTTTTTTTTTGTGCTCGCGGCTCCAACGTAATCAGAGCATATTTTCTTCTTGTTTTATCTTTTATTTACTAGTGGGACAATGTCCTTTTTATTGGGGTGGACTGAAGGTCCACTACCAACGAATTGCGGGGCGCTAAGGGGGGGAGAATAGGTGATGTATCACTTTAATTCTATTTTAGGGTTTAGGGTATAGTTTTTATTTTATTTTTAAATTTTTGATTGTTAATTTTCATTTAGTCTTTATTTTTTGTTGCTTTTACTTGTTTGGCTTGATTCGAAATTTTTTGTTATTATATAATAGTTTAGGTTAGATTTAAGTTTAAATTAACTTTAGTTTATTTTGGTAATTTTTAATTTTTATAATATAGTTAAGTTTGTTTTCGCTGTTTTAAAATTTTGTTTAAGTTTTAATTTTACTAAATTAACTATGTAGTTAATAGTTTAATTTTTAATCTTGTTTATTTTATATTGTTCAGTCAATTGTTTTTATTTTTGTTTTTTGATCTACATTTTTGTTTGTTTAGATTGTCTACTTTAGGTTCAATTTTTGTTTATTTTTATTTGATTTAGTTTAATTTGTAGAATTTAGTATATTGTTTGATTTGTTTTTTTTTTAGTTTAGTTTTTGGTTTAAGTTTCATTTTTAAGTTATAAGTTATGTATTTATTAGTTTAATTATTTATATGATTTTTAGTAATTTTGTTATTTTATTGTTTTATTTTATTTATTTGGGTAGTAATTTAATTTATTTATGTTGTTTTGTTTTATAGTTTAATTTAGTTAGGTTAGGTTTAAGTTTTCAAATTATAGTTATAAGTTAAGTATTTAAGTTGGTTTAATTATTTATGTGATTGTTTAGTAATATTGTTTATTATTTGTTTGTTTATTTGTTTATATTTTGTTGAGTTTAGTGTTAATTTAGGTTTTCTGTATTTCTAAATAATTAAGTTGATTCGTTATGTAGACAATCTAATTACCGTAGTCGGTCTGGCCCTGCAAGCGCAGGACCATCGACCGAATACGGGGACATTCGTTGGTGTTTGTGGCATTATGGCCGGTATCAATCTTTGTGCCCATGCGCGTGTTATGGGCCGAGCAATTGTAGCACTTAGGCCCCTGGGTCTTGTTGGGGCATTGTGCTACTTGGTGGCTCGGACTGGCGCAGTCAGCACAGGGCTTCCTTTCGGACTTACATTTTGCCTTCGTATGGCCGTATTGAAGGCATTCCCGACACTGCATAAAACGGCTGAAGTCCTCAACGTGGACCCTACTATAGTCCACGTTGAGTCTCCCGAGCGCTAAGATGGTGAGTCGCATCTCGGGGGTGACCTCGACAACCGCGTTATACAGTGCCGGGTTTCTATTTGATGTCAGGAAGCATATACGAGTGATCGCCACGTCGTTTTGAGCAGCAAGGACCTCCGCTAGCTCCTCGCGGGCAACATCTTTTGAGACGCCCTCCAGGATAAGCAGCGGTGGTCTCTGCTTCGCTTGCTCAGCGGCGAAATTAACACTCTTAGCGTGGATAGTCTCCTCGCATTGCTTCCTGTCATCAAATTCTACCCTCAATTTGGCCTTAGGCCACGACTGGATCCTTATCGGGGCGTATTTGTGCCTCCGGAATGACACCTCCTGTTTCCAGCGAGATACCACCTCCGGAGGCTTCAAAGTGCAATCATAAGATGAAATTATGACTGCGGGGTGGGTTTTGGGCGTAGGTGGTATAGCCCTGGCGGCTACGCTAGCATAGGAGGGAGAACTTGGGAGCAAGGCTTCTTGGACTTGTGGAACAGTGAGAGCACCGGTCGGCGGACCCTGGGCAAGAGGAGCCTCCTTCAGTGCGGCTGTGACCATGTTGGCAGTCAGCCGCACAAGGTCTTCGAGCCGCGCCTGCTGCGCCAACATCTCGTCGACCTTTTGAGCTACCTCTCGCCGGATCTCCGCCGCTGCCTCGCTTTGCATCGCGACTACGGCGCTCACGCTGTTGTCCAGCATATGGCCCAACTCCCTTACGCTGTCCTCGCTAATGTGCTCCTGAGTGGAGGAGAACTCCGGTTCGGGCTCGGGCTCCGGGCGGGGGGGCGTGGCAGTTGTTGCCTTGTAGAGATTGAGGGCATATTCAAGTCTTGCCGTGGAGTCGAGGATTATTGCCTTGTTGGCTTTCGTCACCGACTTGCCCTCCGTAACCGCCCGATTTATACGACCGATGTAATCGAGGAACGCAGATTCAAAGGTCTTCCCTGGTTCCACAATGGAACGTTCGTTTTTTGAAGAATTTTAAAAAATTTTGCGGGAGTAGTTTTTATAATTTAAAAAAGTCATAAATTATTAATTTGGTAATTTTAGGTATTTTCCTTATAGGAAATTTAAGAGTTAATTATAGTTAAGTTAGTGATAGGTACTGTGTGCTGCGGAAGGGTTCAGCGAATGAGCCTCTCTATAGCATACAATTTTTAGTTAGCAGAGCGTAGGTTAATCGATTGACCCCTCTGGTTCATACAGTTTAGGTATGAGCTTTCGATCACAATTTTTATATGTGATGGAACTCATTTGTTACGTCTTAATATAAATATCTAGGGATACGACTCGACAATACTATACTCTCACTATATGACTACATGACTTACGGTTGTTTGTGATTAATGATTGTATTGTACATAGATTTGGCAAGAACATCCTGGTGATTTTTTTTATATATGTGCACCGGTAGATTACTTTATTACTATTGACTATTCCAGACTCAAACTGCTAGTTAAATAGTGTACCTACACGACATGATTCATTTAAGCAACAGTGTTTATAAATAAATCTTAACGATAAAATAAAAATAAAACATTACGTAATCCAAAAGAGGGACTTCATTTTTATAAGGGCATTGCAGTTTCGTCATTTATCTTATCTTAATAGGGTTGGCAGAGATTTAGGTTGAACACCAAAAGTGTTTGACAATCCTTTTATGACGACTGTACGAGATTAACTTCTATAAAGTACCTATGTTGTGTAACGATTCGTTTAGTTTCTTGCACTCTTTACAGTTTTGTAAACTTCAGACAAGTCATTGACTTTAGTCTGAGGTCATGAAGAATATCGTTTTCTTAAAATCCTGTTTGGATTGACTAAGTGCTCATTCTGACTGAATCACAATCTTCTGAAAATCCGATGTCCTACCAATTAAGAAATAATAATCCTTAATTGTAGAGATCATACACACGCCATCAAAACACACGTTACACAAGACATGATTATACACAGCTGAGCTTATCTTTAGAAGAGATCTCTAGCAGCCAACCCTAGTTATAGTTACTGTAACAAAACCCATCAAAAGTCTATGGTGACTACATTGGTTATTAAACCGCGATAAATGTTAGTTACATTAAAAAAATTACGTCGGTAAAAAATATTTTTCGGCAGCCAAGTTTGTTCTGTGTCGAAAGTCAATCACGGCTGGCAATCACTCGGGGGGTAGGGGGGGTAATGTCATTTGACAGGCGAGGACCTTTCAATGGCATTCCGATCGCTGATTTGGCACGTGTCGCGAAGGGAACACGACCCTCGAGCTTGTTGGCACTTTTTAAAGGTACCTCGTTGCGGTGAAGATTGAGAACAATGGGTAATTTTGTATGGAAGCCGTACCCACCTCGTTGCATTTAAGACTAGGTATCTAAAATGTTTGTATTGCCAGTGCCTCAAGCGCACAAGAAATTCGAATAACATTTCAAACTGAAAAATTGCGAAAACGCTATCGTAAAAAACACTTTTAAACTTTCGGGTCCTATTTTAAACAAACATTTAGACAGGCATTAATGCTAACTACTAGTAGTTAGTTATGTAGTTAGTGTTAATCGCCGTCTAAATGTTTATTTCTAAACATGTAGGGGACAGTGGGGCAAGACGGGGTGGGGGCCAAGACGGGACGACCGATCTTGACTGCGAACGAATTAGCCGATCAGGATCGTTTTAGCACCTGACTTCGCGCTGCCATTACGGCAATCAGTCATAGAAGTGAGCGGACAATGACACCACGCGTTTTATTTGTTTTCTGAAAAAAAAAATTATCCGTGCGGTGACGGAGAAAGAATACCAATCGCCGCCCCTCTCTCCGTCCGGTGGGTGTCGTAAGAAGCGACTAACGGACTCTTTCGAGCGATGATCTGCTCCACTGGTGGTAGGGCTTGACCCGTCTGGTTGGTGACCACCGTACGCATGGTGTAAAACCCGTCAAGTGACTGCTTGTCGGTCGCGTTTCGGGATCAGCCAGCGTATAACCAGAGCTCGAGAGGATGATGCTGCGATGTATTTGGTCTGTGGAGGCTTCCGTCAAACCAGTGCCAGGAGGACTTCGTTAACCTGCCGACCAGGGAGACCCGTAGAAACGGTTGTCCCGCTGGCCGCCCGTGGCACAGTACAGGGGCCCAAGCGAGCCTAACCAGCTCGTGAGGCTGCCTCACCATGCCACGCATAATCTCGGGGTGGTCCGTCGTGCCGGTTGGTGACCGGAAGGTGGAGTCCCGGCGGCCATTCCCGGGGGGGTTCGGGGGCCCTTCCGTTCGGCAGGTTAATAATACTCGTCTGTGGGCAAATTCCTGGGGAAACAGGCCACCACACATTGACCATTCGCATCGCGGCATCATTTTCTCGATTCACGCCTCTCTCTTTCCACTCCTAAAATGACAGCGCCTAACAACAAAACTGGTTCTACAGCGGTGCACACCCCCACCACAACCTTACCGTTTGAGGTGGAGTTCGCTAACATCCGCGGACTCCATGCAAACCTCAATGCCGTCCACCACCATCTTGAGACGGCACGGCCAGCAATGTTGTTCCTGACGGAGACGCAAATAATCCGCCCAGCTGACACCACCTACCTGAACTATCCCGGCTTTGTGCTTGAAGAATCCTTCAAAGCCAAAACCGGAGTTTGCTTATTCGTTCCGGCGGATGTTTGCTGTCGCCGTCTGCGCTGTCTGGAGGACCCTTCCTTCTCCCTCCTAGTGGTACACGTCGACTTAGGCTCTCATTGCCGTGTCTACGTCTGCGTCTACCGATCCCATAACGGCGACATGGAGACAACTCGACTAATTGAACATCTTAGTCGGGTAGCAGATGATGCGCAGGAGCGGTTTCCATCGGCGGAACTGGTGTTTTTGGGGGACTTCAACGCCCACCATGAGTTGTGGTTAGGTTCCTCCAAAACAGACCATGCTGGTAGAACTGCCCACGCATTCGCTCTCACGCATGACCTAACGCAACTGGTCAACCAGCCCACCAGGATCCCAGACATAGTTGGCCATGCGCCCTCCTTACTCGACCTTCTGCTGACGAGTCGCCCAGCTGGATACCGGGTGGAGATTCGAGCTCCTTTAGGTTCCTCGGATCACTGCTTGATATCCAGCACAGTGCCCTTGGCATCGCGCCCGCCAACAGCGGTTTCGAAACGCCAGATTTGGCACTACGCATCGGCAGACTGGGACGGGATGCGGGAGTATTTTGCATCCGTCCCTTGGAGGCAGCGCTGCTTTAGTGGGAAGGACCCGACCGCTAGCACCACTGCCGTTGCTGATGAGATAGTATTAGGAATGGAATACTATATTCCACACTCCTATGTCATCAGCAAAGGCAGACGCAACCGCTGGTTCAATCGCGAGTGTGCCAGCGCTGTTGAGAGCAAACAGACGGCATACCGCGCTTGGATCAGAGGTAAAGCTCATGGGGCTCCCGAAACTCGCTCGCTAAAAGCAGCCTATAATAATGCCACCAAGTCGTGTAAGAGGGCCTACATTAAAGCGGATGCCCAGCGCGTTGCACGAGTAGGCCAAGAACTCCTGACGCATCCTACGGGCAGCCGTAGCTACTGGCGTCTGGCCAGAGCCGTGCAATCCAACTTCTGCCAACCCTCGCTGCCACCACTGAGATGTCTTGACGGAACTTTAGCTCACAAGCCGCAGGAAAAGGTCGATCTCCTGGCCAAACTCTTTGCGGCTAACTCCCGGATCGATGACTGTGATGCACAGCCACCCTCAATTCCTCACTGTGGCCACACAATGTCTGATATTAAAATCAGGCAGTGTGATGTCCGTGCGGAAATGCAGTCAATCGATGTCCGGAAAGCTAACGGTCCTGATGGCATCCCAGCAATAGTCCTGAAAATGTGTGCAGCGGAGTTGTCCCCTGTGTTAACACGTCTGTACCGTCTCTCGCTCTCTTCGGGTTGTGTGCCGGAATCTTGGAGAGAAGCTAATGTGCAACCGATCCCTAAAAAAGGAGATCGGTCAGATCCGACTAATTACCGCCCTATAGCCGTAACTTCAGTGTTGTGTAAGATCCTAGAACGAATATTGAACAAACAGCTTATTCGATACCTAGAAGATCACTCCCTAATTCACGATCGTCAATATGGGTTTCGGCCAAAACGGTCAACGGGTGATCTTCTAGCGTACGTCACACATCTCTGGGGTGAGGCTATTGACAAGCGTGGCGAGTCACTGGCAGTTAGCCTTGACATAGCCAAGGCTTTTGATCGGGTCTGGCACAAAGCTCTTCTCTCCAAGCTTCCGGCATACGGTTTGCCCGCTCAGTTCTGTACCTGGATTGCCAGCTTCCTGCATGAGCGTAGAATCCGTGTCCTTTCGGATGGATGCGCTTCGCGGTTCATGTCAGTGAACGCTGGTGTTCCTCAAGGCTCCGTTCTATCCCCCATGCTGTTCCTTCTGCATATCAATGACATGCTTCCTCTTGGAAACATTCATTGCTATGCAGATGATAGCACAGTGCATGGGGGATATAACGGGCACCCAACGGCTGGGCGGGTAGACACCGAAATGAAGCGAGCAAATCTTGTCATTGAGCTCGATCGGATGTTGGACCTCATTTCTAAATGGGGCTCCGATAATCTAGTGGAGTTCAATGCCAAGAAAACACAGGTGTGCGCGTTCACAGCAAAAAAGTCGCCATTCCTTCCCCTTCCCTCTCTTCAGGGTACATCTCTAGGCCTGCAGAGCAGTATTAACATGCTCGGTATGGATATCCGCTGCGATCTGAACCAAAAGGACTACATCGAAACCGTGATTAAAAATGCCTCACGTAAACTCGGTGTCCTGAACAAGGTGCGGCGATTCTTCACGCCTGATTAGTTGTGTCTATTATACAAGACACAGGTGCGGTCTTGCGTGGAGTATTGCTCTCACCTTTGGGACGGCTCCGCAAAGTACCTTCTCGATGCCTTGGACAGATTGCAGCGCCGCGCTGTGCGCATTATCGGCAATGCAGAGGTCACTAAAACTCTCGAGCCTTTGCAAGAGATATTGCGTCACTCAGCGTCTTTTACCGTTTATACCATGGCGAGTGCTCTGAAGAACTCTTTGACCTCATCCCTCCTTCTCCTTTCCTCCATAGGAGTACGCGTGCTGCTCTGCGGAGTCACCAATTTACAGTCTCTAACATTCCATCTCGCACAAAGAAATTTGTTGACTCGTTTCTTTGCCGCACTTCCAAAAGATGGAATAGTCTACCAGCACACGTATTCCCTCCTACCTATGACATAGGGTCCTTCAAACGAGGCGTGAAGAAGCACTTTGTGGGCCGGCAGAGTGAGGATGACTGATGCTACGTCTCTTACGTTGCACCAGTTGTCCTCGCGCCTGGACCTCATTTCCACTTAAAATCAGGTGGAGTGGGGTCATTTGCCGGGCTTAGTATTTAAAAAAAAAAAGAACCTGTATACAGTATACAAAACTCACTAGCTATTTATGCCAAATAGCTAGTGAGTTTTGTATACTGCATAGGGCGTGTAATTTCCGTAAATAATAACATCTCAGAATTAATTTCAATGTTATCTAATGTGACAATAACTACACTAACAGGTAAGAACTTGTTTTTCTCTGTGCTCAGCATGTATTGGTTTTATTTAGTTATTTTTTGAATTTGATTCGGCATACGGGGGCAAGATGGGTTAGGTGTTAAGGGGGGCAAGATGGAGTAGGAAGGTAAGCGTAAGCGGCATACAAATCAATATTTGGTGTTGTAAGTCCGCAACAAATAATGTCCTCCCCAGTAACTAGAAAAATATCTCGCGTAACTAGAAAACGAGGAAAAACCGCAGTGATCACATCTTCGCCGTGTAAGAATGAATCAAAAAAAAAAGATTAAGAAAAAAAATCAAGCGAAAGAGGGTAAACAGCGAAAAAAACAGTTGAGGAACTTAAAAATTCTCAAAAATACCTGCAATTAAGAAGAAAAAAGGGTAGGTACTGAAAATTCATCTTGTTTATATTGTAAAGGCCTATATTTGGACTCAAATGAAGGCTGAGCTGCTTGTTCAGCATGCGACAAATGGGCTCACTGAAGCTGTGCAGGTTTGGACGACGAAGATGCAGATACCGTGTTCACTTGTGACATTATGAACAGTAAATGGTAGTTTGCTGCGTGCCCCATCTTGCCCTCCTATTGGTACCCCATCTTACCCACGGGGGTACCCCATCTTACCTTAGGGGTGGGGCATGATGGGGAAGAGGGTGTATTTCTGCTTTTTGATTTTTTATTTTTTTTATTATGTTGATTAGACAGCCAAATACACGTTAACAATGAAGACTAATTATCAAAGAAGATTATAAGAATAAAATAATTTAATAAAACTCATTCATTACCGTGAAATTTATTTACCATCAAACCTTAAGGACCCCGTATTACCCACTCTCCCCTACGTTAAGTAGCTCTGACTACCAGTTAAGTAATTCTTCTTATCGAGTGGCTTACAAGGTCAATCGACCTTGCACAACCTAGTGTCAGAGTTTCTAAGTAAACCGCCTCACGGCCACCAGATGGCGACCGGGACCCACAGTTTTTCGTGCCTTCCGAAGCACGGAATCATCTTTCTTTTCGGATAATCAGGTGATTCAAGCCTGCAATATCCTGACCAAACTGGAAACAACTAAACAAAGTATGCTTCCCGCGGGGTTCGAACCCGCGACCTCCGGGTCATAAGACAAACGCCTTAACCACTGGACCACGGAGGCAGTTTCACGTTGCAGTTGCAGTTAGTTAAGTAATTGTAAGTAGTCACTTACAGTCGCAAGTGCCTACCAGGTAAATCTATGAGACTTTGGAGGGTAAGCCTGACAATAACGATTCAGAAGACGTGACGTGAAAGAATAATACCATCCCCTCTCTTCCCTTGGGTGTCGTAAAAGGCGACTAACGGACTAAAGACTGCACATACATCCAACAGCATAGAGCGGCGATGGGCTCACCACCTGTCATGCTGAGCACTGTGCAGTTGTAACTTGGTGAAACGTGGGCTATGGCAGTGGACTGCTTCTGCGGTCCCTGTTGCCTAGTCTCTGACTAACCCTTTGAAGATAAAAGTCGTGAATTTTTCTTTGTACGTATTATAAATAATACGTACAAAGAAAAATTAGTAGCTTAAAAGCTGTTGAAGCTGTTCGTCTCTGGAACTCGCTTCCAGTGGTGATCAGACGTGCGAAATCGATACACGTATTTAAGGAGCTCGTGAAAAATTTCTACCTTTCCCGTTAAACCTTTCCTGCTGCATAGCTGTAGTTGTCCGCTACTTCCTACCTGAGACTATTATGTTTAAGTATGTATAATTATGTATTATTTATTTAATGTATATGTGTGTATAATAAATTTGTTAAACCCTATTATTTATTTATTTTATAATGTTTAACTAAGTATATTTTCAATGTTTGCACCTCTGATCTTACAGTATATTAGTTCTCTCTATCCGACTGGTTGTCTGGCAGATATCGCTTTAGCGATAAGACCGCCAAATCGTAACATTGTTTTTCTTTTCTTTTTTTTTCTTTTATATGTAAATGCTTTGCACACGTTTGTGTGATTATGTTACAATAAAAGTATTATCTATCTATGTATCTATTTAATACATGAACTTCCCTACTTCTTCGTCGTCACGCTCTTACGCTTCTATTACGCTTAGCGGTCGTGCTCGTTGCGTAGGTAGTACTATCGGAGGGTGCAGATAATATTCGCCTCACGATGTCGCGCCATATCTCCCTGCTGGAGGTCATCCAGCTGCACTCATTCTAAGATCCACTTACAAATGACTTCATCTGGTCGGTCCATCGCATGGGTGACCTCCCGCGCGGTCTAGTTCCCTCCACCTTCCCCTGAACGACGAGGATGTCTATGAAGCAGTTGTCTCGCCTGGAAACGTGTCCGAAAAAGCCAGGATACGAGATTGTACTACGCTGAGTGTCTATTTTTCTTCTTTCCACTTGTCGCAGTGTCGACGTCTTAGCTGCATACAAAAATATGGGGAAGAGCGTACCAACAAGTATGGTCTTTGTGGTTTTTGTGATGTAACCGTTCCTCCATATTTTTCTCATTTTGTCCATTGCTGCTCTCGTAATAGCCATTCTTTGCTTTATTTCGTCGATACATCCTCCATTGTACTTCCCATTCTTTGCCTATTTCATATATTTTTTTTCCATTTAATTTTTTTGAACTTTCCATTTTTATACATTTCGTGAATTTGGTACGTACGATGCATTAATAATAATAATAAAATTTCATTATTATATATGAAGTAACCTAAATTAAGATATTTAAGTTAATAAAATAAGATCATTTGTTGCTGCAGCTGTTCCACCTATACCCAATAAAAAGATTACGCCAGCTGATAGTATTCGGAGACCGCCATGACAGTAGTGCCGCTCGACGGCACATCAAAGGGGCGGCCGCTTTGATCTCGCCGCGGCGCGCGTACGGCCGGCCGCCTTTGCCCGCCCGCCGGCCGCCGCCGGCACGTATGCGATATTGATTTGTTTACACGCAACGCGAAACGGTATTTTCATAATGGAATACCGTATGTGGCGGTTGGGATTTAATTAAGTGTATCGATTGATGTCTATGTAAACATATTCATTAACAACATCATCATAATTAGATTTTAAGTAGGCTGAAGCTGCTAGAGAAGGCCCGTCGTGATTTTCTAGAGGGTTGGAGGAGAAGGAGGAGAATCCTACATAGCATACATACATATAATCACGGCTATTATCCCCGAAGGGTTAGTCAGAGACCATTCAATGAGGACCGCAAAAGCAGTCCTCTGCATAGTGCACTTTTCACTAAATATAGCGTCTGCACATGTGCTCAACGTGACAGGTGGTGAGCCCATCGCCGCACAGTGTCTAATATGGACAATCTACCGGAATTTAATTCGAAAAACTAATTTCGCAAATAATATTATTTAAGCTAGCAACACTACTCCTTAAAAACTAAAGTACAACATTCCGTTAAAATTGTTTAACTACCCTCATTAAAACTTCATAAAATCGTACTGTCTTTCACGTCGTTATAGTTGTTTGTTAAATGTGCTGCAATTTAGTGAATTACGATAACAAGTGTAGGTATATCAAAGGATACTCAAGAGAAATTGGTGAAAATTTCGTAAAAACTTGGTTGTGTCTTTTACTTTAATAGAAGGTAAACAGTTGAAAATATGTTTGTGGTACAATTGATGTTTTCATTCGCCCAATTAGCTATGCGTGTATTTATTAATTTTAGTTTATAGTTTTAGTTTTAAAAATGTATAGTGATGTATTAGTTTTATAATGGTCTTTATTATGTTGAGAAGGTATTCGTTAATCAGAATAAGTGCAATTTGACTGCCTCGTTTGCCCTTCTCATACATATTTTTTTTAATTTTCGATAAGTCCACCTAAAATCATATGAAGGGAATTGTTTGAAATCTGGCACAAGAGCAAGAAAGAAGAAAGTAAAAATGATATTTATAATTACATATTAAATAGACATGCCATAGTTTTTCGAATTAAATTCCGCTAGATTGTCCATATTAGACACTGTGCGCCGCTCTATTATGTTGGATGTATGTGCAGTCTTTAGTCCATTAGTCGCTTTTTACGACACCCATGGGAAGAGAGGGGGTGGTAGTATTCTTTCACCGCTACGCAACACAGTTACAATCCCAGATAACTGGGGGCCTTACCATTCACATAAGCAGGTCCTATGCTGTTCAGAGTGCTCAGCTGGACCTGTTCTGTGCTAAGCCGGCCCTGTGCTATTCTAAGCCAGTCCTGTGCTGCGCTATCCAGGATTTGTAACAGATATGTCATTTCTGATTACGCCGATAGCAACTTCTAACGCCGCCCGTTCTAAAATTTGTGTTTATTTCTTTACATTTATTTAAGGAATAGCCGTCCTAATTTATAAAAGTTTAATTATTTATTTCATTAAAACCATGTTCAGTAGTATGAGTATTCTATACGTTCTGTCATATTTAATACTAATAAGTTGTTTTATTCAGAGCAGAACTTATTTCTATAGAAGCGTTTAATAATAATAATAATAAATCTTTATTGTAGGCAACAAACAATGTACAAGATGGTAAAAATACAGAGAGGCCCATATAATAAATACCTTACAGACTAACATACGTACAATATAAAGTATTTTTTGTTAGTATGTAACTTATAACTATGTTAGTATTTATTAAGCACCATATTGTGCTGCTCCAGTGGAGTTGACGGTAATCTTCCGCGGAAACGCCGGTACACCACGCCCTTCGGCCAAAAGTCCTCCTTCATAAAGGTGTCAACCAGCGTGGATGTCGGGACTCGCACCACAAATGCCTTGAAGCTGACATTGTGTCGCGACTCCAGCAGCTCCACCCTCAGAAGAAAGTTGGTTTTCGTCTTGATGTACTCTATCACATCCTGCACGGTGATGGTGTGGTGCAGGCGCGACAGGTACATCGGCGTAATCGGCGTCGCAGCGCGCAGCAGGAACTGGGGCGCTGTCAGTGCGGTACCGCAGCGGTTTTGATTCAGCCGGTTATGGCGTGCCCTCTTCCTTTGGACCTTGACGAAACCGTCGTCGTCTCGATCCATGACGACACGCTCTGACACTCTCTGAGCTTTTAAGCTGGATGCAGCAACAGAGGCGTAGTCACGACGGCTGGGCTTTGTTTGCTTGGTGACAGGCTCAGGCATAGCTGGCACGTGCGGTGACAGCTGATTTAGATTAATGTGGCGAGAAGAGATTGTCCTTATCTTAAGTGAATTATCTACAAATAGACTAAAGTCGGTAAATTTGTTTTGCGAAATATAACTTTCTAAGTATTTGTTGAGCCGCGTGGTATAGCGGCTCACTAAAAGGATACTACCCACCCGTCTCTTCCCTTGGTTGTCGTAAAAGGCGACTAACGGACTAAAGACAGCAAATAAGTACATCCATTAGCATAGAGCGGCGATGGACTTACCACCTATAGAGCTAAGCACATGTGCAGATGTAATTTGGAGAAACGTAGACTATGACTGCTTCTGCGGTCCTCATTGCCTAGTCTCTGACTAACCCTTTGGGGATAATAGTCGTGATTATATGTATGTATTTGTTGAACAGTGCAGTGAGTCACCCGCGCGCCGCGGTCAACATCGGCCGTGTGTTGCTATACGATCGTACATAGTGCGTCGACGCATCTCGTAAAATGGCGAATACGCTAAAATGTGTGGCCTGTAATATCGTCATTGACGAATTACTTGCCTATGTGCAAAATAAAATATCAGTTATTGACGAAGAAACGTTAAAACGAATCTGTGTGTCCACGTTTACGACAAGTGAAATTAGTAAATCAAAATTGTTACTATTTGAATCTCTTCCAACGGATCAGCGCAAGATTGTAAGAAAAAGGAAAGGAAAGGAGGAAAGAGACTTAGATGACATTATTCGTTTGTTAAAGTGTACGGATCCGGATATAATTCCAGTCTTTGTGGCGAGGGAACTAGAAAGACTACCCCCCATTCTATTTGATCACCTTGACTGCACGAAACTATTAAAAGATTTGACAAGATTAAACGCCGAGATTGAAGAGGTTAAGAATACTTATGCTACTGTGAAACAAGTCGAGGAATTGCGATCATACGTAGATAATCTCAAAAACGCATCTTTACCACCGTCTTTAAATCCTAATACCTACGTTAACATGAGACGTCGGACTAACCCTAAGCCACTACGATACATCTGATGAACAAGAATTACATCAAACTCAAAATAATGATTACAACATTAGTAAAATAATTAATTCGGAGACGTCATTAGTACCAAAAACAAACCAAAATGACGACGCAATTTTTGGCGAATAGGTTTCACCGGTACCTGCAGTGAACGATGCTGGAAAGACGACGGAGGGGGTGGTGGCAGTGGCTTCGATCAGCTGTGAGCGTAGCAGTGACGCGCAAATTGCACCGTTATCTCCACTATCTCCGATCACAGGTCGAGCTAGGTCGTCAAAACAAACATCGCAGGCGGCTTTACCAAAACAGGTGCAGGATGAACAGGCAAAACTGTGTTCACAGTCAATTAAATTGTCACAGCACCAGAAGGAAGACAGTAGCGACTGGCAAAAGGTAAATTATCGTAAAAGAAAGCCAAAGTACAGATATTTAGGCGAATCGGGTAAAGCAAAAGTGTCAGTGTCGTCGTTTAAAGCGGCAGAGAAGAAAATGCCTATTTTCATCACAAACGTACATAATGAAACTGTGGAGACCGATATCGTTGATTATATAAAGGCAAAAACGCAGGAGAAAGTATTGCTAGAAAAAATCAATACGAAGAAAGTTTTAGATCACAAAGCATACAAATTCTTTGTACCGATGTCTAAATTATCCTTGTTTTTAGATGAAAAAATATGGCCTGAAGGGATAATATTCAGACGTTTTATACATTTTAAAAATAGACGAGCTGGCGCGATGACGTCAGATAACGGCCCTTTGTTCTCCACCAATGAATAGTACGACCTACAAGTTTGCCAGCTACAATTGTAAAAATGTAAAAAGGGCGGTGAGCGATATTACACGCTTATGTGACGAATGTGCAATTATAGCACTTCAGGAAACCTGGCTACTTCCAAATGAACTACCGTTTCTGAATAGCATAGATAGCAGATTTAGTTGTACGGGAACATCAGCTGTTGACACAACGGAGGGATTATTGCGTGGCCGACCGTACGGAGGCACGGCGTTACTATGGAATACCAGTGTCTTTCCTACCGTTACGGTAATAAGTTGTGATAATCCGCGAGTGAGTGCTATTCGTGTTGATACGGCTGCGAGCCCGTTTATAGTGGTGTGCGTATACATGCCGGTTAATAAATCGGTCAACTTAGCGACGTTCACGGACTGCATGAGTACTGTAAGTGCGATTAGTAATGACTATAGTAACGAACCTATTTATGTATTAGGGGATTATAATGCTCATCCAGGTGAATTATTTTTTAAGGAATTAAACAATATATGTGACGAGTATAAATGGGTAGTTTTTGACATAATAAGGTTGGGATTGACATCCGATACTTTTACATACATAGATCCAGCGTGTGGATCGAAGCGATGGTTAGATCATTGTGTGATGTCACAGTCGGCCGCGGTATCTGTGTGCAATGTTTATGTAAAGTATGATATATTATGGTCAGATCACTTTCCTATTATTTGTGAGTGTGATTTGGGGTGTTTGACTCCTATAAAAAGTAATTATGAGGCATCTGTTAGTAATATAGGGTGGGGAGGAAGAACATTAGACCAAATTTCACATTATCGTTATTAATGTCATCTACGGCTGAGAATGATTGATTTTCCAACTGAGTTTGTAAACTGTGCGGATAGGAACTGCAATGAGCCGACTCATAAATTGATTATTGATAAACTGTACTCCGACATTGTGTCTGCCTTATCACAGGCCGCTATGGTAGGGAGGGGAAGCGAGCGTGGGCAGTGTAAGCGTAGCCGGCCTAAAACAATTGTAGGCTGGAATAAGCATGTAAGTGGCAGTCACAGGGAGGCCAGGGCGTGTTTTCAGGAATGGCTGTTGTGCGGACGTCCGAGCACGGGTCATATTTATAAAAACATGTGTGAGAGTAAGAAAATTTTTAAGTCGCGCGTTAATTCACTAAGTTTATTTGTACTGGCACCTCGAGACCAACCGTTAGGTTATGCAAGAAGTGCCAGACGTCCCTGCGCCAGTAGAACACTCGCGCAGGAGACCACCAACGTTAGGTCTTGACGCCAAATTAGTGCCCGCCGCAGCGCGCTCTTCATTCGGTACTCATAAGACTAGTGTCTCGGGAGAGTATCCCCGTGAACACGTGTAGTTCACTGCCTATTGTCCAGATAGGTAGCCGGAGCTGTCGAGCTCGCTCACTTCTCGTTGCACGAAGGGCACAACTCGCAGTTGCCACTGCTAGGGTCGTGGACTCTAAAGTCGACTCCCAAGTGTCCACCTTGGTAGCGGAGTAGTAAGCACACTCACTTCTCGGAACCCATCCGGGAGCCTAGCCAGTTCCCACGTCCTACGCGGCTGGCTGGACCGGAGACCTACGGCATCTAGGAGGCCGTCTCTACTAGTTATCCAGACTAGTACCGGAGATGTCAACACCAATGTCCAATGAAAACCACCGGACAAAGCTGCCAACTATAAGGGAAACTCACGTTCCCCGCAGGACTTTTCGCTTCTGGCCCCTCAGAGACCGCTACTAGGCCCCGCTCGCTGTGCACGAGTTTGGAAGTCCTGGCACACAATACCAGGACAAACGAACATTCCCAAGCTCTACAGCTAACCACATGCCACTACGAGTCCAACCCATGTCCGGATCCCGCCGGAGGCGCCTGGTTAAAGGCACGACCAGCGGGGGAACACAACCGGACCCGTAGTTCCAGTTGCGATACCCTATCTATTGAGGTCGGTAGATAGGGACAAGATAGGGACCATCAAGACCAATTAAAGATGAATATACTCGCCGCTAAACATTGTAAGAAGGATTTCAGTGGGTTCTGGAAGAACACAAATCGTCTGACGAATAGGCCTGGTCTGCCGGTGACTGTGGCCGGTACTAGTGATCCGGAAGATATTGCAAATAAATTTAAAAACAGTTTTATTGTAAAATTACCGTTGGGACCGTCATCGTTACCATTATCTGGGAGAGTTAATGATAAACATGTTAATATCAGAATAACGGCCAGCGAGGTAATGAGGGCAGTAAAATCAATTTCAAAAGGAAAATCTCCTGGACATGATGGATTGAGTGTAGAACATGTGCAGTACGCTGGTCCTCATATTTATAGGGTTTTAGCTATGCTTTACAGTCTTTGCTTGTCTCATTCATACCTCCCCGCCGACATGATGAGGACTGTGGTGGTCCCAGTGGTGAAAAATAAGGCCGGTGACTTGTCAGACATGTCTAACTATAGGCCAATCTCTCTTGCCACAATAGTTGCTAAGGTGTTTGACAGCATACTTAGTGCACAATTAAATAGTTATCTGCACTTAAATGACAGACAATTTGGGTTTCGACCGGGACTGTCTACGGAAAGTGCGATATTGTGTATGAAGAGTGCTGTCAAATACTACACTGCAAGAAAAACACCTGTCTACGCCTGTTTCCTCGACCTCTCGAAGGCCTTCGACCTTGTGTCATATGACATACTGTGGAAGAAAATAAGAGAATCCAATATGCCGGATGAACTTATAAATATCTTTCAGTATTGGTACGCGAATCAAGATAATAACGTGAAGTGGGCGGGCAAGATGTCGGATCCGTACAGGCTGGAATGTGGAGTGAGACAGGGGGGGTTGTCATCTCCTACCATTTTTAGCCTCTACGTTAACGGTCTGATTGAGGCGCTCAGCAGGCAACATATAGGTTGTCACATAGATGGCGTATGTTTTAATAACATCAGCTACGCGGACGATATGGTGCTGCTGAGCGCCTCGGTCTGTGGACTAAGAAAGCTGATGAGGATATGCGAGGTCTATGCGGCTGATCATGGTCTGCTGTACAACAGCAAGAAGAGTCAGTGTATGGTCTTTCAGAGTGGCTCACAGAAAGTGACTGAAATGCCACCGTTATTACTAAACGGAACGCCGGTAATGAGGGTAAATCAGTTTAGATATTTAGGTCACCTAGTGACGCCCGCGCTGAAGGATGATGCTGATATTGAGCGGGAGCGGAGGGCGCTGTCGGTCAGAGCGAATATGGTAATTCGTAGGTTTGCGAGATGTTCCACTGGGGTAAAGATTACTCTCTTTCGAGCTTACTGCACCTCTTTTTACACGTGCAGCCTGTGGACTGACTACACGCAGAAGACCCACAGCGCCCTTCGAGTCCAGTTCAATAATGCGTTCAGGATGCTGTTGGGTCTCCCCCGGTTTTGCAGTGCGTCTACAATGTTCGCAGAAGCGCGTGTAGATTGTTTTCACACCACTATGCGCAAACGAGCCGCCTCGATGGTGCGGCGTGTGAGAGGGAGCTCCAACAGTATGCTGGCCGCACTTGCTGACAGGCTCGACAATCCCTACATTAACTATTGTTGCAAACTGCACATTTCGCACTGTAGTTGGACTGTCTGAACATTTGTATATTGTATAATAACTGACATGATATGATATGACATGAATTAATTTAATTATAATTGAATGTATGTATTATGGAATTTTCGAATAATTAAGTAATTAATAATTGTATGAATCATATGTACCTAATCTTATAAATTTGAATAATGTGACTGACAATGTATTAATATGTGAAATGTGATGAGTCTTGTTACTTGAATAAATGATTTATAATAATAAAAAAAAAAAAAAAAAAAATGTGTGTGAGTGGTTTCAGAAGAATCAGGTTCGATACCCACGGACAATTTCGTAAATGTTGCTACAACTTTGCTGACGCTACAGCAATGCTAGTAACGCTACGACATAGTCGTAGTAGCGCTTGCGTTACGGCGCGTGGCCAACTAGAAGCTTGCCTGCTGTTTGCGTATAATATTGTACCCGGCATTCGTTGCCATGCCATAATTTTCATTGATTCAGCTTCAAAACTGACGAAGTTTCATACAAACTTACTCGACGTTTTTTACCTCCATAAAGGTCGAACTTCATCATTTCTTGCTCATTTACACTATAAAAGGAAGCACGGTGTAAAATTTCAAGTATCTAATCCTGTATGTTTTGAGTCCTGTGTTCTAAAAGTAGTATTTTATTTTTAAGTAGTATTTAGAAGATTATTAGGGTTACAAACCAATTCTGTAAAATGATAGATTGGAATTTGAAAATACAATAAACCAATTTTAATGAAACTGCATACTAAAGGAAAATACAGAGGTCTAAAAAGTTGTCAAAAAATTATTTAAAAAAAACTTTATTGACTTTAAACATTTTTTATTTTATGTTTTCTGGTAACTATGTAAATTTCTGTATTTTCCATTAGCACGTAAAGTATCATTAAAATTGGCTTATTAGAAGTTTTTATGGTATACCAAAATTTAAAAAAACCTCTCTTAACTTAACCTTGATATTATGGTAAAGCGTTTTCGCGAAAACTACTTCTACAAAATATGTGAAATATCTATACTATACCATACTATACCTAGTTATGACCAGGCTGAAAGTAGACAGAAAAAGACAAAGCAGTCCCCAATCACTCTTCATTATTTTATAGACAGGGCGTAATGAAGAGTGAGTGGATTGACTGTGAAATATGTCAATGGTGAAATGCTATGAAAGGAACAGGTTTTTTCTTGTTATTACAATTTTATATTATTATTCTAGGCCACACAGGTTTTATTTGTCTTTTACAGGTAATTACTTGGCCTTCATCTCTCTTGATTTTAGACGCTGGCCTATGGTGGAAACGAAGAGGCTACACTATCTCTAACAGTAGGAATACAACATGGTGACATATTCAGATAGGATGGTGCGGGGTTAAAGTCACTAGAGTCCGAACGTTTAAATTAATTGGATAGTGCAAATCGAATAAATTCAGTTTTCTATTGTTGTCTGCATTTTACTTCAGCATAGAATTGGATTGAAAAATGATGAACTACGAAGTTTGTATTGGATACCGAAATGTAGATAATATTAACGCTTTCACGGTCACAGAATGTTGACATTTTTCATTGGTGTTCTATCTTCTGTTTACAGAATAAAGGTCAAATTTTGAAAGTTTAAACTGATTTTAAATGTAGGAATAACTGACAGCGACAGACTAGTTTGAACACGATATTTGCATCTTCATAGCATGCTGATAACGTTTTCCCAGCCAATGTTAATTAATGACTTTGGTTATCGGAACGATTTCAATGCGATTGCCCTAACACAATAAAGTGCAACACAGTAAACTAACCAAACCTTCCAGTGCTCTTGTCTTGACCTTTCACGAGATCATCTCCGATTTGATCGGAATATGTTTACCGAAGTCTTCCTCTTCCAACTGTCCTAAGTTTACAAGTTTGCAAAACTGAACTCATTAGCCGCTGCGCCATCGAGCCTTAGGTTACTAAAGTTTACTTATTACATGTATTTGTATTTTATCTTCAACCAATGGAGCTAGCTCTTTTATCTCTTAACTGTCGGGACACAACAATGCTACAAACACTATGGCAGAGGACTGCTTCATGGTCCTCATTGCCTAATCTCTGATTATCCCTTCGGGGATAATAGTGAATCTTGGCCTCCGCTAATAAGAGTGTCTGAGTCTGTCCTGTATACAAAGTATATTCTATTTTATTCTTACAATTTTTAAAAACGTTTTAAAAATTTACATAAGCAGGATTCGAACCCACACCCTTCTGGCAATACGGTTAGGTGCTTTTCCTTTAAGCTACCGTGGCCATATCCAACCGGCTAAATTGTCAAAAGGGTGCAGGCTGGAATCTTGCTCGTGCAATTTTTTAACACTTTCCATTTTATAATTTGATAGCAACATAAATTAACATTTTATAACAAAACATCTATTTTATTCTATGATTCTGGCTCTATGTTATACTGTCGTCACGTTACCGTTTCAGATTCAATTTAGAGGCGCCCCTCATTTGCCATCATTTATCAGGGTGTCCATTGCACTGCTTCACAATTTCCTTGCGAACTGAACCTCGGTTAACCGTAACTGGTTTGGAATCAAAACTTCAGCATTCGTCGAGGCAATTTAATATTTGTACCACTTTCTAGAATGTTAATCAGCTTATTAAATTAAGTATGTTATCAGTTCTACATACATACATATGATCACGACTATTATCACCGAAGGGTTAGTCAGAGACTAGAAAATGAAGACTACAAAAGCAGGCCTCTACCATAGTTCACGGTACTTTTCACCAAATAGCGACTGCACATGTGCTCAGCGTAACAGGTGGTGAGCCCATCGCTGCTTTATGCTGTTAGATGTATATGCAGTCTTTAGTCCGTTAGTCGCCTTTTAAGACACCCAAGGGAAGAAATGGGGTAGTAGTATTCTTTCACAGGTTCGGTATCTAATATATCAGAAGATGCAAATTTATATGACTTTTTATAATGGAATTGATATACAAACCTACTTAAGTTCAGACGCCAGCGGATCAACGCACCACAAAATGTTTCTATAAGTTTGGAAATTATAAAAATAACTATTTTTATCATTTGGGTATAAGGGTCAATTGATTAGAAACATTTGTCAGTTTTGGATAGATTGAATTGTGTGCCGGTGTGTGTACGGTTAAAACAATTTAATCAACTTTGTCTTCTAAAGTCATGGAGACATATAAAGAGCCTACGAAGGGTAAAAAACAATATGTAAAGAAGCTCCAGACGAATTGAGAACCTCCTCCTTTTTTTTTGAAGTCAGTAGTAAAATAAAAGAAGTAAAATGTATCATTCCATTCCAAAATTCCCAATCCAACTTTTTCATCTGTTGACAGTGCGTTAGCAATCATAGCCACCTGTTGTCAAAGCCCGAAGGCATTTACTTGACAACAGTCCGCAGTGTTCATCAATTAGACGAATTTATCTACACCAATATTGGAATTTCATTCAACCCCTTTATGTGTTGCCTTACTCCATCAATTTAGTTGTAAAATGGCAAATGTCGTTTGGGATGTTGTCAAATTATATGGTGGTCCCATCGGGTTCCCTATTTAATCCCGAAAGCCGTTTTACTGATTATCATTTCGACGGAAACTATTAATCACTCAATTGAACGATGTCTTATTTGTACGAAGCTTTAATTTACCGATGTAACGATTCACCGAAAAACAAATTACCGAAGTTCATTTTAGCGACCATACTTAATAACCGACACATTATATAACCGATGTAACATTTCATCGAATTTTAATAGTATGTAGGTCAACGCCTCGGGGTCAAGTGCTTGGCTCGATATACGTAGGTCCCAGTTTCAATTCCCATGTCGGACAAAGTGCGTTTCGAATTTTTTGATTTATAGCCTGGGTTTGTGATCACTAACCCGCATTTGGCAAGGGTGGTGATGAAGCCAATACCCATCAATTGTAGCGAAGACTTGATTTCAAAGATGGAGGCTTTTACCCTGCAGCGGACAGTATATTGGTTGTACTTTCCTTTTTTTGGTCAAAAGCTACTGAAACGTTTATATCACTTATAATTGTAGTAAATTAATAAAAATAGGATAAATTAAATGCCTTTTAAATTCAATGTTACTATTTATTTTTATAAGAAATAATTTGTAAAATATTTTATTTATGATGTTGTAAAACGAAATAACATTTTTTTATTAATTTGTTATAATTTGCTTAAATACTTTCATTATGTAATTGTATTAGATATTCTAAGGTTTAGGTAAAAATTTCATGATGTCATTAACGACATTTTTTTTTATAAATTTGTTATAATTTGCTTAAATTCTTTCATTATGTAATTGTATTCGGTATTCTAAGGTTTAGGTGATTTTTCATGATGTCATTAACGACATTTTTTAAATTAAATTGATATATTTCGCTTAAATTATTTCTTATAAAAATAAATATTAACGTTGGATTTAAAAGGCATTTGATTTATACCACTTTTATTAATTTACTATAATTATGAGTGATAAACATTTCAGTAGCCGAGCTTTTGACCTACAAAAAGGAAAGATCTGCCTGTATAGTATACTGTCCTACTGCAGGGTAAGGGCCTCCATCTTTGAATATCTTCGTTACAATTGATGGCTATTATCTTAATCACCACGCTTGCCAAATGCGGGTTAGTGATCACAAAGCGGGCTATGAATCTACAAATTCGAAACGCACTTTGTCCGACATGGGAATTAAAACCGGGACCTCTGGATATCGAGCCAAGCTTTGCCACTCAGCCACCGAGGCGTTGACCTTCTCTAAAAATTCGGTGAAATGTTACATCGGTGAAATAATGTGTCGGTTATATGTATGGTCGCTGAAATGAACTTCGATAATTAGTTTTTCGGTGAATTGTTACATCGGTAAATTAAAGCCTCGTACAAATAAGGCATCGTATAATTGAGTCATCGTTTAATAGTTTTCGTTGATCGGTAAAAGAATCGGTAAAAGGGCTTTCGGGATAAAATAGGGAACCCGAACAAGAACAAGGTACTGTGGAGTGTATGCCATGTTGATGCACTGGCAGGTTCTACATTAATATTATATAATATATATATTCCTTCCTTAGAGGCCGGCAACGCGTCTGCGATTCCTCTGGTTTTGCGGGTGTCCATGGGCGGCAGTGATTAATTTCCATCAGGTGACCCACTCGCTCGTTTGCCTCCTTCTGCCAAAAAAAAAGAAAAGGTTTATATTTCATTAAATTGCCACAGAGCGGTTATACTTAAATAATAAAACACAGTCAGTGGCTTAGTGGTCAAGCGCTGGGCTCGATACCCGACCCGGAGGTCCCAGGTTTAATTTCCAGGTCAGAAAAAGTGTGTTTTCGGATTTTTCGATGCATAACCCGTGTTTGTGATCACCAAACCGCATTTGGATACCTATCAATTATAGCGATGACTTGATTTCAATGTCCTATCCTATCCTCGCCTTGCAGCGGGACATTCCCTCTCCTTATTCACTAAGTTTTTTTATTTGTACTGGCACCTCGAGACCAACTGTTAGGTTATGCAAGAAGTGCCAGACAGACGTCCCTGCGCGAGCAAAATACTCGCGCAGGAGACCATCTGCGTTAGGTCTTGACGCCAAATCAGTGCCCGCCGGAGCGCGCTCTACATACTCTTCTACTCATAAGACTAGTGTCTCGGGAGAGTTTCCCCGTGAACACGTGTAGTTCACTGTCTATTGTCCAGATAGGTAACCGGAGCTGCCAAGCTCGCTCACTTCTCGTTGCACGAAGGGCACAACACGCAGTTGCCACCTTGGTCGCGGAGTAGTAAGTACACTCACTTCTCGGAACCCATCCGGGCGCCTAGCCAGTTCCCAAGTAACACACATAGGCTGAATACTAGATGAATAATGGATTATTGTGTACTTAGCGCTGAATAAAATTACTGAATAAAAGCAGAGTAGCATGCCATTCAGCCACTACACTGCTTAAATGGGCACAAGCTTTAGTTCACAATTGCTGAGTAATATCATTATGGTAACGTTATAATCGCAGTATAAGGTGTAACAGGTGGTAACAAGGCAAAATACTAGCAAATTAAGGAAACACTAGTTACCCTTTATTTAGACAATTGTCGTCTATGTACGCTTTTATATACTAGTCATTATTCTAGTCTGTCACCAATAATCACATTAAAAATATTTATTTGTAATTCCTTACTTTACTAAGTTCGTGTTAAATAAATAAAATTATGTATACCAGTGTAGATATTAAAGGTTATACATAATAAAAAATGGTGTTGAAATTAAAGAGCGATGTGAACCGTTATACTTCAACATTACTCTCGTAGCCCGCGTAATGGGGCACATATGTCTGCTTATTCAAACTTACATGTGAATCTATATACGGCAATACAGTGATTACTGGCTGAATATTCGTTCGAATTAGCATCGATAAAATGTGTGATAAGGATACACTTCTAAGGATCCCCATAATATAGACTGATCCATTTTAGGGACTTGTTACGTTAATGAATTGATCCGTGACAAGATTCACGGGGATATATGTACTCATTCAGTCATCACCAGATTTAATCAACTGATGTGAACCTCTATTAAGCAATATACGTTATAAAATACTCGAAGTGCTCTTCAAGAGTAATAAGAACGTTCAGATGAACTTGTAAACAGCCACTATTCAGTCGTAAAAAATAGCAGTATAGATACGGATAAACAGGGAAATTTTACACCATTTACTGAATAACACACGAAACGTACTCCTTTATATATCATATATCTGTGTAACAGTACACATGTACTCCCTTTAGAAGGCAGCGTTTAAAGGTACACATTTACTCTATTATACAGCATATGACATATTTGCCACTACTTAATTGCCCTTATTCAGTAAGTAGGCTTGAAAATTTAAAACGGCTGAATAAAAGCGTAGGTTATATACCAAATAAACGCATTTTGCTGTTTAAGGGTGAAGAATATCTACCATTATTTAGTTCTTATTCAGAATATAGCTCCTTGTGTACTAATATTCAGCTTAAGGATCACCAGTGAGTTATGATAACGGTTTTAATACTCTGTAAGCAACATTTATGACCACAAGTGATTAAATATACAGCTTTCTGTGTTACTTGGGTTCCCACGTCTTATGCGGCTGGCTGGACCGGAGGCTACGGCATCTCGGAGTCCGCCTATACTAGTTCTCCAGACTAGTACCGGAGATGTCAACACCAACCACCGGACAAAGCTAAAGCGGGACAGTACAACAGTACCGACTGTACTTTACAATCTTCAGTAATAAATCTTTAAAAAAACATAAGAATGTGCTGTAAACGCCAATCGGAGCGATCTACTTACTTTCGAATTAAAAGTTTACTCTCTGCGGAGTTCATTCGGAAGGAGTTCAAGCCCATTTGACTTTATCATACTTGCTCCTAACTACCTATATGTTTGAACCGAGGAGTGGATCAAAGTTCACCATTAGATCTAGCTGTGAACAATGAAGTCACTAGTTTGATGTTTTTGAAGTTTATGATAAACAGTAAGAAAATAATAATGTATGGGGTGTTTACGCGGACGGAGTCGCGGACGGGCTACTAGTCTAAAATGTATACCTAACTCTGGTCTGAAAGAAAAGAAAGGAGAAAGAAAAAAAAAATTTGACCATATACACAGTATATGTACATAACATTGAAAAAGAAAATAAAAGAAAATATAGTTCACAAGTCCACAGATACTCTTGGATACATATAGTTTACCTTCGGAGCATAATGTACAAAACCGTGTTAGTATAATATAGTTTGACTAACAATGCCTCAACCTCAGCACAGGCTACAGCGACATTAGCCGCTGCAGTACTGGCGTATGAATAGTATTCTCTGATATAATATGATAGCTACCTATTTTAGAACAAAAACCTTTCTTCCCTAATAATAATAACAGTGTCGCGTGGCGGTGAAAGAATACTACCACCCCCTCTCTTCCCTTGGGTGTTTTAAAAGGCGACTAACGGACTAAAGACTGCACATATTTACAACAGTATAGAGCGGTGATGGGCTCACCACCTATCATACCTACCTACTAATAATAATAAATCGAAAAAAACACATAATTCTTGTACATGTCGCAAACACGTGAACGACTATTGGAGCGTTCTACTTACTTTTGATTCAATCAGAGCTCACGCCCCGTTCATTCGTAAAGAGTTCGAGCCCATTCGACTTAGCATACCTGCTCATGTATGTACACACGCCATCAGATCAAAATATACAAAACTGTCAAATTTCTCCAATTGATATTGTTCTTAATACCCAAACGATAAAGTTCAAATTTTACCGAAGAAATTTGTCCGATTTGTATAGGTTGACTATACCAAGTGAATCGAAGTTCGCTATTCGATTTACGCTGAGCGTGTGTAACGGCGTTAAGTTTTGTGTAGCTTTTGAAGTGTAGGAAAAACTTTCACATTGCATGCTTACTACGTTAGCTTAATCTAGTGACTAAGTACTTCCTAGTTGCATGTATTTATGTTTGTCTTGTTGGATGTCCTAATAAATAAGTAATTATTGCATAATTAGAACTTATTATACTGATATTTAAAATATTATAGGTACAGTATTTAAGAAATACATAATCAAACTTTATAATCATTCGTTCTATGTTATTAATGTTGGCCGTAAACAAAATATATCCCCCCTGGCGCTTGGCGGTATTTCAATTTAATCAACGTGTCCACGTTCCGTGACATCATTCACTCATTCAATCCAATTCAGGGAGTCGTTCAATTATATTCCAGGGAACATTCGAGCACGATCAAAGCGATATCTCTTTATTAACGAGTAATTTAAGATCTATTGGCTTTCGTTATTCAGAGTATTTGAAAAGGTTATTATACACGCCTTCTCACGTTTTGGAATTTGTATTTTGTTGCTATAATTTTATCAAATAAATCGGAGACGTTCACGTGAAAGGTTATATCAATAGAACCTTAAATGAATGAGTATTTTTATTTTTTATTTGACTCGTTATAGTGACTACATACTGCTTGATGGTAAGCAGCCGATGCAGTCCAAAATAATGAGAGCGCTCCTCATCGCGAAAGAAGCATGGTAACAAGCACAACCATGCGCCGGCAAAGAAAGCCGAATGGTCTATACAGAGGAACGACTTGCCAAATTTTTTGATACGAGTGCTGATAGTGTGCACAGTATGATGGTAGTTCCTAAGACCAGCACGTGTAGTCCGGGAGGGAAAAGGAGAGGGCGGAATTAGATTAAAAATTTCTTCAGAACACTCTCTGTAGTAATTCCGGTATAAGAATCTGAGAGAAGCAATGTCTCTACGCAGCTGGAGCACAGCGTTACTGGAGGTCCTCAAAAGAGGCTGTAATCTCAGCATCTTCAATAATGCGTACCGCTCGCCTTTGCTAATATCAAGAGTTTGTATGAATGTTAAAAGGAAATCTAAGCAAACCAAAAATATGTGTCCGGAACTGAATCGTACCAAATTGAAAGCTGTGGTTGCTGCTTATCTGGCCGTGATGGTGAATAATAGATTTATTTATAGTTTCTTCAATTGTGTTACTTTAAAATAATTATATATATTTGCATAAATAGTCTAAGATCCGAGTATAGAACGACCTTCACCGAGAAGGTTAATGGATGAAAAGTATTTTATATCAAATTTAATATGTTAAATAATATATCGCGAGTGGGTTGGCTAAAAAATTTCATTTCAGTACCATTAATGATTAATTTAATATTAAAAAAAATAATTTTGATTACATTGCACTGGTTTGGTGTGTGTGTGTTTGTAATGAGCTTATCTTTACATAAACATAAATTTTATTTATTTAACCAGACGGTTGCAAATTACTAATATTGACTTGCCTGTTTACACCTGCCTACCCAATGTTATGACAGGAAAAAAATAGTCAACCTAACGTTTGCATATTCTATAGGCTTCATACTTTCGATTGGTACCTATGTTATTTATCTATTATCGAAACAAGTGCAATATTTAAAAAAAAATATTTTTAAATATTTATTTAATCATATACTAGACTTAAATTTTTCAGCCAACCCACTCGCAATATATTTTTTAACACATTAAATTTGATATAAAATACTTTTCATCCATTAACCGCTCGGTGAAGGTCGTTGTATACTCGGATCCTCTACTAAAACAGAATGAGCAAACACTTAAGGGTATAAAAGATAAGGTTAAAAAAGATATTACAACAACATTTATTTCAATACTGCTCTAAGATTAATCGATAACGTACCTAACTATATTTATTACATAAACGAGTATGATAACAAAGGAAGAGGTGGATAAAATCAATATAGATTCATTAGTATAATTATATGAACCGACTGTCATCTCGGTGCCCAATAACTGAATTATGGAATAGCGAAGCGCCTTAATGTGTCTAACGACTTTCATCGATCTGTTATTTGTTTAGAGGAGAGAAAGATTGGTGTGATCGTCTGAAACGTCGTCAATTTGTTCGTTACTTTGATTTAAATTGCCTGGTACTACTACTCTTCTCTGACTAATGCTTTAGTCGGAGAAGAAGAGTTAATTAAACTATTGCGTTGCATTGAATTAAAACTATTTTAACGGGACCTAACACGTTTAATTTTTGTATGTAAGTACATTAGCTACTTACTGCTTGACGTTGGCCGCAGATATGTACTTACTTACAAAAATTAATCGTGTTAGGTCCCGTTAAAATAGTTTTAATGAAAAGAGTTAGTCAGAGACTAGGCAAGGAGTACCGGAAAGGCTGCCACAGTCCACATTTTACCAAATAACGACTGCACATGTGCTCAGCGTGATAGGTGGTGAGCCCATCGCCGCTCTATGCTGTTGGATGTATCACTTTAGTCCTTTAGTCGCCTTTTACGACATCACCCAAGGGAAGAGATGGGTTGGTAGTATTCTATTAAAATTAATATGTCGCCACTTTTGACGACCTCCGTGGTGGAGTGGTTAGCACGCCGGGTCTGGCGTCGCACCATCTCTGAGGTCCCGGGTTCAATTCCCGGTCGAGTAAGTTTAGAGAAAAGGTGTTTTTCCAAATTGATTTCGGGTCGGGGTGTTTTTCTATGTTTATGTATATTTGTCCGTTATCTTACCATATTAGCGAGTTTTAAAAGAATACGCATCTTGGTCTAGATAATTGGTGTGAGCTCAAATAAATTTAATTTTTTTTTTTTTTTTTTATAGCAGAAGGAGGCAAACGAGCAAGCGGGTCACCTGATGGAAAGTAATCACCGCCGCCCATGGACACCCGCAAAACCAGAGGAATCGCAGGCGCGTTGCCGGCCTTTAAGGAAGGAATAGGCTCGTTTCTTGAAGATCCCTAAGTCGTAACGGTCCGGAAATACCGCCGCCGAGAGCTGGTTCCACAACACTGTAGTTCGAGGCAAGAAATTTCTTGAAAAACGCACAGTAGTAGACCGCCATCCATCAAGGTGATGTGGATGGAATGACATTCGATTGCGTGTAGTGCGGTGAAGGAAATTAGCGGCAGGGATCAAGCCGAACAATTCCTCAGAACACTCCCCATGATATATACGGTACAGTAAACAGAGAGACGCAACGTCTCTCCGAAGAGCCAGTGGATCGAGCCGACCTGAAATAACCACGTCGCCGACAATTCAAGCAGCTCTGCGTTGAATGCGGTCAAATGGAAGGAGTTGGTATTGGGGTGCTCCAGCCCAGAGATGGGAGCAGTATTCCATATGCGGCCTGACCTGTGCTTTATACAGTTGTAAACGGTGGGCCGGCGTGAAATACTGACCCGCTCTATTAAGCACACCCAGCTTTTTCGAAGCTAATTTAGCTTTACCTTCCAAATGACCACGAAACTGAACGTCACTCGAAATATCGACGCCAAGGATTCCAATAATCGGATTGGTATCAAGGGGAGCTCCCTCAAAGTTCAGAGGTACGACGAAGGGATGTTTTTTCGCGGTAAATGCGCAAACTTGTGTTTTGGAGGGGTTAAAGCGGACTAGGTTATGTCGGCCCCAATCCGAGACATGACTTAACATGTTCTCGGTGTCAGTCACAAGTTTATTCCGGCTCTCGATGACGCTTTCCAGAGAAATATTAGCTCGCCCGGTGTAGAGCGTATCCCCAGTACTGTCATCCGCATAGCAATGAATGCTGTTGTTATGCAGCATGTCATTGATATGCAGAAGAAACAAAGTAGGGGACAACACACACCCCTGCGGGACTCCAGCATTCACGGGCTTCATGTCGGAGCACGAACCGTCGACTGCGACTCTGATGCTACGCCCAGTAAGAAAGCTGGCAACCCATGAACACAATTTCTCAGGAAGCCCGTATGATGGAAGTTTAGAGAAAAGAGCCCTGTGCCAAACCCTGTCAAAAGCTTTCGCTACGTCCAAGCTAACTGCCAGTGCCTCCCCCTTACTCTCGACTGCCTCCGCCCATCGGTGAGTAAGGTACACTAAAAGATCACCAGCCGATCGACGGCGACGAAAACCATACTGGCGATCACTTAGTAGCTGGTTCTCTTCTAGGTACCTTAAGAGCTGGCGGTTTATAATGGACTCCATTACTTTGGAGAGTAAAGAGGTAATAGCTATTGGCCTGTAGTTAGACGGATCTGAGCGATCGCCTTTTTTTGGAATCGGGTGGACAAGGGCTGTCTTCCAAGAGCTCGGGACGACGCCAGTGGTGTAAGAGAGCTGGAAAAGGCGCGTTAGAACTGGTGCCAATTCAGGAGCACACGTCCGAAGCACAATGGGTGGAACTGCATCAGGCCCACTCGCCTTATGGATATCAAGGGAAAAAAGAGCCTTACGAACTGACCTTTGCAGGAACTGAACGTTTGGCATTGTACAAGCGCAATGCGGTATGGTTGGTGGAGTGTTTTCCCCATCGTCCAAGGTCGAGTTTGATGCGAAAAGAGAGCCCAAGAGATCGGCTTTCTCCTTTGCAGTATAGGCCAGGCAGTCATCGGTCTTGTGCAATGGTGGTAGGGACGGCTGACTAAAATTCCTTTGGCGAGAGACCAGAACGCACGCGTCCCCGAAGGAAGACGCACTAGCCTCTCGCCAATTCTACCTATGAATGATGACTTCGCCTTGGCAATGTCCTTCTTAAAGGATCTGGCGGCAAAGTTGTACTTCTTTCTGAGCGCACTGGTGTTTGGATCCTTTGATGACACCGCATTAGCCCAGGCTTGGTAATGCTGTCGCTTTTGGCGAGACGCCATTTTGCAGCAACGACCAAACCATGGTTGGGACTTGCCGCCAATGGGAACCACAGAGTTTGGAATGAAAATAATAATTTAATTTCTTCGTAAAGTTTCTTATATTTTTTGCCTTTGCGCTTAGGAATTACAATTATTAACATTACATTGACTTATTTGTTTATTTATTCAACAAACATTGCCAGCATAGTTGTTATGTTATAACGAGTACCTTCATCAATGAAGCGTGTCTTAATTTGGATTGTTTATTCGTTGAATTTCTGTAGATGAACATATAGCTTTCATACAGATGGATAAGAATAACTACGTAGTTACCCGACCGCGACAACCGCGTCAACCGTAATATTCGCCATTCTGAGGGATTTTTTAGAAACTTTTCCTATTACTTAGTTACCTGCCTTTTCTTTTTACACTAGTTAATCATTGTCTACAGTAATAATTAGAGTTTTTAGTTATTTTCTTTTCTTAAGAAACCTAACTACCTACTTATCTAGTTTTAATTTTTTTTTCAATGCGCTTAATCTATTTAGACTAGGGTTGTTGTAGGGGAAAGTACCAGAGATTCCATGTTTAGTCAGTCTCTTATATTTATGATTATTTTTTATAATAAAAATAAATATAACATGTATACATAAAATCACTACTATAAATTTTTGTTAGTCAGAGACTAGGCAATATGGACAGAAAAAGCTGTCCTGTACAATAGTCCACTTTTCACTAAATAGCGACTGCATATGTGCTCAGCGTGACGGTAAGCCAATCATTGCCGCTCTATGCTGTTGGATGTATTTGCAGTACAGTCTTTAGTCCGTTAGTCGCCTTTTACGACACCCAACCGAAGAAAGGGGGTGGTAGTATTCTTTCACCGCTACGCGACATTGTTAACTATACCTACTTAATATACATTTTTATAACAAATCCAAGAGATTACGTCTTAGTAAATATTATGTGCGTCGGTTCAAAAATTTCGACAACAGAATTTTTTTTTACAAAAAAGAAGCTTGTAAAACGTCCATCTAATAAATTATGATGAGCAATCTGAAGGTGAAAAAGCAGGGTCTCTGCAAATTCACGGTATTAATGATCATTTGAAGGGATTAATGGGATGATAAAAAGTTTGAATATTGCGTTATGCGAAAAACGACCTAAAAGACTTGACGGAAAAGGGTTCACATATTTTATTTAAAATGCAATTAGCCTCTTTTTTGACGTGTACAACACTTTGAATGCTTTAGGAGTTGTTTCTGAACGTGAAAAATGACAAGTCTCCTTACTGTAGGATCATCCTTTAATACTCGTAATTCATTGGATTTTATAATAATACGCGTTATTGAGTATTTTTAATGGTTTATTTATTAAAACTTTTCACACAAATAATATTCCTTTTTGCGATTTAGCGTGGCTTTTTTCTATACCTATGTGAAAGTGAGTTTGTTTTTTTTCTTTGTCACACTTTCACGCTTAAACCGCTAAAGTGACAGATGGGGCCTTGAAGACGTATGTTGGAACTAACTGCCGTACTCATCAGGGTGAGATTTATAGAGCGTGCTTACAAGTAACTTTGACTTTACTTATGGCGAACTTGGCTCAGTGCATCCTAAGTACGAGCTTTGATTTCGAATTGATAGTCATAACTGTTTTGACAGAATAAGATCTTGTTTTGACAGAAAGATAACCCAGAAAATTTAAAAAGGCACGGAAACGCCGCCGTAGTGCTGTTGAGGTAGTGTGCTATTATTCACGTTCGGTTAGTATCCTGAGTTTTTCCTAAGTCACCGATTTCGGTGACTTAACCCGTGCTAAGCCTGTGCTGAGACAGTGTCGAGGCATTGATTATAAATTCCAATTTTGTCTTAGCTCGCTTGATAAGTCTGAGTAAAGTTAGAGAGACCTCAATTAAGTTTTTATGACAATCAAATACATAAGAAAGTGACTACAAGAGACTTCATTTTCATTAAAACTTAATTGCCGTCTTTGAGTACGGCATTTAGTCTATAGTAAAGAAGAAAGAGTTTTTAACCAAGTGAAAAGACAAAATATAACTTTGTACACATATAATCACGACTATTATCCCCGAAGGGTTAGTCAGAGACTAGGCAATGAGGACCGCAAAAGCAGTCCTCTGCCATAGTCCACTTTTCACCAAATAGCGACAGCACAGGTGGTGAGCCCATCGCCGCTCTATGCTGTTGGATGTATGTCCAGTTTATAGTGCGTTAGTCGCCTTTTGCGACACCCAAGGGAAGAGAGGGGGTGGTAGTATTCTTTCACCGCCACGCGACACGGATAAGATAACTTATAATGTAATATATTATATTTCAGCAAAGTATACGTATAAGTCGAAGTTTCAATGTAAACCTTTACAGGCACTTATTGACGTCAATACTAATAATTATTAAAAAAAATCGGTTATCTAACTTGTAGTTAAGACTTAACAACTAATCTAGCTAACTAACTATAGTTTATATAAATATATAATATATTAATAAACGAACTACTCATATCTGCCTTAGAACAAATTCAGAACTATTTCTTGTCGGTACCGCGAGCGAATATATCAATTTGGCAGAGGTTGGCTTGCAATGAATCGTTGACTCGAAAGATCCATAAAAAACCGGTAAATATGCAAACGTCGGTGAATCAGGGTCGTAAACATCTGATGTGTAGGTAAATTATCAACCATAGATGTGAGCAAAGGAGGATTACCTATTGATGCTTAAATTATTTCATAATCATTTATCATTAAGTTCCAGCAGTGGGACAAAAAAGGACTGAATAAAAATATAAATAAAAAACAGTTTTAACCACAGATCTATTTTATAAAATATAAATAATAAATAAATTTTCCTACACTCACACCAATTATCTAGTCCAAGAGAAACTTCGGTAAGAAACTCGTTAAATGGTTACTAGACAATGGATAAACATACTTCAATACATACTTATTATACATAGAAAACTCCCAGACCCGAGACAGTTTAGAAAAACAATAATTTCTAAATTGATCCGACCGGGGATCGACCCCGGGACCTCGACCACTGGACCAAGGAGGTCGTCGAATCAGTGAATAAAGCACATAATTATGGTAAAGTAAAGGCTAATTTTTTCAAAAATTAGGCTTTACTTTCCTTTCCCTTCCCCTTCCCGCTCTTTAGGGTACATCTCTAGGCCTGCAGAGCAGTATTAACATGCTCGGTATGGATATCCGCTGCGATCTGAACCAAAAGGACTACATCGAAACCGTGATTAAAAATGCCTCACGTAAACTCGGTGTCCTGAACAAGGTGCGGCGATTCTTCACGCCTGATCAGTTGTGTCTATTATACAAGACACAGGTGCGGTCTTGCGTGGAGTATTGCTCTCACCTTTGGGACGGCTCCGCAAAGTACCTTCTCGATGCCTTGGACAGATTGCAGCGCCGCGCTATGCGCATTATCGGCAATGCGGAGGTCACTAAAACTCTCGAGCCTTTGCAATTGCGTAGAGATATTGCGTCACTCAGCGTCTTTTACCGTTTATACCATGGCGAGTGCTCTGAAGAACTCTTTGACCTCATCCCTCCTTCTCCCTTCCTCCATAGGAGTACGCGTGCTGCTCGCCGGAGTCACTAATTTACATTCTCTAACATTCCATCACGCACAAAGAAATTTGGTGACTCGTTTCTTTGCCGCACTTCCAAAAGATGGAATAGTCTACCAGCACACGTATTCCCTCCTACCTATGACATAGGGTCCTTCAAACGAGGCGTGAAGGAGCACTTTGTGGGCCGGCAGAGTGAGGATGACTGATGCTGCGTCTCTTACGCTGCACCAGTTGTCCTCGCGCCTGGACCTCATTTCCACTTAACATCAGGTGGAGTGGGGTCATTTGCCGGGCTTAGTATAAAAAAAATATATTAAAGAGGGTTTAGTCACGCAGTGACTATGCTACCCTCGTAAGGGGCCATCCAATAATCACGTGATGTTTTTTTAGCATTTTTTAACCCCTCCCTCCCCCTTGGTGATACGTGGTGAGGTTTAAGACTCCCCCCCCACCCAAAATCACGTGTATTTTTTTAGTAGGTACTTACCTAATTTTTTTAGAATATTTTTATATGGTAGGTGTAAAGTATAATCTAATTTTATTTTACAAAATTAAGGACCGCATGATAAAAATGTCTAGACAGAAAAGTTGCAGATTGTTTTTTTTCAACGGCGAGTCAATGTCATACTACACCACACGCGCCGTTTTCGGTAATCGCGTCGCGCGTTTGACGTAAAAATAAATACACGTGATATTTTACTATACCTCCCCCTCCCCCCTTGTGATATTTCGTGATTTTTGCCGAACCCCCTCCCCCCCTTTCGAGACTCACGTGATTAATGGATGGCCCCTAGGGACATTACAATACAGTAAGCTAATTTAAACCCTATTATCAATAACAACACATAGGTGAACTGACTTTCCCCATAAGGTATGCGAAGCTTTTCAATGCCCGGAGCGAAGCCTCTTAGCCATGGTCATGTTGGCTCTGCTATATTGGCCTGATCGATCCAAGGAAATCTATTTATATTCGGCTGAATTGTTCGGTACCAAATACCTTTAGTCAGAGACCCTTGGTCGAAATATTCCGTCCAAAGTTGAAAGCAATGTTTTCTGACGACAATGAAAAAATCAGAAAAGTTTGATTTATATTCAAAATCTAAGCCCTCAACCGCAGCTTCTTAAGCTAGTTCATCCACCTTATCATTCTCAATCAGGCCTGTGTGAGCTGGGATCCATTGCAAGACGGCGTTTCCATTATTGCTAATGATTTTTCTGAGACATCTCACAATGGTGTAAGCTATGGATAGACATCGTTCTTTTTTAGTACATTTGATAAGACGTTGAAGAACGCTTTTTGAGTCCGAAATAATTACAGAGTCCCCACGGCCACACGACTTCACATATGACAGTACCTCAGCTATAGCAATAAGTTCTGCGCACATTATGCTCACATTACAATTTATTTTAATTTTTATTGAGGATTCCATCTGTGGATCAAAAAACGCCGCTCCAACATTGCCGTCATATTTTGAGCCATCGGTTAAGATCTTGCAATAGCCACTATATTTCTCATTTAAATATTTAATACAAAATGTTCTTTAAGTTGTTGGACTTATATTGTTTTTTTCTTTTGTCAATATTTTCTATATTTGGCTTTACAATTTATGAAAGATCCACAATTGAGCAGTATAATAAATAAGACTTTTTTCGTCCATTCTGTTATACTGTATAACTAATACGAATAACTTACGAACCGATGGCATAAATGACATTCATAAGTGCTGTACCCTAAACATGGCCTAACCTGAATAAATGATATTGAATCTTGAATCTTGAATCTAATAGTATAACTAGATGGACTAAGTATGTGATCCATGTGTCTAAAGTAAACATTTCTAACTGGGAGCAAGTATGAATTTGGGTACCTTGAAGGTATTCATGAGCAGAAACTAATAAGGGTTTTTTTTCTTTCGTCTCCAATATGTAAAAAACATTTGGTTTTTGAGATTAGCAGAAACTAATAAGGGTTTTTTCTTTTGTCTCCAATATGTTTTTTTCCATTTGGTTTCTGAGATCATCTAGTAGGATGATTATTTTTGGTTCATTGTAAATGATTTAAATGAAAGTCAAAATTTACCTGCCAGATATTGTCTACGAATGAATAGCGGTTAAAGAAAAAGGTCATTTTCCATTATATGAATAGCCGTACTTTTAATAAATCCCCCAATTAGTCTCATAATTTTTTTTTATACTTTATCTAATTTAAAGTGAAGGGTAAATAAAACCACACAACTGTCATAACACGTAGTTTATTGAAAATAATAAACTTTTTCCGTTCGTAAATTACAATTGAAAATATTCATTTATTTGGTAGCATAACTAGGTACTTATTCATAATACAGTACGTTTTGTGTGCAACATTAAAAGCTTCTCTTTAGTTTTAATGTCTACTTAATTTAGCATTATTCAGGCATGTTGCGAGCGTCCATTATAACTTGACACACCTGTATAATATTCGCGGTATATACATTATCTTACATATTAAATTTAAAAGCAATTCTAGTTTCGTCATGTACCAAATTATGTTGGCTTCTTTCCATGACTACAGGCTTATGGAAAATTAATTAAGACATAATAAAAATAATGAAGAAATATACAACTGTTCAATCTCTTTAATTTCCCATAACCATGTGTTATTCGTATGTAGTTATGGCTTCTTTCTTAAATGTAATTGTGTTTTTTTCTTTAGATGAAGTTAAATTATCTAGTCTGATTTTAAATAAGATTCATTTGAAAACAAAGATTTTCAGATTCAAAGGAATCTATATAAAAAATATTGCCCAAATGTATGTATTTGTGCATGACTTCTGTGGCACATAGACGCTGCGCGCATGGTTGTGATCTGCGGTCTCTTTCCAATTCTATGAATATGAAAGAGACAGACTCAATTCTCAGCGCTGCGGCAGCCGCTGCTACCAAAGGCTTTAACTTAGAGAATCACACTGCCGAACGGCTGCCTACCTATTTGGCTAATATTTTTTTGGTTTGTTTGTAATTGTCATGACGAGCTTTGTATGAAAGAACATTTTGTCGCGGGCGGTCCGCTAGTAATAGATAAATCGACAGTTCCGAAGAATAACGTCATATCTGCAAGAGAGTTGTATCGCAGATATGACGTCATTCTTTGGGGCCGTCGAAATATTAGAATAAATTCAAAAGGTACTACCATGGTTTCAGTTCAAGTTCAAGACTGCGAATACAAATTACGATAGCTTATTTGGTAGGGTACTTGACCTGCAGTGCAATTCTCTAAGCGGCTGCCGCAGCGCTGAGAATTGACTCTGTCTCTTTGATATTCATAGAATTGGAAAGAGACAGCAGATCACAGCCATGCGCGCAGCGTCTATGTGTCGCTTAGAAAATCGCATAGCTGGATTGCCTGAAAATGCGGATTTCAATTCGGACCCTCATCTAAACCGCTGATAGTTGAAAAAAATACTGTTCATACATTATTTGCATTTAAAAAGCGTAATTTTTATGTTTATAAGGATTGTATTTAAACATCTCGAATGCTGCTTAACTTGCAAGACCGCACACAACCCATATGTTCTAGATTTAAAGATTTTCAAACTAAAGAAAGTTTATCAACAATTTGATGAAATTTTCTTACGATAATTAGGTACTTTGTAGTAGGTGAAGTTTGCTCGTTTACTAACAATCTTTAAAAATATTGTTGTATTTAAGTATAAAACTTTATTGAATTTGACCAATATCACTGCCGCATATGTATATGTAAGCTGGCTTCCTTATCTTCTATCTAATCGATTCCTATGGTTAAGCTACGATTTATTAGTAATAAGAAAAATAGTTAACGTAATCGACATAGTTCCAAACAACAACGCGTTAGCAGGTAAAAGCAATATAGAAACTGCCTACTTTACTTTCTTATAGTTATTATGTTATCTTTATTGGCACTTTATAGTTACTTAGATAGGGTCGTAATTAGAGTACACTTAACATTGTAAGTACACTCTTAAGATGACGTACTAATCAATAAAGTATTTAGTACACGTTCGAGTAAGTATCGCCTGAGTGACGGTCTTTATGAATATAAGTAATTTCATACACATCTGACCACTAAACTGAAGCTCCTGTGAAGCTCTTAATCTCGTTCATATCTCGCGAGAAGTAATAATCGAAGTAATTTAACATAAGCTTAAAACAAAGCAACTTAATTACAAGCTAAATACAGTTTTAAACTTTGGCGTTTTACTTTACATAAGGTTTTAACGGGATATAACGCATAATGCATATAGTATAGTAAATGCAATAATATAAGATAAAATGATGAGATTACCAGTTCCTACATTAGACAGCCAGCTCTAGGTTATGATTTCGGGTGAAGTGCGCGGTCTTCGGTGTCATATACCAGAAGGGCGTAGACAAGTGGCATAAACGATTGTAGAATAGAATGATGAATGTATGGGATTGACATAAGCCAAAAATACGTTATACAGCGTGTTAGTTAACATGAGGGACATATTTAATCCTACGGTAGTTTATGCCTGTGAAAACATAAACAAATTAAAAAATACCTACTACTCGAAGCATACAAAATAAATCAGAAAATCGATGTTAAAATTTCATAAAATTTTCCGTAATGTTTGGGCACCCTAGTGCTTTCGACATATTGACGCGTATGGTATTGAATAAGTAGCTGTCGTGGTTGGTGTGACCCGTTTTTCCTTAATACTTGATCATATGACGACCTCCTTGGTCGAGTGGTTCTTAACCGCCTCTGTGGTCTAGTGGCTAAGCTACCGGTTTCAGACCCAGAGGTCCCGGGTTCGATTCCCAGGGGGGGATACATCTTTGTGTGCTCGGTTTGGTTGGTGGTAGGGCTATTAAGTCCGCCTGGCTAGCTACCACCATCTTATCTAAGTCTGTCGCCATAACAACGATGTTTATAGCATTGTTGTGTTCCGGAAGTTTGAGATAAGATAGCCAGTTCCTCAGTGGTTGAGGATTCCGGGTGAAGTGCGCTTTCACCTTCGGCCTTATCGTCACTTACCATCACGTGAGATGAAAGCCAAGCGATTACCCGTTGCCAATAAAAAAAAAAGTACACCGGTTTTAATGGTGTCGCCGTCTCTGAGGTCCCGGGTTCGAACCCCGGTCGGGCCAATTTAGAAGTTATTGTTTTTCTAAATTGTCTCGAGTCTGGGTGTTTTCTATGTATAATAAGTATGTATTTAAGTATTTTAAGTATGTTTATCCGTTGTCTAGTAACCATTTAACGAGTTTCTTCGAAGCTTCTCTTGGGCTAGATAATTGGTGTGATTGTAGGAATGATTTATTTATTTTATTTATATTTGATCTTTTCCCGCGCTTACTGTATACGCTAACATTATTTAATATAATAATTATGCAAAAGAATGTTTTTTTGTTAATTAATCGGATCGGGAATCGACTACCTGATGTCCTCCCTTTATATGTCCCTCGGTTTAACTACTGCGCTGTATAGCGAACTTTAAATTGGAAATTTAAAAAACTTTATAAAGCTTACATAAAAACATCATTTGGTCTTTCATAGTGAATTATATACTATGTGGTGTTGTTCAAATAAAGTCACCCATTCACCAAGAACCTGTACTCTTAAATATCAACATTATTTCGATTAGGCTAAGGCGTTAGTGTTTAACACAGTGAATCGACATGGAGCGATTGCCACTCGTCTTGGAGGGTAGGTAGGATCAAGGCAGAGCGTTTCTCAGTAGTACATAAAACAGGCCCCAACAACACTATTTACAATGCGTTTAAAGACTTTTAGATTTGTTTTACATGCCCCACACTCGCTCCGCTACCCGCTTCCGCTTCTATATGGACCGCAATACATAATTGTCTATCTAATTTCAATGGATATTTCAATTATCCCCAGAAAAGTTTTTAAGAGAAAGAGAATTCTTACAATTTATTTCTAAATATTAAAATATTCACAACAGAATACTTTAATTGGTTCCATTTTTTCAGAATTAATTGAACTTCCATTTATATCAGCCGAGTCTTAACTTTATATCTACAATAATATCACTTTTTCGGTAGATTACCGTCGCTTCGCTATTTTACCGAGGTATACACTAGAATAAAATTTATGTACATCTAGATTTTTTATCAACCTACATATTGCAGGACACAGAATCTCATCATAAGAACAGGCGATGTCTGAAGAATAAATACACTGGCGAGAAAAAAATTAAGCACAAAAAAAACATATATTTTTTATGATACCTTTAAGGTCACTGAAGTTCGTTTTTTTACAATGTTAATAAATAAATACTTGGTTATTATGATGAGAAACAGTGTATTTAATACAAGATGCAAGAGATATATATCATACAAAGATACAAGGCACTGCCTTATACCTACATCGTAAAATGTGAAATCAACAAAAAGTAACAACCCTGGCTCAATAACCATTACTGTGTCGGTGTTTTATGTTTGCCTTGCCCTCACAACATGAAGGTGCCAAATCATCTCAATGAAAACATTCCGGTAGTAATTGAAACTTAAAGATGTTATTAAAGGTGTTCATCACAAACCTTAGTAGTGGTATGACCTCTCAAACCCCAAGCGGTCGCTTGAGACCGCACCTACAAAGACACACTTGACTTTGTACCGCGTTTTCATCGACTTACAGACTACTTTAGTATGAACAAGGTCGATTATTTCGGTTCTGTGGTACATTTTATGCATTGCGCAAAATATCGCATAGTCTATGCTCGATTCTGTCAAATTCGACGTTGACAGTTGCGCCAATTTCTGTGTCTGAAAATTTCCACGAGTGAGTGGTTAATTGTTGTTAATTGCACATTTTTCTAGTGGCAATTTTGATTGAGAAGCAATAGTATTATCAGTATAATATATTAAGTAATTCTTTAGTATTCTAATTATTTTAAGTTGGCAAGCCACTTTCAAGCGCTAAGTTGTCACTTAATATGCCTGCGCTAGCCTCTAGTCGCGACGCCCGCTAGTACAAAGCTTACTTGCATTAGCTTATCACACACAGCAACTGTTTCTTTAATTAATTTTTATTTCGCAAAAAAACAGACCGAAAAACCGTTAGTTTTAGTTTCGGCAGTTTCTTGCTTAGCACCTAAGTGACTTAGATGAAATTTAATTAGTTTAGTTGTGGTGGATGTCGCTTAAGTGCTATTGGACAGATTACGAAGGTACAAATAATCAAATTAGTAAGTAGTAAAACGAAGCAAATTACTTTAATGTCTCTTATGTCATTAAGTAAAGTATTTTTTAAGAAAATATTATTACATGGTAATTTATTTCCGCTTGTAAGCATGTAAACCTTTAAAGGGAACGATAAAATTGTATATTTTTTTATGTTTTCCTTGTGTCCGGTTTTAGTGCGCCACAGTATACAGTAAAACATTTTATTAATTTTCCCATACGGGCTTTTTCTCATTTACATAATTACAGGCGGTATTCCGATAGCCGACACGATAACGCTAATATATTGGGGACAATAAAATTTGTAGCACAACATGAGGGGAATTCAGGGAGCTTGAATTTACAAAACGAATCGTATGTATAGGTACATAGATAGATAGAACAGAAGCAGATATTATCAAATATTACAAAAACAGTATACAGAGATCAATGTAATTTCACAGGTTTTAAAGAATGGTTTATAGATTGTAACTATCTAAATGCTTAAAGGGTATCCTACGTACTTACAGTAAATATATTTTCTCTTTTACGAGAACGTATATTAATATTCAGTGTTAATAGAATACTAGTAATTGCTCAAGCTCATACACGGAATATTTGGACACTTCCAAAAAAATAAATATGTAAGATTATCTAAACAATCTCTCACTGTACCAACCTCGTTTAGTAACCAATGCACCCGCACGAGCACTAAATTACGTAATATATTGCACCATAAATGTTAATTGCACTATTGATGCGCTATAGTGGTGTTTCGTCACCAGGATCAGAGGATGGTAGCCTCACCACTCTAGCTCCAGACAGCACTCCCACGCCTTCTAGACATGATCGTCTGTTGGCTAGTACGTCTCGCAAGAAAGCTCTTCTGGGACCAGCCAGTTCGGTTCCAGTGATAGATCTAGTGAGCTTCCTTAACGCTGGAAGTCTTAAAGCTTCTTCGTAAGAAGGAGGTTCATCAGTCGGTGTGGTCTGCGCTCGACCACCAAACGGATCTCTTGCACAAGTCGGAGACAAATGGCTAGAGAAGTACAAAGTACCTTCACCGTTTGTTGGTCGAGAATCCGGCATTGGCTCGTAAACTACATCGTTGGAGGTTCTAAACTCTTCTAAAATCTGTCTTGCACTTCTTGTGTTAGTTAGCACACCAGCCCAGGACCTCCTGTTCTGTTGTTTTGCTTCGTTAGATCTAGCGGTGCCAACGATGTTGTTACTTGAGTGTGTTCCAGCTATAGTGACTCTCGGCCTTCTCATAGGTTCGTCGAAAGAGGCTGCTTTAACAGCAGTCCTATTCGGTCTCTGTTCTGGTTCTATATCAATGGCGACTCCAGTGTTGTTGGTGTTCTCAGTAGGTTCCTCTCTCAGAGCTGCATCGATGCGCATGGCTTCTGAGTACGAAGGAACTAAGGCACAGTTGCCTCGAATGGCAGCGAATAACTCGAGGCTGTCGACAGTGGACGCGTGTGATAGGGGAAGGGTGCGTGGTGGACGGGGCGCGGAGCAGAGCACTGCGCTCTGCTCGTCTGCTAACGTGGCCCAGGCGTAATTTGTGGCGGTTACTGGAGGTAAGGTGTCCGATAGATGAGTGTCTAGATCCAACTGTCGACTTGGGTCTAGCTCGTAGTTGGTACCGAATATTTTTGTGATCTGCAACAAACGAAACGTTATTGGAATCGAACTTTATAATCATCATTATTATGATAATCAGTCCGTGTAAGTCTATTGTTGGACATAGGCTTCTCCCACTGCATGCTATTGAAGATGCAACTTTATCAAACTTATGAAACAGAGTCCATGATAAAAATGTTACTGTGTCTTATTGACTTACCGTATAATGCACGTAGGCTGTGTTACATTCTATGACAATTCGAAGAGGCCACGAAAGAAGAAGACAAGACATTGTCCAGAAAAGTAACTGTGATGAGTACCATGGGCAGCGATCAGCTTCCCTGCAATCAAATATAGCGCTTAAGTGCTTGAAGATATGAATGTTATTGCAAAAACTATGTAAGAGCTTTGTACCTGTAAGCCACCATGTACTCCTTAAAGGAACTAACTCCGATGAGGTCTAAGCCCTCACGCATTTCCATGAAGTCATCAAAACGTTCGTGTTCCGCGAAGAACCTTGAGCGTTGGTCTTCAAACTCTAAAAGAAAAACAGTCCAAGTGAAGTTATTAAAAATTGACAATTTGTTATGGGTGTCTACTTTCTCTACTAATATATTTTATTCCGATACAAAGCTGGTTAGATATTGAACAGACTCGATATTAAGAAAATACATTATGGTAGGGCTGTTCTGTACTAATACAGTTGATTTAATTGGGTTCGTCTATTTTGAAGGTACTTATTAGCTGAATCAATTATGTTATTCAGCTACTCTTTTTAGTATGTCTGTATTCTCATATTTTTTTTATACCTTTACTATTTTTTTTTGATTCTGTATTGTTTAGTTCTCTTTCAAGTGTGCAACGGAGAGTTTGGTAATACTACGGTAGCGACGTCAATTCTATGTAATTAATTTGACAGTTGAGCTTACGTGTTTTTGGTGGTTGTTGAATGATACTATTGTAAAAATATTAAACCGTTATTGTAAAAAAAATTACTTTATTCCTATCACGTGTTACTTACCACTGGCAGCCTCTATGTTGGCAAACGCGAACCCTTTGCTGAACCGAACCTTTGTGATGGGTGTTTTGGAGTCCAGCACAAGGTTCCTGGACGCGTCGCGCTGGCCACAGCACGCATGCGCGAAGGATGTACTTGCACTGTGAGTGTTCACCCTTTCATAGTAAACCTAATGAGGAAAAGTAAGTTGAGTAAGTGAATATAGAGGCAATTAAAAGTATTAGAAAAAAAGTCTGAATTTGAAAGAATTGCGGATGAACCATGTCGTTGATTTTAAATTGAGGTAAAGATAAAATACTGCGTTAATTCTATTTTAAACTTATTCACATTACTTAGGAAGTTCCTTAACACCAATGTGGTTTTTGAATATAAAGTTTCCTACCGAAAATGAGTAAAACAATATTTCAAATATTTTACTAATGTATATATGATAAAAAAGAAAACTAATGCAGTTTTACTTTAATTAAAAATCAATTCTGTCCTGTATTATACAAACTGTATTTTGGAGTGAATACGAGTAAAGTGATCGGACATAGGTATATTAACCGCGTCGCGTAGCGGTGAAAGAATACTACCACCCCCTCTCTTCCCTTGGGTGACGTAAAAGGCGACTAACGGACTAAAGACTGCACATACATCCAACAGCTTAGAGCGGCGATGGGCTCACCACCTGTCACGCTAAGCACATGAGCAGTCGCTATTTGGTTAAAAGTGGACTATGGCAGAGGACTGCTTTTGCGGTCCTCATTGCCTAATCTCTGACTAACTCTTCGTTGATAATTATGTCGTAATTATATGTATGTATATATGTATGTATGTACAAAAAACTACGGAAAATAAACAATATTGTTCAAAGGTAAGCTTAACAATAAATTGCCTAAAAACCTATAATAATGCGATCACATTAAATGTAAGTTAAGGGAAAGGCAAAGACTTTTTTTATTTGGAACACGTGGGCATTTATCTACTAATATTTATAGCATAGCACCAGAGAAAAACATGTAATATTTGATTTTTTGCGTTTATAACCCTCAAATAAACTTAAACTAAGTGTTTCTGTAACGTTTCGCTGTCTTCGAAAAAATGTTATTTTAAATTTAAGCACCCTTTTGTCTTATTGTAATAGAACTAATACATTTACACGACACGACTATTATCCCCGAAGGTTAGTCTGGGCAGGTTAGAGACTAGGCAATGGGGATAGCAAAAGTAGTCCTCTACCAAAGTCTACTTTCACCAAATAGCGACAGCACATGTGCTCAGTGTGGTGGGTGGTGAGCCCATCGCCGCTCTATGCTGTTGGATGTATCTGTAGTCTTTAGTCCGTTGCCTTTTACGACACTCAAGGAAAGGGGGTGGTAGTATTTTTTCATCCTACGCGAAACTGTTGAACTACATAGGTGGTTATATGAGAATTAATGTATTGATAACCTCCTTGGTCGAGTGGTTTGTATACCGGTTTTCATGGTGTCGCCATCTCTCAGGTCTCGGGTTCAATCCCCGGTCGGGTCAATTTAGAAATTTTTGTCTCGGGTCTGGGTGTTTTCTATGTATAATAAGTATGTATTTAAGTATTTTAAGTATATTTATCCGTTGTCTAGTAACCATTTAACGAGTTCCTTCGAAGCTTCTCTAGGGCTAGATAATTGGTGTGAGTGTAGGAAAGTTTATTTATTTATTATTTATTTATTTAATTTAAGTTAACCTAGTTAAATATATTAAGGTAAGACATACCTGTGTGGTTGTGTAGGCGTCACCGTTCCTATAACGAGTCACTTGCCTCTTGCGCCGCACGTAGTGATAGCATATCGCCTTCCACCTAAAGACAAACACTTATCAATACACCACCAAAATCATTTGTTTATTATGTTGTTTATCTTCTTTGAACATGTAAGCAATAGGTTTTATTAGGGTTCTCTACCCAGTTATCATTCGGAAAACTTAAGAAATACTAGTAATTGATGAGGTGTGGCTTTGTCGTTCCACTGACACAGCTGGTAATATTATGTTGTTGTGGTCAGAACAAACCTTACTAAAGTTTTAGAGGGCTCGTTATACCTATTCATGACCCAATTTGAAATAAGTGTATTTTTATGTCGTCAGGAAAGAAGTCACAATGGTAGCAATAAAATCTACTAGCCTCTAAGATGGATGCGAGCAGTGTACTATATCAGTTACACCAGATAGCAAGAGTCCCACTTACTAGACTCTTGGTCTCGCAGTATTTACACTGTCACAGAAGTCCCACTCTTGGCGTCGTCGTCGAGTTTTACGGAGCGAAGTTTTACCGACGACATCAAAACAAGATTTTCCTCTCAAATGTCATGAACATTTGAGCTTGTTTTGGTGTCGTCGGTAAAACTTCGCTTACTAGTCTCTCAGCGTCATTGTCTTCTCAGCATTGACAGGAACCCGTCTAGCCAGCTGGATTCAAGCGATGCTGTGATAGCACATTACTGGGAACAGATCTAAAAGACTTAAGCGCTCCTCCAGGTTCAGAAGCTCACTTACCAGACTCTCGGCGTCGCCGTCCTCATAGCATGCACCCTCGCGCTGACAGCGGCCACATCCACTCGTCTGGCCAGTTGGATGCGAGCGGTGCTATGATAGCACTCCACCAGGTACACCAAGTACAGGAGTAGCACGAACGCGATGGGGATGTACGCGTAGCCCACGTCACACGGCGACTCGCGTACCGTCCGCTTTATTGGGTTCCTGAGTTTCATAAAACTGAATTAAATGTGTCATCGTCATCAGCTTTTAATTTCATAGATAGGATCAAGGACAACCAGCCGCGTAGAAATTTGGGGATTGGCTAGGCTCCCTGATGGGTTTTGAGAAGTGAGAGTGCTTACTACTATGGTAGCAAAGAGGAAATATTTTGAAAGTCGACGACCATAGTTGACGACCCGAGCAGTGGCAACTGCGAGTTGTACTTTTCGTATATACAACGAGAAATGAGCGAGCTCGACAGCTCCGGTTATTTATCTAGAAAAAAGGCGATCTAAACGTGTTCACGGGGCTAGTCTTATGAGTACTGAATGAAGAATGCGCTTCGGCGGTCTTTGGTTCGGCGAAGATGGTCTTCTGCACGAGTTTGGTTTATCAGGCGCAGGGACGTCTGGCACTACTTGCACTACCTAACGGTTCATTGGTTCAACGTGGTCGGTTATGACCCAATCTCTCTATGGCCAGTTTTTCTTTTGATATAAGACTTATAAAGGCTGATGATGATTATTTAGGTCTCTATACAACTATTTAGCCATACAAATAAAATGTTATATGGCTAAAGTTATACAGTAATAATGTTTGTTTCGGACGAAAGTGGTTTGGCTCCGGTAGCTACGAGTATTGAGAAATGGCAGGCATTAAAGCCAACCCTTTACCCGTTCTTGTTAAAAATACTTGCTTTGGGGACGGGCCGCGTGAACAAAGTTAAAATGCCTATTTCATAAATGTAGTATAATACAACTGTTTTAAATTGTTTTACAATAAACTAGGATATAGTTTCAATATACTGTTTTTAGAATTAATTTATAAAAGGACTAGAAATTTAATAGTTTTTTTTAAATAACCTTTAATTAATTAATATGAACCCTGTGCAATTACACTAAATGTGTGTCAAATATATAGTTTCATTAATTATCAGGGTGGTTCTTGGGAGAGCAATTTTTGAGCGTAACACACTCATATAGCCCATATCAACAAAAAAAAAGGATAAATCTACACACTACACTACTACACAATTTTATTGTATCATTTATAAAATGATTTGTCTATTTTAAATTTGTGTACAAATCTAATTAAAAACGTGGGTAATTTAAAAAAATCCACGATTTCACAAAAGACGGCGAATGTGTTACACGTGAAAAATGTGCAAAATCCTATTGGATTTAAGGTTCTTAGAGTAAGTTACTTCGATGTACGTGGTTTTTACATAATGAAATTTTTATGACATGATGCTTAGGGAATGTATGTAATGTAATAGTAGATTTATTCATTTTTTTTTGTTGATATTTTCTGTAATTTTTGAGCGTAACACACTCAGTGTTACGCTCAAAAATTGCTCTCCCAAGAACCACCCTGATAATTAATGAAACTATATATTTGACACACAATTAGTGTAATTGCTCAGGGTGTTGCCGCGTGAGGCGCGTGCAACATACGACGAAGTTAAGGAGAAAGGCGGGAAAGGCTTACCTGGGGTCCGCTGAGTAGGCACGCGCACAAGCTGAACTATGGTCGCGGATGGCGCTAGCGGCGCGGGCGATGCAGCGGGCTTTCGCTGGTGAGGGCGGTAGCACACACACTTCACTTGTTTCACTGTACTGGTCGAGGGCGTTAGGGGCGAGCTGATAGCACTAGCTCTTGGCGTCACTATACACTTCACATAGGGCGAAGGCGTTTGGGCTGAGTTCAAAGGCGCGGGTCGGATGCGCGGCGCGCGTAGGTTTGCTCTGAAGCTCGGTAACACACTGTCCGGCGGCAGTCGGCGCAAGCGACGCGGCGCGCGCTTCGCGGCGGCGGCCCGCTCATTGGCCGTTGCGGTTGTGGCGCAAACATCTTCCCGGACCCCAGGGGAAGGAGGGGGGGGGGGGGGGGGAAGGAACGGAAGTAAAAGGAGACTACAGCCTCGATTCGTGCTGTGTTGAGTTAACGTGTGGGTGTGTACATGATGAGCTGAGAGGAATGCACGTGTGTGATTGTATGAGAGCTGAATGCCTGCGCGGAAGCGCGTGGGCACAACGCGCAGGGAGGCGCAATGCGCAAGGGCGCAAAGCGCAAAGGCGTAAGCTGAAGGCAGGCACTATATAGGCACGGAAGGCGCAATGCGCGCTGTGGCGCAAAGCGCAAGGGCGTACGCTGGGCAGGTACCATATAGGCACGGAAGGCGTGCGCTGGGCAGGTACCATATAGGCACGGAAGGCGTAATGCGCGCTGTGGCGCAAAGCGCAAGGGCGTGCGCTGGGCAGGTACCATATAGGCTCGGAAGGCGTGCGCTGGGCAGGTACCATATAGGCACGGAAGGCGCAATGCGATGGCGCAAAGCGCAACGGCGCAATAAAAAGCAACCGCAATAAAAGCAAATAAAAAGCAGACTGCATGTGTGTGTGTACTACTGTGTACGGGGTTTGAGAAAATCGAGCAATAAATTCTTTGCAATGAGCAACGTGCAGAAATAATTACGTTAAATAAAAGTAAAATAAATTAAGTGCACGTTGTCCCGCTATACTAACACAATTGTTTTCCGAGTACCAAAAAAAAAATTTATTGGGGCAGGCCGCTTCGCCACGAGATATAAATCGTAAAGTTACGGGAACAAATGAATTTAGAAATGATGGCAGGAATTAGATTATGGGCGGAAATAATTATTTTTAGCGGACTGTAATTAAATGAGCAGATGGAATGTGCATTTGTGGTGTACTAAATGGGCTGAAAAAATTACTGCTGCGACTCATGCGGCTGTTTCGCATGCGCGGACGCATGCAGCAGGCTATCGCTGGGTCGCTGCTTCGGGGTCTCCCGTAGGTGGGGCGGCAGCCACCGCGCCGCCGACTGTGGCTGGCACTGCTGCGTCGTGTCGTCCGGTCGGTGAAGTGACGTGTGGTGCTCGGCGCGGCCACACACCCTACAACCCTTCACCGACTTGCACTCCTGTTCATAGTGCGGACCAAAGCACTTCTGGCACCGCTCGCGCGCCTTTATGAAGTTCCACCGGCCCTGTGTCGGCTGGGCATTATAGCGGGCGCACGTTATTAGCTTGTGCCCCCTTTCCCTGCAATAGGGACAGTAGGGCGTATTTAGGCTAGGCCCGGCTTGCGCGTGCATTGTGTGAGTGTAGGTGTATATGTGTTATATGCGTGGCACGAGTCGAGGCGAAAAAATTAAATGTGGCGGGTAGGGTTTAAATAAGTGGACTTCTGAAGTGAAGGATCATAAATGTTGCCGCGTGAGGCGCGTGCAACATACGACGAGGTTAAGGAGAAAGGCGGGAAGGCTTACCTGGGGTCCGCTGAGTAGGCACGCGCACGAGCTGAACTATGGTCGCGGATGGCGCTAGCGGCGCGGGCGATGCAGCGGGCTTTCGCTGGTGAGAGCGGTAGCACACACACTTCACTTGTTTCACTGTACTGGTCGAGGGCGTTAGGGGCGAGCTGATAGCACTAGCTCTTGGCGTCACTATACACTTCACATAGGGCGAAGGCGTTTGGGCTGAGTTCAAAGGCGCGGTTCGGATGCGCGGCGCGCGTGGGTTTGCTCTGAAGCTCGGTAACACACTGTCCGGCGGCAGTCGGCGCGGGCGACGCGGCGCGCGCTTCGCGGCGGCGGCCCGCTCGCCTCTCATTAGCCGTTGCGGTTGTGGCGCCAACACAGAGTTCATATTAATTAACTAAAGGTTATTTAAAAAAAACGTGATATTTTTAGTCCTTTTATAAATTTATTCTAAAAACAGTAATTTGAAAATATATCCTAGTTTATTAAAAAAATATATAAAACAGTTGTATTAATAGTTGGCTGAATAGTTGTATAGAGGCTTAAATATATCGTAATCAGTCTGTATAAGTCTTAAGTCAAAAGAAAAACTACCCATAGAGAGATTGGGTCATAACCAACGACTTTGACCCAATGCAACCTGCATTGGGTCAAAGTCGTTGGTTGGTGGGTGGTTGGTTGGTGGGTTGAGATTTTGTTACATACCTAAATCACGAATTTGTTACATTAACCATGTCGCGTAGCAGTGAAAGAATACTACCACCCCCTCTCTTCCCTTAGGTGTCGTAAAAGGCGACTAACGGACTAAAGACTGCACATACAGCAACAGCTTAACGAACGGCGGCGGGCGGCGACGGGCTCACTACCTCTCACGCTGAGTACATGGTGCAGTCGCTATTTGGTGAAAGGTGGATTATGGTATAGGACTGATTTTGTTGTCCTCATTGCCTAGACTCTGACTAACCCTTCGGGGATAATAGTCGTAATTATATGTATGTATGTGTAGTGTTCATCTAGACCGTTACCCGGAGGGCAATGCAGAGACCACTCTTTCCATTTGCTACGATCCTGAAACATCCTTCTCTTGAAATGAAATCCTACTAATATTATAAACGCGAAAGTTTGTAAGTATGGATGGATGTTTGTTACTCTTTCACGTAAAAATACTGAATGGATTTAGATGAAATTCGGCATACAGATAGTCTAAAACCTGGATTAACACATAGGATACTTTTTATCCCGATATACCCACGGGAACGGGAACCACTCGGGTAAAACCACGAGCGGCCACTAGTAAAATAATAATTCATTGGAACATTTGTTATTTTACATTTATGACATTACAAATTATAACAATATATTCAGTAACAATAAGTACATTCGGTCAAAAAAGTTTCGGGAACGGAATGATTTGTACCTATATGATTACAAATTCAATTTTTTGTTTTTTTTTTGTTTTTAGATTGGCACAACTGTTATCCATTTTGGCGCGGAGCTTGAATTGCAACAACATTCATGCAACGCATTGTTACTGGTGACTAGACGTGGGTTTACGAGTTTGACATAAACTAGTCAACAAGCTTCAGCAGATTGGCGCCTTCCGACTGAACCGAAACCGAAAAAACCACGCCAAAGTCGATCAAAAGTCAAAGTCATGTTGACTGTTTTCTTTGATTATCGCGGTGTTGTGCACTCTGAATTCTTGCCGGAAGGTCAAACGGTAAATAAAGAATATTATTTGAGCGTTATGCGGCGTTTAAGAGAGCAAATTCGACGAAAAGGCCAAATTTGTGGAAACAAAATTCTTGGATTTTGCACCACGATAATGCGCCTTCGCACAAGGCTATCATTGGGAACGAATTTAGGACCAAAAACTCAACAAATACCATAGAGCAACCACCTAATTCACCAGATATGGCTCCAGCCAACTTCTTTCTTTTTCCTAAACTCAAATTACCAGTTTGTGGTACCCATTTTCATTCGGTAGAAGACTTAAAGGAGAATTCGCGGCAAGAACTGAACTCAACTCCGGAAAAAGCGTTCAAAAATGTTATGATGATTGGATTATTCGTTGGCGTACGTGTATCGTTTCTGAAGGAGCATACTTTGAAGGCGATAAAATAAATTTGGATGAATAACTAACATTTTGTGTATTATTGATCTTTTCCTGCCTCTGTGGTCTGTGGCTAAGCCACCGGTTTCAGACCCAGAGGTCCCGGGTTCGATTCCCAGCGGGGGGTACATCTTTGTGTGCTCGGTTTGGTTGGTGGTAGGGCAGTTAAGTCCGCCTGGCTAGCTACCACCATTTTATCTAAGTCTGTCGCCATAACAACGATATTTATAGCATTGTTCTGTTCCAGCAGTTTGAGATAAGATAGCCATTTCCTCAGTAGTTGAGGATTCCGGGTGAAGCGCGCTTCCACCTTCGGCCTTATCGTCACTTACGAGATGAAGGCCAAGCGCTTACCCGTTGTTTGCGCCAACGCAACAACGAATCGCTGCCGCCCTTTTGTCGGCCAATGAGAGTGCGTATCTTCGTCGCACGGGGGCTGTGAGTCATAGCCCCCGTGCGACGAAGATATATGACGCCTGTAGCGGACGAACTTCTTGGAGCGCGGGCATAACGCGGTCGCCGAGTCAGTGTGTTACCGAACGTCAGAGCAACTCAGCCCAAACGTCTACGCCCGATGTGAAGTGTACATTGACAAAGAGCTAGTGATATCAGCTCGCCCCTAACGCCCTCGACCAGTGAAACCAGTGAAGTGTGTGTGTGCGACCGCCCTCATCAGCGAAAGCTCGCTCCAACGCCCGCGCCGCTAGCGCCATCCGCGATCACGTTCAGCTCGTGACCGTGCCTACACCACGGACCCCCGGTAAACCCTTTTCCCGCCTTTATCCTTAACCTCGCCGTATGTTGCACGCGCTTAACGCGGCAGCACCCGTTGTGTGTTTAAAAAACTTTCTTTCTTGACAGAGTAGTATGCCAAATGCTACAGGCTCAGCTAAAGGCGGGTCTCCTGCGACACTGTTTTGTGTTTTCTAACACCTAAAATCAAACATCTTACAAAATATGTACGTAGGCCACGCCCATATTTGTTATATGTTTGATGTTAGGTGTTAAAAAAAACACAAAATCAGTGTCGCAGGAGACCCACCTTTAATGCAACATAGGCATGATGCCTATGTAGCGCTGGTTTTCGTCCAGTACCATTTTCTTTCAAAGTTATTCTTATTGGGTAGGTACATGCAAAAACAAAATATATATCTATAAATCCGGCTTTAGCAATTAACACAAAGAAAATATCAATATGATTAATATGAGCACACTGACATGACTAACCAGAATAAACGCAACAATAATAATCTTCATGCCCATCACTGTTCTACCCCGAAACCTACCCCCTTACAATTTGTTGAGTGAGGATTTTTTTTTAAATGTACTTTCAAAGTTTATTATTGTAACAATATTACTCCACCTTTGCGCCAAAACATATCTGATGTTTTGGCGCAAATGTGGAGAAATATTGTTCCACACTTTGGACGCCGCATAGGTGAAAGATCTCCTGAAACCCTACGTCTTGTGCTTTGGTATGAGAAGGACCAACCTATTTTTACTGCGAGTGTTCCGTGAATGTGCGTCCTTAGCCCATCCGAGCTTCTCATACAGATACTCAGGCGTTTGCTTTTTCTACGTTGGCTTTTTGAGCCCAGAACCATAAACTTAGAATTTGATGCATTCAGTACAAGGTTGTTACATCTTGCCCATTTGTATCTCTGCTCCAGGTCAGCATTAAGATTCGCTAATGCACTTCCAGTGTCTACAGGTTTGAACGACTGATAAACTTGAGTATCATCTGCATACAATGTAGTTGTGAGTCGACACCCTCTTTCTCAAGTCCGCAGTGTAAATTATAAACAAGATTAAACTCAGTATTGAGCCCCTTGCGGCGTACCTCTTTTAATGGATCTTGTTTCGAATCTCAGTATTTGACTACTCTCTCTTTCCACTTCTACAAATTGATGTCTGTTTGTAAGAAACGATTTGAACCATTTCAAAGCTAATTCCAATGGCCCGGAGTAAAAAAGTTTAGCCAATAGTAACTCCATATTAAAACAATCAAAATCTCAAAATCTCTGGAGAATTCCAGCAGCACCAAAAACTTCCCATACCAGCGCCCGAGGCAGTGATAATGTCATCAGTAACCTTCGACAGTGCAGTCGCCGTCCCAAACCCCTTTCGAAATCCGGACTGTATTTTGGGCAGAACACTGGCCGACTCCAAATACTCATTCAACTGTTAACAAATTATTCTTTCTATTATCTTGGAAAGCACAGGTAAAATGCTTATTGGCCTAAGGTCTCTATGTGATTACTGACGAACCCTTAGGTCTCACTTTGGCCAATTTCCAAGCATCTGGAAAAATACCTGTTCCCATGGACCTGTTGATTATCTCTGTTATAAGCGGTAAAGTCACAGGCAGTGTCATTCTCAGCTTGTGTATCGAAATGGCGTCATGTCCCTGCGCATTAGTTTTTATTGATAAAAATATTTTTCTGACCTGCTCTTCCGTACATTGGTCCATTACAAAACTATTTTTGCAAAACTTGTTCTTGCTGAAGTACTTGAGTGTTTCCATGTGCGTATCAGAGTCACCAGGTAAGTTCAGACAGAAGTCGTTTATTTCATCAGGTATTAACAGTTCCTCCGGCGATCCTTGGAGATACTTAATAAAGGGAACACCCCAACTTTTGATACCTGGCGAGGAGGAAGGAGGTACAAAAGCTCAGTGGATGTGACGTGCTGCTCGGAGGACATGGCCAAACTGGTACAGGAGTGGAGGGTAGAAGAAGAAATGACGACCTCGGACCACAACGCCATTATTTTTAAAATTAATTTAGAAGAAATTAAAGATATAGAAGACACAAAAACAACACGGAAAATAAGACAAACAAAGTCGATTGGAGTAAATTTAAAGATGAATGTAGGATAGAATTTGAGAAGGAAGGTGAACGTAAAAGAAGTAGAAAGAATAAAGGAAGTGATTGAATTAGAGGAGAAAGTAGATGAATATATAGGAAGCATAGAGGAAACGTGTAAAAGGATGTTGAAAAGGAAAAAGTGAAAAAAGTGAAGAAACAAATAAAATTGACGTGGTGGTCCGAGGAGTTAGAGGAGATGAAGAAAGAAAAGAATAGGAAGAAGAGGCGAATAAAATGGGCGGTGCCAAAACGTTTGGCACATGTCGTTAAGCAGTACGTCGAAGCGAAGGAGAAGTACAAGACTGAAATGGAAAAGGCCAGGATCAGGAGTTGGAAAGAGTTCTGCGAAAAGCAAGAAAGAGAAACGACGTGGGAGAAAATTTATAGAGTGATAGGCAAAACAAAGAAGGCGTACGAAAATCTGCCGATAGCCAGGGATGGCAAGAACATCAGCCTAAAAGAGTCGGTGTGCATCATGGCTGAGAGCTTTTACCCGAAGGACACCGAATTGGGGGAGAACGAAGAACACAAAGAAGTGAGAAGAAGGGCAGCCGAAGCGAATGAGGGTAACAAAGATGATCTTTGCGACCCCCCATTCGTGGAGGCTGAACTTCTTCACGCGGTGACTTTGTTCAACCTCAAAAAGGCTCCGGGTAATGATGGCTTCACGGCCGACATACGCGCAGCAGCCATAAATGCCGACTCCAAATTATCCCTGGCTATCTTCAATAAATGCCTAGAAATCTCCCACTTCTCAAAACCCTGGAAAGTAGCGACCATCATCTTGCTTAGAAAGCCCAACAAAGAGGATTATACGCACCCCAAATCTTACAGACCGATAGGGCTCCTGGCAATTTTAGGTAAAATTTTAGAGAAACTTTTAATTAAACGAATAAGATGGTATGTGCTGCCTAAATTTAATCCCAGTCAATACGGGTTTGTCCGGCGATGGGGATCCGGCGAAAAAGACAAAATCTGGTCGAGAAGAAGATTATGGTACTGATTTCGCTGGATATAGAGGGAGCCTTCGATAACGCGTGGTGGCCCCAAATAAAATGTCAATTGAGAGAAAAGGAATGTCCGATAAATCTGCGGAGGCTTGTGGACAGTTATTTAGAAGATAGGAAGGTGACGGTGAAATACGCAGGGGAACAATTTAGCAAGAATATTAACAAGGGCTGCGTCCAAGGTTTCATCGGCGGGCCCTTGTTTTGGAACCTTATTTTAGATCCCCTGCTAAATGAACTCACCGTCGCCAACGTATACTGTCAAGCCTTCGCAGGTGATATCGTTTTGATAATTGAGGGCAGCACAGCCGGAGAAATCTCCGTAAAAGCCAATGCCGTTCTCTCCCGTGTCCAGAAGGGGGGAGTGTCGAACAAGTTGAACTTCGCGCCGCACAAGACCAAGGCGATGGTCATAACCAGGAAACTAAAGTTCGACACAGCTGGATATGGGAGGGACGGCAATTGAGATCGTAGATAACATGAAAATTTTAGGGGTAATTTTTGATAATAAGCTTTTATTTGACAAGCACATCCAATACGTCTGCAATAAGGCGATTGGTATCTATAAGGGAGTATGTAGAGCGGCGAGGGCTACCTTGGGACTACATCCTGAAATAATCAGGACAATATACAAGGCAGTAATCGAACCTGTGATCTTGTACGAAGCAAGCGTCTGGTCCGCGGAAGCGAAAAAGATAGTCTCCAAGAAAGCCCTCGATGCAGTATTGAGAGGCTTCGCGCAGTAGATAATTAAGTGCAAAAGGACAGTTTCCCTCAACGCTGCTTTAATACTGTCGGGACTGCTTCCGCTGGATCTTCGGATCCAAGAAGCATCCCGGCTTTTTGAAGCTAAGCGCGGGAAACCCCAGGCAGTATTGAGTGGCAGGAGGGTTGAGCAGCGCGTACCCTTCATCGAGAACACCCACCCCAGTAGGATACTAAATTCAAAATTTACTTGTTTGGAAAACGCGGAAGAGGATAGCGAGGTGGCAAAAAGCTTGCCCAAGATCTACACTGACAGCAGCAAGCTGGTGGGGAAAGTCGGAACGGCCCTAACCTGTTGGGAGGGGTCCGCTGAGACGTGTACCCGGAAATTCAGACTGGAACCGTACTGTACGGTCTTCCAAGCCGAGCTATACGCTATCCTGCAAGCGACCGAAATTATTAATGGCAAAAAATTTGAAAAAGCGGCTATCCTGAGCGACTCGAGGTCGGCTCTCCAGACGCTGATGGATCCAGACTCCTTGCACCCGATCACGAAGGCGATACAAGGTAATCTAGAATTCCTGAGAGACAACCAACAACTAGTCTTTCTCTATTGGATACGGGCCCACGTCGGAGTCAGAGGGAACGAGAGAGCGGATGAATTAGCGAAGGAAGCCGCCCTCAAACTGAAGACCAGAGTGGACTATGACTGCAGCCCCATCTCGTTCGTTAAACGTCATTTACGGGCGGAAACGATCGAACAGTGGGACTGCAGGTATAGGACCGAAGCCACAGCCGCGACCACCAAGGTCTTCTTTCCGAATGGGGTGGACGCATACAACACGGTGAGGAAGATGTCCATCGACCGAACGGCGTCGCAAATCCTGACAGGGCACGGGGGATTCTGTGCATACCTGCACAGGTTTAAGCGCAGGGACAGCCCCTCGTGTGCCTGTGACCCGACCATGTACGAGGACATCTTCCATATCTTACTCGATTGCCCAATATACATAAGCACTAAGTACACTCTGCAACAAAAACTCGATACATAGTTAAGCAAGGATACCCTGAAGGAGATATTTAGTAATAAAAAAGAAAAGAAATTATTTTTGGATTTGCCGGTAAAATTGTTAATATTGTAAATAGAAGAAATAAGGACGATTAGTAATAAGAGGAATTAAAAAAGCAAGACCACATTGTGGCAGGTATAAAAAAGGTATGGAAGAGAAGGTGAGAAATGTAATTAGATTAAGAAAATATTCAAAATGGAAGTATAAATATATACATGTATATTAAATAAAAGAAATGAAAAAGGAAATAATTTTAATTGTAATAATACTAGATGGTTAAGAAATGTAATAATTATAAAAAAAGAAAAAAAAACAGTTCCTCCGGAATACCAGCTGGGTTATCATTACCGAGTGAAACAGTTTTCTTTAGGTTCTGCCACATTATGTTTTACTGTTATTGACATAGTGAGCGAAATAACAGCGCTTTTCTCGTTTATGAGTAGCATTTACAAAATTTTTGAGAGTTCTGGTAATATTCCATTTTTATTACGCTTTTGCTGGCGCGAGCTCGAGACAACGCGTTTTTCCGCAATACCATCATTTTTTTAAAGTTTACGGTTAACCAGGGCTTAACTCCGGGACGAATGTTTTTGTGCAGTAAAGGGGGCGTGCCTATCAAAAAATCCTATTAAAAAAATTATAAAAATCGTTTACCATTATATTTACGTCACTATTACTCTATTATTCTATTACTCTCTATACACACTATTTACTCTTCACTTACTCTCATAACGTTCTTCATACATGTTCGTCGGCTTAGGGTACTCTTGATTTAACTATAAGCTAACCTTCAACGAGAATATGTACGATCTGGCCGAAGAAATTAGTCAATATGTGTTAGTTTAGAATACGTTTTAAAAAGAAAAAATATTTGGGCTACTATGATTCCCTTAATAAAATATACCGATTGGGATGTGCTTTGCCTTTTTCTCATCTGATAGTCACAATGAGGCTAAAAAGGTGCAAGCTCACTTCACTCGGAATCTCGAACTAATGAGAAACTGGATTTCTCATCTCTTCTTCGTCTTCAGTATATGCACGCTATTGGTTGAATGGCGTGCATATCCTCATCCTCGTATCTCTAAACTGTCGGGTTACAAACATTGATTCTAACATCGTTGGTAAGGCAGCGGACTTAGGTAAAATCATCATCATCATCATCATCAGCCTATAAACGTACCACTGCTGGCCACAGGTCTACCAAGTGGAAATAAGCACGTGGAAATATTGGGCCACAACCTACCACGCTGGTCCAATACGGGTTGGTGGGTTTTAACGACTCCATCTTACGACAACAACCGGGACCAACGGCTTATCGTGGCCGGAGCACGGAGGAGCACGGAGGAGCTTGAGATGTTTTAAATTTGGTCACCCATCCAGCGACCCGGCATTGCGAAAGTTGCTTAGCGGGCAAGATCGCAAGCCGAACGCGCTAGCCGCTGCGCCATAGAGCTCCTCGTGATAAGATTATAGCTAACTGGGCTATAATTATCTGGGGACTAGGACTTAGAATAAGCCCAATCATCAACCCAACCGAGTATAATCAATAAAAGGAGCGTCTGTTCAAAAGGAGATATTTCTTATAAAGGAGAATTTTCAGAAAACACAAAAAACTGATATCATGCTGAGTTTAACTTGTAGGTTTTTCTTTTTAAAAGTGATAGGTAGGTATTACTACCATAGTTCAGAAGTGAGTCAAAAAATTTTTTATTAATCACGGTATTTTAAAAAAAAATGTTTGAGTTTACAAATATCGCCTTTTGATTAGAATTTTAGATTATAACTCTTTTTGTTCAGGACGCTTTGTAAATATCTCCTTTTGAACGAGATTAATCTCTTTTCCCTCTTTTAAAATTGATATCTTTGACAGATTAAAGAAAAAAAGAAACAACGTTTCTTTATGGTTCTTTAAAAATAAGGGTTTTCAATAGATTTGATATGATCCGGTAAATGATTAAAGATATTTATCACCATAATCACAGTACTTTTGCTTTGCCTTACATATTTACCATAATGTTGAATGATACAAACATCATAAGCATATTGAGAGCGTATATTCTTTTTGGATTGATTTTTATGACAAAAATGATTTCTATTTTCCCTTACAAATACACAAATTTATAGTGTATAAATACACATTAGAGTTAGATATTTAAAATCTTTAAAAATATTCCGTAATGGTCATCAATTGTTAATATTATTAATATTATACATAGTTCTGAGGCATTCTTTTTGTATTATAAAAGTGGATTGGCTATTTACTGAGTTACCACAGAATATTATGCCTTGTTTGACATCACAAATCGATTAAAAAGATAATAATTGAAACACAAATAAAATATCTCCTTTTGTACAGATCATTTTGGCACGGTGGTCATTTTGTATGAAATATAACTCCATTTGTTCAAAACATTTTATTGTGTTATTTTTCTGTTAATATTCTTTGGAAATGTCTCTCTTTGATTGAAACTGTGAGTTTGAACGTCGTTTTTCTATTGGAAATAACGCCTTTAAGAGCCAATTTTAAGCACTAAGTTGTGTATTCGAACATAGAGAGCAATAATACCAACAAAAAAATGTAATTTTGTTTGAAAGTGGATTTATCTCCTTTTGAACAGACGCTCCTCAATATAGGTAGGTAGGTATTCCTCGCTGGGAAAGCCTTCCCACTGGAAAATACAATTTTGTTTAATTTTTTTGTGCTTTTATTTTTACGCCTCGTCTCGCTTCTTTTGTTATTATTGTTGACGCCCCGGTAGCCGAGTGGTTATGGTGGCTCGATATCCGGAGGTTTAATTCCCATTTCAGGCAAAGTGTGTTTTCGGATTTTTCGACACATATGTATGTAATAAATTACGATTCCCATACGAATTTCGAATAGTAAGATTAAAGTAATACTGCTCTAAGAGATGACAGCGGCACGCCTAAAAGCCTACTCTCTTTCTCAGAAACGAAACTTCGGCCGATTTTAGTTTTCCATTATTTTTAAAATTTCAAATAATGTTCTAAGTCTAAAGTCAAAAGTCAAAATATATTTGTTCATTAAACTCAATTAATAAGTACTTTGAATTTGCCAAATCTTTTTCAACCTACCACCCATTCAGGACATCATTTTTTAACTGTGGTAAAGAACGGGCGCAAGAAACCACAGCGCACAGAAGCAACGACATTTACAAAACTAAAAATGAATAATCTAAATGCCAAACCAATATCGTATGAACGAAATTTTCGGAAGGAATGGGAACCGCTGGAAATAGCAAACGAAATTCTGCCGAAATTTTTGGGGGTTAAAGTTACTCGTTTCCGTAGGTTTACCCTTGATACCCTACACGTGAACCCTGGGTGGTGCTAACTGAGTGACACTGATTGAGTGGTAGAGCCACGCTGCGTTGCAGCACGCATTGGGCCGGCTCGCCCGGCGTAATACCACCCTCTCACGAAAATCCAGCGTGTTGTGTTTCGTCCGGCCGGTTCCGGTGCCCCCCCCCCCCCTCAGAGTTCTTATTCCTTCCTAAAACCTATGCCTTCTTTAAAGGCCGGCAACGCGCCTGCGATTCCTCTGGTTTTCCGGGTGTCGTCCATGCGCGGCGGTGATTACTCTCCATCAGGTGACCCGCCTGCTCGTTTGCCTCCTTCTACTATAAAAAGAAAAAAAAATGTTTCGGAGAAAGGCCCTCAGGTGAGATGAAGGTCAAGTTGTCTTACCCGATAGAGACAGTCAAAAAAGAAAACTAAACTTTTCAAGAAAACCCAACATATAATTTACGCTGTAATTGAAGTCTGTTCCGCTCGACAGAGTAGAATCCAGAATGGTCCCGTAGCTGCGTTGGCCTGTAACGGTATCGTATAATGGGATGGGGGGCGCCGCTCTGTAGGGAATACGGGACGTAACAGTAATAATTGGACTCGGCGAGCGATCCTCTTGAGGGAAAACTCGGGTGAAGTTGTCGGACGTCCGCGTCGGTTTATGAAGACAGAGCTTAACATCGCTTTTGAACGTTGAAACGAAAAGCGTTGAAAAGTCTGCTTTTTAATTTTAACTCGTCTAGCACGCTTAAAATAACAATGTTTTTGACGCTGCATAACGAAATATATGTAGTTATTAATGTCATTGAGTTATTGTGTTGAAGTTATTTCGTATAGCTGCCAAAACCGAAGGGTTAATGCTAGTGTTAGGCCAAATATAGTTATTTAGTACGATACACACAAAGGCAAAAGTAAAAATATTTAAAAAACACACCTAATATTATGTGCATACGCTCTACCCAGGGCCGTGTCTCATGCCACGCCCTTCTGCCCATGGCTGAGGATATTTTCGGATTAAAAATAAATTCTCTACCTTTTGCTTAGAATGCTAAGTGGTACCTACTTATTATTTATTTAGTAGACTTAATATTTGGTTTACTAACATGCCACCTTTTAATTTAACCAGATTATTATTTTAAATCGTTTGGTTTAGTATGCACATTCAGAATGCATGAGGCGAGAATGAGTGGTATAGTTGGAAATGGAACTCCTCGGCGAACGTACTTAGGTGACCGCTGACGTTCTCGTTAAAGGTCAGGTCAAGAGTGACCTAAACCGACGAGCATGTAGAACTTTATGAGTATGAAGAACATTACAGGGTTAATTTTGGATTTAATTTTGAAAAAAAAGTAATAATAAAATATTTGACGTAAAAAAAATGATTTTTTTCTTTTTTTTTATTACAATTTCTTGCCTGATTTTTATATCCTATAATTCTAGGTGCGTGCGCTCACCCTAGCGGTCAAAGCCACGGCGCGATTTTTTTCTATAGAGCAAAATTATTCCAATTGTGTTTTGGAAACAGTCATCCCCTCACACATACGTTCTGTAATACATATTAAATTTCAGTGCCAAATGTTTCAAACATTTTGAGTAACAGCTAATAGAAAACAGTCAACTTTTCCGTTTTCACCGCCTGACCCCCTTTAAGAGAGGGAAATCTAGTTAAACATTGTCTTTCTATAACGGTAGATGATAATTGATGACGATATAAACTTTTAATGGTAAATGATTACTCCCGAAGCTCTTTGTGTTTCCGTAAACTTGGTAGGACTTTACTGAGTTCTTACACAAACTCTTTGAGAGAATTTGTAAAATGAGGTTGCGCTGTCTTGTTTCATTTGCCAACACTTAACGGTTTACCATTGTCTTACATTAATATTCAACAAACCAAAAAAAATACGAAATATAGAAAACTGCCAACATGACTCCTCACTTTCCCATCCAAAAAGTATTTTTTTGGGATAAAATATAAAGCTACAAACATGCCTTCACTTTCCCGCCAAGATGTCTACCCAGATCGTATCGAAGCCACAACGGTTGCGAATGCCAACATCAAGTAATGTCAAGTAAAGTAACACAAAAGCCGCTCTCCTGGGACCGCCCTTCAAGCCTTCGAGCCCTTCGAGCCCTTTGAAGCGAAAACAAGCGCGTTTACTCATGATTGCGTTACCAAGCAGGCTGTATGCTTACATTAGTATTCATGCCTTATCTGTTATGGAAGTATTTCAATTAGATTTTCTTAAATTTGAATTTTACTTTAGAATTGTATAAATATCTTACCTATCCCTAGCGGTGATGGGCTCACCACCTGTCACGCTGAGCACATGTGCAGTCGCTATTAGGTAAAAAGTGGACTATAGTAGAGGACTGCTGTTGCTGTCCTCATTGCCTAGTCTCTGACTAACCCTTAGCGAATAATAGTCGTGATATGTATGTCATTTTATGAATATAATAATATACAATATTGTATGTAGGGTTAGATATTCGATTACTAGATCAGTATTATAAAAAGTGACATGGAGAAACGAGCGTTAACTCTTCATACTTAGAGCTGAAATCGATGCTGCTCTATCCATCGAGCGAGACAGATACTCGATACCGGCTGAGTAAGTATCATAAAAAGTGGGAGAACGTGCCTCAACTCCTCAGACTTACAAGCTAAAATCGGTGAGGTTCTATCCATCGGGCGGGTCGGATACTCGCGAGTTTAGTATCATTACAAAAGACACAAGAAAACGATCCTTAACTCCTCAGACTTACGAGCTGAAATCGATAAGGTTCCTGCCATCCATCAGGCGGGTCAGATACTCGATTGCCAGTTTCGTATCATAAAAAAGTGACATGAGAAACCGAGCGTTAACTCCTCAGACTTACAAGCTAAAATCAATGCGTTTCTATCCATCAGGCGAGTCGCATGCTCGCCGGCTCAGTATCATGGGAAAGTGTGCCTTAAATCCTGAGACTTACGAGCTAAAATCGATGAGGTCCCTGTCGATCTCGGCGGTGGAGCACCAGGCCACCGAAGCGAGGCAGCCCGCGATCATGAGGGTTAGTAGAAAGCACTTCCAGTTGCCCTCGCGGCGTAGCACCCCGCCGATGCTCTGCTGACGAGGGCGCTGGGGACAAAAAAGGAATTCATCATCATCTTAAACTAACCTAACTGTGTCGCGTAACGGTGAAAGAATTCTACCATCCCCTCTCTTCCCTTGGGTGTCGTAAAAAACCACTAACGGACTAAAGACAGCACATACTTCCAACAGCATAGAGCGGCGATGGGCTCACCACCTGTCACGCTGAGCAGATGTGCAGTCGCTATTTGGGGAAAAGTGGACTATAGTAGAGGACTGCTTTTGCTGCCTCATGGCCTAGTCTCTGACTAACCCTTTGGGGATATAGTCGTGATTATATATGTGTATTGTATCATCATCTTCAGTTTATGAAAGACCGTCTGTTGGTTACAGACCTTCTTACATTGATAATATCACATGGGGAGAATAAACCATAAACCGACCACGTTGGCTCATGATAGGTTGGGACTTGATACTATGAATTACATAAAAATCAATATATTTTAAACTATTACCTACATGATCAGTAACATAATCACAGTTTACATTTAGTGAGAAATAATTCCGTCTTTTTGCAGAAACAAAAAAACTGATAATTTTTAGACAACCTAGATATTAATTCTTTCGTTGATTGCTGTACAGTCACAAGCAAAAATATGTAAACAATTGTAACTCTAAATACAATGGATTATGAGTCAAAGTGTATAGGTACATATTGGTGCTTGTGACTGTACTACATAAATAGATTTTGATAATACCATAAAAAAAACAACAAATATTTTTTTGGTCTTCTTAAGTACTTACAACTCTTACAAGTAAATTAAAATTGAAATCCAAAACGTAGTCACCATCTTAACTTTCGTACCATAAAGGACGCATTAGCGCGACCCCCACCTAAACTTCAAAGCTCTAATTATGGCTGTATGAGTATTCCAACTTGCATATTATGTAGCTACAAGGCAAATAATTTGGATAATTCCCAAGCAGCCTCAAAGGACTGGCCGTAACAATGAGTGGCCTCATGAATATGCATGCTCTGTTTCGGCACAAAAATGGATCCATTCTCCACGTACACTATTGTCTGATACTGCATATATTTTAATGTTGTACAATGTATTTTTTTTCTGTTTAATTTTTTAGTGCAGTAAATGCTGCTGTGTGGTGGCGGCTCAAACAAAGAACACTACCAACCTCTCTCTTTCCTTGGGTGTCTTAAAGGCGACTAACAGACTAATTACTGCATATACATCCAACAGCATAAAGCAGCGATGTTCTCACCACGTGTAACGCTAACCCCTTAGCCTCCAAGTGTCCATAAATGGACGCACGTAAAAAACTCGCCATTCCGTCAGACCCCAAGCGTCCATATAGGGCACGCTCTGCACTTGACTTTGTACCGTGTCTTGATACACTTAGAGACTACTTTATTATGAAGAAGGTCGATTATTTCGGTTCTGTGGTACATTTTATGCATCGTGAATGAAAAATTGACATGAACTGCGTTCCATTGTTTTTTCCATTTCCGCAAATTTAAATTCCCGCCAAAACGCACCTGCTGTCAAAATTTTTAGACATTCCGATTTCAGCACATGTGCAGTTGTTGTTTGGTTTTTTTTTTAAATTTATTTAAAAACAAAAAGAATACAATTTAGGTACATAAAGACCGCACCACGACAACCTCGTAGGGTTTATCTGGGTGTCGGTGAGTCGCTAGTATAATTTATTAATTAGCAGAAGATGTCAACGATAATCTAAGTTAATAAAGTCAACCTAGACTTCCGCTAGCATCGCTTGCCATTATGTAATGCTTTTCTAACTTAGATCTAAGAAATTTAACATTGTTAATATACTTTGATTGGAAATCTACAGGAAAATTATTTAATCGTTGAATCTGTGGCAGTGGACTGCTTTTGCGTCCTTCATTGCCTGGTTTCCAGCTAACCCTTGGCGATAATAGCCTCAGTCGTGAGACTATTATCCCCAAGGGTAAGAGTCTCAAGGTACGTTGAACGGTATGTATCACACGGTGGCTGTATAGTCACCTGCTATGCGATTCTCTATGCCCCCTCTTCACGTCAGCCGACAGCATCCGCAGATGACGTCTGCGGATGCGTCTGCCGACGTGAAGACATAAGCGACACATAGACGCTGCGCGCATGGCTGTGATCTGCTGTCTCTTTCCAATTCTATGAATATGAAAGAGACAGAGTCAATTCTCAGCGCTGTGGCAGCCGCTGCTACCAAGGCTTTAACTTTAGATGACGTCAGCGGATGCGTCTGCCGATGTGAAGAGGGGGCATTAGAGAATCGCACTGCTATACCTACATACAGGTATGTAACTATGTATGTATGTAAATACTGATTATGGCAGGATGGAAATGAATGGATGCTGACTGCCCAGACCGAGATAGTTGACACTCATTATGGGAGGCTTTCGTTCAGCAGTGAAAAGCAATAGGCTGAAAAGAATGAATGTTATGCTATGTTATCTCATTGAAAGTTGAAATCACATCAAAAAGGGATCTGGAAGGAAGTTCTCTTTCTTCGAGATCATTACGTTCAAATAAAGAATGGTTTTGGGGTAACGAAACGCACTTTGATAGAAGACGAAAGTAATTCTATAAGTTCTACTAAACGATAACGAATCGTTGAAAAAAATGGCTACTTTAAGTGGGAATGTCGGTGGGTAGTATTTTTTTCAACGTTTCGCAATCTTCAAGTTTATTAAAGCATAATTAACGCAAATATTCCGAAGTCTACTAAATTAAAAAATCATGCGACGTATTATAGAATACATAAAATAGGTTTTATTTTTTATTTTTATACAAAACTTAGATAAACAGTTTAGAAAAAGGAGAAAGAGAAGAATAGCAACTTCGATAGTAACGGATATTAAGAACACAGAACAGTTAGATTTATCTATTCTGCGATTAAGAACAATTATTGTTGTGATAAGAAAAGTCTTCTCTTCAACATTGGTATTGCAATGACACCGCGTCACTGATCTTCCGTATACTTACGTGGATGAATGTGTTCCACATTGTCATCATCATCATCATCATCAGCCTATAAACGTCCCACTGCTGGGCACAGGCCTCCCACGTGGACAATAGCACGTAGGGATATTGGGCCATAACCCACCACGCTGGCCCAATGCGGGTTGGTGGGTTTTAGCGATTGCCATCTTACGACATCAACCGGGACCAACAGCTTAACGTGCCTTCCGAAGCACGGAAGGAAGCTCGAGATGTTTTTTAATTGCGGTCACCCATCCAGCGAACCGGCATTGCGAAAGTTGCTAAGCGGGCAAGATCGCAAGCCGAACGTGCTAGCAGCTGCGCCATCGAGCTCCTCATTGTATAGTAATACAATACATGCTTTATAGCAGTTTATTTAATTTAATTCATATTTTGTATTTTATGACCTGGTAACGACATATAATATATAAATATATATTTTTTGTAAATGTCGTTGCTTCTGTGAGCTGTGGTTTCTTGCGCCCGTTCTTTGCCACAGTTAAAAAATAATGTCCTGAATGGGTGGTAGGTTAAAAAAGATTTGGACGACTCAAAGTACTTATTAATGAGTTTATTGAATAAATATATTTTGACTTTGACTTTGATTTGACATTTTCATATTAAAATCTCTAAAACCAACAGTACCCACTCCATCCTAAAACACTATCCCGTCCCTCTTATAAAAACGCGTCACTAAGCACGGTTATTCGGTCCGAAATAAATATTTTATCAGTGCAAAACCGGCCAATTGAGCCCGCCATAATAACCCAACATGAATATATTTCCAGCGGCAAATGTGTTTACTCACCCGGAACATGGGACTACAACCCAAATGGTAAAGATGTCCTCCTTATTTACACTGTCCTAATAAGTTACTGAGAGCTTCCCTAGAGTGAGTGACCTAATCAAATATACGTACAATAAACATGCTGTTACTACGGCGTTATGTTAATGGAATATTTTTTTTTATTCCATTACAAGAAGTGCTTGGCATTACGTAATTAAAGTAAATGTTTAATCACCTCTGTGGTCTAATAGCTAAGCCACGGTTTCAGACCCAGAGGTCCCGGTTTCGATTCCCAGCGGAGGGTACATCTTTGTGTGCTCAGTTTGGTTGGTGGTACGGCTGTTAAGTCCGCCTGGCTAGCTACCACCATCTTATCTAAGTCTGTCGCCATAACAACGATGCTTATAGCATTGTTGTGTTCCGACAGTTTGAGATAAGATAGCCAGTTCCTCAGTGGTTGAGGATTCCGGGTGAAGCGCGCTTTCACCTTCGGCCTTACATCACTTATCATCAGGTGAGATGAAGGCGAAGCGCTTACCCGTTGTAGAATGAAAAAAAATGGTAGGTAACAGTGACGTAGAAGAAGACTTCACCAAGAAACCTCTACCACTGTGGTTTGCCACGCAAGTTCTATTTAGCACTAAGCTGACCTCACAGACGTTCCAAATTTTACCAATTTATAAACCGGACCGCTCGCGATTTCGCCCGCGTAGAACCCGTACCCCGTAAAGAATTTTTGAAAATATAATATAGCCTATTTCACCCGGAGAAAGTGTAGCTTCCCAACGGTGAAAGAATTTTTCAAATCGGTCTAGTAGTTTCGGAGCCTATTCAATGCAAACAAACAAACAATCAAATCTTTTCTCTTCATAATATTAGTCTAGATACTCCAGCCAAATTCGATGACGAATGTTTGTAAACAGATTACTTACTGTCATTTTTTTGTCAATTTTTTTTTAGGTATTTAATTTTTATTGCACGTAAAAAACCGCAAAAGGCGGACTTAACGCCACAAGGCATTCTCTACCAGTCAATCGGTAAGGATGTGGAAGACTCAGGTAAGGCGATAAATCAAAAAAGTTACATTATTGAATAATAAACAACTACTTACAATCAAATTTATAAATAGAATATACAAAATACACAGATTCATTCAGAGAGAGATTCACAAGAAAACAGTTAACTACCTACGGCGTGTCTTTCTTCCAAAAAACAGTAAAACTCCGAGTGAAACTAGATATTTGCACAAAGAAATAACAGTAAAATGAAACACTTTTTTACGGATTAACTCGCGTTTAATTTACTATTAAGGTACATAGTTTTTTTATATTATCCTGACGTTTCGAACCCTTTACAGGGTCCGTGGTCACAGGGAGACTGAGTTTCAATGTGTAGTGCTCGCTTAAAACTCAGAAAACAATAAATGACAGTAATATGTTTAAGTACAAACATATCGTCATCGAATTTGGCTGGAGTTTACTAGCGGCCCGCCTGTGCCTTCGCCACGCTAAATTAGAAACACCATCATATTGTACTTCAGCCATTTTGTACAAAATAGTAGTGATGTACTTCGTGTAATGTAAAGTGTTTTCGGATTTTTTGATGCACAGCCCTGGTTAGTGATCATCAAGCGTGGTGATTAAGCCCATCAATTATGGCTTTTTGACAGTTGTAACAATAAAATATGAAATATGTCGGATAAGGTAGTTTATAATTTAACCTTTATCCAATAGGTTTTTTTTATTAAGATAACTTGTAAATATGTTATTTTAACAAAATAAATTTGCAGTTTTTTATCTGTGGATTACAAGAAATTAAACCATAAAGTTACTATACCTAGAGGTATAGTAACTTTATGAATGAAACACGGGCGGCTATGATTGAGCTTCGTATCGTCATACGATTTTTAGTATATTTTGTGAAATGTGACGTCTCACATTTCACAAAATATACTAAAACCATCTGTCAGGTTTCAAGATAAATTTCTTTGTAAAATGTGGTGTGACGTCCCAGGGCTAAATGTCACCTGACCACCTATTTTTGCACTAAATTTGAAATGAATAAAGAAAAATATGTTTTAATCTATTTAATAAAGCTTTTTTGAGAAAAAAAATTTGAACGGGGTATGATAAAGCGTTTGTAATTTTTAAAATACTTTTCCGAAAACTGTCAAGCAGCCAATTGTAGCAATGATGGAGGCCTTTGCCTATCTGTGGGAAGTGGGACAATACAGCCTGTATGGCTGTAATCACTTACTTAACCTACTTATGACGCACATACATCCAACAACAACATTTTGGTTGGTGGTAGGGCTGTTAAGTCCGCCTGGCTCGCTACCAACATCTTATCTAAGTCTGTCGCCATAACAACGATGTTTATAGCATTGTTGTGTTCCGACAGTTAGAGATAAGATAGCTATTTCCTCAGTGGTTGAGGATTCCGGGTGAAGCGCGCTACCACCTTCGGCCTTATTTTTTTAATTTTTTAATTTTATTTTATGGTGGGTAAGCGCATGGCAGTCGCAGAACCGATGACCGTTGGGGTAGACGAGTTCTGGAGTGGAGACCGCGTATCGGCAAGCGTAGCGTAGGACGCCCTCAGACAAGGTGGAGCGACGATCTTCGCAAAGTGGCTGGCAAGAGCTGGATGAGAGTGGCCGCGGATCGTGCTCAGTAGCGTGTTCTTGGAGAGGCCTATGTCCAGCAGTGGACGAGTATAGGCTGATGATGATGATGATGATGATGAAGCGCATGGCCTATCGTAACTTGCCATCAGGTGAGATGAAAGCCAAGCGCTTACCCGTTGTAGAATAAAAAAAAAGTATAGAGCGGTGATGGGCTCACCACCTGTCACGCTGAGCACATGTGTAGTCTCTATTTGGTGAGAAGTGGACTATGGTAGAGAACTGCTTTTGCTGTCCTCATTTACTAGTCTCTGACTAACCCTTCGGGGATAATAGTCGTGATTTTGAATATGTATGTATGAACTTATAACTTATTATAAAATAAGGTAAGTATTCCTTAAGTTTATCGCGTTTTCGTTAAACGTGATCGAATTGTAAATATTATCAGCACCTTGAATTGTTTTTATCGTATTCTTTATGTCGATTTTATACAGCACTAGAAGGAGCGTCTGAACGTTTTGTGCATTCACCGCGATGTTTTGGGAATTGCAGGCACTCTAGATACTCGAATGTTCCATCTTGCAACGGCACAGACATGATTTTTTGATGGTAGGGTTGTGCCTTGAATCCAACTGGATGGCAACAAGTTTATTACCTATTTCTACCTCCACCGTTGTTTCTCCACTGCAGAACGTAAGGGTTGTTTTTCATTTTAAGATATATCTTATCCTACTAATATTATAAACGCGAAAGTTTGTAAGAATGAATGGATATTTGTTACTCTTTCACGTACAAACTACTGAATGGATTTGGATGAAATTCGGCATACATATAGTTTATAACCTGGATTAACACATAGGATACTTTTTATCCCGATTTTGCCACGGAAACGTATGGATGGATGTTTGTTACTCTTTCACGTAAAAACTACTGACTGGATTTGGATGAAATTCGGCATACAGATAGTTTATAACCTAGATTAACACATAGGATACTTTTTATCTCGATATTCCTACGGAAAACGGGAACCACGCGGGTGAAACCGCGAGCGGCCGCTTGTATAAGATATATAGAAACACCCCTCTAACTCCTCCCCTTGGGTGTCGTAAAAGGCGATTGACGGACTAAAGATTGAAAACATATCCAACAGCATAGAGCGGCGATGGGCTCACCACCTATCACGCTGAGCACATGTGCAGTTGTAATGTGGTGAAACGTGGACTATATGGCAGTGGACTGCTTCTGCGGTCCTCATTGCCTTGTCTCTGACTAACCCTTCGGGGATAATAGTCGTGAGTCTATACATGTATGCATTTAGAAACACAGTATTTACATATTAGAAGTACAATCACCATTGTAATAAACATTCCAAACAATGTAATTCAACAAAAAAGCCCAGTCTTTCATAGGTACAACCGAATGTTATGTGGCTTCAACAGAACAGTTTTCTCCGCAAAATATTTTTAAAATATCTCCACCTCATCAGCGGGTTACTTCGCGGGGAAGCTCATGAAAACTGATTGTGGTTAATGAGTTTCTCAAATTGTGCGATAAAGTGGCCCTCGAAATATAATCAAGCTCTCATTGAGCCTTTTGATCAACGTGTTGTTGTGTTTATATTCTCTTTGAACGTTCAATTGTGTTTCTTGCATCGTAAGGGATGAATTATATTAGACCGGGCCGTGCACGGCGCCCGGACGGGGCACTAATTTGAGACGTTGCATACATTTTGTATGAAGCAGCTCATATTACACAGGCATGATCCTTGTCCCGTCCGGGACACGGCAAGCTCTAATATAAATACTAAATGTATGTAACGTATCAAATCAGTGCCCCGTCCGGGCCACGTACACGGCACGCCCCGTGCCCGGCCCGCTCTAACTATAATTCATTCCTAAATTGTTTTTTTTTAAGGTTTATGCGAGCACTACACATTAAAATGAAACATACTCGTGAACGGTTGCCGCCTGTGGAGGCTGGTCTGCTCTTGCTAACTTATTTTTATTATTAGTATATTAGTAGTTGTAGTCTTACTTTTATTTTTCTGTACTGTAAGACATTGATTACATTGATTATTTTATATTGATGAATACCTGAACTTTTTATTTTTATCAATATATTTTTTATTTTTATGTCCTTGTAGTTGTTTTATGTTTTTACTATTGTAATGGAAAGTGCCCTTCTATGATAGGGAGGGCATTTTTCAATTCTAATTGACGCTGTAAAAGAAAGGGAGAAAAGAAATGCCCTTGCTGAGTTTGTTGCCGGTTCTTCTCAGTACAAGGCTCCCGCCCCATAGTTAGATGTACGAACCGATGGCATAAATGACATTCATAAGTGCTGTACCCTAAATATGGCCTAACCTGAATAAATGATATTGAATCTTGTATCTTGAACACTTTTTACGGAACAAAACTCGCGTTTACTAAACAACATTACATAGTTTCGTAAATTGATCTTCTTATTTTTTATTATTAAACCTTTTTAAGACATTTGGAATGTTTGTGTACATACGATTTAGATAAGTTTATGGACTTTATAAGTCAATTCTAATGTAATAAATAAATATATTGTTTATAGCTATAAGTTGAGGTTGAGGGAGACGAGGAAACTTTCCATTTCATTATTAACTATGTAAAGAAGAATGGGCATTTTTGTATGAAACCCGTCCCACCCCTTGTAAATTCCCACATGGTAAGTTTCGAAATAAATAGTGTATTTTGTTGTAAGGACAGCAAATATGAACGAGCAAAATAATGAAGAAAAAAAAAGGAAAAAAAGGGATAATGAAAAAAAATTAAAAACGAGGGTGTATTTATTTATTTATTTAATCTTCTTTGCAAAACAATAACTGCAAAAGGCGGACTTAACGCCACATGGCATTCTCTACCAGTCAACCGGTAAGGATGTGGGAGACTAGAAGTAAGGCGATGGAACAAAACAGTTAAAGTAATAAAATCAGATAAGTAATTTCTTAATACAAAACATAAATACAACATATATTATAAACTACTTATATAAATATGATACATGAATATTTAGCATAAATAAATACATATTTATACATATATAAATACAACAAATCAGATACTTTGTGTGACAATTTAGATCGCGTTAAAATAATGATCACGCACTAGTCTTTTGAACTCCATTTTACTCTTGGCACGACGAATGTGCAAAGAACTGGAGACGAAGTCAGAACGATGAGCGGGGGTTTGAAGAGTGAGGTTGCTACTGCAGTGTATAGTTGAAGTCAAGAAAAAATCTCTCAATTTTATATTATCGTTATTAATGTTTGTGTTACAATAAAAGTATTATCTATCTATTATCATTAATTATTTTAATTTTCTTCTTCTCAATAACTTTTTTTCTCCAATACCTGACAGATTTGCTGTCATACAATAAAATGCTTCACTTTTCAAGTACTTTTATTTGATGCATAGATGTACGAGGGGGGGGAGGACGTTTTGCCCATTCTTCTTTCGTGGTTTACGGGATTACATTGCACGCAGTGCGTGCTGCAAAAAAAAATAAAAGCCTTTGTGCTACCCCACTGTTGGGCAAAGGCATTCATCATTGAAATCAAGTCATGGTACAATTGATGAGTATTGGTTTTACCACCACGCTTGCCAGACGCGGGCTGATAACCACCCGGATATCCTTCGAAATATACTAAGCACTTCGTACTTCTAAAATATTATAAACTAGCGGACCGTTCGCGACTTCGTCCGCGTGGCCTCGTACCCCGTGACGAATTCATGAAAATATATAGCCTGTGTCACCAGGAGATAGTGTAGCTTCCCAACGGTAAAGGAATTTTTCAAATCGGTCTAGTAGTTTCGGAGCCTATTCAATCCAAACATAGAAACAATCAAATCTTTCCTCTTTATAATATTTTACTAAATACTACAACTAATTGCGTTTATTTCACATCTGGAAAAATCTACGCTGGAAACAACGTCAACAATGACCTTTGTAAACAGAATCAGCAAAATAAATGATTTCATTTAAAATTTCTACTTGGCAATAAAAATAAACGACCAGATGAGGATATTTAATAGAAAATCGTGTTTAGTTACTCATCTACATATTTATAAGAGCTGCGCAATATGAAAGAAGGACAAGCGTAATTTGTTTTTAAATATTAAATGAGTCCCTCTTTGATGTAATCGTCTCGCCTCGAGCTAAGGGCTGAGGGCTTTCTATACAAGAAATAATAGTAGCCTCTTTCGATCCGTCTCAAAGTCTGTACGTGCCGTGTTACAATTAGGAATTTTCAACTCCGGTCTAGTTTTTATGGTAAATATTTTTTTTAGTAATTGGGGGTGCAACAAGTTCGTGTTATTTTAGCGTAGGTACGTGTGGTTATCATCACAAACTTTGGGTGTTTGATAAATTATTTAATGTCTACAATGTAATAGGGGTGTTACTTCTAACCCGTTAAGGGTAAGTACTACATCTAAATTCATCGATAAAAAATAATAATATGGTGGTCCAACCCCATATAATTTATGACCATTTTTAATTTTTTTTTTCAAGTACTACGGCGCTATGCGATATCAATGGTTTCATACGTCGTCGTAGAAACATGAAAAAAATTACAAACGGTAGCTAATGACACAAGTTAACTAATCAATTACTTTGTTTCGTATGTTTGAGATTATTTTGGTGAGAAAAAAATCATGAAGTACTTATTATTTTGTAATTTAAAATAACTTTATAATGTTTTCACAGATTACTTTTGAGTAATCTGTGAAAACATAAAAAGTTATTACTTAGTTTTGACTAAGTTGGATTACTTAGTTTTGACTAAGTTGGACCTCCCATATAATTTTTTTGACGATGAATTTAGATGTAGTACTTAGCCTTAACGGGTTTTTTTATTTTTTTTTATAACTACTGCTTCCCGCTATTTTGGCAGGGTTTTTTGTTCTTTTGTGTCTGTTTTCTTTTCTTTCAAAGTGATTAATTAAATGAACTGGAGCTTTATGAGCTCTACTTACTCTATTTACTTGTTTTCTTTCATTCTTTTTCATCAATTTTACTTTAAATTCTTTTCTTGTCATTTCTTTTTCTTTTTACTTTTGTACATTTTTTTTTTCTTTTATTTTTGTTATACAATTTTACAATTACATGTTTCTTATTATCTAATAAATTGTTTCTTTTATGCTTTACATTATTTTCCTTACATTTATTACCTATTTTCTTATTAACTATTATATTTTCTTACTTTATATTTCACTTTCTTTCTAATACATTTAAATACTTGATTGCACTTGATTATTCATTACATTTATCGTATATTTCTTCTTCTTTCCTTCTCTTATTAAATACAAGTATATTTCCTTTGCCATCCTAACTTTTTATTCTATATTAATTGCAATTTTATTATTAATAAGTTCTGACTTGCTTTTGCATCCTGCCACGTGTGTAGTCTTTGCTTTTACTTGCTTATACATATTTATTAGTCCTTGTTTCTCTTATTAACTATTAATACTACTTTCTTGGCAAAATCTAAAAATATTTCTCTTTTCTTCTTGTTTCTTAAAATTTCCTTTAATGTGTATTTGCTAAGTGTGGTGTCAATTTTGTGTTGCAGAGTGTACCTATCGTGCATGTGTAATGGACATTCGAGTAGGATGTGGAAGCACCACCCCTATCACATTGTATAATATGCGTGATTTACAAAAAAATAATTATTTACGAAATAATAACAGAGGACTACATTGATAGTTGCTGGACTACATTGATTGCAACACCTCCTCTTTGTTTGTGCTCCGTGGTTTTACCACGTAAAAAATAGCTGCACATACATCCAACAGTGGCGATGGACTCACCACCTGCCACGCTGAGCACATGTGCAGTTGTAATTTGGTGAAACGTGGACTATGGTAGTGGACTGCTTCTACGGTCCTCATTGCCTAGGTTCTGACCAACCCTTCGCGGATAATAGTTGTTCAATATCTGTCTTAGCGATTATTTATAAGTAAGTGTGTGTTAGTGTTTTTTGCCATTTTATGGGTAGTTGTCAAGGCAGATTACAATACCGAAAGCATTGTGTGATTTAATAGTTTGATTCCAACACCTAAGTATACAGTCCACTCTTTAAATTATTACCGTGGTACTTTGTTGCCACAATAGTCGTGGATCTTTGTATGTATGATATTAATCAAATTACGTCCAATTGGCTACTTGACAGTTTTCGAAAAAGTATTTAAAAAATTACAAACGCTTATTTTATACCCCGTACAATATTTTCTTTCTCGAAAAAGGTTTATTTAACAGAAAAAAACATATTTTTCTTTATTGATTTCAAATTTTGTGCCAAAATGGTTGGTCACGTGACATTTTGCTCTGTGACGTCACATTTCAATAAATAAAGAAACAAAACTTAAAACCTGACAGACAGTTTTTGTATCGTTTGTGAAATGTGACGTCACACGAAGCTCAATCATGGCCGCCGCCCGTGTTTCGGATCTTGTAATCCACAGATAAAAAAACGCAAATTTTGTAAAAATAAAATACTAACAACAAAAATTTTTTTTTAATAAAATATATTTAACAAATTATCTTAATAAAAAAAAACTATTGGATAATTACCGTTAAATCATATCCTACCATTTCCGACATATTTCATATTTTAATGTTACAACTATCAAATGGCCAATTGTGACTGTGTATTCATTGTTTGAAGTTTAATTACAAATTTACTTCCACGGGCTTGATGTCCAGTCTTCATGATGGAGTCAAGCTCATAATGATCTCGGCACAGCGTCCTGTCACTATTTAAAAGGCTTTATACATAATCAAACTTTTACAATGTTATATAAATATAAACCTGTATTCTAAATGGGCTCACCACCTGTCACGCTGAGCACATGTGCAGTCGCTATTTGGTAAAAAGTGGACTATGGCAGAGGGTTGCTTTTGGTCCTCATTGCCTAGTCTCTGACTAACCCTTCGGGGATAATAGTCGTGATTATAAATGTAAGTATGTATTGTAAACCTATATAACTTTAACTAATTCAACAACTAATAAAATAGAACACATTTTTGGACGATTCAAAAGCACTTTTAAAAATGTTTATTTGAATAAATCTTAAATCATTTTTGACTTTGACTTTGAATGTCATTTAGGTACTTACAGTTTAACATTTCTGTCAGCACCAAGGAACTTATACCTAAACTATAAGTTAGCACTCATCTACTTAAACGAAGAAATCGTTAACTCGACATTGGCTAACTGTGCAGACCGCACCGAGTCACTAAAAAAGTAAAAATAGGCTCATTAGTTTAATCCAGAGCACTCACCGGCTCACGCCCGGTTTAATTAGAGGAAATCTGCTCGCCACTCCCGCAAAAGCGATCGCATTGAACTCACAAAAAAAGTTTTATTCCCTTGTCTGGTGGCGACTCAACCTCTTTCTAGTCGGCGGATATTGAAACGAGTCGCGATTAATTAAACGCCAAAAATTGTGGAGACGCCTCTCTGTGGATTGTACGTGCATTTATGCCATGGGTATGCTTTATTACTCTGCTTCATTTTAGATAGATAGATAGATAGACATGTAATGGCGTTGGGACGGAGACCCGAAATGATACAATGTCTTGCGTTGAATCAATTCTCCTTTATCCTCTAGTGTATCATCTTAAATACTAATTAACATCACATCTATACGTGACTAGAGGAAGGACGCCTTGTCAATCAGGAAGACCTTAATTATCACGTACTATTGAGTACGTGCTGATAGTGTAATTCACTATATCACACCTCCCCTGAAAAGGCTAGGCATCCCTTCCCTGAAAAGTAAACTCTTATTTTCTAAACATCTTAGTCCTATTCTTATGAACTATATATTCTTTATTATTCTTTAATATTTTTACATTAGTACCTAGCTCTTCTAAAACTTCAAATGGACCTAAATACAAGTCATTCAATTTATTATAATTTTCATTCTTATACAAGAGTAGATCACCTTTTTTGTAGTGTACTTCCTTACAATCTAAATCATAATTAGTTTTTCTACTTTGTTTTGATATTAATAAGTTGTTCCTGGCATCATTATGAGCTTTTTGCAATCTAAATTTTAACTCCGATGGATAATTGTCGTATACATATAAGGGATCAACTTTACTAACTAAATTACTAGGTACGTTACATGTTTTCCCAAAAACTAGTTCATAAGGGGAGTATTTGGTACTAGTATTTACAGAATTATTATAAGCAAAGCACCAATATGGTATCCAGGTACTCCAATTTGCCGACTGATTCTGTGTTTGTATTCTCAAGTAACATCCGAGATGTTTGTGCCAGTTTTCTAGCGAACCTATACTCTCATGATGATAGGGTGTTGAATTTAACTTATCAATATTTAGCAATTTACATACTGTTTCTAACGTGGAATTAATAAATTCCGTTCCACAGTCAGTCGCAATAACCCTGGGAGTACCATATCGTAAAATAAAATTTTCAGTAAAAACCCTAGCAACAGTTTCAGCTGACTTATCAAGTATTGGGTAAGCTTCTACAAACTTTGTCAATTCGCATTGTATTGTTAATATGTATTTATTACCCAAATTATCGACCTCCAACGGCCCCACAATATCTAAATATAATTTTTCAAAAGAAGTAGATGCTGTAGTGGTTATTACCATTTTCTCTTTATTATTTTTATTACAAAATTTCTGCTTTTGGCAATCTTTACAGCGAGTCACATATTCAGTTATGTCTTTTTGCATATTACTCCAAAAATATTTTTTTCGAATATTCTTAGTCATTTTATTTATGCCTACATGACCACTTGTCGGCAATAAATGATAATCATTTAGTATAACACGTATCAAGTCTTTATTTGTAACATGTTCAACTTGGTCATTAATAATACATAACCGCGGTAATTCTTTATGTTTCATGAAAGTTTGGGTCAAAATTTTAATAAACTTTTTATTAAACCCATTTTTAATCACAACGACTTCTACAATATTATATTTTTTACATAATGCACTCAGTTCTCCTATCGTTGCGTCTCGGCGCGCCTCCGTTAGTAGAGATTCCTGATTTATGTAAATAGTAGAGTCACTAAATAACATATCACCCGTCTGTGAGACGTATCTTTTCTTTTTCCTCAACTTCACGAAGTTTTCATACGAACAAATATCTAACCTTACATCATTTTGTGATTTCTGCATAATATCTACCACTCTTGGTTGCCTATGATCAACAGGGGGCTCAACCCTGCTACTTCCAGAGGTAGCGGGTTCATTATTTTGCTCCATGGTTCTTTTCATTGAACGGGTTACTACCCCCAAAAAATTTGAATTTAGATTTTTTAACTCGTCTGATGTTATTATAATGACTCTCGATAAGGCATCTGCCGTTACATTTTCGGAACCTTTTATGTATTCAATATCGAAATCATATTCTTCTAAACAAAGTCTAAACTTAGTTAAACGGCTACTAGGATCTTTTATGCTAAATAAATGAACCAATGGTCTATGATCTGTTAATACTTTAAATTTTCGTCCGTATAAATATGGTCGAAAATGTTTTATAGCCCACACTACCCCTAATAACTCTTTATGAATGGTTGGGTAGTTTATTTCTGAACTGTTTAATTGTCTGCTTGCATAAGCTACGGGCTTATTATTTCCATTTGATAATACAGCCCCCAAGGCTACCCCTGACGCATCGGTTTGCAACCGGAAAACATTATCTTTTCCAAAATCTGGATAATCTAAGACAGGAAATGAACTAAGTGACTTTTTTAAGGTCTGAAATGCCACGTCACATTCTTCCGTCCACTGAAACTCGACATGTTTCTTACAAAGACGGTTTAGTGGGTACACTATTGTGGCAAAGTTTTTTATGAATTTTCTATAAAAGTTCGCAAAAGCCACAAAACGACGAATCTCATTTACATTTTTAGGTACTGGGAACTTTTCCAAGACCTCGATTTTACTGTTGTCTGGCAACACCCCGTTTGGCGTAATAACATGCCCTAAATAATTAATTTCTTTCCTCAAAAATTCGCACTTACAAGGGTTTAGTTTTAAATTAACTGACCTAAACCTCTCAAATACACTCATTAAATTTGTATTATGCTGCGATAGGCTTTTCCCGAAAACTATTACGTCATCGAGATATAGAAAACATATCTCGTGATTTAAACCCGATAGAGCCATAGACATAAGTTTAGAAAATACGCTAGGACTCGTTTTGAGACCCATAGGTAATCTTTTCAGTTGATATTGCTTATCAGCTGTAAAAGAAGTGAATTTCCTACATTCTGGTGATAACCCTAGCTGGTAATAACTAGAACTGAGGTCTAAATGAGAATAGTATAAGCATCCCGAAAGTGAGTCAATAATTTCTTGTATATTTGGTAACGGGAACTTTTCGTCTACTATTTTTTTATTTAAAAGTCTATAATCTATTACGATTCTCCACTTTTTTTCACCGCTACTGTCAGCTTTTTTCGGAAGTAATAATAATGGAGAAGACCATTCGCTGGTACACTCTTCGATAATATCTTCTTCTAACAATTTACCTACCTGTTTTATTAACTCAGCCTTCTGAGCGTGCGGTATTCTATACGGTTTGACATAAACAGGAGACGCGTCATTTTGCAGTTTAATGTTGTACTCGTATAAGTTTGTAACGGATAGCTTATCACCCGGCATATGAAAGATATCTGCATATTTTGCACATATTTTCTCAATAGACCGTCTCTCTTCATCACCAAGATATGTTTTTAATTTAAGAAAATCGAATAGTTGTTTAACCCTCTCGACAGATTTTCCCTTTTCCGTATCAAAAGAGCATACGAAATAATCCGAGTATTTTCTAATTTTCGGGCTAAAGTTATTTAATTTTACATCTTCTTCCCGTGTGTTTAAAAATCGCACCGGAATCTTTTTCCCGTCTCCTACTACCACGGCGCCTGCTACAAATACGCCTGCAATAACTTCCTCCGCTAAAATGACACATTCGCCCTTTATCTCTGACGAAACATATTTTACGACCTCACATCTCCCTGGAATAGTCGTTATTATGTTTTTACCCAAGCCTAATTCTAGACTTATCTTATCCTGTAATGTAACCAGCTTATTTTCATAGTTAATTTTACAACTATATTTTAATAAAAAATCTTCTCCTAAAATTCCATCATTTTTACAGTGGAAGTTGCTAAACACATAAAACTTATGCCTAAAATTATAATTGTTAACACATAAGTCTAGATAAACATAACCTATTGATACTAAATCCCCACATACTCCTTTAATCTTAATTTCATCCCTTACTAGCTTTGCGTCGCGGGAAACTTTAAAATTGAAATGCTTGCTCCTGTGTCTACTAATAGAGAAATTTGAGTTTGACTAAAAGTAAAACAAACGTAATTACCACTACCATAACTACAAATATCTACCTCAGCGCTATTCAGAACGAAAAAAATCATCGCTATGATGTTCGTTCTGACGTATACTCTGACGTTCACTTTCGTTCTCGTCATTAGACTGTTCTGCTGAGTCAACTAAGAAATGTACATTCCTACGTTTATTATGAGGTGACGTAAACCTGGTGTTGCGCTGACCCTGAAACCTATTCGAGTTATAGTAGGCACGACCCCGACCTTGCTGACTCGTCGCGTTGTTGTTACGTGACTTATTATATTGTTGATGATAGTTTTTATTTATCTTTTCAAATCGCTGGTTCGAAACATAGTTAACATAATTGTTTATTGGTGGTTTCACTACCGAGTCTTCTTGTTCTAAGGCTATAGTTATTGCCTGCCTAACTGTGCTTACGGACCTAGACGTAACTATAATGCTTGTACGAGCATTGTTTAGGCCGTCAGCGAAACGCTTGATAGCCATTTTTTCATTAATCGGCTTTAATAAATTATATGCCGACTCGTCTCCATTAGCCTGTGCTGTACTTAAATCGTTGGACATTTTTCGATTTCACTACCAAACACTTCTATGGTCTTGTTTCCTTGCCTACATCGTAGCATTCGGTCTAAAATGGCTGTGTATGATTTAATCGGAATTAAAACATTTTTTATATCTTTTATTAGGTCTGCCACAGACACATAAGACTTATTAATTTTTGTTTTAGCACTGCTAGAAAGACGAGTTTTTAAAACAAAATTGATTAACAGAGGCTGGTCCTCGTTTCTAAGGGTACTACTATAATACTCTATTCCGTCTATTAGTTGGTTAATTTGCGTTTCGTCGCAATCTACTACTGGGAGGAGCGTGAGCGCGACTTTTAGATCGAACGTGGCCATGGTTGTGATCGTTTCTGAATGATGCGGGTTAACGAGTGACTCGATTTCCTCAAAATTACATAAAAACTTTGACGATATTGCTTTTGTTATTTGTAATTCTACAGCATCTATCCCTTTTTTACATAAGTCTGCAGATATTTGTTCAAAATTATTTTTAATTTCCTTTGCTCTTAAAAACTTATTCTGCCCCTGAGCGGAATAACGTTTGTCCTTACTTAATTTAATAATAGAGTCTCTAATAGCCTTAAGCTCACTCAAGAGTTCTGACAGGTTTGCCATGAACACACTTTAGAAAAAAAAAATCACTCACACACACACATAGATTCTTGGTAGCATAGTTATATTAATTCGTGCTGGCTTACACGTTCTGTGCTGGTCCAATTGCCCGTCGAACCGCTCTGCGTTCTACCTCTTCTAATAGTCGTGCGTTGAAGTAACGTAGCAGCCTAAGTACTATATAGCCCGCTAGTACAACGACGATGGTCAGTAAAAAGATCTCTGAAAGTTGCATCCCAACGGCCAAGGGAGTTGATGCTGCCGCCGATTGAGTTGGTGATTGACTGACTTCCGGTGCGATTTTTAAACACACGGGAAGAAGATGTAAAATTAAATAACTTTAGCCCGAAAATTAGAAAATACTCGGATTATTTCGTATGCTCTTTTGATACGGAAAAGGGAAAATCTGTCGAGAGGGTTAAACAACTATTCGATTTTCTTAAATTAAAAACATATCTTGGTGATGAAGAGAGACGGTCTATTGAGAAAATATGTGCAAAATATGCAGATATCTTTCATATGCCGGGTGATAAGCTATCCGTTACAAACTTATACGAGTACAACATTAAACTGCAAAATGACGCGTCTCCTGTTTATGTCAAACCGTATAGAATACCGCACGCTCAGAAGGCTGAGTTAATAAAACAGGTAGGTAAATTGTTAGAAGAAGATATTATCGAAGAGTGTACCAGCGAATGGTCTTCTCCATTATTATTACTTCCGAAAAAAGCTGACAGTAGCGGTGAAAAAAAGTGGAGAATCGTAATAGATTAAAGACTTTTAAATAAAAAAATAGTAGACGAAAAGTTCCCGTTACCAAATATACAAGAAATTATTGACTCACTTTCGGGATGCTTATACTATTCTCATTTAGACCTCAGTTCTAGTTATTACCAGCTAGGGTTATCACCAGAATGTAGGAAATTCACTTCTTTTACAGCTGATAAGCAATATTAACTGAAAAGATTACCTATGGGTCTCAAAACGAGTCCTAGCGTATTTTCTAAACTTATGTCTATGGCTCTATCGGGTTTAAATCACGAGATATGTTTTCTATATCTCGATGACGTAATAGTTTTCGGGAAAAGCCTATCGCAGCATAATACAAATTTAATGAGTGTATTTGAGAGGTTTAGGTCAGTTAATTTAAAACTAAACCCTTGTAAGTGCGAATTTTTGAGGAAAGAAATTAATTATTTAGGGCATGTTATTACGCCAAACGGGGTGTTGCCAGACAACAGTAAAATCGAGGTCTTGGAAAAGTTCCCAGTACCTAAAAATGTAAATGAGATTCGTCGTTTTGTGGCTTTTGCGAACTTTTATAGAAAATTCATAAAAAACTTTGCCACAATAGTGTACCCACTAAACCGTCTTTGTAAGAAACATGTCGAGTTTCAGTGGACGGAAGAATGTGACGTGGCATTTCAGACCTTAAAAAAGTCACTTAGTTCATTTCCTGTCTTAGATTATCCAGATTTTGGAAAAGGTAATGTTTTCCGGTTGCAAACCGATGCGTCAGGGGTAGCCTTGGGGGCTGTATTATCAAATGGAAATAATAAGCCCGTAGCTTATGCAAGCAGACAATTAAACAGTTCAGAAATAAACTACCCAACCATTCATAAAGAGTTATTAGGGGTAGTGTGGGCTATAAAACATTTTCGACCATATTTATACGGACGAAAATTTAAAGTATTAACAGATCATAGACCATTGGTTCATTTATTTAGCATAAAAGATCCTAGTAGCCGTTTAACTAAGTTTAGACTTTGTTTAGAAGAATATGATTTCGATATTGAATACATAAAAGGTTCCGAAAATGTAACGGCAGATGCCTTATCGAGAGTCATTATAATAACATCAGACGAGTTAAAAAATCTAAATTCAAATTTTTTGGGGGTAGTAACCCGTTCAATGAAAAGAACCATGGAGCAAAATAATGAACCCGCTACCTCTGGAAGTAGCAGGGTTGAGCCCCCTGTTGATCATAGGCAACCAAGAGTGGTAGATATTATGCAGAAATCACAAAATGATGTAAGGTTAGATATTTGTTCGTATGAAAACTTCGTGAAGTTGAGGAAAAAGAAAAGATACGTCTCACAGACGGGTGATATGTTATTTAGTGACTCTACTATTTACATAAATCAGGAATCTCTACTAACGGAGGCGCGCCGAGACGCAACGATAGGAGAACTGAGTGCATTATGTAAAAAATATAATATTGTAGAAGTCGTTGTGATTAAAAATGGGTTTAATAAAAAGTTTATTAAAATTTTGACCCAAACTTTCATGAAACATAAAGAATTACCGCGGTTATGTATTATTAATAACCAAGTTGAACATGTTACAAATAAAGACTTGATACGTGTTATACTAAATGATTATCATTTATTGCCGACAAGTGGTCATGTAGGCATAAATAAAATGACTAAGAATATTCGAAAAAAATATTTTTGGAGTAATATGCAAAAAGACATAACTGAATATGTGACTCGCTGTAAAGATTGCCAAAAGCAGAAATTTTGTAATAAAAATAATAAAGAGAAAATGGTAATAACCACTACAGCATCTACTTCTTTTGAAAAATTATATTTAGATATTGTGGGGCCGTTGGAGGTCGATAATTTGGGTAATAAATACATATTAACAATACAATGCGAATTGACAAAGTTTGTAGAAGCTTACCCAATACTTGATAAGTCAGCTGAAACTGTTGCTAGGGTTTTTACTGAAAATTTTATTTTACGATATGGTACTCCCAGGGTTATTGCGACTGACTGTGGAACGGAATTTATTAATTCCACGTTAGAAACAGTATGTAAATTGCTAAATATTGATAAGTTAAATTCAACACCCTATCATCATGAGAGTATAGGTTCGCTAGAAAACTGGCACAAACATCTCGGATGTTACTTGAGAATACAAACACAGAATCAGTCGGCAAATTGGAGTACCTGGATACCATATTGGTGCTTTGCTTATAATAATTCTGTAAATACTAGTACCAAATACTCCCCTTATGAACTAGTTTTTGGGAAAACATGTAACGTACCTAGTAATTTAGTTAGTAAAGTTGATCCCTTATATGTATACGACAATTATCCATCGGAGTTAAAATTTAGATTGCAAAAAGCTCATAATGATGCCAGGAACAACTTATTAATATCAAAACAAAGTAGAAAAACTAATTATGATTTAGATTGTAAGGAAGTACACTACAAAAAAGGTGATCTACTCTTGTATAAGAATGAAAATTATAATAAATTGAATGACTTGTATTTAGGTCCATTTGAAGTTTTAGAAGAGCTAGGTACTAATGTAAAAATATTAAAGAATAATAAAGAATATATAGTTCATAAGAATAGGACTAAGATATTTAGAAAATAAGAGTTTACTTTTCAGGGAAGGGATGCCTAGCCTTTTCAGGGGAGGTGTGATATAGTGAATTACACTATCAGCACGTACTCAATAGTACGTGATAATTAAGGTCTTCCTGATTGACAAGGCGTCCTTCCTCTAGTCACGTATAGATGTGATGTTAATTAGTATTTAAGATGATACACTAGAGGATAAAGGTGGATTGATTCAACGCAAGACATTGTTTCATTTCGGGTCTCCGTCCCAACGCCATTACATGGCGACCGTGACATGGTGTCACAAGTCCGCGCCGCCTAATCGCTAGTTGAAGTCTACAAAATATCAGGAAAATAGTGCTACACGGGCCTACAAGAAGGACGAAGGAAATAAGAAGAAAAACTGTAAGCCAAAATTGTTTAACTATGGGAAACCCACAATCTAAAGACAATATTATTGTCAGTCAATCACCAACTCAATCGGCGGCAGCATCAACTCCCTTGGCCGTTGGGACGGCCACGATGGACACGACTATTAGAAGAGGTAGAACGCAGAGCGGTTCGACGGGCAATTGGACCAGCACAGAACGTGTAAGCCAGCACGAATTAATATAACTATGCTACCAAGAATCTATGTGTGTGTGAGTGATTTTTTTTTTTTTTAAAGTGTGTTCATGGCAAACCTGTCAGAACTCTTGAGTGAGCTTAAGGCTATTAGAGACTCTATTATTAAATTAAGTAAGGACAAACGTTATTCCGCTCAGGGGCAGAATAAGTTTTTAAGAGCAAAGGAAATTAAAAATATTTTTGAACAAATATCTGCAGACTTATGTAAAAAAGGGATAGATGCTGTAGAATTACAAATAACAAAAGCAATATCGTCAAAGTTTTTATGTAATTTTGAGGAAATCGAGTCACTCGTTAACCCGCATCATTCAGAAACGATCACAACCATGGCCACGTTCGATCTAAAAGTCGCGCTCACGCTCCTCCCAGTAGTAGATTGCGACGAAACGCAAATTAACCAACTAATAGATGGAATAGAGTGTTATTTTGGCTTACAGTTTTTCTTCTTATTTCCTTCGTCCTTCTTGTAGGCCCGTGTAGCACTATTTTCCTGATATTTTGTAGACTTAAACTAGCGATTTCGCGGCGCGGACTTGTGACACCATGTCACGGTCGCCATGTAATGGCGTTGGGACGGAGACCCGAAATGAAACAATGTCTTGCGTTGAATCAATTCTCCTTTATCCTCTAGTGTATCATCTTAAATACTAATTAACATCACATCTATACGTGACTAGAGGAAGGACGCCTTGTCAATCAGGAAGACCTTAATTATCACGTACTATTGAGTACGTGCTGATAGTGTAATTCACTATATCACAGACACTTTATTGCACATACACTGGAAACAGTTACACATGACATAAGCTTGAAACTAGTATGTACAAAGGCGGTCTTATCGCTGAAGGCGATCTCTTCCAGACAACCTTTGGTTTGGGAGACAGAGGAAGTGCGCAAGTTTTAATAAATAGATATTAATATGACTTTTAGTATTTAGTAGTACATAACATTTTAGTATAGAATGTACTTTTACCTTTAGGAACTTATATTATTGTCAAGTGGTTAGCACGCCGGTTCTGGCATCTCTGATTGATCGATTCCCGATCGGGTCAATTTTGAAATAACTGTTTTTTTCAAAATTGAGTTCCGGTCTGATTGTTTTCTATGTATACTTAATAAATATGTTTATTTATTATCTAACCATTAAAAACAAGTTTCAAACTTAACCTGGGATAGATAATTATTGGTGCGGGAAAAAAAGCTAAGAAGTTTATATTGTTTAAGACGATACTTAGTAGAATGTTATGGGAATAAATAAAAAACAAAAGTAGTGTTTCAGGATCAGAGGAAATGTAAGCTGTGATCTCTACCTTCCCTAGTCATAGAATACATAATAGTACAAGTACAGAAGATTCACTCCGTTAAGTCATTTAAATAAATAGCGACTCTTGCTGAGACACAATAAAGTGCAATTCAGGTCGCACATCGCTCCCGTACCTACAGTTAAATTCACCTAGAAGTTGCCTCTCTTTCTATCGCGTACTATAGCGTAGCTCTTATCTCTTCTAACGACTGCAGGGTGTTCGCGGGCGTCCGTCCGGTGGGTCAGCTTCATACCTAATGCCCCCTCTTCACATCGGCAGACGCATCCGCAGACATCATCTGCGGATGCGTCGGCTGACGTGTAGAGGGGGTGATTTGCGCGTCTGTGATAGGTATTTAACGTCTGCAGATGCATCTGCCTCGCATCCGACTGTTGTCGGGTTTTGTGGCACGCATCAAAGGGATTCGGCGCCAACGTCCGGCGCGTCTGTCCACACGTCTGCCGACGCATCCGCTTGATCGGAAAGTTTTAGGTTTATTGAGCTATTTCAAGCTGAAAACTGTCTGTGGAATCCTAAAAATAAATATCACAAGAATAAAAATGTTGTAAGTAGGTATACTACCAACGAATAAATCAATATAGTAGTTAATTAACTAAGTACCTATTTCAATTAATTTGTAATCTGTGTAAATCGCGTGGCAATGCAATATTATGATGACATGGTGCTGATCTGATGATCGAACTGGAAGGTGGCCATAGGAACTAGAATGTGCGAGTGCGAGTTGCGTCTGCCCAGAATGAACATAGACTGATCGACCTACAGACGTGTGGACAGCTCGTGGAAATTCATCTGCGTATGCATCCAATGCCAATGTCTGCGGACGCATCTGTAGACGTGTAGAGGAGACTTAAAGCAGGGAGTGCGCCAGGCCTGCCCTACTGGGAAAAGTGCGGGATGTACCTATGTATGTATGTAGAGTCGAAGGAAATTCCCGGTCGACCACTTTTCGGCGATTTTCGCTTGTATAAATAGGGTTACCATTTAGGAATTTGAAAAGTCCTGACAAAAAGCCTGACATTTCGATTAAAATCCGGACTTTTTAGTCACAAAATGGAAACATTACTCACTTTTTGAGTTGTGTGTATAAATGAGAAGTGAATAAAGATTAAAGACTTATTTGATATTACTTAATATATAGTTTTGTTACTCATATTCCAAAATCTGGGGGTCAAAGTTGCTCGCGTCCGTAGGTTTACCCTTAAGACCCTACACGTGATCCCTGGGTGGTGCTAAATGAGTGACACCAACTGAGTGGTAGAGCCACGCTGCGTTGCAGCACACATTGGGCCGGCTCGCCCGGCGTAATACCACCCTCTCACTAATATTCGGCGTGAAATAATGGCACTTGGTGCTGTTGTGTTTCGTCCGACCAGTGAGGGTTCCGGAGGCCCCTTCCCCCCCCCCTCCCCCCCCCCTAATTCCTATTCCTTCCTTAAAACCTATTCCTTCCTTAAAGGCCGGCAACGCGTCTGCGATTCCTCTGGTTTTGCGGGTGTCCATGGGCGGCGGTGATTACTCTCCATCAGGTGACCCGCATGCTCGTTTGCCTCCCTCTTTTATAAAAAAAAAAAAATCCAGACAAATTAAAGAGCCGGATAAAATTCGGACTAGAGACGGATGGTAACCCTACATGCTTACTATCTACGCGCACGCTACGGATCGTACGCGCGGTCGGAATGGAGCACAAGCGAATATCGCCGGAAAGTGGTTTACCGGAAAATCCTCGGCTGTATGTATAAAACAAGCCTTCCTTTGTTTTAAAGTAAACGTACGTTAGAAGTGACAGGTAGTATTATAGCGGTTAAACCTTCGATCAACAATACAACTAAATGTCAGGTCGGCGCTAAAAATGTGTCTCGGTCACAGACATATTATATGTCTGTGGTCACCTCTCGTCTGTGGGAGAGCCGGTCTTGCCGCGGCCCCTAGTCTGTGTGGCTCTCGGATTTGGTCCGAGGTGTGGCTCAATTGAGCCATCTCCACAGACAGGGGTTTTTTTAGCTACCTACCGCTAAAAACGTTGCTAAACGTTCGTTCGTTTCATAATTAAGCCTTAATATGATAACTAGTAACTCTGCATTAGTTCCTTAATCTATTAAAACCATTCCCAATACCTAAAATATTGTAATAATAAAGATATTTTTTTTTTTAAATCTTTTTTTTTCCTAGTAAAATAAAAATAAAATATAAGGAAAACACATATTTTATTGAAATAAAGCATAACATAAGCATCAAAAAACATGTTATAACATAAATCAGCTCATAATACTATCAACTCTATAATAAATCGATTATTCCGATTTCAATATACGCGCTAAAACAACCCTACGTTTCAAACGACAATATTTTATTTTTATCCCTCGGGACGCTACAAAAAAACTTTTGAATCATGGAGCCTAGTTCATGGTGATTCCAAATATGTATGGCATGTCACTAACAAATAAAAAACAAAGGAACATAGAGCCGAAATATGACACCCATTTTCGCAGTCTGTGGCGTGGCTCAATTGAGCCAGTACACAGACAGGCGCTAGAAAAATTGTGGCTCAATTGAGCCACTCCACAGACGAGAGTGTAGCTCTTATTTTCTCGCAAGGCAATAACAAGAATAAGTACTTTATTTGTTGCCCCTTAAGGTTGATTTCACCACTAAATGTCATTGACGTCTTTTCATTTTATGTGACAGGAGTAATTTATTGCTTTGAAAAAGTATTTAGCTTTACAGAATTTAGCTTTGATTTTGTTAGTGACGCGTTATCTAGTTGGTATTGTTGATCGAAGGGTTAAACCGATACAGCTTGCTTAAGACTGTTTGACATACATACATACGTACATATAATCACGACTATTATCCCCGAAGTGTTAGCCAGAGACTAGGTAACGAGGACCGCAAAAGCAGTTCTTTGCCATAGTCCACTTTTCACCAAATAGCGACTGCACATTTGCTCAGCGTGACAGGGGGTGAGCCCATCGCCGCTCTATGCTGTTGTATGTATGTGCAGTCTTTAGTCCTTTAGTCGGGTATCCTATCATGAAAACTTTCCTGTGCGAATTTAAATTGTTCGAAAACGGTATGACGAAGTTTTAAAAACAAGATTGTTGCTTTTATATAATTTTGTTAATCCATAAACTTATCATACGTACGTTTTATTTTTCAGAAAAACTATTAGCCGATTATCCAACCTACTTTTTTCCTTTTGGAAGATGTTTTGCTTACAATAAATTTCATAGCTGGATGTATTAAAATTCAAAGTAACTTTTTCTCTAAAATAACATACCCAGATTTACGTTTTCTTTTTGTTTTTCATATATTCATATTATTAGGTAAATAAACTAAAATGTCTTAAAAATTAAATAGGTACTTTGTGTTTTCGGTAAGGCAAAACCGACTCCACGTATTGATGATGCTGCATGCTTGGTTGCATGCTCCATGCTTGCTTGCCTACATGCTGCATGCTTGCTTGTATGCTTAGACGTTATTACGATTACAAGTTGTTCAATAATATTATGGATTTTTATAATATCAGAAACACGTTTCCATGTTTCTGGAAAATGTATCATCTAGTATTAATTCGGCTTCGGTCAAACGTTGAGTAGGATTTCAAAACATAAAGATTCTGAAAAAAATAACAATTGATAATCGGCATTTCAAAACTTTGTCATTGTGTTTTCGATTAAAAAAAATTAAGGAAAAGTAAAAATTACAAAACGTTTTTTGGCCAAATAAAATTCGTACAGGTAAATTTCGAATTTATGAAAGGTAACCCTTTAGTCGCCTTTTACGACACCCAAGGGAAGAGAGGGGGCGGTAGTATTCTTTCACCGCTCCGCGACAAGGTTAAACTGTAAGACTGTTGTAAGACGGTAAGACTGTTTGAGCTATTTGGATACTAAGGAAATAGGATACTATTGTTCGTGTGATCCTTCCTTTGTAGTGGCTTGCTGCGTAACTGGAGAGCGAAACGCTTACGCTATAGATACTTAATTAACTACCTATGTATTTAGTTGTGTCGTTATTGCAAATTGTGGGATCCTAAGTTACTCGAAATAAATTTCACCATCTCTGAGGTCCCAGCTTCAATTTTCAGTCGAGTAAATTTAGGAATAATTAACTGTTTTTCTTTATTGATTTTGGGTTTGGATACTTTAATATGTTTATCCGTTATATAACCACTATAACTAATAATAATAAATTAAAAGAAATAAGAAAAAAAAATTGATCGACCTTCAAATCGAGTATACATCCCTGCTGAGAATGGAACCCTGGACCTCTGAGTATGAGAACTACGACCAAACCACTTGAGAACGAAGACAGACAAAAAGTTACACAAGACATTTCTAATTACAATGTAAAAGGTTTCCGCTGATTATTCATAAAACAAGGGGACGGGAAAGAGACAGCCCAAAGACATTATATTCGGAAAAGTAAGAATTAAAAAACTGAAAGGTTTTCCGATTACACCGCGAACTGCGCCATAACTCATAAAGCTGCCGTTCCGTTTCCAACTTGGAAGTTAATTCTCCGGAGTGCCCCGAAGGCCTATAACAGTTAAAAAAGAAGTTTAATGCCGCGCGGCGAAAACAGTTTATGAGATTTTCTCAGTATCCTGTAGAGAGTATAATACTTATGTAACTTTATAATATATAGTTAAGATATTATCTTATCTATCTACCTACAATTTAATAGTACCTTTAATAGTTAATAGTACTTACCTACGTTACTTTTACCTAATGGTTAGTGATGAAGCCAAAGATGCAAATATATTTAACCCGAATAAGCATCCAAATTAGTAAACTACAAATAAAAACAGTGATATAAAAAGTTAAATAAAAAGAACTATGTCGAGAAGAACAGATATAAATCTAATTATACAATATACAATAACAAAAAGATTTTTAACTATGTACAAACGTAGGTACTTCAATTCAAAACGAAAACATTTTAACCAAACAAAAACTTCAATAACGTGCCGTCGTCGACGGACGCTTCACTCCGATCGAGCCAATATCCTATTAATATCAAAATTCAATTCATGCAACGGACGTTCAGAGCTAAAACTGCAGTTTGCTCCACAGTCGCTTCAAACTCAGCTAGAGTTCTACTTGCTCAGCCACTGTTTGAAGAGTCCACAGCCAGTTGACGTAATTGCTTTAATGTTTGCTACAGCCCGCATTGGAGAACGTTTCTTTTTTTTTTCTATAAAAGATGGAGGCAAACGAGTAGGCGGGTCACCTGATGGAGAGTAATCACCACCGCCCATGGACACCCGCAAAACCAGAGGAATCGCATCGCCGGCCTTTAAGGAAAAAATAGGGTTATGGAAGGAATAGGAATTGTGGTAGGAGGGGGGGGGGGGGGGGGGGATGGGCCCCCGGAACCCTCACTGGCCGGACGAAACACAACAACACCAAGTGCCATCATTTCACGCCGGATATTCGTGAGAGAGTGGTATTACGCCGGGCGAGCCGGCCCAATGCGTGCTGCTCCGCAGCGGTACTCTACCACTCAGTCAGTGTCACTCATTTAACACCACTGAAGGATCACGTGTGGGGTCTCAAGGGTAAACCTACGGACACAAGTAACTTTAACCCCCAAAGTTTTGACGTTACTCTACTAGCGCCCCGCCTGCCTTCGTTCATGATAACTTAAAAACACTGTCATACTTCAGCCATTTGGTTGGTGGTAGGGCTTGTTAAGTCCGCCATCTTATCTAAAGTATGGCGCCGTAGCAACAATGTATTTAGCATTGTTGTGTTCCGACAGTATATAGATAAGATAGGTAGTTCCTGAGTGGTTGAGGATTCTTAGCCGTGTATAAAGTGCGCTCTTCCAGCCTTGTAGTCACTTACCATCAATTACTTAATACTCAATACTCAATATTTTTATTGCACATCTTAATGTTACAAAGTTGTTGTAGATTATAATATAGGTATAGGTTCATTATGGGCCCTGTGGGGCACAGCAATTTGAAGAGGGAAGACCTTTCCCAATTAATTTTGAATTAAATTTTCATAAATTCTTATATTTTATTTTTTGTATTATAATAGTACTTAAATTCTTATTTTTTATATTATTTTATATTATAATAAATATTTTTTAAGATGTTTATCTATTATTAATTGATATGAGTTTTAGATTTTTTTTATAATAAATGTTTGTCTTCTAAATATTCTGATATATTATAATAGCACCTTCTTATAAGTAATTATTTTAACTTGTTTGTAAAATGTTTATCATTTTTGATTATTTATATTGAATCAGGTAACTTATTAAAAAAATTTGGACATGACTAGCGGGCTGGAAGAATGGTGTGTCATTTTAGAAGCTGGTAGCGTTAGTTTGTTTCTGTGTCTAAGTTGATGTTGGGTTATATGGTCGTCACGCTTTGTATTGAAGTTAGGATATTTGCGGAAAAATTTACACAATTCTAAGATATGCAGGGTAGCGTTAATATTTTATATTTTACAAAGTAAGGCTTACAGCTTTCTGTTGCTTCTATGTTAACTATAATTCTATTTAGCTTTTTTGTACTATCAATAATCTAGGAGCATCTGTTCTGTACTACCCCCCCCCCCCCCCCCCCCATAGTATGACGCCATAGCTTAGCCATGCGTATGCTTAAGCTTAGTAAGTTAAGTTATTATTTCAGTTGCTACGTCTGTTGTTTTTTTTTACTTCTCGTAATGCATACTCGTTTATAAAGCTGCTAAACTTTCGGTGTAGTTTCTCTATGTAGGGTTTCCAACTAACATGGGTATCTATTACAAGTCCTAATTATCTGTGTTCATGAACTGTATCTAATGTGATGCTATTGTTATTTAATTTTATATTTAGTTTTGGTTTTTGATAGGGATGAAAGGACACTAACTTTGTTTTTGATAAATTAATTTTTAGGTTGTGTTCTGTCAGTCAGGTTGTTGTTTTATCTAAAATATTGTAATTTAAATTTTTAGAATTTTGACTGGATATAAGGATAGAAATATCATCTGCGAACATTACGCAAGACTCATTTAGAGCCTCAACCAAGTCATTAATATACACCAAAAACAAGAGACATCCCATAACACTCCCTTGAGGTATTGAGGCGTTAGCCGTTTTGGTGTTGGATCTATTTTTTTCTATTCTGTGCAATTCATCATTAAAGTATTTTATTTCTATAATCTGTTTTCTATTGCTGAGATATGATTTCAACCAATTGTAACATTGACCTCGAATACCTTTGTCATATAGTTTATTTAATAGAATTGTATTGGACTCTATCATATGCTTTAGACATGTCCAGTAGTATACCTGTAGCGTATTTTTTATTATTAATTATATTATGTATTTCCTGAATATATTTGTATACTGCTAAGACGGTTGATTTATTTTTGCGGAAACCGTTTTGGCATTCACTAAAGAAATTATATTTTTACAGAATTTATATATTCGGTCGTACATAGCCCTCTCAAATATTTTAGATGGTGTTGGTGATAAAGCGATAGGTCGATTGTTATTCGGACAGTTATTCTTACTTATTATACAGTACTATGCTCCAAGTCCGATCCATATATTTTTTTAAATAGTTCAATAAGGAAAATAGTTCAAAAAAAAATCAGTTCTCACCAGATTACAAGCAATGTTTTTTTTATTGAAATTTTGAGATATATCTACCTTGATGTACAAAATAATATACTTTTTTGACATTTTTTTTATTGTGCTTTGGAAGACCAACAGCACATTAAACATACTTACATTAAGAAAAAGGTAGCAGATGGCCAATAACAGGTCTCCACGTTTAAAATCAGATTAAAACAACAAAAAATATCAAGAAATATGAAAAACTATAATCCAGTTTTTGAAAAATGTCTTAAATTATTTAATAAAAAAATCTTGACTTAATAGCCACCTTGCTGTTGCTATGCTAGAATGAAATATAACGAAGTCGTTTGTTTTACAAAACTCATTTAGACTCCTGCCAGCTCGCCATAGAAATACTTTCTGATGGTAATTTGATGAAATAAAATAATTGGAATGTAATGTCTTATTGATCTTGATAAAATGTTAAAGTAGATTTTAGAAAGAAACTAAGAAGAATTTATTTAGTTCGTAATTATTTTTAGTAAAAACACAATATCTGATATTTCCCTTCGTCTTTGTAAGGGAAGTAGGTGAAACCGCGAATAAAGTTCCAAATAGTTGCTAGCATTATAAGGCAACTTCAGACGGTAGCATAAAAAATTTATAATTTTTTTCTGCACATGTTCAATGCGGTCAATGTACTTATTGCAGCGCGGTTTCCAGATCTCCGACCCATATTCCAGGATACTTCTTACAAAGGTGCAGTACAATATTTTAATAGTTTTGATGTCGTTAAATCTCATCACAAATCCCAGTGCCGTGAAGCCTTCTTAACAGTCCTATCAATGTGATCGTCAAAAAGAAGCTTTGAGTCATGGTGAATTCCAAGATCTCGTATATCGGATAATCTTTGTAAAATTGTGCCCTTTAGTTTGTAATCCGACAAAATATTGACAGTTTTTCGACTGAAAGCTACAACGGAACATTTTGATGGATTAAGATCCAGTTTGTTTGCCTCACAGTACATATCCAAATGCGTCAGATCTGACTAAAGATCCATTATATCGGATTCACATAAAATGGATTTGAATATTTTCATGTCATCTGCGAAACAAACAGCCTGGAGTGATGGAAACGAGCCGATGTCATTTACAAAGATCAAAAACAGAAGTGGACCAAGAAGAGGACCCTGGAGCACTCCGCTAGGTACCTACCACGACCCAACTAGAAATATAGTTTTTAATAACAACAGCTTGGGATCTGTTGGAAATATAAAACTCAAACCATCTTAAGAGATCACCGTTAATCCCAATGTGTTCCAATTTGCTGATTAGCGTAGTGTGGTGGATTCTATCGAAACACTTGCTATAATCCGTGTAAATGACATCGGCCCGCTTACCATTTTGTATAGTAATGGTGATAATATCATTGAGTAACACGAGATTCGATACGGTGGATCGTCCTTGAAGGAAACCGTGCTGAGACTCGGTAAATGAGTTTTTCAAAGAAGAGTATAATTGATTATAAATGATTCTTTCAAATACCTTAGCTACAATGCACAGTTTTGAAACTGGCCTGTAGTTAGTTACCACAGTTTTAACGCCTTTTTTATGAATTGGCGTTATAAAAGCGGACTTTCATATAGACGGCAAATTATTTTCATTATTTAACTTTAGAAACAACAAATATTTGGGTGTTACAATAGATTCCGCGCACTTAGTCAGAAAAGTCCGAGGCAAACCATCAGGTCCAGCCGACTTGGTGACGTCTAGTGACGAGAGTAGCTTACCCACTTCCTCAATGTTTATGCCAATATCCGAAATACTAGTAAGCGGTGCCGTGTTGACATTGGCAGATAAGTTAGATAGTCTATGTGAGGAAGAAGGTTGCAAGAAAGTCGAGTAAAAGAAGTCATAGAAAACGTTAGCCATAGAACAGCCATCGTTAGCAACTTTGTCTCCGTATTTAATTGTGCTTGGTATATTTGATGATTTATATCGTGATTTAATAAACGACCAAAAATACTTAGGGTTATCTTTAAAAGACCTTTCAACTGATGATACATGTTTGATAGCACTCTGATTCCAAAGTTTTGACTCTTTCCCTTAATAATTTACAAGTACACATATCTGAATGGTTACCGTATTTTTTAAATCTAATGTAATACTTATGCTTCTCTTTAACTAACTTCTTTAATGATAATGAGTACCAAGACGGGTATGTGTTTTCGCGACAAATTTTTGAGGGTACATAACTTTTAATTAACTTATTTATTGAGAAGTAAAAATGGCCAACTGCTTGTTCTATATCTTTGTATAATAATTCAGACTGCAAATCGATCTTATTAATTTTTAAATTTAATTCAGTATAGTCACCCTTACTAAAAATACGTTTGGTTCTCGTTCCATGTTGTAAATAAGAATGACTATGGAACTTGAAGTCAATTACAATAGCCTTACAGTGAGGAACGATGGGAACCAATGGGTCGCAGCACTCCGTAACGGTCGTTGCAGAGTTAGATAATACAAGGTCTAATAATTTACCATAAACATTTAAAACACCGTTATACTGTATTAAATTATGTGTAAATAAACTATCATTCAATAATTGTTCATCGGCGCTTGTCATATTAGTCGCCGAATAAGAACCACCATTGTTAAATAACCATGATGTTCCACTCATATTATAGTCGCCGACAATGAGATATATGTCATCGGGACTATGCAATATAAATTCACCAATTCTAGATAAATGATTACTTAATTGTTCAGAGAAAGACAAGCCTAAGTTTTGCTTGCATAAATAAACAACGCATAAATTCAAATTTATGGTCTTATTGACGTTATTTTGCTTAATTGGTAGCGATAGCCAAAGATCTTCCGCGGTAGAATTGAATTGGTATTGGGGAGTAGCAGGTAAATGTTTCCGCGCTGCGATAAGTACACCACCACCTTGACGAGTTAACTCGTAATGTCTGTCTCGTCGCCAAACAATATACCTACCATCGAATAGCTTGGAATCACTTACACTATCCAGCAACCAAGCCTCCGTCAAGATTATCACGTCATACGAATTGAGGCATACATTACGATAGAATGTTTTAAGGTTTTAGAACGCAAACCTCTAACTTTCGATACGATAAAAAATACTCAGATTAAAGTTATTTATTTAAAAATTTCATTACGAATAAAAAGGTACGGTTATAGTAAAATAATATATAACGTGACAACAAATATATCTCCGTATAAGCTCGGTCAATAACCACTTCTTGTTTGCATTGGCCTAAACGGTAAACATTAAAGCGGGCTCAGAACTGCGTGTAATCGGATTAGGTGGCACCCACCCTTCGTGCGGAAACATACTCTGTCCATGAGAGGAACTATGATAGTAAGCTGTGCAGGAACATTTATAGAAAGCTTTAAAAAGAAAGAAAATACATTAATATTGACCACACACACAATAATAATAAAATACATTAGGATAAAATATTTACTAGAAAAAAGCAACCAGTCTCAGGAAAGCTCGAATGGGATTCGAGCTTCGAGATCGATGGGATTTCTGAGACTGGTTGTTTTTTTCTAGTGAACATTTTATCCTTTATCTACGAAAATTTTTAATACGAAATTAATCAATTTATGTATGTATGTATTTATTTCAATGTCAGTTGTAATGTACTTACGGAAATGTCAGCTTTTCATTTTTCTAAACAAAATTTCACATTAAATGTTAAAATTAATGGTCTTCCTTTTATTTGTGACACTATGTTATTTAGCAAAAAATAATCCGTAAGATGAAGCCTTTCGATCGGTATGATAAAGCTACAGGATGATTATTTTTCTCATGTAACGGGTTCGATTCCCGGTTCAACCATGTAATTATTGAAATATCTATGAATGCAGTTTAAATTGTTTTTTAAATTAAAATAATGTATTTTTTCAGTGAAATGTTCCATCTACAATATTCAAGGTAATTTCCCTCCATGTGACATGTCCGTGGGACGCACTGTATACTCATCAATATCATCAGCCTATGATAAATAGGCTGGTGATCTTTTTTTTAATTACAATTTAAAATTAATGACACGGATCTCTAATCTAATAAGTTCATAACCCTATTTCGTTAAAATGTAATCTTAAGATTTAGGTAAACTACATGGCGACTAGGGGTGGGTTCCTTACTTTATCAGTTTCAAACACAGAACAGTGGGGCTAATAGGCCGAAATTTCGTATCGGAGAAAGAGAGTACAAGCTCTCAGAAGTAAGAGGTCTTCGTTTCTGAGGTTTGAATTATGTATATTAATAAGTAATCAAATTAAGGGTTACAAAAAATGTTTCAATGGTTCCAATCAATTTATAAAAATAAAATGTTTAAAAAAAAGGTTATAGTGCTCATGCGTAGGTACCTCCTTTGATTTGGCGGTTGTTTGTGTTTTTCACTCGCTGGTTTATTTACGTTGGTCATTGAATAGACGGAACTTTTGTTGTTGGAAAGTTTGTTGTACGAGATTCTTTTGCTGAGCAGAAGTTGGAATAAAACTACAACCTCTACAGTAGAAGTACAGAGCTATATTAAAGAGAGTTACTTTGAAAACCTTCTCTGAAGTGCAACTTTACAGTTGTTTTTATTTTTAAAGATGCAACATAATGCTGAGCGAGGTCCTGTTTGGTCGTAACAATGTTAAGTAGATTTTAATTTTAGAAACGAAGCCATAATGTGCTACGTCGAATAAATGCTTTGACTTTTTTTGTAGAAAAGAGTAAGGCAAGAAACTTTTACAAAATTTTAGTTTACATACATATAACATAGGTGCATAATATAATCACGACTATTATCCCCGAAGGGTGAGTCAGATACTAGGCAATGAGGTCCGCAAAAGCAGTCCTCTGCCATAGCACATGAGTAAAGAAATGGAACAGAGACAAACCTTCTAGGGAGCATACAAAATTTTTTACCTATTTCAGTAGGGTTGGCAAAAGAGGATAAAATAAAATAAACAAACTTTTATGAGCTTTTTATGAGGTATGTAGACAAGATAAGGTCAATACCTTATCTTATTATGTATGCATGAATAATACTAGAACAAAAAAGATAATTCATATTTCAATTATCTCAAGGAGCCTACTAGGTAAGTAAATATCATCATCATCATCACCAGCCTGAAGACGTCCACTGCTGAACATAGGCCTCCCCCTTTGACCTCCATCCTGACCGACAACTCGCCACTCGCATCCACCGGTTGCCTGCGACTCTCACGATGTCGTCGGTCCACCTAGTGGGAGGCCTACCAACACTGCGTCTTCCAGTGCGTGGTCTCCACTCGAGAACCTTTCTTCCCCAACGGTTGTCGGTTCGTCGAGCGATGTGGCCTGCCCATTGCCACTTCAGCTTGCAAATCTTACGAGCTATGTCGGCAACTCCGGTTTTTTGGCGAATATCCTCGTTTCGGATTCTATCGCGCAAAGAAACTCCGAGCATAGCTCTCTCCATTGCTCGCTGTGTGACTCTGAGCTTTTCTAAAAGGCCAACAGTTAAGGACCACGTTTCGGTGCCATATGTCATCACCGGCAACACACATTGGTTAAAGACCTTTGTCTTTAGGCACTGCGGAATCTTCGATGCAAAGATATCTCGTAATTTCCCGAACGCTGCCCATCCGAGTTGGATTCTCCGGGCGACCTCTTTGTCGAGGTTGGACCTACCTAACTGGACAATCTGTCCTAAGTAGGTGTAGTGGTCGACAACTTCGATAGTATCGCTCCCAACAATTACCGGTACGGGTTCAACATGGACATTCGACATGATCTTCGTCTTGTCCATGTTCATTTTAAGACCCACCTGTTGGGATACGATATTGAGGTCGCTGAGCATGGTGTTGAGGTTCTCCAGCGACTCCGCCATTATGACTATATCATCGGCAAAACGAAGGTGAGTGATGTATTCGCCATTAATGTTGATGCCGAATCCGTTCCAATTCAAGAGCTTGAAAACGTCCTCCAACGCATTTGTGAACAGTTTCGGAGATATGACGTCTCCCTGTCTCACACCTTTCTGCAATTGGATTGGTTTCGTACTCTCGTCTTGTAATCGGATCGACATAGTAGCGTTTCTATACAAACATTTCAACACTTCGATATACCTATAGTCGATATGGCAACGCTGGAGGGACTGCAACACAGCCCAGGTTTCGATAGAATCGAAGGCTTTCTCGTAGTCCACAAACGCTAAACATAAGAGCCGATTATACTCCTCAGTCTTCTGTATAATCTGGCGGAGCGTATGTATGTGGTCTATGGTACTAAAGCCTTTTCGGAAACCGGCTTGTTCGGGAGGCTGGAAGTCGTCAAACCTGCGTTCGAGACGGTTCGTAATGACTCTCGAAAACAGCTTGTACACATGGCTCAGGAGTGAGATAGGTCTATAATTCTTCAATAAGGTGTTATCGCCTTTCTTGAAGAAGAGCACCACCGCACTCCTGTGCCATGCTTCTGGCGTAGTACCTTCGAGCATGACGGAATTAAACAACTTCTGGAGGACTACGAGTATCGGTTTTCCACCCGCTCGCAGAAGTTCAGTGGTAATTCCGTCATCACCCGGCGCCTTGTTGTTTTTAAGCTGTTTAAGAGCCATACTAATCTCATACAGGCTGATGTCAGGGATATCTTCGGTATAGTGTCGGGTTAACTTAGCTCTGGTGTCCTGAGCTGTACCAACAGCGGGCTCTTGTGTTGAGGTGTACAACTGTCCATAAAACCTCTCGAGCTCTCTCAGAATCTCCGGCTTCGACGAAATGACACTGCCGTCCTCGATCTTCAGCTTAGTCATTTGGCTCTGACCAATAGACGAATTCTTTGCGAACACTTTGGCGCCTTGGTTCCGCGCAATTGCGTCCCTAATGCATTTAGCACTATAGGAGCGCAGGTCGTGTCGCACAGATTTCGAGATTCGTCTATTGAGTTTGCCATATTCCGACATATCAGCTGAAGATTGCAGTATCATTTCTTTCCGGTCTTCCATTAACTTAATGGTTCCGTCTGAGAGCTTTTGAGGCTTTTTCCGGCGTGGGGTCTTAAAGAACTTAGACCCCACAGCTTGGACAGTTTCCACAAGCCCGCTGCTGATCTCGTCCACAGTTTCGCACTCGGCTAGGCACTGGAAGCGATTTTGGAGTTCGAGTTGAAAGTGTTCCGGGCTCTGGATCTGGGCAGGGCCAGGACGGAGTGTGGACTTCACCAGACGTGACCTCTCGAGCTTGATGTTGATATTCAGTGTGCCTCTAACAATCCGGTGATCGCTACCGGTTTTCACCCTACTGATCACGGAGACATCACTGAATATACGCTTCTTGGTCGTCATGATGAAGTCGATCTCATTTCTGGTTGAACCATCGGGGCTTATCCACGTCCACTTCCTGGTTGGTCGCTTCCGGAAGAAAGAGTTCATCAAAAAGAGTTCCTCCTTCTCCATAAAGTCGACCAACCGTTGGCCCCTTTGGTTCCGCTGTCCATATCCATATTGCCCCACTCTCAACTCATCGCCGTTCCTTGTGCCTACCTTTGCATTGAAGTCCCCCATAACAACGGTGAAGTACGTTTCGGAGGAATGTATGGCTTCAGATATCTCCTCATACAGAGCCTCTACTTCTTCGTCAGGATGTGTCGAGGTTGGTGCATATACCTGTATGACCTTCAGCGAATACCGATCGGTGATTCTGAGTATAAGGTACGCAACTCTACCTGACACACTATCGACCTTGATAACGTTGTTAACAAGGGACTTGTGGACGAGAAACCCAACACCACCCTGGGATTTTCGTTCTCCTTCCCGGAAGAAGAGCATGTTGCCAGAATCAAGGACTACCATATCCTGCCCCTCTCGTCGGATTTCTGATAGTCCCATGATGTCCCACCGCAATCTGCTCAATTCTTCCTCCAGCTCTACAATCTTTGCATCGGTCCTCAACGTGCGGATGTTGTGTGTTGCCAGGGCCAAGGTTCGTTGGTGGGTGTGTGGGTAGCCGAGCAACTGCCGGTGATTCTTCGCACCCCCTGCTCCTCCGTTACCTGACCAGCTACCCGTTGGGCCAGGGATAAAGGAGCTGCCGGGGACTGGGGGCCGTGGGCAAATATTGTCTGTCATGGGGGGGGGGTTTGCCATAATCCCCACGCTTGGCAGGCGGCTTGGGGATCGCAGCGGGTCACCGTTTAGCTAGAGGACGCTGCGGCCCGTCCTCCGGTGGCTGGTCGTAGTTTTAGGACATACCCGGGTCCGTAAGTAAATATACCAATGTATATTTACAAATTGCTTACTCTAAATATATTTTTTATGTTTTTTGGTTTCATACATAGTGCGACCCATTTCAACATATCGCTTTTAAATAGGTATAATCTGGTTTTCATTTATTTACCTAGTAGGCTCCTTGAGATAACTGAAATATGAATTATCTTTTTTGTTCTAGTATTATTCATACAAACGGTTCTTACTTACAGTTACAACCATTTTGCAAGTCCAGAACTAATTATTTACACTTTTATAACGATTTATAGTTTATTCCAGTTAAAACTATTTCGTAAGAAATATAGGTACAGGAGCACAAAATAAATGACGTGCTTTGTGCAGGCCCTCCGATTGTCCACTGGCCGAGCGAGTGTAAACCGGTTTTATCTAGTGGCGGCGCGTACGCGACGCAGTGGCTAGTTGACACCTAAACATGCGCCGTATGCTTGTAGTAGGTTACTCGCGACGGCGCGCGGTTGTATGAAGCTTTGTCTCTGTTCCGTTTCTTTACTCATGTGGCCATAGTCCACGTTTCACCAAATATTGACTGCACATGCGCTCAGCGTGACAGGTGATGAGCCCATCGCCGCTCTATGCTTCTGGATGTATGTGCAGTCTTTAGTCCGTTAGTCGCCTTTTACGACACCCAAGGGAAGACAGGGGGTGGTAGTATTCTCTCACCGCTACGCGACATGGTCATTTGAATTTTTGTTTAAACTTTGTTAATTTGGCTATATGATATTTTGATTAGAACAATGGTTTTAGAACAGGTTTGATACCCAGCGGGGCCCTGCCTACTGTATTCGATTTCATTTCTTGCTACTTTTACTGTCACCTATCAGAGCATTATTACTTTAACCTTACTATGCAAAATTCGTAAGTAAGATTAAAACAACACTCTATACTGCCCACTGTATTCGGTTTCATTTCTTGCTACTTTTACTGTCACCTTTATGAGCATTATTACCTACTTTATTTAACCTTACTATGCAAAATTAGTATGAAAATTTGCTTAGTAAGATTAAAACAACACTCTATACTGCCTACTGTATTCGGTTTCATTTCTTGCTACTTTTATTACTGTCACCTCTAAGAGCATTATTACTTTAACCTTACTATGCAAAATTCGTATGTAAATTTGCATACCTAGTAATATTAAAACAACACTGCTCTAAGAATTGATAGTAAGGCTCCTGATTCTATTGTCAAAGCAACAATATGAGTCGCATTGATGTTCCTACAGTTTCAGGTAAGATAGTCAGCTACTTGGAGGGTTTACTCATTTCGGTTTCCCATACAAACTTCCAAGTCGAAATTTTTAAAAACCAATAAGCCACTTTTGATAAACCTTTGCATGTTAAAGGAAAACACAGGGATTTAAATAGTTTGTTGAAAACATTTTTAAAAAATGTTTATTTTACTGAGTTATTGCGATTTTTAAATTTCTATAGTGGACTTTACATCCCAATAACTCAGCTAAAAAACGTTTTTTAAAAATGTTTTCAACAAACTATTTTGATCCCTGTGTTTTACTTTAGCATCTAGCATGCAAAGTTTCATAAAAATTGGCTTATTGGTTTTAAAAAATTTCGACTTGAAAGTTTGTATGGAAAACCGAAATGCGTAACGCATTCATTGCCACTCCCTTTTACTGGACATTCGCCAAATGCCGCACTTTACTGTGTGCCTCAAACGCACATTGTGAGTTCAACCAACTATTACCTGTGCCTCCAACGCACATACGAGTGCATACTAATTTGACATTGATTTGTTCCCATTGGAACCAGGGACCGGATTACCGGTATTTTTCATATAACGTTACTAATATAACGTTAATGTAACGTTATACCCAATATTTGTATCGTTATTAGTACCGTTAAAAATTAACGTTATTATAACGTTACCAATAGTTCTTTCTCTTTTCAATTTGCGATTGCTCGCGTTTACACACTCAATATTCGCAATTCTTTCATAGCGTACTTAACAGTGTAACGTACACAGTGTGATTTGGTTAAGTTTTTTAACTTAAAATGATGATAATTTTTTGCATGTCCCTGACTAGATGAAGTTTAGAACATTATTGTTCATTTATTGTTAGCTCTATGCAGTCGCGAAGTATTTTACTTGATGCATATAATAATGAATTTTTAGAAATGGAGTGTATATTATTGAAAATACAAGTACATTATTTTTAAAACTCATTTAATAACTCGTGTCGGATTTTGGTGCTGACATGGAATTCAATTCTGTAACCGCCTTTTTGCAAAGAAATTGTATAAAAACTACCAATGAATGTCGCTTTTTACGGTTTAGTAAAACTAAATCAATTCCGGAAAACATATTTTACTTGGATTGGCAAGAATCATGTTTTGTCGGTTCAGGTTTCGTTGAGAGAGGTACAAAAAATTGGCTTTGCTTTGTAACCGTTAAAATAAAAGTTATTCAAGGAATTGCTGTTAAGGCCTATTTTGAAAGGCAAGTTTGATTATACTACAATGCATACAAATACATTTAAAACCATTGGGTTCGCACTTTACGAGATATTACAGTTTTTAGCGGCCGAAATGGAGGAGCGTTACTTCCACTTTGTTTGGTTACATATAGGATGGAACCTCTGGATGGAATAGAAGTTACAAAGTGGAAACATAAAGTCGAATTCACATGTTGTATTTTATTTTAAAAATAAATGTTTCGCAAACCAGGTACTGTAAATATAATAATAGTTGGTGTTGTAAAAGACAATTGTTTTAATTTCATGCATTTGGCTTTGCACACCTACTTTGTCTCGGTGATGTGTGTGGTGTCAGTGGGTATAAGTACTGATTTAGTTTCATTAATCATACTTACACTTTTAAGTGGCCTTACTTTACAATTTTACATTACTTTATTTTTAACCGACTTCAAAAAAGGAGGAGGTTCTCAATTCGGTTGTATGTTTTTTATGTCTGTTACCTTAGAACCAACTCAGTCATTTATACACCGATTTAGAAAATTCTTTTTTTATTTGAAAGAATATACTTCCAGATTGGTTTCATTTTATCAAAATCCAGTTCTGATGATCGAATCCTCAGGAATTGAGGGAACTCCTCAAATATTGTAGGCATACCTATAGCGATTTTGATATTTTCAGCAATAAGTCAAGAATTTGCATTCAGAAAGTATCATTTGATGAAGTAGAACTAATGAAGAAGACCACAGAATGTCATTGGAACTCCTCAATTATAAGTATTTCACGGGTGGCGATAAGATATCTCGATTAAGATAGTTAAGCGACTATGATGAATTAAAAGAAGGCAGGTACCGGAACTCAGTTCTGATTGTGGAATCCTATAGCGATTTTGGTATTTTCAGCCATAGGTCAAATGAGATCCACTCCGGCAATAAATCCTTCCTAACTAATATTGTAAATGCGAAAGCGTGTTTGTTTGTTTGTCCGTCTCTCACTTGCGCATCGACCTGATTTTGCACATAGATAGCTGAAGAACAATAGTGACATAGGCCACTTTTTATCACTCCTTCCGAAACATTTCTATTAGGAATAAAAATACATTATTCACACTATTACTTCTGTCACTTCTTGTCTAAATTCTTCTTAACATCTTTATGCCGATGACTTACAAATTTAGTTTCAGGCCTCGGCTGAGAACCCCTCAGAAGCGATTGAGCAGATCAATGGTGACTTGGCTACGATCTACGACTGGAGCAAGTCAAAAACGTCCCTCTAGTTTGCCTAACGGTGAACCCAAGTAACTCGCAAGTCATCATCGTAGGAGGGTCTATACAATACAGCGTTCACGAGTAAATCCGGGTAACTTGCCGTCTGTTTTGGATATTGATTTCCTACTTTGTGATAGCCGTTTCTCGTTTTCTTCGCTTGTCGCATTTAAACGGCGCTGTCTCATACAAGTAGCGCGTTTTGTAGGTTTACCAATATTCGCTTTCGATAAATAGATTGGAACGATTCACTAAAAAGCGGAAAATAAACAAAAAATGTAACAAAAAAAAACCGACTCCAAAAAATTTTACTGAAATAAATGCACTGAAACGTAAAAAATAATTGCGTAGTTTAGTTTGTTCAATTTACTTGCAATATTAACCTTTATTTTATTCAATTTTATAATCTTAAAAAATATTTTTGAGTCGGTGCCAGCTTAATACGACAATGTAGCAATACCTAATAAAATCTATTTACCAATGAACACGACAACTGTTAAAGGCTAATTAAACCTATTTACAAATAAAAACGACAATGGGGTTAAACGGCAGCAAGGTCGACCCAGACGGAGGTGGAGAGATGAGCTTGATGCTTACGCGAAGGATTGGCCAACACACGCAAAAGACCGCGAATACTGGAAGGGGGTGGAGCGGGGGCCTTTGCCCAGCAATGGGACAACATGGGCTAATATAATAATAATATAGTATGTCTTCAGACTCCAAAAATGGCTGAATCAGCTGTTAACAATTATATATTACTTTATTTTTAACAATTCAGCTGATTCAGAAATTTTCATCATAGTTTTTTAACAAAATATTAGCAAAATACCTATTTATGTGTTTGTAAATAGTTTTGTGTTTATAAGACACACATTTGAAACAATGGGCGATTTTCCGAGATCAAAAAAAAAGAAATTGGTTCGTAAATGACTTCATAGATGGCGCTTAGCATAGATTAGTATGGCGCTTAGTAAAAGGCGAGTCCATGAAGAACACGTGTATGGCTACGTAATATTTATTCCATTCCAAAATAGACATAGGTCCTGGAGATCCCGAATAAAAATTTGTAAGTACTATTTTTATTTTTTTGATATACAAGCAAAGGTGTAGAATTTATTACAGCCCTTAGGTAGGAACGGGTCGACTTTCATAAAACGCCATCTATCGAGTATTTTTTAATTAATTTTTATTTTTTAATTTGGGCTGTCAGAAAATCGCCCATTGTATTTGCAACATTTAGTAAACACATATATCATATTGTGTTGAATTGAATTTTGAATGTTGTTACACGACACTTGTAACAAATGCTTCGAATAATTATTTGCATTGTGATTGTGACTTTATAAGTATTTCCATTTTGTAGTTTCATATTCAATTTTGTACCCTGTCCCATTTTTCAAATACCCTAAAACTAAAAATTTCCTAAAAATATTACTATGTTGTTTTAATTGTTTTATGCTAAGGCAAAAGTAGATGCTAAACATCTACTATATAATATTTATTTAGTTAAATCGGACGTTATGCGTACAATGACAAAGAAAATCAGTGTCCATTATGGACCACTAAGTGAAAAGTGGATCTTATTTCACCCATAAAATTATAACTATAGCTGTTAGCGCTTCTGTTTTTGTCTAGTTTATCAAGCTATGCGTAACTAATGTAATGCAGTAAAAATGCAAATCTCAACACTATAGTTTTCTTGTTAATTAGAAAACAGTATGGTTACAAAGTGGAAGTCAAAATGGTGTTGTACCAAATTTGAATCCGTTTTTCACACGTTTCTTATGTTTTTTCTAAGAAACTTTTATGTTCAATCGGTAGCTTGAAATATAAGGAATATTTTTACATCTAGATAACATAATTTTATAACATAAACTAAAATGACATCCACCTTGTAACCAAGACATCTTCGCGAGAAAACGTCCAACTACAGCTCATAACCAATACACAAATATGTAGGTAATAAATAGGTAGTTTAGGTAATGACAAAAGATTCGATAACAAGTACCTAGAAATGAAAATATTTACATTTAATGTTCTATTACATATAGAGCACTTCAGTGGCGAAGCGTGAAATATTGAGAGAGGTAAGCCGGAGCAAAAAAAATGCTTACCTACTCCGAGCGCGGGCACGCAGTCTTGAGTCCTTACCGAAAATCTGTGATTGGCATCCTGGCTTCAGTCTTGTATAGGCAGATGTATCTTCAGTCCACTTTTACTATACGTGTAAGCACTGAGATATTGAAACAGTGTCTTGCAAGCATAATAGAAGTGGCTTTGATAAAAGCCGTTTGTGGTGAAATGATGATATGATGTAAATTAAACAAAACTTAATCGACTAAGTACTAATAATACTACTTATACTCTAAAGCTATTCGTCTATTCTTTCTAACAAAGTGCGCTAAGACATTATCATAAAAGCCGGGAAGAATCTAAAGCTATTAATGCCGACATCTTACAATTCTACCGATTACTTTGCAAATCTACTTACTCTAAATACGTAATTTCAACTTATTACAATATCTACTTACCGCAAATACCTAATTATAACGTACGTTTTCGTAACTACTTTCTACACACAACACAAATAAACAAAGTCCAACTACAATACTAATCATTCTAATAGGTAAAACTAACTAATAAATTCAAATACTAATAAAACACAGTCATGCATTCAATGATGAATTGCAATTACGTCAAATTATCTGTCAACAGAACACAAACCGAAAACGATCCTCCGTCCCGCTCACGCGTACGCAAATTGTATAACTGTCTCTATCAAGTAACTCGGATAAAGACGGCTTACCGGCTGCTAAATACGCGGGTGGGTTTATTGACCTTTATGTGACGTCATGACGTTTATTTTGTATGGAAGTTTAACTGCCTAAAAGCCGATCGCGCCTGCGGCTTATTTTAAAGCAATATGTTGTTAAAAAGCAAATTTTGTTGATTTAATGTCCATAGTGTAGGCAATTTGTAATGTTTCTTTCATATATTTACTTTTTTAATTACTGATTGAGCCATTTCTCAATTCAAGTAGAGAATGGTTGTGTTCTAAACTTCTGAAGGGAAGCCGGTGGGAATCGAGTTGTATGGAACCTTCGTCACTGGAGCACTTTGAATTAAGTTTTCCTTTATTAATTTTTGTACACCTTATTTTCTTTTTTACGTCCCATTATTGTACAATGCACAAGTAATAAATAATACGTTTAATAACTTAGAGCGCGTGAGTAATTATCGCAACAAAATCAAAACAAACAAGTGTAGTCTGTCGGTCGGCACTCGGCGCTACACTGTTGCTAACTTGCCGCGTGTAAGCGACTTGGCAACGTCGCGATAATAACGTTATTGGTAAGGTTATAAATACCGGTAATTTGTAACAGAACAAAAACGGAACAGAATTTTTTGGTACATTACCGGTATAAAATAAATAACGGTATCCCTCCCTGATTGGAACCAAATTGGAAATAGGTATAACAAGAGGAACTAACAAGAGGAACGCCAACCGCCAGTTTGTTTTGAATAAAAAATGCAGCACTATATTTTACTTTTATAGAATTAGATTACCATTTGTGTAATATACGTAAACAATATATTTGTTATATTTGATAACATTATTACTGATCACCAGAAAAACAATTCAGCGCTTGTGATGCTTGTTATTGACGTTTATAATTCAAATATTTTTACCGAAAGTACCTAATCAAAATAATATTATGTACTTTTAGCATATTTTGGAACATTATATATCTTCTGATCCTAGAATAAGGAGAACATTTCAAAATTCAGAACTCACATATGCGTTGAAGACACAGTGCGAAAGTCACTATAGTGACTTTAATCTATAGTGTATTTCGGTAAAATTATTAGAAATATAAACGTCAATAATTAATATGAACGCGTCTGTGCGTTCAAGGCAATTAACAAAAACGCGTTTATGCGTTCCTGGCAGTGAACGCGTTAAGAAGGTCCGAGTCTCCATCAGATGAGATAAAAGCACAGAGTTTTTCCGTTGTGGACACAACCACTCTTCTCATTTCACAAAGCTTATTTGTACTGGCACTCAAGACCAACCGTCAGGTCATGCAAGTCGTGTAAGACACCAAACTCGTGCAGGAGACCAACTACGGTAGGTCTTGACGAAGAATTAGAACCTGCTGAAGCGCATTCTTCATCTTCTTTGTAAATTCTTCTTCCGTCTTGGAAACGGTAATGGATCTTTAAAACAACATGAATGAATAATGTAGCTTTACAGGATACTCTCAGGAATCCCATAAATTCTTTTGTGACGACCATCAAACTTCTTTAAAGCTGTTCTAGACGTATGCCCCCAAGGGGCACTCTAAATTATTAAACTTTCAAGTGAAATGGAGATACCCGTTGTAGTATAACGAATATATAATTTTAATGATATTACATATATCAGTAAAAGGGGCAAAGGATGTATGTCAGGATCGTAGCAAATGGAAACATACATACATACATAACATACATACATAATATAATCACGACTTTTATCCCCGGAAGGTTAGTCAGAGACTAGACAATGAGGACAGCAAAAGCAGTCCTCTATCACCAAGTAGCGACTGCACATGTGCTCAGCGTGACAGGTAGTTCATCGCCGTTCTAAGCTGTTGGATGTATGTGCAGTCTTTAGTCCGTTAGTCGCCTTTTACGACACTCAAGGGTAGAGAGGAGGTGGTAGTATTCTTTCACCGTTACGCGATACGGTTATAAACAATTTACATCATGTAATATTACCGAGTTTCCCAACTTTAGCTACCGCTGCACCGTAACATATTTCAAACTACTCTCTGCTACGCAAAGTTCATAGCTCCAGCTTATATAATATCTAAAAATATCGCTCTTCCTGAGCTATAAAGCTGCCGGGCAACGCGAAACTCCGCGGTTATCGAGTTAAAAAAGCAATCTCCGAGAAGCACTTCATTTAGGAGTCAGTCTTAAACAGACACGACTTCTTGGCGGGAAAGTGAAGCGTCATGTCTGCAGTTTTGTTTTATTTTCTAACATTTGTGTTTTTTCGAATATTAATGTGAAATAATAGTGGATTATTAACCGTTAAGTGTCTGTGAACGTGCATGAGTGTTGGCAAATGAAACAAAACAGTGCAACATCACTTTTCAAATTCTCTCAAGTAGTCCGCGTGAGACCTCAGTAAAGTCCCACATCTTTACTGAGAACTCAAGGGGTTTGGGGAACATCATTTATCATTCATCTTAATCACCATTCATTATCATCAAGGGAAAAAAACAAATAAAAAACTAATGACTAGGCAGTATGGCTCAGACCTTAGCCTGTTCCTTCATGGAACAAATATATATATAAAAAAAAAAATTAAACAGACACGTCTTGTCTTTCCTGATTTACGATTGTCTTATTTTATTTAGGTATGTTGTTGTTTTATTATTTTTTGTGTGTCAATAAATGTTTCTCTCTATCTCTTGTCGTCTTGCCCCCGCTGATGCGGTTGCGTGACGGGCGCGGTGCGGTTGCGGCCGGGGAGGCATTGTATTGGGAGTCAATTATAGATGTGTTGAAAGCAGTATCAAAAATGATAAGCCTATATACTGTCCAGTTGCCAATGCCTCAATCTTTAAAATCAAGTCATTATTACAATGTTTTTTAGTAGGTCGCCTGTTGAAATACCAGACACAATACAATTTCTATTTTTATCGAGCTCTAGGAGTCCTTGCCACACACTACGATGCTATCATCATCAGCCAGTAGTTGTTCACTGTAGGACAAAGGCAAATACAACAACAACTATTATATCCGAAGGGTTAGTCAGAGACTACGCAATGAGAACCACAAAAGCAGTCCTCTACCATCGTCCACTTTTCACCAAATAGCGACTGAACATATACTCAGCGTGACAGGTGGTGAGCCCATCGCCGCTCTATGCTGTTGTGTAGTCTTTAGTCCGTTAGTCGCCTTTTACGACACCTAAGGGAAGAGACGGGGTAGTAGTATTCTTTCACCGCTACGCGACCCAGTCATAAAAAAAAACAGTTACAATATTATTTTGTTAAAATAGTTTAAAGACTTTGTCTGAAGCCAAAATTTTAGTAAGCTGTACGGAACAAATCCCTTGTCCTGTTTAAACTGCCAGTATGTCAACAATAAAAAGTGACAGAGAGACAAAAAAAATAGAAATCCGCGCGCCGCGCTAAGGAGCGTCAACATGAGTGCGCTCAAGTACAAAAAAATGCGATAGATGGCCCGCTCGAGCGGATTCTTATCCTGTCTTCATAGAAGAGCAAAAATACAATGTTACAATTTGGCGGTCTTATCGCTTAAAAGCGATTTCTGCCAGACAACCAGGTATGGTACGTGAGTAACTGTCTTTGCGAACGCGTCCAATCCGAAAAAGATCAGAAACAAATAAGCCTTGGTCATTCCATCACCGTGATTTTATTTAAACCGCACCCTTATTTGTTTCGAAACAATTCACCCGAGAGATCCTCTAAATGAATTTGAATACGACCTGGAGCAGCAATTGTAACTCTCCAAGGCAGGCTGGGACTTCAAAGGGTCGTATCTGTGGGTAGGTACTACCAACTTAACTTTAACTTGAGAATTCGGAATGCTTCTGAGATCGTCTCTTAGTTAGGTATGGAAATGCTCGGTACAGTTTTTACGAGTATTCAAAGAGTAAGGTATAGCGGTTGTGAAAGATTTAAAAGCATCTATTAATAATCATTTAGTCGCGTAGCGGTGAAAGTATACTACCACCCCCTCTCTTCCCTTGGGTGTCGTAAAAGGCGACTAACGGACTAAAGACTGCACAAACATCCAAAAGCATAGAGCGGCGATGGGCGCACCACCTGTCACGCTAAGCACATATTGTGCAGTCGCTATTTGTTGAAAAGTGGACTATGGTTTAGGGCTGCTTTTGCTGTCCTAACCTAGTCTCTGACTAAAACCCTTTGGGGATAATAGTCGTGTTGTATGTATGTATTTTATTCATTACAGAGTATTTTTACTGATATTTTATTTTAATAATTCATTTTATGGTATTTATAAACGAATAAATCTATTTTCACTTTAATTTAACATGTATTTGTACCTTTAACCTATTTCCAAATTTATCATTAGTCGTTTGTAATTCACATACAAACATTATGACCAAAACGAAAGTGCCCGACATAAACAAAGATAAGCCCGCTTATTAAAAGGGTTATTCGTTAATCCGAAGCCCTTTGATGTCCCCCGTTTACCGCTCAAAGTGTTTTAATAGGTACTTCTCACCCGTCATTCTACGAAATGAATTGTTCCAAAATAAGTAAGTTCGAAAGTATTTATCACAGTAATTTCTTGTTTAACTTGATAATTTGTAACAGTGATTGAAGGTAAACTTTCTAAATGATTTAACTTAAAAGAGGGCGTGACGAGCAGTAAGCATACCTACCAACCACATTGGCATTTTTTTATAAAAGAAGAAGGCAAACGAGCAGGCAGGTCACCTGATGGAAAGTAATCACCAAAACAAAACCAGAGGAATCGCAGACACGTTGCCGTCCTTTAAGGAAGGAGTAGGGTTAAGAAAGGAATAGGAATTGTGAGAGGGGGGGGGGGAGGGTCCTCCGGAACCCTCACTGGCCATTCACTTCAATTTCAACTATGCCGGCCCAATGCGTGCTGCAACGCAGCGTGGCTCTACCACTCAGTCAGTGCCACTCATTTAGCACCACCAAGGGGTCACGTGTAGGGTCTCGAGGGTAAACCTACGGATGCGAGTAACTTTAACCCCTGCAGGAAAAACTGGAAAGAAAGTCGGTTATCCCACAGCAAAGCAAAGCTTTGTGGTCTAGTGCCAGCCACCAGTCTCAGATTCAGAGTTTCTGGGTTCGATTCCCAGCGGGGGTACCTTTTTATCTTTGTGTACTGTGACTGCACATGCGCTCAGCGTGACAGGTGGTGAGCCCATCGCCGCTTTATGCTGTTGGATGTATGTGCAGTCTTTAGTCCGTTAGTCGCCTTTTACGACACCCAAAGGAAGAGAGGGGGTGGTAGTACCAATGTGTGATATCATTGCTGTTTAAAAGATAACAAGTTCCTCGTGGTTTAGGATTGCAGGCTTGCACCTTCAGCCTTAACGTCACTTACCATCAAGTAAGTTGAAGACATAAGAGCTTACCAGTAGTGGTATAAACTACAAAAACCACAACTACATTGGAAACGTATACTCGTAGTGGTAATGACATTCGTCGTACGTAAATAAATAAGGTGGTCGTTCAAAGGTGGGTCACGTCGCGTCGATACGATAGAAGGCAACGTTTGCGATCTGGCACAAGGTAGGGTAATAACTTCCGGAGGTTCGGTAAGTTGATGGCTTTCGAAAAAGGTTGTATTCCTTTTTACAAACACAATTGCTTAGTTTCGTTACTTTCACAAACACAATTGCCTTGTTTCGTTACATTTTTGTTGATGAGTTTCGGTAGTCAATGTGAGTATATCTGGTAAATCTATAGAAATGAAAATGTATATTCAATGTATAAATAAAAATGTGTATAGGAGTTGTGTAGTAGCGGCTCATTAATAGAATACTTTACCAACCCATCTCTTCCCGTTGGGTATAGTATAAGGCGACTAACGGACTGAAGACTGCACGCTACGCTGAGCACATGTGCAGTGGTTATTTGGTGAAACATGGACTATGGCAGTGCATTATTTCTGCGGTTATCATTGCCTAGTCTCTGACTAACCATTTGCGTATAATTAGGGTTGCCACTTTTTTTTTTAGGACGAATAGTGTATTTTTTCATTTTGGTAGAACAAAAATAATGTACCTACATAACATAAAAAAGAGTATTTTTTTATTTGTCCTTTTAAAAGCGTAAGTATTCTTTGTTGCTCTTTGCGACATTAAACAAATATTTGTCTTTTACGTATTTGTAGCGTACTTTATTGGTGTCGTAAATTATAAAGTACGCCTAAATGAAAAAGAGGATAATTACTCTATGTTACAGCACGGGTGGCAACCCTAGGTATCGTCGTGAGTGTATGTATGTTAGAGCTAAGATAGTTAGCTTTTCAGTAGTTGAAGAATCCAGGTGCGCTTCCGCACCTACACAGCTGAGGTGAAGGGCTAGTGCTAACGTGAACAATAGAAAAAATCCACAGATCTCGTGCTCTACACGACTTGAAAGGGCATTGAAAATATACCTACTTATTATAGATTATCGAATGCAATTTTCAGTAAGAACACGTAATTTTTCTTTCGATAATTTTAATTTCACCTTGCGCCGCGCAAACTCGCGGCTAAGGGCACCTCTACAGCCTCAACCATCACTAATATCAAAGTGTGATAAGGTAAAATGTTCCTTAGTTCAATACAGAGGTGCCTTTTTTTAATTCGGCCCTGTTCTCGAGGTATGGGGAATTTTCTGGGAAAACACACGATTTATCGGTCAAAAAAAGTTGTTTTTTTTTTCAATTTCCAAAAGTAATTTTTGACTTTTATAAAATATTTTTCCATAATTTTAAACCCCTTCGAATTTCGCGTCTTTAAAACCCTCATACGTCCTCGTGGCCTTAAACCTCAGGGTATCACGGGCGAGTTGCACTTTCAGCGAAAATGGGGGCCCTACTGGAGCGAACGAAAATCACCGGCCCTATTTACCTATACCGATTTAGGAGGTAACAAAAAGTATTATCCGACTGTAATGTGTCTCCATACGGTTGATTATTGTGTGAACACATTCACGACGACCGAATTCCATGTCGCACTCGTTAAACGTGAATGGGCCAGATCGCGTGATACCCATCGGTAGTGAGCTCAAGCTTTATAATGCGAGCTATTAGTGTGATTAAAAGCGCTACAATGGCAATTAGTGTGATGTGCTAAATATATAAACCTTTTATAGCGCTGATTTAAATTAAACACTTCATATGGAAGTAAATTAGCGTTCGTTTTACAAATTAGTAGTGAGCCGTGTAGTATAGCGGAGCCGTGTGGTATACTTACATGCAGTCGCGAGCAAAATTATGTACTTAAACAATTGTAACCCTTAATGCAATGGAATAAAAGCCAAAGTGTATACATATTGGTGCTCGTGACGTACTTAGCGGCACACTATCAGAATACGACCAAACCCTCTTTTCCTTTGGGTGTCGTTTCAAAAGCGACTAACGGACTAAAGACTATGTATACATCCAATAGCATAGAGCAACAATGGGATGAGGACATGTGCGGTTGTAATTTGGTGAAAAGTGGACTATGGCAGAGGACTGCTTCTGCGATCCTCATTGCCTAGTCTTGGACAAACCCTTCGGGGATAATAGTCTTGAATCTATATTAAGAATGTGTGTATTTTACAAATCATTATTATTTAGTGGTAAGGCTGCTATACTTCTAAAACTGAGTCTGTACTTTGTCTACATACTATACATAGAATCCTAATAAAATTTTATTAATTTGTATTGTGTACTTTTTTGAAGAGTTTTATTGTGTTGAGCAGACAATTATTGGTATAGTAGAATATTATGAAATGAAAAGGAAACCTTAAAAATGAACAATATTATTTCTTAGACGCAATACAATCATTCGATATGGATATAGATAGTAGAAAATGATAATTTTGTACTTGGTTTGGTTGGTGGTAGTGCTTGATAAGCCCGCCTGGCTAGCTAGCACCATTGTATCTAAAGTCTGGCGCTATAACAACAATGTTAATAGAATTGTTGTGCTCCAACAGTTTAGAGTAAGTTCCTCAGTGGTTGATAATTCCGGGTGAAGCGCGCTTCCACTTTCGGCCTTATCGTCACTATAATCAGGTGAAATGAAGACATAAGAGCTTACCGCTTACCTATAAAGGATAAAAACACATAAAAAAACTGGCTTAAAAGAAAACACTAGTGGAAGTAGCATGCAAAATTTTCATACAAAACACAGAAAAACGAAGTTTCGTAGTCCCCTTCCTGCTTCGGAACTGGACCAATCTTTATGTATTTTTCAGCATCGGGTAAAAAAAGAGATTTTCTGTCTGTACGTTTTTTTTGTATTAAGTCATTTATTTAACAAGTCTTTAAAAATTAGCTAAATCACTCCGTCTTCAGAAACATTAAGAAGCTGGTTTAAAAAAAATCAAACATACAGACATAAAAATCTTTTTCTTAAACCGATGCTGAAAAAAACATAAAAGTTGGTCCAGTTCTGAAGGAGGAAACAGGGGACTACGAAACGTCGTTTTTCTGTGTTTTGTATGAGAATTTTGCATGCCACTTCCACGTAGTGTTTCCTCTTAAATCCTTAATTATTTCTTTTATTTTACAGATGAATATACTACGTTTATACCTATTAGGACAGGTAGTTTGTTACTAAGCAACAAAATCGGTGTTGCTAACAGCGCCTTCGTAAATTACCATAATATACCTTTCAGTTTGGCAGTTTCCAATTTCAAAGTGGTTAGCGGGCTGTTTTAAATGAAAGGGCTTTTAAAATATACGCGGACTGGCTCGAAGTTGTTTAATGGAACTTATTTGTTTCAAATTTATAGGCCTACTTGTCTTCTAGCGGTTTGCTTGGCAGGTAGACAATATAGGTAAATAATAATAGTACTTGAAAGTAGACTTGTTTTGTCTCTGGCTTAAGGTAGTCATTTCTTCGTCGCTGTCTATGTATTGGACACGAAAATTTAAATTTTATTCCCTTAACTTATGGTCGAACGCCAATTAAACATGTAAATAAACTGGATCTGTTAAAGGGTCTTTCGCTTTGTTTTTCTAGTTCCTATCGCAAAAGCAAGTCGTCTTTTTACAGTAATTTTCCATATACCTAAATAGGGCATTTTATGAACAAAATATCGAGAAAATACACAGAAAATAACGACCCTTATCAGAGAACAGATTGCGCAGAAGAACCTCTTTTCTTCTGTTTTGTGACCCTTATGCAACTACATATGACAAAATCTCATACCCATTTTATGCTATTTCTGGTTCATAATTTCTTATTAATGGTTTTCTTATAAATTAAACTTTTGTGATTTGGCAATAGCTTTTAGAATGGCTTAGTATTCATAAAAATATTATTTCTTTTTCTTTAACATTTATCCTTATACAGTTCTGGGCATAGAAATTAACTAAATATATCCGACGTTTTAGCCGATTCGCTGAAAGACTAACCAAAAACCAACCCAGTTTAAATGATATACTAAAGAGCTTGCGAAAACCTTTTTTAAGTTTATTATTAATGTGCGTATAACACATTACCTATTAATTCACTGAAAGACTAACCGAAAAAGTGTACCAACGAAGTTTAAATAATATACCTACTTACTAAAGACTTTGCGAAAACCTTTTTTTTAAAGATTATTATTAATACCTATGCGTTTATCACAACCCCTCAGGCCCCAAGCGGTCGCATGAGACCGCACCTACAAAAACACAGTTGACTTTGTACCGTGTTTTCATAGTCTTACAGACTACTTTAGTATAAAAAAAGTTGATTATTTCGATTCTGTGGTACATCTTAAGCATTGTTATCGCAAAATATCGCATAGTCGATTCAGTCAAATTTGACTTTGACAGTTGTGCCAATTTTTTTGTTGGAAAAGTGCCACGAGTGAGTGGTTAATAATAGTTCTGTAAACCCATCCTGTTAATCTAAGTGATGTGTCGGAGTGGGTTCACGTCAGTGGTCTAAAAGAGCCATGGGAATCGAACCAAGATTTCTCGCGTTCAACCCGTGCATGTATCCGCTCGGCTACAGGTGTCGGTAGCCGCTTCGTTTAAATATTTTACCTCACACATGGTATGTATGTGCTTAAAGGGATCCTGCACGAAATTGTGAAAATTTACGTATTTTTAAGTTACTTGTACTATGCGCTGAATAAATTAAATGCATTAAAAGAACTTACGTAAGTTAAACTGATCATTGCCCAAGGTCGTGGCCTTGTTGAAATTTAAAACAAATTATTTAACAATAACAAACAATACATAAATCGCATGACTCCTAAAAACATTTTTTTTCGACAACTTTCTTAATTTTACGCATGAAACAATAATTCTTACATGAAAATATTTGTATTGATATTTCGCAGGTCGCTCCCATCTTAAAAAACAGTAAATTTTAATTTCTAACACAAGCGCATGATGGTTTTGTAGATACATTTCGCAGAATAAAAACATTGCTCTAATCAAATTACTAAGTCTGAAACTTCAAAGCAGAATAGATCTAATTTTAAAAATCAATAAGATTGATTTTGATTTGAAGTTCATTATGAGACTTATGTCAGGTTTTGCGATCGCGCGGCCCCCTCTTATGTTAAAAGTCTACGCAGACATAGTCACGAGCACAGTGTAGTATAAAATAGGCGTAAGTAGAAAACACATCCTGTGTAACGACATCCCCCCCACCCCCTTAAGGAGTTTCCCGTCAAGATTTACATTGAGTCGAGATAAACCCGAGAACCTTCACGTCTGTCACACAGTACAATATACACAGTGAAGATGAGAGCATTATTATTTTATATTTTTATAATAACTACAATTAGGTATTTTAATTTATTTAAACATACGCTAAATCCAATTTTTCTAAAGATTACTTTGTGTTTTAATGAATAACTAGTGGCAAGCCCGCGTCTTTGTCTATGCTAACTTAGAAACACCGTCATTAGTTCAGCCGGTTTGTACAAAATATTTACAAATAATAAACTAAACCATCATCAATTAATGCTCTATCTATTACTGATAACTGCATAACAATTAATTGCGTGGTTTAAAAGGAGAAAGCAGAGACACCCAGCTAGCAAAATACTCTTAGAAACGAAAGTTTTTAAGAGCTATGTCCTTAAATATTTTTTATAGAGCACTACATAAATAGAGCACTACTAGTGATATTACACTTAGAACAGCATTAGTAAGTGCATTATAAAGGTAAATGCTCTTAAAGGATGCTTTTGTAAGTCATTTGTAAGTCTGTTTGGTATTATCAAAGCATCGAAAAGAATTTTGTAAGTTTGGAAATACACTTCTCGAGACCAGTTTAGGGTTTATTTAAGGGTAAATAGACTTATTAAGTGCGTCCAAATCCATGCTTATAGCAGTCTATCGGAGTTATATAAGACTGGCAAAATCATACTCTCGGGATGTGTGTAAGAGGAAATTTTGTTAGTTAGTCATACTCAGGAAAACGGCGACTTTACTGTAATGATGACCAGATCAGAAACGAAGGGTAAAATACAATATAGAAGCATGGTCTGTAAACCGACATAATGTTCTATTGTTATTATTTAAAAAGGAAATGCTTTGTTATTGTTATGGCAATATTCCGGCCGTTCCGGACACATTACACTAAATAAATAGGCTTACCCTATGATAAAACTTGGTCCGCTTCTTTTGTGTGTTGTTCGCTTCTTCATTGGGTGTGCGCGTTTCAGTAAAATGTAAACAAAATTGTCAGATGTGTGTGTGTGTGATTTTGATAGTTTGCCGATTGGAACCTGAAGAGGAATGGAGAGGTAGGTAGGGAATCGAACAATGAGTGCGGAAAAAGTCGTGATTTTGCGTTTTGAGGCTATATGACTAGTTAAGCAAAAACCTATATACATATCTACATATACGACTAATATCCCCGAAGGGTTAATCAGAGACTAGGCAATGAAGACCTCAAAAGCAGTCCTCTGCCATAGTCCACTTTTCACCAAATAGCGACTGCACATGTGCTCAGCGTGACAGGTGGTGAGGCCATCGCCGCTCTAAGCTGTTGGATGTATGTGCAGTCTTTAGTACGTTAGTCGCGTTTTACGACACCCAAGGAAAGAGAAGGGGTGGTAGTATTCTTTCACCGCTACGCGACGCGGTTAAAACCTGATAATTTTTTATCAGGTTTTAACTCTCAAGGTACCAGTAATCATCGAAAGATGGTAATCGTTAAAACCAACCCGCTTTAGGCCAGAATAGAATAGAATAGAGGCCAGCTTGGTTCATACTACCAGTGTGCTAGTTTCCATGGGAAGAATTGAAGTTTAATATATTAATAATGTTCACATTTCCAGAAAAACCTTATGTAATTGCCGCACGTTTTATCCATCATGCCACAACAACATTCTGTTGCGTTTTTTTTTTTAATTTTACAATGTCTTCACGATTTTCAATTAAGTAAAGAGCAAACCATTATTTCTGATTCTCACAGAGTGCCTGCACGCGATCTCCCCTAATAACGTTCAAGGGGTAACGAAATTGATGGAAGAAACTTCGGCGTCTTATCAAATAGGTAAGAAAACCTACAATCGGTAACTTACAATTGTGTCAACAGCTGACAGGTTATTTTTTTGTTTTTTACAAGTGTTAGTTGCAATGACATTGTCATTGTTAGATAAATAATTATTATAAACGTAAGAAAACCTCTTTTAACGTATCTAACAGAGATTGTTATCAGCCAAAAGAAAATTTCTCTTTCTCTAAACTACCCAAAAGAACTGGGATACAAAATAACAAAAGATAGACTACTGTTACACGTATCTTTAAGAAATAACTTGTGGTTGGAGACATCGTAATAAGTTTTCTTTGCCAAAATCATTTTTGTAAGTATATGAATTTTATTCAAAGGAGTTGTTGACAATTGAGATAAGAAATATAAAAAAAAACTTCGAAACACTCATACTTATTGATGTATCAGTTATTACATGTAAACTTAAGTAAGGTACAGCCTGTCCCACTACTGAGAAAAGCTGCCTTTGCCTTTTTAACATTGAAAAGTCATCCCTCTACAATTGGCTACTTGACAGTTTTCGAAAAAGTATTTTAAAAATTACGAACGTTTATTTTATACCCCGTACAATGTTTTCTTTCTCGAAAAAGCTTTATTTATCAGAAATAAACTATTTTTCTTTATTAATTTCATATCTCGTGCGAAAACGGTTTGTCACGTGACATTTTGCTCTGTGACGTCACATTTCAATATTAAAGAAATTTTTCTTGAAACCTGACAGATAGTTTTTGATAATTGTGTAAAATGTGACGTCACATGACGCTCGATCATGGCCACCCGTGTTTCGGGTATTGTAATCCACAGATAAAAAAAAATCGCAAATTTATTGTGTAAAAATAAAATATTTACAAATTATAAAACTACCATAACCGACATTTTTCATATTTTATGGTTACAACTGTCAAATAGCCAGTTGATGGATATTGGTTTCATCACCACTCTTGCCAAAAGCGAGTTGGTGATCACAAACCCGGGTTATGCATCAAAAATGCGACTTTGCCCAACCCGGGGATTGAACTTGGACCTTCTCGATATCTGGTCAAGCCCTTACCACTAGGCCACCAAAGCGTCCAGGGTTCGAATCCCAACATCTATGTGTGCTTGGTTTTGTTGGTGTTAGGACTTGTTAAATCCGCCTGGCTAGCTACCACAATCTATACTAATATTATAAAGCTGTAGAGTTTGTTTGTTGGTTTCCTTGAAAGCGCTAATCTCAGGAAGTACTGGTCCGATTTAAAAAATTCTTACAGTGTTAGATAGCCCATTTATCGAGGAAGGTTATAGGCAGTAATTTGTTTAGGTACGGGTACGCGTAGTAACCTGTGCTAAGCTGGGGCGGGTCGTCTTATATAAGTCTGGCACCATAACAATAATGCTCATGTATTTTTTGTGTTCCGACAATTCAGAGATAATATAGCCAGTTTCTCAGTGGTTAAGGATTTCGGGTGAAGCGCGCTTGCACCTTCGGCCTGATCGTTACTTACTAACAGGTGAGATAAAGGCCAAATGCTTACCTGTAGATAATAAAAAAATAACATCTCGTTATCCAAAGAGGTTGTGACTTAAGACAACAAAGATAGGCTACTGCGCGTAACTTTGCGTAATACATAGCTTACGGACGGAGTGCGGAGACGTCGTATTTCTTCCCCATATCGGGTTTGTTTGGCCAATGCTGAACACAGAAAATTATGTAGAGATTGTGCTTGCATTTTTTTTCGGTAATACCGATAAAACGGCTTGCTCTGTTAGCGTAAATAAGTTACGAGACTTGTCATCATTTTGTTGTTTATTCTCTATCTTATCTATCTATTTATGATGAACCAACGTGCACAGCAATGTTACTTGTATTAGTATTTTTAAAATTATTTGTTTAACAATATTACAATGAAATTAAACTAAAAAGAAAACCATAAACCACGGAGATTTAACCGGTATGCTACAATTTTATCAATGCATATTATATACAACTCTTAGAACATTAGTTCTAAGAGCTGTATTGCTTGATTATATTGTTTGTATTGCCACAAACATTTAATATGCCTTTATCATGCTTGTCCACGAAACATCGTTAAATGTAACTCCAATATCATACTTTTGTTAAGCTAAAAGCTAAACATTACATTATTCAGTCATAACATCTTGCGTTTGACGTGAAATCAGGACCAAACGGCGTGGCCTAAACAAAGTATATAATCGGGGGGCGCCTGGCTGCGGCTGACAGCCGGACGACAAAGGAACATTGGATTTCCACTAGTTATTCAGTTAGCCTGTACTTATATTTTAATAGCAGAGCATCACAAAGAGCGAAGAACGTTTTTTGCTTAGACTGCAAATTTACTTTGTATTTAATTTCAATATGTAGCTGTACTGTTTGTGTAAACTTTTGATTACAATACTGTCCCCCGTCTTGGTTCTCCACACTTCAAAATTGTTATCGATCCAAAGCCAAGGGCATGATTAAATCTATTTACGTCCACTCGTTACAATAACTAATTGCTTCTACGCGTACAAAGTCTCTAATTATTATCGGCGGAATATCGAAACGGTGCGGCTTCAACTATTAATTTAATAATTTACCCTTTGCCGTGAACTGTTTTCATACTCAGTGGCAGCGAGCACAAATTCGAAAGGCCTCACCTCTCAACCACGATCACTGCCGTTTTGCGACGAGACGCACGCTATTACTTGCGTTCTTTCTATTACCGGTGACTAAGACTGCCGTAATGTAACGCGCAATGGACTAGAAATCCGCTTGACGCGTCGCTAGTCGCTAGTTCGTAACCGTGGCCTTATACCGGAAGGGCGATGCAGGGATCGATGTCGTCTGAATAAATAACTACGGGTCTACAACGTCCGTTGGACCGAAATTGTGACATTGTTGGTTATGTTGTACATCGGTGTGCGTGGTGCCAATGTCGTGTGGATAGAGTGTGCATAGCGCGTCATGTATGATGAATTGAGTTGTCTACCGGGTTAGGGATTGTGTTTCGATTGTGTACCTGTTTGTTCGGCTTCCCCTCTGTGCAATATAGTGTTGGTTATGAATGTTCCACTGTTTATTGGAAGGTTATGTTCTTTTACGGCCGAAATTAATAATATATTTAGGTATGTTGTTGTTTTGCCTACCAGAGCTTAAAAATGTAGGCAGATAAATTGATTTTAAATTGTTTGACCGTTAGATAGTTTTTTTGCTGATGCACTTGTTTGGCTATTATTTTGTAGTATTTTTTAATTGTCAGGACAAAGATTGTATAAAAAAAAATTGTGGAAATTCGCCACAAGATGAAAGTCCCCGTGGTGTTCACGCAGACAAAGTCGCCGGGCAGGGCGCAGGGCCGGGTATACATATATACATACATACATACATATAATCAAGACTATTATCCCCGAAGGGTTAGTCAGAAACTAGGCAATGAGGATAACATAACCATTCCTCTGCCATAGTCCACTTTTCACCAAATAGCGACTGCACATGACACTCAGCGTGACAGGTGGTGAGCCCAACGCCGCTCTATGCTGTTAGATGAATGTGCAGTATTTAGTCCGATAGTCGCCTTTTACGATACCCAAGGGAAGAGAGGGGGTGGTGTATTCTTTCACCGCTAGTGACACGGTTAACACGGCCCGGTAGTTTTAATTATATAAAAAATAATCTTTTAATGAAAGAAACAAACATAGAACCATCATCATCATCATCAGCCTATTAACGTCCCACTACTGGGCACAGGCCTCCCACGTGGACAATAGCACGTGGGGATATTGGGCCATAACCCACCACGCTGGCCCAATGCGGGTTGGTGGGTTTTAACGACTGTCATCTTACGACAACAACCGGGACCAACGGCTTAACGTGCCTTCCGAAGCACGGAGGAGCTCGAGATGTTTTTAATTTGGTCACCCATCCAGCGACCCGGCATTGCGAAAGTGGCTTAGCAAGCAAGATCGCAAGCCGAATGCGCTAGCCGCTGCGCCATTGAGCTCCTCTAACAACATAGAACGAATTCACTGAACCCATGCCACCCACGGTGGTCAAACATTTTTTGCACAGTAGCATTATGTTCTCTACCACCGCCACAGTTGCAGTTCAAAATAAACGTTAGGTTAGAATATTAATTCAGCCACGCACGGGGCATCGCTCGAATCGATATTGGCTGAATAAATAACCGTTCTGTTTTCGTGTGATCGCATCGAAGTCCCACCCTTCGTTCCCGTGAAATAAAAAAAATAGCTCCGTGCGGCCGCCCTAATTTATTAACTTAGTACCTTCCCTTTTGTACTTTTTAAAGGAGATTCTGGTTATTCGATTTTTCCGCACAAAAAAATAAAGCTCGCCACTTCACACCAAACTTCCGTCTTGGAGATGTAAAAGGAAATTCGGTTAATGTAACAGGAAGGTGCGCGAATACCGATAAGAATTTGATCAGGTAGACAAATAATTTTTATTCTTTTGTGTCAAATTAGTGCCGTAACTTTTAGATCGTATATTTTGTATTCCTATATTTATCTTTATTATTTATTAAAAAAATATAAGTTATTTGCATTGTACGTATCTATGAAGTATCTATTTTCTATAGCACATAAATCACACATGTCACTACCGTCAAACGTTATTTGCTGTGACTGTGACGTCATCTTCTTAATCAGCCTGTGTTTTTTTTTATATTAGAAGAAGGCAAACGAGCAGCGTGGCTCTACCACTCAGTCAGTGTCACACTCGGACCAAATTGTGATATTTGGTCCGAGGTGTCACTCATTTAGCACCACCCAGGTATCACGTGTAGGGTCTCAAGGGTAAACCTACGGACGCGAGTAACTTTAACCCCCAAAAGTGTTAGTCCATTGCTGGACATACGCATCTCACACTGAGCATGCCACTGAGCTCGATCTTTGACTCTTCTGGTCTAACTGCTGCCAGACGCCCTATGTATGTCGTCGCTCCACCGCCGCCGGAAGGCGTCATACACTAAGTTTGCCTAGTCGCGGTCTCCAAAACAGGTCTATCCCAGCCGTTGTCGGTCTTGCGACTTCTTTGACCTATGGCGGTCGGAGCGACTTTCAATTTTTAAACCAGTCGCACTCGCACCGTGAGTGTCCACATCTCGGCTTCTTATGTTGTGACGTCATGTTAGACATATCCGATAGATCCTTTCAGCCGTAACCGTTAAGTCATCGAAAAACTTACAGATTTTATTTTAACTATTTTGATATTACTTATTTTCTGTGATCGAAAGGATTATATGAAATAACGTAACAGTTGCCAGTGTGTCGAGTGAAAGCGACTTGATTATTATGTGCTTCTGCGTTCATTTTTTGGTATTACGATGAGCCAGTGATTTAAACATTCTGCAGCCATCGTCCACCCACATGGCCGTCATCACACATCAAACAAACCCTTGCCGAGCGATTGCCACCTGTATCGATTGAGCCATGACTGTGCACCCGACACGGCCTTGCTCCGTGGACAAACGAATAGTACACACGATAGCATTAACATATCACAAAGATTGATCTGCTATCGTGTCCCAAAATGTCAAATTTCGTCAATCCATTTTAAACTTTTTTATTTTTAGTATAGAGAACAATATTGATTAGACAAAATTGACAGGTTTGAGTAGGTTGACCTGCTGCCTGCTGATGTGTGTACTTTACTTACACACGCTGATGGAAATATGTTTATACATTTGGCGATCGGACATTTTCAATTTGGAATGATGATGGCTCCACTCACCACAGACGTGGAGTCCACGCAACCATAGACGACGTTGCTGCAGGCCCAAAAGGAGATAGCAGGTAAGCTGGACTACAATCGCAAGTGACAGTGAGTTGAAGGAGGTTAGTTAGGCCTTTGCCCAGCAGTGGGATAAGCTGGGCTGAATAAAAAAAATTATGATGTTTATATTTGTCGTTTTTGTGTTTAATTTTTTTTTCTAATTTATTTATCTTATAAACAAACAATTACAATGTAATGGCATGCGATACACTTAAAAACCACTAAGGTTTAAACTTATGCTATCGCGAGTTTACAAATTGTATAAATAAGTTTAATATTCATGTGTAGGTATGAATTAATAAGTTAAATTACACATAATATTAAGTTAATAAGAAAAAATTAGTTACAATAAATTATAAAAATGTTGTTTCAGTTTAAAGTTGATATTTTTCTGAGTGACACGATCTATTATAATTATAAGTCGCTGTCGTATTGTTTTAAAGTTTATGTGTGCTGGCGTGTTGTCTATTTGAAATGTTTGTGGTCACAGCTAGGCTGCAAAGATACACAATAAAATTTTAAGGATTTTTGAATAATTATAAAAATTATATATTTAAATAATTTTGGGGGTTAAAGTTACTCGCGTCCGTAGGTTTAACCTTGAGACCCTACACGTGACCCCTAGGTAGTGTTAAATGAGTGACACTGACCGAGTGGTAGAGCTACGCTGCGTTGCAGCACGCATTGGGCCGGCTCGCCCGGGGTAATGCCACCCTCTCACGAATATTCGGCGTGAAATAATAGCACTTGTAGCTGCTGTGTTTCGTCCGGCCAGTGAGGGTTCCGGAGGCCCCCCTTACAATTCCTGTTCCTTCCTTAAACGTGTTCCTTCCTTAAAGGCCGGCAACACGTCTGCGATTCCTCTGGTTTTGCGAGTGTCTATTGGCGGCGGTGATTACTCTCCATCAGGTGACCCGCCTGCTCGTCTGCCTCCTTATTTTATTAAAAAAATTACACTTCGATCCATTGGATTTTAGGAAAAAGCAAGGTCTGCGGTTGTAGAAGGAGTGCTAAAGTTAAGCCTATAAATTTTCCCACTGCTGGGCAAAGGTCTCCCACGGGGACAACAGCACGTGGGGATATAGATAGATAGAAATAGAAATAGAAAAATCTTTATTTGATACAATACACTACATTACAATATTTAAATTAAAAAACAGGAATATAATGTGCTTGTACCAAACTGGTCTCCGCTCAGCATATGTCTTGGTGTTACCCACGACGCTGGTCTTCCGCGGATGCCATTATTAATAAAAATAAACAATAAAAAAACTGCAGTCTGCACATGTGCTTAGGTGGTGAGCCTTTAGCCCGTTAGTCGCTTTTACGACACCCAAGGAAAGAGAGGGGTTGGTAGTATTATTTTGATGAGCCCCTCGCCGCTCTATGCTGTAGTATGTATGTGCAGTCTTTAGTCCATTAGTCGCCTTTTACGAGACCCAAGGGAATGGAGGGGATGGTAGTATTATTTTGATGAGCCCATCGCCGCTCTATGCTGTTGGATGTTTGAGCAGTCATTAGTCCATTAGTCGCCTTTTACGACACCGAAGAGAAGAGAGGGGTTGGTAGTATTATTTTGATGAGCCCATCGTCGCTCTATGCTGTTGGATGTATGTGCAGTCTTTAGTCCGTTAGTCCCCTTTTACAACATCGAAGAAAAGTGTAGGGTTAGTAATATTATTTTGATGAGCCCATCGCAGCTCTATGTTGTTGGATGTATGTGCAGTCTTTAGTCCGTTAGTCGCCTTTTACGACATCCAAGGAAAGAAAATTGGTTGCCTGTAAAGTCGGTATACGGGCGAAAGTTTTACGTGACAACGTCTTTGAGTGGTAAAATAATTTTAATGTGAATAGTCATTCGTATAGTAGGAAGAAGGATGAAATAATAGTAACAATTTAAAACATTTATTTATACAAAGAATTATATGGAAGGGACGCGTGCCTTTCACTTTTTATGTCTGTCTCTCTCGCTCTTAGGCGGGCTAACCATGCCCGAGTGGAAGGGACGCGTGCCTCTCACTCGCTCTCATTGTGAGCGCATAACGTGAGCGGAGCGTAACGCAGTTTCTTGAAGTGTCACCCGGCAAACCAATTTATAAGACGTTGTCACGTCAAAAGAAATACATATAAAGGCGCTACATGACAGTGTTCACATTAAATAAATACAGCTTTTTATACAATTTGCCGAATAATAATTTACCAACAAGATTCAATTACGTAAACAAAACTATATTAACCTACCAAATAAGAATAAATATGAATTTTAAATAAGTAATAATATTAATTAGATAAAATGATACTGCGAGTTCAAGATTTCTGTGCACTTAAAATATGCTCTTTAAATTTAACTTTAAAAGCTTTAATAGTTGTAGAATTTCTGATGGGAGGTGGAATGTTATTCCAACAACTTGTCGCAGCGTATTTAAAACTACCTCTAAAAGCAGCTGTTTTATACTTAGGGCAAACTAAACGGTCAGGTATTCGTGCCCGGTCAGTAAACTTTAATTTATTGAAGAGATACGATGGGCTTTCATTCTTAATAACACCGAAGAGTAGCGAAGCAAAATGTAAAGTACGACGGGATTCCATGTTAAGCAAGTCGTTTCTGTTCAAATAAGGCGTTATGTGAGCTCTGCGAGGAATGGGGAAGCAATATCTAGCACAAGAGTTTTGAACGCGTTGGATCAAATTTTTAGTACGAGCTAGTAAGCATGTTCCCGTTACAACATCAGCGTAATTTAATTTTGATAAAATGAGAGTCTCACATAAATAAATTCGCAGTTCTATGCTTATATAATTACGTACCTGATATAACACTTTCAGATATTGGGCCATAACCCACCACGCTGGCCCAATACGGGTTGGTAGGTTTTAAGGACTGCCATCTTACAACAACAACCGACCAACGGTTTAACGTGCCTTCCGAAGCACGGAGGAAGCTCGAAATGTTTTTAATCGTTTACCCATCAGGCGACCCGGCATTGCGAAAGTTGCTTAGCGGGCAAGATCGCAGGCCGAACGCGCTAATATATAAATAAATAAATAATAAAATAAAATAAATAGCTACAAATTGGTGGGTATTGGCTTAACCCCCACGCTAGCCAACCTTCGAAAAATATGATTAAATCGAAAAAGAACTGAAAAAACTTCTGTTCTGTAAAAAGCATTGAAATGGATCTGAAATTATCTTTACGAAACTCTTTTATCAGTTTACACAATGATAAAAAACAAAACAAAAACCATTTATAAACATGAAAAAACCAACTAATTGTTAATTCTACCCAGCTCCCATTGTTAGTTCTATTCGAAAGCACTCTACTCCAAACGAGAAAAACAACAAAGTTGTTGCTATGGATTTCTTTCATTGTTTTTCTTTACTAATGGCTCACTGGTTAAACAAGACAAATTTAAAAATATTTAGTAGGTAAACTGTCAAACAGATTAAGTGATTATACCGCAGACGTATAACAAGAAGGATTATACATACTACTCGGATTCATTTAATGAAATCAAAATTCGACAAATGCACTTTTTCATAAATGAAGATAATTCATGTGTAAATTTTAATAACAGTCCAAATAAGCATTTGTTTGCGACGACAACATTAACGCCCAATAGCGACATATTGTTCTAAAGCACATGTCGTAAATAATGCTTATTTGGACTTTGTTTGCGACGACAACAGTAACGCCCAATAGCGACATATTGTTCTAAAGCACATGTCGTAAATAATGCTTATTTGGACTTTGTTTGCGACGACAACATTAACGCCCAATAGCGACATATTGTTCTAAAGCACGTGTCGTAAATAATGCTTACTTGGACTTTGTTTGCGACGACAACATTAACGCCCAATAGCGACATATTGTTCTAAAGCACGTTGCGTAAATAATGCTTATTTGGACTTTGTTTGCGACGACAACATTAACGCCCAATAGCGACATATTGTTCTAAAGCACGTGTCGTAAATAATGCTTATTTGGACTTTGTTTGCGACGACAACATTAACGCCCAATAGCTACATATTGTTCTAAAGCACGTGTCGTAAATAAAGCCAATTCTATTTTAGAGGAATTTGGTAGTCACAGACTGGTCTTTTCAATGAATGAATGAATGAAAAATACTTTATTGCACTAAAAACATAAATTAATACAACATAAACGGATCAGTTTTACAAAAGGCGGCCTTATTGCTAGAGTAGCATTTTCTGCCAGGCAACCTTTGGGCAAGAGAAACCATAAAAACAAAGTAAATAAAACAAGGGCTAGTGCACAGATTAGATTAGGACATGAATATGAATACTTATATATGAAACAATACATAAAGATAAGAGTAAATTATAAGAAATAGACTAAAATATAAATACAAAGGAGATTATGTACAGTGATAGGTAAGTGTTTAGGATGAAGAGTCCAGCCTGAGGAAGTAATGTTTAATTTGACGAGTGAATGATTTATCGCATTTTGATAATAATTTCACTTTTCCTAATGGCTTTTAACCCCTCACTCTTGGATTTTTTGACAGTTTTTTTACACTAACTGTCAACGTCAAATTTGACAGAATCGAGCATAACGAACATAAGATGAACCACAGAACCGAAATAACCAAACTTGTTCATACTAAAGTAGTATGTAAGTCTATGAAGACACGGTACAAAGTCAAGTGTGTTTTTGTAGGTGCGGTCTCATGCGACCGCTTGGGGTTTGAGGGGTACGTGTTTTAGTGGGATTTGTTGAGGAATCATTAGCACATGCGCAGTTATTATTTAGTGAAACGTGGGCTGAGGCAATGGACAGCTTTTTTCGGTCTTCATTCAGTATGGCCTAGTCTCTGACTAACCATTTGGGAAAATAGTCGTGACTGAATTGTGAAAGCATTTTAAAAACTATGTGATTAAAACTATAAACTTCCTCTACACTCACACCAATTATCTAGCCCAAGAGAAGCTTCGTTATGAAACTCGTTAAATGGTTACTAGACAACGGATAAACATACATAACATACTTAAATACATAGAAAACACCCAGACCCGAGACAATTTAGAAAAAACAATAATTTCTAAATTGACCCGACCGGGGATCGAACCCGGGACCTCAGAGATGACGACACCATGAAAACCGGTGTACAAACCACTCTACCAAGGAGGTCGTCAGATGATTGATTGATGAGTGATTAATGTTATTAACTTAGGAGTAAGGACTGCCTGTTTGTTTCAGTGATTAGACCAGAGGTTGTGTTGGTCAGGACTCTAGTTCTTTAAGTCCTTATTTAGGGACTGTACTCATTTTCGCAGAGCTCGCAAGACTCTGAATAAAACTAGTCCTATGTTCTGAGTCTTGAGTCTTTTCGTCGAGTCCTAATGCAACAAGACTCAACTCATAGAACTGAGCTTTTATTATGAAACTCAAGTTCTTTGATCACTAACAAAAAGGCTTGAGCTCTCATTTACGAGTTCAGTCTCCAGCGATCTAGTTTCTAAAATAGGACTTATAGAACTCCAGTCCTGGCCAACACTAAGTAGAGGTACTGGTCTCACAATGTGTTTATAGCATTGTTGTGTTCCGACAGTTAAGTGATAAGATAGCTAGTTTCTCAGTTGTTGAGGATTCTGGGTAAAGAGCGCTTTCACCTCCGGCCTTATGTCACCAGGTTAGATGAAGGCCAAGTGCTCATCTTCAGTGGATAAAAAAAAGATGTTCAATAGTTAATGACTCCAGATATAGTGCACTTATAACTTCGCCCTATCTCAAATTTGGAAACACCTACCATTAGGTAAGGCGAAGGTCAAGCGGTTCCCATTCAAAACTTTTACGGCAATTCAAAGAAAAAGCGATATATAAAACCGGGGGAGAGAAAGGTAAGGAGTAGCTCCATGTTAGTTACGGCGGCTTTGTGTTACGTCACAGCTGACTGGGCATCACGCTAACTTTACCACTAACTGGGTAAAATGTATTTTACCTTAACTTAGTTGCCATAGAGACTTGCTTGTTCGAGAACAGTTGAAAGGTTCAGGCCATAATAGCTTAAGGGAACTTATCAAACTGCGTTATGCCAAACCTTTGTTTTTTCTAAGCAGTAAAAAACTTTAGCACAAAGATGCGAATTTATTTGAAATAATTTTGTCTTTAGACATATTACATAGCACAGCAATTTGTAAAGAATAAAGTACTTTAAACGAGACTTGAGTAAGTAACTTGCGGGTCGGCAAGGTGATGACAGTCTAGTGCGGCACATCTGTTCCACTAGGTGTCATCGGAAACGGAGGCGAGATGGTTGTGGAGCGGAGACCCAGAGTCGCAGTGAAGTACGCTTCCACTATCGGCCTTATCAACCTAACCTAACATTAAGTGAGCTGAAGGCCAAGTACTTACCCGTAGAGTTAAAGAAAAAAATTGCAAACTTACTTATTTAAAAAAACAGAATAACTTGGCGATACTAACAAACAGCTGCAAGTATTTTATAAACAAACGTTCTCTCTTGTGAATAGTCATTAATGATATGGACAAAGTTAACTTTATAAAAAAAAGATTTGCATAGTTTCTAATAAAAAAAATAACATGGCGATACAAACAAATAGCTGCTAGTAAATTATCAACAAACGTTCTCTCTTGCGAATAGTCTTTAATGATATGGACAAAGTTTTACAGACAAATAAACGCAACCTTTTCGTTGTCTACGTGTCTCACATCAGAAACAATCTTAGCTGTTGTTTCAACAAAAGTTCTCTCTTTGACAGCAATACCGCCCCCGCTGACGGTAACTTTGTTCAACGCACGGATTATAACTTTGTCTTGTTAATCACAACTTATGAGCTGAGTGTTCAAGCGAACAATTCTAAAAATATCTCAGAGTTGGGATCATTTATTTTAGTTATTTTTCAGCTCTGAGCTTGAGGGCGCAGCGGCTAAAGCGACCTTGCCGATTTATCAACTTACGTAATGCCTGGTCACTCTATTAGTGATCAAATAAAAAACATTATAGGCTTCTTTGTGCTTCGATTGTCGCGGTTTTTGGGTTGATTGCAATTGTTAATACCCACCAACCCGCATTGGGACATTTTGAGGAGATATGGATGATGACGATGAGCTCTCTGACGTGTCGGCTTGCGCCAGACGCCGGGCAGGGGGGTTAGTCTTAAACGCAAACTCAATACAATTTCAATACGATTAGTAAGATATTGGGATAAGTAAAGATAATTCCGGAACGCCATCTCAATAATAATTGGTTCAATCAATTTCCACGCAATTTAATTCCAATGTGGCGCAATTGTCGCTTACAAAAGTGCCATTTGACATTTTTAGATTTGTGATTGGAAATTGATTAGTGCAATGAGCTTGGGAACAGTATTTTTATTTATTTATTTTTGAAATATTTACATTTTAACTTAAAATATAACATTAAAATTTTTTCAGAAGCCCTTCAAAATACTTTACAATATTTTTTTAAAGATTCATAAAAATGACCACGCGCTATTGTTTTTGTGACAATCAAAATACGCGCGAAACGTATAACGTAAGCGAGACGTCATCGTCATAATGTAATCGGACGCCCGCCAGGTGCGGGCGGCGAGAGCGGCGGCGGGGACTATCGGATACGATGACGTCACGTCACATCAGTCGAGTGCCAGCGAACTAAGCGAGGTAGTAGTGTTTTAACGAATTATTTATGTACAATAAATACTTTTTGTAAATACTTCTCGTATCAAAGTGAAATAAAAACTATTGGTTTTAGAATAACGACTTCTATAAAGGTATAAAGTAAAATGAACTTTGTGTTTCATTGTGTTTCAAGAGTAAGCCTATTGGTCTGTAGTAATTGAAAAACTGCATAGGTACATGCGTAAATACAGTCACGACTATTATCCCCTAGACCTAGGATCTAGACCAGACAAGACCGCTAAAGCAGTCCACTGCCAAAGTCTACTTTTCACCAAACAACAACTGCACATGTGCTCAGCATGACAGTGCTCAGTGCTTGTGCTCAGTCTTTGGTCTGTTAGTCGCCGTTTACGACACCCAATAGAAGATGGGTTGGTTGTATTCTATTATATTATTGTATTATTGTTGGTTATATTGAGCCACCCAGCGCAAACACAGCTCTATATTATAGTAGTGAAATACATACATACAGGATTTTTTTTTTGTGCACTTATTTTTTTTTTATCATTTAGGGCAAATTTTTCAATCCTTAGATAAAACATACCAGTCTGATAAAGTATGACGCGGTCAACTTAAAATGTCACTTGTAAAATACAAAAGACGTGATTTGATAATACCTACATCTCAAAATGGTCGTGTAATACTTTACCAAACGAAAAAGTTTTATCTGACAATTAAAAATCGGTCCTTAGTAAGGTTAATAGACATCATTTTAATTTTTTTTAATAAACTTACCAGTCTGTTATAGTATGAAGCGGTCAACTTAAAATGTCACTTGTAAAATACAAAAGACGTGATTTGACAATACATTTCAAAATGGTCGTGTAATACTTTACCAGACGAATAAGTTTTATCTGACAATTGAAAAATCGGTCCTTAGTAAGGTTAATAGACATCATTTTCATTTTTTAAATTTATTTATTAGTCAATAAGTACCTATTTATTTAATTTGTCCGGCACAATAAAAAATAACTTGTGCATACCGGGCGAACGAAAGGTCATGTGTAACGTAACGGTAACTTAACCTAGGTATCCTGTGGTATCGTAATGTGTCAAAGTTCAATTGCGCGGTCCCGGTCGATTGACCATGATCAATGATATTTTTGTGGATATGTTAGATCAATTAGTTTCTTTATTAAAAAAATTAAATGAAATCTCTAGAATAAGTTACTCTATAAAAAAATCCTGTATACATTCATATGATCACGACTATTATCCCCGAAGGGTTAGTCAGAGACTAGGCAATGAGGACAGCTAAAACAGTCCTCTACCATAGTCCACTTTTCACCAAATAGCGACTGCACATTAGCTCAGCGTGACAGGTGGTGAGCTCATCGCTGCTGTTGGATGTATGTGCAGCGTTTAGTCCGTTAGTCGCCTTTTACGACACCCAAGGAAAGGAGGTGGTGATAGTATTCTTTCACCGCTACTCGACACGGTTAGTAGTGACACAATAGTGGTTAAGATCTTTTAGTTGGTGAAAATATTTGCCTGTATCAGAAAGCCCCTATCGTTCTTATCTCTTACTCACGTAAAATAGGTAGGCTGGCTGCTAGCATTCTTGGAACCGTACCCATATAAGCCTACAGTTGGAGGACATCTTTAATTCAGCATCGACACTGGTTGGAGGAATTGTTATACCTAATTTGTATACTTGATTATGGAGAACGTTACTTGGCATCTCTATCAAAAATGACAATTGTACTCGGCAAAGAGTTGCAAAATCTTCATCATCAGCAATAGAACACTAATAAAATACTGTGTGATACGGTGTAGTCTTTAGCTACGAAAGGTTATAAGTAGAGGATCCGAGTATATAACGACCTTCACCGGGCCGGTTAATGGATGAAAAGTATTTTATATTAAATTTAATATGTTAAAAATATATTGCGAATGGGTTGGCTGAAAAATTTCAGTCCAGTAATGATTCATTAAATATTTATTAAACATTACACTTTTTTGGATAATAGATAAATTACATAGGTACCAATCGAAAGTATGTAGCCTATAGAATATGCAAACGTTAGGTTGTCTTTTTTTTTCCCGTCACAACTATTGGGCAGGCAGGTTTAAACAGGTAAGTAAATATTTAGTAATTTGCAACCGTCTGGATAATAAATAAAATTTATGTATAAATAAAGATAATCTCATTACAAACACACACACACACCAAACCAGTGCAAAGTCAAAAAAAAAATAATTAATAATAGGTATATTTTTTAACTAAATTTGATATAAAATACTTTTCATCCATTAACCGGCCCGGCTAGTTAGTTAGTTAGACTATTAGGATGATTTACTGTAATAGAAACAAGTGAAACGTAAATTCGTAGCACCCGTATTTCGTTATTGACGATAATATATCGGAGACGGGCGTTCGACAAAATGCCGAAATAAAAAAATACGACATCAGTAGTTCCATTCACTCCTCAATACTTATCTATCGGAATGCCGCCCCAACAATCCATCTGTCGAATATAAATAAAATGAAGTAGCAGAATCAAATAATACCACGAGTGGAGGAAAATGAGAAATGTTTTGCCAGAGTCAACGATGTATTCTGTAATGTTATTAAATATTCTATAAATTGTGTATCTTGAGAAGTTTCCCTTTATTTGTGCTAACAGACGGCGTTTTCTCGTGCAGGTAAATAGTTGCGTAATTTTGTTCGAACAAACTTGTTTACGAACAGATAATATTTTTTTAGGCGATTTTTTTCTGCTTCTCGAGTGCCAACCTTGACAATGTCTGGAATATATTAACTTTTATTGAACGGTGGACGTAATTTTTTTGGATTGTTTGCTCTTCAGAGCGTTGCGATGGGATCTTGTAAGTTAAATAATTTTGTCAATGCCAGGTCGTCGCATGGATCCGTATTTAGTAGTCGTTAGAGGGCCAGCGTGATGGGTTGTGGTCCTATCTCTAATTTGTTATAAGACGAGAAAGGCTGATTTAAACTTCGTAGGATCGACACATTTTGACAAGACTTACAAATTGGAGTCATTGTCAGTATGAAACGGTATAGACTAGTCGTCTTAATGTAAAGCTTATATAAAACATGGAGGCTTAATTAAGCTGAAGGCTTAGGACAAATCCCCAAATACTGTTGGCACGCAGAACACAAATAAATAATAATTGCTTTTGCTACGATTGTTTTATCGACTTTGCCGAATTTCCTTTCTTTAAGAATGCTTATATAATGCTATTAATCCTAAAACGCGTGTCTTGCTACTTCTTTTATTTAATGTTTACCTCCATAGGTCCACACTTCGCCTTCATCGTACCCTCCTCTTTGCGTCGTAATCTTCAATGCTGAGGGTCGTGACCTCCCGGATATGCTACTTTCTCCCTCACTATGTTACGCCATTTGTTTCTGTCCGAGGCAACGTGGAGAGCATCGTGAAATTTGTAGTCGAGTGTGGTGCGGATCTGGTCAGACCATCGCATCGGACTGCGCCCCCTGGGTCTTTTGCCGTTTACTTTGCCAGTGACACGTAGACGTTCAAGGTTGTCACCGTTTTTCCTAACTATGTGACCGAAAAACACAAAGATATTTCGAAGGCAGATGGTGGATAGCCTCATCTTGATGTTAAGCTCCTTGAAGATCAATGCGTTAGTCCGACGTTCTGTCCGGAGAATCTGCAGCATTTTCCTCCAGCACCACATCTCGAAGGCATCGATGCGTGCGCGGTCTGCTTTCTTCAGTGTCCATGTCTCGGAACCGTATAAAAAGATCGAGAACACTAAGGTTGTCACTAGCTTGGACTTAGTTTTCAGTGTGATGTTTCTGTCCGCCGATATCTTGTGCAGTTGCGACATAGCACTTTTCGCCATTCCGGTACGCCTGCGCACATCTTCTTCTCACGATCCGTTATTGCTTACGTTAGAACCCAGGTAGGTGATGTTGTCAACTATATCAAGATTAAGGGCGCCGGTGAGTTCTAACTTGTTCGCGCGGTCAACCACCATGACCTAGGTTTTGGCTCTGTTTATGGAGAGGCCCAGTTCCTCACCGATTCTCTCCATCCTGTTGAGTAACGTGACCATCTCGGTTTCATTAGCTGCTATTAGGGTGGTGTCGTCGGCATAACGCAGATTGGTGATTTTTACAACGCCAATAGAGACTCCTGGTGCCCAGTTTTCGCAGGTTTATCTTATGATGTATTCGCCGTAGACATTGAACAAGATGGGAGACAGTGTACAACCTTGCCCTTCTCCTTTCTCAAAGATAAAAGGTTCTGAAATTGTCTCGGCCACCCTGACGGCTCCTTGGTTGTTATGATACAGGCCTGCAGTCGTGCTGTGAGATGGGTGGGCACTCCCAGCTCCGACAAGACCCTCCACAAACAGTCCCAGTTGACACAGTCCCTTGACACAGTCAAAGGCCTTGCTATAGTCAACGAAGCATACATGTATGACTGGTATGTCGAATTCATACGACTTCTCGATTAGTTGTCTAATGTTCAGGATTTGCTTGCGAGTGCCCTTGTCCTTTACGAAGCCCCCCTGCTCCTTGGGAATTTGCCAGTCAAGGAAATGACGAATTCGGACGTTCATCGTACCAGTAGATGTAAAAAGTACTCTTTGGATGATTCAATTCGTATTTCTATTACGGTTTCGATTACAAACATAAAGTCACAATTCGTCATTATGATTCTTCTATCTACAATTGCAAGCAGTTGCTTGATAAGTGGGTGAATTGTAGAACGACAACAAAGTGTTTTACAAAATGTGTCAAAATAGCAGAATCAATACAACACTTAAAGGTGGGTACTGACCGGTGTTACGGGGTGTAATGTAACATGTTACAAAGCGTTTATGCAGTCAGTACGGGATAACAAGGCGCTCGCAGCGAGCAGCGAGTGCTTCACACCGTTGTCGGTTTTTTAGCGAATCATTTGAGTGTTACGTGTCTCAGTCAGTACGTCGCAACGAATCGTCACGAGCACACTTGGCACAAGCGTCGATTTCAAATACTTCGGGACTTTAGTTTTGATTATAGTCCGTTCAATATAGCTGATACCTGTGACAGGTATCATCGAAAACGACGACGTGACTTTGTAAAAGCGTATCCCAACACAACTTCGTCGTCCGACATCTTGTTGACTGAGAGTGGCTTGTGAATGTGGAGCACGGACGAGCAAAGAGTTCGAAACGAGCATATTACATGGATTTTAGCACACGGCGTAACGTAACATGATTGCTGCAAATGGTACATTAGACCCCGTAACACCGTTCAGTACCCACCTTAGAGGTTGCACGGTACAGCGGAGTAACGCCCGTCCAGTGTATTGCAATAGTTGCTTTACTTGTAAGATCGCATCCCAAAAACGTAGCCGCTGCGCCGTCAAGCTATTCCCCTGTTAAACTTGGTTTAAAACAGTCACTATATATGCCTTTACATTTAACAAAAATAAGACAGAATAATGTTTAAAAAAATCAGGTTAGTCCACGTTTTAAAATAAGAGGGTTAGTCGGTAACGTTATTAGTTATTAAATGAAATAAGGAGCTGGTAAATGCTGTTCTTTAAAAGATCTATAATCGTGTGTCCTTGGCTTGATAGCAAATCAGAGAATAAGTAAACTAAAAGCAGACTCCTATCACCTCTTGAACAAAGAAAAGTCACATTCCAAAAACGTACAGATATTCGGGAGTCGGATAAATGGCCTATAAAACGGTTTACAGGTCGTTCATACAAAACAGTCTCTTCAGAATTACCCATTCCGCGAAAGGGTTTTTTTTGTTTAGCCTTAACGATGAATTATTTATCGCAATCTCTTTTATTTAGCTCGTAAATCTCGCGTGAGTGTAATATTAATGCTACGGAGGTAGCGCGTGGTTACATTGCGCAATCTCTTTTGCTCGCGGGCGACATGAATAGTGTAACCACAGACATAGATTTAAATAGAAGCGGCTGTTAGCTCAGTTGTATGAAAACTTCGGTGTTAAGGGGAGGTATTTCGAGCGCTTCCCTCTCGTTCTCTCGACGGTACAACGGTAAGGGACGGGTATAACAGCGAAGCGGCGCGAATAATCGCGTTTTATATTTTAAAAAATTGATAGATGTAATAAATAAAAAACCATCGGTTATAATAACTCATGTTATTTACGAGCTTCATTTTGGTAAATGACTCATAATATCAAATCACTTATTTTAAGAATAAAACCTGGAAAAGAAGATAAAATGACACAAAAATATGTAACTTTGTGAATTTATTCTATCGAGCCAACTTTATCAAATCGTGTTTCCATCGGGTGTATTTTACAGATTAGAGCCTCAACAATATTTCATAATTTACGCAGATTTTAATTTAACTGTTTACTACTTAAAAAAGTAATTCTAAGAACGTGTTATTTTAATTTTTCACTAACACCTAGCCTTAATTTAATTACAAAACTACTTACCGAAGTATGAAACTTATTGATTGTCTCGGCTAACCTTTCTTGTACAGTTTTTATAGCTCGATACAGCGCAAGTAATTTTTTAGAATTCTACTTATGTCCGGTGCTGACAACGGCTAAATAAAACACGGTTGAAAGATGTGATTTCACTATCCTTTTAACACTATTTTGGTGCGCAAAGTACGTAAGTATATACACATGCCGCTTCTACTTAGATCTATTTCTGTGAGTGTAACGCTCAAACTTTCAGAAGCCTATAAATTTCCCAGCCGGTGTGTGTGGCGGCTCATTAAAAGAACCAACCCATCCCTTGGGTGTCGTAAAAGGCGACTAACGGACTAAAGACTGCACAATCATCGTAAAGCGTAGAAGAGTGATGGGCTCACCTCCTGTCACGCTGAGCACATGTGCAGTTATTATTCGATGAAACGTGAGTGAACCATTAAAGTTATCTGGGAGACTAAAGCCTGATTCTAAGTCCAAAAGTTAGGCTTTATATTTATTCGATTATTCATAAAAATATATGAACAGTTAATAAACAATAAATGATATATGCAAAAATCGACGGTCCCTATGTATAATTCCATCCAAATTTTTAAGGAGAGCGGTTTGAAAGAGTCTTTATCAGTAACTTTAAAAGTATACAAGCTGTGAGTAACAAATTAGGCAAGTAAATAGTAGGTTAAGTTAAGAATGTACTGAATATATATTAACTCGATTTATAATATTGTTTAAATGTTATCTCGCCGTAACATACAAATCATATAACAAATCAAATGGCACTTACTGAATTTTACATGGGGAGTTGCTCAACGTCAAATTTTGTATGAGGTATAATGATTTTGTTTTCGGAAAACTTATTGTTTTAATTTAAGGTAGGGTATTAGATAAATAAAATAAATTGTAATGTAGGTATATGTTAAAATTAACTTTTATTAATTTACATAATTAGTTCCAAATCACTTAAACATTAAACGCAACTGACACTAGGGTACTTACAAGAGCGCAGTGACGCTCCGACGGGCGTATCATTCAAGTTGTGGCACTTCAGACATACTACGGCGGAGAATTTAAATTAAATTGCAGTTATATTATTTGACATACTTCGAAATCTAGATAATTATTAAACTTTTTCTCTTGCTTGTTTTATAGACCGATAGAGTTAAATCAGTAGAAGACAATTAAACAAAAAACTGAAAATCACGGATGTGCCTGATGATTATACTTAGGGACCGTTGAAATATAAGAAGAAAACGATTGACTGTGACCAAATCAAGAGTATGATATAATTTCTGTTATGCCGTTAATTATTGATTTCATTGTCAACCAATCACGTTTTCATGGTAGTAATATTTTCAAACAAATAAAATTTAATTTGATAGGAAAAGTTAAAGCGCCGTTTAGAACTTTACTCTTTGTTTCGCGTCTGTCTTTATTGCTTTTGTTTTGAATCACTTTTGGAGCTTTTGTTTTGTTTTTGTATGCTATATTGGGTTCTATGGTTATTGTTTTTAGCGTTCACGCGACCACTTCAAATTTAAATCTATTTAAGGTGGATTCTAGACGCCGCAAGAAACTGCAAGGGCTGGTGAGGTCAAGTGTTTCAAACATGACAAAAATGACAAAAAAGAAATTCGTGTTCTTTTCATTTTTAATTAAATAATTTAAAAAATGAAATCGCTCACAGATGCTACACAACCATGTTCATTTTGTATAGTACGAGCCCAGACTAACAAAAAATGAAAATTCTAAACAAAATGAGCATGGTTGTCGTGTTGCATCTGTGTGCGTAAAAGCGCGTAATAACCATAAAGTAACTATACCTAGCGGAATAGAGCAACAAACATGAGCTGTCAAACGAAACCGAAATATGATAGCATTTGTGTGTGTAAAGAATGCGTTCAGTGATTTTACGTCATGTCGCTTTTCACATTAACATCGATATCGATTATGTAAATTACTAACAGTAATAGTATTAATAGAACTAAAATAGGATGGGATGGGAAAATTTCCACGATTTCACGTAAAATCCGAAAAATTCGCAAAACCCAAATTCTCAGCGTGCTGATAAGTGCTGACAAACAGTAGCCAAAAACAGTTCTGTGACGTCGCATCACGCATCTCTTTTTATCCCACAGCGTTGTTGCTAGTGACATCCTGCTCGCTCAGCCCTTGGTTTCTCTATTCCGCTAGGTATAGTAACTTTATGGTAATAACATGAATGAGCACGGTATTTTTGGATGCAACTCTGAATTGTTATTCATATAAGCATAAATGTAACCGTGTCACATAGCGGTGAAAGAATACCCTTGGGTGTCGTAGAAGGCGACTAACGGACTAAAGACAGCACATACATTCAACAGCATAAAGCGGCGATGGGATCTCCACCTGTCACTTACATGTGAAGTCGCTATTTAATGAAAAGTGGACTATGGTATAGGACTGCTTTTGCTGTCCTTATTGCCTAGTCTCTGACTGACCCTTCGGGGGCTAATAGTCGTAACTGTATGTATATATATTTATGTATAAAATGTATGCAACAAGTTTCGAGTTTGTGCCGCAATGCGCTTACGAACCATTGCCAAATTAACGTCACTGTTGCATGAAGATAGGACGCTGTCCGCCTGCATAGAAAGTTCGTGTGTATTGTGAAGTTTTGAATGTTGGAGTATTTAAATGCTCAGTCTGTTTGTCTGGTCTGTTTTGTGTATGTGAAATTTAGAGCTTATATAATCTGGGATGGAAATATAATTGTTTGTAGTGTAAGTAATAATATCTTGTGTTGTTTATATTTGGTTGCTATTTTCGGTATGTGCTGTTTCAATCACCAATATAATATGTATTTCCTAATTGATAATTTTAATTGTATCAATGAGTTCTTTGTTCTTATTTAGAAGCCGTATCGCGTAGCGGCTCACTAAAAGAATACTACCACCCCCTCAAAGGCGACTAACGGACTAAAGACTGCACATGTATCCAAAAGCATAGAGCGGCGATGGGCTCACCACCTATCACGCAGAGCACATGTGTAGTAGCTTATTTGGTAAAACGTGGACTATGGCAGGGTACTACTTTTGCGGTCCTCATTGCCTAGTCTCTGACTAACCCTTCGGTGATAATAGTCGTGATTATATGTATGCATGTAGGTATTAAGCATTATATCACTTGGTGAGTTACAGTCCAATATCTCCATGTCCATTTGGGAAGGCCTCGGCCCAGCAGTGGGCAAGGAAACAGTCTGATAATGATGACTATTTTAGAAAAACAATAGCGGCCGCTCGCGGTTTCGCCCGCGTGTTTCCCGTTCCCATGGGAATATCGGGATAAAAAGTATCTTATGTGTTAATCCAGGTTATAAACTATCTGTATGCCAAAATTCATTCAAATCCATTCAGTAGTTTTTACGTGAAAGAGTAACAAACATCCATCTATACTTACAAACTTTCGCGTTTTCAATATTAGTAGGATTGGTTCTGAATTTTTTGAAGAAGTTTTCAAATGCCAGTGAAAACCTTGAAAAAACAGGTCAAGTATATTATATACCTTCAAGAACACGTTTTGGACGTGTGACGGAAAACGATAAAGTTTCCCCCTGACGTATTGCAATGTTTTCGTTCCAATATAATCCGCGAATAAAAATATTCGCTACAATTTTATTTTGTTTGATCGTCAAACCGCATTTCGCAAACGAGGCGAATAACGGCCGAAATAAAATAATAATCAATCTGTTTTTTTTGCTTATTAAAGTAAAATATTTGTGATAACTCCATACTAATTAAGACAAATATCTTTCTTTTCTTATCAACAACGGGGTTGGGACAGAGAACTAGGCCTTCATCTCACCCACAGAACAGAAGAGAGAGGTCACCTGATAGTAAGTGACGATACGGCCGAAGGTGGAAGCTCGCTTTGCCCTGAAACCTCAACCACTGAGGAACTAGCTGTCTTTTATTATAGATGTCGCAGGCAGATTGTATAATTCGGCATTTTACAAACGGCGTCGTCGGTTTGCAAACGCTCGCTAGTTTGTAAAATGCCGAAGACAAATTGTAAAATGCCTCGTCATTTCGTAAAAATCCACGAAATCCAAACGACAATTTGAACGCCGTTTCTGAAAAGCCGCGTCAAATTGTTATAACTAGTTTCATTTTCTACCACTTGTGGCGCTGCTAATCAAAACAATAAAAATGGGGTAGTGCAATGCAAATGTCAAGTGTGTGTAGGTATGAAAGAAAAAGTGGAAACGGTGTGGTAAAATGCAAGAAACGAGTGACAATTAAATACCTTTTATTATAGAGAATCAAATAAAATGTCCGTATCCCGGCGCGGCGGGATCATTGAAAATGATACTTGACAAGAAAAAAATTTTACAGGTTATCCGACACGTAAAAAATGCAAGTGTCCATGAAAACTGGCTTTTGTCGTACTCTTGCGGAGTATAGAATTGGAATGCAAAATAATATTGCTGGAATAGGTTATTTGATTGTTAAAGAACGGTAATTATGTACAATATAGTACAATCGAAGTGACGGAAAGAGGATCTTTAGAAAACTACCATTCTCTGGCGTTTCGCCGAGCGCTACCGCGGCACGCTTTGCTCGTCTCGCGCTTTGATCACTGTTCTAACATAACTTAACCAAACATTACGGGTTTTTTTACCATAGTATGTTACTTTTTACGTGAATAAATACCGGATGATGACATATTGTAACAGCTATTTTATTTTTTCTTTAACCATGGTTACCCTAATATATGACTATTGGCCACATGAATACGATTATCAATTTGCCTTCGTCGTTTTACATAACAGCGAGCGCTTGCAAACGGACGGCGCCGTTTGTTAAATGCCAATTAATGTAATTTGACTGCGACATAATATATAAGTATACAGTTGTGGTCATATAGTTAGGAACGGGAATCCAATTTTATGAAATCTAGTTCAAATAACTTTTACACTGATTTATTATCAATAACTTTTAACCACGTAAAAATGTACTATCACGACTAAACTTTCAATTCAGAATATTTTATACAAATCAAATAAACTTTTATCATGTTTCGAGACAATAAACAAACAAGACATGCTTTTGCAATGTACTGGCCGCTATGGACAAATAATTAGGACATTAATCATTTCGTTTTAAAATCGTTCCAAATTCAAAATTTATAAAAAAAAATTTATGCTGTATTTCGGGAGTGTTTTGGCGCCATATTTTAAGTACCTATACAATAACAAGTTTTTAAATATTTAATATTATTTATTACAAAACATGGGCAAGCAAAAAATTTGCTATTCTTCGATAAGAAAAATTATAATAATGGCACTTTATGAACGTGATTGGACTTACAAAAAAATTGCTGATCATATAAAATGTTCAAAAACAAAAGTTTTTAACGCGGTCAATCACTTTAAGAAATTTCACATTACCAATAACGTATTTCGAAAACCTAAATCTCGGAAAACGACATCTCGAGAGGATTCTATGATTGTTCGGGCAGCAAAGGCTGATCCCTTTATGGGCTTAGAAACGATAAGAAGGAAAGTTTTTGACAGCAGGTAAGGAGTATCCGCACGTACTATTCGTAGACGATTCAATGATGCAAAATTATTTGGAAGAATCGCACAGAAAGTACCGCTCGTCAACAGGCAGCACCGACGAGTGAGACTGGATTTCGCTCGAAAGTATAGCAGCTAGACGGAAAATCAATGGAAAAATGTATTATTTTCTGATGAGTCAAAGATAAATAGACTGAGTTCTGATTGTAAACTGTATGTGTGTAAGCGTTGAATAATAAATCCACCAAAAAACAAGTAAAGCATGAAGAAGGAAACGTTAAAGTCAAAGTCAGTTTCGATTCGATGCTAGACTGCCCTATAAATAGCCCAGATCTCAATCTCATTGAAAATTAGTGGCGTGAAGTGAAGAGGAGCGTGTCCGCTAAAAGAACAAGTAATCTAAACGAGCTTTACGATGCATTTGTGGTATTGTGGAACGCCATTTCTATTGATATAGCCAAAAATCTAATAGCCTCGATGGCAATGGCAGCTTTCGGGAAGTTAAATATGGTGTTCAAATCAAGGAACCTACCGAAATCTCTGAAAACGAAGGTGTTCAACCAATGTGTGCTTCCTGCAATGACTTACGCCTGCGAGATCTGGCCGTTGACTATAAAACTAATCCGCAGGCTAAAAGTGACACAAAGAGACATGAAGCGCATTAAGCTCGGAATATCTCTACGTGACAAAGTATGGAATACCATTATCCGCCAACGACCAAAGTGGTAGACGTAAAGTACCGCGTCGCAAAACTGAAATGGGCGTGGGCCGGACATGTATGCCGTAAGAGAGACGGAAGATGGAGCAAAGCTATCTTCGAATGGCGACCGAGAGTCAGAAGAAGGAGTGTGAGCAGACCACCTGCCAGATGGTCCGACGAAATAAAAACCCACGGGGGTTCAGCGTGGTCCCAGAAGACCAGCGAACGAAATATGTGACGGACAATTGAAGAGGTATTGCCCCGCAGTGGGCAAATACATGCTGCTGCTGAAAAAGAAGAAATGCCTCGATGCCTCGTTGATACAGTCCAGTAATTGCATACAATAGTTATCCTACCAAATATAAATTTTTATTTTAAAATACTACAGTGATACCCCCTACATTTACGTTATTCACTTATTAATCTTAATTGTAATTTAATTGAATAATATTAGTTTCAGTTTGTGTTCTTAATTATTTGTCCAGTGATTAAACGTATTAACAAACATGAGATAACAAAAAATTTATTATATAAAAATAAATTCAAATGTCATATGGTTTACTAAGTCGGTTAGGTAAGTATGTTAGTGTTAGTTAGTGACGTGAGTAGTTTGTGGCTCATGCCATGGCTTAAATAATAAAAAAATGATTATTAAATTATTTATATTTAAATAGATTTCATACATTGTTTTCGGTACGAGCCGTTCTTAATTCTGTGACCACAACTGTAATATTATGTATATAAAGACCTGTATTCTAGAAGGTGTTTTAAGGACAATTGAAAGATCTTTAAGAGAAGTATCAGTAGTAATACGCATCAATTGTAGCGATGACTTGATTTCAAAGATGGAGGCCTTTAACCAGCTGCAAAAATGCATGGAATTAACATTCCTCTAGTTTCGTACACATTGTTCTAATGCGTTTATGGTGCCAGAGAAAAACTTTTAGATTCACTTTTGTTTTTATGTTTTCTTTTATTATATAATTGTTTTATGATTATTGATTGTATAATTTGGTAACGATACATTGTTTTGTAAATGTCGTTGCTTCTATATTATTTAAAAGCTGTGGAGTTTCTTGTGCTCGTTCTTCTACACAGCTAAAAGACGTACTGAATGGGTGGGGTGGGTGGGTGCGTTCATATGCCTATCCATCCATCCATAGAAGTAAAATTAAATTTAGACGATTCAAAATTCGTTATTTTAAGCTTACTGAATAGAGAAATTTTGATTTTTTTTTGTGAACAGTATGAACCTATACAGGCTAATTTAATACATAAGATTTGCAACAAATACGAAGACTTGCACGAGCTGTTGATCGTAACCACAATGAGCGAATTTGTACTCCCATTCGTATGTTGATCTACGGATCTGTGGAATGGAAGGCTGAATGGTCCGTGATTGCGAATATTAATGCACGTCGTGACGGTCTGTAAATTCCCCGCATCCTGTTGTCGTTGCGAACCTCCATTATTCTATTATTGATTGAGCACAAATCTCTTGGTAGCTCTTAGCTTGTATAGTATTAGTCCTTAGCTCTTTTATTTATAAAAAAATATAAATAGTGATAAAAAAAGGCCTTTTGAAACCATTCAAGTGTTAATTTAGTTAGAATACAGGTAGGAGACATAGTTAAAACGTACAAGAATAAAAATTAAAATTGAAAAATAAACAACTTACGTTTATTTTTTATTTTTTTTTGTAGAGTTCCTGTTACATATTGTTTTTTATTTACTTATAACTAATTGTAACGTATTCTCATTTCCTAGTCTCTGGCTAACCCTTCGGGGATAATAATTAATAGAATTAAAAGTAATTCAAAGTACTTCTAATTTTAGAAATATAAATTGTCTATACTATTCTTTAAGCTTTCACTCTTACTTACCTACCTACTGCGACTTCTGTGTAAACCGGTCAACAAAAATACTTTTATTAAATCTCCTGACTTTGTGTTGAATTTTCTCATCTTCTTTGTATTGACAGACACGAAATTTCCCGAAGATATTATTGACTGTCGTGAGCGGTTTGTGTGGTGTGTGAAGCTTTCTGAACATTCTTTGATTGTATACTTGGCTTTTTCACAAACATGGCGTTCTTGCGTAAGTCTTTGAACGCTGATAAATTGGTTGAACTATAAATTAAATACAAATTACCTACAAAAAATCCAGAGTTTTACAACAAAAAAAAGTGTATTTTCTATCTTCAATATTAAAAGTAGGTGCTATCTTTTCTCTGACCGCTTTCCGCCCTATTTGGCTCTGATGAATACACTGTCCTTGGTTCATATGTCTACCTTATACTTTTAGGTAGGTATTAAGAAGAACCGACTAACACTCGGTAGTGTATCTGCTTTTCTCCTTTTATTTTGCAGCGTCAGTATTTATAATAAAAAATACTTTTCTATCTATGCCTTTCCCAAGCATAAAGGCGTTTGGTAATTTGTATAAAATCTTGCAATTTAGCTATTGTAGCAAAGTGCAAAAAACAATTATTTGTATGGAGGCTACTCTGAAATTTCGAAAAGTTTTGTATCAAACTGCAGTTTTATATATTGTTTAATTTAATTAAAGAACCACAAATAGTTACACAATAAAGTTAAATTAAATTTACTTAATATAAAGCCAGTCTAAATGCGTAACCAACACCGTTATTTACATACAAAGGGCCTTACTTAAAACCTTAGATAAACATTATTTAGTGAAACATTGGTTTGTCTCTTTATCTCAAATTCTAAGTGACGTTTGTGTGACATGACGTTGACAATAGCAATATTTAACTAAATTCGTGAGACCGTAAAATGATAACGGTTTATGAACTCTAACAAATTACACACTAGAGCTTGGTTGCGAAAAAAAAGAAAACAAAAGGAAAAATAAATAAATAATAAAAGAACGTAATTTACTTAAGAAAATACTACTTCACAGACTCTTCAACTGTTCATGGCATGTTTCTCTCGAGCAGTTTATAGCGGAACAGCTGCATTCGTCTATTTCAGAATGCTAAGCATATTTACGGCCGGAATAACAATGAGCTCTGTCTGCGGTTGTAAAGAGCGCTTTCAGCTCGTTCTATTTGTTACGTAGACTTATTTACAACTACATGGTTGGTGCTGTGCAGGAAGCGGCTCATTATTAGAATACTACCGCCCTTGGGTGTCGTAAAAGGCGACTAATGGATTAAATAAATAAATAAACTTTCCTACACTCACACCAATTATCTAGCCAAAAATAAGCTTCTTTATGGAACTCGTTAAATGGTTACTAGACAACGGATGAACATACTTAAAATACTTAATTATACATACTTCTTATAAATAGAAAACACCCTGACCCGAGACAATTTAGAACAACAATAATTTCTTATTTGACCCGCCCGGGAATCGAACCCGGGAACTCAGATATGGCGACACCATGAAAACCGGTGTACAAACCATTCGACCAACTGGTCTTTGACTGATCCTTCGGGGATATTAGCACAGTATAACTAATAGTACTGCCGTACAGAAGGTTCGGTGCGTCGGCTCGCGGCAACCTTTACTGCCATACGCCTAGGCCACAGTATATATATGAGCTAAAGCAGTACGGAAGCTGGGCCTGTTTCTTGTTTTATATACCTACGTGCCAATTGAGCGTTAGGGTTGTCCTCTTATTTTTGTAAAATTGATAAAGTTTTTGTTTATCTAGCGATGTATCTCAGCTAGTTAGCTCTTTTTTTGAGATAACTAGCAAAGCTTATGGGTTGTCACTTTTAATTTTTATAAAATTAAAAGGTAACTTTTCTATTATTTTTCAAAACGTTTGTTTGGGTTCTATAATTATCAAATAATCGAATGAATTGACTAGTTTACAAACAAAATTGTGTAATTAAAAAATCTTTAATATTTTAAGAAGTCTTTATTTTTCGTTAGTTATTATAAATTATTTACTGAAAAATACTTTCGCCTGCTACGACGCGTTCGAAAAGCTTTATTATTAAATTTTATAGTGTGAAAAATTCTCATTCTAATGAATAGCTTTTTTAAAGAAATTATCGGTAAACGTGGGCACAGTACTATAAAACTGATTTTGTCTACTTCTTTATAAATTAATACAGCTACTTTACAATTAATGTGTTCTCTTTGAAAACAAAAGCGAAAACTTGCGTCCATTTTCTCGATATATTCAACGAAATCATCCGGTGGTACAATTAGTAAACTCCGGTTAGACACACAGATCTGATATCGATATTTAGAGCAATCGGTCGAATAACTAAAAAGTTCAAGATGGAGGCTATTTTGTCTCATACTAACAACGGAGTCGTTGTCAAAAACCACACAGATCCCCAGATATCGATTTTCAAAGCAATCGGTTAAGTAACTAAAAAGTTTAATATGGCGGCTACTTTTTCTCATTCTAATAACGGATTCATTGTCAGAAACCACACAGATCCTCAGATATCGATTTTTAAAGCAAAGTTTAATAACGATGAAGTTTCGTAGTATCAATTCTTATTATTTTTAACCATTAAAATAACGCGCGCTCAAAAAATATACGTAAGTACTCCAAATATCACCTAAACAACCAAACGATTTATTTAAAAGAAAAAGCTATTTATTTATTAATAATAAATCATTCTTCTTTCAACATCAGCAGGAAATTTAAAAAACGAAAGCTCCGGTTTTGAAGCAGCCGAGTTCAAGCAGCCGAATACTACGCAATACACTCGCGGCATTTTTAAAAATCGCGCGCACAGCGCACGCAACATGCAACAGTGAGCATTTGGTTCGACGCCACACGCGCTACTGAGAGCACTGCGATGTCCGCTTAGGGGCCCTGTAAAGACGTGCGTCTGTGGGCGTGCGTCGATTCGAGCGTTTGTACGTACGTAAGTACGTGTATTTATACTGTGCCTAGGCGGCCTGCCTGGGAGGCGCGCTAAACGAACGTACCTTAACTGCGGAGTGACACCCCCCTGATATTAGTCGTGAATATAATTATGTAATGTTGGTCGGTGGTGGGTGTGGCCCAATGTGACACCGTGCCGTGTGGTATGGTCCATGTAAGAAAGTCTTGTGCCCAGTAGTGGAACGTTCATACGCTGATCATGGCAGCAGCTTCAATAATATTTTAGATATTGCAAACGTAAATATGTCATTGTAAAGGTTTCATCTTTATTTCTTTAACGTACTCGTTAGAAAAGAGTTTATAATGTATTTATCACTGTTCTATCTATCTACTGTTTATAACAACGCTTATTACACAGTACCTACATAGTGTATAGCCAGAAGGTGTTTAGTGTAAGGCAGAACATTTTTAAAATTTTAATTGATTTTGATTCTAATCTTAATCGTATAAAGTACAAAAAATGGTAAGAATATTCCGCTGTCTGTTAAAATCACTGTCATCATACGCTGCATGGCCTGGGATGCAAATAAGATAGTGCAGGCGCTCTAATGCTTTAGGCTCTTTACACAATGCGACTTTAAACAGCGCGAATTTTTAACCGTGCCGCGTTAGCGATGAAAAAATACTACCACCCCCTCTCTTTCTTTGGGTGTCTTAAAAGGCGACTAATGGATTAAAGACTGCACGTAAATCCAACACCAAGAGCGGCGATGGGTTTACCACCTGTCACGCTGAATACATATTGTGTTGTCGCTATTTGGTGAACAGTGGACGCATGTAGATGCATGTAGGTACGTATGAATTTTTAACACCCGAATAAACTGGCGGTGGAAATAACAGCCCCTGATTGATTGGCGCAATGTTTGGGACTTAAGTAGGCATATTTTTAAACAAGTCCTAAGGGACAGCCCAAGAAAAGGGAATGTCCCTAAGGAAAATTTCCCTCCACTTTGAAGTACTTCAGATCACCTGCTTGAAGTGAAATGACCGATCGCATTATAATATTAGAAAAGAAGAAAAAATCAGCGCGATTTTTAAACGCGCGCTTTGAATCGATCCTATATTACGTTTGCATCGAGCTGTATCGCGTTTGCATCACGATTGTATCGCATATCGCAGTAAAATATTGCACATGTTCGTAAAGGTTTACAGCTAGTGAGTGAATCTCGTTTGGATCGCGACTGTTTCGCGTTTAATCGATACTAAGTCGCAATGTGTAAGGGGTCTTAGAATCACTCGAAACACTCTCTCGACCTCCCCGCCTGAACCCACAGAAACAACGCACCAAATACCGACTTTATTTCAAGTTGCCTTCCACACGAATAATCCCAATACATAAAAAAGTCCGTCCGTCCGTTGCCAGGATGAATCTTCTAAAAACAAAAAATACAAACAAGTCTGGGCACAGTTGACATACAATATATATAAATCATTTTTTTTTTCTTATAAAATGGCTTGGTGTGGTTAGCATATTTAGCCAGTATCAAGTAAATGAGATAAAAGTAAATATTTTCTTTGCTGCAAATAGATGGTAGTGTGGCAGCAAAGTACTACGGGAATAATTTTAAAGGGTGGACTGTATATACTTAATTGTTGGAACAAAACTATTAAATTACACGATGCATTACAGATAGTAAGTGATATTAATATGAATGTTTAATGGTAAATGATATTCCTCCCAAACATCCTTGAGTTTCAGTAAAGATGTAGTACTTTACTGAGATCTCACGCGGACTTCTTGAGAGAATTCGAAAAGTGATGTTGCACTATATTGTTTTATTTGTCAACACTCATTCATACTCGACCTCGAACACTTAAAGGTTAGTAATCCAGAACGATTTAACATTAACTTTCGACTAAACACAAATTTTAGAAAATAAAACAAACTGCAGACATGACTCTTCACTTTCCCGCCAAGAAGTTCAAGATTAACAACTTTTCAACAATTTGAATTCAGGGGTTTTGTCTGTAAAACAACGGTTGTTTTTATACAGTCGGAAAAGCCATTCATAAAATAATCTCTGAGTTTGAAAAACAAATTGGGTTTTGATAAATTAATCATTTTTATAATCGAGAAAGGGGCGCTTGGTGGCTGCAATAAATTATTTTTAATTGAGAAATAAATTAGGAGAACTTGATGAAAGTATCACGATCGACATTAAAGATAAAGATTATCTTTTATCTTTACTCGCTATTATGGTTTTTAGCTCATAAAAAATAGTACCCGGGAAATGGCGGTGCTCTGATGAATAATAGATACCCTGACATTTCGCCTTTTAGGAAATTAATTTTTCCTCTTCTTTTGACTCATAGTCTCACGATATTTTTTATCTAAGACTTTTTGGGGTAAATGTTCAAGAAATTGCTTAATGCTACTAACATAGATTATACACTATCAACCTATTATATACTGTCTTAACAGCTTGGCTCATTTCTTCCCACATGATCCGAAATACTCAAATTAAACAACAGAGACCAACTCAATTCGAATTACAGTTGAGTTGAGCAACTAGTGCATCCCGCAGCATGGAAGAGGTCCTAGATTTTTTATTTGACTAACAACGCCCGAGATTAATGAACTATCTAAAGATTTTTTTGTCTACTAGAGTGAGAAATATGACATAAATTGTATGGAGCTTAAGTCAAAAAATTTTTTTTGAACAAGATAGGTTATTAATTTCGGGCGTTAATCATTAATTTAAAGGTAATTCAAAGGCTGTTGTGGAAAGTTTTTAATTACATTAATTCAATTGAATAAATGTTTTTTAAAATATTGTTTACCAACTTTCTATAGATCTTTGTGTTTTTCTTAAGTCTTTTCATTGGAATTCGGGAAAAATATTTGTTTTGGTTACCAAAATGTATAAGGACGGCAGATAAATCTTTCTGCCTTCGCCTTAGCAATTTTTTGCGTTCTACTTTACGAAGTCATTATTCATTCGCTCACGACACACTACACCCGCTCTGTATTAGAATGGGAGATGGCAATTTTTTGCAGTCCTTACTCCAGTGATTCGTCACGGGATACTAGACACCTGACAGTATGTACTTATCCTCTTGAAAGGAATTCAATTTGCATTTAAAATTTTTCAAAGTACCTACGAGGGGCGTTCAAAATATTCTCGGTATTGATACGTTACAACCTCTTTTATATATATATTTGTTACTGGCCGCTAAGATTCATCCATTGACATTAAAAAAAAGTAAAATTGGAACCGAGATGTTCTTTTGTTTTTCTGCAATTGCCGAACAAACATGAACACCATGAGCGAATTAACAATTTTAACGAAATTAGAGCACCGATCCGTCATAAAATTCTTGACAAAACAGGGTAAAAATCAAAAAACCATAAAAGAGGAAATGGATTGTGTTTACCGTGAGTCTGCTCCTTCTTTATCTACTATTCAAAAATGGTCAAGCGAATTTAAGCGTGGAAGGGAGAGTATTGAAGATGACCCTAGACCTGGCCGGCCTGTAGTGGCTACCTCACAAGAAAATATTGATAAAGTGGAAAAACTTATATTGGAAGACGGCCGAGTGAAGGTAAAATCTATAGCTCAAGTAACCAATCTCTCTATTGGTACCGTACATGACATTATACATGACCATCTTAATATGTCAAAAGTAAGTGCAAGATGGGTTCCGCGAATGCTGACGCTTCTTCAAAAGGATATGCGTGTGGCTTGCTGTTCAGATTTTATCGACCTGTGTGGTGAAAATCCCGATGAGGTGCTGCAAAAAATAGTTACTGGAGATGAAACCTGGGTTCATCATTATGACCCAGAGAGCAAACAGGAGTCCATGCAGTGGCACATTAAGGGTTCAGCTCATCCCAAGAAGTTCAAGGTAATCCCGTCAGCTGGCAAGGTTATGGCCACAATATTTTGGGATTGTGAAGGAGTTTTGCTTATCGATTATAAAGAAAAAGGTGTAAATATCACAGGGCAGTACTACGCTAACGTTATACGTCAATTAAGAGATGCGATCAAAGAAAAGAGGCGAGATAGGTAAAAAACCTTTTTTACAGAGGTGTCTTTGAAACAACGCCAAGCTAACACGCAAGCATTTTGCAGCTCTCAGAAAAATGATAGAGAGACATTTTTAATACAAAAACAAAAATAGGAAAAAAAATATAAAAAGTGAAAGGTACTACTTTACACATTTGAAAAATTGCTACTAATTATCCTAAACGAAATATATAAAAAACAATCCTACATTTTGAAAGTATGCAAATAGACACCAAACATTTCTTTGTTTTTTTCTGAAAACTAATAAATACAAGCTGGCCTGTCTTCCGTTTCTGGCTTAGCGTTGATTTGTGGGACACTGTATAAAGAAACAGAATATGAGTGAGGCGAACGGAACAGTGATTCATGAAGCTGACACGAAGACCTTTTTGCGCTGTGTCAATGTATCACAGGGCCGGATTTGGAAAAGCAATCCTAATCCTCTGCTTTCTGTACTAGAGTAACCAAAGAGATAAGAATAATAATAATTTATTGCTGTGAAAATAGCAATAAATTATTATTATTATTAACTAAACTTAATAATGCATCACTTAACAATTAAACGACACTATACTATATTATACATTAAAAAAAGAAGTTACATACATTTTAAGGCGAAAGCAATTGGAGGTGGCTCAGCATATTATTATGCTTATTGAGATGCTCCCAGTAAGCACTGGTTTTTAGCCACTCCAATATTAATCCCAAGATACTATATCAAATGGTAATAATGTTAGACAATGTTAAAACGTTTGTGAAGCTTGTAAATGAACTTTAGGGATACTTCCATTACTGGAAAAAAACATAAGAAGGAATTTTTAACGAGCACTTCAAAAGAAATCAGTTCTACGAAGACGTAGGTAGGTAGGTATTTATGAAACGCTATGCCACTTGTACTAAAGGGCCGAGTGGCATTTGGAGTTTTGGACAGGATAACGTCTGCCGGGTCTACTATTTTGGTAACAAAATAATCAATATAATAAGTTTGATGTCTTACAAAGAAATATTCTGTTCAGACATGCAATATGACATAGTTATCAAGATATACTGCACTAGAAATAAGCTAGCATAAATATTTCCACGTTAAACTTTTCCCCTGGCCCGCTTTCGCGATGCGCGCCAGGTCGCACAGCGACACACGGCCACGTTATTTGACTATACAAACATATTTATATATATTACATCAATATAATAAAGTTTTCCTACAAAATATTAATGTTTACAGATGCAAAATGACATAGTCTCCAAGATAATAATCCACCAGTCTAGTCGGTATGCGTGTAAAACGAAGTTGCGAAGCTTTCTTACAGAACAAGCTGATGCTCCTCATTAGCAATCGTCTAATAATTATGTGATATTTATGTATTTATATATGTAGTAGTACACTCGGCGTCAAAAAAATCGCACCTTTTAAAAATCATCTTTAAAAATTCTTAAACCTTATGTAGAGGATAGTGTTGGGTATCATTAGAAAGGTAACAAAAAGGAGTATCAAAAAACAATTAAATTTAACTTTCTGTTTAATTATAATTATACAAACAACATTAAAATTAATAAAATAATAAAAATCCTTAATTAAGTCCTAATTAACAACAGATAATTTACAAAGAAAAATGTACAAAAAGTGTCTTAAAATTAACTTAAAATCTAGTGTTACCCCCCCTTGCCCTGATCACGGCTTCCATACGGTCCCTCATGGACCTCACCAACTTCAGGAGCTCTTCTTGAGGGATAAGCCCCCATTCTTCAATCACCGCGTCTTGGAGCTCCTGTAGAGTCGAAGGAGCTGGATCCCGAGATCGAACCTTACGTTTAAGATGGTCCCAGAGGTGCTCTATAGGATTCAGATCCGGACTTCGCGCTGGCCACTGCATCACAGAGATTTGGGACCTCTGCAAGAAGTCGCTCACGATGCCTGCAGTGTGAGCGCGAGCGTTGTCGTGCATTAATGTGAACCCCTCGCCAAAAGATTCGGCAAAGGGGACCACATGCACTTCCAGGACCTCAGTGACATAGCGGCGAGCAGTCAGCGACCCTTGTCCGCGAGCACCTCCAGTCCGGGAGACGCAGACAAGGTCGGTTTTGCCGGCAGCAGACATACCGCCCCAGAACATGCAGGATCCGCCACCATATTCCACCGTCTCCTGGATGCAGGCTTGGGCGAAACGTTCACCCTGCCTCCGGTATACTCTTCTCCGTCGGTCGTTGCAGAAAAGACACACTCGCGTCTCGTCTGAGAAGAGAACAGCTCTCCACTGCTCAAGGGTCCAATCGACGTGGTCACGAGCAAACTGCAAGCGGGCTCGCCGATGCGCTGCAGTCAATTTTGGACCCGTAGCAGCTCTGTGGGCCGCTATCTTCTTCTCCTTCAATCTTCTTCTAACCGTAGATACGCTTACGGTGCGTCTGCGAACTGCCTGGAGCTGCTGTTGCAACTCAACAGCGTTGGAGAAACGATTTCTCAAAGAGTTCGACACAACGAACCGGTCGTCTCTTTCCGAAGTGCAGCGACGTCTACCCGAACCGTGTCTGCGGATATAGCCACCGGTCTCTATGAAGCGCTGGTACACTCTTCGAACGGAATAACGGCTCAGGTTCAGTTGCCGGGCGACATCACACTGCCGCACCCCTGATTGCAGTAGTGCAACCACTTGAGCGGCTTTATCAGCTGTGGTATCCATCAAAATCTGTGCGTGTGTCCTCTTCAACTGTGCGTGTGTCCTCTTCAACGGTTGAATAGCGAATGACCCACATTGAACCCGTGTTGACCGTTTTATACCCACAAAGGAAGCGCAACTAGCAACTCTCACGGGTAGCAAAATTTGCATCGAATTTTTGTGACACTTTATTTGTTGCATTAGGTTTTATTTGATAATGAAAAGTAATGTTTTTTATTAAGTTAATTAAGTAACCTTGTAAATAAAATCATAATTAATGCGACTGCATGTGCATATCAAGAGTAAATGACATTTGAAAGTGATTTTCTAAGAGGTGCGATTTTTTTGACGCCGAGTGTATGTATATGTTTATATGTATATCGTATATGTATGTATGTGAATATATTATCATTTAGTTTGTGCACCCTACCATTTTTTGTCTCTGCACCACCCTTTGGTTGACTGGGAGAGAATGCCTAAGGCATTAAGTACGCCACTGTATTTTAAGTGCTTAGAGTATTTTAAACAAAAAACAATAAAAAATAAATATACTTGACCTGAAAATAAGCTAGCGTAAATATTTCCATACGTGAAACTTTTCCCCTGGCCCGCCCTCGCGGTGGGCGCAAGGTCGCCTCATAATTCGCGCGGCAACACGGGGCCGCGTCATTGTGTTCAAGATTTATGCCCCACTCCGTAAGACGACTGTGCACTTTCCGCTGAGGGACGCGCTAATTACGAAGGCTACACGAAGGAAGAACCAAAAATGTTTATATACTTAATGCATACTTACATACATTAATTGTGTGTCAAGATCTTAGTAAATGGAAATCTGTATCTCTGCCTACTCTTCTGGAAAGTAAACGTGATTTTTTTTTATAGCAGAAGGAGGCAAACGAGCAAGCTGGTCACCTTATGGAAAGAAATCACCGCCGCCCATAGACACCCGCAAAACCAGAGGAATCGCAGACGCATTGCCGGACTTTAAGGAAGGAATAGGCTCGTTTCTTGAAGATCCCTAAGTCGTAACGGTACGGAAATACCGCCGCCGAGAGCTGGTTCCACAACACTGTAGTTCGAGGCAAGAATTTTTTTGGAAAACGCACAGTAGTAGACCGCCATCCATCAAGGTGGTGTGGATGGAATGACAGTCGATTGCGTGGAGTGCGGTGAAGGAAATCAGCGGCAGGGATCAAGCCGAACAATTCTTCAGAGCACTCCACATGATATATACGGTACAAAATGATATGATACGGTACGATGTATGTATATATGTACATACATTATACACTCACGGCTATTATCCCCGAAGGGTTAGCCAAAGAAAGACAATGAGGACCGCAAAAGGAGTGCACTGCCTACAGTTCACATTTCACCTTTAAATATTCAGGGTGAAATTTTGTAATGCCACCTGAAGGGAAAGTACTCTTAATACTGTAAATAGAAAACTTTAATCAAAGAAAACATTCCTTTACTTTTGAAAAGAAAGAACACTGCATTCAAAGATTTTCGAAAATTTGCTTGCCACACCCGGGAATCGATCCGACTAAAATCTGTAAATATTACGCCCTGTACTTTTATTGCATCGATCGTTAGGTTCAATTGTAAGGATGAAATCTCTATAACAAACTTAGTGGTAACAAAGGTTACTAGAAATGAATTCGTTAGAAGAATTAATTTGTGTACCTATCCAAGAAAATGGAGCCCATTTCGAGCTACTAATTACTTATTTAGTTAACAATTTTTTGTAAATAATTTAACATTTTCATGGTTTCCTTTCATTTAGTTTATCAAGTGTGTGTTTGAGTAAAATTTTCAATCTACAGTATTAAGAGTTCTTTCCCTACAGGTGGCATTACAAAAATTCCACCCTGTATAATGATATCTATATTCTATATAAATAAAAATAAATAGCAAACATTTTTATACAGAAAGTGTAAAAAAAACAAGTAGGAAACGGCAACTTTTGTAGTCTGGCCGTGGTTTGACCTTGCAACCTACTAATTAGTACCATGTAATTGTAACTTTACAGTGTTTAAAAAGCACCTGACTTATAGCTGAGTACAAAAAATTCTGCTACTTTCTTTACTGACTGTTCAAATATAGGGTAAGGGTGATTTTTTATATACTTGTATACTTTTCTATACATAATATAACATTTTATAAATGCAGCTTGCAATTCTATAAGATTGTTAGTAGTAGTATTTTTACAGTTATTACACTTTTTTCTTTTGTTAGGGGCTCAGTGCGGTTAGAACTTCCAGCTAGTATCAAGTAAGGGAGATCCAAGCAAAATTTTTAGGCCTAAAGAAGATGATAGTGAGTTATATGTATAATGGTAAATGATATTCCAAACCAAAACCTCTTCCCTGTTATTAATAAACGTTGATTAGAGTTACACTTAGGATTAAATTGACGCTGTCTCTATCTGTCTTCTATAACAAAAACGAGACAGCCTTACTTTAAACCGAGGTGTCACATTTTTGGCCATTTTTATTAATAAGACGGCTTGAGTTTAGTGATTGCACTGCTTTGTTTTACCTATTTACCAACCCTCATGCACGTTTACCAACACTAAACGATTAATAATCCTCAATTATTTAATAATCCTCCATTATTTCACATTTATAATGAGTCTTTACCCGTGGTCCCGGTGGGTCGACCCATTACCGGGTCCACGGGTAATTTTAATTACCCGTGGTCCCATGGCACTAGGGATTACATTTGGATTAAAATTTCGACTTCGATTATATCGATATTAAATTAATTATAACCATTGTTTTTGATCGACAAAAACAAATTTTAGAAAATAAATCAAAACTGCAGACATGCGCATCACTGCCCCGCCAAAAAGTCAATTAATAATTTTGATTGTACCTGGCCCGCGCCGTACGAAGGAAAAGCAATTTACCATTGTGACCCATACCCAACTTCCAGGAATCACAAAGACAACAATCTCTCCCACAAATACAAAGAGCCTTTGAAGATTCACTTTATAATTGTGTAATATTTGTATTGCCTAATGTTAAGCAAGTAACAACTAGTGTACAAATTAAAGATAATGTCAATCCTGTGGACACCACTGTGTTTCTTGGCGTCACGTTAGATGCCAAGCTTCAGTGGGGCCCACATATACTTAGCTAAATTGTCGAATAGAATTAGCTCAGTTAACTGACGTTGATACAGCTAGATTAGTTTATTTCAGTTACTTTCATAGTGTAATGTCGTACGGCATTTTACTGTGGGGCATTAAAACTATCTTTGTGCTGCAGAAGAGGACTATTCGAGCAAACTATAACCTAAATGCTGGTGACTTTCACAGAGAGAAATTTAAGGATATTATTATAACAGTTGTATCACAATACATTTATGAAAATCAGATATGATCATAAAAATATTGAAATGTTTTCAAAAAACAGTCATATTCACAATTGTAAGAAAAAATTAGCAGAGGTACCATATACTTACTTGGCTCCATAAAATAAATAATTATTTAAGGGTCTGTGTGTAACATTTTACAACAAAGTATCAAATAATATTCAGAAATTAGATTTTAATCAATTTAAAATCAAAATCAAAGAAAAGTTTGATAAATATTTTTAGTGTTTAAAAATTTTACTTAAGTATATTTAAGCGTTAATAAAACGCTAAAATATATAAAAAAAACATTAATTATTATTTATTATAAAGTGTCTTATTACAGAATAGACAGAACAGCTTAAGTCTGAAATGCTCCAAGTCTCCAACATCTAGAACTAATTGCCTGTACTTAATTGATACATTGTATTGTAGTATTGTATTGCATCATTTATTATTTTTTAAATTCATATTTTGTATTTAAGGACCTGGTAAAGACATTTTTTTTTGTAAATGACGTTGCTTCTGTGGTTTCTTGCGCCCGTTCTTTGCCACAGTTAATAAATGACGTCCTGAATTGGTGGTAGATTAATTAAGATTTAGACTATTCAAAGTACTTATTAATTGAGTTTATTCAATAGATATATTTTGAGTTTGAGTTTGAAATTACCTTTTTAATGACAGTTTTAGACATGCTACAAACTTAGATTAAATCAAAAGTGATTTAATCTAAGGCTACAAACATACAATTTTGCCATGTGCCAACTAGAAATGTCTGGGAGTAATTAGTCAATTAACTTTTTATTTCCCCCATCCTCTTTCGATGAGAACCTCGTCCCTAAAGAAAATTAAAAGTACTTTTTACGTTACTTCTACGCATTTTATTTTATTTTACAATGACTTACGTTACGGCCTTACTTATAAACGTTCAAAATTTTAACACATCTAAAATGCATTAGAAGTTTTTGTTGTTATTACAGTTATCTGTTATATGTTACTACCGGTAATTATTAATAATTACCACATCATTTGGTAAATGCGATGAATAAAAGTAAAACACGTTTTGGAGCTAACCTAAACCTAGTTTTTTCATAATGAGCTGAATTTGAATTTCTTATTTATTACATTTACCAGGCGTATGGTTTAATTATTGATAATAACCGGTAATTATTAATAATAACCAAGTAATCACATTTACCGTAACATATAAAATGTGTATGGCAACCCCACAACTGGGCCATCCAACTTAGTGCAAAGAACAACCTATTTGTATAAAAACAACTTTGCAATTGCGAAAAAAACAATCAACTGTTCCATTCCATACATAACTGCAGTAGGTACTTGACCTAAATAGGGAACGGCTACAATACATCTTCGTAACAGTACTACAGTGCATATTGACCAATATAAAGATCTAGATAACTTTGACAGAACTCAGTCCAATTATCGTACCGTTCTGCTGAGTAGCATTCATTACCACGTAATAGCTCTAAGTAGTGCGGGTAATTTCTGTGGGGTATGTACTCGTGCTCATCATAATGAACTATTTAACAAAGTTACATTTACAACCGTACTCAGAGACGTCAATTAAGTTTTAATGACAATTAAATGTGTTTTCTTCTCTATTTAGCACTATACATAAGAAAGTGACAGCGGAGCGAGAGACTTAATTGTCATTAAAACTTAATTGACGTCTCTGAGTACGGCAGTTAAGCCGTGTAGCGTAGCGATGAAAGAATACTATAGTTGTAGGGTGACTAACGGACTAAAGACTGCACAAACATATTTACAGCGTAGAGCGGCGATGGGCTCACCACCTGTCACGCTGAGCACATATGCAGTCGCTATTTAGTGAAAAGTGGACTATGGTAGAAGACTGCTTATGCTGTCTTCATTGCCTAGTCTCTGACTAACCCTTTAGGGATAATAGTCGTGATTATATGTGTTTATGTACATTTAAACCGTTTCGTTAGCGTGCGAATTACACGCAATCCCCAGGTGTACGATGGGCTACTCCGGTGATTGTTTCTGGCGGTCCCGGATCATTCTTGCGGCACGTAAGGGTAAGTAAGGTGGTGCTAGTAGGTAAACCCCTCCTTAAGGGAAAGGTGGGAGAAGAGTCCCACATCTACTTAAAAGGCCTATTATGTCTAGACTGTGATTTTTGCGTAAAATGCCCATTTTCGTAGTAATTTTGCATTTGTATTTATCGTTTAAGGTTTAACGATAATCTGCGAGAATATGCTGAGTTTGGACGGGCAGCGCATCGCATTTTGTTCTAATTTTGCAGTTGTATTTTCGTTTTTATCGAAATAGGATAATAAATTCATTACAAAATCTTTATTTCTCATGAAGTAACAATTTTATTAATCTGGTAAGTATAATTTTTAATTGTAGAAAGGAGAAATTCACAATTTCCGAAGTTTTTTAATTTAGAATAAGATTTTTTTATATTTATAGATATATATCAATGATATATATCTAAAAATTCCGAGGCCGCTATGAACTATACGACTATATAAGAGATAACATTCAAAATTTTTAAATTTATTTGTTAAGAACAATAGTTTAATCTAGGAGCTCAAAAAAGTGCCTTCGCGTATTTTATGAAAATCTTTCTCTGCAATTTTGTGTTTAATTAAAAAGTTAAGCAAAATTTACAAAAAGCGAGGCTGGCACGAACTATGCCAATAGCTATTCTACACTATTCAATAAGTCAAAATGTATTTTTGTTTCTGAGTTCAAGAACGCCAAAATTGGCCATTTTACGCAAAAATCACAGTCGAGATGTAATAAGGCTCATATCCATCGTTTATTGTCGTTAATATAGAATAGGGGGAAGGCTTGCCCAGCAGTAGGACGTTTATAGTCTGATGATGACGATACCAATTACTATACACTGTACAAAAAGCTGTCGTAATATCAAACACAATAGAAATTCAATTAAAATGTTATTGTTTTTATAATTTTAACGCAAATTTTGTTGCGAACAAATTACAAATTGAAAAAGAATGTGTCGAAATAATTTCCACGACCAGGATTCGAACCCGCCTTCTGGCAATCCGGCCCAGCAGTGCGAGCACGGATCTTTTATCGACCGATAAAGTGACATACGACGTCGACAAATTGACATCGGCAGTACTTGAACTGTCAAATTTTATCGTATAATGTCACTTTATCGGTCGATAAAAGATCCGTGTTCAGGGGGCCGAATCCTGCTCGTGATAATTTTTTCGATACCGTCTTTTTTAATTTGTAATTTGTTCGCAACAAAATTTAATTGTTTGCAATCTCTATGAGGGACTTCTTGGCGGGAAAGTGAAGCGTCATGTCTGCTGTTTTGTATTATTTTATATAATTTGTGTTTTGTCGAATATTAATGTGAAATAATGGTGGATTATTTACTGTTAAGTGTTCGTGAACGTGCATGAGTGTTAGCAAATAAAACAAAACAATGCAACATCACTTTTCAAATTCTCTCAAGATGTCCGTGTGGGACCTCAATAAATTCCCATAGCTTTATTGAGTTACCAGGGGTTTGGGGGAAAATCATTTACTTCACTTTATGTGAAGAAAATAATCTTGACACTGGCTAAATGTGCTGATCGCACGAAGCCATTATATAAAAGAAAAAAAAATCTCTATGAGTCTTCGGGACAGACAAGGAGAGAAAACACAAAAAGAAAAGTTGTAGTAAGAACTACGACGAGCAAATACACAACTGGCTCCGTAGCTACGACACATAAGTCGTAGACTTACAACATCGCTACTGGCTCTCAGTACATGTCCGGGCTCTCAACCAGCATTGTATGCAAGACTCATGCTCTTTTCACGAGACTCATTGTGCTCTTTTGCTGAGTAGCTCGTCCATTAGACCATTCCACGTTTTTTGCACCACCTCTTTGTAGTAAAGGGACAGTCGGCAGCAAAAAGCGTTAAACAATGTACTAGCAAGTACTTTCTTAAAGTAACTTAATAAAGGAGATTGAATAAGACAAGTCGTGGTTTAATCCTTATAGCTCCGTTAGAGAAGACGTGAACCCACACTTAACACAGGGGTTAACCCCTCACTCTTGGATTTTTTTGAGTTTTTTGACACTAACTGTCAACGTCAAATTTGACAGAATCGAGCATAGACTATGCGATATGTTGCGATAACAGTACATAAGATGAACCACAGAATCGAAATAACCAAACTTGTTCATAATAAAGTAGTCTGTAAGTCTATGAAAACACGGTACAAAGTCAAGTGTGTTTTTGTAGGTGCGGTCTTATGCGACCGCTTGGGGTTTGAGGGGTGGACTATTCGTCATCAGCCTATAAACGTCCCACTGCTGGACGCCTTCCCACATATACAACAGACAACAGCAAATAACCCACCACATGAGCCCAATACGGGTTAGCGGGTGACTATAGCTAATTTGATTATATGTGATAGAGTTTGGTCCAAATGACCACATTCACAGTGATCAATGAATGCCCTCTACATCGTTTCCCAAGTGACGTAGCCCCACACTATGACGGATGCGACAGAAACTTGGCTGAGGGGTCTAAAAGTAGACAAGGATCCATTTTGCCGTACGCAATAATTATTAACATGCTCATATGCATTATCAAAGTATTGTTATACATAAGTAGACAAGCTTTTGCTGTATCTTTTTTTTTCGTTTATTTTGGTGACAAACAAAAATGTACGCTATTTCTAGGTATTCAAGGATACATGGAATGAAACCGTGTTGTGTCTCTTCCCTTGGGTGTCGTAAAAAGTGACCAACGGACTAAATAAAGCACATACATCCAATAGCACAGAGCGACGATGGGCTCACCACCTGTCACGCTGAGCACATGTTCAGTCGCTATTTGGTGAAAAATGGACTATGGTAGAGGACTAATTTTGCTGTCCTCATTGCCTAGTCTCTGACTAACCCCTCGGGGATAATAGTCGTGATTAAGTATATGTACTTACATATACATGGAAAGAAAATTAAAAGAAACGGAATGTGTAGAGTATTTTTTTCAGAGTTCTGGTGGCACAACTAGAGATAATTATTTTAACGTCAAATAAAGATACCTACTGTAGGGTGGTATTTAAGTGTTATACGACTTCCGTTGCTGACCGTACAAGGTAAAAGCACAACTGACGAACTGTCTCATCTCATCACGCATGAGCATGGCATTGTGTGAAATTATCCATGCCCTATTCACGAGATTCTTCATAATAGACCCATTATAATTTTTCTGTTCAGTAGCTTCTTTAAGCAACAGGTAATTAGCTCCTCCTCCGTCTTAGAACTCTGTGATCACTATGAAGTCACTGAGTGAGTCTGTTTTATCTCCCTGCTTTGTAATTTACTAGGTAGATAATAGATCCAGTGAAATTACAGGGCTTTTGGAAGTTAAAGACAAGGCTGCTGTAGACGCGCACCATCAGGCGGGCCGTATATGCTCGTTTGCCGGCTTATTAATACATAGGTACATACATATGTACAGAGACTAGGCAATGAGGACAGCAAAAGCAGTCCTCTACTAGTCCACTTTTCACCTAGTAGCGACTGCACATGTACTCAGCGTGACAGGTGCTGAGCCCATCGCCGTTTTATGCTGTTGGATGTATGTGCAGTCTTTAGTTCTTTAGTCGCCTTTTACGAAACCCAAGGGAAGAGAGAGGGTAGTAGTATTCTTCCACCGCTACACGACACGGTTGTTAATAAATAAATTTGAATCACAGCCTCAGATGCAACATTAGTAAACAAAGTTATAAGATATTCATCTTAACTTAATTCTCACCGCTAAGTAGTCCGTCTATATTATTAGAGAGGGGCTTCATCTGTCTTTGTGTTATTGATTGGAGAAAGGTACCTAATTAGAGTATAATTTTATGGTTTGGTTTCTAATATTAGAGCCGTAATTTTATGATGCATGATATTTTTACAACATTAATTGTGCTAATTTGATTTGTAGTAGTTTGTTCAATTCACTAACTTTGACATCACTACCGGTAGCAAGCAACACAGTTTTATAACTTAGCTGACTCGGAAAACAACGATACCCCTAGGTACATTAGTGCTTGCAACAGAGGCTAACAGAGTAAGTTATAAGCATGATAAAACTCGGTGGCAAATCCTAAATCTTATTTAATGTAGTCCTTATATAAAACCTCTTAGAGTTTATCATACGCTGTTACGTAGAGTTACGTCTTCATAAAAATTTATGCTCTCTTTACAAATCTTAATGCTGCTCACTTTCTGCTGAGCAGCTTATCCATTTCACACGTAGTAGACGTTCGTTCAGAAACAATATCTTTTTACAATTCTATTGTGAGAATGTGAATACCATAACTAATTAAATAGTGTTGATAGATTTAGACTGTGATATATGAATATATGAATAATTTTATAGTGCCTAAACTAGCGATGTATTTTGATAGTAGCATAAAGTGTTTTTCGTTTTATGCATAAGTACATGGTACCAGACAAAAAAAAAAATAACCTATATAGAAATAACCTATAGAGGTTATTTCTTTCGAAAAAATATTAACATAAAGTCATTTACAAAAAAATATTTATTCAAATAAAATCGTTCTAGAACCGGCTGTTATTTTGAACAATTGAAAACAAACTGAATTTGTTTCAGATTAAGATATTTTTCGAATTTCAGTTGTTTATTTTTAAGTTTAATAACATAACATATTCAAATATTTCCTTCTCTTCACACAACTAAATGTATTTTCATGTCGTAGTTCACAAAACATGAATTATTTATCTAATAGGATAAAATTAAAACGTTATTTTTTCGCACCTTCCTCGCCCCAATCCAATGCAGGCACAGTTTATGTAACAACAGCAACGGGGAGGAACTTGGAAAGAATCCAAATCTCAAGGATATAAGTTACATAACGAAATAGTCCTCTTACCAAATCCTCGTCGTCGTCGGTGAAAATGTTCGCTCGGTCCTGTGCCGACGTCATGTCGATGTCAACATCCAAAATGCGGTAAAAGCTCTCATGGCTCACACACTTGCTACATCACTGAGAAACACACCAACTGCATCCAAAAAGATCCTTCCACATATGCATATTCATTGCAAATTAAAAAACTAACACTTTAAACACAAAACAAATTCAAATTCTTACGAAAACAAAAGAATTTGACAGGTGAAAACTAATTTATTACTTCGCCGGAAAACAATTGAGTGTCGATGAGAAAGTTTAAGTTTGGAACAGAACTGCTCCCGCTGACTGTTGAAGGCTCACTGCGAACAGCCAGGGGGACGAGAACTGGCACTGCGGCGTCCCGTCACCATGACAACGCAGGGCTTTCACTATGCGGGGGAAAACGCCTGCATGCACCCAGACAATATAAGATTCGCGATACGAACCAGATTATCTGCACTTTCAACTTATCGAGCTTTTTGAAATGTTTGTGGAGGGGTGCCAAACATTTTGCTACGTGAATCAATTTCGTTTGCGATTGACTAAGTAATACGTCTGTTCTGTACTCTGAGGTGGTATATTGAAACGTTCGTAGTAGATTTATGTGGCACAATATTTCTGAATATATTAAAGTCACTTTCAGCACTAATCATCATCATCATCATCAGGCTATAAACGTCCCACTGCTGGGCACAGGCCTACCACGTGGACAACACCACGAGGGAATATTGGTCCATAACCCACCACGCTGGCTCAATGCTGGTTGGTTGTTTCAAAGCAATTTTGTGGTAAGTTAAAGACATAGATGTAAAGGGCCTATGTTCAATTTCCAAAGGGGGTACATGTTGTGAACGTGATTTCATTGCTTGTAGATAAACCAAGCGCTTTCCCCGTGTGTTATAAAATAATAGAATTAATTTCTAGGGAGTTAAAGCAACTCTATACGAGTTAGATCATCTAATAGTATATAACGTAAATCTACAGACATAATCCGGACCGTGTTTGCGATATTAATCCTGTAATGTAGCATGCATTTCAATATAAACACTTTGTGTTAGTAACATACTCTATTAGAACTCTATTAGAGAAGTTTTTATAATGAGATAAGATAGCCCGTTCCTCAGTGGTTGAGGATTCCGGGTTGAGCGCGCTTCCACCTTCGGCCTTATCGTTACTTACCATCAGGTGAGATGAAGGCCAGCAACAGAAAATACAAACTGTATTTGTAGAATCAAACACATTAAAATTTATCGTTGATTATTCTTATGCCATTTGAATTTATTTTCAGGGTCATCCCTCAAAGAAGAAAGAGTTATAAAAAGTAGTAGTAGTAGAAGCCTAAGATAGGTAATTCAAGCGCCATTCACATTTTTAAATTCAAAAAAGTTAATAAAAATGTTTAGTTTTTATGGAAATCCAAATCAGTCAAGAAATCGAAAAGGTTAATACCTATGTGTTTCTTTCAGTGCGAAATATTTAAAATATAACAGCCATTTATTCCGTTGTCACGCCTCCGGAGATTGTTAAGCCTCCTTTGATTAAGCAGAACCCCCCCCCCCCCCTCCTTAATATTAAAATTATATAGTTCTTGTTGTTCACCAAATAATAAATCATCGTTTCATCATTTAACTCGTAACAACAACTCAACAATACGTTACATCGCACTAATGGTCATCTTATGTAGGTATGTTACTATTGACTTGTGTAAGCAAGCCCATACTAATGGCATTGCCGACAAAAGACTCCACAGGAGAAAAGAATATAACCATTACCGAGGTGACTGAATAACTGAATAACAAATTAAATTGTCGTGTCACCGCCCAACGCGGCCTTAGCAGCTCTATAAGGTGACTGCTACAAACCGCAAGAAACTTCAAGGGCTGGTCAGGTCAAGTGTTTTGAACATGACAAAAATGGTCTCATTGCAGACTAACGTAGGTACTTATCGCCCAGCTGACGCCAACCGGTCCACAGACGGTCGGCCGGCCGGCCGTTGCCCGCGCGTTGTAAATAATCGTTATTTTAAATTGTTTTTATTTTATTTTTCTTATGTTATTGCTTTAAAATAAATTAAATACTCAAACCCTATCTAATTAAAATTCACAAAATGGATTATTTAATTAAAAATGAAAAACACGAATTCCTTTTTTGTGATTTTTGTTATGTTTACACTTGACATGACCAGCCCTTGAAGTTTTTTGCGGTTTCTGGCTGTCACGTTATATATAGCTCGCATTGCACTCACCTGTAAAATTGCTTGAACAAATCAGCATTTATTTATTATTTTTAAAACTATAATAAGACATTAAGAATAGTAAAATAAAGTAAGTCAGGGAAAAGATCCATTAAAAATGTACTACAATGATGTACGTACTACTTACTATTCATAATGTAAATTGATCGCAACATGGCCGCCATATAGATTAAGCTCACTGGAGTACTGTTACAAGAACAGTGCAGCATTTACACAAGCCATTTTGCAGATTAGTGCAATGTGAGGCACTCTATAGAGCTGCTGAACTCCGTTTTATATATCTAGGATGAGTCTAAGCTAAATGACAATAAACAAATGGATAACACTTTTTCTGAAATGATTTCCTGGAAAAGGGATACAGAACATAAATCTTTAAAGAATGAGTATAAATAATCTTTATTCATAAAAATAATTTGCTGAAACGTTTGTACGCGCATCTCTTCAGAACGGCGTCACCTATTTGGCTAATTCCTTTTTGTTGTGTTTGTAATAGGCTTGTGTCCACTAAAAATAAATCTGGTGAATTGGCGTTTCTAATGATCAATTATGATTTATAGATACAAAATATGTAAAATATTCATTGTAACAAATTTGGATTATTAATATTTTTAAAGAAAAAAATTGACGATAACACGCATTCAGGGGAAATTAAAAGCCGTACGTCACGCCGGGCCAAATGTCATTTTATTGTTGTGACATTTCTATAGAACAAGCCTCGAACGAAACAGAGTTTGGCACGGCGTGACGTCATTCACTTAACATGGCGGTCTTAAGCGTTTTGTGCAGTAAATTTAAATCGGAATATAAAAATGCGAAATAAATATTGTAAATGATTGATTTTTTTAAAAATTATGTATTTTTAGGATAAAATAGGTAAAGGTATCGTATTAAGATTTTCAAATTTATTCAACTAGCCTATTGTCAGGACATGGTTTATGAGAAATATAACAAGTCCAAAGTCAAAAGACAAGCGTCCATTAATAAATAAAAAACATTGCGGCAAACGTCCAGCTGTTTCCAGACCTACTGGAAGAGTGTACAGAAGACTACGAACCCCGACTGAGCTGACAGAAAAGCTTAGAACTAAGCAACTACTCAGGCTACATCAAAACTTAATATACGTACGGAATGCTCAGAAAACGCAGTATTTAAATAAATTAACAGTTAATTACGAAAAGCTATAACAAAAATACAAAAATAAACAATCCAAGACAAAAAAAAATTACGTTAATGTATATGTCGACGTTCGAGTGGTTAGCTGGTATTGGGAGTCAGAAATCACCCCAGAGGGCCTAGTCAATTGGCAAACAAATGAAACGCTACGAAATCTTCGCTACGATAAACCGAATGTATGGGATTGACATAAGCAAAAGTTACCTACGACGTAAAATTTACGCTAAAATAGACCTAATTGACAGTTTGACAAGCCAAGAATCGCTAATCTAGCGATCACTCAAACATTGAAGATAAAAATTCACACAAAATGGCGATTGTTTGATCAGCTGATGAAGGAATAGTTGTGTTGTGTTAAAAGTTTTGTTTAAAATGCTCTTTTTAGGGCTATTGTGGACTGCAATAATCAAGTGCTCAGGCGCTAAGGAAGAAATGTTTCCCTACGTTACTTGGAGCAAAGTAACGAAATCGAGTTTGTTGTACTTGTGAATAGTTCTCAGAGTTCTCGTTTACGAACTTTCAAATATTTAGCTAAGGTCTGCCGGGAATTGCGTGCTGATATAGTTGTTGCGATGTGAGTGACCAAATAAATGTGTGTCATGCAACATTTTCCGCAACGAAGAGCAAGTCGCTGCATAACAATTTGTAGGGGCTCTCAAACCATACAAACATTTGGGCCAAATAAATCCACCTAAGTACCTCTAATCATGACAAGAAAGGTCAAGATTAAGACAACAGTAAGAGACTTTTTGTATAAATATTAAATGTAACCTATCCATAATGTCCATTTATCAATTTATAACTTAGATTGCCTATTTGTTTTACAGGTTCCAATGAAGATTTAACTTGCCAGGTAGCTTAGAGTATTAAACCAAGGCTCTAAGTGTAGTAAGGTGTACCTATTGACTATACCCTATAAATCTTATACAGACAAGCATCTTTCTTAATAGGAAAAGATATCAGTCCTTACGTTCAAATGGTAAGTTTTAATAAATAAATTATTACTTACATAATAAAGGTAAGTATTATGCCTATTATTATATTGGGATTTACCAGGAAATGTCAGTTTTGTTAAAATTGCTAGAATAAAGAGTATTGACATAAAGATAAAACTATTTTATGTGGTTTTGCAGATTTGAGACGACGATTCAAAAATCTTAAATGTTACCTCATAATTTGGAGGATGGACTTCCTCAGAATGGTGAACAAACATGGTTATTTGGTAAAAAACAATATCAAACAATTTTGTATAATACATAGGTACTTACCTACTAACTTTTTATCTATGACAATTTTCTATACTTAAGTAAGTATATTGTTCTAATTCTTCAAAAAGCATGGTTAATGATAATAACAACAATATTTAATGCTGCATCAGACTCACAAGAAAGGAGGGGTGTGTACCACATGTCATATCCAACAATGAAACTGCATTGAACATGGCTTTGGCATCGTTGAATTTAGTTATTTATATGATTTTTTTTGTGGAGCTCTAATGTTGTCAACGTTTTTATTCTACAAAAAGGAGCAGTCTGTGCCATAAATATAGTTAATTTAGTTCTAAGTTTATTGTGCTTTATTTAAAAAGATTTACTTATGTACAAAAAAACAATACCTTCGTTGACAACATTTTTATTTTAAGAAAAGGAACAGTGTGCCATAAATATATTTAACCCATAAAATAGTGATTTGGTTTATATGATGGGGAAAAATTAAGTATAAAGTTAATTTAGTTCTAAGTTTATTGTACTTTATTAAAAAGATTTACTTAGGTACTCGTAGGTACTACTAAAAAACAGTACCTTCATAAACACACAATTGGCATTTATTTTTGTACACATATAGTTTTAATGTCAATAAGAGAAAGTGAAGCCTCATATTTAATAAACTTTGACTTTGAGAGAGTTAGGTAAGGAAATAAGAATATATTAAGAAATACAACATTAATGTTATTTTTTACTTGATATTTAATTTTACTTGCAGTAGGTACCTATAGAAAATGTTTAAGTACCTACTTATATCAATTTCTACTAGTCATAACATTAAGCTATTGAAGTTGTACTTGATTCATTATCAACATACAAAGGTAATTATATGTATAAACTTGCATTATTATTATCCGATTATTAAATCTGGTGGGTTCTATTGTGTTTGTTATTATATTGTTTTTTCTTTAAATAGGTGGCTTAACATAAGGTGGCTTGTTATACATATAATACAAATTAAGTTCCATATCTAGCATACTCTGTAATAGTTTAGTTATTATCAATTTGGCGATTGTGAAGTAATCGATTGTAATTGTTGCTTGAGTTTGTAATGTTACTATCACATTTTTATTTGTGTGAATCTGTAAATGGTTTGCTGTTTCACATTTTCAGTGTTATACTTTTTATAGAACTGTCGATTCACTTGTGAATATAAAATAAATAAATAAAATTAATTGTTTTTATATTATTTTTGGTAAATATATACTACCTACCTACTAACTTTTTATGTAAGTATGACAATTTTCTATAAGTAAGTATATTGTTCTAATTTCTTAGGAGATTCTGGATACCTTCAAAAAGCATGGTTAATCATAATAACACCAATATTTAATGCTGCATCAGGCTCACAATAAAGAAGGGATGTGTACCACATGTCGTATCCAACAATGAAACTGCATTAAACATGGCTTAAAGTTGTACTTGATTCATTATCAACATACTAGGGTAATTATATAAAATTAATTGTTTTAAAATTATTTTTGGTAAACATATAAATAATCCTATGTTTTATTTCGAAACATTATCAACCAACTCATAATGAATGGCAGTGAAATAAATAATGTAAAATAAATAAATATTTTAACTTGTCGCGTAGAGACCACGATCATGTCATTGTGTCTGTGAAGGCGTATATTTAATAAATGATTTGACTTTTAATTTCAATTATTTTCGGTACCTACCGCTATAAATAAGTAACAATGAAACAATCCTATATTAAGGCGATGTTGTCTTCATCGTCATCCTATGAACGTCCTGAACGTTCCCACATGAACGACAGCACTAAGGCAGACTGGGCTATAACAGGCTTAAGCCCTGAGCCAATACAACCGCAGTGTGCTTTACGTGCCTTCCGAAGCACGGAGGAGCTCGAGACGCTTTTTATTTGGTTACCCATCCTTTAGCTCGGTAATGTTACGCAACTTTCAGTTGCGTAACTAACTGGCAAGATCACAAACCGGTGCGGCGCGGGCGGGGACTTTTTGCATTAGTTGAACCTCTAGCATTACCTTTCAAGTAACAGTAAGTACATTGCTTCGCTAGTTTGCATATTTTAAAATTAGTTTTAATTTAACTAGCAAAACCATGTACTTGGAATGTTTTTTATTTTATTTTATTTAGGACAATTGTTACATTTGAGATTTTGTCCCTTTTGGGGAAAAGGAAGAAAATCCCAAATGCAAGCTTCAGTGGGTTGTTATCAAATAAAACCATAAAATGTTCAACAGCTAGGCAGTATATTGTAAAAGAACACACAAATATTTGGTCCAACAACAATAAAATAAAATTATAAATTTTATTTCATTCCTACTATTCAAAAGAGGGGGGGTTAGTCACAATTTTGTCTTATATTATGTTAGGTACAATTCATCTACGTTACTCCTTTTAATTTATTTAGCCGAAAATCACAAATAAAAACTATTAGTCGAAATTGACCCTAGGGTCAATCTCAAATGAAAGTTCAACAAACTTTCTATTAATTTTGCCAACTATAATTTACTGTTTAAAGTAATCTAAACCTTATTCCAAAGCTATATCACCCCCTAAAACACACTAAAATCCTAAGAGTCAAAAGTGACCAAGCGGGTCGGTGATAATTTTAATTTAAAATAGATTTTATAATACTGTTCCTACTACTGCCTAACCAGCCAGCTAATATCTCAGTCGTCCGAGCTATGGTCGTGAGTGGGGGTCGGGATAAAGCCAATACCGTTCGGAGTATGAAGTTGAAATTAAAATTAAATTACTCCGTCTATAAAAATATTAAATTAATTGTTTTAAACCGTTTAACCGTATCAAAACTCTCACACGTTTAAAGCCGATACTCTAGAGAACCGTGGGGTTATACCGATATTAAATAAATATTTATGGACGCCAGGATCGTATAGTCGATCCGAATCTGGAGACGATTTCACCATACAACTTCACACAGGTCGAACTCGCAGATCCTCAAAGGTTTCATAACTTCACCAACGCTTGGTGTAGTTGGATATAAAAGAAAATACTATGTTAAGGTTTCGAAACCCTAATGTAAAAATATGTTCCTGAATAACGAACGATTAAACCCAGAGTGGGGGTACAAAAAAACCGTCAACGCCTGTGCGGCGACAGCTCGCTGGCAGCAGGTGGCCGCTGGTGCCCCGAAGAGGCAGGTCTCGCGTCCAGGCTTTAGGGCCCAGCTCTAAATCCTGGCGGCGAGACGGGCCTCTCGAAGCATCTGAAATTATCAACACGGGGCCTATTTATAACACTACACGCCTAGTTCAGAACTGTTACATAAATTAGGGTCCCGCAGTCTGCTATCTGGGTATCTGGGGCTGCAACCTATCATAACCAGGGACTCGCAACGCCATGGGTTATCAAAAGCTTCCCAACGCTGTTGCACAACTAAAAACTCACACTCCAACACTAACATTTAACACCATGTTTTAATTTTAGCTTTGTTTCACATTTAACTAGTACACAAGGCACTACACGGCTACGATATTCCAATAAACATAACTAAACAATGCCAGACTACTGTTGGATGGGGCAATATCCACTTAATAAAGGGGTTTGACACGTCTGCCACATGGCCAAGAGCCTTGCGTCGCCTGGCGACAAGGCAGGATTCAGATACCATGAAATATCGATTTGCTTTCCTAGTATGACGGCTTATTATATTTAAACCATGCTATTGAGATACTCACGCGCTAGGATATTCTATATCTACGCGTGGCTGCCAGCGGTGTCACGACCGGTTGGTTGTGGCACGGATTCCTGTAAATAAACCACACACTTGTTGACTATATTCTCAAGCTAATGACGCTTCAAATCCACTACATTATTACGACCTCAGATTAAAACAAAAGGTGACTACGACGGCTCATGCCTACCTGAGTGCATTGATCTCAACTCCTCGCACCACGTCACACCAGAGATTGAGCTCGTTTCGGCGTCGCAACTCGGCAGCTTTCCTTTCGCCGGAAACACTTATAAATCGAAGGCCAGCTTATAATTTATACTCCCATTGTCGGGTAATTCATAAGAAATTGTTCTTTTAAAATTTTCCTTCAAACTAACAAAACATCAAATATGACGTCTGTCACAACTCGCCCTCTGCTAACAGAACTTGCCAACAATAACAACACACGACCTAAAAAAAAATTAACGTTTAGCAATGGGAAATGCATTTTTCTTTAATTTAAAATTGTGTTTTGTGATATTTAACTCACTAATTACCCTGTCGTAATATTAAGGAGTATTAGTTTGCTCTCTGGTAACCCCTACGGGCAGAGACAATATCCATATAAAAAATATTACTCCCGTTCGAATGTTCTAGATAAAAGTCCTTATAGAAAAAATTAGTTCTATTTCCGGATTTGCTTGAATTAAATTTAATTACTTAAAGTAATTAATATACATATTATTTTATTATGTAATTTATTATTAGAACTGTTTCGACTATTTTTTAAAATTGAATCTTTTATGTGAAATTAAAAGCTGACAGCTACTTCGCCCCGCTACCGCTAGGCGTCGCTACGGTGGCTGTCATTTTGTCTATGGTGTTATGTCAAATACAAAACGTAAACACGGAATAAAATCTCTTTAGATGTAAGTTTAAGTCTTACTAAAACTGATTTAGAAATATGTTTTAATTGAAAATGCAAGAAAAGTGTGTCTTGTAATGTGTCAGCCAAGGCTCCATGTCTTTAATGTGAAGAAAAATGGATTTAATTCAAACAAGCTACACGGACTAATGTTTTTGGACATTTGATCATTCTAACGCAATGGTTTCAGGTAAGTACTATTCAACCATTGCGAACTTCTTTTGTAGATAAGTAAAGGCAGACAGGACCCTGAATTTACAACGTAACACAATAAATAATTAGACAAGTAATGTGATAGGTGTTGTAGTTAGACAACTAAACCCGAAAGCCTTAGCCGCTACGCCATAGAGTTACTTTAGGCGATGTACTCATACAAGATGCAAACGTTTTAATCACTACCTAGTGGGTACTCGCATCTAAGATCAAACTGTTTAAATGTTCGCGCGGTTTGTAACATTTAGTGTTATCACTTATTTCATTACAGACGGACGTCAAGTTGTTAATATTTGAAAAATTCTTGGCAGCAAGCGTTTGCTTGTGGTCTTCAGTCTTAATTTATTTATATTATAAGCTGAAAAATGGGTTTGGTCTCATATCAATATCATATTATGGTGGGTAAGTCACTCGTCATCATTATAAGTACTTATTTACAAACGTGCTTGCCTGGCGAACTTCCGGCGAAAAAAGCGATTGATTCATTTTTCAAATTGTCTCAAGGAGTCTACCCGAATTTCTTAGTAAAGTGACATTCAATTCACTAAAACTCAAAAGGATCGGTGTGGTTACTACCTATTTATTAATCTTACATAAGCGTTACATTATCATCAAACAAAAAAATACTAAGACAAGCCTGTATGTTCTATATCCCTTAGCTTATCGATATCGATGTAGCCTAGCGAATTTGATGAGCGATTTTGAAGCTGTCACCGGTCGAGCGTTTGCCAGTTGACTAGGCCCTCAGAGAAACATATTATTTCTCATCATAACTTAGCAGTTTTATGAGATTCACTCCTGCGCGTTCAAGTAATTTCATTACGTCGCGGGGTGCGGCGGACGACGGACTGTTGTCACTCTAACATTATTGGGAGCGGAGGTATGCACACTCCTGGGGTCAAAAATCACCCCCGACACCAAGAACGTTACACGTCGTTTCAATAGATATATTACATTTTATTATTTTTAAGTAAATAACCATCTTAATAGCTGGTAATTTGAATGAAGATAAAATTGCGCAATTCTACGAGAATCACGAATCTGATCCAGAGACCATCAGGTACATCTATGTACCTACTGATGATCCACAAACAGCCAGTCAAAAAAAAGGGTGGTGCCAATTATGTCATCTCAAAAAGAACCTGAAATGTACAAAAAAGTGTAACAAATGCTTTTGCAGTTACACGTAGGTACAAAATGACATGATTGTTCGTTTTTTTTATTAATGAAGAAAGTGATTTGGTTGAGGTTGTAATATTTTATATTTTTAAATATTCTTTTTCAAAGTTTCTATTTTTGATATTAAGATTGATATATAAAATTGATTCTTCGCAAGGTGGCTGGCAAGAGCTGGATGAGAGTGGCCGCGGATCGTGCTCAGTGGCGTGTTCTTGGAGAGGCCTATGTCCAGCAGTAGACGAGTATAGGCTGATGATGATGATGATGATGATGATAAAATTGATACTGCACATGTGCTCAGCGTGACAGGCGGTGAGCGCATCGCCGCTCTAAGCTGTCTTTAGTCTGTTAGTCGCCTTTTACCACACCCAAGGGAAGAGAGGGGGTGGTTAGTATTCATTCACCGCTACGTGACACGGTTGGAAAGCATTATGCGTCATACATACTTAACTAAAGTTTCTACATAAGGTGTTTGCTAATTGGTATATAATCCAGCAGGATTGATGCTTTTATTCGACTTTAACCAACTGTAATCCTACTAAGTGCAAAGAACAACTATTTGTTGGGAGCAACCTGAAAAAGCGAAAAAGAAATCAGCTGTCCCATCCATTACGTCGAAAGGTATTTGCAGTTTTGTATAAGGTAAGACAAAGTCTCAACCACTCCCAGAATAAGTTACGAGACGTCTAACTACCTACCTTATTGATTAACGGCATCAAGGTTTTAGGTTCAAACCCCGCGCTAAGGTTAACATTCAAGGTTTCCTAAACTTTGGCAATTCTACCGTAATTAGCGAAGGATTCATTTGAAGCTTATTTATTTTATTAGATAAATATTATTTTATTCTTATAAATGTAAGGAGCTCTCTATCAAAGCGTACTTATAAGGAGTTTGATTTACGATCGTCGTTAAGCAACTTTAGCAATGCCGTGTCGCTGGATGGGTGACCAAATTAAAATCATGAAAATGGCACTCCTTAAAACCGACCCACATTGGGCCTGATGTAGGGTATGACTCAATCTCCCCACTTAAGGGGAAACACTACATCGGCGTGGCATGCAAAATTCTCATACAAAACACAGAAAAACGACGTTTCGTAGTCCCCTGTTTCCTCCTTCAGAACTGGACCAATTTTTTTACTTTTTCAGCATCGGTTAAAGAAAGAGATTTTCTATGTCTGTATGTTTGATTTTTTTTTCTAAACCAGCCACTTAATGTTTCTGAAGACGCCTTAAAACGAAATGATTTCGCAAAATCTTGAAGACTCCTGGTTATTAAATAAATGACTTATTGCAAAAAAATCAAACATACAAACAAAGAAAATCTCTTTCTTTAACCGATGCTGAAAATGTAGTTCTGAAGGAGGAAACAGGGGACTACGACACGTCGTTTTTCTGTGTTTTATATGAGAATTTTGCATGCCACGCCGCCGACGTAGTGTTTCCTCTTAACTACCGCCGCACTCTTGGCCATCCACCTTGCTCATTGTGCATGTTTTCCTTACATAAATAATCTATTTAATATTTTTCTACGCTCGCACCAATTATCTAGAATGAAGCTTATGTGGATTCTAGACCAAGTTAGGCTTAATTTGAATCTTGTTTAAAGGGTTAACTAGATAACGAAATCTACACTAATATTATAAAGCTGAAGAGTTTGTTTGCTTGAACGCGCTAATCTCAGGAACTACTGGCGCGATTTAAAAAACTCTTGCAGTGTTAGATAGCCCTTTTATCGAGGAAGGTTATAGGCAATAATTTGTTTAGGTACTGGTACGGGTAGTAACCCGTGCGAGGCCGGGGCGGGTCGCTAGTAACATACATAAACATAGAAAACACCCAGACCTAAAATCAACTTAGAAAAACTGTTTTTTTTTTAAATGACCCGACCGAAAATTGAACCCTCAGACAAGACGCGGCGCCATCACCGGCATGTTAACCAGTCGACCACGGCGGTCAATGCGTATGAGTTAAGCAGTTGGACACAATAGCTCATGAGCATTCGCTTTCGAGAACGCTAACCTAACGCCTTTCCGCTGCACTATCAAAGCTCCTCATGTCATTTACATACATCCATAGACATTATATATATACATATATATAATCACGACTATATTCCTAATGGGGTAGTCAGAGACTAGGCGATGAGGACCTCAAAAGCAGTCCTCTGCCATAGTCCACTTTTCACCTAATAGCGACTGCACATGAGCCTGCTCAGCATGACCGGTGGTAAGCCCGTCGCCGCCGCTCTATGATGTTGGATGTACCTACGGTCGGCGTCACCGTCGCTTTACCACTTTGCAGCGATTTTCGTATTAATCTAAGATCCGAGTATAGAACGACCTTCACCGAGAAGGTTAATGGATGAAAAGTATTTTATATCAAATTTAATATGTTAAATAATATATCGCGAGTGGGTTGGCTGAAAAATTTCAGTCCAGTACCATTAATGATTAATTTAATATTAAAAAAATATTTTTTTTTACATTGCACTGGTTTGGTGTGTGTGTGTTTGTAATGAGCTTATCTTTATATAAACATAAATTTTATTTATTTAACCAGACGGTTGCAAATTACTAATATTGACTTGCCTGTTTACACCTGCCTACCCAATGTTATGACAGGAAAAAAATAGTCAACCTTACGTTTGCATATTCTATAGGCTTCATACTTTCGAATGGTACCTATGTAATTTATCTATTATCGAAACAAGTGCAATATTTAAAAAAAAATATTTTTAAATATTTAATTAATCATATACTGGACTGAAATTTTTCAGCCAACCCACTCGCAATATATTTTTAAGACATTAAATTTGATATAAAATACTTTTCATCCATTAACCGCTCGGTGAAGGTCGTTGTATACTCGGATCCTCTACTATATGAAGCGCACCGACCGCCCGGGTACGTGCCCGTACCAAATAGACGACGCGGTGTGCAAGAGATTTTGACCTTTAGAATTGTAAAGCGAAGGAGTCCGCCATTGTATCTACGTGCAGTCTTTAGTCCGTTAGTCGCCTTTTACGACACCCAAGAGAAGAGAGGTGGTGGTAGTATTCTTTCACCGCTACGCGACACAGTTTTTTCATATTATTATAATACTGACTTTGCTGAACAATTTCTACGTTGGTTACGAGCTACGCAGTTTAAATTATTCATAGCCGTAACGTTGAACTGTGCGCGTATAGCTTTAATCAGGATCTGGCTTAGCACCGGCAAAAAGACGGTTTGCTAAAGTGGCATTTATAAAATTTGTTGAGCGCTCTGTCAAATATGTTTTTTTTTTCTAAGAAACAATATCACCTTGTCAAAATGTTTATTAATTTATATTAAAATTTAGTAGACTTGAGACTGAATGCCCATGTAATTTTATAAATGCCGAATTTAAGTTTTTGGTTCTTCCCTTCTTCTTGTATTAGAACGCTCTTGCAGAGACCAGTAGGGACTAGGACACGCTTGCGTGAAGCCATCCTCTCTACGCATAGTAAAAGCTTAAGAAAGTTACTTTCTTTAGCAGGGAGGAGTAAATATCTCCAAAACGTCTCTTATATTTATCTTTATCTATAATAAATTGACAAAATTAAATTCGTTGACAAAACACTTTTTAGAATAAGATTGACCGACTGGCTACTTGTAAAATGTACTTTTTTTGTATATTTTTAAAGGATGGTGCTATCCATCAATTAACAGAAAAAGTATTTGAAACAAAAAAGGACCAACATCTTGTCGGAATAATGAAGAGCGATTGATGTTTGCAATTTTGTTTTTTTGCCTGATTTTCACACTGGTGTGACATGTTGGTGTGACCACGAGTCTGTAACGAATTTGTGGTATACTATATATTATTTATGTGTCATTCTGGCAACCCTGCTGCCTCTGTTTACATTACGCTCTTACAATATTTTGTTTTTGATTAGTAAATTTACACAAATTCAGTTCAAAGTGTGTGCAAAGTGGAATACACCCAAAGAAGAACCTGTGGTATCGTTATCTGCTATCTTTTCCGGTTATTTAACACTAAAATTGTATACGATTGGCTTGCATTATCTACCCACATATTGTTTACAAGTTTAAATCAACAATTCAACATTGATCAGTACGAAATACCCTCAAGAAACGTAACATTTGAAGTGTCAAAATCGAATTGACAACGTCAAATTTCATTTTGACAAGTGTACCAATTGTCAAACTCAACTGACAGCGTTAAATTTCGTTTTGACAAGACGAGTGAGTTGCCATCGTAATAAAGTTTGTCCAGATTGGGGTAAATTTCCAAGATGAGCATCTGTAGCAAATGCGTTAAACTAATTAAACCTAGTGAACTGAAAGCTTGCTCCAAGTGCAACGCCACGTACCATTATTACTGCCTGGGAGTGCCTATAGACAGTTTTGCCAAGGAATCAAAGGCCTACAAGGCTGCGTGGAGGTGCTCGGAGTGCAAATCTGCTGAGAAGCGGGGCGACGGCTTCATAACACCATCTCAACCCAAGACCACCGTCCAGAATACAGAGTCCCCATCCGACAATAACGAGGATTTAAAAAAATACATCGACAAAAAGCTCGAAGAGTCTTTGTCACGGCTTCTTAACGATATCAGACGTGACTTCACTGCCGAAAGCTCAGATACCCGCAGCAAGATTCAGGAACTGGCTGAAAGTGTTAATTTTATGACGTCAAAGTGTGACCAGCTTAAGGCAGATCTAGACACTAAAGCCACGAAGATTGAAAAATTGGAGGTTGAAAACAGCACATTGCGGTCACAAGTTACTGACCTGAGCAGCAGACTAAATCAATTCGAACAACAATCTCGAGACTGCAACCTCGAAATTCAGTGCGTCCCGGAGCACAGAGCCGAAAACCTAAACACAGTAATACGTCAACTGGCCACCACCGTGGGTTACACCTTGGCAGAGCACGAGCTACTTAACTACCACCGTGTTGCATAAATAAACCAAGAATCGACTAGACCTCGCTCCATTGTGGTAAAACTGTCTAGCCCCTTGGTCCGTGACAAAATCATAGCTGCAGTCAAATTCTTCAACAGAGCCCACGAGAACGACAAGCTTAACTCATCGCATCTGGGCCTTGCCGACAAAAGTAAGCCAGTGTACGTGTGCGAACATCTGTCTCTCATCAACAAGCAATTACACGCATCTGCCAGAAAAGCTGCAATGGAATTAAAGATCCAGTTCGTGTGGGTACGAAACGGCCGCATTTATATGAGGAAGGACCCAACCTCTAAAAGCTTTGTTGTCAGGGACTTGGACTTCTTAAATTCTCTTAAATTCATTTAACTTAGAATTCATGGTATCAGTGTTTAATTATACTTCAAAATGTAATAATATTAGTATACTCTATCAAAACGTGAGAGGTCTTAGGACCAAAACTGAAGAAGTGCTTACTAATGTACTAAAACTAGATATGGATGTTGTTTTGTTGACCGAGACGTGGCTGAATGATTCGGTGTTTGATCATTAACTCTTCGACAACAGGTACACGATATTCAGACGAGACCGTGGCTCTACTAATTCCAAAAAAAACCGAGGGAGGCAGTGTACTCATAGCAGTTTTAAAAAAACTAGAACCTGTCCGAAAAATAAAATGGGAGTCCGTAGGTGAAGATATATGGGTTGTAATCAAATTAAAGCAAGGCAATTCAACGATCCCACTCTGCATTTGTACTCTGTACCTTCCTCCTCCAGTTACTTACAACGGTCTTGATTGTCTGGTATCCAATTTAACAGATGTTATTCAGCACAAACTACCCCAGAAGTCACTACTCTTGTTGACGGGTGATTTCAATCTCCCCAATCTTCAGTGGCAAAGCGAGAAAAGTTCGCATTGTTTGGTCCCTGTTCATACATTAAATCAGATAGATAGTCTACTTATCGACACCCTTTCCTTTAACGGCCTCTATCAAATAAATCAAGTCAAGAACGCTAATGGTCGTACACTTGATTTAATTATCACTAATTTGGGCAACTTGTTTGCGGTCACCAATTGCACCACCCCACTAGTAAACTTAGATAGTCACCATCCTGCATTGCGTATAGTTCTAAAACACAATGCCTTCAAACCTCCCAAAATTAAAAAATCTACTTCTTTAAATTTTTCCAAAGCCAACTATACTAAAATTAAAGAAGAATTAGAAAAGATAAACTGGAATGACCACTTTAACACAAAACAAACTGTAGATGAAAGTGTTGATACATTCTACAATTTATTATGCCCGATAATCACTAACAATACACCAATAAGCCACAAAGGCAATAAAAATTATCCATTTTGGCTCATTACTGAAGGCTCTCAAAGAAAAAGCTAAATTCCACTATAGATACAAAAAATACTGTAATCCTAGGGATCGCGTAACATTTCAAATGTTGCGCGGTCGCTGCGATAAGATGATGCAGGAGTGTATAAATAAACTAAAAACGGAAGCTAAAACTCACATTAAAGACAATCCTAAATATTTTTGGACATTCATCAAATCATTAAGATCTAGTAGCAGTGAAATTCCAGATGACATGTATCTCAATAGTCAGAATGTTCAAGGTGGGCAAAATATATGCGATCTCTTCTCTGAGTACTTTCACTCAATTTACCATAGCAAGCCAGCATCAATAGCTAAGGTTCCAGAGCCGGTGGCCAACAGTCATGGATCACTCGGCACCTGCAATCTCTTAGAGGTGGACATATTGAAGTCGCTTCAACTTATAGACACCAACAAGGGTATTGGTCCAGATAACATCCCTCCCCTATTTTTAAAGACCTGCTCGTCTCAACTAATTAAGCCACTGCATTTTATTTTTAATAAATCCCTCTTGTGCGGCATCTTACCTACAAAACGGAAGCTTGCCCACATTACCCCCATTCATAAAAAAGGTGACCTAAGTGATATTGCGAACTATAGGCCCATTTCAATCTTATCTTCCATCGGCAAATTGTTTGAGTCAATGATTCAAGAACGAATTTACTACCATTTGAAGCCTTTGTTCGAACCTTGCCAACACGGATTTTTGCCGGGCAGATCAACCACATCAAACCTACTTGGCTACGTTAGTGATATTTCTGAAGCTTTAGAAAACAAATATGAAGTCCATGCCATCTACACAGACTTCTCAAAGGCGTTTGATACGGTTGATCACGCTCTGCTCATCCGAAAGCTGGGGCACGCGGGAATCTGTGGCTCATTGCTACGATGGTGCGAGTCTTATCTCCTCAATAGATCCCAGATCGTGATGATTCGAGGTTTCAAGTCTGCAGCTCAGCTAGTACCATCTGGAGTGCCTCAAGGCTCTCATCTCGGACCCCTGTTCTTTTTGGTGTTTGTTAATGACTTGTGTTCCACAGTCACATCAAAATATCAAATGTTTGCTGATGACCTTAAGCTTTATAAGGTGATTCGAGAGCACGAAGACACAATAGCACTGCAAAATGATATAAATAGTATTAGAAAATGGTGTTCTCAAAACAAAATGGTACTCAACACTTCTAAATGCTACCACATCAAATTCACGAGAAAGCGTGATCCTCTTCCTGCTGTTTACCACATTGGTAGTACCCCAATAAGTGAAGTTTCGAGCATGCGTGACCTGGGTGTTATAGTTGACACCAAAATGGACTTCCGTGGGCATATTGACTCCATTATAAAAAAGGGAGCTCGTTTGGCAGGATTTGTTTTAAGAAAAACCAATTTTTTTAAAGACTTTGAGATACCTATTATTATCTTTAATTGTTACGTTCGATCTCTTCTAGAATACTGCAGTCCAATATGGAGTCCCTCATACGCTGTGCATATACACCGATTGGAAAGATTACAAAAACAATTTCTGTACCACCTATCTTACGCTAACAACCTATGCCGCAGTCTAACTTCCTATGAATCTAGACTTGCACACTTTAAAATGGCCTCATTGGAAAGCAGGCGGAACGTCGCTGATTTAATGTTTCTACACAAAATTATAAATTGTAAAATTGACTGCCCTGAGTTACTTTGTAAAATCAATCTCACTGTGCCACGTTCATGCAGTCGTCTCCATAACAGAAGAACATTTAATCTTCCTTCTTCTCGCACAAATTACGCTCACCACTCTCCGTTAAATAGAATGTGTTCAACTTACAATAGAATAAGTCACGATGTTGACATATTCAGCGCATCCATAAACTATAAAAAAGTATATTATTTCAAAATCTTTAATTGTATTCCTTAATTTATATATGCCTAAGTATTTTGTCTCAAAAATGTAACTAGTTGTGTAATTTTAAATATTAGTCATGTATTTTATTATTGTCTCCATAAAAATGAGTGTAAAATTATTATTTAGCATGTAGTGTTCACCTCAAGAAGGTCGCACACTCAACGTATGTACCTTATATTGTAAAATTTTGTTAAGAAAGCCTTGTGTGTTGTCCAGTTTGGTGAACCATTAATAATAAAATAAAAAAAAAAAAAATGTGTAATGATAGTGGATTGTAACTCCTCAAAAATAAACCGGAATCACTTCACCGCGGATTGCTAAAGACAAGTTTTTACCATTTTTATGCAATGAATAAAAATTGTGAATAAAGATCGTGGTATATAAATTGAAAGGTAATTTTATAAGCTTTCAAATGATATCAAAAAGATTTAAAATTAATAAAATTCTTATCTAAATAAAGGGAATTGTTGCATAAGGTTGAAGTTATGGATGTCTAAATAAATACGAAGTACTATGAAATGATATGTTTTTTTTAAAGTGTATTTTATCCCCCCCCCCCTCAATACTTTGTATTGTCCCCCCCCCCTGGCCCTAAAGACTGCCTGTAAACGGTTTCTCATTGATCGACGAGTTTCTTGACAGAATTTTGTGGAATTCCCTGCCACTCTTCGACCAAAGCAGTTTTCAGATTTTCTATCGATGCCGGAGCTGGATATCTTCCTCGTACCCGTCTTTTCAGCTCGTCCCACAAATGTTAATAAGGTTCAAATCAGGACTAAGAGCTGGCCAGTCTAAGGTCTAGTCATTGCAGCGGTGTGGCAGCGGGCGTTATCGTGCATTATCAGGAAATGTTCGCCAATAAACCCGGGGCGTATGGGAGCACACGCAGCAGCCTAGCCTAGCAGGATGTCGGTGATGTATCTTTCCGCAGTTAGGCGCCCTCCCCGACATAACTCTCCCCAACAACCCTCAAAACTGAAGCCAGGCTTCTCGGTGGGCTAGAGACCATTTCGGCCCCGTAGCTGGCCTTCTTGGGCTCAAATTCGCTTCTTTAAGTCTTTGCCTCACTGTCCACTAGCTAACAGCCCTCTCTCGAACTTCTCTGAGCTGCCGTTGGACGTCCACGTTGCTGGTTAGGTGTCGATTTCGGAAAGAAGTGGTGACAATGAATCGGTCGTCACTCACCGAAGTGCAACGCTGTCTTCCAGAACCTGGTCTCCGGACAAAGTTTCCAGTCTCCCTGAATCTTCTGTACACCTTCGAGACACAAGACTGCGGCTTAGATGAAGCTGTCGATCAAAATTACGCTGAGACAACCCTTGCTGGATTAAGATGACGATTTGAGCGGCTTCTGCAGGTGTGGTTTCCATTTTCTTTCAGATTTAGTGTTCCCAGTGACGTGGAATATTTTACTGATGACCATTTTTCAGGGATGCACTTTTTATAGTGTTTCAGGACTCCAAAACAAAACAGTATTTTGTTATAAGAATTATAATTTTTGTTTTTACGTTTCATGACGTAAGGAAAATAACCTTTTTCTGTGTGTGACATTGAAAGAGGTTGAAAGCTTATTAAATTACTTTTGAAATCATATATCACAGCGTCCAGTACATTGCATAGAAACTGTAAAAAAATGTCTAAAACATCCCGCGGTAAAGCGATTCCGGTTTAGTGCTGGTGAGTGTAGTTTAATCACGGGTTTAATGGTCGTGTAAACGAGTATACCTATATCTTATTACCAATCTTATTATTTATCAATCATCATTATTATATGAGAATGAACCATTATTACTATGTATATAAAACCGTGTCGCGTGGCGGTGAAAGAATACTACCACCCCCTCTCTTCCCTTGGGTGTCGTAAAAGGCTACTAACTGACTAAATACTGCACATACATCCAACAACATAGACTGGCAATGGGCTCACCACCTGTCACGCTGACCACATGTGCAGTCAATATTTGGTGAAAAGTGGACTATGGCAGAGTACTAATCTACCTAACAATCCTAAGAGATCACTGTACAATAATACCATTAAAAATATATTACTACAAAATGGTTTAGTGCGTAAAACGCGATTAAAATCATATATTTTGTTAATTAATTAAGTTATAATAATAAAACCAACTTAACAATCTCTTTTTAGCAAATGGTTGCCTATATACTGCTGAAATGTAAATTAAAAAATTAAACAGCAAATTACTCGTATGTTTAATTTGTTGTAACTTAAATGTTACGGAAGGCAATTATTTAATTTTAATTCAAAATTACACCCGTAAACTAACGAATGTATACACGTGTCTAACGTGGTCTAAGGTACGTCGTAAAGTGACAACCCAGATTATTCTAATCGCAACGTCCCAGGATCTCTCGACCCTTTTCAACCCAAACGTGGTCAAAAATAAATCCATATAATTTGTAACTCATTTAAACTGAACACGAATTTAAATGTGGCTACGAATTTGTGTAAGAAAGGCATGTTGCATTGTGATTTATTTAAAGGTCTCTATAAAAAGTTTGTTTTCTTGTTTTGTTTGAGGGCTTGATGGCGCAGCGGCTAGCGCGTTCGGCTTGCGAACTTGCCCGTTAAGCAACTTTCTCAATGCCTGGTCGCTGGATGGGTGACCAAATATAAAACATCTCGAGCTCCTCCGTGCTTCGGAAGGCACGTTAAGCCATTGGTCCCGGTTGTTGTCGTAAGATGACAGTCGTTAAAACCCACCAACCCGCATTGGGCCAGCGTGGTGGGCTATCGCCCAATATCCCCTCGTGCAGTGTCCACGTGGGAGGCCTGTGCCCAGCAGTGGGACGTTTATAGGCTGATGATGATGATGATGATAAAAAGTTTAAAATCGCAATAATTCTACTAAATAAACGTTGTATTATTAATGTTCTTATGCAGCAGAAATTCCTGCAGAAATTGTGAAAATTTACGTATATTTAAGTCACTTGTAGGTACTATGCGCTGAATTAGATAAATCCATTAAAAGTTCTTATGTAAGTTAGCCTGTTCATTGCACAAGGTCATGGCTTTGTTGAAATTTAAAACAAATTCTTTAAACATGACAAACAATACATATATCTAATGACTCCTAAAAACATATTTCTTCGACAACTTTCTTAATTTTACGCATGAAACAATAATTCTTACATGAAAATATTTGTATTGATATTTCGCAGGGCACCCCCTTCTTTAAAAAGTAAATTTAAATTTTAAACACAAGCGCGTGATGGTTTTGCACATTGTTCTAATTATAAATATCAATATAATTGATTTTGGTTTGAAGTTCATTAAGAGACTTATGTCAGTTTTTGCGATCGCGCGGCACCCCCTTAACAAACTATTTAAATCTTTCTGTATTGTACGTAAGGATGCAAAATTTAATAATTCTTGGCTCATTGGTTTGTAAATTTTGAACTTGGAAGTTTGTATAGGAAACTACGTAAACCTTCTTAACATGAATAAAACTCTTACTATCTACACTCTGAATTAGAAAAAACAAACGAAACCGGATACTTATGTTGCAATGTAATGTATTATAACCCTCTTACGGAAAGGGTGCAGTACCGGGAAGCCAACAAGGGAATTAAGGGTTATGATCACCGTTACTCGGAGAATATAACCGCAGTAAGGTTATGTCGGCAATGGCTTGCGAAATATATCCGTTTAATTACCCACTGTATGAAATAAGAGTACCTTATGTGCCTACCTATAGGTATAGTCATGTGTAGATATGACAAAATGAGAAGTCTACTAGGGTAGACAGACTGTTGTAAAGATTGGTAAAAGAAATAAAATGTAAGTTTTTTTTTGATATTTATTTATGGACATACCGGCGGCGTAAATGGTTAATATTTTATATTCTTGTACTAGCATTATGATTGTTTGCTGGTTTATGCAGAAAATAAAATAAATAAGTGTTATGACTCGGTCGAAGGTAAACTCCGGCGAGGTGAAAGCCAAACACTTTCCTGTTGTGCAGTTTAAGAGGGTACCGCGCGGAGCCGCGCGATCGCAAAAACTGACATAAGTCTCATAATGAACTTCAAAGCAAAATCAATCATATTAATATTTAAAATTAAAACAATTCTGCTTTGAAGTTTCAGACCTAGTAATTTGATTAGAGCAATGTTTTTATTCTGCGAAATGTACAAAACCATCACGCGCTTGTGTTAAAAATTAAAATTAACTTTTTTAAGATGAGGGCGACCTGCGGAATATCAATACAGACATTTTCATGTAAGAATTATTGTTTCACGCGTAAAATTAAGAATGCTGTCGAAGAAAAATGTTTTTAGGAGTCTATAGATTTATGTATTATTTGTTATTGTTTAAACAATTTCTTTCAAATTTCAACAAGGCCACGACCTTGTGCAATAATCAGGCTAACTTACTTAAGTTATTTTAATGTATTTAACTAATTCAGCGCATAGTACAAGTGACTTAAAAATACGTAAATTTTCACAATTTCGTGCAGGATCCCCTTAAAAAACCAAGTAATCAAGCAAGACAATTACATACATTTACTCACGACTATACTATGATACCACTATACTATAAGACTATAATACCCACCAAGGGTTAGTCAGAGACGCAAAAACAGTCCACTACCATAGTCCACGTTTCATTCACCATTAACAACTGCGCATGTAGGTACTCAGCGTGATAGGTTGCTCTATGCATTGACCTGGAAGTATAGACAAGAACGTTCATACAAACCATTTGTTAAAATTCTGGAATGAGAGACCTAAGGTTCGCTGCAGCCGCTGCAGCCGCTGCAGCGCTTAAACATTTATGTCGTCTAATAAACAAACAGACATCGCAGCGCCGTGCCGGTCACGTAGTGTGTATCAAGATGGCGTCCCAAATAGATTTTCATTATCAATAATTGAAAAAATATATTTTACTTATACAATAAAAACATAATAAGATAAGATAAATATACCTTATTGTACACCACAAAAAGAAAACATTTTGACAAAAAATAAAATAATTACATTTATTAAGTAAAATTTTAAACACTGAAAAAAGACGACAACCTCAGGCGGGAATCGAACCACGCACCTTCCGTGTTCCGGGCGGCTGCCTTAACCACATGGCTACCGAGGTCTGGCTTTCAACCGTCGAAATTTGTCAGTGCATGATGCTTATGTTTTTAGTCAACATTGCTTCATCAAATCTTAGAAGTTTTCACCTCTGACATCCGAAAGAAATATTTTTACAAATATTTGAACATTCGGTTAAGATGAAGCTGCGTTTATAGATTAATGTTTTATATTTTAGCGTTAACATTAACGCTTAAATATACTTAAGTCAGATTTTAAACACTGAAAAAAGACGACAACCTCGGGCGGGAATCGAACCACGCACCTTCCGCGTTCCGGGCGGCTGCCTTAACCACTTGGCTACCGAGGTCTGGCTTTCAACCGTCGAAATTTGTCAGTGCATGATGCTTATGTTTTTAGTCAACATTGCTTCATCAAATCTTAGAAGATTTCACCTCTGAGATCCGAAAGAAATATTTTTATTTTTACTATAAAATTTTACTTAAGTATATTTAAGCGTTAATAAAACGCTTAAATATAAAACTTTAATCTATAAACGCAGCTTCATCTTAACCGAATGTTCATATATTTGTAAAAATATTTTTTTTCGGATCTCAGAAGTGAAAACTTCTAAGATTTGAAAAAGCAATGTTGACTAAAAACATAAGCATCATGCACTGACAAATTTCGACGGTTGAAAGCCAGACCTAGGTAGTCAAGTGGTTAAGGCAGCCGCCCGGAATGCGGAAGGTGCGTGGTTTGATTCCCGCCTGAGGTTGTCGTCTTTTTTCAGTGTTTAAAATTTGACTTAAGTATATTTAAGCGTTAATAAAACGCTAAAATATAAAACATTAATCTATAGACGCAGCTTCATCTTAACCGAATGTTCAAATATTTGTAAAAATATTTCTTTCGGATCTCAGAGGTGAAAACTTCTAAGATTTGATGAAGCAATGTTGACTAAAAACATAAGCGTCATGCACTGACAAATTTCGACGGTTAAAAGCCAGACCTCGGTAGCCAAGTGGTTAAGGCAGCCGCCCGGAATGCGGAAGGTGGGTGGTTCAATTCCCGCCTGAGGTTGTCGTCTTTTTTCAGTGTTAAAAATTTGACTTAAGTATATTTAAGCGTTAATAAAACGATAAAATATAAAACATTAATCTATAAACGCAGCTTCATCTTAACCGAATGTTCATATATTTGTAAAAATATTTCTTTCGGATCTCAGAGGTGAAAACTTCTAAGATTTGATGAAGCAATGTTGACTAAAAACATAAGCATCATGCACTTACAAATTTCGACGGTTGAAAGCCAGACCTCGGTAGCCAAGTGGTTAAGGCAGCCGCCCGGAATGCGGAAGGTGCGTGGTTCGATTCCCGCCTGAGGTTGTCGTCTTTTTTTTTCAGTGTTTAAAATTTTACTTAAGTATATTTAAGCGTTAATTTTAACGCTAAAATATAAAACATTAATCTATAAACGCAGCTTCATCTTAACCGAATGTTCAAATATTTGTAAAAATATTTCTTTCGGATCTCAGAGGTGAAAACTTCTAAGATTTGATGAAGCAATGTTGACTAAAAACATAAGCATCAAGCACTGACAAATTTCGACGGTTGAAAGCCAGACATCGGTAGCCAAGTGGTTAAGGCAGCCGCCCGGAATGCGGAAGGTGCGTGGTTCGATTCCCGCCTGAGGTTGTCGTCTTCTTTCAGTGTTTAAAATTTTACTTAAGTATATTTAAACGTTAATAAAACGCTAAAATATAAAACATTAATCTATAAACGCAGCTTCATCTTAACCTAATGTTCAAATATTTGTAAAAATATTTCTTTCGGATCTCAGAGGTGAAAACTTCTAAGATTTGATGAAGCAATGTTGACTAAAGACATAAGCATCAAGTTAAGTATATTTAAGCGTTAATAAAACGCTAAAATATAAAACATTAATACATTTATTAAGTTGAAGTACAAAGGGCGATCTTATCACTAAAAGTGATTTCTTCCAGACAACCTTTGGATGGACAAAAAGATTTAAAATTAAAATAATAATCTCTTGAATAACAATTAATTTCACTTACTTGACAACTAAATTGTAGTAAACGTCTAAGTGTACGTACACTTTGAAAAGAAATATGGAATTGTTTTCGCCGCTCCGCACGCGCGAATGTCAAAGCCACACTGAAGCAAGGTGACGAGTCGACTCCACAGATGAGTGGAACATAGGAGTTAGGGTATCGCAGGTAAATTTCCTTACTTGTCGATTTCACTGATTCGCCAGTTTACTCATCAGACTGTTTCTGAATTCTCCAATTTCCATTTTTGCCAGTATCATTATGTTGTCAGTTTCTCTATTAAGTTAGTTTACTGGTTCGCAAACATCTTTATTCGTCAGTTAGTTTATGTTGTCAGTTTTGCTACGCCGTCATGTTCCTTCCTAACCCGTTACTTTACTTGTTTGCAAGTTTCCTTGTTCATCAGACAGTATTTAGGTTGTCAGTTTTGCGAATCCGTCGTGTCATGTAATATAAGTATTTATATAAATACATGTAACTGAGCTTATTAACTTAAAAATTTATACTTCACTTTAAATTAAAAATTAAACTGTTACCAGGAACATGTACTTAAGTGTCGAGTAAATTTAGAAGTAAATACATAAAAAAAATATTAACTACTTATTACATTTATTTTTTTTGCTTAATTACATTTTACAAGCTAGGTTGGATTCAGGAAAATAGTTTGCGGTCATGATAACGCAACATATAGTCTAGCAAAACTGGTGAACGAGTAAACTGAGGGATTATAAAAACAGTAAACTGGAAAAATTGTCTACTTACCGTAACTAACGAATAGGTAAAGCGGTCGATTAACGAAGCTGACCAACAACGAAACTAGCGGATTGAAAAACTGGCGCAATTTTACGAAACTGACATCCTAACAAAACTAGTGAAGGAGGAAATTGTATAATCAGGAAAATGACTAACTAGCGAAATTTTCAAACTAGTAAACTGGCGAATCAGTGAAATTAACAAGTAAGGAAATTGACCTGCGATACGCTAACTCCAACATAGTGCGTGTTCGGAACGGCCTATCTAGTGTAACGCATATATCGCCGGCTCTATGCTGTTGGATGTATGTTTCGTCTTTAGTCAGTTAGTCGCATTTTACGATACCCAAGGGAAGAGATGGATTTTATTTAATTATATGTTTTGTATGGTATTCTATTATAAAGCCGCTATAAAGTACATAGCTCCAGTAGTATATGTTAATTTTTATAATAAACTAGTAAGTAGAAATATATGGAGTAATTCCAGATTCTACATACATACATATAATCACGACTATTATCCCCGAAGGGTTAGTCAGAGACTAAGCAATGAGGACAGTAAAAGCAGTCCTCTACCATAGTCCACTTTTCACCAAATAGCGACCGCACATGTGCTCAGCGTGACAGGTGGTGAGCCCATCGCCGCTCTATGCTGTTAGATGCACGTGTAGTCTTTAGTCCGTTAGTCACCTTTTACAACACCCAAGGAAAGAAACGGGGTGGTGGTATTCTTTTACCGCTACGCAAGGATTCCAGATTCTAACTTTGGAGATATCTTTTGACTTTGACTTTGACATGTTTTATCAAATTACCAAGTAGCAATATAGTCGTCCCAGATTCTGTCATTTGTGGAAACAATCCGAAGAGTTTAGATTAGTGCCGGCTAGAAGTACAGTCAGCATCAAAAGTAACTGAACAAAAACAAGGTGGTAAAAGTAATACTCACGTGTAAGTGTCTTTATATACTCATCATTTAACATTTCAGAATTATATGACATTTTTTGTGTTCACAATAAATGGTTAAGGCAATAATGCAAAAGTATATTGTCATGCAACAGCTATGTCAGACAATTCTGATCATTTCAAACGTAACAATCATTTGAAAATTTCATATGCTAAGCTACTTTTGATGCTGACTGTACAAGTGGAAGAGACGGCCGCCGCCTGCCGTAGCGAACTCAATTTAAGTTGCCAACTTCATTTATATTTCAATAGTAACAATTTCCATTGCCCGACGTTATTAGGTCGCATACTTGTTTTGTTGCAAGTGTGTTATGTTTTGTACCGTGTTATCACCTTGAAATATTCAATAAATACCTAAGTTAAAACTGTTATAACAGGACCTAACACGATTAATTTTGTAAGTAAGTACATAATATATCTACTTACTGCTTGACGTTTAGGCCGCGATGCTGCGGCCGTGGTCACAAGCGAACTCAAGCGTAGATATGTACTTACTTACAAAATTCATCGTGTTAGGTCCCGTTGAAACAGTTTTAATGCAATGCAACGCGATAGTAAAGTCTTAAATACCTAAGTATTTTAAACATAGGATGTTACAATGCATATCGAAGCAAATGTGCAAATGTCTTTGTTTTTACAAATTGTAAGTGATTCCATTTGACAGGATGTCGAACGATGTAATATTTTTTTGTTTGACTGTAAACTATCTTTTAGAGTACATTTAGATTCGGTCATCTTAAAAGCCAGAAGAACTATGGGTTTTATAAATAGAGTGACAAAGCCATTCAAAAAAAGGAAAAGTATGATAATTCTATATAGTTCTCTCGTGAGAAGCATTCTTGAATATTGTTGTACAATATGATCACCTTGTTATGATGACCATATAAACAGGCTCGAGTCGATACAGAAGCGGTTTGTTCGTGGCCTCTCCTATAAACTGGGCCTAGGCAAAATGTTGACAACGTACGAAGATAGACTGAAGAGGTTTAATCTGGATTCTCTTCTTGTGAGACGGCACCTGAGTGACCTTTCAACATTACATAAAATTCTAAACTCTAACTATGATTCTGATGTCTTGAGCCATGTATCGCTGAGGTTTTCACTTAGGTCAGACCGTAGGCAGCATCTATTTTATATACCTTTAGCCAGAAATAATGTATCAAAAAGTAGCCCGTTGTTTCGTATGTGCAGAAAATACAATCTTATATGTAAGGACCTTGATATATTTCATCAGAGCTTAACATCATTTCTGAGAAGTATCAAGTGTTCGGAGAATATCAGCTTGCTTCTATCTTATAAGTAAACACAAAAAAAAAGTATTAAAATTAATTAGAATAGAACATTTCATTTGAATGTTGTGCTCGGTTGTCATCGAAATGCAAATTTAATATTGTGTAATAGATATAAATAATTTATTGTAAGGGTTGATTTGTATTTTGTTACCGTGCCAAAGAATAAATAAATAAATATTTTCGTAAAGAATTAATAAAAAAAGTATAAGTAATTTATAAAATATATTGGTTAATCCACGGGAAAATTCGAATGTGTGTTTACCGGATGAAGTCGCTACAATGCTTTTGCTTCAGCGAGTATAAGAGGTAATTGGATGATAAAAAACCATGTCGCGTAGCGGTAAAAGAATACTACCACACACTCTCTTCCCTTGTTTGTCGTAAAAGGCGACTAACGGACTAAAGACTGCACATAAGGTGTACTCGGCTATTCCCGAAAATCGGGTAATTCCAATAATTACGAATTTCTACCGAATGCGACAGTACTTTTTGGTCTGGCTACCCTTACCTAGACGCCATATCTTACTCAGCTTCCCCGCTTTAGTTGACTCAGGTCGCTACCCGTAAGCATGCGTGTACATTGTGGTAATATTGTGAGCGAGTGCATTTTCGCCCGTTTTTGCAATTTCGGATTTACCCGAACATTCATATCTTTAAAATTTGATAAGTTAACCAATTCGTTGTTTCTTTGTTAGATAAATTAACGTTTTTGACACATTATTATATAGATTCAGGACAACTCAGCTGATGTTTTTGTTTTTTTCGGAATTGACCGAAGAAGGGAAATCCGATCTAAAATTGAAATCGGAATTACCCGATGTGGTTTTTCCATAGTAATTGTCAGTGGTTCTCAATCTTTTAATATTTGAAAGACAGTTTTTTAAATAAGTTTTTTAGGGTTTTCATTGTTTTTGGTTCTGTTTACTGCACAAAAAGTATGTACCTATTTTATATTAATAAATTAGTATCTATGTTAAAAATATAAAGCGAGGTTTGCTTAAAATATCCTTAAATTTAATTGCTAAACTAATGAGCGCACTCTTTAAAATAAAATTAAAATGAATTTTTAAGATTAATTCTAGTCTCGCTAGGATTTTATTAGCCAACTTGAGATATACTTAGTATGTATTAAAACTTTGACATAAAATACTTTTCATACATTTAACCAAAGGAAGAAGTTAGGGACAAACTGAGCCCACCACGCAACGCAGTATGACATAAGAGACACTGAAGGGTGATTAGTATTTAGACAAACTGTCAAGGTTTTTGTGATACAAAATGAATATTTCCCTGTATTTTCTTCTTTGTTAATAAATTTTAAAAAAGTTTCAAGGGCTCAGTTTGTCCCTAGCTTGAAGGTCGTTTATCTAATTCGAAGTCTTTACTTTGTGTTGGAAAGGTATACTTAGTGATCATAAAATTAAAGTTTGAGAATCACACATTTTTTGTCGGGCAAATCCGAAATAAAAATTTCGTCAAAATGTGATTCGTGGCTGTTCCTTAACCAAATTCAAGATTTTTTTCATGGTCGGGTTATTTTGAATGGAAATGGAATGTGAACCTTAAGACACAATTCACTTAAACCTACTTTTATGGGTATTTCGCAATTACCCGAACTAGTTCGGAATTCGAAACCTTTGCCGTCTGGATTTTTTTTTGTTTTTTATTAAACACTTAAATTTCCAAACTTAGATGATATTTACGACAGTTTTCGATGCATTCTTAGCCTGTAAATTCAAGTTCAGAGGAAAACATTAACTGGTAGAATGAAAGCCCACCCATTTTGCTTGGTTGATTAAAATGCAGAGGTGATGTCAACTCGTATAAAAATCATTCAGAATTACCCGACTGCACCTTACTTCCAACAATGGAAGAGGACTGCTTTTGCGGTCCTTCGGGGATACCAGTCGTGATGTATGTTGGACAATAAAATCATCATCATTGGGTGCCATCTTTAAAATGAAGTTGAAGGAGGTCAGTCGACAAAGTTTCTGGCGGTCCCATGAAGTAGCTATAACTGACGATAGCCAAGTACAGTCCACTTTTGATATCGTCCAACCATTTCCGCCTCGGACGTCCCGGACCCCGTTTTCCCGGAATGTATACTAATGAAATAAATTTATCATCCCGATTTAGCAAACAGGCAAATGACTCACCTAAAATTAAGCGGTAACCGTAGCTTATGGACGTTTATTTTTTTATTTATTTATCAACATAACAACCTTCAAAACAGATAACAACCATACAAAATATATGCAAGTTTCATTAGTTTGAAACTAAATTATTGTTATCTTGAACTATGTCGCCTTATCATGGATTTAAAGTTTTACAATAACTTGGTAATTTTATTACGTTTGCAACTAGAGAACGCACGCTTTGACGCACCTAAATGTGACTTTTTTATTCTACTTATCTCTTAATTTACTGTGCAACGTTGTCGCGTAGCGGTGAAAGTATACTACTACTCTCTTCTCTTGGGTGTCGTAAAAGGCGACTAACGGACTAAAGACTGCACATACATCAAACAGCATAAAGCGGCGATGGGCTCACCACCTGTCACGCTGAGCACATGTGCAGTCGCTATTCGGTGAAAAGTGGACTATGGTAGAGGTCCGCTCTAACTGTCCTCATTGCCTAGTCTCTGACTAACCCTTCGGGGATAATAGTCGTGATGATGTGTTTATAGATAGATAGATAGATAATACTTTTATTGTAACATAATAACACAAACATTACAATGTATTTACATAAAAAAGAAAAACAATGTTACAATAATAATAATAATAATAAACTTTCCTACAATCACACCAATTATCTAGGCCCAAGAGAAGCTTCGAAGAAACTCGTTAAACTAGACAACAGATAAACATACTTAAAATACTTAAATACATACTTATTATACATAGAAAACACCCGGACCCGAGACAATTTAGAGAAACAATAATTTCTAAATTGACCCGACCGGGGATCGAACCCGAGACCTCAGAGATGGCGACAAACTGGTGTACAAACCACTCGACCAAGGAGGTCGTCTAATTTGGCGGTCTTATCGCTTAAAGCGATGGATGGATATGAGCGATTAGCTTTATATGGATGTAGGTATATATGAAAAAAAAAAACTTTTCGAGAAGAAGAAAGTTTCGCTATCTTCGAGATTATTCGAACGTTATTAACGATGTGCTGGTAGCTATGCCTTCCCTTGGGTGACGTAAAATGCGAAGTAATGGGCTCACCACCTGTCACGCTGAGCACGTATGTGCAGTTAGCATTCGGAGAAACGTGGGCTGTGGCAGTGGACTGCTTTTGCGGTAATCATTGCCTGGTCTCTGACTAACTCTTGGGGGGTAATAAGGTAAAGGGCTGCCTAAACCACTAATTGGCTACCGCGGTCTGGTTTTCACCCGTCGAAATTTGTCAGTGCTTATGTTTTTAGTCAACATTGCTTCATCAAATCTAAGAAGTTTTCACCTCTGAGATCCGAAAGAAATACTCTTAAATATATTTGAACATTCAGTTATGATGAAGCTGCGTTTATAGATTCATCAACATCAGCCTATAAACGTCCCGTGGCTGGGCACAGGCCTCCCACGTGAACAATAGCACGTGGGCATATTGGGCCATAACCCACCACGCTGGCCCAATGCGGGTTGGTGGGTTTTAACGACTGCCATCTTACGACAACAACCGGGACCAACAGCTTAACGTGCCTTCCGAAGCACGGAGGAACTCGAGATGTTTTAATGGTCACCCATCAGGCAACCTGGCATTGCAAAAGTTGCTTAGCGGGCAAGATCGCAAGCCGAACGCGCTAGCCACTGCGCCATCGAGCTCCTTTATACGTAGATTAATGTTTTTTTTTATATGATTATTAATTAATTGTTCATCGGCCCCTTAAATACCTAACATAAAAATCTTCGGTAAACTCTTAAAACGCATTAGCACCTAGTTACACCGAAAAGGTAATATTCTCCACCAAGCCGTGGGCGGGATACAGCCACAGACAAAGAGGCCAATATTGTTTACCGCTAGAGGCGCCGCGGCGTCGCGACACGCCAGCGACGGGCGTCTGAAAACGGAGAGCTTTTCTGGAAAAAGTTTGCGGTGCGTCTGGTTAACTCGTACATAGAGAACTACTCGAATTTTACACTGGGTTTTGATTGTTGTACATGTATATTAAAATAATTTGTGTTTGTATTCTTGGATATTTTAAAATTGTAAATAGTAATTGATTGATTATTTTAAGCATTCATAATTTTAATCTCTGTGACATTTCATTAATTATTTTATAACACATTTGCTCGTAAAGTAGCTCTTATTACACCGATTTCAGCATCGTAATGTAATAAGTTTCGCACTAGTGCGGTAATGTAATTTAAAAATTAGTAATCATCTGAATCTATGGACAACATAGGCCTTTAGCCCGTTAGTACCTTTTACGACACCCAAGGGGAGAGAGGGGTTGGTAGTATTATTTTGATGAGCCCATCGCCGCTCTATGCTGTTGGATGTATGTGCAGTCTTTAGTCCGTTAGTCTCCTTTTACGACACCCAAGGGAAGAGAGGGGTTGGTAGTATTATTTTCATGAGCTGGATGTATGTGCAGTCTTTAGTCCGTTAGTCGATTTTTACGACACCGCAGGAAAGAGAGGGGTTTGTGTATTATTTTGATGAGCCCATCGCCGCTCTATGCTGTTGGATGTATATGCAGTCTTTAGTCCGTTAGTCTCCTTTTACGACAACCAAGGGAAGAAAGGGGTTGGTAGTATTATTTTGATGAGCCCATAGCCGCTCTATGCTGTTAGATGTATGTGCAATCTTTAGTCCGTTAGTCGCCTTTTACGACACCCAAGGGAAGAGAGGGGTTGGTAGTATTATTTTGATGAGCCCATCGCCGCTCTATGCTGTTGGATGTATGTGCAGTCTTTAGTCCGTTAGTCGCCTTTTATGACACTTAAGGAAAGACAGGGGTTGGTAGTATTATTTTTATGAGCTCATCGCCGCTCTATGCTGTTGGATGTATGTGCAGTCTTTAGTCCGTTAGTCGCCTTTTACGACACCCAAGGAAAGACAGGGGTTGGTAGTATTATTTTGATGAGCCCATCGCCGCTCTTTGCTGTTGGATGTATGTGCAGTCTTTAGTCCTTTAGTCGCCTTTTACGACACCCAAGGAAAGAGAGCGGTTGGTGGTATTATTTTGATGAGCCCAACTACGCTCTATGCTGTTGGATAAAGAAAAATATATGTTGGCTTACCAAAGATTCATGCACTAGAAAAACAACAAAAAAACGCAGTAATTTTCGGAATTTTGTTTTTTCCTCACAAATATGTTATAAAACGTCGTATGGCATACGTGCGCTTTGATAATTACAGCCTCTGCTTTCTTGTAGCCCTCGCCTACGGCTCGGGCTAGCAATATCGCCTTGGCTGTAATTTTCATCTTACCGCACTTATATCATAATGTACTATTATAACACATTTTCTCGTAAAGTGGCTCTTATTACACCGATTTCAGCATCGTAATGTAGCTAATTACGCACTAGTGCGGTAACGTAATGTAAAAAATAGAATCTCGACCAGTGCGAAGAAATTATAGCATTTCTTCCATTAGGGAAAATAGTTTGTTTTTAAATTTTTTTCTGTCAATGACAATGAGCCTACAAAAACGAAAAAGTCTTTAGTTTTAAGTAGAATAATCATGAAAACAGACTCGACTTATTACAGTTTACATAAATCAACAACTTTTTTGAGATATTTATTTAAAGTTTATGGTAAAATTAGTAATAATTTGAATTTATGGACAACACAGACCACGCCCACACAGTCTACGCTTTAGCAAGAAACAACTGCACAGTCTGCACTAGTGCTTAGATGGTGAGCCTTTAGCCCGTTAGTCGCTTTTACGACACCCAAGGGAAAACAGGGGTTGGTAGTATTATTTTGATGAGCCCATCGCCACTCTATGCTATAGGTGTATGTGCAGTCTTTAGTCCGTTAGAAACCATTTACGACACCTACTGGAAGACATGGGTTAGTAGTATTATTTTGATGAGCCCATCGCCGCTCTATGCTGATGGATGTATGTGCAGTCTTGAGTCCGTTAGTCGCCTTTTACGACACCCAAGGAAAGAATGAGGTTGGTAATATTATTTTGATGAGCCTATCGCTGCTCTATGCTATAGATGTATGTGCAGTCTTTTGTCCGTTAGTCGCCATTTACGACACCCAAGGGAAGACAGAGGTTGGCAGTATTATTTTGATGAGCCCGTTGCCGCTCTATGCTGATTGATGTATGTGCAGTCTTTAGTCCGTTAGTCTCCTTTTACGACACCGAAGAGAAGAGAGAGGTTGGTAGTTTTATTTTGATGAGCCCATCGCCGTTCTATGCTATTGAATGTATGTGCAGTCTTTAGTCCGTTAGTCGCCTTTTGCGACACCCAAGGGAAGAAAGGGGTTGGTAATATAATTTTGATGAGCCCATCGCCGCTCTATATGCTGTAGGATGTATGTGCAGTCTTTAGTCCGTTAGACGCCATTTACGACACCCAAGGGATTGGATGGAAAGACTTCCTACCTTTCACATATCTATATTTTGTCAATTCAAACAGCGGCTTCTTGTTACTTTGAAAGTTTAAAAATAAATATGTCTAGTTTTAGTAATCAAGAACTAAATTTATAGATGCTGTGTTTATAGTCTACACTACCGGAAATAATAAGTGAAGCACAAAATGTTATTGACCGCTTATTACCATCTAAGTCTAAAGAAAAATACATGTTGGCTTACCAAAGATTTATACACTAGAAAAACAACAAAAACTCGCACTCATTTTCAGAAAATGTGTTTTCCCTCGCAAATCCTACTAATATTATAAACACGAAAGTTTGTAAGAATGTATGGCTATTTGTTACTCTTTCACGTAAAAACTACTGAATGTATTTGGATGAAATTCGGCATACAGATAGTTTATAACCTGGATTGACACATAGGATACTTTTTATCCCGATATTCCCACGGGAACTATGGATGGATGTTTGTTACTTTTTCACGTAAAAACTACTGAATGGATTTGGATGAAATTCGGCATACAGATAGTTTATAACCTGGATTAATACATAGGATACTTTTATCTCGATATTCCTACGGAAAACGGGAACCACGCGGGTGAAACCGCGAGCGGCCGCTTTATGTTATAAAACGTCGTATGACATACGTGCGCTTGATAGTTTATAACCTGGATTAACACATAGGATACTTTTATCTCGATATTCCTACGGAAAACGGGAACCACGCGGGTGAAACCGCGAGCGGCCGCTTTATGTTATAAAACGTCGTATGACATACGTGCGCTTGATAGTTACAGCCTCTGCTTTCTTGTAGCCCTCGCCTACGGCTCGGGCTAGCAATATCGCCTCGGCTGTAATTTTCAACTTACCGCACTAATATCGTAATGTACTATTAATGAATTTAGATGACCGATTTAAATTTATTTTTAATTTTCTATTTCGTTTTTATTTTGATTTGAAATTTTATACTACGTAGCGAAGACTTAATTTCAAATATGGAAGAGGCCTTTGCTCAGTTGCTCTGTCCTCGTAATACCTATACTGTATAATTTACGAGTATATTCTATACTTACTTCACTTTTTTACTTATAATGAAGCTTATTTTAATTGTAACGATATACACCGTGGTATTGTATACCATACGGGGATTTCAACCCTGTGCTAGTTTTTACAGACCATAGAAAATAAACCTCGGGAAAAATAGCACAAGGTGAACCTTGAGCCTTGTGATATATTTCTCCAGATTATATTCCTATTTTAAGAGCAGCTTAGCTGCCGTAAAACCATACCCAATAGAAATTTAATTGTAAATGGAGTCTGCGTGACAGACAAGGAGATAAGACGCAAGCTAGCTATTATTCAAACATTTAGATGGTCTAAGGAAAAACTTTATGATACTGACGACGACGACGTGATGTTTTTTAGACAATAGCGACGGTGTTTGTGCAAGAATAAAAATTTACGAAAATTCTTATGGTGTACGATATTTTTACACTTGCAATTACTTCTCATCGAATACCCTGCGTCGTTTCCGGGGCGCGCGCGTGAGTCAGCGCTGCGGCACCCACCGGGCCGATTGCCAAATGCGACGCAAGGTCACCCCGTCACCCCATGGCCGTACATGCTCTGCGATAACTTGGCCTGCGTATAATTATTGTTCTATTTTCCAGAACCGTGTGGTATAGCAATCATCAATGAAGTCGACATTTCCCAGAGTCCTTCAAATCAAATCAAATCAAATCAATATCTCTTTATTCAGTAAACTTAGAATAAGCATTTTGAATCGTCAAAAGTTAAAGGATGGACGGGCACCCGCCCACCCACCCTCAAAATTTAAAAGGCTTGCTGTAGATATTCTGCTTGCCTAAGTTAAGTTATCATACATGCATGTTTTTGTTGTTTTCTCTTCTCTCCGCTATTTTGTTTAAGTTATAATAAAGTTAATAATATTTTGCGTCCCTACAGTTTAGCTAATCATAGAATTTATATTATATTACAAAGTATCTACGTATTTTACCTCCCATCTAAGTTCATTTTAATCTGTATACCTACCTACATGTGGTTTACGTGGTAGGATGTGTTACCAATTTTAGTACATAAGTCTATTGATAAGACTATTTATGTAACATATTTGTTTGTAATCCCTAAAATAAATAAATAAAATAGCAGCTCACTAAAAGCGTACTAAAAGAGTCTCTTGGGTGTCGTAAAAGGCGACTAACGGACTAAAAACGGCACATATATCCAACAGCATAGAGCGGCGATGGGCTCACCACATGTCATACTGAGCACAATGACATGTGCAGTTGCTATTTGGTGAAAATTGGACTATGGCAGAGGACTGCTTTTACTGTCCTCATTGCCTAGTCTCTGACTAACCCTTAGGGGATAATAGTCGTGATTATATGTATGTATGTATAAGGTGAGACGAAGGCTTAAAATAATAAAAATCAGCAAAGCGCGAGTCGGACTCGCCCATGAAGGGTTCCGTAGCAGCAAGTAACATCATATAAAAGTTGTTATAGTTCGTTGTAACTTTGATCGATGTTTTAATAATAGTGTATTATGACGTATTAAAACAAAGTACTTCCTAGATCTCGTTCAAACCAAATTCCGGTGGAAGTTTGCATGGTAATGTACATCATATATTTTTTTTTTTTATCATTGTCATTTTAAAAGTTACAGGAGGGGGGGGGGGGGACACACATTTTACCACTTTGAAAGTGTCTCTCGCGCAAACTATTCAGTTTAGAAAAAAATGACATTTGAAACCTCAATATCCTTTTTGAAGACCTATCCCCCACACGTATGGGTTTGATGAAAAAAAATTTGAGTTTCAGTTCGAAGTATGTGGAACCCCCAAAATTGTCTTTTTTTCTATTTTTGTGTGAAAATCTTAATGTGGTTCACAGAATACATCTACTTACCAAGTTTCAACAGTATAGTTCTTATTGTTTTGAAAAAAAGTGGCTGTGACATACGGACTGACAGACATGACGAATCCATAAGGGTTCCGTTTTTTGCCATTTGGCTACGGAACCCTAAAAATTACGTTTCTGCTATGATCTTTTAACCAAGCAACATCTAGTATCTACTCGTATTAGGTCGGAATTACCAACATTAGAGTACGACTAAAAGCATTCTGAAAGCCGTAAGAGGTATTATTCTCTATTTGTTTCGTTTCTTGTTTTCCTTGTTACGACTACGACTTTTTTTTCTTGTACCAGGATACGTATGTTTACATAATTCTATGACCACGGCTTATATTTCGGTTCGACGCGATTCTGTTTCGGCGTGCAGTGGTACTGGGGGTAGCGATCTATAGCTCGTTAGATCAGTTGTTAAGTCTTAACTATAAGTTAGTTAACTGTTTTTTTATTATTATTAGTATTGACGTCAATAAGTGCCTGTAAAGGTTTACATTGAATAAATAATTTGACTTTAACTTTGACTTTGACTTAGTTTAGCTGCGTTGCTACTTATAGTACCTACCTACAATATTATAGATACTGTCCCATAGTCGCTGGGCTAAAAAAAATACAAAAAAAATGTATATTTTATTTAATGTGAATAAGTTAACCGCGTCGCGTAGCGGTGAAAGAATACTACCACCCCCTCTCTTCCCTTGGGTGTCGTAAAAGGCGACTAACGGACTAAAAACTGCACATACATCCAACAGCATAGAGCGGCGATGGGCTCACCACCTGTCACGTTGAGCACATGTGCTGTCATTGGTGAAAAGTGGACTATGATAGAGTTAATAGTCGGTCGGGATAATAGTCGTGATTATACGAATAAGTTTCTTTTCTTGTATGTGAAAAGGAGGCAACTGAGCAGGCGGGTCACCTGACGGATAATCACCGCCGCTCATGGACACCCGCAAAACCAGAAGAGTCACAGATGCGATGCCGGTCTTGAGGAAGAGGTCCCTTTGAGGAAGGAGAGGCATTGGGGGGAGAAATGGACCTCCAGCACTTTCACGCCGATATTCGGTGAGAGAGCGGTTTTACGCCGAGCGAGCCGGCCTAATTCATGCTGCAACGCAACGTGGCACAACCCGTCCATACCATCAATTTCAATTGTCGAAAGGTTTGTGTACGCGCATCACTTTCTTATTTCACTAAATCTTTTTTGTTGGGTTTTTAATCCTATCAACAGTTTAAGCGTAAAATGCTGAAATTCATCTAGGTTTTGTTGTTGTATTGTTTTGTTATTTTATTTTTATTATTTTAGTATGTTGTTTTATGTTAATACTTTTGAATGTTGTGTACACTATTAAGTGGCAAACATGTAATGCGTGTTTTTAATGTGTACTATCTTAATAAGTTTCTAAGTGTATTTTGTTAGGAAGCTCATACTTTTTTTTAATTTTATATTTAATTTAGTTTTGTTTTTAAAATTGTGATGTTTGTTTATTTTTCTGTACTACTTATAGATTAACTGCACAGTCTGCACAAGTGCTTAGATGGTGAGCCATTAGCCCGTTAGTCGCTTTTACGACACCCAAGGGAAGACAGGGGTTGGTATTATTATTTTGAAGAGCCCATCGCCGCTCTATGCTGTTAGTTGTATGTGCAGTCTTTAGTCCGTTAGTCGCCTTTTACGACACCCAAGGCAAGAGAGGGGTTGGTAGTATTATGTTGATGAGCCCATCGCCGTTCTATGCTGATGGATGTAAGTATGTGCAGTTTTTAGTCCGTTAGTCGCCCTTTACGACAACGAAAAGAAGAGAAGGGTTGGTAGCAAGTATTATTTTGATGAGCCCTTCTCTGTTCTATGCTATTGAATGTATGTGCAGTCTTTAGTCCGTTAGTCGCCTTTTAAGACACCCAAAGGAAAAAAGGGGTTGGCAATAGTATTTTGATGAGCCCATCGCCGCTCTATGCTATGGGATGTATGTGCAGTCTTTAGTCTGTTAGTCGCCATTTACGACACCCAAGGGATTGGATGGAAAGACTTCCTACATTTCACATAAGTACCCATATTTTGTCGATTCAAACAGCGGCTTCTTGTTCAATACTTATTACTTGGAAAGTTTAAAAATAAATAAGTCTTATGTCTAGTTTTAGTAATGTAGAACTAAATTTACACACTTACACTACCGGAAATTATAAGTGAAGCACAAAATGTTATTGACCGCCTACTTATTACCATCTACGCCCAAAGAAAAATACATTTTGACTTACCAAAGATTTATACACTAGAAAAACAACAAAAACACACAGTCATTTTCACCAAATGTGTTTTCCTCGCAGATATGTTATAAAACGTCGTATGACATACGTGCGCTTTGATAATTACAGCCTCTGCTTTCTTGAAGCCCTCGCCTACGGCTCGGGATAACAATATCGCCTCGGCTGTAATTTTCAACTTACCTCACTAATATCATAATGTACTATTATAAACACATTTGCTCGTAAAGTGGCTCTTACACCGATTTCAGCATCGTAATGTAGCTTATTACACACTAGTGCGGTAATGTAGTTTAAAAAGTAGAATCTCGACCAGAGCGAAAAAATAACAGCACATCTTCCACTAGAAAAAATAGTTTTTTTTTAATTTTTTTCTGTCAAATGACAATGAGCCTACAAAAACGAAAACGTCTTTAGTTAGAAGTAGAATAATCATGAATAAAGACTCGACTTATTACTGCTTACATAAATCAACAAGTTTTTTGAGATATTTAAGTTGGTTGAATGCTCTAATATTTATTTAAAGTTTATGGTAAAATTAGTAATAATTTGAATCTATGGACAACACAGACCACGCCCACACAGTCCACGCTTCAGCAAGAAACAAATGCACAGTCTGCACAAGTGTTTAAATGGTGAGCCTTTAGCCCGTTAGTCGCTTTTACGACACCCAAGGGAAGAGAATGGTTGGTATTATTTTTTTGAAGAGCCCATCGCCGCTTTATGCTGTTGGATGTATGTGCAGTCTTTAGTCCGTTAGTCGCCTTTTACGACACCCAAGGGAAGAGAGGGATTGGTAGTATTATTTTGATGAGCCCATCGCCGCTCTATGCTGTTGGATGTATGTGCAGTCTTTAGTCCGTTAGTCGCCTTTTACGACACCGAGGAGAAGAGAGGGGGTTGGTAGTATTATTTTGATGAGCCCATAGCCGTTCTATGTTGTAGAATGAATGTGCAGTCTTTACTCCGTTAGTCGCCTTTAACGACACCGAAAAGAAGAGAGGGGTTGATAGTATTATTTTGATAAGCCCATCGGCGCTCTATGCTGTTGGATGTATGTGCAGACTTTAGTCCGTTAGTCGCTTTTTACGACACCCAAGGGAAGAAAGGGGGTTGGTAGCATTATTATGATGAGCCCATCGCCGCGCTATGCTGTAGGATTTATGTACAGTCTTTAGTCCGTTAGTCGCCCAAGGGATTGGATGGAAAGACTTCCTAAATTCCACATACCTATATTTTGTCGATTTAAACAGCGGCTTCTTGTTCAATACTTATTACTTTGAAACTTTATAAATAAATTTGTCTAGCTTTAATAATGAATAACTAAATTTACAGGCTACACCACCGGAAATAAAAAGTGAAGCACAAAATGTTATTGACAGCCTATTACCATCTAAGTCCAAAGAAAAATACATGTTGGCCAAAGATGTTGGCTTACCAAAACAACAAAATCACGCAGTCATTTTCAGAAAATGTGTTTTCCCCGCAAATATGTTATAAAACGTCGTATGACATACGCGCACTTTGATAATTACAGCCTCTGCTTTCCTGTAGCCCTCGCCTGCGGCTCGGGCAACAATATCCAACAATAATATATAATAGATACCCTGGAAAACAGACGCAATTACACCGCGCTTTCATGCTTATATAAAATAGTTCACTCTCACATCGATTCTTCTAGTTTACTGGCCCTTTTAAATTTCAAAATTAAATTTCGTTCTCGTGACAAGGATCCACACACTTTTGTACTTCAAGTCTGCAAAAACAATACGTCTTTCTTTAACCCTATGGTTCGCATGTGCCGTCTATATAATGACCTCATTAATAAAAGCAATAACTCGGGTGTAGATATTTTCCAACTTAGTCTTTCAGAATTCCAAAATTGCTTAAAAGTCTCGATAAAACCTTCTACTGTAATTTAGTTTTAGTTTTATATTGATATAGTTTAAATTGTAACATAGGAAGCACCTTTTTATAGTTTGGATATTCAAGTTATGATGTGTGCACTCATTATCGGATTGTACCTAGTTTAACAAAATACTTTATATATTGCTTAGTATCCTGTTCATGTTTTGGCTATAATCTGTGCTGTGTACCGTATATAAATAAATAAATAAATAACAATATCCCCTCGGCTGTAATTTTCAAATTACCGCACTAATATCACAATGTACTATGATATAATAGAAAATTATACAACTCTTCGGAGCAAACAGAGAACCATATAGATATCACAACCAGAGCCTCTGGTCCATTGATCGCTAACTGTAAAACATATGCACATGATAGTGGTGATAAATCTTTAAAAAAATTTTTTTTACTGAAACCCGTTCAACTGAAATGATCATCTCTTAATGGGGCGTAAAATGAATTCGTTCGCGCGGAATGTTCCGACCGCTCACCTCGGGGAATTCAATATCTTGTTATGGGAAACATTCACATCCGGTGGCGACGAAAAGGCAGCGGCTGAAACGTGGCGAATTTGGCGAGGATATGTTTTTGCTGTGTACTCATGCTAATGAATACAGACGTCTGCTGATGATGCTGGACATACGAGTATATCATATTTGATATGAAAATGAAAAGTGGTACACTGAATTGAACTTAACGAGTTGAGTACCATATTCATTTAGACTACAATGTAGACTAGAACATATGAATTTATAACAGTAATTTATTAAATTTGCGATACTATTACAGAATATAATAGAATATTCATTTAATAGGTCAAGTATCATAAGACCGCCGGCGGTCGCAAAACAATTGATATTCAATTGTGTCTGGTTTTACGGTGCTCAAGGGGTTAATCAAGTGACGAGTCCCTGTATCGGCTAAAAAATATGAATATGGACATGGGCTTCATTTGACATTTGAAGCCCATAATATGCCCATATAAGGACAAAATATGGGCCTCAAATGTTAAATGAAGCCCATGCCCATATCCACATTTTTTAGCCGATAGACCCGCAGGTCATGTTAATATTATCTATCTATATACAGGGTCAAAGGTTAAGTTGACCTATATCCTTTAAGGGATGTAGTTTCCATCATTTATGACTTTGAAACACCATACCCCAAACCACCGTACAAATTCCATAAAGGACAATAGGGGCAGGGAGTAACTTAACGTAATACCGTTATTTTGATTACTACCTGGGAGTTATTCTTTTTTTTTTTGAGATTTTGCGAGAATCCTGATAATACCCTAGCTTGTTTTACCTTGATAGAATGCCAGATATTTTTACGATTATCTGCAGCACAACTGTCATAGACTTTTTTTAATGTCAAAGAAAGAAATAACATTTATTTCCGAATATTTCTTTTTTATACTGTTCATCGTCTACTACGACTCAGTTGGTACAACTACTTGCAATTTTAGTGTTCAGAATAATTTGGCAACTAATCTTCTACACAAAAATACCAAAACTAAATAAGTTAGAGGCGCAAAACACAAAAAAAGAGGACAATAGACAAAAAAACGGCAATTTTTATAAAAAAAACTGCAAAGTACTATAACTTGAGAACGGTTAAGTTTGGGTTACGGTGTTTAATAGTCAAATCAGTCAGAAATGATGGAAACTATACATCGCCTTATAGGATATAGGTCAACTTAACCTTTAACCCCTTCGATCAACAATAGTTTAACCCTGTATAAATAAAAATCGATTGCTATAAATGCATGTTCGCTCATCACTTTTGAAAGGCTGCAACTATTTGGCTAATTCCTTTTTGTTGTGTTTGCAATTGTCATAACAAGGTTTGTGTAAAAGTTTTTTTTTGGTAATTCGTGAAAGGGAAGTAAAAAGTAAAATAAAAGTAAAATAAAAAAGGGATAACCGTGTTTACGCAGACGAAGTTGCGGGCAGGAATCTAGTACATTATAAATAATATTTGATTATAATTATTAATATTTGCTCCGTAGAGTAACCGGACGGATGTAACTGTGCGTGTTGATAAACGACATAATATCAAATGATCCAAGACAACAATAAACGTGGTAATAATCCTATTAATTTATTCTTATTTAATATTATAACTTTGTAGGGGAGCGGATGATGGTAGGTAGAATGGATGCCACAATGTAGGAAGGCTAAAGGGAAGATCTTCCTCCGAGCTGCGGTGGTATAGCTCGGGGACCGAAGTCCAACTGATGTTAGTTGGAGGTGCCATATTATAGCGAAGGAGATAGTGAAACTTTGCTACCGCGATGCAGGCTTTCCACACCATTTTATCGTAGTAGTATGGCGACGTCGTTGGTATGCGTTTGTGGCGCCGTCTGTTGACACGGTTGAGAAGGTGTTTGCTTCGTGTCAAATAATGTGCGGCGTATGCGGTAGGTGGCGCCGCCGCCACAACTTTTCCACACACAAGAATAATATTGTAGCCAAAGGTGAGATTCATTAAAATTTGGTAATATTTGATATTGTTTGCGTTAATAACGCTCAAATAAAATATAACATTTTAAACTTTGTAAAAAATTACTAAGCACCTGTTAAAGTAGGAATTTTTTAAACGTTTAAATATCTTTAAAACTTGTTAAATTTTAATTATATAACGGAATAATATCATTCAATTGTTTTTTTTTGCATGTTCGAGTATTTTTTATATTATGCATGCAGTTGTCACCTATAAAAGCTTACATTTACAAATTGTATCCGTATCATTGTGTAACTGTATTTGATTCAATGCAATCTTGTTGGTGATCTAAAAAATAAATAAATTATTTATACGAAACATCATTATTCACATATTAAATCAGAATTCAGAATCGAAATACAGTTCTGTATTTCTAAATTGACCCGCTCCATGACAATCTACCTATATAAAGGGTGGAAAAAAAAGACCGTAGTTGAAGAAAAAAGACACGTAGCGAATTCAGTCAAAGAATACGTCTGTGCATACGTGAAAGTTGGTCTCATTTTGAGCAAACTATTTTCTTTAAATAGTGAGTACTTATAAGCTTTACAATAAAAATAAAAAATTCTTGGTCCTTCTTTTATTTAGGATACTATGTTGTTTAAAAGAAATTGATCCTTATGAATGACTCTTTCGGTTGGTATCATAAGATACAGGAAGTTTTTATTTCACATTTTACCGGTTCGATTTCCGGTTCTAGCAGGTGACTTTTCAAAAATCTTAAAATGCAGTTTTAATTACTTTTGAAAATAAAGGAATGTTTCCTTTCAGTAAAATTTGCCATCATTAATAAAAAGGGAACTTTTCCTCCAAAAACAGTCTTTTTTTTCACCCTGTATGTTTAATCAGCCTATATCTACCCACTTGTTAGTATACTGCTCTTTTCCACGCCAGATTCCTATATTTTTAGGAAAATATTATTTTCTTCGTGTTAGCGCCACTTACTTGTTCCACGCGTTTAAGATAAAGACTTGTACCAATTTCCGCGTCTTTCCCGAATGCCTCTTTAAGTATATTTACTTCAGAATGTGATAAAGTGATCAAATCATTCCTCGTCCTGTTCGGAGCGGATATTAAGAGCAACAACCAAACCAAAAAGTTTAACCAGCATATTTTTTAATAGTAAACTAAACAGTATAGGTAAGTGGTTTTTAGTAATAATTTGGGAACATTCGGTGGGTATATTTTGATACCTTAAGAATAAGGTATCAAAACAAAACAGTTGACTGTATAGTCGGCCTCAGAAGTGGCTTAACAGTTTAGTACCATTATATACCTTACATGCAATTTCGCATATGAATTTTGCAAAATTTTGCCCAATTCCCTGCAAAAACCAATATTTACCTACTGTAAAGTAATAAACAATCATTATTTAGGTCTAGTATTGAAAGATATGTAATCTTCTCAACAGTAAGCTTTGAAAAACTTTCAGCTTTTAAGTACTCACTCTAGCGAAGAGGACTCGTCTCGACAACACCCCTTCAGGCGTCGTTCTTCGCATCTTTGATCTGAAGCACGCCGGTTAACTAAATACCTATCATGCATATTATTATCTTTATGCAAATTGGTATGAAATTTTACAAATGTTATGTATGAAATGAAAATGAAAATGAAAAATAAAAAAAAATTACAATGAACTTAAGCATTTTTGAATCGTCCAAAACAAGTTTGTAGCCTACCTCCCATTTAGGGACGTAATTTTTTAGCTGTGGAGAAGAACGGGCGCACGAAGAAGAAACTACAGCTTTGTCACAGAATAACTAATAGTACTACGTAGCTTTGTACAGAAGTAACGACATCATGTAGGTACTACTTTTTAAGATAAAAATAAAAATGGTAAGGTTTTTTATAATTTTTCTTATTTAAATTATTTTTTTTGTGAACATAACCTTTAGTTATGATATTGTTTTCTAAGGTTTAAGCGAGCACTACACATTGAAATGAAACCCTTTTTACGGATTAACTCGCGTTAAATTTATAGGTAAGTACATTACATAGTAATAATGATGACCTCCTTAGTCGAGTGGTTTGTACACCGGTACATGGTGTCGCCATCTCTGAGGTCCCGGGTTCGATCCCCGGTCGGGTCAATTTAGAAATCATTGTTTTTCTAAAATTGTCTCGGGTCTGGGTGTTTCCTATGTATAATAAGTATGTATTTAAGTATTTTAAGTATGTTTATCCGTTGTCTAGTAACCATTTAACGAGTTTCATAACGAAGCTTCTCTTGGGCTAGATAATTGGTGTGAGTGTAGGAAATTTTTTTTATTTATAGTTTTTTAATTAGTTCTTAAGTTATGATGTAATAATTATCCCTGTCCTTTGTTACGTTTATTTTTAATTATTTAGCTACTATATACAGATCTTAATGATAACTAAGAAATAAATAATTTTTAATATTAAAATGTGAATGTCAAATTAATTTCATTCGTCATTAAACTAAAACAGCTGTAATAATTAGTGATAAGCAATATAGGTACCTACTACGAAAAGCATCAATATATGTTTTCAAATGATTAATTCACTCTTTTCAATATGTCTCATTGTAGAAAGCTGTAGGATTAGGTACCTTTCGATCAATGGTCTACATTGAACAGTCCCTAACCTAGGGATGGGCGTAATCGATTGAAAAAAAACTCGACAAAATCGATAGTGATTTTCTTGATCTATTATTATAACTCACATTTACGGCAAAAAATTTTTGAACACCAATTATAAAATAATATAGTGTATTTTCTATCCAGAAGTAGGTACTTTCTTAGTTTCTTTAATTTTTTTTTGACCAATACGCGAAACAAGCTTTTTTTTGTATTCCTGGAAAAAAAACCAAATTATTTTTTATACACTTTTGAAATTTGCACCCTATTAACCGACTAATCCATAGCTTCTCTTGGGCGTCGTAAAAGGCAACTAATGGTCTAAAGACGGACTGCATATACATTCAACAGCAAAGAGCGGTGATGCGACTGCAAAAGCAATCCACTGCCACAGTCCACGTTTCACTAAAAAATAAGTGGACATGTGTTCAGCGTGATAGGTGGCGAGCCCATCGCCGCTTTATGCTGTTGGATGTATGTGTTGTCTTTGGTCCGTTAGTCGCCTTTTACGACACCCAAGGTTCGATCAACAATACAACTAGATGTCAGGTCGGCGCTAAAAATGTGACTCGGTAAATAAGAGCGCACTTGAGAAGTGAGCTCTTATTTTCTCGCAAGGCATAACAGGAAAAAGTACTTTATTTGTTGCTCCTTAAGGTTGATTTCACCACTAAATGTAATTGACGTCTTTCTTTTTTAAGTGACAGGAGTAATTTATTGCTTTGAAAAAGTATTTATTCACGTGGACAGAATTTAACTTAGATTTTGTACGTGACGCGTTATCTAGTTGGTATTGTTGATTGAAGCACCCAAGGGAAGAGATGGTAACATTCTATTAAGGAGCCGCTACCAGCACAGCACAATCAGACTTTAGTGATGTGCTACTACTACGATTGATCTAATTTTCGTCTGACAATACGAATATCGAATCGACACATCACTACCGACCTTTCCTAAGCCGCGGCGGCAGAGTTGCGCCCGCCACGTGTCATGTTTCCGCTCCAGTGTCAGCGCTCATTTATCTTACCTGAATAGGCTAAAGCATTTTATACCGACCCATTAATAAACAGGGACGATGTGCGAGTACGCGACCTATTTAGTACACCTTATTGATGGGCACGTGTATACAATTTTATTAACAATCGTTTGTGGAGCGTCGTAATCACCAATCCGTAGCATTGGGTGATACTAGCAGCGTATTTGGTTTTCTTTTGTTATTTGCTACGTTCTATAGGAATAAATTATTTAAAAAAGGACGGTAATATCAAAGAGTAATTTACCTATACATTATTCTTTGATATTACTCGTACTTAAATATTTTTTTATTGTAAACACTTGTATAATATGTAGGTACATACAGTTACAGTGTTGTTTATTGTTAAGTGTTACATTATTATTTTTTGTGTGCTAGTTGCAATAAATTATTTTTATTCTTATTCTTAGTCCGCTTGGCGACCGCAGGATTCTCGGGTTAGCAATTTCTTTCTCAGAGAAACTTCTCTTTTCTAGTCTTTAGTTATTTTGTTTACTAGTACTGGGTTACTTGAAAAAAAACTAGAAACCGTTCAAACCAATCCATGTAAATAATTGTAATAAAGGACATACATATAATTACGAATATTATCCCCGAAGAGTTAGTCAGAGACTAGGCAATGGGGACAGCAAAAGCAGTCCTCGATCATAGTCGACTTTTAGACAAATAGTGACTGCACATATGCTTAGCGTGACAGGTGGTGAACCGCATCGCCGCTTTATGCTGTTGGCCAATTTTGGCGTTATGGATCTCAGAAACAAAAATACATTTACAATTATGATGACTGACAAATCAACGCACAGTCCAAACTACTAGGATTAGAAACTTGAAATTTTGCACCATACCTTCTTTTATAGTGTAGGTGAGCAAAAGAAATGATTTTTGGGAATTCGCCCTTTAAGGAGGTAAAAAGGAGGGGTAAGTTTGTGTGAAACTCCGTCAGTTGTAAAACTAAAACGATAATTAATATTGTGGCATTGCAATGCAACGCACACCGGGTACAGTTAGTTTAAATAATATGTATCATAAGTTGCTAAATATATCGTATCGGTATACCATGCCCATTTGAAACAACCTGTACGTAATTGTAATCAAATAAAAAAAAAACAACAAACAAAAACAAACAGTAAAGAAAATCGTGAAAAACCAAACAGTAACATCATTACCGAATTTCAAATGTACGCATAGATAGAATTCACCGCAGAAAATGGTGGTATTTTATCTGCTCTAAATTCTATCAGGGGCGACTGTAACGGAACAGAATGGACGGTATCTGTTCGTTAATAAGGAATGTATGAGTACTGTACTAAAATTAATTAGCAACAATGAACTCCCATTAAACTCGTGCTAAATTAACTGTATCTTTTAAACACAATGGCAGCACTTAGTCACCTCTCTAATGCGACTGTAATTTACATAATGGGACATCAAAGTTATCATCATCATCATCTGACGATGTTACGGCTTATAAAACTCTATAAATTACACTTTCGTACCACTTGCTCAAAAAAGTGACATTCTATGCCACATAAAGCGAACATAACAATAGTCATTTTAATCTGTTAAAAACAGGGAAAGAAAATTGTACTGAATCTCATTCATCCTCTAGGGGGAGAATGTGATTTAAATTTGGAATACTTACCGAAATTTATACTGAACTGAACATCTGTGTTTACACCATTGAGTTTGTATATAAAGCATTATACATCTTTTTGAAAAAGGAAATAAATCAAATAAAAAAAAATAAAAAAATAATAAAATAAAAAAAATAAGTAAAAAGAAATAAAAAAAAATTACAAATCAACTCATCAACAATAAATGTAAAAAAACAAAAATGTAACTCTATCAATAATTGAACCAATGTTTCGAATGTTAACTTTTACTTTTAATTATCATTATTTTTAATAAATGCTTATCTCATATTATTATTGTGTTAAGTAATTTTTTCGCAAATGGTACGAAAAGTAGAGTATTTTCCTCGTTGATAAAGCTGTCTTAGTCTTGGGTGAACTTAAATCCCTCGCTACACTCAGGACTTGTCTTACCTCGCTGCGCTCGGGAGTAAACCTCGAGTCCTTCGTTACGCTCGCGATTTAAATCGTCACCCGCGACAGAAGACACTGCTTTATCCCCTTGGTTAATAATCTACTATTACATCCATTATAGGTACTCACGAATATTATGCTCTAAGGGTTAGTCAGAGACTAGGCAGTGAGCAAACCGCAAAAGTTGTGCACTGCCACAGTTCACGTTTGACTAAAAAAAACTGCACATGTGCTCAGCATGATGAGCCCATCGCCGCTCTATGCTGTTGGAAGTGTGTCTTCCGTTAGACGCCTTTTTTTTTTTACTTGGTTTGGGTTTGCTCTTGATCCCAATCAAGCCGCAGGGCTAAGACAGGATTCACAATGGTGCGAGCTAACCCAGAAGGTGCCTATTTACTTTGAAGATAGACGGGTTATATGTACCTGGAAACACAGACGCAGGGAGAGAGTTCCACTCTTTTGCTGTACGCAATATAAAAGATGTTGAGTAGCGCTTTGTGCGACATCTTGGAATATCCACCAAGAAAGGGTGTAGCCCGCAGTGCGTCTGGATGTCCGATGGAAGAAGGGGGATGGTTTGGCAGTATTCTTTTAATAATGAACCACCACCACGCTCTGTAAATGACACTTGGGCACATAAACAAACGCCAATCATTTTTGCGACTAATCTTTTATCCTTTTATCCACTACGAGTTCGCGCTTGGCCTTCATCTAATGGTAAGGTCTCACTCATCTATATACATTTATACTCTTTACATAGGCTATAGGCTACATTATACAATCTGTCCGAAGAAGTAGTAATCAAACTTTAAGAGCGTGATGACAATTTTATTTATAAAAATACCTCAAATCAATCTCTCTCTCTCTCTCTCTCTCGCCAAATTACAAAATTTGAGGTTTTGTTTTTAATATTGACCTCTTCAAAGCGAAACGCTCAAAAGCACCGCCTCCCAAGAGGCGCTCTTGTTCTGGCTTTTCTCTTATTCTAGAGTACTCTGGTATCTGTGAACTCCAGTACTCTGAGTGGGCCTCTAGATCCATTCCCAGGGAAACGTGCGCCAGACTTCCCAATTTTATACTACCTACTCATGTATATTTTCATGTAATTTTTAATTATTTTAAAATATCATAAAAACAAGGTCATTAAAGTAACTTTATCAATAAAACTGACCAAAGATCACGCTCTTAAAGTTTGATTACTACTTCTCCGTATAGATTGTATATACTCTACTTAAAGGCAATGCGCTAAAGTGTTGCCGTCACGAGACACCAATAAAAACGTGATTTGCAACGCGTTCAGGGGCTACTGCACCTCTTAAAGCAGTATCACCCACTCGAAATTCCCATACGAATTTTGGATAGTAAGGTTAAATTAATATCCAAAATTCGTATGGGAATTGGAATAGTATAATTAAACGTTTATAGGCTGATGAATGAATACTTAACTTACTTTAACCGCCTCTGTGGTCTAGTGGCTAAGCCACCGGTCTCAGACCTAGAGGTCCCGGGTTCGATTCCCAGCGGGGAGCACATCTTTGTGTGCTCGGTTTGGTTGGTGGTAGGGCTGTTAACTCCGCCTGGCTAGCTACCACCATCTTATCTAAGTCTGTCGCGATAACAACGATGTTTATGGCATTGTTGTGTTCCGGCAGTTTGAGATAAGATAGCCAGTTCCTCAGTGGTTGAGGATTCCGGGTGAAGCGCGCTTCCACCTTCGGCCATATCGTCACTTACCATCAGGTGAGATGAAGGCCAAACGATTTCCCGTCGGTGAATAAAAAAAAATACTGCTGTGAGAGTTTGGTAAGGCCCCAGTGGCAACTACCGGACAATGCAACCGCGTATATGTATGATTTTTCTGAACTTTTCTATTCCATGTAGTTCACGTTCCATGAACGTCCCACTGCTGGGCAAAGGCTTTCCCACCTGGAAAACATCACATGGGGCGGTTGGGCCATAACCCGCCACGCTGGCCCAATGCGGATTGGTGGGTTTAAACGACTGTCATCTTTCGACGACAACTGGAACCAACGACTTTACGTGCCTCCCGAATTTGCTACTTTATGGTTCACGTTTATGATAGCTTTATTTTGTAAGTACGAAAACGTTCATTTAAAGATAACGGTAGCAAATCTTCTGACACACGTTTCGGCTAGAGATAATTTCGTTTACATATTATGTTTTTTTTTAAATAGATCTTTATACGCTACGCCTGAAAAAATATGATTATTATTCTTGTTTACTGCCTCTTAGGGTGTTACCAGACCGATCGATCGATCGTCGATCGACGGCATCGATCAACGTCGATCGAAGTTGATCGACTGGTCTGGTAGCTTTAATCGATCGACGGATACCGTTTGACTAACAAATCGATCGACGACGGTCGGTCAACGTTGATCGATAGGTGTGGTAGCTTTAATCGATCGACGGATACCGTTCGTCTAACCCATCGATCGACGGTCGGTCGACGTTGATCGATTAACCCTGGCTAAATTCCATCAGTTTCTTTCGAAATGTATTCAGAAAAGGACTCGTTGTTCTTGGCCAGTACGATTTTGCTCGTACTATTAGTACGTAGACGCAAACGCAGAAGAATCTGGATGCGGCCGTTTTTTAAAGCCAACGATCGCTTATTTTATCCAAATGACATTTTAAGCAGCGGTTTTTGTTTTTGTTTTTTTCTTTGCGTAGCGATTGTCATGAATTTCGAGGTTATTTTTCTTATTAGACTACAGAAAACTAGCTTCATTGAAAAATATCTTGGGGGGAAGGGGGTATGGGGATGGAGGGGGTACGGTAATGGTGACTTAGTAGAATATTAGTTTTTTCCCAAAAATAATCTAAAATAACCACAAAATAAAAATATCTTGAAAACTATGCATTTCCGCACTTTGACTCTCCCTCCCCATCCCCTTCCCCCTTTTTCGGTGTTACTTATTCTAAAGTGCTTCCCAAGTTGTTTGGGAGGAATATCATTTAGTATTTACACGTTCATTTATCATCAACTTTAAGCATAATCAATGAACTCTATTATTACGACTAGTATCCATGGGCACGAAATAAATTTATAAAAAAGTAAAGCGGCCGGCGCGTCTGATCAAACAGCTCGATCTAACATCCAATCCATTCTACCGGTCGATTGTCGATCGACATCGATCGATTGATCTGGTAGAAACTATCGATCGACGTCGACTAATCCATTCTACCATCGATCGATGCCGTCGATCGACGATCGATCGATTGGTCTGGTAACACCCTTAGAGATTTTGCTGCACCATCGTAAAATGACGTCATAACCCAGCCTATGTCCGCCGATATCGGTACCTTTCAGCATATTTACTTTTATTTGCCGCTACTGGACACTGCAACCAAATTTTCGTATGATGGTTTCCCGTGTTGAGAACAGACATTGTCTTATCCCCTTGTCTTACACTAACACCCGTATTCACAAACATTACTATGAGGTCTCACAGTGCGCTCGGACGCACAGGGTCTCAAAAACCTATTGATAAACCATACTTGAGTGGCCAGCGGCGCTATGCGTCCCTTAAAATGAACGCATAGCTGTGGTAGCCAGGCTTGTCATACGAAACACACTGAGAAAAGTCTTACTTCGCATAGCATTTCTACTTTGCCTAGGTGGATTTGACCAAACTGGAATAAGGTTTTATACCCAGATTAAAGGCCGAATTTGTATAGACTAATCTCGGAGTAAGTCTTATTCCAGTTTTGTCGAATCCACCCTTAGACAAGTAATGCTTCTGTTCATTACGACAGCTGAGCTCTTAGACGTGTGCGCAGCGCCTGAATACAAGTATTCACTTCTTCAATACAACATTAAGGTTTCGTTCATTGAATAAAAGTTTACTAACGGACTGAAGACTGCACATACTAACATAAGCATAGAGCGGCGATGGGCTCACCACCTGACACGCTGAGCACATTTGCAGTCGCTATTTGATGAAAAGTGGACTATGGTAGCAGGCTCAAAGTCACGCAAAGAGCAATGGAGAGGGCTATGCTATGTTTCTCTACGTGATCGAATCAGAAATGAGGAGATTCGTAGACGAACTAAAGTAACCGACATAGCCCAAAGAGTCGCCAAGCTCAAGTGGCAATGGGCAGGGCACATCGCCCGTAGAACCGATGGCCGTTGGGGCAGAACGGTTCTCGAGTGGCGACCGCGCACCGGAAGACGCAGTGTGGGCAGGCCTCCAACAAGGTGGTCCGACGATCTGGCGAAGGTCGCGGGTAGCCGCTGGATGCGAGCAGCACAAGACCGGTCGTGGTGGAGTTCCTTGGGGGAGGCCTTTGTCCAGCAGTGGACGTCTTCTGGCTGATGATGATTATTGATGAAGATGGACTATGGTAGAGGCCTGATTTTGCTGTCCTCATTGCCTAGTCTCTGACTTGCCCTTCGGGGATAAATAGTCGTGATTAATTATGGATGTATGTACTAAGAGTCGCTGAAAATTACCTTACCGTACCATTTTTAAATTTGCTTCTATAAGAGATATCAAAGCAGCTATGCTGGGTTAAGCTTATGGGACTCTAAGGAGGCAGTGGCAGTAAATGAGACTGGGGAATAAAACAAATAATACACAAAACAATACTCGTATTTGCGAGACAGGCACAACAACACAAAGTACAAATACTGGCAATATTATTGGCGATTCCTCTTGGAGGAAACATACAACATAAAAAAAGGTTTTACTAACTTTGTAAATTAAGCTTTTCATCAGGTGGGCACTATGCTTATTTGCTCAGTAACCTAATAGATTTTTTTCTACTTTTATTGAGTTCAAAAATTATTAACATACAATAATAATTATGCGAGTATTAAACAACAGTGCCGAAAACATTGAGGTATTGCCGAAAATGATGATTTAAGAATGATTTTAGAATTTAATCTTTTAGTCATACAATTCCATTCGAAATCAACACCGAAGCACAGAATACAGAAGTTTAAATGGAGCAGCTCCTCTTAGCAACCGGTTATAATTTCTACTTTATGACCAACATTGAACCTTGAACTTGGTCACCGTCAGTACCTACTTACAGAAAGAAGAATATTGATCTTTATTACTAATTGATAAAGTTCAATATTAATTGAAGTTTGACATTTAACGGTAGCTTTATCTGTTGGCGTCTGTACCTTACGCTTATGCCCTGTATTTTATTTTATTTATTAAGGACAACCAACAAAATATACACCAAAAAAATACAAAAAATAAAAGAAACATTGGAAAAGGTCTTAATCTAAGTGCTGTCTTATTAAAGGCTGCCACGGCATGCTTTTCACACGCTGTTTCTGGCAGAAGTAAGCATTAGGGTTGTTGTCATCCAGTTTGCTAACAAACGATGCCAAAATACAAATGAAGAAAAACAAAATAAATACCAAAAACGTCTTCATAATCTCTTTGACCGTATGCTATAGCGTTTTACTGAAAGAAGCAGGTTTAAGGTTTAAAGACATTTATTCTCATAAAGACATATTTTACATCACTGTAAGTGATTACATGAGAACATAAATTTATAAAAAATTCATACATTCGTTGCCATACAAATCAATTAGAAGAAACAAATAATTTTAACAATTTAAAATTACGTGCTTGGCCAATCGCTTTTTAAATACGACGAACTAGTTAGTTTTTTTACCAACCCTTCTCTTCCTTTGGGTGTCATATAAGGGTACTATCGGACTAAAGACTGCACATACATCCACCAGAATAGAGCGGCGATGGGGTCAACACAACACCTATCACTCTGAGCACACGTGTTGTAATATGGTGAAACGTGGAATATGCCAGTATATCATGCGCAACGCGAGATATGTCGCGGACGAGAGACGACAAATCATTTTAAGTCAAGTCTAGTCAAGTCAAAATATATTTATTCAATAAACTCAATTAATAAGTACTTTGAATCGTCCAAATCTTTTTAACCTACCACCCATTCAGGACATAATTTTTTAACTGTGGCAAAGAATGGGCGCAAGAAACCACAGCGCACAAAAGCAACGACATTTACAAACAAAAAAAAGAGTATGTCGTTACCAGGTCAATACAAAATATGAATTTAATAAATAAAAAAATGATGCAATACAAAATTACAATACAATGTAGTATCAATTAAATAAAGACAATTAGAAATAGCTGTTGGAGTGCTTGGAGCATTTCAGATCCAAGCTGTTTTGTCTTCTGTGTAATCTGACACTTTATAATAAGTTTTTTTATAAAGCTTTTCTTTGATTTTGATTTTAAATTTATTAAGATCTTTATTAAATTATTATTAAATTCTGAATATCATTTGGTACTTTGTTGTAAAATCTTACACACCGACCCCTAAAAGAATTATTTATTTTATGGAGCCTAGTATAAGGTACCTACTGCTAATTTTTTCTTACTTCTAGTGTTTACATTGTGAATATCACTGTTTTTTGAAAACATTCCAGTATTTTTATGAACATAAATCAAATTTTCATAAATGTATTGTGATTCAACTGTCAATCTCTCTCTGAGAGAGTCGCCAGCCTTTAGGTTATAGATTGCTCGAATAGCCCTCTTCTGAAGCACAAAGATAGGTTGAATGTCAGCAGCATTTCCCCACAGTAAAATGCCGTACGACATTACACTATGAAAGTAACTGAAATAAACTAATCTGGATGTATCAACGTCAGTTAACTGACGGATCTTCATTACTGCATAAGCCGCAGAGCTATAAGTCTATTCGACAATTTAGCTATATGTGGGCCCCACTGAAGCTTGGCATCTAACGTGATGCCTAGAAACACAGTGGTGTCCACAGGATTCACATTCTTATCTTTAATTTGTACACTAGTTGTTACTTGCTTAACATTAGGCAATACAAATCTTACACATTTGGTTTTTCCCTCGTTTAATAGCAAGTTATAGTAAGTAAGTTATAGTTTAAGTTGTCATGTTAAGGTTTGTAGACAAAAATACCACAGTTTATGAAAAAACTGCTATTAAATCTATTTGTGACATATTATGTAGAGTTCTAAGCGCTTCCATGTGTCTTTAGGGTCGATAGGCATTAGAGATAAATGAATAAAACACGAGACAACGGGTCGAGGAGAGTTCTCGTGTTGCGCGTGCTAGGCCGGCAGGGGACTGCTTCTGCGGTCCTTATTGCCTGGTCTCTGACTAACCCTTTGTGGATCATGGTCGTGACTCGTGAATGCACTCGAATGTATTTATTCACTTTGAATTTATTATTACAGCTTAATTAATGACTTCGCGTTTAGCATTAAGCCTATTTCAAGTGATATACACTGGCCTGCAAAAATAAGTCTCACACTTTTAAATTATTTTTTTTTGTAAACTATGGAAGTTAGAGATTTAAAATAAAAAACGTTTTATAGCAATTTTTATTAGCTTTCTTTGAAACTATAGTAAATTATACATTAGTCACATTTTTAAGTCTCGTGTGTCTTGTTTATCTCTTGTAGTTACTTAAAAAGTTATTGCAATTTTAAAAGTGTAAAGCTTATTTTTGCAGGCCAGTGTATATATTTAGTACATTTAGTAGGTATTGTACGGTAGATTGAATTAAAATGGAGTCTCACAAACACGTGCTGTTGCGAAAAGAACACGGGAGAAACTCCCTCTTTGAATTTGTTATACAGGGTGGTCCAAGCCTGATGCATATTTTTTTTAAATAGATCACCATGGGACCTGTTAGGAACCGCCAGGAAAAATATCAGCTGTACACCCCTACTTATACCTAAAATGTAGGGTAAGGTTTCGGAAAATACTTTTTTCGTAGATTGATTGAAAATTTTGTCAACTTTAAAACACGCAATCAGACTGCTTTATTTTCTGTAAAAGAAGACTTATGTAAATAACTGCAAAAAAAAACTGTAGTTATAATCATTCATAACGAAAAAAAAAATTTTTACATAAAGGTAGAGATATCTTAAAATTTAAATAAAAAACATATTTATCTTGTAATCTGGTGGGAACTAATTTTTTCCTGGCGGTCCTTGGTGAACTATTAAAAAAAAATATATATGCATTCAAGCTCAGACCATCCTGTATAGCTTAACCGCTTCTCTTAAAATGTTACAAATAAGCAAACGTATCCGACTTCGGAACTACAAAAAACTAGCTACGCCATACAACCGCTGCACCTAGGGTTGCCAGATGGTCTGGATTCGTCTGGATTCTCAAGATATTTTATGTCATGTCCAGACTCCCGACAATATACATAATCTCCAGACAAACAGTTTTCGTAAAGATTTACGCACAAGTTATAAGCATAACGGCGGCGGCCGGCGGGCACAAAATGAATGTCGCAAGGAAATATGGGAATTGGTATCTAAAAATGTTACCGATTTCGATAACAGTTTTGAGGAATGTAAAGAGGAAGGAATCCCAGATATTATATTTTGTACATAACGTAATTTCGGAGGTTCAGACGGCAATTTTAGCATTAGAAATTGATGCATGCACTGTCATAGAAATTGATAGTGTAATGGAGCAACCTTAAAAACAAGTTAAACGACCAGTTTTTCGGAAGCAAAAATAGAACATTATTAGGGAAAGTTTCTGATAATGAGAAAAACCTTTTTTGCGCCGAAGCTGAATAGTTTTTGAGGCGAGCAATTCAATACTTGCAAAATCGCTATGATTTTTTAGATAACTCTAAATATAAGAAGCTGACTGTATTAACACCTAGAGACGAAAAATTTACATGGGAAGAACTTTCAGAGTTGCCCGACTTGCTGAATATTTCAAACGATATTAATAATGATTTATATTCCAATTACTGCAGTCTGCGTGGAATTTTTGAACAGCTTTCAAAAGACAAAAACATGTGTAATGACAAAATTTGGGCATATTTTATTAAAAATATATTATTAAATTTATTGAATTGACTATAGCAATATTAATATTAATGGGATTATATAATGGAAATTTATGAATTAACTATAATTTTATTGCCTATTTATAAATAATATTTAATAAATGTTAGGTCTTTTAGTTATCAACATTTTTGCATGTCGACTACTTGACAAAATACGCTTGACATTTGTTTATTCTGTAACAACTTCACTGTATATCGTGTTTGAAAGCAAATAAACCATTTCATTTCATTTCATTTCAAAAAAATGCGACCAAAATAAACTCAAAAATAAAATAAAAATTATTTCATTTGTTTTATTGATTCCAGTGAGCAATGCCTATTGTGAAAGGGTATTTAGCTTGCTGAACAATTTATACTCAAATTAAAGGAATCGCTTGGTCTTTGACTTCATAAAAGCCGAACTAATAATGAGGCTGAATTTCGATGTAAATTGTTGAAATTTTAAATCTTACCTCAACACACCTCAGGGCTCGAAACAGGTAGAGGCAGTAAAATCAAACACAAAATACTTGTGGCAACGTAAAAATAAAGTTTAATATCGTAAATAATGAACCACGAGTTTCATTGATCATAAAATTGTTATTTATTCAATAAGGTTTGGTCATTATATCAAAATTGTTGATTTTAAAAATAAAAAGTAAAATTTTGATTCTTAAAATTTATTTCTCCAGATAATAACACCAAAATCCAGACATTTTGAATTTTTTTCCAGATAATTTAGTTTCCCGATGTAGCAACCCTAGTTGCACCCGTCCAGACCACGACCGACATGGCGCGACAACTTTCTTCGCCGCCATGGGTTATTCTCATAGGGACAGATTCTCACAAGGACAGATTCTCAAGAAGACAGATTCTCAAAAGGACAAATTATCAAAAAACCGAAAATGGTACAGGTGCACACATAAATTAATAGAAGAAAATATCTCGCACACTGTTTCCACAGTATAAATTAGTATTTTTCCTAAACTAACCTACCAGATTGTACCTACTACGGATAACTGATAAAATACATAGATTATTTTAATTACATCAACTTAAAGTTATTCATAAATTTAAGTGTGGATACATTGCTATACTAATGCAAACTCCTTGCTATGCAATTTGTTTTGTTTCTCGTCATTGATTTGACATTTTATTTTTTGTCAAGAATGTCGCCAATTGTAGCGGTCGGTAGTAGGTAGATTAACACTTTAGTACCTTATCATACCAACTGCTCTTCATCCATAATGGTTACACGAGCGCGATCGTTCTGAGCGAGTGGTGTGACATGGTACCTATTAAAGTGTTAGGCTAGATCACACAGAGCAAAAAAACATAGAGATCGAACCGAACGACTAATTGGCCCCACTAAAAAGTATCCCGGGCTTGTATTTCTTACTCTAAATCTAAATTTTGACATTTTCCTATGAGTTGGTTTGCCGAGTGAAAAAAGAGAAAACACTTATGTAATTATTAATATACTTCGATCACATATTATTATAATAATCGAAGTTAATACGCAAGATTGATTTTAGCGTTTGTTCGAGATCGCGATGAATTTTGTACTAAGGGCTTTCTCTATATTTTTTTCACTCGTTTACTTCACAGACTTAATAGAGGTACGCTCAGAGAAATAAGAACTTATTTCTCGGAGGAGGTAAGCGTACGCCTCTAGCGTCCGTAAACGTTGTAAAGGCGCGTGTACACTTAGCCGGACGGTTACGTTACGGTTCAGAGGCCGGGTACAGTGCAAGAGAACAATGCGACCATTATGCTTTGTCTAGCCGTAAACACGGCAGTGAAGCCTCTAATCAATTGACTTTGGCATTCTCGGTGTGCGGTCAATGAACTTTCGTGAACATAATACCGATAGGGCTGTTATTGTAGAAACTGGTATAATATAGCCAGTAAAAACTGTGTCCTTGTTTTTTATTAAATTTTACTTATTTAGTTGTCACAAATAAACGATAACTCGTACTCATAGTTATGTAATTTACAATGATGTTCTCGCATATTTTTCGATCACTAATATGTTTTTATCGCGTCGGCAAATTTAATGCCTTGCGGGGGACAAAATAAATTGTTTATTGGAGTAAATAAAAAATTATAGAGTTTTTCAAACTTGATAGGCAGCCTTTAAATAAAACAAGGGACTTTGATTTATGCGTATTTGCGTATTGCGGTCTACTTTATTTATTTGTACATTAATACATTAACCCAGTACACGAACAGGATTATTTGAAACTTTTGTAATCATCTTACCAGGCACCACAAAAAAGATGATAAGTCATGTTTTTTTTATGTTCTTCGGCAATTAGGTGAGTAGAAACGAGGCTTTATTAAAATGTCATCGCCCATCTAGACGGTGACCTTGCCGCGTTTAATTCCCCAATCCAAGCTCAAGTCAATAGGTTGCGTAGTCGACCTTGGAGTGACGTAACCGCGCTACCTTTTTAGTCTACAGTCATGATACTGCCACCTGCGTCTAAAATATATATGCCATCTCTCTCTTTGTATAGTAGAGTGAGCAAGACAGCCTGCATTCGATGTTCGAATCGAGTGAGAATTGTCGCCTTGCGCGTACGCGGGCGTTTTATTGCCATAGACAGCAGAGCGCGCTCGACGACCGTATACAAACATTTAAAAAACGAACACGAATAATTGTTTAAAAGAGTTTGGATTACGTTCTCTTGACAAATAAAGGTCACAGAAAAACCACCCAGTGATGCACTAAGAAATTGGATACAAGTGCTGTGATTTTTTAAAGTGACTAGTGAAGTGACAGTTTGTGTTTTTAAATACTTAAATCGTAAACAACGTATTCACGCTTGATGTTTTTGGTTTGTATTAAAGACTAAAGGGAAACATTTACAGTTTAAAGTTAAAGAAGAGAAGCAATGATATCACTTCTGCTTGTATCTATAATATATAATCTATCTATCGCCTTGCTTGAGACATTTATGAAAAGCACTTATCTAAATTATACCTAATACGAATTCATGAAACACTTTTTTACGGATTAACTCGCGTTTAATTTACTATATACATATTTTTTTATATTATCCTGACGTTTCATTTCAATGTGTATAGTGCACGCTTAAACCTCAGAAAACAATATACCTACGAATTTATTTAAAAAAAAATAGAAAGAGTTTTGATATAACCACCGATAAGCTAAGAATATTACAAATCAACTCTATGAATATGCAAAGAAACCGCGTAGAGAATTAATTAGAAATAAAAATAAGTAGTTCGACGACCTCAAAGTCGTAATAGGTCCAAACTTGAAATGTTATTTATTACAACAATTTAGTTTTTAAAATTCTAAAATCTAGTTTTTATATTAGGTGTCTAAAGATGTTATCTCAAGATCTTAAGAAAGATAGACGCCGTTTGTGTCTTTTTTTCTGTACACATTAATTTATTGATATAATCTTCTATCCAAAACATAAGCATAAAGTACCTACTAACTTATTACTAGTATATACAGACAAAAAGATGGTATAAAAATTGATTACTAATTATACCTACTTTAAGATTATCAAAACTCCCGCTAACAAGCTGCAGCTGCCATACTGGTACGAGTAAAACTATAAAATAATATGCGATAGCGTATTTGTTGGTTTGTACTTCGAAGCAAAACGGAAAACGGTGTGAAACGGAGCATCGGATCGACGGATTTTTTTGCATGGAGGACCCGAGAGTGCTATGAGTTTATAAAACTCTGTAAGCCATCACATCCCTTCAAGAAACCTCAGTGGTTGAGGATTCCGGGTGAAGCACGCTTCCACCTTCGTTCTTATCGTCACTTTATCAGATGAGATGAAGGCCAAGCGCTTACCCGTAGTAGAATAAAAAAAAAAACAAAAAATACTGTTAATAAAAATAATTACTTTTATTTCACATACGTACATGCACTATCACAATAATATAAAAATATACGATGGTAATTCTGTTAGGGCGTCGCAAAAGTTTACATATTTTTAAGGTTCCGTACCCAAATGGTAAAAACGGGACCCTATTACTTAGACTCCGCTGTCTGTCTCTCCGTCCATCCTGTCCTTATCTACCGACCCCTATAGATAGGGTATCGCAGCTGGAACTACGGGTCCGGCTGTGTTTCTCAGGGGTACTACGGGGTTCCGGTTCAAGCCCCCCGCTGGTTGTGCCTTGACCGGCGCCTTCGGCGGGATCTGGTCATGGGGTGGACTCGTAGTGGCTTGTGGTTAGCTGTAGAGCTTGGGAATGTTCGTTTGTCCTGGTATTGTGTGCCAAGACTTCAAAACTCGTGCACAGCGAGCGGGGCCTAGTAGCAGTCACTGTGGGGCCCAGAAGCAAAAAGTCGTGAACGTGAGTTTCCCTTATAGTTGGCAGCTTTGTCCGGTGGTTCTCATTGGACATTGGTGTTGACATCTCCGGTACTAGTCTGGACAACTAGTAGAGGCGGCCCCCTAGATGCCATAGCCTCCGGTCTAGCCAGCCGCGTAGGACGTGGGAACTGGCTAGGCGCCCGGATGGGTCCCGAGAAGTGAGTGTGCCTACTACTCCGCGACCAAGGTGGACACTTGGGAGTCAACTTTAGAGTCGACGACCCGAGCAGTGGCAACTGCGAGTTGTGCCCTTCGTGCAACGAGAAGTGAGCGAGCTTGACAGCTCCGGTTACCTATCTGGACAATAGGCAGTGAACTACACGTGTTCACGGGGAAACTCTCCCGAGACACCAGTTTTAAGAGTACCGAATGAAGAGCGCGCTCCGGCGGGCACTGATTTGGCGTCAAGACCTAACGCAGATGGTCTCCTGCGCGAGTATTTTGCTGGCGCAGGGACGTCTGGCACTTCTTGCATAACCTAACGGTTGGTCTCGAGGTGCCAGTATAAATAAAACTTAGTGAATAAGGAGAGGGGATGTCCGTCCGTCCATCTGTCTATCACCAGGCTGTATCTCATTAGCCGTGATAGCTAGACAGTTGAAATTTTCACACATGATGTATTTTCTGTTACGGCTATAACAAGAAATGCTAAAAACAGAATAAAATAAATATTTAAGGGGAGCTCCCATACAAAAAACGTGTTTTTTTGCCGTTGTTTGCTCGATATTAATAACGGCAACCGGTGGAGACGTTTGAAATATTCACAGAATATAAAAAAGTTATAATATAGGGTCTAATGTTGTTCAAATAATGGTACGGAACCCTTCGTGCGCGAGTCCGACTCGCATTTGGACGATTTTTTATATTATACTATTGGTAAATTATAATGCAAAAGACAAACAGCGTAAATTACCTTAAACACGTCATCGCACAAGTTATTCTATTTTATTTACACAAGTTTCATTTATTTCTTAACCTTTTTAACCGAGTCGCGGAGCGGTGAAAGAATACTACCACCCCCTCTCTTCCCTTGGGCGTCGTAAAAGGCGACTAACGGACTAAAGACTGCACATACATCCAACAGCATAGAGCGACGATAGGCTCACCACCTGTCACGCTGAGCACATGTGCGGTCGCTGCTATTTGTTGAAAAGTGGACTATGGCAGAGGACTGCTTTTGCTGTTTGCATTGCCTATGTCTCTGACTAACCCTTCGGGGATAATAGTCGTAAATATATGTAAGTAAATTCTTACAACAATAGTATTTTATAGCATGTACTTTTGTTACTAATTAATACATTACTAATTTATTAGCACCTACCTATGTAGCTACAGCAATTTTAACATACAGTAAAGAGACGTCTCTTCTAATATAGTAAGTACAATTTTTTTTCTAAATTATCGGAAGAAGCCCACACATTGTAAAAACTACTTGTAGTTATCAATATATTTTGATCGTGACATAAAGGACTAACAAACTGTAGTTTTTTTACATAAGTACTTACAGTCCTTTGCGACAGACTTTAGAAACGGGCATATACGCGGCATTTACTAGTATAGAGTAAAAACGTAACGGTTTTTGTATGCGAGGACAGGAGGACATTTACGTCGTTAGTAGATGCTTTACATCGGTGCATAAATAGCTTGCATGTATGCCGAGGCCGCGTCTAGGCAATGGCTACCTAACAAAGACATACAAATACATTAACTAATGTGCAAGCATGTAAGATAATTAACCTATATATTGTTACACAGGTGGGCAAGAGCCTCCATCATTAATACCAGATCATCGTTACAAAATGACGGGTTAACCACCCTTGCCCCAAATACGGGTTGGTGAACACAAGCCCGGGCTTGGGAAACACAAGCCCGGGCTTGGGAATACTCCGAAATACCGAAACGGGAATTGAACCCAAGACATCGGACATCGGGCCAAGCGCACATAGTTTGCCTCCTTCCAATATTAAAAAGAAACTTACAAGTTTAAAATTTTACAAATCAATGAGCCAATTATTATGAAAGTTTGCATGCTAACGTTAAATACAGAGTTCTAAATAGTTGCTTAAAAACATTTAAAAAGTTTATTTAGCTAACTATAAACATAGGATAAAATGTTTACTAGAAAAAAACAACCAGTCTCAGGAAAGCTCGAATGGGTTCGAACCCATGAAGTTTGGATTGCCGGTCCACTGCTCTAACCGCTAAGCTCTACCGAGACCCCAGAAGACTCGTTGAATTTTTTCTAGAACTGTGGTTTACGCTGCAAGCCAGCGGTTGAGACTGGTTGTTTTTTTTCTAGTAAGTAAACATTTTATCCTATATCTATAAAGCATTGTGAATGCAAAAAATTCAATAATAAGACACTATAGACAGTTTAAAATCGCAATAACACCACCGAATAAAGGTTTTTTATAATTTTTTTCAAAGCAAACTACCTATTCAGATATTTTTATTTTACTTTATCATGCAAAGTTTTTTTTTTCCTCTTAAATAATGGCTTCGTGCGATCAGCACATTTAGCCAGTGTCAAGTTTTTAAAAGTACTTAATTATTATTTTCTTTACATTAAGTGGATGACAATGAACGTTTAATGGTCAATGATTTTCCCCCGAACCCCCCGAGACTCAATAAAGCTGTGGGACTTTATTGAGGTCTCACACGGACTTCTTGAGAGAATTCGAAAAGTGATGTTGCACTTTACTATGTTTTGTTTTATTTGCTAACACTCATGCACGTTCACGAACACATAACAGTAAATAATTCACCATTATTTCACATTAATATTCGACCAAACACAAATTATAGAAAATAAAACAAAACTGCAGACATGACGCTTCACTTTCCCGCCAAGAAGCCTCATGCAAAGTTTTATTAGTAGGTATTAGCTCATTTTTTTTTAAATTTTGAACTTTGCAATTTGTATATTATTATGATAAACTGCAAACGCGTAAACCCTCTTAAAGTGGGTTTAAATTTTAACTTATTGTGTCTTAGCTACGGGTAATTAGACACTTGTATTGGAGAGTGTTATTTCCCACACTACTTATCTTTTCAATGAGCGCGTGGGAGAGCCCCGTTCAAGGTATCCAAAATGAAATAGACATAACATTAGGCATAAAGGTAATAAGAAAATATGACAGTCATTTTGATATAGATTATGTTGATAATAGACATGACGTATGGATTGGTTTAACTTTAAGACCACTAGAAATTATATTTCTTGCGGCTTTTTCTCGGTAAGATCTCAACCGTAAACCCTAATTTACATCAAACTTAGCCATGGGGTATAGATTTTGATTTTAGGAAAATAAACAAAATTATTTACTTTTTTATATTATCGGTAACTTAGTACAAAAGTTAAAGTTTATTCGTTATTTCTTTTAAATAATTAAGTAATAATCTTAAAGTGAGGGAGTTACGTGCAAGAAAAAAAAAGGGTCCTTTACAGGAACAAAAAAAAACAGTTTAATAAAATGTGATTACCATTATATATATAAAAATATATAAATATTTGTTTATACATTACATTATATATAAATATTTGGACGTTTCAAAGTACTTATTAATTGAGTTTATTGAATAAATATATTTTGACTATTGACTATATTTAATATTGTTTTGAACACTCAAAATGTTCCGTTGCTTATGCATTATTTCCAAAACAAAAGAGACAGGAGGAAGTCATTTTATATTTTTTGGTATCCATACACACCTACTTGTTACACACTTACTTATTTTGGGAACCTCAAGCATTTTATCAGCATTCGCTATTATCGTCCTACGAGTCGATTGCTGGACCCAGAGGGCCTTCTATCATTTAGTATTACTTTAATCAACCTATGCAAATTTGTATGCGAAATTGAATAGAAGATTGCAAAGTTATCCAAGTAGCCTTCCTAGACGAACAATAGAAAATCGCGAGTTTGGCGTGGGTTTTGACGCCATTATTTTATACTAGGGATCATCATCATCAGCCTTTAAACGTCCCCACTGCTGGGCACAGACCTCCCACGTGGACAACAGCACGTGGGATACGGAATACCAACGCTGGGATAACTTCGGAATACTACATTTTGGGAAACATGTAAGGTTATGTAGGTCTCTCTCCCCAGCTCCCGACTCCTTGTCCAGATTATGGTGGCCTCGCCAGGAATTCTGGAGAATGGGTCCAATATAAACTCAAGTACATCTGCTCACTTGCTGCAGGGGTGTTACGTTTTAACGCCTGCCATCTTAAGACAAGAAACCCGTTAGTCATGACGTGCCTACCGATGAATAGAATAGAATAGAATATAATTTTTATTTACTTAATACGCCATGTAGGTACACAAATTGTGGAAAATCAATTAATTGGATCCGGTCACTTACGGGAAATTCCCTGAACGACCACTTTGTAAATTCCTACATCGGCCATTTCCTTGATAGAGCTTTTCCTACTTCGGCCATTTCCCTGAAAGACCACTATGCAAATTCCCACTTCGGTCATTCCCTGAAAGACTACTATGCAAATTCCCACTTCGGCCACTTCCCCGAAAGACCACTGTGCGAATAATGTCATGAAATGACGAGATTAGGGTCATATTGACGACCTCCTTGGTCGAATGGTTTGTACATCGGTTTTCATGGTGTCGCCATTTCTGAGGTCCCGGGTTCGATCCCCGGTCGGGTCAATTTAGAAACTATTGTTTTTCTAAATTGTCTCGGGTCTGGGTGTTTTCTGTGTATAATAAGTATGTATTAAAGTATTTTAAGTTTTTTTATCCGTTTTCTAGTAACCATTTAACGAGTTTCTTAGAAGCTTTTCTTGGGCTAGATAATTGGTGTGATTGTAGAAGAGTTTAATGTTTTTTTAATTATTTTTTTTACATTAATGTTTAATATTTTAGCGTTTTATTAACGCTTAAATATACTTAAGTAAAATTTTAAACACTGAAAAAAGACGACAACCTCAGGCGGGAATCGAACCACGCACCTTCCGCATTCCGGGCGGCTGCCTTAACCACTTGGCTACTAAGGTCTGGCTTTCAACCGTCGAAATTTGTCAGTGCTTGATGCTTATGTTTTAAAAAAAACAATTTTTTTTAAAATTAATATTAACGCACTTCGAAAAAATTGCCATTCTACAAGAAAAACTGAACAGAATTTTTTGAGTCGTGTCGGGTTATTTTTCATTTTGCACCCATCCTAGAACATGTTATTGCAATATGTGTTATTGCAATATGTGTTATTACAATATATGAACGCTACATCGACGCACCAGCTACTGCGCTAAAGAGATTTTTCCTTCATTTAGTTTTACACATAAACACATACACTCACGTTTTTGTCTCCTAAGGGTTAGTCAGAGACTAGGCAAAGAGAACCGTATAATTAGTCCTCTGCCATAGTCCACGTTTCATCAAATAACAACTACGTTACATTACATACTTACATGTTGTACTTTATAATAAATATTTACACAATACAATACAATAGAATACAACAAACAATTGTATATAATGTACTGAACTGTAAGTGTGTATGTATGAATTTAAAAAAAGTACTTAATGGTGTACTTACACATGTGCTCAGCGTGACAAGTGGTGAGCACATCGCCGCTCTATGCTGTTATTGTATGTGCAGTCTTTAGCCCGTTAGTTGCCTTTTACGACACTCAAGTTTCACTTGTAAATTATAGTAACATTTATCTTATCTATGTAGATTAATTAATTACGGCATAGTTAGAGTACCTACTTAGAGTTCATCATCATCATCATCAGCCTATAAACGTCCCACTGCTGGGCACAGGCCTCCCACCTGAACAATAGCACGTGGGGATATTGGGCCATAACCCACCACGCTGGCCCAGTGCGGGTTGGTGGGTTTTAACGACTGCCATCTTACGACAACAACCGGGACCAACGGCTTAACGTGCCTTCCGAAGCACGGAGGAGCTCGAGATGTTTTTAAATTTGGTCACCCATCCAGCGACCCGGCATTGCGAAAGTTGCTTAGCGAGCAAGATCGCAAGCCGAACGCGCTAGCCGCTGCGCCATCGAGCTCTTCAACTTAGAGTTATCTGTTTTATTAAGAGGCCTATTACATCTCAAATGTGATTTTTGCGTAAAATGCCCATTTTCGCATTTTGTAGTAATTTTGCAGTTGTATTTATCGTTTTTATCGAAATAGGAAAATAAAATAAACTTGTGCATAATATTACAAATCTCCATTCTGTGAGCATAAGTTGAATTCGGACGGCCGGCGCATCGCGTTTTGTAGTAACTTTGCAGTTGTATTTATCGTTTTTATCGAAATAGGATAATAAATTCATTATAAAATCTTGATTTCTCATGAAGTAACAATTACTCTGGTATAAATTTTGCTTAATAATATTATCGTAGATAGTTAACTTATAGCAATTTTCGAAGTTTTTGGTTTAGAATAAGATTTTTTTTTTCTATATAAAATCAATGATATCTTAAAATTCCGAGGCCGCTACGCACTATTCGACTATATAAGAGATAACATTATAATTTTTTTATTTCACTTGTTTACCACAGTAGTTCAATCGATGAGCTCAAAAAAGTGCCTCCGCGCACTTTATGAAAATCTTTCTCTGCAATTTTGGGTATAATTAAAAAGTTAAGCAAAATTTACAAAAATCGAGGCCGCTACGCACTATTCCAATTGCTATTTTACACTACTCAATAAGTCATAATTGTTAATGTATTTTTGTTTCTGAGATCCATAACGCCAAAATTGGCCATTTCACGCAAAAAACACAGTCGAGATGTAATAGGCCTCTTAAGGGTTGTGTAGGTTATATCTACTAACCTTTTAACCGCAACACGATAGCACATTGTAAATTTTTACAATTTGGTAAAAAAAAATTAAATTGGTTTACGCTCACACCATTAATCTAGCCCAAGATAAGTATTCTTATGAAACTCGTTAATTATGGTAAGATAACGGATAAATATACATAAACATAGAAAAACACCCGATATCTATTTAGAAAAACAGTTTTTCTCTAAATTGACCCGACCGGGAATTGAACCCGGGACCTCAGAGATTGCACGGCGCCAGACCCGGCGGGCGCGCTAATCACTCGACCACGGAGGTCGTCGTATAATAATAATAATAAAAAAATACTATTTGAAAAACTATGTGGCACGAAAATGATACGAACTTACGAGTTCGACGACGACTAACGTCTATATTGAAAAATAACGATGTATAAAAATGTCAACATCTAATATAATATTGAAAAATAACAACTACTAGAATTATTTTTGTCGATGTATAATAATGTCGACGTAGATCTCGACATTATTATTACACATTATACCATAAACATAAAAGTTTTTTATTTATTTTATGTCTTATCTATAGTAGAAGATGTTCACTTAAAACCTACTGGTAATTCTTAGCGCAACATGTATATCAAAAACTTTAACAAGTAATTATACTGTTATTTAATATTGTATAGATAATTTTACGGCTAATTTTGTTTCCACGCCTTTAGTTTTCAAAGTAAAAATAGAAAGTGAATACTCAGCCCCTTAAAATAAAGTAGGTCAGGTTCATAGCAAATTGAAAGTTGTGGTTGTGGTCTCTCTGCCTTATATACCTCTCCGGGAAACTAACAAACTATTACATAATTACCTAAACATAACATAATATGTTTAGGTATATGTAATAGTTTGTTATCTGCTTATTTTGGTAAAGCTTACAAAAGGACATTATTATAACGTAATGTAATAATATTGTTTTCCGAGGTTTAAGCGAGCCTACACATTGAAATGAAACACTTTTTTACGGATTAACTCGCATGTAATTTACTATTTACATAGTTTTCATATTATCCTGACGTTTCGAACCCTTTACAGGGTCCGTGGTCACAGGGAGACAGAGGTGTTGGTCGTCTCATAGTTAGAAGTTATTTGCCTATCGTCAATCATTTTTATATTTATCCGGGTGCGTTCAAGTTTACACAATACGAGCTAACAATATTTTTAACTCGCGTTTAATAGTAAAATAAAGTGTTCAGGTTGCGTACCTAATAAATTTATAAACGTTCTATTGTACCTTACTAACTTCCCAATATTACAATGAGTCCACCCGTAACCACGGTCGGTGCAACTCGGTCGAAACGTCGGGTATAAAAGGTATGCGTAGAATGCCTTTACTAAGTAGTTTTGCGTTAAATCCCGTCTTAAATGAAACGCAAAAGTTTAAAAGTGTATATTACAATCGTTTTTTTTTAAATAAATATGGATATTTTTAAAATATAACGGCTAATTCGGACCATTTTTCAGCACATGTGTGGAAAAGTGCAAAGTCATGTTAGCAATATCGTAACATTTTCGAATACTAATGCGTATGTGTGTGATATTTTCGGATATAACCGAATTACAAACATACTCAAAGGTATTTATTGGCAACTATTAAGTATACTTAAAGGTTATACACTAATTTTCGCATTTATAATATTAGTTAACTTAGGATAATAGCAGTTTTCTTTTTATTTCTACCTAGAGCTAAAAGAAATACTTTACATCCAGACTTGACTACGAGCAGTAATTTGTTTTATTTCTTTTTTATGCTATCTACGCTTAGCCCGTTTCACACAGCCATTAACACGACAAAGGTTTTATTCAAGATTAAATTATAGGAAACTTTTTTGTGGTGTCCTTTTTAATTTCTGTGGCCCTCCAAATAGAATTAAACGCGTCCTCGCCACAGACTCTCACCCTTCCGAACAGAACAGGTGAACCGTGTTCGACCAGCCATTTTAAACACAGCTCTCTCTTGTATTATAAAATAACTTAATTTTGAACCTTAGGACCAATTCACATGACAACGGCGTTTATTGAATTCATACATACTCGTAAATATATTTATCACGCTCGTTTTTCTGAGATGTAGGCATATACCACAGCATTTTTGATCACCGCAATTTAGTATATCATAATTCGTAATATTTGATTTTTTTATAACGCTCAAATAAACTAGAAGATAATTAAACGTTAAAAAAATTACTACCTTAGCTGGAAATCGAACCCAAGTCCTCCGCAATCCTGATCACCGAGGTATTGGTCAAACCTGTCATTTTTCAACGGTTTTGACTTTATGTTTTTATAGCAACAGTGTCTTATCAAACCTGTTAGATTTTCTCTAAATGAAATCATGATCTTTTACATATTATATTTAAAAAAAAAGATAAAATAACATAACACCGTATTAGCTATTCGTACCTAAGAACATGTGATTGTATTACACAGTATTGTACTGTTTATTAATTCGATACCTTCGATACCTTGTGAATAGACCTTTAACGCTCCAAATAAATTAACACAAAATTTACCAAAATTATCACAACAGCCTTGGACACAGTATTTTTCGGGTGTGTGTACCTGTACCTAGAGAAATTATATAGCATACCAACTATATAAATGTAATCCAGATCAGGCAGAGTGAGAAATCAATGGTATGTACTTATATTTTATTAGTAATGTTTAACTAGGTACATACTTACGAGTATAAAAAAGGTATTATACTACTAAAAGAACATTCAGATTGTTATTATGAATTCAGAATGCTATATTTGTATCAAAACTAAAATAGCACCTATTTGACCCACATGGGACTTGACTCATTTCAGTTTTTTACTATTTGTCTATAAAATTGTGCTTGTGGTTATAGTTAATACCGCTTTATCTCAGGTAAAATAGAATCGATCTTAATTAAATCATGAAAAGCATAAACCAATTTTTAATAGGTATTTCTTTTTGTTAATAAGCACGGGTTGCCACACATTATAAATGAATGATTAGGTACCTATATAAAGTCTAGTTTTAGATAAATTGTTCTTTTGCTATGTTAAAACGACGTCATTTTCCTCATTCGCCAATGTAGACTCGAAACCTGTTTTTAATATTATTTTCATATATTTAATATTCACGGAATAATCGTCTCACCTCAAAATTCGGTCGCATCTATAAAAGTAGGCTGTTTAAAAAGTAACAGATTTTAAAACGTGCCTATTTACTCTTAAAGGTTACTGACAATAATGATTTTTTTATTGTGTCTAGCTTTCATTGTCAATTAGAACAACGTAAAGAAAATTAGAACGTTGTAAGTAATTATTGATGAAATCTTAATATTGCAAAATGTACTTATAATATTATTTATAAATCAAAAATGTAAATTGGTACTGGTTTTCAAATAACCGTCTCGTTGGCCGAGTGTCAAATAGCGCGGCCCGATAACCAGAGGTTCTGAATTCAATTCCCTGCTCGGGTAAGAGTGCTCTTTAATTTTTCGATGCATAGTCCGAGTTTGTAATTACCACCTCAATTGTTTGGAAAGCCAACACCATTCAACATATTAGTAGAGATGATGAAATTGAATAGAAATTGTCTTAGACCTCCATTAATTAGAGGCTTAGGAAAACTAATAAATTTATTTTTTGACGTGACAACGTCTTAAATTAGGTTGCGGCTGGGAGTCACTTATGAAAAAGTGTAACGCTCGGTAACGTTACGATGAGTCACCGAACGAGAGAGAGGCCCGCCGAATGCCTTGCGTCTCTCTCCCACTCAACTATGTTTTAAATATAATTCTTTGTTTAAATAAATGTTTTAAATTGTTACTATTATTTCATCCTTCTTCCTACTATACGAATGAATATTCACATTAAAATTATTTTACCACTCAAAGTCGTTGTCACGTAAAACTTTCGCCCGTATACCGACTTTACAGGCAACCAATTTTTTTATTTATTTGATGTAAAACAATAGCTGTCAGAAAGCCTAAAGAGTATGTAATAGCATCAGTAGCGTCTGTCGACTAAAAATTACTATCGAATCGACTGCAAAGCAACTTTTGCATGTGTGGGTATAGGAAGTAGTAATAAGGAACGTTTGAACTCGTGGGAAAGTTCATAACCACTCTACTCTATTGTTACGATTTGAAGTTAATATTGTATTGTTTCTTGATAACGGTGCATGTTTGGCATGGCAGTAAAGAGGTAAAAGAGATTCTAATGGCATCTGTAATAAGTTAAATATCTAAATCTAAAACGAGTGGGGCCTAGTTATAGTAGGTAGGTACCTAACAGTTTATCAAAACATTAACCATTTTTAACAGAGTAAAACAAGATTTTTCCATAAAGTTTTAAAACCGTAAATAGACCATTTAGTTGATGATGATTTCGTAATAAATATTTACTCTTTTTTCTAACTCTAGTAAGCAAAACAACAGATTTTCGAAAGTAAATGTAGTAATCTTAGAATAATAACATATAGAAGGTAAGTCCGCGCGCCCATTTTGAAGGACTTTTTTTGGAGCCAGATATGGCTCCAAACGCCGAGTTTTCAATGTACACTACGGAATTACAAGCGAACGTGTGAGTGTCGCCGAGCGCAAGCAAGTAATCGTCACGAAAGTGTGAATCGGTTTAGTGCTTCACTTTTGACAAAGCGGTTGTATGAAGACTATCGTTACTATTCTATCTATCTATACGTTATTATTCTAAGGTAGTAATGTTTAAAATGCCGGTTACAATGCAATGACCACGTCGTCACACAGTATAATTTGTTGTTCTTTAACTAGATCAAGAGGAAAATTAATGAGCTCATTGATGTGAATACGACTACAATAAGAAAACGCATTCAATTGTTCATACAATTTACTAATAAAAACGTGAAATAGGTAGGTATTCTTTGTAGGTACCTATGATTGTAATATGAGATCATTGAATGTGAACTGATGTCATGTTCATGACACTAAGTACACTTTTTCATTATAAGTAAGTACCTAGTAGTAGGTTTGTACAATAGATACCTTCTTGCTTAAGATAGGTACTGAATAACATTATTCAATATCTAAGCAATTTATGCTACCTACTAAGATAATTATGTACTTACTGACAACAAAGGAAAAAAATAAAACGTTTTACTAAAAAATACAAAAAAAAAACAATACCTACCTACATTAAAACGAAAAAGAAACCAATTTTAATATACTCGTAGAATTAAAAGTTCATTAGTTTGTCTTTGATTAAGTTTTAATTTATTCAGTTCGTACCTATATAAACAAGATCTCTTATTTGTACGAGTATAAGTACTTGTATGTAGAAAAGTGTAAGATACTTATTCACTGTCGTATTTTCTTTTCAGAGAATGGCATGAAGCTCAATTGGAGACTATGAACAGAAAATTCCTTTTCTGTTTCCCCTTGAGGGCGGGGAATATTTTTTTCGGATATATAGTTATTGTAAGTAATGTACATAATATTATGGATACGTATTAAAATAATATACAATAGATTTATAACGCCTCACATGCATTGTATACGTTAACGTATAGCATTATTGCTCACATAAAACGTGCAGGCGTTACCAAAGTTCAAATTCAAACGTGTTGAGGACTCGACTGTGATTTTTGCGTAAAATGGCCAATTTTGGCGTTCTTGATCACAGAAACAAAAATACATTAACAATTTTAACTTATTGAATAGTGTCGAATAACTATTAGCATAGTTCCTAGCGTCCTCGCTTTTTGTAAATGTTGCTTAACTTTTTAATTAAACCCAAAATTGCAGAGAAAGATTGTCGAAAAATGCGCGAACGCACTTTTTTGAGCTCCTAGATCTAAGTAGGTACTGTTCTAAACAAATGAAATAAAAATTTAGAATGTTATCTCTTATATTATAGTCGTATAGTTCGTAGCGGCCTCGGAATTATTAGATATCATTGATTTTATATAGAAAAAAATCTAATTGTAAACCAAAAAAGTTCAAAAATCGCTTTATGTTAACTGTGTGTGTGTGTCTTCTATCTACGAAAATATTATTGAGCAAAATTTATACCAGAATAATTGTTACTTCATGAGGAATAAAGATTTTAAAGTATTATATAATATATATGCTATGCTATTTTGGTAAAAGCGATAAATACAACTACAAAGTGCGAAAATGGGCATTTTACCCAAAAATCACAGTCAAGATGTAATAGGCCTCTTAAGACTAAGATACTTCATGTAACTTAGATACTTATTAAAATAAGTTTTTTTGGAAGGCCCTCATTATTATAATTTTTTTCAGCTGATCTCGATTGCTGTAATTGCATATTACCTTTACGAACTCGGGCTGACCCTGGTATCGGAAGACCATGAGAATAGCGAGAAGTTTCGCAACTTCGAGAACTTAGAAAGCATATTCGGAAAGTCGAAAGGCAACCTGGTCACCGCCATCACGATGGCTTACTGCATCTCCTATGTCATTATTGGAATGTTGCTTCTACTGTTTGCTACAATGTTCACATGTGGTGCTTACAAGGTACGCTATTTTATTATACGGTTTTCTGTTGTTGTTGATATTGATGTTGGGTCAAATAATTTAGAACTTAAGTAAAAAAAAATTTTCCCCCTTCTTGTTTGTTGGCTGATTGATCTGAAAATTGGGACACACCTTTAGTTCTTATGACAAAACAATTATGTATATTCAGTATCATTGTAAATCCAAAATGGCTGCCTCCACAAAATGGTGGATTACATTTTTTTGTTCAACCACCTCAATATGGGTATCAAATGAAAGGGCTTGACTAGTAGTAAGTATACAGTACTTTATAAAAAAAACTAAAAGCTTGAAAATATAAAAAGGTAAAAAACATATTTTAAGTTTTATTGAAAAGAAAAATAATGATGATGTAGATAATGTTAGTACTAAAAGCTACAAAATAATTAAATATTAATTAAAAATAAAATTGTAGGGCGTAGCATATCTTGTATAAATGTGGTTGACTTTTGACAGAAATTTCACGCGCCCCACGATTTTATTTTTCGTTTCTAGTTGAATCGGTTAGGTACATAAATATGTAGGAATTACAATAAATTAAAATACGAGAATTACTTTAAAAATTACATTCGCTCAATTAAGTTCCATTTCATCCATCCACAAATTACATTCACTTAATTAAGTTCCATACATCCACAAACAAATCAGATCAGTCTACTGCTCAGAAGAGCTTTAAGCGCCGACAAGGGAAGTAGAATGTGGAAATGGGCTCGTGCTGATATTAAAATGGGTGTTACAATTACAACTCTATGCTTAGATTTTGTTTATAAAGCCTGGAAGAGTTAAGTACTTACTGGATAAGCAGATCTACCGATCGATGTTAGTTTCATTGTAATGATATTAATATTCAATATTTCTCATTTAATAGATTATTTGAGTGAGACGACGTATCACTGAAAATATAGTAGTATTTTGACATATAACACTTTTTTCAGTGTTTAAAATTTTACTTAAGTATATTTAAGCGTTAATAAAACGCTAAAATATAAAACATTAATCTATAAACGCAGCTTCATCTTAACCGAATGTTCAAATATTTGTAAAAATATTTCTTTCGGATCTCAGAGGTGAAAACTTCTAAGATTTGATGAAGCAATGTTGACTAAAAACATAAGCATTAAGCACTGACAAATTTCGACGGTTGAAAGCCAGACCTCGGTAGCCAAGTGGTTAAGGCAGCCGCCCGGAATGCGGAAGGTGCGTGGTTCGATTCCCGCCTGAGGTTGTCGTCTTTTTTCAGTGTTTAGAATTTTACTTAAGTATATTTAAGCGTTAATAAAACGCTAAAATATAAAACATTAATCTATAAACGCTGCTTCATCTTAACCGAATGTTCAAATATTTGTAAAAATATTTCTTTCGGATCTCAGAGGTGAAAACTTCTAAGATTTGATGAAGCAATGTTGACTAAAAACATAAGCATCAAGCACTGACAAATTTCGACGGTTGAAAGCCAGACCTCGGTAGCCAAGTGGTTAAGGCAGCCGCCCGGAATGCGGAAGGTGCGTGGTTCGATTCCCGCCTGAGGTTGTCGTCTTTTTTCAGTGTTTAGAATTTTACTTAAGTATATTTAAGCGTTAATAAAACGCTAAAATATAAAACATTAATCTATAAACGCTGCTTCATCTTAACCGAATGTTCAAATATTTGTAAAAATATTTCTTTCGGATCTCAGAGGTGAAAACTTCTAAGATTTGATGAAGCAATGTTGACTAAAAACATAAGCATCAAGCACTGACAAATTTCTGATCTGAACAAAAAAGAGCGATATCTTTCGCGATTTCGTGGTACTCTAGGGATCTTCGTAAAATTCCCAATATCTTCATTTCTCGGCGACATAATATAAATTTGTCTCAATAGTTATAAAATACATTACATACACTTTCAACATTTTGCACACATAGATATACCTACCTACATTATTATGATGACACACGAAAACATTATGATGTTCGTATTAATGTCTATATAAGTAAGTATATCAACATGTAGAATTGTGTGACTACAAAAAAAATTTGTAGTAGGTATTAATTAAAATGAACCTACAAATTGGGAGAGGTACACTTTAATTCGTAATCACTGCAATAAGGTGTGTAGAGACGCACAACGCCACTTCATTCACGACTCCGTTGAAAATGGAGATCCAGCCAAAGTTTCTTAGATCATCGGGGATTGGGAAACCTTGACAAGAACCTGTTCCTAGAGGTTTAGACATCAATCTATTAAATCAACATTTCTCTTCTTCTTGCCACTTTGACCGGAACACAACAGCTAGTACTTTAATAAATCTTTCTCTACATCCAAACCCCAATTACTCACCATTTATCTTTAGCGAGCACTACACATTGAAATGAAACACTTTTTTACCTGATGACCTGTTTGATGGTAAAAGGTGGTAAATTCCTAAAATATGTAAATAGTAAATTAAACGCGAGTTAATCCGTAAAAAGTGTTTCATTTCAATGTGTAGTGCTGGCTTAAACCTCAGAAAACAATAGGTATTAATTAATTAATGTTATCGTATTTAATTTAACAAATACATATTCCTTAGCTTCGAAATGTATACTTACACGTTACGCAAGTAGGTACGAATATCATTTTGTTTTTCTCACGCCTTCAAATATTTTCCTGCTCGCAAACAAAAAGCGTTGTTATTATTTCACAATAGAAAGATCGTATCAAACAAAACACAAAAACTTTCCCACTTGCCCATCACGAAAACACACTGCTCTCATGATTACAGTTACGTAACGCGGAATCGAACTTCAGAACAAAATAAAACCACAACAACACAATTTCTTTCTGTTCTGTATAGGTAACCATAACGCACAGGCCATAGTTGCGTAAGCTGAGATCTATTACGGTATAACATCCGTGTCTACGAGTCTATTCACTGTGAAATTGGTGCAAAAAACAATAACGGTCAAGTGCGGTTCGGATTAGGCATACTTTCTTTCGAGTGATTGTTCCTTTTTAGTAATAAGTTGTAATCTTCTGACTGCCTGCATTGTCTTGACTCGGACATTCCTTTTCGTAAATAATCTGCGATCTCGGCTTTTTTCTAGTTTAATGTGCGTTACAGTTAGGTTCACACCTGTACCTACGTGTCAACCTCAACCAATCTTAGACAGTCAAATTTTTCTAATTCATATTGTTCCATAGAGTAATTTGTAATGTTTTGGTAGGTGGCGTCTGTATTACGGCAGTCTTATTCAACGTTACCTATAGAAAAAACCAATGAACGGAGAAATCACTTGTCTCCTATTCTTGATTATTGAAATTTTGCATTCACAATGCTATATAGATAACGGATTTATATAGATAAAATATATATAACATCCCACTCGAGCTTCCTGAGACTGGTTGATTTTTTTTCTAGTAAACATTTTATCCGTTGTCTCCTATTCTCGAATTCTCAGAGACAAATAAGTAACTACCCAGCTTAAGACGCAATCTTGAATGACTCGGCGTTTTGATTTCAGGCCAACCACTGTCTGGTATCCACATTCTTCGCGTACAGCTTCTTACACCTGTTCCTGACCATCGGCCTGGTGGTGTGGGAGGCACTGTCTGCCAGTTGGATACAACTAGGACTAATCCTTGCCTCAGATCGTAAGTAACAACAACCTTAAAATTGAGCGGTGTGGCGACCACACACTACTGACTCATCTCTTCTCTTGGATGTCGCAAAAGGCGACTAATGGACTAAAGACGGCTCGTATCACGCAGGACTCATGTGTTATTTGGTGAAACATGGACTATAGCAGTATATACACTGCTTTTGCGGTCCTTGAAGCGGTTGGGTGAACGACCACCTACTTCAGAATAGGAAATAAAAGAGATTGAATAGGTTTTACCAAGTTTATTCCCTACTCAACGTATGAAAATTGCTTCGGGATGGGTCCAACGGATCGCTCATTCTGTCCGCTTGAGAGGACTGAAGGACTTAGCTTCGTTCAGTCTTCCGGAAAGACGGTGTGCAGAGGCGAAAGCAAAGCCGCGTACACGTAGACCGCGCCGACCGGATACCGGAACCCGCGGAAGTAGGCGCGCAGGAACGGAAGCGTAGCCGTGTGTGCTAAGACAGCCTAGCCACACACAGGAACCGGTAGGTAGTAGAGCTGCGGTAAGGCAGGAGTGGTATGCAAGAAGACCAGTGCAGGAACATTGCCTAGTCTTTGACTAACCCTTTAGCTATAATAATATTCGTGATTGTATGTATTTATTAAAAAAAGGACATCCAACAAAGCATACATCAACACGTTCTCACAATTAAAGGAATTAAAGGATCCAATCCAATTAAATGATGCCACAGTATGCACAAATATCATAAGTTATAAAAAAAAAGTATTGGTGTATGTAATAACCGTGTCGCCGAGTGGTGAAAGAATACTACCACCCCGTTTCTTCCCTTGGTTGTCGTAAAAGGCGACTAACGGACTAAAGACTGCATATACATCCAACAGGATAGAGTGGCGATAGGCTCACCACTTGTCACACTGTGTACATGTGCGGTCGCTATTTGGTGAATAGTGGACTATTAGTTGAAGTAAAAGGTAAAAGCAGTCCGCTTTTGCTTTCCTCATTGCCTAGTCTCTGACTTACCCTACGGGGATAATAGTCGTGATTATATGAATGTATATGTATTGATGTATGTAAGATAGGTTAGGTAACTAATAACTTCGAACTTAACCATATTTGTAATTTAGGGAAATTATTTAAAAACTTCACTCACTCGTTATTATGAAATAAACAAAACTTATAGAATAGTCAACTTCAAATTTGTTGAGAGTATCAAGTTCCATACTGCTTAAGTGAAAAGCTATGTTTCGTAGGAAAGGTTACAGAAAAATGAAACATTCATAGTTTCGTGAAAGGTCTAAAAGTATTCTCCTTTGCATACATATCGATATTTTGCTATTGTAGAATAAATATATGAGCCATTCAGCATTACCGCGAAGTAAAGCGTGGGTGCGTCCCTTAAGGGTAAACGCGTACAGAATAAATACATACACGACTATGAAAGGGTTAGTTACAACGTTGTGGTGTAAAAGAAGATATGAGGAGCAACGGAACAAAAATAGTTAACTACTCAAGAGGCAGAAAATGGCATGACACATTACGTTAGGCCGTTAATTTTTTAAATCCTACCCGATGTTGATTTAAGTCCAAACAAAATCTGTTATTTTCGATACAAAAGTACCTCCAAACCCGACTGACGAACAAAAATGGTTATAAACGATTTTGTTTTAACAAAACTGGTTAATTCGATATTTATAGTAACTAGTGTTGAAAAAGGAATGCTTACCTAAATGGTTTGGACAAGTACCCTTAATATTGATGATGTCAATTTTTTTTGAAAGGAAACATTCCTTAATCAAAATTAATTAAAACTGTATTTAAGATTTTTACAAAATCACTTACCTTGAGCCAGGAATCAAACTGGTGAAATGTGAAAAAAAAATCCTGTATATTATGATACCAACCGAAAGAGTCATTCAAAATGATCATTCGATTCCCGACTCAAGCAGGTGATTTTTCAAATCATTAAATGCAGTTTTAATTATTTTTAAAAATAATGAAAATGTTCCTTTCAGTAAAATTTATGCCATTATCAATATACACACATCAAAAGTGTCTAGGGATCAACATATATTTTTGCAATAACTTTTCTCCTGATTGATATTAATTAAAATTTTCTTTAAGGATTCATCAAATAAAGTGTTTTCGTTTGTCTACAGTAACGATAAACCAAGTCACCTTTGCATTAATAAAGAAATTTGCCATTTTCCTAATAAAGGGATTTTTGACATTTGAACCACTAACAGTTCGAAAAAAAGACTGAAATAACAGTTTTCTTTAAAATTTTATTGGGTAACTTAAACAATTAATAATCCGTGTTTCTACCGCGAACACTAACAACACAAGAACATCGGTTTGGCATACTCAAAATGAGTTCATCCAAATCACGCTGTGGAATGGCCGCCCATGTTCGTTGCAACAACAAAAAAAGGTCTTCTTGCGACTGGATACCCTCCATATTCGGCAGAGCTCTTCTCTGTAGCATATCCCATGCATGCTCAATCGGGTTCAAGTCTGGCGACTGAGCAGGCCAGGGCATGACATTGATGTTAGCTGCGGCGAGAGTCTGTCTTACAACTCTTGCGGTGTGCGGTCGTGCATTATCATGCATTAACTGAAATAAGGGACCGATTTGCACTTGTAGAGGAACGATGACGTCTGATACAATCGTCTCAGCATAAATTTGAGCGTTGAGGTTGCCTCTGATCCAAATCAACTCAGTTCTTCCGCCGATCCAAATACCCGCCCATACCATGATGGTTCCACCACTATAAGGATGGACTTCCTGGCAGGATTTTAATCGCTGTTGGCGTCCAGGGGTTCTCCAGTGTCGTATACGTCTTGTATCCGGTCTCATACCAAAACGAGACTCATCAGAAAAGCACACGAAACGCCATTGTTCTTCTGCCCAATTTCTGTGTTCAAGAGCCCATTGATATCGAATCCTACGATTGTGCATTGCTATAGGTGGTACCCTTAGCGGTCTTCGGGAATGAAGGTTCACTTTATGCAAGCGGTTTCTGACTGTTTGGTCGCTAATTAAGTTCCCTGAAGAGTGATGAAGCCTCACGGCTAACATCATGGCGGTTATTGTTGGAGCTCTTCGAGTTGTGATTTGAATGTATCGGTCTTGTCTCCGTGTGGTGCAGCGATACCGTCCTCCATGGCGCTCAGCCACGGTACCAGTGCTTCGGTAACGTGTCCAAAGTCGACTGATAACACTCTGACTTGTATTCAGAGCTAAAGCCACAGTACGTTGCCGGGAACCAGCTTCTATCATTCCCACGGCTCTGAGCATTTCTTCCCTGCTTAAATGACGTCGCCGCTCCATAATAACGTTGGTTTTAATCAGTAGTAGGGAAACAGTAGCACTAATAATGTCTTCAATGCGTTGTATGTTTTTATAGGGAAAATATTGACAGCTGATTTTCATCTTTTACTAGAAATTGATTGAAAGTTCCTGTTTCAAATTATGAAATGCACCAAAAAGGATCCATATAAATTTATAAAATCATAAATTTATTACAAAGCCACATCTCAATCTCAAGAAATCCGCATAAAAATGCTTGATCCCTAGACACTTTTGATGTGTGTATTAAGGGTACTTTACCTCCAGGCACGGTATTTTTTTCACACCGTATATGGCGAGTATGAATGGAAATACAGTATGGGGAAGGCCTCGACGTACGTACCTGGATCAAATCGGGGAAGTTTTAAAGAAAGGTCAGGTTAGGAGTACCCTAAACCGACGAGCGTGTATGGAGAGATTAATGAATGTGGATGAAGAGAAAGAAGTCTGTAAGGATCGCAGCAAGTGGAAGGATGTGGTCTCGGCCTACCCCTCTGGGAAAAAGGCGTGATCAAGGGCGAACCCATGGGGGGGGGGCAGTATGGGCAAATACCCCCCCCCCCCCTCTAGAGATTAAAAAAATACGTAGTTAACTATTAAAAATCACAAAAAAATATTATTCCCCTACTCTGAAACCTTAGGCACGCCTCTATGTACAGTAAATAGGTAGTGGAGTTTACACATTGGGACTTTGAAGTGAGGACCACAGGAGCAGTGCGCTACCAGAGCTCACGTTTTACCATACAACTGCCCACACTGTGCAGCGTGACACCTACCCGCATTGGGCGGCCCGAGCCCAGTCACGTGGGACGTTTTCATGATAATTTTCGATCCCGCAAATCCCGCGGAATCCCGCACTAGTATTTCGGGATCCCGCACTAGTCAAAATGGTGCGGGATCTCAGTATAGCGGGATTGGAAGATTCGCTCTATCTCCACATGTTGTCCATGTAGGAAAGCCTGTGCCCAATATAGTAACACGTTTATAGGCTGACGATGATAATGATTTTCCTCCTTCAAAAACGAAAAAATGGCTAGGGTTATGAACATTTTTCAGTCCATTAGTCGTCTTTTACAGCACCCAAGCGAAGAGTACAGTATTCTTTTGGTGAGCCGCTACACATAGGGCACGGTTATTATTATACAAATTACTTGTTTTTGTTTCAGTACTGCTACTAATATGTTTGTTCAGCATCAAACATTTAATGGAAGCGATCAGAACAGGCAACATCTACAGCAGACCGGGAGAAGTACTCTACAAATATTAGCAACACTGCAGTTTGCTATACATTATTGGTGTAGAATGACTTTTCTATTAAACTTAACTGAAAGTATTTGCTTGTGTAACTGACTAGACCCTAGCATTAAACTAGACAGTGTGTCAGTTGTGTCAGTTGTCTAAAGTTTAAGGCTTCACTTTGATATTAAAAACTTTAAACAGATCCTCTCGCATTCATTTCTGACGTGTCAAACCTTTTGAAGAGTCCTTGGTTGAAGAACGCTTATCCTGAGTGGTGACCTCACACCGGAAGACGCAGAGAGGCTACCAAAAAGGTGGACCAACGAGCTGGTGAAGGTCGTGGGTAGCCGCTGGATGTAAGCAGCACAAGACCGGACGTGGTGGAGATCCTTGGGGGAGGCCTTTGTCCAATGATGATGATGGTTGAAGTTATTGTGTTCTTGGCCATGACATTGGCCATAGGTGGTGTTGCTGACCAACAGTTACATTGTAAACTTTTTTGTAATTTTGATACTTATTGTCTATATAAATGTTACTATGTTTGGCTTTTGATGTTGTGCTGTCATTCGGTTCGGTTTGCTATTATAATTGTAAAATAAATAAAAATTAATTTAATAAGTACCCGTTATTTAGTGTAATTTAATCAGGAAACAGTCATCCACATTCTCTGTCGTTATCAGGTAGGTGGTCTTGGTTGTAGAAGGACAATGTAGAACAAACACGAGTTGGCATCCATAATGTGTTTTATTCAAACTACTTTAATAAGCATAATGGGATGCAATTATTTTTTGTAAAATATAAAATAAATAAAATAAAAGAAGTTTTATTGAGTAACTATAAGTACTTATGTAATGTTGGATTATAACACACAGTGTTTCATTCTTTCACTTTGATTTTTATTTTATATGGTTTTCATATTCGGTTGAAAATAACTATTATAAAATAAAAATTACGTACTTTGAATTATTAAACGCTATAAGAAAGTTTTTAAATATTTTTTTCATTAGCTCAAATAGCAGTTTTGATCTTAATTACTTTTTTACACATTTTACACAAGTTATAAATAAATATATAAAAATGTAAATAGAATTTTGCGGGTTGTTTAATTATCTGCTATTATTACGTAGGTAATTAATGAAAAAAAAAAAAAAAGGTAATTTTTGTTCAAGAATCAGAATGATATTTTATTTTTAGCTTTCCTTACTACGGATTCTTTACTCAGACAATTTAAGTATTATGTGCGTATGTGTGATATAATTTATTAAGCTACATTATTTTTCAACATTATTGAAATAAACAAGTTGTTCTCTGATTATGTATTTTTTAACACTTATAATATAAAAATTATACACTATAATAAAGTCTCCAATCGAGATTCCACTCATCACTAATCAAGCAAATAATTTATTTACAATCACAGCAGTTCAATCATAACATTAAATTAATTAATTAATAACACAATCAAAGTCGTAGTTAATTACTAGAAACCAGACTAGAAACTCAAAACAATCACGAAACAGTTTTAATAATTAAACTTTTAGTTGTACGCTTTCTTAATGACTATAAAAAATGATGATCACACATAAACTTACCTTTCGAATTATTTTGATTTTCTGGTCTGTATACACAAATATGGTATATAAATTTAAAAATTATCGATATCTAAGAAATACATTATTGACATTCGATAATTGTGGCGCATCCACAGTCCTTCTTCGTCGCTTTTTCCCCAGCATCATAGGAACGACCATGGCCATGGTAGCTGGCACCATACCAGCGCCTACAGCTGCCAATATGGTGGAACGATCTGGAGCCACGTTAGAGGAAACCTTCCTTCTAATCACTCTAGTCCTCACCGGCTTGTTCTGAGAAGCGGCGACATCTAAATCGTGCCTCTTATCCATAGCTTGCTTTGACTCCTCAACCGTCTGGAAACTCTTTTCTACCTCCAAAAGACCTCCATGAGATGTCGTCATGTTTGTGTGAGCGTTATCCACAGGCAGCACAGTCAACGCCACAGCCTGATGGGAGGTCATTGAACCGTAATCGTTACGGTCGTCAGCTGGAGAGTTAAGGTTCATTGACCTCTGACGTTTCTTATTGCGGTAACCTTTGGTCGTGGATAGGAGCACCCATTGCCCATCGCCATGAGGAGGCCTTGAACCGCGGTCACTGTCAAGATCGGGCGTCCCCGCGTACACGACTTGTGTCGGCCTTCTGAACGGACGCTTCTGTATTGTTGCTTGATGTAATGCCTCGTACTCGAAAGGGAAATGCGATGGTCGGTGATCCGTCACTACTGAATCAGATATCCCATAATACACTCCATCTTCATTAGAATTGCTGTCGTCAGAATCGCAGTTGTGAGGTTTGTTAGGTCTCCTACCCTCATCTGGCGACCACGAAGAGGGGTAAGAGGTTTGCTGAAATTTATTCCACGTTGGTTTTGAAGGCAGTTCACTTTCATATTCAGGGGTGACAGTGTGCAGTTTATTATTAATATAACCGGGACGACTCATTGTTGGCCTCTTCTGTGTGTAGCTGTAACCAGTACCAACATCTGGGTAAGGCGTGTACCTGTCATCACTGGGAAATCTGTCACTGTCCTCATTCCAATGATTCGGCTTATGTTTCTTGACGTTAGGTTTCCACTTTGAAATTTTGCTCGTCGACCATGCCACTGGCTCCAGTGAAACCCACCCGTCCTTGTCGTCGTAAGGATGCTTATGTTGCTTAACTTTCAATTTATTCCAAGTCGTGTACACTTTTCCGTTATTGTCATCATCTTCCTCCTCACTTTCCATGTAATTGAAACGGTTCGTTTTAATTTTCTCGTTCTTCAGTTTCGCAGCTAACGCAGTGATCGCTTGAAGACGATCCTTGGAGAAGTCACGATAGTCCTTAAATTTTTCATCTTGAGTAATATCATCAAATTCATCCTGAGGTCCTTCTTCGCTGTTAAAGCCATTCTGGCAGGAGGGTCCATAACACCTTGGGCTATTGCCACCCACATCATGAACGATATGGGTCATCAAATTCTTTACATCAACATCATCTTCACTAAGATCGAAGGAGCCGTCCTTTTTCTTATCATCATTTTTCTCTATTATCGTTATAGGATACTTCCCGGGCACTTCCAGTTGGTAAGTCTTCACTTTGTCACCGTATTTCTCGATTTGGTCGCTCGGGCTGGCCAGCGCGGCCGTGACCATGCAAAGCGCCAAAAGCACTGTCATTTTCATCGGCTATTTTCACTTTTGTTGGCGTGTTGCGCGCGAGGGTCCGCGCTTAGACTGAGCGCCGGCGCCGGCAGCAACCCGCTGTTATAGTTTTGATTGTGGATGCACAGCGCCGCCCTCCCATGCCGATGGCTGCATAGCTCCGCGGTCACGACGAATGAGCGAGATAATTACATGGCGATTGTCGTTCGCCGACTATCTTAATTGACTATCGCTGCTCTCACAGGGCCGTGACCCGCAGGTGAAACCGTTTTTCATTTTGTACCATTTTCACCGAGCATAATAGGTGAAAATCAAAGTGTTTTCTCACAATGTCAAAGTTTGACGCGTTGTATGATTGGATTGGTAGGTACGAGGAAGGTTGCGTGTGAATGAGTAAAATGTACGCGCGTGTTGGAAACTTTATTGTTGGCAGCGTTGCGGCACAATTCATGTGGTTGCGGCGCAAAAGTTTTATTTTGTTGCGTGCGTCCGCTTTTTGATAGACAGTTTTGGACTAAAGTTTTCCTTTTCGTTTTAAAATAATGAAATTGCAAATATATACATTATCATGGTGGCTCTAATAGTTTTTATTCCTCTTAAATAATAGCTTCGTGCGATCAGCACATTTAGCCAGTGTCAAGTTTTTAATAGTAATTATTATTTTCTTTACATTAGGTAAGTGGATGATAATGAGTGATAATGAACGTTTAATGGTAAATGATTTTCCCCAAACCCCTCGAGACTCAATAAAGCTGTGGGACTTTATTGAGGTCTCACACGGACTTTTTGAGAGAATTTGAAAAGTGATGTTGCACTATTTTGTTTTATTTGCTAACACTCATGCACGTTCACGAACACTTAACAGTAAATAATCCTCCATTATTTCACATTAATATTCGACAAAACACAAATAAAAAAAAACTGTAGACATGACGCTTCACTTTCCCGCCAAGAAGTCCTCTATTAGTTTATGTATACATAAGGTCAGTGTGGGGAAGTGTAACTAGGGGGCAAGTGTGGATGCCCTTTATATTTCGAAAACTATTTGAGTTTTTTTTAGCAGTGACACCGTTGTTGTGGTTAAAACAAATTTCAGTTTACTAAATTTAAATCTAGATGGCATTGTCAAACACTTTTGAAACTGTCGCCATTTTAAAATCTGACAATTTTTTAAGACGAACTCGAGTTGGCACGTGCGTCTTCAATCGATAAAAATTTTGGTGATTTTGAAGAATTTGTATATTTTTTGCCAATAAGTAGTTTTTATACTAACCAAATTTATTATTACTCTTGTAATTTTGTTAGAATCGTTGATAACAAGAGAATTATGTCCACTTAAAATTTATTTCATGATTCTTGTCATATTATAAAATCTTCTACACGTACAAGCACAGAAAAGCTTTCATTTAGCAAATTAACATTTTTAGTTAAAAATGTTTTTTATCCCTGCCCAATGTAGTATGACACACTTACCTCATAACTTTTGCTCCCTTAAACTATTCTCACAAAGTATATTAAGTAATCTAGTCGACAAATTGTTGGATCCCTCGATCAAGCAGAAGAGACAAAAATAACTGTCTATTGTACTTCAATAATATAGTCACAGTTGCCTCACTTTGTTGGGGAAGTGTGTCTACCATAGCACAATTATAAACCCCATTTTTATTTGTTTACGCAGAGAGTTAGAAATTATACCCTAAACTACTCGATTTTTTAGTTCAAAATGAACTTTGATAAAAGTTTATCACACTTACCCATATTGACCTTACATACATTTAATCACGACTATTATCCACGAAGGGTTAGTCATACACTAGGCAATGAGGACCGCAAAAGCAGTCCTCTGCCATAGTCCACTTTCACCAAATAGCGACTGTTCATGTGCTCAGCGTGACAGGTGGTGAGCCCATCACCGCTCTAAGCTGTTGGATCTATGTGCAGTTTTTAGTCCGTTAGTAGCAGTTTACGACACCCAATGAAAGAGAGGGGGTGGAAGTATTATTTCACCGCCACGCGACATGGTTACATAAGTGCCTCATAATAAAACTCGATGATAATGCTGTCTAAATTCTAGGCATAAAATAAGAAAAAATGTTTGAGAAAATATGTCACCCGCATTTTGAAGGCAAGTTTTTACTTGTTTTTTTTTTAAATCATTGCATCAAAGTTATTTATTTACAGGTTTATTAGGACTTCATATGAAAATATATTGACTACAACCCTTTACTATCGACAACGATAAAGATAAAAAGGCTCTTATTTAGGGATGCATATTTTTTCAGTAGTAAGTATATGATAAACATAACCTAACCTATAGATTAAGGTATAAATAAATAAACCAGAATCTAAATTCTGATTATTTATTTCATTTGGGACCACATAACAATCAGAAACTTATTACTAAACAAACATATCTTTAAGATAGCCATGGCAAATACCAATCTTAGACCAAAAAAAGAAATAGTCAAAAAATAATTACATTTAACAAAATTTTTATAGCAATACTAACAGAAATTGGTAACAAGGTTTATTTGCCGAAATACAAGATAAAATTGATGTTTATCATAATTATCTTGCATGCGAGCGTGACTCTAAAGAAAAGTCATGAGTAGACACTCATGTTTGTTGTTGTTTTGTAGGGGTGTGAGGTAAGTCATATATTCAGGCTATTTTTATGTTAGCAGGGTGTATAAATCATTAAAAACTATACATAGATTTATTCATTAATTTATTCAATCATTGTTATTTTGAATGAAATGACCAAATTAATTCGCCAGTAACTTTTACGAATGTTTGCCTCATGAAAAGATTTGATCATACCTATTTGTATTACCATCATCAACTTGCATCATGATGATGATAAACATGAGAAGGTTAAGCCATTCCTCACCACGACAGTCCAACCCGAGTTAGTAGATGGTAAAGACTGCATCTTAGACGAGATTACTTACAAGAACCGGGTCTTATAAAAGCCATGTTGTTTCCCATCAGTTATAGATAAGATAGCCAGTTGTTCAGTGGTTTTAGGTTCCGGACGAAGTTCGCTTTCACGCCAGCACACCACGCCCTACGGACAGGAGTCCTTCCTAGTTCGTTAAGGTGTTTTCCAGCTTGGCTGTCGGAACTTGCACAACGAATTTCCTTGCTGAGTTTCTTGCAGGTTCTTCTCAGTACAAGGTCTCTCGCCCAGAAGACTTTCTCACCCAAGGCGTAGTGAAATTCACATGGATGGAATATGTACAGTGATTGGATGGGATTCCACAAAAGATCCCGATGGGTCGATAGGTTACTGTGAGAGGAGGACATCGTCAGCAGGCCCCGCTAAGAGAAGATTGGAATCTTCTTATTAAGACATTCACAAGTGCTCAATTAATCATTATCAGCCTGGATACATCCCACTGCTCACTACAGTTCTTGAGCAGATTAGGCTATAACCCACCACACCCAATGCGGTGCTCAGGTTAACCTAAACTGATTCATGCATTATTGAATAGTTTGCCCTCATGACAAACTCTTGAGAGCAATAAAAAAAAAGAAAATCGTCATCAGCACCACGTAACAACCCTGTGCATACGTGACCTTAAACCACATCTGCGAGCCCCACTCCACCACCAGACTCTCTCCGTAATGGCGATACTATTATCCCTATCGGGGCCCAGATCAAATGCGCTCTAATTGCATCGGACGACAGATCTTTTGCTCCGCCGTTGCTGTGAAACTCGTGCGAGTCGTTAGCGATCTGTGCGCGATGAACGTTTCTTAATAATGACTCGGTGACATTTGGTAGGGGTAATTTCTTTTGTCCGGAAGCTGGAGATGTAACGTGCACATAATGTAGATAGATTGAAGCATACTAACCATATTATGAGTATCTTATTAGACGATTGAGGGCCAATAAATGATGTCGTTATGGAGCTCGATAGCACAGCGAAGGATCCTGCACGAAATTGTGAAAATTTATTAAAGTATTTTTAAGTTACTACTATGCGCTGAATTAGTTAAATACATTAAAAGAACTTACATAAGTTACCCTGATCATTGCACAAGGTCGTGGCCTTGTTGAAATTTGAAACAAATTCTTTAAACAATAACAAACAATAATACATAAATCTAATGACTCCTAAAAACTATTTCTTTTCGACAACTTTCTTTATTTTATGCATGAAACAATAATTCTTACATGAAAATATTTGTATTGGTATTCCGCAGGGCACCCCATCTTAAAAAAAAGTAAATTTTCATTTTTAACACAAGCGCATGATGGTTTTGTACATTTCGCAGAATAAAAACATTACTCTAATCAAATTAATTTATTAGATCTGAAACTTCAAAGCAGAATTGTTCTAATTTTAAATATCAATATGATTGATTTTGTTTTGAAGTTCATTAAGATACTTATGTCAGTTTTGCAATCGCGCGGCACCCCCTAGGCGTTTGATTTCCAACTTGCCAGTTAAGAAAGGAAGGAAGACACGAAAATCTTTTTGTACCGGTTTTTGTCGTAATGATAGAGATGACAGTGTTTAAAACCCACCAACCCGCATCGGACCAGTCTGGTGGGTTTAGGGTTATCCTCCTCATGTTCAGTATCCAATGTCGAAAGGCCTGTGTCTAGCAGTAGGACGTTTATAGGCTGATGATTATGAAATGATGCCAAACAAAAACTTAAGATATAAATATTTAAAAATAAGACAAACGGGCCTCCTCTGACAATAGTCCTACCAATATAACCATCATGGCTGTTTCAAACCGGTGCAAATTTATCACTAGCAGTTCAGAAGCTGAACCACCAACGCTATAGCACTATAGCCCCGCTGGCAATCGAACCCGGGGCCACTAGGTAACCCCTGTGATCTACCAGGCCCCAGAAGCAGTTGAATATTTAAGTGAGTGAAAGTCTCAGAGACCCGTCTCTCTCCCCTACCCACAATACAATTCCTATTCCTTCCTCAAAGATCCTATATCCTCTATCCTTAGGCTTACCATAATTTTGAAACTCCAAACCGTGACAAGAGCTAAAGACAAAAAAACACATTATGCAAAGTACTACCAAACAATGTTTTATTTTGTTATTAAAAAATTGGTTGCCTGTAAAGTCGGTATACGGGCGAAAGTTTTACGTGACAACGACTTTGAGTGGTAAAATAATTTTAATGTGAATATTCATTCGTATAGTAGGAAGAAGGATGAAATAGGAAAGGGACGCGTGCCTTTCACTTTTTATGTCTGTCTCTCTCGCTCTTAGGCGGGCTAACCATGCCCGAGTGGAAGGGACGCGTGCCTCTCACTCGCTCTCATTGTGAGCGCATAACGTGAGCGGAGCGTAACGCAGTTTCTTGAAGTGTCACCCGGCAAACCAATTTATAAGACGTTGTCACGTCAAAATAATTAATTAATTAATTAATTTTAAACTAATAATTTACTTAACACTATCAACATTTATCAATAGTATGACATAACCTATAAACTCAGTTTCTCAACTTTTGTGTCAATCTAACAATTAATCAATCAATCATAGTTTACGATAATGAAATATCAGTGTACAATTATTTACCTTTATTGTTGTAGTTGTTGTAAATGACGAATCTAACCACTCCACATTTTCACTACAGACACAGCTGACGATACTTTAACCACACGTGTGAACTTGTATTATGACGCTTTCTTGTTTTTCCAACGCCAAGAACGTTCGAGAAAGACAAAGACAGAGACACAAGCATGCGCCGATTCAATGCGCCTATAATTCTCTAGTGCTGCGCGCGCGGCAGACCGATCATAGTTGAGTGGGAGAGAGACGCAAGGCATTCGGCGGGCCTCTCTCTCGTTCGGTGACTCATCGTAACGTTACCGAGCGTTACACTTTTTCATAAGTGACTCCCAGCCGCAACCTAATTTAAGACGTTGTCACGTCAAAAAAACAGATGTATAAATAAAGTAAAGGAAAGATACCAACAGTACCGTATGGCCGCTCAAGCAAAAAATGACATTGCTTTAGTTATTAATTACTTACTGAATTACTTCAGTTACTTCTATGGAATTTAGTACGTTCGTTTTTCTTAATACAGGTTCCGACGGTTAACCGGGACAAAATACCAAACCGGCCGGGACGTATGGTCAGCTTATCTGTCCTCATGGCTGGCAACGCATCTGCGGCCCCTTCGGCCCTCCAGCTTTTTAGGGTGTCCATGGGAGGCAGTGATTATTTTCCATCATGTGACCCGCCTGCTCGACTCTTCGACTCCTTTACACATTAATAAAAAATGTACTTCCCAAATTTTTTATCCTTTTAATTAAATTAAGAGTTCAGTTTCAGGGTGGAACTCGAGTTCCACCCTGAAACTGAACAACATTTCCCTAAAAACCTATGTGCAAAAAAGACAAAAAAATTCGACCATACGATTGTCGTCAGCTGATCGAACAGTTTTGTATGGGAGGTCGAAATTATTTTGTCATTTTTGAACATAGGTTTCTTGGGGAAAGTCGTTCAGTTTCATGGGTGGAACTCATCCTTAATTTCATTAAAACGAAAAAAAAATAAGGGTGTATATTGAATCATCTCTGATTGGTAGAAATTTTATTCCCATAGAACAACCCGTACTTCAAGTAAATAAAATACCGAAAGGTTTAATATATATAGTTAGAACCAAGTAAATCGATGTATCATTAGTTGTAAAATTAAAATGCCAAGGGTGAGCATAGGAACCGATATGCGGACAAAAAGTGTGATTCGGTTTTTTCTATGCATAACCCGGGTTTGTGTTTTATTTTTGTTTCAACAAACTCGCATTTGGCAAGCGTGATTAGTGATTAGAAGAATACCAATATATTGTAGTGATGACATTACAATGATAGACACGTACATACATAATCACGACTATTATCCCCGAAGGGTTAGTCAGAGACTAGGCAATGAGGACAGCAAAAGCAGTCTTCTATAGTCCACTTTTCACCAAATAGCGACCGTACATGTGCTCAGCGTGACAGGTGGTGAACCCATCGCCGCTCTACGCCATTAGATGTATGTGCAGTCCGTTAGTTGCCTTTTACGACACCCAAGGGAAGAGAGGGGGTGGTAGTATTCTTTCACCGCTAACTTTAACTAATAGTAGCAATAGAAATGTATTTTGCAAGTTTTTACTAAAGTAGATGTGTTTTTTTAAACCATTTTATTTGCTTTTCTTACGACATTATTTCATGCCTAATATACATTGCCTTTTTAAACGAAACAATCACAATACCTATGTCATCTGTCGCAAAAAAAAATATGCTGACTTGCACCCACTAAAACAATATTCAAATATTGTGTATTTCTTTCATAGACGAAAAGAAAATAATACTTACATCATTTATCTTCGTACAGTAGGTACGTAGCGGTAGCAATAACAAAAATATTCGTCTTTCCAAATCGAAATGTTTTTCTCTCTCAACATAAACAGACCTTTTCCTATAAGGAAAACGGTAGGCACCTACACACTTGCGTCTTGAAAGGGTTTTTTGTTTTGTCATACGTTAAGATGGAAACAATAGCAATCTTTTCTAAAATATGTAGAGCGTTATTCGGTATTCGTTATAATACTTTACTACTCTATTAAAAAATATAAAAGAAAAATATACTTACTTAAGTTAAAACATGAAAAATTAACAATGTTTAATTGTGACTTTTAAAAGATTTTTTTATATCAAGAAGTCTTCATACTACTTCCAGTGCTTTTATCATCGGCCTCTACATCAACAACCATCAGTTGAGATGAAGACTAAGCGCTTCCTTATGAAATAACTAACAAAATTAATACAAACCCAACAAAAATTACGTTAAACCATATAGTTTTAAAAACTGTGTTAAAATCACAAAACAATACCTAGTAGTAACCCAACACAAACACAACACCGAGATAACAACATTAAAATGCGTCCATCACGCTATCTCTGAAATCAGTGTTTATGCAAAACTTTCCTCGAACAAAACTGTTGGACACATTAAACAATAAAAGCCTTAATAAACATAAATAAGCGTAATGTGCTCTGGAGAAAGGCACATAACAAAACAACACGGGCCGTGACTTCAGCGGTCAACGTTTTGTTCCACCGTGTTTATACAGTCACATTCAGAAATAGCTTACGATTACCGCTTTAGTTAAAGCCAAATAGTATTCAATACTTTAGCGGCCCGCCCGCGCCTATGTCTACGGTAATTTAGAAACACCGTTGAATTGGTTAAATTGGCTACTTGACAGTTTTCAGAAAAGTATTTTAAAAATTACACACGCTTGTTTTATACCTCGTAAGTACAGTAATTTTATTGTCGAAAAAGCATTTTATAATAGAAAAATACAAATTTATCTTCATTCATTTAAAATTTCGTGCGAAAACGGTTGGTCACGTGACATTTAGCCCCGTGACGTCACACCACAATAAACTAAACAAATTTACCTTGAAACCTGACAGATAGTTTTTGTTTATTTGTGAAATGTGACGTCACACGAAGCTCAATCATGGCCGTCCGTGTTTCGGGTCTTGTAATCCACGGATAAAAAATCGTAAATTTATTTTGTAAAAATAAAATATTTAGAAATAATAGATAACTCAATAAAAAAAACTACATATATTTCATATTTTATTGTTACAACTGTCAAATAGCCAATTCAGCCATTTGTAAAAAATATCTACAGATTTTAGACAAAACCATTGTTCTATTATTGGTCAGCCTAGCAGTGAAAACCGCGTAGTAATCCATTGCGTGGTATAGAAGGAGAAAGCGGAGCCACAGACACAGTAAAATAGCGACTTGACTTAATAATAATGTAGTGACAATGATGATAAACCTTCGCGGGCACTTTATTGACGTCAAAACTAATAAAAAGAAAGGTAACTACATTTTAGTTAATTTAACTACTGAAACTACCACCAGTTCGGATTGTGGGAGAGCCTTTAACTGAAAAGAACTGGCAAGAAACTCGGTAAACCTTTTTTTTCTCCAACACTTAAAAAGTCTGAACAAAAAGAGTACTTAACTAGCGAAATGTTTAGGTGTCAACATGACAAAGTGCTCCCAAAAAAGTTGCTATTCAGCCAAAACACATTTAAACGTCAAATATTATAATGTACACTTTTCATCCGAAGAGGCGATATGTCAAAGCTGCTACTATTCCACTACAATTGGTACCAAGTATCTAGTTTTTATCTCGCTATGGACGATCGCGCTCGCTCGTACAACTATTATGTGAACGCAGTAGTTGGTGTGACATAGTACAAAAGTGCTAAGCTACTTCTGAGGCCGACTGTACCCACGAAATTACGCTTAGCAAATATGTACCTTACGTGATTGTGATTGCGATTGCGGGATAATTTACTAACAAAACATCGCACGCTTGAATTACCAGTAGGAGATAGCAAATGTTTGGACATCATATTTTTTGTTCAAGGTATTGTGGAGTTCAATGGCCACTGCGGGTTTGCGATCGTGAAAGCTTAGCAGCTTCATCAATGGCCGGTCACCGAATGGGTGACCAAATTTAATAATTAGAGCTTAGGAAAGATCTTTGAGCCGTTGATGTCATTAAATAACACTACTCAATGCTAACCCCAGAGATTGGTTAAAGTTACTTGCGTCCGTAGGTTTACCCTTGGGACCCTACACGTGACCCCATGGGTGGTGCTAAATGAGTGACACTGACTGAGTGGTAGTGCCACGCTGCGTTGCAGCACGCATTGGGCCGGCCACCCTCTCCCGAATATCCGGCGTGAAATAATGGGCACTTGGTGCTGTTCGTCCGGTCAGTGAGTCCCCCCTCTCACAATTCCTATTCCTTCCTTAACCATATTCCTTCATTAAAGGATGGCAACCCGCCTGCGATTCCTCTGGTTTTGCGGGTGTCCATGGGAGCGGTGATTACTCTCCATCAGGTGACCCCAGTGCTCGTTTGCCTCCTTCTTTTATAAAAAAAAACCCCAGAGAGTGCTAAATATTGACATCACAAGTGCCTATCTGTTGGGAAGTCTAGCCCAGATGTGTACGCTCTCTGGTCTTATGGCGAGAAGATCGCAGCTTCAAAAAATCCATAAATACGTAATATAATCACGACTATTATCCCGGAGGGGTCAGAGACAAGGCAATAAGGGCTGCATAAGCAGTCCTCTACCGTCCACTTCTCACCAAATAGCGACTGCACATGTGCTCAGTGACAGGTGGTAAGCCTATCGCCGCTCTATGATGTTGTGTGTATGTGCAGTCTTCATTCCGTTAGTCGCCTTTTACGACACCCAAGGGAATAGAGGGGGTGGTAGTATTCTATCACCTACCTGACACGGTTATAAAAAGCCATGTCAGAAAAATAAATATAAAAAAATGTGACAGTAGGTGCCACTGAGGCTGTAAAACATTGTAGCGATGACTGATTTCAATGATGCCTTTGCCCTAAAGTGGGACAGGAAAGGTTGCTTCACACATACATATCACATATCAGTAAAATCACAGTTCCGGCACAGTACCGGCACAGTGATTTTTATACATTCTCTATGAACGCATCCCCAATTGTCAGTGATAATGCTCTCAGTGTCAGTGCCGCCACCGGCAAATCACGGACGTATTCGTTTTGACAAAATTCATGAAAGAATATTTTTCACTGTGCCGGTACTATGTCGGAACTGTGACGTCACTGATATGTGTGAAGCAACCTTAACACGCTGTACTTAACTTTCAGAATCTGACAGGATTTGTAATGTTTGTAGATAAAAATTACATAATTATTCCGCTATCTCGGAATTGATTTGATTGATTGAAGAACAAGAAAAATATTCAGTAGTTGTTAAGTTTTAGCAAAAAGTCATAATTTCAAACCGTGTAGCTCTACAAAATACGAATATATTTTAAACGTTTAAAGAGAAAACTTACACTATCTTAACGTGTTCAAGTGCTGAATAGTTTGATTTATCGCTAGAACGAATTGTGACAGCTGGATATGAATGCACAGATCCTACCTATTCTGTGGTACAGCTGATGGCGATGGCGAAATAGGGTTGACGACCGTTAGATTTTAAGACTAATCTTACTAATCTTTCACCTGCGACCCACGCACTGATCGGTAATACCACGCACAGTAATGAGGATGACTAATACACAATGAATAGAATTTCTTAATGAAGTGGCGCCGCGCGCTGCGTTTATACTTAAAATCGCATGGGCATCACATAAAAACATTATTTAAGCATTTTTAGTTAAACATTCTTTAGCTTTTTAAAATGACGTTTGTGTGACGCGGACAAAACAATGTTTTACTAAATAATGCCTAAATGAATGAAGCTGCTTAACTTTAAGGCAAATCATTCAAAAAGCTCATTTTCATCATCACTCCCTCAACAAATTGTCGTGATCTCTAATAGTTTATCTGCTCCAAAGGCTCTGTTTATTTCTCACACGGATTTAACTGTGACAGCTCCGCGGTAATGGCCTTTTCTATTTTATTTAACGCCAGACAATCGGCTTTATGCTTTCACGACGACAACGACGTCGGATGACAATTTCTAAATATATTTTCACTTGCACTCTCTTTCATAACTGTACCGGTGCCTTCATAATGATCGATTTATTGTTTACGATGGTACCTAGGTACAGACGACAGCCCACCATAAAATGTCAAATTTCGTTAATAAATTTTAAACTTTATAAATCAGGATATAAGGATCAATATCAGATTAGAGAAATTTGGCAGTTTTGTGCAGGTCGTGTGTACCTGTTGCTACTTTGATGTTTCTTTTGTTTCTGTTACCCCGCGGTCGTTGGCCGGCAAATTGATAGAGAGGAGTGTGAATTTTGGCACGTGTAATTCGAAGCGTTGCGTAGAGCTGACAAACGAGCATACCTAATGGAATAACACATCTTTTGAGGAATTTTCACTACTGCAAAATTACACACATGGACATGTTTGACCAACTAAGTTCTCGTGTGTTATACGAAAACAGGGAAGCTAAAACCAGGCATAAACACACCTTCTCGGGTTCCGTGCAAATAATTGTGTCACCAGCCACGCCGTCGCCGACACGGCTCATTGGATTAGGCACTCCAAACAGTAAATTAATTAGCCCCAAGCTGCACCCAAGAATACTTAGTACTCAACGTCACATCCACGGTACCGAACGTTATTCGTAGTACCTACGTAAGCCAATTATGTTCAGCTGCAGGTTTAAACCAAACCACATAATACCATCCGGAGTTTCAGTACAATTTGGTATGACGCGGTTCGTGCTGTAAAAGATACCGAAGATGTTAATGCAACCACTGACAGGCCAGAGGCCCTTTTTATGATTTATGAAGAATAATGTCCTGATCATTACCCAAGGGATGGCAAAGGAACTACTTTGGGGCGCCTCGGCCAGGCCATCGCCTCAGTGTAAGTGGTCATCGCTCCGATATCCGGATATAACTTAAGATAAGTTTAACCCAGGATATAATGGGTTAATTCCACGGTTCCACGATTCTTCGATGCATACATTAGCCCGGGTTGTGATTTTAATTTGCATCAAACCTATCAATTTTTATTTATTTGTTAGCCTCTACAAACAAGTGAATGCGCTGTAAATTACAAAACAACCCGGAGCGAGTTAAACAATGTAAACGAATGGTAATAAAATTATCTCGACGATTAACTTTTTGAACGTATCTATTGTTGTTTTTTGTTCTGTGTGTGTATAGTACGCTTACGATTTTATTAATAGTCGTATTGTTGTGTTCCGGCTTAAAGAAAGATGGGCGGTGTGGCACGCCTTGTTATTGTAGGCACGAGCGGAACGCGTTCTCGGAAAAGGCTTGAGATTCGTAACATACCACAAATAAGTCATGTTCCTGGTGTACAGTAATTAACTAAACGGAGTAAACCTAAACTAAAAATTGTGTGAGCGCCATCTCGTGACAAACGTGTGTAACCAACTTGCGCTGCCACGCGCTGCCTCGCTCCTTTTAGATTATTGTAGTATCTTTATTTATTTGTTTTTACAAACGTTGTAAATTTTACGGCGCTGCGTAATAGTACATTATGATATAAGTGCGGTAAGTTGAAAATTACAGCCGAGGCGATATTGCTAACCCGAGCCGCAGGCGAGGGCTACAAGAAAGCAGAGGCTGTAATTATCAAAGCGCACGTATGTCATACGACGTTTTATAACATATTTGCGAGGAAAACACATTTTCTGAAAGTGACTGCGTGTTTTTGTTGCTTTTCTAGTGTATAATTTTTGGTAAGCCAACGTGTATTTTTCTTAGGACTTAGATGGTAATAGGCTGTCAATAACATTTTGTGCTTCACTTATTATTTCCGGTGGTGAAGATTAGAAGTTTAGTTCTTCATTACTAAAACTAGACATATTTATTTTTTAACTTTTAAAGTAATTATTGGACAAGAAGCCGCTGTTTGAATCGAAAAAATATAGGTATGTGAAAGGTAGCACGTTTTTCCATCCAATCCCTTGGGTGTCGTAAATGGCGACTAACGGAGTAAAGACTGCACATACATCCTACAGCATAGAGCGGCGATGGGCTCATCAAAATAATACTACCAACCCCTTTCTTCCCTTGGGTATCGTAAAAGGCGACTAACGGACTAAAGACTGCACATACATCCAACAGCATAGAGCGGCGATGAGCTCATCAAAATAATACTACCAACCTCTCTCTTCCCTTGGGTGTCGTAAAAGGCGACTAACGGACTAAATACTACACTTACATCCAACAGCCTAGAGCGGCGATGGGCTCATCAAAATAATACTACCAACCACTCTTTTCCCTTCGGTGCCGTAAAAGGCGACTAACGGACTAAAGACTGCACATTCATTCAACAGCATAGAACGGCGATGGGCTCATCAAAATAATACTACTAACCCCTTTCTTCCCTTCGGTGCCGTAAAAAGCGCCTAACGGACTAAAGACTGCACATACATTCAACAGCATAGAACGGCGATGGGCTCATCAAAATAATACTACCAACCCCTCTCTTCTCTTCGGTGTCGTAAAAGGCGACTAACGGACTAAAGACTTCACATACATCTAACAGCAAAGAGCGGTGATGGGCTCTTCAAAATAATAATAGGTACCAACCCCTCTCTTCTCTTGGGTGTCGTAAAAGCGACTAACGGGCTAAAGGCTCACCATCTAAGCACTTGTGCAGACTGTGCAGTTGTTTCTTGCTGAAGCGTGGACTGTGTGGGCGTGGTCTGTGTTATCCATAGATTAAAATTATTACTAATTTTACATTACCGCACTAGTGCGTAATAAGCTACATTACGATGCTGAAATCGGTGTAATAAGAGCCACTTTACGAGCAAATGTGTTATAAACTACATCACATAGCAGAGCTACGGTTTTCATGGTGTGCCGTGTCGGTAACAGGCAACCGGCGACTGTGTCCGGTCGCCGCTTCAGAATAAATACTGAAACTACGGTATCCTGTGATAGTATCCAGTGTCCGTAACATGTTTGCATAGTGTTGACGATACGTTAGCGCAGCGCCATAATGTTACTAGCGACCTCCCCGCACACAGCCTGCGCATTGCGCAACCACCTGTCTGATCTCTGTAGGCCTAGCATGCGCAACAAGAGATATGTCGCGGACGAGAAACGACAAATCATTTTAAGTTGTCATGTTATGTTTTGTAGACAAAAAACCACAGTTTATGCAAAAACTACTATTAAGTCTATTTCTGACATATTATGTACAGTTCTAAGCACATTCATGTGTCTTTAGTGTCGATATACAATAGAGATAAATGAATAAAACACGATAAAACGGGTCGAGAAGAGTTCTCGTGTTGCGCATGCTAGCCCGGCTGGACAACGTTATGAAATAAACTCTTACTTCTGATCTATCCCATTATAATAGGCGTCAATTTACCTCACCGATCAAACGTAATGGACTATGTCACAGATTTGGGGGTTAAAGTTACTCGCGTCCGTAGGTTTACCCTTGAGACCCTACACATGACCCCTGGGTGGTGCTAAATGAGTGACACTGACTGAGTGTAGAGCTACGCTGCGTTGCAGCACGCATTGGGCTGGCTCGCCCGAGGTAATACCACCCTCTCACGAATATCCGGCATGAAATACTTTGCACTTGGTGCTGTTGTGTTTCGTAGGGTATTCCTTTCTTAAGGGTCGGCAACGCATCTGCGACTCCTCTGGTTTTGTGGGGGTCCACGGGCGGCGGTGATTGCTCTTCATCAGGTGACCCGCCTGCTCGATTGCCTCCTTCTAATATACATTAAAAAAAATGTATATCCCAATCTTTCAATGTGCCTCGTTAGGAAGGCCTGTGGTAAGGCCTCCCTTCTCATGGGGGAAGGCCTGCCACTAGCAGTGGGACGTTTGTGGACTGAAGTTGTATGCGATGTGGTAAGCTCATTTGTAAAAAGCTATGTCACGTGCTCTGCGGCTATAAGCCACGTCTGCCCATAGTGATTTGTGATCCAACTCTCGCTGTTACATCGCCGCTCCGATTTACAACAGCAGTTGCGTCACGGTGCATGAAAGTGCGATTGTTACAAGAGCGGAGACAAAGCACTTTCGTCTGTGAACCGCCTAAAAGCTGAACTAAACGGTGCGCGTACTTGCAGCGGCGGCGGCGTGGAGTCGTTTTTGACTCGGTTTTTTTTTATTACTTTTAACTTAATGGGTTATACTTTTATTTAACAGTCTAGTTTTAGTTCTATCAGTCTATATAGGGCCTAACAATATCAATAAGCGAACGTTTAAGGGGAGCATCTATACATCACACTGAGCATACTCACCAAATTTGGTCCAAAACTACAGTACCGAGATAATCAACAAAACATTATCATAATTCACCAAAAAATACACCCTTTCCAAACCCGTACAGCTGTAGTACTTACACGCACACAAAGATAGCCGAACATGCACAGCACACTGAGCTATCTTTTTATTGACGCTTGCGTGCGTGTTAGTAAAGACTAAAGATACAGCATGTTTCATGATGTGAATTATTTTAATTATTTTTTTTATTTTATTATCTTAGAAAAACCAAGGTTCACACATTTTCAGTAAGGTTACAGAATAAAATACATAGATACCACATATAGGTTCTCACCGATAGAGTGAGTGAGATTTAGTTTGTGAGAAAACATAACTTTGAAAAATCACTATAAAGCTGGAGCCCATTTTTGTCATTGTATTCAGAATAATGTATAGATACCGCCCTTATACGTTCGTTTATTGATTTTGTTAGACCCTGTATACTGTCCTACAGGCTGGTCAAAGGCCTCCATCATTGAAATCAAGTCATCGCTACAATAGATGGGTATTGGCTAAATCACCAAGCTTGTCCAATACGGGTTGGTGATTACAAACCCGGGCTGTGTAAGTATCGAAAATTTACGAACCACGCACCTAGCCACAGCTTTACTTCTAACACTGTGACTTAGCTCAATTTAGGAATTGACCCTGAGACCTCCGCATATCAGTGGCTGAGAGACATAGACAAATTGGTATTGATAATATAGTATGAGGAATGAATGTACGAGAGGTATCCAAAAGCTTGACATAAAAAATAAAAAAATATTTTTATATTATAAACGTTATGTGGTAGCAAGATAATTTACTATACAGATAGACAAGGAGTCCTATTCAGTTTGAGGTATCAGTAACAAAAACATAGCTGTTGATGCTCAGCCGCGCTACAGCAGCACTTCATAGTCGTGCGGTTGTCGCGCAACTAAAACGCCTACCTATGTGAAAGCGCTCTATGAATTGTCAAAATATTTTAGAGCAGCGCGACTCCACAGCTTTAGTGTCGTGACGGTCAAGGCTGGCGGTTTCACTTTCTGACAGCGGGGCATTTTCACTCGCTCTCGCGCAGAAATGGCGCTGCGCAGGCGCACCGTGCCTGACGCAGGCTATCTGTGGGACGTTAGATGTGATGTAAGGCGGTAATGTCATGTTAATCACACTACCCCAATCATTACTCATGACTACCCTCAAAAGGTTAGTCAGAGACTAGAAAATAAAGACCGCAAAAGCAGTCCACTGACACAGTCAACGTTTCACCAAATGATAACTGCACATGTGTTACGCGTGACACAGGTGGTGAGCCCATCGCCGCTCTATGCTGTTGGATGTGCATTTTTAAGTCTGTTAGTCGCCTTTTACGACTTCCAAGGGAAAAGAAGGGACAAAGAAGAATTCTATTAATAAGCCGATACCAGCACAGCACTCGTCTAAAAAAATCAGGATCCTAATCTGAGATCGAGCTCGGTGAACTCTTAAAATAATTGTAAGTAAATTGTTTTACTTGCTGCAGTTGGGAGTGCGAGTTTAAGAATTAAGTAGGTAGGATTTACTGGAATTTCGTGTCTATGTATTCCAAAAAAAGTTTTGATCTGTTAGGACCGATTCCTCTAGTGTACTGATCTCATAATGAACAAACATCAAAATCACCTTTTCCCAAAATGACTGATTTTCTAAATGTCTTAGTTTAAGAACGCCGAAAACTGTTATTGTCTTAAAGAAAAGGTATATTCGTGATATTTAATCAAAAAACAATGTTTAAACAAAAAAACAAACCTGTTTTCCTTAGCGGTGTTATTAGGCACAAGCGTGACATTTTATTCGACAACTGCTACAAAAAACAGTTTCTATGAGTTACAATGCGGAGATATAACAGAAATTCAGTATCTATAAAATATTGCAACTAAGTTTATAAAGAGGATGCACTAATAAAAAACTACTGACGTTTTTAACAATAATATTTTATTGTTAGTTAATATTTTTGTTAATAGTTTTGTTACTTATAGAGAATAAAATTTTTGTTATTTAACCCTAGAAAGATAACCTACGCCGCAGACGCGCCCGCGCAGCAAACTTATAGTTGTCTCTTTTTATGCTACGCGTGTATTAACTTGTCCTTTTCAGTCAACTTAGTCGTCGGCCAGACCTATCGCGGGAAGGCTTTTCCTAAACGGTGAGTACCATATTTTTGAAGTTATGAGTTTTTATGCGCTCGCGAGGCGTATGGTTATCTTTTATGTAACTTTTAGTGTTGCTTGTTTCTTTTGATTTATTGATATAAAGCGTTATAAAAACATGTTTTTGTTTTGTTTTTAGGAAATATTATTAGCGTAGACCATGGCAAGTAGAAGGGCACTTGCGGAAGACGAAATGTGCCTATTATTTGGACCGAGAAGATGATATTGGTGATACTCAAGAAAGTGATAGCGAAGTAGAAGATCATGAGAGCGAAGATGATGTTCAGAGTGACGTCGAAGATGAGTACATCTATAAAAGTAAAAAAAAGCGATACTGCAGCTACTGCACGTCGAAAAAGAAGAGAATGTCAAAAATGAGCTGCGAAATGTAAAAAACCTATTTGTGGCGAACACAAAAATGACGTTTGTTCTAACTGCCTCTTAAGCCAATTATACTAAGGTTTTATTGTTTTTTAGACTATGTCTATTAGTTTATAAAAAAAAACATATTGATTTATGATCATTTGTAATTATTTGTTCCTATAAACAAAAGACTGCAAATTTTTGTTATTTTCCATAGAGGTTACGTAATTATAAGTTAAAAATTACTTTAATATCAACTTTATTAAAATAAATGTTTTTTTATTTTTAAAACTCTTTCAAACCTTTCACAGTTTTAAATTAGTGATAATAAATATAAATTATTGGAATATATACACACATTAGAAAAGTGTGCGCCTCTGGAGCGTATGGTTATCTTTTACGTAATATGTAGTATGGTTATCTTTCTAGGGTTAATTACTTATAAGATTTTAAAATAAAGTGTTAAAAAACGTAACATGAATTGGTCAGTTTTATTTCCGACATTCTAAACCAAAGACATTTAGTAAATCAGTCATTTTGGGTGATTTTGATGTTTGTTCTTTAGGAGATTAGTCTATATATAGGAATCGGTCCTATCAGACCGGAAGCCGGTCGACCGTACTAGGTACTAACAATAAAGTAGCAATAAAATTGCGTTTGAGCCTGCTTTAGATTAACAAACTAATGACGCATTCACAGTCGTATAAATGCTCTATTCGTAGTGAACTTTAGTTGAATAGTTGTAGATAAGTACTACCTACTTACATTTCCTAATTCTATATTTCACCTGTATCCTCAAAAGAGTAGCAGAAGCTTATGAAGGAAGGCTTTGATAGAATGGGAATGATTGAAGAAATAGTGTCCGCAATGTCAATAGCTGCTTATTTTTCCAGATATAAATTTCTTTCACTTTAATTAATGGTAGGTAAGTTGCTGGCCTTTGCCCAGCAGTGGGAAAATATAGGCTCATAATAATAATAATAATAATAAGTAAGTACCTACCTAACTTAAAGGCACCCACCCCTACATAAAATAAATACAAAAAAAAAAAAAACAGAAGAAAAGCCTACATAAAAAAACAGAAGAATTATTATAGTATTATTTAAGTAGTGTGATGCATGTATGCAAAAGCATACTTTATTATAACTCGATTTTATTCCCATATACGAAATGCAATCGCATAATAATGTTTTAGGATTGTTGTTTAAATATTTTAATTCTGCGGAAACAAACTACGAAAACTTTGTATCAAGTGTCAGCGTTGCATAGCGCCATCTGTAGTTAAGGCACAACACTATTAGACACGGTCTAAACACGAGTTGTGTGCTAAGCAAATGCAAGTCAAGCACAGCACTGCGGTGTAGACAAATAGTGCATAAAGATTAAAGTAGATGGCGATTTATAAAAGCACAAAACAAAAAACAAGTTTAATTAAATTTATTTAATAGCTCAGAATATAGATGGATGGAGGGGCTTGAGGGAGACCTTTGCCCAGCAGTGGGAGAGTATAGGCTAGCTAAAAAAAAATAAGTTACCAAATACTTTGCAAGGCACAATAATTATAAATACACATTTTAGTAATTTTATTGCGAATTTTGGACTTCGTTTTTCATATTTATTAATATTTATTCGTCTAATAGCCAATAATTATATATTATATTTATAAAAGCATGTCATGAATTTTGGATAATGTTATTTATTATAACAAAATAAGAGAAAAGGAAGGAATTTTTATTTAGGTAATGTTTCTGCAGACGTATTATCATGGGGAGTGTTCTGAGGAATTGTTCGGCTTGATCCCTGCCGCTGATTTCCTTCACCGCACTACACGCAATCGACTGTCATTCCATCCACATCACCTTGATGGATGGCGTTCTACTACTGTGTGTTTTTCAAGAAATTTCTTGCCTCGATCTACAGTGTTGTGGAACCAGCTCTCGGCGGCGGTATTTCCGGACCGTTACGACTTAGTGATCTTCAAGAAACGAGCCTATTCCTTCCTTAAAGGCCGGCAACGCGTCTGCGATTCCTCTGGTCTTGCGGGTGTCCATGGGCGGCGGTGATTACTTTCCATCAGGTGACCCGCTTGCTCGTTTGCCTCCTTCTGCTATAAAAAAAAAAGACAAATAGCAATGATGTAAAGTCTTTGAGTAATAGTGAGTTGTTAAGAGTAAAAAAATCATAACCAAGATAAGGGGAAGAGAAGGGGTATGATTTTTTTACTCTCGGCAAACCTCGGAATGTGAAAACTAGATGACGTCATAGAAATAATGACTCCCTTATTTGTGTCCTACCTTCCTAGGCTTTCTCTCTCTTTCGGTTTCTATACTCGGTTGATAGCACACAGTCAGAAATCTCTGTACCTAATTTGGTTGTGTTTTATCCCCGCGTGGCTGACTGCACCAAACTATTTATTTATGTCATTGTTTAAGTCCGCCACCATAACAACAATGCTAAATTCCGACAGAGATAAGACAGCCAGTTTAAATTCTAAATATTTTTTTATGTTATTCAATGCACTGCATGTTTAGATATCTTGAAAACCATAAAGGCATGTTTAGGCGTTTTTTAAGGACTTACTGTTTGTGCTCAGTACCAGAGTTGTTAGCATTGGCTGTAGAAGGAGAAAAAAACATGAAAGGGTAGGACTGAATGTTGGTTTTATACATACACTAGCGATCCGCCCCGGCTTCGCACGGGTGCAATGCTGATGCTAAATATACTACAGTAGATATTATGTCTTTATATACAACGTTCACAGCTTTTTTGTCATTAGACAATACAAACATGTTTTCTTCAGAGGTTACTCATGAAAGAGCGACATATAATTGGCCATGTAAAAAACACTTAACGCTCAAATCTAAGCCGTCAAATCAAAGTTTGACCCTGCGATTTATTAATGGTAATTGCAAAAGATGTCTCTACCGGAAATTGTAGGCGTTTAAATTGGAACGGTAAATCCGATGGTATCAAAGATGGTTTAGGTGGATTCAGGTATCTTGTTAAAATAACTGGGTAACCTACTTTCTACACCATTTTATGAGGAGGGAGTCCAGACGGGTTCCATGAATTAAGAAAATCTGTAGGAAAATGAACAGCTTCTTCCAAATCGAGTACAGTATCGACCGAGTAGTATATTTGCGTCGATGCATCAATCTTTGAAAGAATCAAGTTAGTTACCTAATCTACTTGTTCGTTAGTTGGTGACAGAAAACGCTCATTCTTTAAACCAAGATATAGTCTTACAACTTATGTTTTCAATGTCGGGATAGACATTGTTGACCAACTCTTGGATGTTGTCCATCAAAACACAAAGAATGGATGTTTTATGCATACATAGATATAATCACGACTATTATCACAGAATAACTAATATTATCCCCAAAGGGTTAGTCAGAGACTAGGCAACGGGGACCGCAATAGCAGTCCATCATAGTCCACTTTTCTCGAAACGGTATAAACGTCCCACTGCTTGGCAAAGACCTTCCCACATGGACGTGGGGAGATTGGCCCATAACCCACCATGCTGGAACAGTGCAGGTTATTAGGTTACGCCAACAACCGGGACCAACGGCTTTATACGTACCTTCCGAAGCACGAAGGATGACATGTTAAAAACCCCTTAGGTTACAACTCTAACTGCCGTACTCAGAGACGTCAATTATATTTAATGACAATTAAATGTCTCTCCTTCTCTATTTAACACTATTACGAAAGTGACAGCAAGACACTTAATTGTCATTAAAACTTAATTGACGTCTCTGAGTATGGCAGTTAGGTTCTTTACAAATTAAGTACGTCACTTTTTTAACTCTGGTAAGCAAAACAACTAAGTAAGTATATGTAGGCAGATTTCTGAAAACGGCATTTATGCAGGCCGTCATGACCGTCGTAATAGGTGCGCTTGTTACCGTGCTGTTCCACGGTGAGGAGCGCTCTTATTATTTATTTTGGACTGCATCGGCTGCTGACCACCTGACCAGGCAGGATGAAGTCACTATGATAAATAAAATTTTAAAAAAAAGATTGATTATTAGTATCGGCTGTAAGGAAACACAAAATCTTTTTTTGTGTTATTTGATTGTTGTCTTCCTATCTGTCTGTATAAGAACCCAAAGTCAACATTCCAAAGCGGAAAAAATACGAAACTCAATGTCATTTAGTTCACCCAATATGATTTCAAATTAGCGCTGGTGTCGTAACTTAAAAATACTTAAATTTACAATACCAATCCGATCCAATAGCGATCGGTTTCGAGAGTAAGGGGGCTGATGTTAAGTAGAAGTGGAATCCAGTTCCGAGGACAACTGGTGAAGCGTTAGAGACGTAAGCATCAGTCACCCTCAATCTGCCAGTTTTGTTTTAAAGACCTTGAAGTTATTGATGTATATAGGTACAGTTGGTTCTGAATTCATATTTCTGAAACAGCACGTCATACGTGCCTATCGGACCGTGTATCGTGTAACATATTGAGGTATTATAACTAGAGACGCACCGCGAAGTAATTTTTTTTCGCACTGAGTACTATTCTGTGATAGAGTTGCGGCCTAGGAACTTCGGTAAAATGTTCCTTGGTTTTTTTTTACTAATAGGTAGGTATGTATGGGTTTGCTCTTGATCCCAATCAAGCCCAGGGGCTAAGACAGGATCCACGATGGCGCGAGCTAACCCAGAAGGTGCCTATTTACTCTTGCTTTGAAGATGGACAGGTTATATGTACTCGGAAACACAGACGCAGGGAGGTAGTTCCACTCTTTTGATGTACGCAGTTTATAAGATGTTGAGTAGCGCTTTGTGCGACATTTAGGAATATCCACCAAGAAATGGTGGTAGCCCGCAGTGCGTCTGGATGTCCGATGGAAGAAGGGGGGTGGCGGTATGAGCTCATGCAGCTCCAGAGCACACTCTCCGAAGTACAGTCTGTAAAAGACCGACAGACAGGCAACTTTGCGACGGTGAGCTAGGGTGTGAAACTTGCTCTTCACCAGTTCTTTGTCGCCAATTAGCTTCTCAGCTCTTCGTTGAATCGTGTTCAGTGCAGCTAGTTGGTATTTTGCTGAGCCGTCCCACAGGTGACTGCAATATTCCATGCAAGATCGGACTTGAGCTTTATAGAGAGTTAAAAGCTGTCCCGGCATGACTTGGTTGCGGTATGTTGCGGCCATAGAGTTTGGGTGGTTAAAGTTAATCGCGTCCGTAGGTTTACCCTTGAGACCCTACACGTGACCCCTGGGTGGTGCTAAATGAGTGACACTGACTAAGTGGTAGAGCCAAGCTGCGTTGCAGCACGCATTGGGCCGGCTCGCCCGGGGTAATACCACCCTCTGACGAATATTCGGCGTGAAATAATGGCGCTTGGTTCTGTTGTGTTTCATCCGGCCATTGAGGGTTTCGGAGGCCCTCCCCCCCCCCCCCTCACAATTCCTATTCCTTCCTTAAAGGCCGGCATCGCGTCTGCGATTCTTCCCGCCTGCTCGTTTGCCTCCTTCTTTTATAAAAAATAAAATAGGCACATTAGATCCTTGGTTGCGGCCCTTGGGCTGCAAACTCACCGCAATTGTTTAGGAATTACTAGACGTTTATAGACGATTGTCCGCAACTTAGTGCGCAAAAAAATACTTAGCGGTGACGTTTGCAGTTATAATACCCTAATGGTGTAACACCAACATCCAGTAATGCAAACATTACATTGTCTGCGGAGATGCGAGCGTCAATGCTGTTGCATAACAGTTTTGCTCTACTTCTCAATAAGGAAACAATTTTACCTTAAATTCTTGTGTGACAACAATTATTTCTTCGTGTCAAAACATTATTGTGAACTAACCGCCTATGTGGTTTGTTTAAGACAACTCGGGTTTAATTTAGTAGGGTGTATCATAACGGGAAAAGTCCGGCTAGCTAACCACCGCACCCCACCATCTTATCTAAGTCCGATAGGCTGAAAAAAGATATCGCGAGTCCCGCGAGCCAAGTGCCTCAGAGTTGGGGGTCCCTTTAAATAATTCTTGATGATTAAGAGCGTTTTAAAATTTTCGAACGTAAATCGAGAACTTGTAAGTTTTTAAAGTGATTTTGGTCATATAATTTATTGATTTAGCTTCTTGTAACTTCGATTATTTTTATTGAAACTCTATTAACCAAAACTCGATTTCATTGGATAATTTACAACGAAAACAGGCGCGATTTCCAAAACACGCACGAAGGTTATTTAAATAAAAAGGTAAAAAATATACATTAAAAGGAACATATCCTTTTAAATTGAAAATGTATAAAGAAAAGTGCGATTTATTTCATTAACTTGTATTTTTATCACGTTTATGTAAGTAAAAAATCGAGAAATGTACCACAAGAAAACAAGTAATATTTCTCATAATCTAGAAGTCATTAATCATTTTTAGCTATGACTGCTTTCAATGGTGGAGTATTTTGAACAGCATTAGTATTATAGGCTATAACTAGTACAAAGTAGGTACATTACTAATATTCGTCATGTAGGTTAAAACAAATCCTACCGAAACTTTGAAGCGCCTTTTAACCCTGATAAGACTGAAACTGTTTTTTTTAATATTCTTAAAAATAAAAACTTAATTAGTTAATTAAGTGACCTATATTTAGGACAGTAGGTTTATCTGGGTTAATTACTACAGTATTTGTAGTCGGTGAGTTGTTTTTACGTGAGTAAGGTGAGACTTAGCCAAAAAATTTCAAATGATACGAACACAACAACGTCTTGTTACCTTTATAGCTAACTGGTTAAACCAAACAATGTAAACATTGCATTGTTTACAAAAGTGCACTTCTACTTGTCATTTCAATCATGGCCAAGTAAATTGCAGTCAACTACGGGAAAATAGATCGTCTGTTAGGAAACAAAAGAAAAATACTTTCTTTAGACGAACCACAGTCGAACGCATCCTTGGAATGTGAAAACTCAATGACGTCATTGAATGAAATTTGAGGATCTCGATGACGAAGCAGTTAAGATTTCGGTTTGCAATCTTGCCAGTTAAGCAATTTTCGCAATGCAAGGCCACTAGATGGGTGACCAAATTAAGAAACATTTCAAACTACTCTTGCTTCGGAAGGTATGTAATGAACAACCCGCATTCGGCTAGCGTGGTGGGTTATGGGCCAATTGCTGTGCCCAGCAGATTTCGAGTAAACTCGAGAATGCCTCAGGCATTAAGTCCGCCTTGTAATGTATTGTTACAAAAGTTTAAAATAAAATAACTGCGCTTTAACCTTCGGCCATTCTTCACTTACCATCCGGAGATAAAGGTGCTTGCTCATTTTGGGATAATTATAACAAAAAAACTTGATGTTAGTTCTAACCAAAATTTTTCCTATTACAACATTCTTACAAAACTCTTTCGATAACAATTAAGTTAACAAAGTAAGTAACAGGTAAGATAAATAGTGTGCGAGGACAAATATGCGAGGAGCTCGATGACGCAGCGGCTAGCGCGTTCGGCTTGTGATCCTGCAACTTTTGCAATGCCGGGTTGCTGGATGGGTGACCAAATTAAAAACATCTCGAGCTCCTCCGTGTTTTGGAAGGCACTTTAAGCCGTTGGTCCCGGTTGTTGTCGTAAGATGACAGTCGAATAAAGCCCACCATCCCGCATTGGGCCAGCGTGGTGGGTTATGTATGGCCCAATATCCCCACGTGCTATTGTCCACGTGGGAGGCCTGTGCCCAGCAGTGGGACTTTTATAGGCTGATGATGATAATGATGAAGATAAATAGTTGTGATGACTTGATTTCAATGATGGAGACCTTTGCCCAGCAGTGGGACAGAACGGCTATACTTTACTTTACCTTCGACAGAAATACGTGCAAGGTCCACGAAAAAACAATAAAAATGTGTGTCACCAGAACAATAATGGCTTTTACCCACATAATACTATTCCTCAGCACCTCAATGACAGCATTATGTCACCGGCGCTTGCGCCGAAAAGTGCAAGTCGGCACAGTTGCCCGCCCGCGGAACATCGGCGTGACGCGATATAGACAAATCACGGGACATAAGACACGAGCCAAACCCACGTGACACGGTGCGTTTAACAAGGTTAGGGCCGGTCTACACAAGGCGCGGCGGTACCGGCGCGGCGTCGTGGACCTCGGAGTTTGTCCTGTCTGCTTTTGTTTAGGTTTGAAACCTGAGCCTATTTTCGTTTTTTTTTGTATGGGAGGGACATTGTATGTACTACACGCAGAAACAGAATAATGAAATTGAAAATAATTGTCTCTTTCTTCAATTCTTCGATTCCCTCTCTTCTACCTCGCAAACAACTGTGCAGTGCGTCTTCAGAAAAGAACACGGAAAAACGCTTGCCCTTCATCTCACTGATGGTAAAAGAGGGTAAAGCTGAAAGTGGAAACATATTTTGTTTGACTGAGGAGTGGGAAGTTGTTTGTGCGTACAAAATATTTGGGTTTAAAACATATATCTAGCCAAATTGTAAGTATCAAGGTAGATAAAATGAGTCATTAAAAATTACATTGACATGATTTCTCTTTTTAAAAAAAACTTTAATAGTTTTAACCTTATAAATTTAATTTTATAAAGATAGATTTTTATAATTGGATTCATCCAAAACAGTCCTGTCGTCGCTGCCAATTCCACGGATACTTTGTGGTGCGGCGCTGCAACGCATCGTGAAGTCATGCCCTTAAATTTTATGAGGACATTAGGACTGACGCTACTTTCGAGTAAAAAATGTGTAGTTTTCAAATGATTACAATTAAGTAAAGTAACTTATCTGTCTTACTGGTAAGTAAAATAAAGTAGTTAAGACACTATAAGTAGAACCTACTATATTAATAAAAACCATAAGTTATTTACTATTAATGTTTACTATAAAGATGAAATCTAATGAAAATGTACAAAATGGAGAGAGTCTCTCTTATTAGTGTAATATAAAGTATATTAGTTAAAACAATATAAAAATAACCTACTTTAATTGTATTTACATTCCATAAAAACTATAATAATTTTTAGATTAAAACGTATCAAAAGAATTTAGGAGTTTCCTGTTCAAAGGCGAATCGAAATTTTAACTATTTGAATCATTACTTTGATTCACCGATTCAACAGTCTTAGGGTACTACACTCACTCTTGTAGGACTTTATTTTCGGCGTTGTAGCATGTCGTCTCGTGAGTAGCACCGCGAGTATCGGTGAAAACTAAGAATTGGGAAAAGAGAGAATGTACCTAGCATTTGAGTGGTCACGTTATAAGTAGGTATCTTCATTATTTTGTTTCTGCATGTAATGAAAACTTACATCCTATACAACTTCACATTATCGCTAAAGTTATAAAAGTTAATAAAACTCTCACTCAGTAGCAGCTGTTCCGTCTACAAAAAGGAGTGAATATAACAAATTAAAATAATAGATAACGAAACGTTTAAAAAAATGTCTTCCTCAAGCGGGAATCGAACCCGCGTCCTCTGCAATCCGGGCAGCTGCGTTGACCACTCCCCACTTTCGGTAAAAAATGTTTCTACAACGATTCGTTATTTTGAATTTATTTGAGCGTTTTTTAACCAAATATAACGAATTTAAAATAATGCTAGTATTAATCAACCACTAAGCAGCTACTTATTCGTACAAGGTATCACAAAAAAACTAATCACCAATCCAACCCCGCCACAGGGCCACGACAATGGGACCATTAGCAAATGTCATCGCGCGTGTCGCAAACAAAAGGGAAGGAAGAGATAAAAATGCGGACAACACTTACGCACGCTCAAAGCAATCGCTGATCTACCTGCTTCCTCAGTGCACCCGCCACAGCCGTCCAGGATGGTCGCGATTTACCTTATACTATTGTACCTGGTGTTCATATCAGCTGAGCATACAGGCGCGTATTCATCCCCGCAATACGCAAAGAAAATGTACCCGAAAACGATAGATACAAACGCTCTACTACCACGGGAGAAGACTCCTTTACCGTTCAATGACAACCCGTCGATATCGCGCTTTGATTCCAGCAATGAGACCCAATATGGGAGGTCTACCTTCATGGAAACCGCTGGAAGCTTCTTGAACAGTGCCGGCGGGCAGCTGGTGACAGGGTTGGCGAAAGACTTCATCGCCAGGTCGACGGGCAGCAGCCAGGTTGGTTTTGACTGCGTGTCCCAGGTTCGTAATGCACTGTAAATTGATTTGCACGAATGACGCATGAGCTAGTTTTTGTTCAGACTTTAGAATGGGGGTGAATCATCGATTGTCATTTGTTGAGTTTTTTGTGGTCCGGTTTCGTTATCGGACCCACAAAATAGTTATCTTTACTGAATTACTTGCGTTTACTATTGCGTGGCAATTACGTTTAATTTGGTGTTTTAATTGTGTTGACCAAATTGTTTACTGCTGTTTACTTGAGAATAACACACTTTAAATCATTTAATTTCCTTATTTAAATTAATTTACTTATATATATATATAATTTACTTATACTTATTACTTATGTATTTTTATTATTATATTTTTTATTTTTATGTCGTTGTCGGTGTTTTATGTTTTATTGTAATGGAAAGTGCCCTTTTATGATAGGGAGGGAATTTTTCAATTCTTATTGACGCTCTAAAAGAAAGGGAGAAAGTTGAGTTTCTTAATTGCCGGTTCTTCTCAGTACGGCTCCCGCCCTATAGATAGACTTACGAACCGATGGCATAATATGATATTCATAAGTGCTGTAACCTAAACATGGCTTAGCCTGAATAAAAGATATTGATTCTTGATTCTAAAATTTTTATATATTGGTGCTTAAAGTGTTTTATTTCAATAGCGTATTAGCGATAACTTTTGAAAACTTTTCTTGTTTATGCACTGTTATGATTTCTTATTTATTCATAGTTACTCCTTTCTTGTTAATGCATATAAAAGGCAAATATTATCAACCAAATTGCCTTTATTAGCGGAACCAGCCGCAGAGAATATAATGACGATCTATTTTTCAACCAATTCAATCTTAAAAATGTTCTTCTACGTGTTAACATTACTGGAACTGAGACCTAAAACATAAACGCCGCATACATTAAATGTTTATTATCTCTGTACACAGGTGCTAAGTCTGAACCTAACAAACCTGGTGATCCTCATCGTACTGAAAGCCTTGATCCTGGCTGCGGGATTCTTCGGTGCAGGCGCTTGGAAGGGGCACCATTACGCTAGAAATCTTGATGGTAAGAGTTATATAAAGTCATATAAAGTTTTGAAACTTTTTAAACTATCAATTCAATAACTTAGGAAAAAAAATAAACATTTTTATAGGAATGCAAATGCGCCGAATATATCGGGGACTCATCAATAGCAACAACAAAAACATGATAAAAGTCCCGTTTCTTTCTAAAAGTTTTTGAACTTTATTAAAAATAGATTTTTGCTTATATTTTCATGTGTATCTAGGAGTACCTAGATACACATGAGAGACCGGACCGGACAGTAGTCCGGTCCGGTCTCTCACAAACAGCAAACTTACAATCAACAATGTAAAATTTAAATTGTTCCTAAAGCTCTTCAAAAAGATTATTAAAAATAATTTTAGTCAGGCAGAAGTGGCTCTTATCGTTACATAAATAGTACCTAATTTACAGCCTGATATTGTTAGTATACTTATCTATATATCTTTTTCCGTTAAATTATACAAGCCCCGCTTCATTCATAACTATATAGACAACCGGTGCTGTCATCGTAAATTATTAACTGTGTATCAACGTCAGCGTACAATCCAAAATCTCTTCCTAGTTACGTTACAAAAATCCTAATATACCTACTACAATACTTTTAGACAACTCTTTATCACCCATAATGAGATTGGCCACATCACAATGGCTCACACATCTGCCTGGCTTAAACTGACCATCGGGTTAATCCTATGTGCGAAATGGATGTTCCGTGTCCACTGAATAATCCTGTCAGTGGAGGATTAAACTGACCACTTTTTGTTTAGGACGCCAGATAAACTCAGCCTTTGTAGTAAAAGCAGAAATATATTTACGTTTTAATTTTTATGTTTAGTAATATCGACTGTAAAAATTAAAGGAAGTGTATACAGTGCCACAAGCGGCACATTATCCCAATCGGTTCGGGAACCGTAAGTTTTGCGGTATAATAGTGACGCCGCCTAATCTGCCGTAAAGTTTTTATTCGACAACAGAAAAACTAGCTGCCCTTCTCCTGTAGGCACAGACCACATTGGTCTGTGCCTGTAGGGCACGTGATAGTTATTTTTTTTATTAGACCACAGATAGTTTTTATTAGAGAATTTTTTTTTTCTTATTAGATAACTTTTGAATATTATGTCCTCAGAACATTATGGCAATTAAAAAATATGTTACGGTTCCCGAACCGATTGAGATACAATGCCGCTTGTGGCACTCTATACACTTTGTACTAGGATGCCGTCATTGCGGCATCTTAACCAATAGTACTATGTTGGCGCTTGTAGCACTCTATACACTGCCTACGCTTTGTACTAGTATGTCGTAATTACGGCCAGGGACTAAAATATCGATAAAAAAAATTATCGATATTAAAAAATATCGATAAAAAATATCAATTTTTCTATTATCGATAATTATATCGTTAAAAATATCGATAATTAATTATCGATAAGGCTTTGTTGCGTCATTTCATGCATGCATTGTTGCCAAATTTACGTTTGGATATTGTCAGCAACGGCGCGGCGTTTATAGTTTATTTACTTATTATTTATCGTATCATTCTTTTTGCGCATAAAGTACTTTGGTTACGCACAGGTTTGCTGTAACTGCTTTAAATGTGAGGCGTGAACTTATAGACTTTACTACTCTACACAAGTTGGTTCACTCAAGCCTTGAATCGAGTTATCTTCTCTCGTCACTAAATATTAATATAAAACTTAGCCCTAGACGTCCTCTCCCAACGTTTGACATTCCCACTTTACGGAATAATATATCTTTTAACAGCCCTATTGCTCGTATGTGCAGATAATTTAACAAACTTGCTATGGATCACAACTCGCTTGATATTTTCAATAGGAACACTTAATGTGTATAAAATTCCATTAAGACCTTATTAGTCGACTCAGATGGCTAACCGCCCATGAGTTTAATAATTTTTAAACTATTTAAAGTAATTTTAAGCACACATAAACTAGTTGTGTTAACACATTTAGGACATTAGTCAGTCTAGTATAAGATATTGTTAAACCTATTATGTATTTATAATTTGTTACGATTAATGTCTGTTGTGTAACCTAATAAATAAATATATAAATACCGTTTCGTAAATTTATCTATAAGTAAGTACTGATATTTTAAAGAGGAAAGATTTGATTGTTTGTTTTTATTGAATAGGCTCCGAAACTACTAGACCGATTTAAAAAATTATTTCACCGTTGGAAAGCTACACATCTCCGGGTGACATAGGCTTTATTATATTTTCAAAAATGAAACGAAAAATTCATTTCAATTCATTGAAATGAAAAAATTTCATTTCAATGAATTGAAATGTATTTGAATAATGTTAAATATTTTAATACCATGACTAATATTTTAGTGAAATATTCTTCTTAATTCCGAAGTTGTATCAATTTAAGTAAAAATAGAGCCATAGATAAATGGCGCCAAATTTAAAAGTGAATATTCGCATTCGCAAAAATGCTTAGGAGGGTCCTGTGAAAATTTACGTATTTTTAAGTCACTTGTAATATGCGCTGAATTAGTTAAATACATTAAAAGAACTTATGTAAGTTAGCCTGATCATTGCACAAGGTCGTGGCCTTGTTGAACTTTGAAACAAATTCTTTAAACATTATCAATCAATACTTAGATTTATGTATTGTATGTGTTAATTTATCTAATGGCTCCTAAAACATTTTTTGACAACTTTCTTAATTTTACGCAAGAAACAATAATAATAAATAATATTATATTGATTATATTTGTATTGATATTCCGCAGGTCACCTTTAAAAAGTAAATTTTAATTTTTAACACAAGCGCGTGATGGCATTGTACATTTCGCAGAATAAAAACATTGCTCTAACTAATTTACTAGGTCTGAAACTTCAAAGCAGAATTGTTCTAATTATAAATATCAATAAGATTGTATGCTTTGAAGTTCATTAAGAGACTTATGTCAGTTTTGCGATTGCGCTTAAATCGATATTTGTTACATCATTAATACCTACATACCTACTTAAGTTTTCGTGTAGTAGGTAATGTAGGTAGGTACTTTCTATTGATTTTCTATAAACTAATTAAACGAAACATGACAGGTAACCAAAACTTGCTCATAATGAAGTTACAGAGTAAGTAAGTAGTTAGTTATAGAAAATATTATTATTATTATTTTCAGATCGATTTTCTTTTCTCAGCTTTAAGCTGGTTTTTCCTTATTATTATTATTATTATTTTATTAGTCTAACACAGTTCTTTTATTTTTGTAGGCGAGTTTTCAACCGTTTAAAACGTTTTATTTGGGTTTTAAAACAGCAATATTTTATTTCAAAAGTTTTAAATCCTTTGTTTTACATTTATCTATACACTCCAATCCACATACTACATACCTAACTAATATGGATGTGAATAGATAGGTAAGTATGTAGGTAGAAGTAGGTATTTACTTTTAAAATCTTATTGCACATCGTACATGTTGATGTACCATTATCGTGCAGGTTATATCTTCTGTATACACTGTTAGTTTTTCTTCTTCCTATTTTCCACCACAAATAAATAGGAAAAATTACTAAAATATGCAAGGAACGTATAACTGTCGCTTGCCAAAATGCAAAACAAAATTATAAGAAAAAAACCTTTTTAACAAACAAACTTTTATTTAAATGAGCTAAAAGAAAAAATATACACTTTCACTTAAGTGCCTTACAAATAACAAAATAATAAGCTACGAATAAGTAGTTATTCCGTCTTTTGTTCCTGTCATGCAAACGTAATTTTAAATTAGAGTAAGGGTGGATTCGACCAAACTGGAATAAGACTTACTCCGAGATTAGTCTATACAAATTCGGCGTTTAATCTAAGTATAAGACCTTATTCCAGTTTAGTCGAATCCACCCTAAAAAAGACAAAACACGGAATTACTATTCCGACCTTATTCTCTGTTTATTTGTAAGGTACTAAGGGTGGATTCGACCAAATTGGAATAAGGTCTTATACCTAGATTAAACGCCGAATTTGTATAGACTAATCTCGGAGTAAGTCTTATTCCAGTTTGGTCGAATCCACCCTAAAACTTTTATTATCAACTTATAACATCATTACACAATTTATATGATATAAAAGGTTGTCGCGATATTTAAGTAAGTAAGTAAGTAAGTACTTACTCGTATTTTCTAGTTTAAAATAGTTAAAATCAATCACATCAGGTTATTTAATTTACTTGTTTGTTTACACATAATACTCAAAGACTATCCAATTAAAATTCACAAAATGAATTATTTCATTAAAAATGAAAAAAACACGAATTCCTTTTTTGTCATTTTTGTCATGTTTAAAACACTTGACCTGTCTAGCCCTTGAAGTTTCTTGTGGTTTCTAGCAGTCACCTTTAGTAAATCTCGCGACAAGCTTTTAAATCATATAAATTGTGTATTGACGTTATAACTAAGTTGATAGTAAAAATTATAAAATAAAAGTTTCTTTTTTTTCTTTTTAGCGTATGTAAATAAAAGCTTGTTTTTGAAAGGGTTTTTTACTTTTAATTTATTTTTTACTTTTTAGTTATCCCTAGACCCGTTTTTCATCTGTTCACCTCACTATACACAAATATTGATATATACAAAATTTATTCACGTTTACCAAACCACCACCACTCACCACCCATCAAGACGAATCAAACTCGACGCGGTTGTGTCGCTTAATTACTGAGTTCCTATGGCCACCTTTCAGCTCCATCATCAGACCCTGGTTACCATCTAGCACCAAAGTGCTTGTCAAGACCAATCAAACGAGCCCATACTCGATGGGGTTATGTCGTTTAATTACTGAGTTCCTATGGCCATCTTCCAGCTCCATCATCAGACCCTGGTTACCATCTAGCACCAACGTACCGTCAAGACGAATCAAACGAGCCGAGACTCGATGGGGTTGCGTCGTTTCTTTACTGAGTTCCTAGCACCACCTACTAGTTCTATCATCGGATCAGACCCTGGCAATCATCTAAAAACAAAGTACACGTCAAGACGAATAAAACGAGCCGAAACTCGATGGGATTGCGTCGTGTCATTACAGAGTTCCTATGACCACCTTCCAGCTCCATCATCAGACCCTGGTTACCATTGAAAGACAAACTACTCATCAAGACGATTCAAACGAGCCCAACTCACTTCACTCAACTTCATTTGATGAAGTTGTGTAGTTTCATTGCGAAGTTTCTATGGCCACCTTCCAGCTCCATACTTAGATCAGCACCATGTCATCATAATATTTCATTGTCACGCGATTTACACATGTTTGCAAAATTTCAGCTTAATCGGTAACCGGGAAGTGGATCAAAATTAAGTTGCAGGATTTCGTACAGTCACGAGCAAAAATATGTAAACAATTATAACTCTTAATACAATGCAGTAAGAGTCAAAGTGTATACATATTGATGCTCGTGACTGTACATTGCAAGATAAATACCTACAAGCTAAAAAGCTTGTAAAAAAACAAACACTTGTCGGTGTCGCGTCGCTCCGCCGCCGGGAATCCCAAACATCTACGCCTGCTAAAGCTGGCAACGTCGCACTCGCCAGTTTACAATATCGATATTAAAATATAGATAAAATTATCGATAATTTTAACGCTATTTCGTATCGTTATCCAACTATCGAATTTATATTGTAATATCGATATTTATAAAATATCGATTAAAGTCCCTGATTACGGCATCGTTACCGATCGTACTAGAATACCGCTTGTGGCACTCTATCCACAGCCAAAATTAAATCGCTCTCTGATTATTGTAATGAAATATTTTGCAATATAGTTTTAACTTTCTATATTTTTACAAAACGTTACAAAGTTAAGTGAAAGGTTAAAAAACAAGACTACCTTAAGTGGGATTCAAACCCGCGTCTTCCGCATACTAGGCTGGCTGCGTGACCTTACCATCAACTCGTATTACTTTAATCTTACTATGCAAATTCTCATACAAAGATTGCATAGTAAGATTTTAGTAATACTGCTCTAAGACGTAACAGTAGGCCCCCTATCAGCGTTGAACATTTTTTTAATTTTCTCAGCGTTATTACACAACTTATGAAATTACAAAACTAAAAATAAAAACTGAAATATTTTCAAAACTATACTTACTACCTTACTACTGAATCTACCAGTTTGGATTTTGGCAGAGCCTTTCAACCTAGAAAAGCTGACACTCGCCAGGCTTCTTTTTTTTCCTTTTTTGTAAGTGTCATTACTACTTTAAAAAGCTGTGGAGTTTATTGCGTCCATTCTTCTCCACAGCTAAAAGACGCACTTGCAAAAGCGGAAGGTTCGCGCAACGAAACAGGCAAAAACATTTTGAACGATTCTAAAAGCACTTTTAAAAAAAGGTTTAGTTTAAGACTTGGATGCAACCCGAGCCGCGTGGAGTACGCGGATAGTTAGTAGTCGTGATTATTATATATTAGTCAGAGACTAGGCAATGATGCAAGCAAGAGCAGTCATCTACCATAGCCCACTTTTCACCAAATACAGCGACAGCACATGTGCCCAGCGTGACAGGTGGTGAGCCCATCGCCGCTCTATGCTGTTGGATGCATGTGCAATCTTAGTCCGTTAGTCCTAATATAAGATAAGTAAAACAATTTATTCAAACGTGGCATGCAAAATTCTCATACAAAACACAGAAAAACGACGTTTTGTAGCCCCCTGTTTCCCTCTTCAGAACTGGATCAATTTTTTCAGCATCGGTTAAAGAAAGATATTTTCTATGTCTGTAAGTTAGTTTTTTTTCCATTAAGTCATATAATTAATAACCAGGACCCTTCAACATTTAACGAAATCACTCCGTTTTTAGTCGTCTCCAGAACCATTAAGTGGCTGGTTTAAAAAAAATCAAACATACAGACAAATCACTTGCTTTAACCGATGCTGAAAAAGTAATAAAAATTGGTCCAGTTCTGAAGAAGGAAACAAAGGACTGCGAAGCGTCGTTTTTCTGTGTTTTGTATGAGAATTATGCATGCCAATTCGACGTAGTGTTTCCTCTTAACCATCAAGGTTATTATGGCGTGCTATAGTGGCTCGCTGCAGAAAATATGCCTGCAATTATGTATCGGACGTACCAATATGCATTTAAAATTATGTAACTATAGTAACTTAGAGATAGGCTTACATCGATTGTCTTCCAATGACATGCATACATCCGGCCCAGCGTCACAAGTTTTTTCAATCTAATTTACGATTTTCATACAAACTATTCAGACAAAAATAGTAATTTGGGTACTTATATTATTATTATTATTTCAGCCATGGTCGTCCCGCTGCAGGGCAAAGGCCTCCCTTCCATTTTCCTCTTTTTATTTTAACCTTTACTAAATCATGCTTACAGGGCAATCTGGTTTGCGTCAGATAAGTTATTTAAAAAGAGTTGCTTTAATTTAACTTTGATGTTTAATGGGTCTCTTATGTCTGGGTGCAACTTATTGATTAGACCAGGAACTACATATCCGGTAGTGCGGCACCCGTAATTGTTCCGAACGCGCACTTGGTACCACTGTTTGAGTCGGTTACACACAGACTACCAACCCCTCTCTTCCCTTGGGCGTCGTAAGAAGTGACTGACGGACTTAAGACTACAGATACATCCAACAGCATAAAGCTGCAATCACACGCGATCTGTTATAATTTGCTAAACGTATCCTCATTGTCTAGTCTCTGACCAACACTTCGGGGACAATATACTTTGATCTATGTATGTATGCACTATATGTTATCCGAATGCAGATGGAAAGAACGCATCGTACATAACGGAGGAGGAGATCCTGATGTACCTGAGCTACCTATCAGGGCAACGTGACAAGAACTTCGGCTGCCTGTACCGCATCTCCTGCCAGAAGCCGGCCCAGGCCGCCCTGTACTCGTCCGGTGCCGAGATACTGCTACAAGGAGCTAAACTACTACAAGGGTAGGTTCTAGTTCATATCGTCGCTGTGGTCTAGTCAAATGCATCGAAGAGATCCTGATGTTAATGAAGGCAGCAGGATAAGAACTTCGCTACCGTATCCGGTACAAGCAGCGCGTACAAGCGCAGGAGATATCCTTCCAGAAGTCTGCTCAGGCCGCCCTGTACTTATCCGGGGCCGAAATACAGTCAAGCTAAATTATTACAAGGATGTAGTGTCACAAATTCGGAGCAGACATATTATGAGAACAAAAATCCATTGAATGGGTTTTTTTTTAAAGTGGCCCAATGGTCAAGCTTTCGGCTCGATATCTAGAGGTCCAGGGTTCAATTCCCAGGTCGAGCAAAGTGTATCCGAATTTTTCGACGCACAGACCTGGTCTGTGATCACCAATCCGCATTTGGCAAGCGTGGTCTTAGATAGAACTTCAGTAAAGAACAATACTGTACTGTAGCAGGATACTCCACGATTAACTGCTCCATAACAGTAGTGCAGGATAAAATGTTTACTATAAAAAATCAACCAGTCTCAGGAAGCTCGAATGGGATTCAAACCCACGACCTTTGGATTACCGGTCCACTGCTCTAACCGCTGAGCTACCGACACCCCAGAAGACTCGTTGAATTTTTTCTAGTAGTTTGTGATTTATGCTGTGAGCTAGCGGTATTACGTCACTGTGAAGTCTACCCTCACATTCGAAAAAAATACTATTGCAAGTATTTAACAATAGATAAAGAAAGCAATTAAATTGCTTATAAATATCTTTATTATTGAAATTTTTACAATTACATTTTGGGCACAGGATTAGGGGGACCTTGGAGGCATAAACAGTACCTAACAACCTTGATTTTTCTTAATTCAAAAACAATTAAGGGTAAGTTCCACCCATGAAACTGAAAAACTTTCCCCAAGAAACCTATGTGCGAAAATGACAAAAAAATTTCGACCTCCCATACAAAACTGTCCGATCAGCTGACGACAATAGTATTGGAGATTGAATTTTTTTTGTCATTTTTGCACATAGGTTTTTTTGGGGAAAGTTGTTCAGTTTTATGGGTGGAACTCACCCTTAATTGTTTTGGATTAAGAAAAATTAAGATTGTATAGTTTAATCTTTATTTATTTTCGGAACACAGGAACAGTTCCGAGCTATCTGAATACGAAGACATCTCTAAAGGAATTGAGCAAGCAGTGAAGTGGGGGGAGGGGGGCCGGCCTTGTGACTCCCGGTACAGATGTGGAGAGTAATTAAAAAAACCCATTTAATCGTAGTAAACAAATGATTGAACTATTGTAAATATTTATACTACTTAATATATTATTTGAAAATTATGAACTTAATTTGTATTTTAAGTAGAATACAAGAATATAATAATAACAACAATCAAAATAAAATGTTATTTATTCAACTTTTAATTTCAAAAGGAACAAGATTTGTAAAAATAAAAACGAAATATGCTAGTAAGCGAAATACATCGTTTAATAATAAAAAATAAATAATAAAGCCAACTAGTTAAACAATATTTTATTGAAAATATTTGAATCGTATCTCAAACATTTATAAAGTACAAAATATGGTGGGAATATAGGTACAGGCCGTTAAAGGGTTAATACAAATCTTATTGTCTCTGGTAACCCCATTTGTCACATCACTATTATTCGGCGCTAAGCCTAAATACTAAGTACCTAGAATCGGCTTTCAATAGGGTGGGTTATTATATTTCAGATCAACGTCCATACAATCAAATAGCACTTAGTTTAGTTAATTAGGTAGGACCTACATAAGTACATCTTTTTAAAGTATTTCGATTTGTGACTGTAGATATTATCCCTACTAGTTATGTAGTTAACTCTAATATCTAATTAAGCGCATGAATTATGTAACTTATTAATAAAGGATCAAGACTGACTATTGTTTTGATAATAACCACACTAAAGTTATTCTTTTAAAAACTTAAGTTAGCGCTTAAAAAAATAGTTTTTTAATTAAGAAAACCCCTATCTGTATATAATAGGTACAAAAATCTTTTTGGTTTGAATTAAATGCTTGACTTTATGAATAAATAGAAATATATTACCGACCATATAATAAAGACCCCTCTTTCAATTTTGTTTTAATCATCGTCCCTTCACACTCGTGTATTTCATGATTTTCAATAAATAAAACCTGCACAGCTACTCAGCTGTTCAGGTTTTATTTATTGAAAATCACAACAAACATTTGGCAAAAAAGCAGTAAAGTACAACAAAACGAAAAAAAACATTTAAAATCTTCGCGAAACGAGCTTGTAAAGATGTGAATGGTGACAGATGGCGCTGCCAAAGACTATAATATTTTTATATGATTCGCTGTTTTTTTTTTTGCTAAAGTAAAACCGCGATGCCTTAAAAGTACCAAATACGAGAAAAACACAACAAATCAAATCAAATTAATGTTAAATAGAATTAGGCCGTATCAAAAGTCATATATTCGTTTTTTTTAAACTCGAAGTGTGAACCACAAACAACCTTTTCACTTAAAACCACACACTTTTTTAGAGTAATATGAAAGTTCACGTAAGTGCCGTAGGCGCCTATACAAACGCTGGCGAAGTTTTGTTTCTTGTCAGGTCACATATGGTCATATGTGACCTGACAAGACCCCTTACGTCCTTACTAACTCTTCTTTAATCTGTGTCCCTACTTAGAAGCACTAATTAAGCAATATCTAGTTAAACATCGTTTTATCTCTTTTGCTCAACTTCAAAATGACGTTTGAGTGACGTAGACTAAACAATATTTAACTTAATATGCTTTGAAAGTGTTTAAGAGTAGGGCCCTTATTAATTAATAAGTTGTTTTTAATTCATCATTATGCACAACTTTAATTATGGTATGCGTGTTAATATAACTAACTTTATGCAACACACGAATACATTCATTAGAGCCAATGAGATTCAATTCTTACAAAACAATGATTAATTTCAATATTTAAAATATTGCACTGGAAAAAAGGGTGATCCAACATTGGCTTCAACCATTGTCTTACTTTGGGCATCGTTTTAAAGAGAAACATAACATTATTCCTTTAGAGTCTATCGTTTAGGTCATACGCTTTCGTTTTGCAAATTTCTATCTATACTATGACTAAATTTGATGAAAAATTGTACTAACATTTTTCATTAAATTATTCACAATCCTTTGTGCAAATATCTCCTTAGTGTCACTCGGACATTTACTTTTTCTTGAGAGAAATTCATGAGAAAATTAACAATGGGGTTTTCCTTTAAAAACAGTAAAAACCCGAGTGACATTAAATGATTGAACAAAGAAATGTCAATAATTTGTATACAAACATTCTTTATCGAATTTAATAACCGGGTCGCGTAGCTGTAAAAGAATACTGCCACCCCCTCTCTTCCCTAGGGTGTCGTAAAAGGCGACTAACGGACTAAATACTGCACATACTTCCAACAGCATACAGCGGCGATGGGCTCACCACCTGTCACGCTAAGCACATGTGCAGTCGCTATTTGGTGAAAAGTGGACTATGGCAGAGGACTGCTTTTGTGGTCCTCATTGCCTAGTATCCGTCTTACCCTTCGAGGATAATATTCGTGATTATATGTATGTGTACCTATGTTATCGAATTTGGCCCTAGTATAGGATGTACAGTTGCCTTCAGTATAGCTTCAATATGTCACACCAATTCGCTCGGTACATCGATATATTTATATCACGTGTCAATACTATACAATAATGTTGATATAATTGACACGTGGCAATAAAATTGGTCGATTGCAGTTACTATTGGATATGCCTTGCCTATCAATAGTCTATCGATATTAGACTACCGATATACAACACTACTGTAGCTAGTGTAGTTATTCACTGACGACGACCCTGGGCGTCCGGTCGCCGGGGCTGTTCTGCCGGGCTGCCCGGTACTCCGAGTAGGACACGTACCCGTCGCCGTCCGTGTCATCCGACTCCAGGGTACGATCCACCAAAGCTGTAAAATGTATTTCATTCTTTAATTAACATCATACAAAAGATACTGGGTGTAATGTAAATTAAAATATGTAAATTTAGATATGGATTTGCTAATCCATCTACTGGATAGCGAAATAGCGAAACAAAAATGACAGAAAGTTCAGAACAGGAAGCCAAAAAGTAATACTTCCCTAAACTTTATACAAAAGACAACTATTTGTATGTAATTCGTATTATCTAGGACATTAACCTCGATTATTAAACCGATGTCCTTTAATAAAGTACATTGGTTTATTGGCTACATTTTAAGCTTTCAAATGAGAACTCTTTCGTGTTAGGAGGACCTCTACATGAGTAGATATTGGGAAATTAACACACTATACTTCGGTAACAAAGTTTCAATGGCTGTCATACGATTTCACAAGGGTTGGTGCCAAATCTAATATAGGGGATGATTTGTCAATACAAATGATTGTATTAAATACCATTAAAGGCTTCCACATCGGTGACGAGGCATATTGTAAGTAAGTACCTAATACCAAGAACATTGTTAAAGTATAAAGGTATTTATTATATGGGCCTCTCTGTATTTTTACCATCTGGTACATTGTTTGTTGCCTGAAATAATGATTTATTATTACTAAAAAGAAAGGACTTACCAATGAATGATTCTAGCGAATTGGCTTCAGGCTCTATGGTGTAATCTTCGTGAGAGTCCGCTTCTTCATGCTCTATCGTATGATACACGGCCTGGTGACATTTATCAAATCAATTATACATATTAGGTGAACTTATACCAACGAAATATTATTACAAGGTAATGAACAAAATCGTATTCTGATCTAAAACCATATAAAAGTTACAATTACATACACACATCTGCTGATCAACTATCCAAAACTCTCAAATTTCACCAATTGCTATTAGTAGGTAGCAAAGGTTTTACCGACCTTGAGTAGCTCCAAGCCGTCCAACTTCGAGTTCCTGTCGAAGTCATGGGATGAGAAGTAGTGGAACTCCAGCTCCTCGGGCGTCATGCGCGCGAGAGCCTCCGCGGTCAACACGTCGGAGTCCTCTTCGATATGTCTGGACAATGGTAAAACTAGAACTTAACATTCCATCAAGCAAACCAGTAGTTTTAATAAACCGCAAAAAATTATATTGTTTTATAAAGAACATTTTATTCAAAGATATATCTTAAAAGAGTTTTTTTCTAAGAATATAAGTACCTAATAAATAAGAATAACAGACCACTAGTAAAGAACTGGGTATCTACATCTCTAGCTGTAGCTGCTGCTGCAGACACCACTTTAACAACCCGCCCACCCTTATTGAGCTGGCGTGTTGGGTTCGTCTAGATCAGTGGTTCCTAACCTTTTTTATCTTGGTACCCCTATGATCTATTAAGGAAACTGATTTAACCCCTTCGTAAAAAATCTTGCAGAAAACTGTCTTAATATCCAAGAGATGGACTGACGATTAGCCATGTTTATTTATTGGGGTGACCAACAAAGCAATTACACAAAACATGCTTAAACATACATTGCATCTTACAAAAAATGAGTAATGCTTCACTTATAGGTACCACTACATATAACATAATTATTAAATGTTTAATCTCAAGTGTGTTGTATGTTCAGAAAATCTATTACTGCAGTTAAATTCTAAACCACTAAAATTTTCCTACGCCTTATTACCCCGCAAAATAACTATTTTACCCCGCGGGGGTAATTACCCCTACGTTCGGAACCCAGGGTCTAGATAGACCAATGGACACATGCGCGCAACTTTTTTTTATGTTTCTATGCCGACAAAAGAGCACACGGCTCCTGTGATGGCGCGCGGCCGCCGCAGCCCATCACGCTCGCGTTGCCGACTCTGAAGCTTTAGGCTGCTTTCAATTTAAGCGTTTAGAGCAGGACCAACATGGTTCAAGTTACACTTGAAACAGACTATTTATTAGTAACTACCAGAGTATTCTGGCCTAGGTACGATAAACGGACTGCAGACGTGCGTGTGTCTCAATAGTGTAGACTCTATATGTGTATCAAGGGACAGCAAATATAACATGATCCATACCGGTACCCCAAAGTCCTGCTAAATTGAAAGAGCCCTTAGATTATGCCGTGTAGTTTCACTGGTTCTAATATCTTTCAAAACTCGAACACATCCCAATCATAACATTACTGCTCGGCGGCAGGTATACCTAGGTATTAGCTCTGATTCTGGGCAGAGTCGTGGCAGTTCACATTTTGGGAATTGGTCATAATAGTAACCAGACGTCTTGGCATCCAGACGTCAAACCCCTAAAGGGAACCGAACGACTACATTGCGCCCATTGCCCCAGGCTTGTATTAATAATTTCAAAATTTTCAATTCTAAATTCTGACAATTTTCGTATGCGTCGCATTATGACGTTTGTTTGCCGGGTATACACAAAGAGAAAACACCTTCATAATTAATATTGGCAAGGTTGATTTCAGCGTGCGTTCTAAACATAAAATGCATATTCGAGTGGCGAAAGTAAGTTTGTAAATGGCATGTAAATTGCTATGTACCGAGATCGCGATGGATTTTGTACGAAGGGATGTTCTCTATGTTTTGTCGCTCGCTAGATAAAATTACCGCCTCTGTGGTCTAGTAGCTATGCTACCGGATTCAGACCCAGAGGTCCCGGGTTCGATTCCAAGCGGGGGGTACATCTTTGTGTGCACGGTTTGGTTAGTGGTAGGGCTATTAAGTCCGCCTGCCTAGCTACCACCATCTAATCTAAGTCTGTCGCCATAACAACGATGTTTATAGCATTGTTGTGTTCCGGCAGTTTGAGATAAGATAGCCAGTTCCTCAGTGGTTGAGGATTCCGGATGAAGCGCGCTTTATCGTCACTTACCATCAGGTGAGATGAAGGCCAAGCGCTTACCCGTTGCCAATAAAAAAAAACAACAAATAGGTCTACCTACTTAGTGTCATGCAGCAGCTGCGAGTCAGCAGTGAGCTTGTCCGCGCTGGGCCGGTAGTGGTGGTGGCCGTGGTCAACCGGGCTCTGCCCGTGGGGGTGGTGGGGTCCGCGGCGCATCGCCACCACGCACTGTACCAACTGTACCAACAGACATACTGCAAGTAGGAAGGGCGGCGGTTGGAATATGTAATAATAAAACAATGCGCGAAGGAGTTCAAATTCTTATATATATAAGATGCTATTAAATTAATGGCGTATATAAGATGGCTGCTAAAAACCGCAAGAAACTTCAAGGGCTGGTCAGGTCAAGTGTTTTATACATGGCAAAAATGGAATTCGTGTTTTTTTGTAGGTACTTATAGCGCAGCTGACGGGGGCAACGGCCGCCCGGCCGGCCGTCTGTTGCAAAGATGGGCGATTGTTACTGATTCGAACAATCGAATGGTTTGATACTACTAATATTAACAATCGAATACAAAAACAATCGATCACTAGTTCGCAAATTCGAATGAAACCGCTAGTTCACTCATTCACAATCATAAAGTCTACTTTTATTTGATATTCGAAGGAACAATCGAATAATGCAATGGCGCGATTGGCGGGTATGCAAAAAGAGCAAACGCCATGATTGTTTATACTTCTTTCTTTCTCTGTTACACACACTTGTTTCGTTTATCTTTTTATTCCCTCGTACAAGTTAGTGTGATGGTTTGAATATTCGACTAGATAAACTAGTAGTAATGAAATTTGAATCGGAAGGAATGAGACGACGCTATACATTCTTATTCGCTTCTCTCTTATATTCAAAATCGAATGATTTGTAAAGTTATTCGAATAATTCGAATGACTTCTACAATCTAATAATTCGAATAATGTCATTCACAATCGCCCATCACTAGTCTGTTGACCCGTCAACGTAGGTACTTATCGCCCAGCTGACGCGGACGGGTCAACAGACGGCCGTATGCTTTAAAATAAATTAGATACTCAAAGAATATCTAATTAGAATTCACAAAATGAATTATTTCATTAAAAATGAATAAACTGCCTGCGTGGTCCAGTGGTTAAGGCGTTTGTCTTATGACCCGGAGGTCGCGGGTTCGAACCCCGCGGGAAGCATACTTTGTTTAGTTGTTTCCAGTTTGGTCAGGATATTGCAGGCTTGAATCACCTGATTATCCGAAAAGAAAGATGATTCCGTGCTTCGGAAGGCACGAAAAACTGTGGGTCCCGGTCGCCATCTGGTGGCCGTTATATAAACCACGTCAGAGGCCGTGAGGCGGTTTACTTAGAAACTCTGACACTAGGTTGTGCAAGGTCGATTGACCTTGTAAGCCACTCGATAAGAAGAAGAAGAAGAATAAAAACACAAATTCCTTTTTTAGTCATGTTTAAAACACTTGACCTGACCAGCCCTTGAAGTTTCTTGCGGTTTCTAGCGGTCACCTTATATTTAAAGTATAGGTAGTTTACGAAAAAATAAAAATACATTATCCCCAATAAACAGTAAGTAGTATTTTCTTATTGGTTTAGATTTTAATTTTTGAAATAAAATAATTTATTATTTAATTGGCAAAAACTGCATTATACTGTAGATTGTTTACACAGAATTCTATCGCCACGGCTTATATTTCGGTTCGTCGCGATTCTGCTTCGGCGTGCAGTGGTACTGGGGGTAGCGATGCGCGTTTGTCTGGCACAGACTATAGTTAGTTAGTTAGATTAGTTGTTAAGTCTTAACTACAAGTTAGTTAACTGTTTTTTTTTAATTATTATTAGTATTGACGTCAAGTGCCTGTAAAGGTTTACATTGAATAAGTAATTTGACTTTGACTTTGATGCCTTCACTCACACATAGGACTGCATTGTGGAAGTCGTTCCACCCGCACACTGACGACTGCGACGACTTCCACAATGCAGTCGCATGCGTGAGTGATTTCATCGAGGCATCTAATAGTATGATGCAGTTTTTGTCAAACAAATAATTTATTATTTGTTTGACAAATTAAAATCTAAACCAATAACAAAATAATACTGTTTATTTGGGAAAATATTTGATTTAATAGCACCTTAATAACAAGTTACCTAGCCAGATTAAAAACATAAAGTCCATTATTTCATTCAAAATTAAATTAAAATAATACTTTCTAGATCACTACTCGGAGTTTTTTGTAAAATCTATTTATTTTCTAAAACATTACTAATTAATTTTATTTGTAACAAAAAAAGTTTATTCTAATTGAAACTCACACCAATTATTATCTAACCCAAGACGCTTCTTTTGAAATCTGTTTCTATTATTTTGTTAGATAACAGATAAACATACTTATTTTACAAAGAGAACATCCAGACCCGAAATTAATTTAGAAAAACAGACCATTCTAAATTGACCCGACCGGGAATCGGACCCGGACCCTCAGAGATGGCGACGACGGAGATCGTTAAAGTTGATTCCTTCAACGTTATCCAACGGTACCCAAATGAGGAAACAGAAGATCAGCAACCTTTGTTGTTTTGACAAATGCTGCAACCTTGTCTATGTCACAACTGTATTTCATGTGTGTGTGGACACTAATAATAATAATAAGTTTTTAAGTTAGATTACTGAGTAAGATTACATGGTTGATAAAAGTTAGAAAATCTCCTTATAAGTATCTATACTAAGATCTCTCTAGAAGTCTCAGGAAGCTCGAATTAGATATGAACCCGTGACCTTTGGATTGCCGGCCCACTGCTCTAACCGCTAAGCTACCGAGACCCCAGAAGACTCGTTGAATTCTTTCTTGTACTTAGTTGATGATTTATGCTGCAAGCCAGCGGTATTACGTCACTGTGAAGGTTTACCTACCCTCACAGTCGAAAGAAATAGTATTGCAAGTATTTAACAATCGATAAAGACATAATTGCTTATAAATATCTCTATAATTGAAATTTTGCATTCACAGTGCTATATAGATTTAGGATAAAATGTTTACCTACTAGAAAAAAAATCAACTAGCCTGGAAGAATGTTTTATATTTTAGCGTTTTATTAACGCTTAAATATACATAAGTAAAATTTTAAACACTGAAAAAAGACGACAACCTCAAAAATTTTACTCAGTCTCTGGAAGCTCAAATGGGATGCGATTTTTTTCGAAAGATCTATATACTAAATAACTAAAAGATACTTAAAAGGAAATCTAGCTCCTCCATAACAAATTGATCTTAACTAATACAGTTTACATAATTATACAGTTTAGTAATAACTAAGCATTCTAGCAAATCACGTAATATCCACCATCCATCAGTAACCACAGAACAGCTTCTTTATCTATTCCGTGTTAGCACATAATAAATAGTAGTACTACGTAGTGTTAGTACCAATCACCAAATAATCAGTAATTTTTTGGGCGATTCTCCAAGTGCCCATCTGAGTGATACAATTCTAAAAAGTGCTTCACGATTAGTAACGTAGCCAAGTGGGTGTAGAATGCGACCTGGGCAGCTGGGGTGCAATTACCCCATGGGGCAAAAGCGACCCCGCGGCGAGAAGCCCCGCGGGGCGCAATATTCACACCTCATTTCACAAGCACCGCCCTCAGCATTTGTCATCAAGTCAGAAAATATAAATTAATTATTCGTATTCGTCAGAATTGGCTACGATTTGCGATTTGGTATGCTCATAATATGTTTTGATTATGATTTGAATGAGTTGTTTGCGATTTGAGAATTGTCTAAAGAACTCTTTTTAGTTAGGTAAACAATCATTATTATTATTATAATAGAAAGTAATAGTTTTGTGTGTTCTTTGGATGGCAAAACATGTGCAACCGTACAATACCGTATGTCAGTTAGGTACCATACTTATAATAGTACTAAAATTCTAACAAAATATAAATATAAAAAATTAGAATCATCTATTATTAAAACATTATATTTTTGTAGTAAATTATGAGAAATAGAGACTTGCAACCAACAGCAGAAGCCTGAAAGGACACTAAAAAAATATTCTAAAAAATATACAAAAATATAAATAGAAAAAACACAGAATCAAACAGCTCACAGCTCACTTTTATCTCTAATCTCGATTGTAAAAATATCAAACTTAACAGGTGCCCGTGCCGCCCTCTATAATATTACAAAGGACTTTCAATGTATCGAATGCATAATTGATAGCCGCGCACCGAACAGTTGTTCATAGGAAAGACGACTCTTTAATCGGACCCTCTCTTTTGTAGAGTGCAGAATGAAGTCGTAATGGAGGACAAATTATGCGACGGAGACGCACGGGCGCGGTGCATATGTCGAGGTGTCCGCCACAAGCGAGCTAGCGACACACGGACGCCCGGTGTAGGCAACACACAACTAAGTTATAAAAACATATAGAAGTATGTGTATGTGTCAAGGTAGAGCTCTGTTAAATAAAGACATTCCATACAGGGAAATTATATTATTAAAATGGTTTACGCATTTCGGTTTACGCAAAACGTTTATTTAACTGAGTTATCGCGATTTTAAACAGCTTTCTATAGTGAATTTTAAATCGCAATAACTTAGCTAAATAAATGTTTTTTTTAAAATGTTCGCAACAAACTATTTAGATCTCTGTATTTTCCTTTAGCATGCAAAGTTTAAATAAAATCGGGATATTGGTTTTCAAAAATTTCGACTTGAAAGTTAGTATGGGAATCCGAAATGCGTAAACCCTCTTAAGAAAAGTTTAGGTCTGAGAGTATCTGATCTAACTGATATCTGGTCTAATTCGAGAATCCAACCATCAATTAATAATGCAATAATTGCACACTTTCTTTTTAATGGTGCCCATCTATAGGGTCAACAATAAACATAATGAAAAAGGCACTTTCGTCAATGTATGTTTTGTAGAACGTGATGTAAAGTATGATACATTTTATGATTTGAAATCAATCGTTGCTGTTGTTGTAGAAAAATAGTGTAGTACAAGTGAAGCAAATGATGTGCGTCAGGATCGTATTGTATGGTAAGCTGTCGATTTTTCCTATACCCCTCCGGGAAGCGGGCCTGATTTGCACTTCTTTGATAGCCTATACTGTGCTACTGCTCGGCAAAAGCCTCCCCCAAGTCAATCCATTTATCTCTATCCTGAGCCACTTCATGCTAGTCGGTCTGGGGGGGTTACTCTTGAACGCAAACTCAATCTCAAAACAATTCCAATGCGATTAATATGGATCGATATTGGGATAAGTAAAGATAATTCCGGAACGCCATCTCGATAATAATTTGTTCAATCAATTTCCACGCAATTTAATTCCAATGTGGCGCTAATGTCGCTTACAAAAGTGCCATTTGACATTTTTTATATTTGTGATTGGAAATTGATTAATGCAATTGTGTTTCAAGAGTAAGCCTACTGATGCGCATCATATCTTCTCCAGCTCTTTTGTGGGCCGATCTCGGCGGCGTCGTTCATCTCTCATGTCGGGATGCATGCGGCTAATATGACCAGCCCAATCCCGTTTTATCATTGTAGCCTAAGTCCGTTAAACCTGTTGTATAGCGCAGGGTACTACTGTGTGTACTTATGTATGTGCATTGCTAGATGTAGGCTAACCTTTGTACACACATACGCCACATAAACCGGTTTTGTGCTGCGCTAAGTCAGGAATTGTCTTATCCTTCAACTCCGACCGCGCACCAGGGCTCAATGAAAAGAATTTCTATTGCATCTCGTGGCGCCGCGTTTTAAGTGTAAAGGCGCTCTTTTCCCGTTTTTAACAATTTCGATTGATTGTACCGCCACCAATATAAAACATACAGTTCTAAAATTGATATATAATATAGTTGAACATATTATCTAATGATTCTTAAAGACAGAAACATGATTAGTAATACTTCACTCGATAGAAAAACAAATCAAAGATAGCTCTGTCAACATTTTAAAAGATCTGTAAGTTAGATAATACATAAATAAATGACTTAATTTTTTTACCAATAGAATATAATAGAATTCCTATATTGCTTACACTGTGTAACAAGTTCTTTAAAAAAATATAGTATCAACTGTTTGCCCATGATCAGGCATGCCAATGTACATAAATCAATAATATTAACAAAATTCATCGTGAATTTAACAATTAATTAGTCTTGAAACTAAAGTATTCATTTAGTGAAGAGAAAAAATTATTAAATAACCAAGTTTTTAACTTAATAAAAATAAACTTTTTATTGTACAGTGAATGCAAGAAGCACATATTTTTTATTTCACTTGTTTTTTCCTATATAGGTAAAAAAACCTATAAAACGCGCCTCGCTTCGCTGATACACCTGTCCCACAAGTACCGTCGTACCGTCGAGAGAGCGAGAAATAAAGCGCCCGGAATACCTCGCCTTAATAAAAGCAAGCTTGTAAAGACTTGCTCGGCAATTTCCCCGCCTGTGTTACCCAAACCAAAGTCCCCATGAATGGGGTCTGTCAGGCCCCACTGGGGCGCCTGCCCACCATATTATCACCGATAACACCCCATAATCCGCGCGATCACAATGAGCGCAGTACGCGAATTCCTCTATTCACTTTGGTCAGTATTCACTTAATTTACATTGGTTAGATTCGCTCTACATCGAAATAATATGGATATTTAAGAAGTAATTCTATCTATGTTTTCGTGGAGTCCCACTATCGTCAAGGGCATAAGCTCAGAATAGAGAATTCTGAAGAAGTAAGCTGAATTCTATGTGTTTAACACATTTGATAACATAACCTTTTAAAATGTAATATTTAACATAGCATACACTAGTATGGATCTGCCATTGTATAACTGATGCCTATGTGATTGCATTATTACGGGTAACTGTTGATTCATGTATGAAAATAAATAAATACTTATGAAATAAGTCCACAAAATTAAAACAAGTATGACCGGTGCAAATCAACAAGAACATGACAAATTATATGAATTTCGTAGAAAATTAAAATAAAACTGCATAAAATGTATTGTGTAAGTTTGAAATAATACAAGATTTACCTTCCAATTTCATCTCTAGCACATCACTTGTTCTAAAACACTTTGTTATCGTTTATTTTTGTTGCAAATCAGACTTGGCGTCTCCCCAGCATCTGTCAAGGGGTGACAACACAATCAATCAATTCGACGGCGCAAGCGCGGAAACTGAAATGCCGAAATAAGCCTTAACTTCATACGAACAAGATCTACAATAGCGCAGCAGTATTTAAGAAACCGCGCATGACTTTTGAACACCGTATGTAAGGTTTGTATTGCTGCCAATAGATGGCATTACGATACTTTGAGAACCACTTTCGATAGATATATGAAATAGATATAGAAGATATGAAAGTCCAAGGTTCGAATAGGAATACTCTGATATGAAAATCTTATACTTATAGGTTTATGTGATTTTGTAGAGTTTGCGTTTGAGTAAAACTCCGCCCACTACACTGGAGAGCGAACGCAAAAAATGAATAAATAATAATAATAATAAATAATAAAAATAATTTATTGCTTTTTCACACAAAAAAATAACAATGCAACACTTAACAATAAACAACACTGTACCAAACATATAATAGATTTAAAAAAAAGAGTTGCACACTTTTTAAGGTGAAAGCAATTGGAGGTGGCTCAGCATATGCTTACAAGAAGATGCTCCCAGTAAGCGCTGGTTTTCAGCCACTCCCACTTCTCTTAGCTGATAGGTGAGAATAGGGTCATGAGGGCTATTCATCTACAAGTTAACACAAACAAATCATCGAAATAAATTTTAAACTTTAACAAAAAACAATAACAAATAACTAGGTGCGTGCCACTTAAGGTGAAAATGAAATAACCTAAATTAAAATTAATAAACAAAAAAAAAAGAAGGACACTAATACTATTGTTATTAAATATTGTGTGTAGTATGTTATGATTTGTATGCTATTTACTTGGACCAAAAACTTTTTACTTCACAACCAACGTTACTTAATATACTTACCTACTATTCATTTCATACAAACATACAGCATCCATACAAGCATGCAGGATGAATTCAATATGCAAGCAAATAACATTGTTTTCAAGAAAATAAAATATAGACTATATGACTTTTAAAAATAATTCTTGTCCAATTCAATAATAACATCTATTTTTTACCATTGTATGTTGAAAATACATGCCAATATGGCATTAATAATCAAAAATATCACTTGCAAAGTCATTCAGAGTAAATTTTATTTCTTAACTATTTTAATCCTATTGCTTTCTTAACTTTTCGCGAATTCATACGTAAACGTATTATTCCGTCTACCTGTGACCTGTTAAATAATAAGTAAAAAACGAAAGGCGATGCGTACAATTCTCTCTTAAAGTACTCTAACAATTATTTCAAAAAGGTAAAAGTACTTACAATCTAGGGTTTTTAAAGGAGAATGACCAAACCAGCCTATTCGATATCTATTGCGTCTTAATCATTCACATATCAAAAGTGTTCTCTTAAATTATAATGATCACTGTTAAAAAAGGTTTTCTATAGAACGCCGCGTTAAGAATCAAGTGATAAATAAATGCAACAGTCAAATAAACGTTTTTAAAAAATATTTTCAACAAACTATTTAGATCCCTGTATTTTACTATAGCATGCAAAGTTTCATAAAAAATGGGTTATTGGTCTTTAAAAATTTCGACTTGGAAAATTGTATGGGAAACCGAAATGCGTACACCCTCTTAATCACTTTCTTAAATCTAATCTTGTATTATTAATAATTAATAGCCTCATTTATGACGGAGCATCACTCAAGAATGGCTATACCGATTTGTCTGATTTCTTTTCTGTTGTTTCCCGAATTGTCAGGACAAGGTTTGTATGAAAAAAAAAATTTTAAACCCCTGGGAAACTCGGATAGGAGAACCGGAAAGTATGCCCAATAAAAATCTCACACGTCATTAGATAGGTATTTTTATATAAGTACTGCAATAACTACTATAGAGGCGTATTTCAAATTGCTGTGTGAAAAAAATATGAAGATATTTCGTAGGTGAAGTGTTAAAAACCTCGGAGCAAATAGTCCGAACCTTTAAACGCTGAGTACCAGAGGAAGACCTGGCATATCAGGGGGCCCGCAGGAAACCTAATAGATGCGTATAGATGAGTGATTTTACGAGAAAATACAAGAAAAAGAAAGCTTATCCAAATATGTACAAAAATAAAAATAATAACATTTTTCAGAAAGTATATTGAAATGTAGCAGCCAAGGTATTTTATTGTATTGCATTTAATTTGTGGTTCCTAGACCAGCTTTCACAGACCAGTTTTTGTCGATTATTCATTAAATCTTATTTTTTTATTTAATTAAATGAATATGTAATATAATTATTTAATTTTCTTTATACGAAACCAATTAAGGGTGAGTTCCACTCATGAAACTAAACAACTTTCCCCAAGAAACCTATGTGCAAAAATGACAAAAAAAATTCGACCTCCCATACAAAGTAAGCTATCGCTGACAAAAATTATTGGTAATACAAAACGTTTCATGATAAATGGCATTCCCCTTTTAATTTTGACTTCACCTGCTAGAACGCTATTTTGCTGTAGATTCGGTATGTTTTCTCAATATTTTTTTCTTCCAAGCTTTTGGAAGCTGCGCGCTTACCTCGTGTTAATTTTCCGCGGGAAAAATTAGCCTATAACCGCCTCCGGCCCATGGATACGCTTAGAACTAAAATAAATTGTTTTTTTTTTATTGTAAACTATAGTCCACTTTGCATGCCGTGGCAACCTTTAAGTAAGATGACACTTAGCTTTAAGTTTATGTTTGTTTCAACAATTTTTGCTTGTATCAGTGTTTGTCTTGTTGGTAGTCCTAATAAACCAATAAAAAATAAAATAAAATAAACTCTATATAATATGTCAAAAATAGACTTAATATTAGTTTTTGCATAAGCTGTGGTATTTTTGTCTATAAACCTTAACATGACAACTTAAAATTATTTGTCGTCTCTCGTATCTCGTGTTACGCGTGCTAGGCCTACAGGGCCCCATCTATCTCTATACCAAATGTCATCAAAATCGGTTAAGCGGTCGTGTGAAAGTGTAACAAACAAATGTACGTTCTCATTTATATTATTAGTTAGGATGGTTTTAAACGTTTTACTTTAGCTTTCCTCTTTCCATAATACAGTATGCTATATTGCTATAGGTATTGTATCTTGCGCCTCCTTTACCAAAGTAAGTAATTGTAAGATTTTAGTGGCTTCTTGAGAATTGTTACAAAACATTTTAGAGACGAATTTGTTTCTATTATTTTTATATTTATTTTATATTGTTATGTATAATACATAACATTGTTTATTAAGACAATTTTATTTCCGTCTAAAATAAGTAAACTAGACAGTATAAATTTAGTTTTTTTTACAAACACATTCGATTTCTAAAACTGTCTAAAATCTGCTTTTTTATTTCTTCACCTAATTGTTTTATAATAACTGTGCTACTGTCAAATGTGGAGCTAAGTTATCTGCTTGCAAATATTAGTTCTTCTTTTTGAGTCAGAAAGTTTGGAGATTAAAAATTAATTAAATATTACCTGGGGCCTTACTATCAACCGCTAGAGCAGTATTGGTTTGTAGTAAGATTTATTTATTTATTTGTTTATTAGGACAACCAACAAGACAAACACTGATACAAGCAAACATTGTAGAAACAAACATAAACTTAAAGTTAAGTGTCATCTTACTTACAGTTACAGGTTGCCACGGCATGCAATGTGGACTATAATTTACATTTAAAAAAAAAAATTATTTATTTATAATATTGTAAAGGAAGCATTATATAAAAGTATTTAATGCTACCCTACCAGGGCCAACTAATGCAAAAAAAAAACAAAATTAATAATTGAGTACATATAAAAAATAATAATCGTTCAGTCATTAATTTGGCGCCATATCAACTGACTAAAGTAATACTGCTCTAAGACTCGTATTCTAACACCAAACTCAAAATCAAATCTATGCTTGAATACAGTTAAAAAGGGATGGCGATATATGCGATGAATAGCACCATCCCTTTCTAACTGTACTCAAGCAGAGATATGAGTGTGAGTTTGGTTTTAGAATACGAGCCTAAGAGTTGATGGGAAGGCCCTGACCAGGAAGCTGCCACGTCATCAGCTTTCCGCTTGGCCTCGACCAAATCGACCGTGCATGAAGTAGGGCACAAGGGACATATTGACTGAGCAGAGGCACCACATTCGCATTCATTTTTGCCAACAAGAAAACGCCCAGTTGCAAAAATACTGCTTACAGTAACCGACCGACAAACATAATAGAAACAATATTAACTCATCCATTTTATAAACGAGCACTTCAATAAATCAAGGAGGGATATTTTGCTCCTTTGGGTGTCATAAAAGGCGACTAACGGACTAAAGACTGCACATACATCCAACATCAAAGAACGGCGATGGGTTCACCACCTGTCACGCTGAGCACATGACGTGCAGCCGCTATTTGGTGTAAAGTGTACTATGGTAGATTACTGCTTTTGCGGTACTCATAGGATAGAAGTAATCCTGTTCTTTGATGGTAAGGTCACATTTAGTGTTAATTTTTAATTATTTAAATAAAAAAAATAAAAATGATAACTAATTTATTTTAAATTTTTAAAAAATAAATTAATTTTATATAAATTAAAATTTCACCTAATAATTTACAATTTAATTAATAAATCTGGTCTCGGTAGCTCAGTTCCTATTATGCAGCTACGCAGATTACAAAAGGTTTTTAGCTGTCGCTTTTTCAATCATTAAAAGCATGTCAACGCCATACAATTGATAGATTTTGGCCTCGTCACAGCTTAAATGCGGGTTGGTAAACACAAACCCAGGCTATGCATCGAAAACTCAGAAACCAGAGCCTCCAGCCGAACGATTTTAACATCTTGGGCACCGAGGCAGCCAACAAATGTAACATAAATTAGTTCTTATGTACAAGAGATAAAATTGGGGTCGCTCCATTTCACCAAAAATTACATTACAGAACTTGAAAAAGTTAAGTACCTATTCAAAACCATAGTTTTGTCGGTTAGGTTAGATTACACTTTTGACAAATAACGTAGGCCCCCCGACCACCACCTGGGCATATAAACTTATAAAACTTGTAATATACTTATCTACTGGTCAAACGAAATAAATTAAACGAAAAATTACATTTTGTATAAATGTTAATTTGATATAAGGATCGAAATGTTAAATGAAAAATTTATAAATAATATAAAACATTTGTATCGAGAAAGATTTGCCAAATGTGCGTTTGTCAAGTGATTGTTTGTAAAATGAAATATTTGCGAAACAACTTGTTATTAAATAGTAAGTTTAAGAAACGTTGGTTGTAAAGTAAAAATTTGTAAACAGTGTTTTGGTTAAACGTAAGTGATCCGATAAAATTATATTATGTAATGAAACTGTTTTGACTAGTGATATTTTTGTCATAACTGTTTTCTTTAATAATTATTTAATTTGCCCAATGTTCCTGCCTTATGCCCTCAACCCATCCCTGCCACTTAATTTGGCAAATTCTTCGGGCTACATCAGTCTATCGTCTATAGACTATATCCATCGGCACTATATTATGGCCTCGGCCTAGTCTCTGTCTACGTATACTCGTATACGTAGTGTCAGCTGTTGTGTAATAGCCCTTCTCTTCTCGGTTCTATAGTCTTACTCGTCTTCGCTTTAGTAGGAACACTTAAAGATCCCTTTATTGCTGCCAACTTTTTAAAACACGATTTAAACAGAGTTTTTTTGTAATTATTAAAAAATGATTTAATGTAGGTATGTATTTGTTTCGTTGTTTTGAAATGTTTTTTTATATGTTAATAATATCAGTCATTTTAAATATTCGCTGTTGTAAATTCATGATTTTGAAAAGCAATGTTGTCCTCAAACAAACCGCAACAAACCATAAGAAAATGATGGCAATTCAAAACTATTTGGAACAAGATTCGTATATTGCATTAAAACACCATCTCGGCATAAATTTCTCCGAATTGTCGTATGCGAAATTCGTACGTAGTTCCGTCGGAAACTTCGGCGCGCCCGCGCTAACATAAATTTCTCAGGAAAACTAAGTCCGCTTTAAAATTCCGCAAACTCGCACGGCAATCCAACAAGACGCTAATTCCTCAACAATTTGCGTCACACGAGACAAAAGGAAGAGCGACGAAGGCAAGCGAAGCCAATTAACATGCAAATGTAAGAAAACGACCATTAGGCGAGGCAAGAATACGCAGCTCCACGTATCGATCATACGATCCCCACACGCTTGCATACGGCCATCTCTTTTTAACTTCCCCACAGCAGATCGCTATAAACATAAACATTTTCGTGATGAAAAGCCTTCTCTCTTACTCACCAACAAGGTAATTTCAATCTATTCCACCACCAATTTAGGTACATTTTCAGTTTGGCAGACTTATCAGCAGACACGACGTTCTTGGAAGCACGTAGCGTTGTTGTGCCAGCAAATTCTGTTCCTATCTTTAAAGGAGTAAAGATCTATTTCAGCGGGGAGTTAAGAGAAAATGAGTTCTACAGGGAAATTTCAGAGGTCATTATTGAGGGGCGAAGCAATGTTCTACGTTTTGAGTTGTTGACAAGGCTCTATAGGTATCGCTGTGTAGCGGGTGCGATAGAGGGTCGCTCGTAAACACTATGATGAGTTTGGATTTGTGCCTATGTATGTGAAAGACAAGGCTATGTACCCCCATTTATGTTCCATTTACAAGTATGTAAGAAAATAATTTTATAAATATTTGGTAGATTGAGAATGTTCTAATAAGATCCGTTATGCTGATCCGCATGCTGTTCTGCAATAAGAATTATAGGATATAGTTCTATAAAACCTTCGATTATCGAAGTACACACATATGATAAAATGTTTACTAGAAAAAATTTACTCGAATGGGATTCGAACCCATGAAGTACACACATAATTTTATTTTTCGTGTTGACACGCAAATGTGTATAAAATGCAAGCAATTTGCAACTCAGTCGCAACTTCAGGCATTTAAAAATTAAGCATAGGATACCTAAGCATTTGACGTTAAACCTCGTTAAATATTTTGTTTAATTAATATTTTATTGAGGTTCTCCTGCGTTTGGTGATTTCGATGAATTTTTAATGCATCGGTATGCAATAAGTTACGCATGCAGATTTGATTTGCATTTATATGACAGCGAGCCAAATCGCCTCAAGCAACAGTATTTTGGATTTTGCTGGCATTATTGGGAAAGTGGATAGGTTCTGAAAATGTATTATTTTATGTAAATCTTCATGTTTTGGGGAAGTTTGTTTTTATAAATAGATGACAAGGCCGGTGGAAGTGCGCTTCGGAAGGAATTCTTAACTACTGAGGAACTGGCTATTAAGTAAAATTTTAAACACTGAAAAAAGACGACAACCTCAGACGGGAATCGAACCACGCACCTTCCGCATTCCGGGCGGCTGCCTTAACCACTTGGCTACCGAGGTCTGGTTTTCACCCGTCGAAATTTGTCAGTGCTCGATGCATATGTTTAAATATTTATAAAAATATTTCTTTCGGATCTCAGAGGTGAAAACTTCTAAGATTTGATGAAGCAATGTTGACTAAAAAACATAAGCATCAAGCACTGACAAATTTCAACGGGTGAAAACCAGACCTCGGTAGCCAAGTGGTTAAGGCAGCCGCCCGGAATGCGGAAGGTGCGTGGTTTGGCCTGAGGTTGTCGTCTTTTTTCAGTGTTTAAAATTTTACATATGTATATTTAAGAGTTAATAATAAAACGCTAAATATATAAAAAAAACATTAAACTGGCTATTAGGTCTTAACAATGTAAAGTTCAACTCATCAACCAGCGTCGGGTGAGCGTAGTGGATTGAGGCCAATATTCCTATGTGCTGTCGTCCATGGTGGCAAGGTCCAGCTGTGGATATATTTTCTTTTCTTAATATTATTGCACTTTTACAATCAAAAGCTATATCAATTTATAATTAACTAGCGGCCGCTCGCGGTTTCACCCGCGTTGTTCCCGTTCCCGTAGTAATATCGGATTAAAAAGTATCCTATGTGTTCATTCAGGTTCTAAACTATCTGTATGCCGAATTTCATCAAAATCCATTGAGTAGTTTTTACGTGAAAGAGTAACAAACATCCATCCATACTTACAAACTTTCGCGTTTATAATATTAGTAGGATGTTAAGTGAGTAAATAAAGCAAAGGAAGTGTGTGCCGTAGCAAGTATCGTAGCAAATGAAAGCTATGGTTTTTGCCTACATATCCGGGAAACGGGCGTGACGTCAGTATATATATATATATGTATATATGTATTAAGTTATTAAACATGAAGACCGTGTCGCGTAGCGGTGAAGTAATACTACCACCCCCTCTCTTCCCTTGGGAGTCGTAAAAGGCGACTAACTGACTAAAGACTGCACATGAATCCAAAAGCATAGAGCGGCGATGGACAAAGACTGCATATTAATCCAACAGCACAGGGCGATGGACTCACCGCCCGTCACGCTAAGGACATGTGCAGTCGCTATTTGGTGAAAGGTGGACTATGGTAGAAGAATGCTTTTGCTGTCCTCATTGCCTATATAGTCTCTGACTAACCCTTCGGGGACATTAATCGTGGTTGTCCTACTAATATTATAAACGCGACAGTTTGTAAGTATGGATGGATGTTTGTTACTCTTTTACGTTAAAACTACTGAATGGATTTGGATGAAATTCTGCATACAGATAGATTATGACCTGGATTAACACATAGAATACTTTTTAATCCGATATTCCAACGGGAACGGGAACCACGCGGGTGAAACCGCGAGCGGCCGCTAGTATGTATATATAAATATGTATGTATGTATTAAATATGAACACTGACAAAAACACTTAAATAAAGACAATTTGCTTTATGTGAGAGTAAAATTTTCTCGGAATCGGAAGCTCGTAGGTTCGGTTCCCACCTACAGTTTTTCATTCAGGTACGTGTCATCTTCAATTTTAAAAAAAGGTTTTTAGATACATGTCTATTTTTACCACAGTAATACTTCGTGAATCTAATGCATAATAACAAAGCTTAATACAGAGGTCTTACTATATCGACACTGCCTGTTAAACAGTGTTGTTGCATTAAAAGTTACGTTAAATCTAAGTTTTAAAATCTTATATTAATTGACAATATTCTAATTCGTTAGAGTAAGATACGTTCTCGAATGTCGTGTTTTGTCTTTGAAGTGTAATCTAATCTATTAAATAAACTGCTTTTAGAGAGTTTTTATTTTAAAAAGACTATCATCAGCAGTTTTATAACAGCACATTGCTGTTACAATGAGTTTTCGGATAGTAATACACGGAGATTTGCGGCTGGGCGGGCGGGTACAGCACCACCGGCTAAATAGGAAACTCGTGGATCTAATCCCACCTGAAGCAAATCGAATGCCATTATCAGTGTTATTTAGGTTTTAGATACATCTGTTTTTATTACAGTCATATTTTATGACTGTTTAGTACATAATGAATCAAGGCTGATGAGCGCCCATCGCCACTTTAGAAAAATTACTTTTCGGATAGTTCAAGCGGGCAGGAAATCGAACGCTATTTTGACTATACTAATTTAAGGTTTATATACATCCATGTTTATTGCAGTGATATTTTATGACAGTTTAGTGCACAATATCAAAGCTAGCGTACGATGGGTTGGAAACAATGAGTTTTCGGATATATCAAGCGGAGATTTGCGGCTAGGGCGGCTGGGGCGGCGCGTTGCTAGGCAACCGGCCCGCCCGCCCCCACAGGATCACTTTTAAACTTTCATGTCGGAAAGTTTTTAAGGTTTGTCTGCGGCTGAGATTCGCCGTGCGCCATCTTTTTGTTTTAAGCCTCTTTCGTTGGAAAACATCGTGAGTGGTAGGTACGGTACCTCCTTTTAAACATTTTATGACAAAAACGAGACCTCCTTGTATATTTAATAAGGTATTTCGGTGTTGCTTTATGTTTTCTAGTGATCATTTAGATTTTATATTTTGTTTTTTCGTAACGGTAAATTGAAAAGCATGTTTCTTTGGTAATTGCATTACTCGATTAAGTTCTAAAATGTGAATATTACTTTTGAACATAATGTTATCGAGATTATTTGAAATCGCAGTTGGTAAAGATAAAGACAATACAAAGTAGGTAGAATGTTTAAGTATTGACCAATGATATTAAAATTAAATAAGGTAGATAGGTTATGTCAGTACTAATGTAATGTCAATAATGGACCAAAGCCTGTACAAAAGTGTGAGCAAGATAACATGACAACAGCTGTAGCGTAAACGAGACAGATAATGGTGCTGGTCGTCATACTTACAAGTTATTTGCCTACCGTCAATAATTTTTATATTTAAGCGGGTGTTTTCAGGTTTACACAATACGAGCAATCAAAATTTTTAGGTCTGGCAATGTGTTGCTATTGGAGCTGGGATTTGATGACCTGTATGCCCCATCATATCCGGTCCTAGGCAGGTGGTAAATTCCAACCATCCTTTCTAATCGATGTTTTTTTTAATTTCAATAGCCTCGCGTATCACCCTAGGAATGAGTCGTTGTTCTTTGGCGAGTATTTGAAATTTGTCAAATCTGATGTAATAATTGGGTCCCTCGTGAGCATGTTCGCACACTGCAGACCTATTTTTGCGCCTATGCTTGACGTCGGCTATGTTGTTGTTAGTGGCCTTAGGTAAGCCAATTAGCAGAGTTTTCTGGAGTCGGTTTTTCTATATGGAAAAGGTACACCAACAGTATAATACTTGTATATCGTACATTGTTAAATACTATAAGCTTAGTACCAATTACAGTATATACCAATTACAGGCATACACAACATTTGCGGAAAAAATTGAACTTCTTGCATTTGCATTATTTTGAATAAATAATATAACATGGTTTATATAATAATACACAAAAATACGAAGGGAAGAAAAGTGATAAATATCGTCATTGACACTTATAAGGCAGGTTAATACTATACATCTGGGACAGTTTCAGTCCAAAGGATCGAACAGATTCAGAACATTAATTTTGAATTTTGCCATCGAGTCGTGGAAGTTTTTGGCACATGATACCTCTTTTTATTGTAACATCATTGGTATTGACTATGTTTTAAAGATTCTTGTTGCTTAGTCCGAGTTCGTAATCATCAATCTGCACTAAGCAGGCGTGTTGATTAATCTAATACCAAACGTAGTGACTTGATTTAAATGTAACTGACTTTCTAAATGTTGCTTATTCACTGGTAAGCTATAAATTACACAAAGTAGTTTCGCTATGTAGCGTTTTGGTTGGAACAATCCCCCTGTATCAAGAAATAAGGTAAGGCGATCACAATTCGACTATGGGACTATCAACTTGGTGCAATGGAACAGTCAACTTTGCCGCTCAACAGCAGTACACCTTTACAAAGCAGTCTCCCTGTGTGAGGTTCCAGTTAGACTAATACTCCTCTTTCGAGATTATAGTACGAGGCGACTAAGGGACTATCAACTTGGTGAAGCGTAAAAATTTACCGCTTCGTTAATAACCTTCTTCTTCCTTCCCTAGTCTCTTTTTACTCGGGGTTGATGCAAAATGTTCTTTTCTTCCATTCCCTTCTATCAGTAGTAAAAGCAGAATTACTCTTTTTCCATTCATATCGTCCCTCACACAATGCATCCATCTATTATTTGGCTTCCCTCTCCCCTCCATTTATCATCACTTATATTCAACACTCTTTTAGTTACATGCGTTTCATATTCCTTCTCATCACATGCCCGTACCAAGATAAACGACTTCCCTTTATGAGGGTTTACTCATTTCGGATTCCTATATAAATTTCCAAGTTGAAATTTTTAGAAACCAGCCAGCTAATTCTGATGAAACTCGGCATGCTGAAGTAAAATATAGAGATCTAAATAGTTTGTTGAAAACATTTTTAAAAAACGTTAATTTAACTGAGTTACTTATTGCGATTAAAAAAAAATTCTAGTAGACTTTAAATCACAATAACACAGCCAAATAAACGTTTTTTAAAAATGTTTTAACACACTATTTAGATCCCTGTATTTTACTTTAGCATGCAAAGTTTCAATAAAATTGGCTTATTGGTCTTTAAAAATTTCGACTTGGAAGCTTGTATGGAAAACCGAAATGCGTAAACCCTCTTAACTGTGCTTTTGGAGCCGTGTGTAATATAAATAGCAGCTGACCAAAGAAATACTACCAATCTCTCTTCCCTTGGGTGTCGTAAAAGGCGACTAACGGACTAAAGACTGCATAATATACACTCAGCATCGATGTGCTCACCACCTATCACACTGAGCACATGTGCAGTTGTAATTTGGTGAAACTTGGACTGTGGCAGCGGACTGCTTCTGCGGTCCTCATTGCCTAGTCTTTGACTAACCCGTAGTGATCTATGTATGTTTGTAATATTTGATCAAAGGAAAGGCAAGCCGTGCGACAGGACCCTGATGGACAGCCCGCGGTACAGACCGGACCGCGTGTGCCTGCCGCCGGATTCGCCGGAGAACCTGATGCTCATCAACTCTTTGTTCGAAGCTAATGTGTGCATGAGGAAGCTGCTGCGGATGATCAGTGAGGACAGTGAGTAGCATGTTATCTTACCTCAGGGGATAATAGCCGTGAATATAAGGATGTATGTATTAAATTTCTGTCACTAGCGCTTCACAAATAATGCCGAGTCGAATGTGCCGGCCCGAACGGGGAGCCCACTCTCTAAGCGCATCCGAAATTTCGTTGCCCCGTTATTCGTCGAATGCGCGCGCGCTTTTGTTTTATCCACCAGCGATTAGCACGGCAGCCTAATTCATGTAACAAAACTTTTACCAAATATAAGCGATTTGATCGCTGAAGTCACTTCTCGTTTTCACGTATCAATCGCACGATTTTGTTTAAGTCAGTTTTGAATAAGCGTATTCACGTGCATTAATCGAAGTCCGATCGTTGCCGCCGCGGTATTCACCTATTATTTTGACGTTTAGTTTGATCGGATTTCAGCGATTACACTTCATATTAGATAATTTCTAAGTCGTTAAAAAAAATCTGCATGCTTTCGTTAACAAAAAGTATTTACTTGGTAGAATTGTAATGGCAACAATCCTATCGAGTATTCAGTATTGAACTACTATCGAGAATTGAACTACAGTACCGTCACCAGCATTTAGATGTGACTATCGAAGGCCTGCAAAAATATCTGATCATTGGTGGAAGACATGTAAATGCTTATATACAGGGCGTCCCACGGACATGCCACATGCAGGGAAAGTACCTTGAATATTGAAGCCTTTCGATCGGTATGATAAAGCTACAGAATGATTATTTTTCTCATGTAACGGGTTCGATTCCCGGTTCAACCATGTAATTATTTAAATATCTATTAATTATAATTATAAAGTTTTTTAAATTGAAATAATGTCTTCTTTCAGTAAGTCGTTCTATCGAAATGACAGGTGAATACGGATGTATGACTGTTTTTCAATAGAACGACTTCTAAACGTAAGCTGCATTTTGGCTATTACAAAATACGTGAATTGAACTACAGTACAGTCACCAGCATTAAGATGTGACTATCAGGCCTGAAAAAATATCTGATCATTGGTGGAAGGCATGTATATGCTTATATATAGGTATGCCTTCCACCAATGACCAGATATTTTTGCACATCACATCTTAATGCTGGTAACTGTACTTACGTCCACAACAGTGTACGACGAATAACGGACCAACGAAGTTTCGGATGCGCTAAGAGAGTAGGACCTCAGGTTTGCCGCACGCCTCGCCCGCGGCAATTACGTCTCATGCCGCACCCTTGGGACATGAGGAAGGCTCTACGTCACGACGTCACATTTTTTTCATTTAGTTCAGTTTTTAATAAGAGAAATACAATTGAGCCGTGTTGGTGGTATAGCGGCTGTCTAAAAAAATACTACGTCTCTTCCCTTGGGAGTCATAAAAGGTGACTAACGGACTAAAAATTACACATACATCCAACAGCGCAGATGGACTATGGACTTACCACCTACCACGCTGAGCATGGCAGTTGTAATATGGAAACAGGTTGAAACGAGGATAAAGTTTTCCCGCCCTCTCCTTTCCTCTCCCGGACTACACGTGCTGGTCTTAGGAACCACCATCATACTGTACAGACTATCAGTACTCGTACCAAAAAACTTGGCAAGTCGTTCCTCTGTAAGACCATTCGGCTTTGGAATTCTTTGCCGGCGCATGTGTTTCCCGGCTCCTACAGTCCCGGTTCTTTTAAGCGGGGCGTGAAACGGCATTTATGCAGGCCGACATGAACTGGTGCGCTCGTTACAATGCTTATTCCACGGTGGGGAGCGCTCTCATTATTTTGGACTGCATCAGCTGCTTACCATCAGGCAGGATGCAGTCATTATGACGAGTCAAAATAGAAAAGAAAAGGCAGAGGACAGAAGAGGGCATTTTGAGGCCCTTATTGCCAGCCTAGTCTTTGACTAACCCTACGGGGATAATAGTCGTGATTATGTGTCTATGTATGCTTGGGATAGTTGGAAGGGCGATCGCACTCCGACCTGCGGCCTAGCATGCGCAACACGAATATGAAGCGGACGATATATCCGGAGCGGACGGTCTATTTTTAACATTATATTTAAGTAAAATTTTAAACACTGAAAAAAGACGACAACCTCAGGCGGGAATCGAACCACGCACCTTCCGCATTCCGGGCGGCTGCCATAACCACTTGGCTGCCGTGGTCTGGTTTTCACCCGTCTAAAGTCAGTGCTTGATGCAATTGTCAGCCGCCCCGAATTCGAAAGGTGCGTGGTTCGATTCCCGCCTGAGGTTGTCGCCTTTTTTCGGTGTTTAAAATTTGAATTAAGCGTTATTAAAACGCTATATAATATATATAAATAAAACAAAATCTTGTATAGTGACACGAGAAAACGGGTTGAGAAAATTTTCTCGCGTTGCGAATGCTAGGCCTACAGATCGGAGACGTTCTCGTAGGTCAGGTCGAGAGTACCCTAAACCGACGAGCATGTATGAAGAACGTTATGAGAGTAAGTGAAACAAAGGATGTGTCTCAGGATCGTAGCAAATGTAAAGATGTGGCCTCAGCCTACCCCTCCGGGAAACAGGCGTGATGTATGTTTCAAACTCAAACTTAAATGATATTTATTCAATAAACTTAAATAAACTCCGTGCTTCGAAAGGCACGTTAAGCCGTTGGTCCCGGTTGATGTCGTAAGACAGCAGTCGTTAAAACCCACCAACCCGCATAGGGCAATCGTGGTGGGTTATGGCCCAATATCCCCATGTGCTATAGTCCACGTGGGAGGCCTGTGCCCAGCAGTGGGACGTTTATAGGCTGATGATGATGATGACGATGATGAAACTTAATTAATAACTTAATTACTTAATAAGTAAGTACTTTGAATCGTTCAAGACTTTTTTAACCTAACACCCATTCAGGACGTCATTTTTTAACTGTGGCAAAGAACAGGCGCAAGAAACCACAGCGCACAGAGGCAACAACATTTACAAAAAAAACCATGTCGTTACCAGGTCATGAAATACAAAATATGAATTTGAATGTAAACTATGCAAATGGTACCCTAATAAAATTAATTCTAGACAATCCTACTATCACACTAATATTATAAACGCGAAAGTTTGTAAGTATGGATGGATGTTTGTTACTCTTTCACATAAAAGCTACTGAATGGATTTGGATGAAATTTGGCATACAGATAGTTTATAACCTGAATTAACACATAGGATACTTTTTATCCCGATATTCTTACGGAAACTGGAACATCGCGGGTGAAACCGCGAGCGGCCGCTAGTTAGAAATAGTTTGTATGTAGTTAGTTGACATTATTTGTTTTAATTTTATACTAGTAAAGGAATTAACCGTGTCACGTAGAAAGAAACTAGCACCCCCTCTCTTCCCTCGGGTGTCTTAAAAGGCGACTAACGGACTAAAGACTGCACATACATCCAATAGCTTAGAGCAGCGATGGGCTCACCACCTGTCACTCTGAGCACATGTGCAGTCGCTATTTGGTGAAAAGTGGACTATGGCAGAGGACTGCATTTGCGGTTCTCATTGCCTAGTCTCTAAGTAACCCTTCGGGGATAATAGTCGTGATTATATGTATGTATAATAAGTGAAATTAATTAATTTTAAATGAGATACATTTATTGTTATCTTTAGCCTATAATCGTTCTACTGATGAGAAAATACTATACATTTAAATAAAACTGAAAAGTGAAAAGTGTGAAAAGTGGACTACGGCAGAGGACTGCTTTTGCGGTCCTCATTGCCTAGTCTCTGACTAACCCTTTGGGGATAACAATCGTGATTATGTGTATGTATGTATTATATGTTAGTAAAGGGCCAGCGGTAGTGGGTCATGGCCCAATCTTTCCATGTAATGTTGTCCACGTAGGAAGGCCTATGCCCAGAAGTGGGACGATTATAGGCGGATGATGATGATGATGAAACTCAATTAATAAGTTAAGTACTTTGAATCGTCCAAGACTTTTTTAACCTACTACCCATACAGATGATGATGATGAAAGTGCCAATCAAGCGCAGTTACCGCTTACCGCAATGGATGTTTGCAACACGGTAGTATTTAGGATCTCCTTTTATAATCAGCATATTAAAGTCCCACTGCTGGGCCCAGGCCTTCCCACACGAACAGCAGTACCGTAACATACATATAATCACGACTATTCTCCCCGAAGGGTTAGTCAGAGACTAGGCAATGAGGACCGCAGAAGGAGTCCTCTGCCATAGTCCACTTTTCAGCAAATAGCGACTGCACATGTGCTCAGCGTGAGAGGTGGTGAGCCCATCACCGCTCTGTGCAGTTGGATGTATGTGCAGTCTTTAGTCTGTTAGTCGCCTGTTACTAAACCCAAGGGAAGAAAGGGGGTGGCAGTAGAGTAAGCTTTTATTATATTACTAGCTGTCGCCCGCGACTTTCCGCGGCGTTTCCGTCGTTTTTCGTAAAAAAAGTGGCCTATGTCCTTCCTCACGCTTCAGTGGTTTTTTTTTTTATATAAAAGAGGGAGGCAAACGAGCAGGCGGGTCACCTGATGGAGAGTAACCACCGCCGCCCATGGACACCCGCAAAACCAAAGGAATCGCAAAATTTAACGACCTCCTTGGTCGAGTGGTTTGTACACCGGTTTTCATGGTGTCGCCATCTCTGAGGTCCCGGGTTCGAACCCCGGTCGGGTCAATTTAGAAATTATTGTTTTCTGAATTGTCTCGGGTCTGGGTGTTTTCTATGTATAATAAGTATGTATTTAAGTATTTTAAGTATGTTTATCCGTTGTCTAGTAACCATTTAACGAGTTTCTTCGAAGCTTCTCTTGGGCTAGATAATTGGTGTGATTGTAGGAAAGATTTATTTATTATTTATTTTATTTATTAATCGCAGGCGCGTTGCCGGCTTTTAAGGGAGGAATAGGTTTAAGGAAGGAATAGGAATGGGAGGAGGGTGGGGGGGGCCTCCGGAACCCTCACTGGTCGGACGAAACACAACAGCACCAAGTGCCATTATTTCACGCCGAATATTCGTGAGAGGGTGGTATTACGCCGGGCGAGCCGGCCCAATGCGTGCTGCAACATATGTTGCAACACGTGCTGAAAAATATCTCAATACGGAACCGAACAATATTATTGTTAATAGCTGTGCCCGCGACTCCGTCAGCGTGTAACTCCTTGTGTGTTATTAGGTTAATGTATTGGTAATATTGTTTAGATCACGTTCACATGAGGCTTAAGTACCTATAGAACGAAAATACTTAAGCGCAAAGCTTCCGGGTAAACTATGTTGAAAGTTGACCCGTCCGGCACGTGAACATAAAGATTTCTAGAACTGCTAACCCGGGAAAGAGCGACGTACAACTGACCATGCGAGAAACAACTGACACCGAGATCTACTCCAGCAACACGAAAAGTCTGCCCTTGAGCCTTATTAATTGTCATTGCATAACACACCGATACTGGGTATTGCGTTCTTTTAAATTGGAATGGAAAATTATTTGGTATCATGGGAATTCTGGGAATAAAGACGGTTTCTCATGCACCGCAACCTGTTAAAATTTGAGCCTCGATTATATTTTGTTGCAACTGGGTTACTTTTAGCCGAGTTCCATTGCAAAGTTGTGGTGGTCTTAAGTTTCGGAGCAGAATAATCGGAATGCCAATTTTTAAACAAATTTCATGAGAAGGAAGTCCGGGCATATTTAAAGAATTTAAAAATTCTATCGGGTAATTAGTGGCTTCTTGTTCATCGACCATTATATTTATTGAACTATAATCTTTGCTTTCCCCCTGTATATTCGACAGTATTTTGTTATTAATCTCAAATGCCTGGTCATTGCGAGGAGTCAAATGCACCGATTGTATATCACGCCACAAATAAGAGCTTTTCAGGCAAGCCCCTAATACCTATTTTATAAAATAACAACAAAAGGAATCTATCGGTATCTAAAAATCTATGCGTACCTACTACTACTTCACCTAAAAAGAAATAAAATGTAAGTAAACTATTAATAATTTGTAATTTGAACGAATATTTAAACACTACCAAAATAACTAATACTTATTTTATAAAATAACAACAAAAGGAATCTAAAAATAAATTATTAAACACTAAAAGTCGCGCTGATAAGCACGGTTTGTTAAGAGGCCTATTACATCTCGAATGTGATTTTTGCGTAAAATGCCCATTTTCGCATTTTGGTAATTTTGCAGTTGTATTTATAGTTTTTATCGAAATAGGATAAAAAATTTGTGCATAATATTACAAAATCTCCATTCTGTGAGCATAAGTTGAATTCGGACGGTCGGCGCATCGCATTTCGTAGTAATTTTGCAGTTGTATATATCGTTTTTATCGAAATAGGATAATAAATTCATTATAAAATCTTTATTCCTCATGAAGTAACAATTACTCTGGTATAAATTTTGCTCAATAATATTATCGGAGATAGGAGAAATTCACAGTTAACTTATAGCGATTTTCGATGTTTTTTGGATAAGAATAAGATTTTTTTCCTATATAAAATCAATCTAAAAATTTCGAGGCCGCTACGCACTATTCGACTATATAAGAGATAACATAATAATTTTTTTTTATTTCACTTGTTTAGAACAGTAGTTCAATCGGTGAGCTCAAAAAAGTGCCTTCGCGCACTTTATGAAAATCTTTCTCTGCAATTTTGGGTTTAATTAAAAAGTTAAGCAAAATTTACAAAAAGCGAGGCCGCTACGCACTATTCCGATAGCTGTTCTACACTATTCAATAAGTCATAATTGTTAATGTATTTTGGTTTCTGAGATCCATAACGCCAAAATTGGCCATTTTACGCAAAAATCACAGTCAAAATGTAATAGGTCTCTTAATATCAATTAAGTATTGTCTGTCAATAAGGTCAAACGCTCTGAACGTCTATTCGCATCAACAGGCAAAAATCTCGGACGCCCGCCTTTTTATACCTTCGGCCGCGAGACGCGTCGAGAGCGTAGCTTCGAACTGCTAAGCTATCGGGAGTTACACATGTTATTGTGAGTCAACTGTGGCGGCCAGAGTCGCCACATAATTTATTATCATCACGTATCGGTTAAAGAGTTTGTAAGCACATTCCTAAACGCGTGCAGATCCGGTAAAGATATGTCACGGCCTCCTCCCTCCAACATCTACATAGTAGTACTGTATAAATAGTCTTGTAAGGTTTAGATAATAAGTTAGTTAGTCACAATGTAGTCACTGTAAATATACAACATCACTCTAAGGACGCAGTCGTTATTTACCATCGCCATGGAATCCCATCATCATCACAACCTCTCACACTTCGTCGACGGAACACTGGTGACCCCGCTCAAGCAACAAGCAACCTTCCAACGGAGTACCCCGAAAAAAAAACACGTGAGTCATATGTAATATCTACACATCAACCATGGCAGCAACATCTATTCAGCGACGGACACAACAAAATCTTCAAGATAAAATCACTACGCCGTGCCACTTCGAGCTGCGACTACGTCATTTAACATCATTCTTATGGCTCCCACAACTTTGGCTTCCTTTCCGGCACATCGTAACAAGAACGTTTCATCGACCAAGGCAAAGAAATAAGGTACCCAGAAAAAACAATGTGAAATAAAATAAACTAACGATTTCATAACTGCACACATTATGTCATAAATTGTGCAGCGCAGCGAACGCGCAAGAATTTCCGACGCAGCACTTTTCGCCGTTTACTCTACGCTTGCGCAAGGTCAAGATCAGAAAGAACACAATATGTTGCTTATTCATCACGATTATGAAAAATGAAACAAAGGAAAATAAGCATATATGTATACAACGAGTATTCACCCGTTTAACCGCCTCAATTTTACCGACTCACAAAGTCGTTTGAGGTATGTTATTTATAATTACGGGAAGAGATATTTAGAAGCATTATTTTACCAGTCGATGGTTTTATGAGATATTATTACACTTCATAAGACGCTTAAATGCTACTAGCTACCTCCAGGCGAATTGATTTCTCCGGTTATCTGGTAAAGAGCCAAGGAATACGCCAGTTCGAGGATAATTATGAAGCTAAAATGAAGTTGTACTCAAAATGAAGATATTCAACAAGTTTAAAATGCTTTGATTGTGCAATAAAAATACAGCACAAAAATGAACCATGTTTGGGTAACTATTGTAATAATAAGATTTTAGTCAATTTTAATTATTTTTTTTGTTATTTACGTATTTCCTTATAATATATTGAATGCAACATGTCTTATCTCTATGTACTTAATGCTTAATCTTAGTCAAATCTAATTTTTATGTTTTGTTATTATGTATTTTATTAAGTCTAATAGTTCAATTTATTATTAACATGTAATGCGTAATTTAAAGTTCATTGCAAGAATATGCATAATTTAAAGTTGTACTTGTTTATGCCACTTAATTTGTGTGTTTATTATAGTCTTGGTATAACGTGATATAAAAATAATATTAGTAACAATATTATGATGTTGCGAGGAATTATAAAAAATATTCGTGTACGTAAATGTAAAACGACCGATGGTTTTTTAAAAGGTATATCTATAATAAGTATTTTGTTCAAATACAAGGAAACAGCTCTCTTAGCAGCATTCAGCAAGCCAGCTAGCCATAAGGTTCCATCGCAGCAACGTAACGCTTCCTGGATCCTCGGCATCACTTGACGGTCAAAATAAGTACCGTCGCACTCCACACGTCTCGACTCACAGCAGACATGGTAGCACACGCTCGTCTCGAGTCACGTAGACCGGAGAACGCTCGTTTTGTCAATGAAGACTTGAGCACGCTCATCACGACTTAACGTGGATTAGAGCACCACTGGCATCTCCAAGCTGAAGACCTGATGTTTTTTTCATTCCCTTTTTCAAGAGGGGGAGTACTGTGGCGGCCAGAGTCGCCACATAATTTATTATCATCACGTATCGGTTAAAGAGTTTGTAAGCACATTCCTAAACGCGTGCAGATCCGGTAAAGATATGTCACGGCCTCCTCCCTCCAACATCTACATAGTAGTACTGTATAAATAGTCTTGTAAGGTTTAGATAATAAGTTAGTTAGTCACAATGTAGTCACTGTAAATATACAACATCACTCTAAGGACGCAGTCGTTATTTAACATCGCCATGGAATCCCTCCACCATCATTACTTCGCTCCCGCCCGACGGAACACTGCCAGGAGCCATCCATCATCACCAACCTCGCATACCTTTCCCGATGGAACATCAACCATAAAAGATAGACATATACTGTCGTGGGATATTTTTTATAAAATTTTAAGGAGAACATTTCCGTTATACATGATTTCTGTGTAGCTTTAACCATGAAGGTTGCACACGCGACGGAAGCTTAAAAAATGGAGTAACTTCTCCCGTTTTCCCAACATTTCCCTTCACTGCTCTGCTCCTATTGATTATAGCGTGATGAAAAGTATACTATAACCAGCTCAGGAGTATGAAAAATAACTGTACCAAGTTTCGTTAAAATTCGTCAAGTAGTTTTTGTTTCTATAACGGTTATACAGATAGACAGACAGACAGACAGATATACAGACAGACAAAAAATTTACTGATTGCATTTTTGGCATCAATATCGATCCCTAATCACCCCCTGATAGTTATTTTGGAAATATATTTCATGTACAGAATTGACCTCTCTACAGATTTATTATAAGTATAGAAGATAACTAACAAAATACAAAAGGAAATGTGTGTGGTCATACTCGTAAGAGAAATTAAACAACATAATTATCATAAAGTACCTACTGTAATTAAACACTGTCAGAGGTTAGAAGAGAACCATGCTCTTAAGCTAATGTGTAGCGTTATGTTATTTAAAAAATACAAAAAACTAAATTAGTATGAAATAAGGGATGTGAGCTTTTCTGAATTCTGCACGGAATTCCTCTATTCTGTGGATTCTTCTGGAGTGACGTGCGAACTAAAAGTTAGGTACTTACTTACTATAAATTAATTCATAATTCTTAATTTTCCACTTGTGAAAATTCTCGAATTTATCTCGGGACGAATTCTTCTACATGAAAAGTCTAAGATTAATTTTGCTAATTCATATTTTTCCGAATGACTCATTTTTCTAATTATGGTTAGTACGCATTCGAAAAAATTTTAACCATTACTAAACTATATCCTACTAATATTATAAACGCGAAAGTTTGTAAGTATGGATGGATGTTCGTTACTCATTCATGTAAAAACTACTAAATGGATTTGGATGAAATTCGGCATACAGATAGTTTATAACCTGGATTAACACATAGAATACTTTTTATCCCGATATTCCAACGGGAACGGGAACCACGCGGGTGAAACCGCGAGCGGCCGCTAGTACCTACATAAAACAAAGTCGTGTAGGTATGTTACAACAAGGTTGAACGGACGGACGAAGGGATTTGGAAAAATTTTTACACAGATGTAGTTTTAGACCTGGAATAAGATATAGGGTCCTTTTAAATGGCAAAATCTTCCCACACCTCCTACGGGGGTGTATGATAAATAAAATAAAGGGATCGCTATATGGAGCTCCAACTAGGGCTCCAGATTTGATTATGTAAGAAATAGTTTTGGTTGACAACATTTTTATTAAACCATCAAGCCTGTATATGGCTGTATTTGCAAAATTCATAAATAAGCAAACAAATGAATTCATCGTTAGTTCCATACAACCTTACAATATACAATGTGATAGGGGTGGTACTTCTAACCTGTTAAGGCTAAGTACTACATCTAATTTCATCGACAAAAAAAAATATGGACAATAAAAAAAGTGATTTTAAATCACAAAATAATTAAGTAATGATTTTTTTTTCTCACCAAAATAATCTCAAACATACAAAACAAAGTAATTTATTAGTTAGCCAGTGTTATTAGCTACCGTTTGCCATTTTTTTCATGTTTCTCCGACGTATGAAACCCTTGATATCGCATAAAGTAAAAATGGTCATAAATTATAGGGGGAGGGGGTAGCACCCCTCATATTATTTTTTTTGTTGATGAATTTAGATGTAGTACTTAGCCTTAACGGGTTAGAAGTACCACCCCTATCACATTGTATACAGCAATCACACAAATTTCAAAAACGCCATTTATGGTTTATTTTTTATTGCAAACAACAAAAAAGGTTGCACGCGACCCGACGAAGCCAAACAGCGAGTTGGCTGAAAAACTTTATTTTTTTACTGTTTCAAGTTATTTTCCATGGCGAATGGCAAAACGGCGGCGGCCGCTTACTCGTCGGCAGGTCGGCAGCGATGTCAAACGAACACGAGGCAGTCTTAAAAGCTCACCAATTAGGGCTAAAAGCACCTTCGGGCCGAAGCTTGGGGTGCGGTTTCGTTCGCTCATCAATTTTGTACAACGCTCTTTCCCAAGTTAAAAACTTTAGCTTGGCAAAAATCGAATGAAAGTGGATCCCTGTCGTGGATTTGTTTTTGTGTAGATACATTGCAACTTGTGATTAATATATGACGGCTAATGGGTCGCCGGGATTTCGTGTATTTTGTAATGTCACTACGCGATTAAATGTCGGCGTCATTAGCTTTAATTTTTATGACGGCAACGACGTTTACTTCAACAAATATGTCAAAGGAATATGAGAAAATCAATCACTATAACAAAATTTTCTACCGAACATTCTCCGAACGTAAAAGGACCAATATACATACAATACATCTCAATTAAAGGAGAAGTGAAAGCCATATTTAAAAAAAACATTACTTTTAACGTTTTTACTAATAAGAAAAATGTAAAATTTATACAATTTATACGGATATATATACTCCGTTAAGTTATGCAATTACTCAAAAAGACTAACACTAGCAGCGTCGCGGTGTCATTGTGACACCACGGCATAATATGCTGAGTACATGCCTTTTCAGTATCGTTCTGAGCTTTTCAGTACTTACTACAGCATTTTTTCTATTTTAATTGTTGTAACTCTTTTTCTCTTTTCTTTGTTTTTAAAAGAAATTGTGTCCTAAATCCATCTGGAAGGCTTATTACTTTAAAAAAAATATTTTTGCTTATCTTTTTTTATACTATTTTTATACCCAACAAAGAAAAACGTATTTTGTGGAAAGAAATAAGTCTTCTTGTTTAGAGGACACGAAAGGTTTTTATTCATGTAACCCGATTCTTAGAAGCACCCTTTTAATCATGATTTTAGCACATGTACAGTATTTAATTCTATCGAGGAAAATCTAGCAAAGAAAACACAAAACAAAAGCTATACCCACTACACCTACACAGCTAAAGCGCGTTGAATTCTCTATATCTAGAAAGTATCAACGTGTGACAAAAGAAACAAATAAAACACACAGCCGCCGCCAGCACAATGGCACTGTTCCAATCCCGTCGCCACGTGGCTGCAATAAAAAAGTTACAGTTCTAATTTCAAATTAAGTGGGCGGCCCCGAGCGCGCGCGCCAAATTAGGCGCCAATTTTGACAGCGGCACAACCAAAAATTTTCCTGTCAAAATATTTTCGCAAACAATCAATGAAACGATTGAATGCGCACACTCTTAACGCCCACATTTTATAACAAAACAAAACCACAATTAGCATAATCACCACTTTTGATTTTATTGTTACATTTCGACAAAAGCTTATTGTTGTACTCACTATTTAATGTTAGTTGGTAGGTACCTACATGGAATTTTATTTATTTTATATTAATCCGTCTAGAGAGAGGAGGAAGAAATGGCCTTTATCGATTTTCTTGCAGTTTCTTCTTTTTACAAGGCCTTACAAACGCATGATTTAAAGTTTATTTTGAACAAAAGTTATATAAGTACCTACATCCCAAAGGTGTAAAAATAACAATCTTAGGCGATCAGACCATAATTATACCACGTACGCTTCATTCTTCAGATATATAAACACATGTAGCCCTTTTATCATACAGGCAACACCGCACTTGCCTGTATGATAAAAAGACTACATGTGTTTATATATCTTCGAATGAAGCGTACTACCATAATTGTGATAGAACTTCATTTACAGGTAAGTTCGTTTAATCATCAATTATACCACGTACCTACGCTTCATTCTTCAGATATATAAACACATGTAGTCCTTTTATCATACAGGCAAGTGCGGTGTTGCCTGTATGATTAAAGGACTACATGTGTTTATATATCTTCGAATGAAGCGTACTACCATAATTGTGATAGAACTTCACTTACAGGTAAGTTCGTTTAATCATCAATTACTCGTTGTATAAAGTCTGCTTGCAAAAGCAATACGAGAAAAAGTTTAGATATGAAGGTTTCGTCCATTAAAAATAATTGATGTCGTGTGCCAGTTAACCTCCTGACGAATCAAGGGGTTTCCATAAATAATTGATGAAGGAAAATGGTTCAAAAAGGATGATGAATTATAAAATTAACTGACAAACGTTTCGCGGATACCGGAGAGGTTGGTACCTACTAGGTAGGTACATTTCCCCAAATGTCCCGGCCCAGCTAATGTGCGATTTTCGTTCGCCCCGCGAGGGCACCAACCCCTTTCAAGGGTCGCCTGCACCCAGGCGCCGACAAATTCTAACCCTCCTTAATAGAACGACCCACGATAAATAAGTGATTTTGTAACGGAAATGTTCTTTTTTCATAATATGAAAGTAATCATAGAGGCTCTCCTTGTAATTTATTTCTTAAAATATGTGACATCTATAATAATAAATAATAGAACATAGATCACATTTATTTAAGCTTGGAGTAAGCTTGGAGTGTTAATTTTCCTTTTGTTTTTTTTTTGTATTTTTATGCATGCCTTTAAACGGAGCAACACCAGTTAATAGACATAAGGTTTGTAATGTGTTGGTGTATGCTTTGTTGGGGGTTGTTCCGTATTCAACCCACATAAACTCAACCCACTAATAAATTTTTCCTTACTCAACCCATTTCTATTCCTTACTCAACCCACAGCAATATTTTAATTTTTAATTCCTTTCTCAACCCACATGTATTCCTTACTCAACCCACATCGAAGTTATAAAGAAAACTCCTGTTTTTGGGTACGGTCTGACCAAAAACTAATAGTGCCTGTTACTATTTTATTTTTAATACATTAATTTTAAGTCTTCCAATAGGCACGTCCGAACTTTGACAGTTGGTAGCGGCCATCTTGCTGAAGCTATATCTGTCAAATTGGTTGTCATTTATTCATTCTGTTTTGCCAAATCATCATGGATAGCTATAGCTTTCAACAACACGTGCAAATGATAAAATTGTTTTATCAAAATGAGTGTTCTGTTCGGGCAACGCATCGCGCGCTTCGCTCATTTTACGGTCGCCATAATCGTCCTACCGAGAGGACTATTCGTCGTGTAGTGGATAAATTTGAGTCCACTGGTTCGGTAAATGATCGATCAACACCCGTACGTCAACGAAACGCAAGGTCTGCCGAAAACACAGAGCTCGATGGCGCAGCGGCTAGCACATTCGGCTTACGAACTTGCCCGTTAAGCAACTTTCGCAATGCTTGGTCGCTAGATGGGTGACCAAATTTAAAACATCTCGAGCTCCTCCGTGCTTCGGAAGGCACGTAAAGCCGTTGGTCCTGGTTGTTGTCGTAAGATGACAGTCGTTAAAACCCACCAACCCGTATTGGGCCAGCGTGGTGGGTTATGGCCCAATGTCCCCTCGTGCATTGTCCACGTAGGAGGCCTGTGCCCAGCAGTGGGACGTTTATAGGCTGATGATGATGATGATGATGATGATGATAAGACAGAGTGAAATCTTTATCAAGCCGTGTACATAAAAAATCACAGATTAAAACTAGTGATTAGGTCAAATATATAGAGATCATTTTAGATTTTAATATAATCTGTTTTAAACAATTAAAAACATTTATTGTCTTTTTAAGTGAACGAACGGAGACAACTTTTATGTGTATGTACATATTACAATTTAGACTATAATGCATTAATTTTACGGTAGGTACCTAAAAGAGATTAGGTAAGTACATATTTTGTTATGAAATAAAACTTTTAAAAGTAGGACATAATTATACTATTATAAAGGTCAACAATTTTTGTTAATAATCAACTTTATATAAATCAACAAAAATAAAATGAAATGAGCAAAACCTTTTATAAACATAAATGCATGCAGGCAATTTTTTCATAAAAAAGTGCGCGGGTTCTTTCTACTAATAAAATATAAAATTAACTTTGATCATCACAAACATAAATATAGATACCAGTTTTTATGTTCTTCAATTTTGGTACTTCTGATATGACATTGATTCCCCGATCATTTAGTGATAATAAAGTTTTTTGGTACTCGGTCGGTATGGGTTTCCCTTTAATCGACTTCACTCTTTTCTTGCATTTTTGCAAAGCTTCTTTAACAACATTTTTTTATTTCGCTTGATGTACAACAATGAGGTCCTTCTCTCAAAACATCTTGATTTAACACTTTTACACTGCCAAAGCATCCCGGTCACTTCACACAACGCCAGATTATACTTCCATCTTTATCTTTTCTTCTATAATGAAATTGGAATCCTTTAGACAACAAAGCTTGACGATCTCGTTGTGATTCCACATAGCGTAAGTCACTTTATCGCTCTTGGTGCATCTTAAATTTTTATTGGTATATGATTTTAATTATTAATTATTTTTAGTTATGAATTTTGTCAACCAACTACCTACTTATATGGACACAATCTGAAATAAAATTATTTTATTTTATTTTATTTATTTATTTTATTTAAATATAATAAGATGAGCTTAGTCGGTCAGTTAAGGAGCAGCTGATTAAGTGACCATCCTAAGGTTTGCCCATTCAGAACAAACAAACAATAAAAATATAGCTATCTCTATCAGCATTGCTTAATACTAGAACCGAAGATAAAATAAAGATAATGCTATTTCACTCGTACTCTTTACCAGTCCAGAGACCTCCATAACCCCTTCAGCATCGTAAATCCAGACACCATAGAAAATCGATTGTTTCGCGACCACCAGCGGTCTTATGATCTTTGACCTATTAAGGTCCATAACAATTGATTTAACTTTTATTATTATTTTTGGAGAGCTTATTCGGGTGAGTGGTAACAATAGCACACCGGCAAGTTCTAAGAACTTAATTTAAGAGATATATTTTAACTTAGTTGTTGATATTTATAATAATATATGGTTATGTCCCACTTTTAGAAGTTTTATTTTATAGCGGACTATACATGATCTATTTTATGAACCGTAATTAATGTACTAAAAACAAAATAGTAACAGGCACTATTAGATTTTGGTCAGACCGTACCCACAAATAGGTGTTTTCTTTATAATTTTGATGTGGGTTGAGTAAGGAATACATGTGGGTTGAGTAAGGAATTAAAAATTAAAATATTGCTGTGGGTTGAGTTAGGAATAGAAATGGGTTGAGTAAGGAAAAATTAATTAGTGGGTTGAGTTCATGTGGGTTGAATACGGAACAACCCTTTGTTGGATGTCATTTTTAGGGTTCCGTAGCTAAATGGCAAAAACCGGAACCCTTATGGATTCGTCATGTCTGTCTGTCCGTCCGTATGTAACAGCCACTTTTTTTTAATAAAATAAAAAAATAAAGAAATCAGTTGCCGAAATGTTTGTACGTGCATCACTTCAGAACGGCTGCACCTATTTGGGTATTTCTTTTTTTGTTGTGTTCCTAATTGTCAGGACTAGATTTGTCTGACATAACTTTTGGAAATTAACCACGGGATACAGTATGTTCACGCTATTGATATTGCTATTAATATATATGTGAAAGTTCAGGAATGATTTAAACGGTAAGAAAAAATAGTAAAAGTCCTTTAAAAAAAGGAATTTACATAAAAAGACGTCGTGCATTAAAGGTGATAAATATTATTTGGATGCTAAAAACTTTTTGCAGTTTTCTTAGTTCTTCTTCGCGACATTTATCTTTTTCCTGTCAGTTGAGTTGTCATTGTGATTTGGACAGGACAACGTCTGTCGGGTCAATAATTTTCGGTAAAAATACTTACATGCAGTCCCGCGCCGCTCTTAAAAATATTAGGTAGAGCCAGAGCAGGAGAATGATTAGACTGTAACATGCGTCGACTGCTACCTATTACTTTTTTTAACAAATGACTAATAGCTTTTACCGGGCTCTTCTTTTCTTGTCGTACTACACTCAAAGGTATCCAAATCAATGATATTATGTTAAAAAGAATTGTAAAATCATTGATCCAAATGGGCCAGTCAGGCCCGTGGGGAATCCGAAACTACAAGAGATACTTATGTTATTGTATATTTTTGTCTTTTTTTTCTTTAAATGCTTGGTGCTGTTTACACATTTAGCCAGTGGCAAGTAATTACGTACATATTTTATTTTTGTACTGGTTGATGATATTGAGTGGTGATAGAAATTATGAATAGTAAATGATGTCCGTCCCAAACCCATAGAAAATTTGAAAAGTGATGTCGCGCTGATTTGTGTAATTTGCCAACACTCATGCACGTTCAAAAACACATAAAGGTTAATATAATCCACCGTTAAATATCTAAAATTAATATTCGACAAAGAACCAATTTTAGAAAATAAATTAAAACTCAAACCTTGTTGCTTCACTTTCCCGCCCAGAAGTCAACTCAAATCTACAAAAAATCAACTGTCAAATAATAATCAACCGGTATCTAAAATTTATATTCGACAAAGAACCAATTTTAGAAAATAAATTAAAACTCAAACCTTGTTGCTTCACTTTCCCGCCAAGAAGTCAACTCAAATCTACAATAATCAACGTCAATTTATTTATAACTATTCTATACAAATATTAATTGTGATACGTTTCACTTTGCCGCATAAACTATTGTCAAAGCGTAAAATAATTAAAGCTCCGATCTTCTAGATTAACTTTAAACGATTTCACTTTTGTATTCAAACGGTGCCGTCCATAATATTTGGAGATCGAGTAAACGGTGGGCCGAGCCGTCTCGCTGCCATTAAAAACTTATTAAACATCATCTCCAGCAATTACCAGCCCCCTTCACCCGTTTGCCCCACCCCTCGCCCCTCGCCTCACCTGCGGGATGAACCAATGTTAAATTGTCACTTTAATGCCGGAATTTTTAATCTCACCCGGATCTGATTATCGTTTTGTTATTGTTCAATGTCATGTAGGGTGCTTCTATTTTCTTAATGTCCCTTGGATATCGTCGCATTTCCGCATGCAAACAAGTATTAATTAATTATTAGATTTACGTACTATCACGGGCAAAAATATGTAAACAATTGTAACTCTATTAAATTAAATTAAATTTGTTTATGCTCACCCTAATTATCTAGACAAATCAAATCAAAATCAAGTTCTCTACCATAGTCCACATTTCATCAAATCACAACAGCACAAATGCTCAGCGCGATACTTATGTGGTGAACCCATCGCTTACTTTAATTACCTACTTTTTAATATGGTTTTTGATTAAATTTTAAGAATACTTTAACTAGTGCATGTTGTGTTTGCCTATAAAAATGCGTTTTTGACAATGGTGAAAGAATACTATTGTAACAAGGCAACTAAAGCCTTGTTGGTTTTTGTGACCTTCCTTGTGAATGACATTCTTTTATATTTAGTTTTATATTTAAAATTCAATTATTTACTTGCATTCTCTGTCTAGCCTCTGTTTTCATCATAGCTCTACTGCTTGGTGTAAATTTAGTTCAGATTCATCCGCGGAGCCAGAATGAGCTCCTTCTAATTATTGTTTTCCTTCCGAATTATTGTTATTGCGAACAGTGCATTATTATAACTAGGCAGTTCCAAGCATACGTCCTGATAATAATAATAAGTTATAACCTTTAAGTGTGTGTACTAACGCTTAAATTGTGCTTCATATAATGACTAACCATTTATTTAAAATAATATACGTCTGAACTCATCGTGCTGTTATCGTCATCTCCTCTCCTCATCGTGTCACTCCTCCGTTCCTCCGCGACGTGACACTACCACGCCCTCTCTTTCCTTGGGTATCGTAAAAGGCGACTAACGGGCTAAAGACTTCATATACTTCCAACAGCTTAAAGCGGCAATGGGCACAGCACCTGCCAAGCTGAGCAGATGTGCAGTCGCTATGGTAGAGGACTGCTTTTGCTGTCCCCATTGCCTAGTCTCTGACTAACCCATCGGGGATAATAGTCGTGATTATATGTATGTATGTACTATGTTAAGTACTCCAGTTTCATGTGAATGTATAGTTGTACACAAATGTTGTTGCCCGACCTGGGAATCGAAGCCTGTACCACCGGTTATCGTGCCGAGTGCTAAGCTACTCAGCCACCGAAGTGATCCCTATCACGACAGTTCGGAGCGTGTTCTTATTATTATTAAACTGAAGAGGCTGGTGACACGCATGCGAAATTTGATAAGGATTTATTGATCCATCACTTTACTGTGGTAGCACTGTGTGCAGCAGTGTATGCCGAATCATCGGAGAGGTGATCAAAGATAATTAAAAACAATGAAATATAATTTACTATAATGAAGATTTGTAAATACGTAATATTTGATGTTTTTGCGTCAACAAACCCTTTCTTTTAACCTTTCAATTCAATCTTAGATTTGTAAATGACTAAAGTTAAACTGGTTCTTTTCCAATGTGTTCTCTATGTACAACGAAGTATTAAACGAGAAGCTGGCGAACAAAACGGTATAATCACAAAAAAATAAATTTTACAGGAGCAGTAAAAAACTGATTGACATGCAGCTACTTTACACTACAATACAACGTGAGCTTTTGGCGTGGTTTTCAATTTATCCATATGAAATTTGAGACTTGGTTTGACATAAAATATGTTAAATCCAGATTTCTATGCCTAAATACAACGGAAGATATTTAAATTTGTAAAATGAAATTATGCCGTTTTGTTCACTATTGCGTTCCTGACAAGGTGCATAGACAAACTATATCTTTATATTAAAAAAAAATCAAAATCAATATATCTTTATTCAGTAAGCTTAAATTAAGCATTTTGAATCGTCTAAATTTATTTTTTTATGGATGGATGGATAGGCATAGGAACCCACCCACCCACCCCACCCATTCAGGAAGTCTTTTAGCTGTGGAGAAGAACGGGCACAAGAAACTACACAGCTTTAAATTAATATAGAAGTAACGACATTTACAAAACAATATGTCGTTACCAAATTATACAAACAGTTATAAAGATAATGGATTAATACAATTATAAATATACTGCGATGCAACAGTAAGAACACCAACTTCCTTAAAAATATTTCTCAAAGAAGTTCGCGATCCCAGTCTATAAATGGTTCTTATTGCTCGTTTCTGTAAATAAATATAGTTTTAACATCAGCCGCTGTTCCCCACAAAAGGACGCCATACGACATGACACTATGAAAATAACTAAAGTAAACAGTCCTAGCAGTTTCAACATCTGTTAGTTGTCTAATTTTTCTAGTCGCATATGCTGCTGAACTGAGTTTGCCGGCCAAATTCGATATATGCGGATTCCATTGGAGTTTTCAGTCAAGGGTTATCCCTAGGAAAACTGTCGAGTCTACCAAATCTAATTTAACACCATTCATTCTAACATCGGTTTGTTCGGTCTTGACATTTGGTAGTATAAATTTAATACATTTCGTTTTTTTAGCGTTTAGCTGTAAATTATTCGCACTAAACCAACTGAGTACCTCTGAGAGAGCATTGTTAACATCGTCATAATTATTCTTACATCTAGTCACATTAAAAATGAGTGAAGTATCATCTGCAAACAATACAATATCACAGAAGTTGTCTACAAAGAATGGCAAGTCATTGATATATATCAAAAATAAAAAAGGGCCAAGAATTGACCCTTGTGGAACTCCCATTTTTACATGAGAACCGGATGACTTAGTTTGCGTTCTAGAACTAAGATACGACTGTATCAAATTACGCGCAAGACCTTTGAGACCATAGTGATTTAACTTCATCACCAGTGTCCGGTATTTACATTCCTTTGTGATACTGAGCGAGCAAACGAGCATACTGCCCTTGTGATGGTCGCGACCACCGCAGCCCATACAAACAGTAAATAGATAAGCTAAAGCAGTATCGAAACTAGGCCTTTTTGTTGAGTTATATACCTACGTGCCAATTGAGCGTTAGGGTTGTCCTCTTATTTTTGCTGCCACGACAGGTTCGAATTGCTTTATTATTAAATATAGTGTTAAAATTCTCTTTCTAATGAATAATAGCCTTTAGAATAGGTTTTTGAAATAGCTTTTTTAAATAAATAATGGGAAAACATGGACACGCCACTATAAAATTGATTTTGTCTACTTCTTTGTAAATGAATACGGCTAATTTACAATTAATGTGTTTTGAAAACAACAGCGAAAACTTTTGTCCATTTTCTCTACATATTGAACAAAATCATCCGGTGGTATAATACAACTAGTAAATCTCGACGAGGTACTCGCGGCTGACGGCACTGCGGTGTCCGCTTACGGGCGTTGTTTATACGTGCGTCTGTGGGCGTGCGTCGTTTCGAACGTTTGTACGTAGCTTCTTTCATCAATCATCAACACATCATCGTTAATCACGCGCGCAACGCACCCTGAAACATCAGTTCATATGGCTCTATATACCGTAATGTCACTGAATCTCCCTTCAAACTGAAAAGTAGCAATGTAACACTACTATCCTCATGTACTCATAAATCATCATTATCTTCTTGTCCTTATCCTAGGTCACAATATGTACTGTATTTTTTTATGTCTCGGCAATCTTCGTTTAGACTAACGTCGGATTCCTATCCGTTGCTTCGGTGGAATACCACACGAATCACCATTTACAATCATTAAGGTATTATAATCAAATAGAGACGACGACAACGGGAAACAATTTTTTGCGCACTAAAATGCGGCCCATGGGCTGCAAATGCCTAGTCTTTTCTAAGCGACTGCGGTGCGTTTGCAGCTCATATAAGTAACTATAAGTTAACACACAAATTATCTAGCTAGCCTATTAGGCTTCTTTTGAAACTTGTTTTTATTCGTACTCAGAGAACGGATAAACATACATGCTTCAAAATACATATATACATAGAAAACACCCAGACCGGAAATCAATTTAGAAAAACAGTTAATTCTAAAGGAGAATGGGCAAAACGTCCCCCCTCCTTGTAACACTTACATCTATGCATCAAATGAAAGTACTTGAAAAGTAAAGCATTTATTGTATGACAGCAAATCTGTCAGGTATGGGAAAAAAAAGTTATTGAGAAGAAGAAAATTAAAATAATAAATGATAATATAAAATTGAAGTCAAGATTTATTCTTGAATTTAAACTCCTCCTTCGCAGATTGCTTTGATTTATATAATCGTATAAAATGAAAAAATAAATAAAAATGAGGCCTATTTTTCATTTTTTTTTTCATTTTACCTTTTTTTTCTTTTTTCTCCATTGATTCATTCGTTCGTTCATATTTGCTGTCCTTACAACAAAATACACTATTTATTTCGAATCTAACGATGTGGGAACTTACAAGGGGTGGGACGGGTTTTATACAAAAACGCCCATTCTTCTTTACCGACTGGGAATCTTACCCCGAACCGCAGAGATAGTAACAACAAAACCGGCGTGCAAACCACTCGAACATGCAGGTCGTTATATGAGTCATCATAACACACTGCGCAAAAAATTAAAGAGTGATGGCTTCGTAGCATCAAGGAATGGACCAGTATCAAAACCGTGAAACAATTATTCAGACTAGCTCTAGATAAAGAAACATTTAGAAAACTGACTGCTGATCTTTAGTAATGGAGAGGCACTATAGGCAGAAGATGTGTGTATGTGCTGTTTTGGATGGAAACGCTGGGGTCGTGGGTGCCAGAAGCTCGGCGTTTCGTTAAAGATATATCGATGCGCCTTGTCGAGGCCTCCACCGACTGGAACGCTGGCAGTGGCAGAGAGCTACTTTGGCCAACGTATTAGCTATACAAAAGGGTAACGCTGCCAGCCATTTGGGGACTGCCGCGCGATTTGTTACTCATAAGATATTTTTAGGTTCTTAGTTCATAAATTAATTATGTTTGTTCTTTTATTTTCTGTTTTGAGTAAATAAATAACAGAAGAAGAAGTCGTCTCCAGGGAGACTGAAGACGCGAATTAGACCGGTAAAAGGTGTTTAATTTCAATGTTTAATGTTCGCGTAAACCTTACATACTACATACATATATTCACGATTTATCCCAGAGGGCTAGTCAGAGACTAGGCAATGAGGACAGCAAAAGCAGTCCTCTACCATTTTTCACCAAATAGCGACTGCACATGTGCTTAGCGTGACAATTGGTGAGCCTATCGCCGCTCTATGCTGTTAGATGAATGTGCAGTCTTTAGTCCGTTAGTCGCCTTTTACGACACCCAAGAGAAGGGAGGGGGTGGTAGTATTCTTTCACTGCTACGCGACACGGTTACTTAGAAACCTTAGAAAACAATAAGCCGTCTCTAGTTATAATAACTAAATTTTCACAATATACCCACTAGCGGGCCGTAAAGCTAGCCGGCTAGCCGCGGCCAATGCCGGCGCGCCACTTCCGCCGCTTCCTGTGAGGTCGCCGATTCGCCGACGTCACTTGGAAATTCTTACGAAGGTGTCGCTTTGAGTTACAGAGACCAATAAAAATAAAATAAATATTTTTTTGGGAGGAGCTCGTTGGTGCAGCGGCTAATGTTTGCAAACTTGTAATTTCGGCTTGTAAGTTAGTAACTTTCACAAAGGCCTGTGTCTAGCAGTAGGAAGTTTATAGACTGATTATAATGAAAATGATGAGGTTTTATCTAAATTGAATAAGGTCTTAGACCCAGTGGGGGTTCTTTTTTTTTATTTATTATTAAAATTTTGCATTCACAATGCTCACACATCACAATCACATTGTGAATGCAAAATTTCAATAATAAAGATATTCTTAAGCAATTACGTCTCTTTCGAATGTTAAATACTTACTATACTTATATACTAGTATGTATTTCTTTCGATTATGTGGGTAGGTAAAAACCTTCACAATGACGTGATATCGCTGGCTTGCAGCGTAAATCAACTACTTACTAGAAAGAATTCAACGAGTCTTCTGGGGTCTCGGTAGCTTAGCGGTTAGAGCAGTGGGCGGGCAATTCAAAGTCCAAATGTATAACAATGTTGTGTTTCGACAGTTTAGATATAAGATAGCCTGTATATACCTCAGTGGTTGAGTATTCCGGGGAAAGAAAGTAAAAAGAGAGGATTGCGTAATAACAGGGATACAAACACGATACAAACTATACTTGGGCCAAACTTAATGAAGAATGTTTCTTTTTTATAAAGAAGGAGGCAAACGAGCAAGTGGATCACCGATGGAGAGTAATCACCGCCGCCCATGAACACCTGCAAAACCAAAGGAATCGCAGACACGTTGTCGGCCTTTAATGAAGGAATAGGCTCGTTTCTTAAAGATCTCTATGTCGTAACGGTCCGGAAATACCGCCGCCGAGAGCTGGTTCCACAACACTGTAGTTCGAGGCAAGAAATTTCGTGAAAAGCGCACAGTAGTAGACCGCCATCCATCAAGGTGATGTGGATGGAATGACATTCGATAGCGTGTATATATGTGCGGTGAAGGAAATCAGCGGCTGGGATCAAGCCGAACAATTCCTCAGAACACTCCCCATGATATATGCGGTACAATATACAGAGCTACGTAAACAAATTACTGTTATTTCTTAGTGCAAATATCTAGAATCATTTGGATTTTTAATGTATTTAAAGAAAGACCATTGTTAGCTGTATTCTAGTAAATCTCTCATAAGAATAAATTTAGATCCAAACGACATTGCACGAATGATATTTTCACAAATAAATGTCAATAATTTGTTGCTTGTAGCATTTTTTATCGAATTTGGCCATAATATAGGAGAAAAGAATCGTCGTTCCCTAAAAAGATATGTTTTGCCATCATAAACAATCAATACTAAACATCTAAACATGACTCAATTCGCCAAGTATTTTAGTTGGTGTTTCAACAATACTTTGTGAGTATAATAATTGTCAATCAGCCGAGCCTCCCGCTATCGCTATTAGGGGGGCGGGGGGGCGTGACGCACATGCTGGCACAAATGTCGCTAATTGCTATTGTTTGTCGCGAAACGCACATGTTCGTGCAAGCTTCTATTATAGCGGGTGGAATGCAAATAGCTTTTCTGACGTCCACTCCGGTATTTGTATTTGGAATGATCTTAACATTTCGCTGTTATGGTAGTAGCTCTTCATTTGTTTTGAACGATACAATATCGTAGAAAAACTATAGAATACATTTCTTACATTCGATTTAAAACGTGCTAACATAAAACAGAAAACAATACATTACTGCGGCTATTTAAAAAAATAAATCTTGTTTTTTGCAGTCTTATTGGTAATACGGCTACATATTTCTAATACTTTCGAAACTTTACTATGCGGAGTTTAATGGTTTTTAAAACGGTATAACAAAGTGTTGTTGCTTTTATAATTACGTTTTTGTTTATCGACACACTTACTTTACGTATGTTTAATTTTTCAGAAAAACAGTTAGGCGATTATTTATCTTAACCTTTTTTTTTCTTTTGGAAGATGTTTATAATTTTTACAAGTAAGTATTAAAATTCGAAATAACTTTTTGTCTAACATAGTCTTACCTAGTTTTTCGATTTCCATGTAGGTAGGTATCATATTTAAAATACAAAGTAGGTATAATACATAGTATATTAATTGAAAAAAAACATACTTATGCATTGAGTTATTTATTTTTAACATAAAAAATTTACATAATATATAATTACAATAATTAGAGGATAAAAGTACCTATATATTTATAAAACTGAACATGTATAAACTTTATAAGTATGTTAATTATTGTTTTATATTTTAGCGTTTTATTAACGCTTAAATATACTTAAGTAAAATTCTAAACACTGAAAAAAGACGACAACCTCAGGCGGGAATCGAACCACGCACCTTCCGCATTCCGGGCGGCTGCCTTAACCACTTGGCTACCGAGGTCTGGCTTTCAACCGTCGAAATTTGTCAGTGCTTGATGCTTATGTTTTTAGTCAACATTGCTTCATCAAATCTTAGAAGTTTTCACCTCTGAGATCCGAAAGAAATATTTTTACAAATATTTGAACATTCGGTTAAGATGAAGCTGCGTTTATAGATTATTGTTTTATATTTTAGCGTTTTATTAACGCTTAAATATACTTAAGTAAAATTTTAAACGCTGAAAAAAGACGACAACCTCAGGCGGGAATCGAACCACGCACCTTCCGCATTCCGGGCGGGCGCTGCCTTATCCACTTGGCTACCGAGGTCTGGCTTTGAACCGTCGAAATTTGTCAGTGCTTGATGCTTATGTTTTTAGTCAAACTAACTACTACCTAACTAGTAAAATTTTACTTAAGTATGTTAAGAGGCCTATTACATCTCGACTGTGATTTTGCGTAAATTGGTCAATTTTGGCGTTATGGATCTCAGAAACAAAAATACATTAACAATTATGACTTATTCAATAGTGTAAAATAGCTATTGGAATAGTGCGTAGCGGCCTCGTTTTTGTAAATTTTGCTTAACTTTTTAATTAAACCCAAAATTGCAGAGAAAGATTTTCATAAAGTGCGCGAGGGCACTTTTTTGAGCTCATCGATTGAACGACTGTTCTAAACAAGTGAAAAAAAAAATTAAAGTGTTATCTCTTATATAGTCGAATAGTGCGTAGCGGCCTCGGAATTTTTAGATATCATTGATTTTATATAGAAAAAAATCTTATTCTAAACCAAAAAACTTCAAAAATTGCTATAAGGTAACTGTGAATATCTCCTATCTACGATAATATTATTGAGCAAAATTTATACCAGAGTAATTGTTACTTCATGAGGAATGAAGATTTTATAATGAATTTATTATCCTATTTCGATAAAAACGATAAATACAACTGCGAAATTACTACAAAATGCGATGCGCCGGCCGTCCGAATTCAACTTAGGCTCACATAATGGAGATTTGTAATATTATGCACAAATTTATTATCCTATTTCGATAAAAACGATAAATACAACTGCAAAATTACTACAACTACAATGGGCATTTTACGCAAAAATCACATTCAAAATGTAATAGGCCTCTTAATTATTTTCAAACTGAAAATTAAGTTTAAACATCAAATAAGTAGTAATTTATTGGTTCTAATATAATACGGAAAGGGTGAAACTGGACCCGCTGTGGTCAACTCGCCGTGGTACTTGTCTGTCCTATACTAGACTGAGAGTAATTTTAAAGTCGGAGGCGCGGAGGGAATTCCTCACCCGCTGTATCAAATCTATGGAATCCGTGCGAGGTGGAGCGGCTGAGGCTAAAAAAGACGTAGCTTCGAAAGCGAGCATAGACACAGAATAAATAATAGTTTAATGTGTCGCGTAGCGGTCAAAGAATACTACCACTGCCTCTTTTCCCTTGGGTGTCGTAAAAGGCGACTAACGGACTAAAGACATCCAACAGCATAGAGCGGCGATAGGCACACCACCTGTCATGCTGAAAATATGCTGTGCAGTCGCTATTTGGTGAAAAGCAGACTATGGTAGAGGACTGCTTTTGCGGTCCTCATTGCCTAGTCTCTGACTAACCCTTCGGGGATAATAAGTTGTGATTATATGTGTTTGTATGTTAGTACAAGTGCCAGGGGGTTAAAGTCACGCGTCCGTAGGTTAAATCTTGAAACCCTACACGTGACCCCTGGGTGGTGCTAAAAGAGTGACACAGTCTGCCTGGTTACAAGCCCGGTAACGGTGTAAAGGTCATCTGCGACCGACAGCACTCAAACTCAAAAAAAAAAGTCTGCGTGGTAGAGCCACGCTGCGTGTAACACAAATTAGGCCGGCTCGCCCGGCGTAATATCACCCTCTCACGGAATATCCCGGTGAGTGAAAGCACTGGAAGCCCACCTCCCCCGCTCCCTCCCTTCATGATTCTTATAGTCTAAGATCCGAGTATAGAGCGACCTTCACCGGGAAGGTTAATGGATGAAAAGTATTTTATATCCAATTTAATATGTAAAACGATATATCGCAAGTGGGTTGGCTGAAAAATTTCAGTCCAGCACCTTTAATGAAAAATTTAATATTTAAAAAAAAATTTTTTTTCATTGCACTGGTTTGGTGTGTGTGTGTGTTTGTAATGAGCTTATCTTAATATAAACATAAATTTTATTCATTTAACCAGATGGTTGCAAATTACTAATATAAACTTGCCTGTTGACACCTGCCTACCCAATGTTATAACAGGAAAAAATAGTCAACCTAACGTATGCATATTCTATAGGCTTCATACTTTCGATTGGTACCTATGTAATTTATCTACTATCGAAACAAGAACAATATTTAAAAAAATATATTTTTAAATATTTTATTAATCATATACTGTACTGAAATTTTTCAGCCACCCCACTCGCAATATATCTTTAACACATTAAAGGACATTGTTGAAGTTAGCCTAAGAACCAACACAAACATGACATACATGATAATTCTTAGCTTATTTTTTGCGACAGATAACAGTATTTAGATTTTGGCGGACACTTTTAGATAAGTAACCATTATTAAAAAGAACTTTTTGGACATTAATATTGAGTATCATTTTTATTATGGGTTGGGTATTGAGAGTTCAGTGCATTCAGCCAGTGAATTAAAGGTTTGTGACCAAAATATTTATAATATGTACAAACAAACCTAATAATATTATGCATGCATGGCTGACTACATATACTTAGTGCCAAATACTCCAAGCATCATTAGAATACGATACATCGCATTTTATTCCAAACTGTAAACGTTAGTCGACTTAAGATTCTTTTGCTTTTCCAATGAGGAGAATTTTACTAATATGCGGTGCTGTGTCACTCACTAACTGACATTACTGTAGTCTGCTGTGTTGTGCAGCTGACGTTCTTTGGCAAATAAAACAAAACAGTGCAACATCACTTTTCAAATTCTCTCAAGAAGTCCGTGCGAGATCTCAGTAAAGTCCCACATCTTTACTGGAACTCAAGAGGTTTGGGGGGAATATCATTTAGCATTAAACGTTCATAATATTATCATCACATCACTCATCATTATCATCAGTTTAAGCATAATCAATGAACTCTAATAATACGACTGAAGGACTAGTATCCATGGTCAAGAAAAAAAAGTTGACGTTCTGGACTTCTTGGCGGGAAAGTGAAGTCATGTTTGCAGTTTTGTTTTATTTTCTTTAATTTGTGTTTTGTCGAATATTAATATGAAATAATGATGAATTATTTAAGTGTTAGTGAACGTGCATGAGTGTTGGCAAATAAAACAAAAGAGTGCAACATCACTTCTCAAATTCTGTAATGAAACATAACCTCAACTTTTCCTGATATTTAGGTTCTCAGGAGTGTCCGTCAAAAATCTTTGTGTTTACAGTAACTTACTTGCAATTTCGAACCTAGAAAAGAATATTTCATAATTGTTGGTTCTTAGGCTAACAATGTATGGGCGCAGAACATTGTCCTCTGATATTTAATAAATTTCATCCATTAACCGGCTCGGTGAAGGTCGATGTATACTCGGATCCTCTACTATTACTACTTCCTCAAAGGTCCTCAAGGTGTCCATGGGCGACGGTGATTACTTTCCATCAGGTGACGCGCCGGTGTTTGGTTAGATTCATGATACTCACTTCATTACTTCTTGCAATGATGTCTAACACTTCCTCGTTTGCTTGGTCATTTTTTTTTTCTTTTTCTGTTAATACCAGCGCAAACGCAAAGCGCTTTCCGTTTTAGTGTAAAAAAAAACTATGTTTCAAATTTCAACCACAGATTCAAGGCCCTGTGGCGCAACGGATAAAGCGTCTGACTACGGATCGAAAGATTCCAGGTTCGAATCCTGGCAGGGTCGAATGAGTTTATTTTTATATTTCGATAAATATTCAGTTGTTTTACTCGCACATAGATTTAAGTAGTAACTATTTAAAACTTTAATACCTTGTAATAATATAATATAATAATTTAATGTCTTGGTGCGGTTTTCACATTTAGCCAGTGTCAAACAGTCGAGTAAGGGCCGATTTTTCAACAGTCAGATAAAACTTATTTGTCTGTTAAAGTATTGCACAACCATTTTGAAAATCTATTGTCATCAGTCTTTTCTTAATTTACAATTTAAAAGACTGCATCGTACAGCATAGAGCGGCGACGGGCTCACCACCTGTCACGCTGAGCACAAGGCAGTCGCTACTTGGTGAAAAGTGAACTATGGTCAACGACTGCATGCTTTTGCTGTCTTTATTGCCTAGTTTGTGACTAACCCTTTGGGGGATAATAGTCATGATTATATGTATGTAGATAATATAAATGTTTAATTGTTAATGATATTAATCCAAACCTTTGACTCTCAGTAGAGATGTGGTACTTTACTGTGATCGCCTACGGACTATTTGAGAGAATTTGAAAAGTAATGTAGCACTATAGCACAACCAGAAGAAAGAGCAACACCAAAACTCATGGACTTTCACAAACACTTAACGGTTAATAATCTACCATTATTTCACTTAAGCATTCGAAAAAAACAGTGTTTCTCTCTTCCCTTGGGTGTCGTAAAAGGTGACTAACGGATTAAAGACTGCACATACACCCAACAGCATAGAGCGGCGATGGGCTCACTTGTCACAGTGAGCACATGTGCAGTCGCTATTTGGTGAAAAGTGGACTATGGTAGAGGACTGCTTTTGCGGTCCTCATCGCCTAGTCTCTGACTAACCCTTCGGGGATGATAGTTGTGAATGTATGTACTTATCCAAAAAAAATAATTTGGAAAATGAAGCAAAGCCGTATAGTAAGTAAGTAACATGACTATGTCATGTTACTTACTTACACGGTTTTGTTTTGTTTTCTAAGGTTTTGTTTGTGAAATGTTTTTCACTTTCGCGCCAAGAAGTCTACTATAAGTACTTACCTATTTCGCATCTATCGAGCAAATACGGGTATGTATAACTTGGGTATAACATTAAAAATATAAATATGTTCTAAACTACAGACAATGTAGCTTGATTAATGTTTTATGTTTTAGCGTTTTATTAACGCTTAAATATACTTAAGTAAAATTTTAAACACTGAAAAAAGACGACAACCTCAGGCGGGAATCGAACCACGCACCTTTCGCATTCCGGGCGGAATGCAAGGGATGCAAGCAATGTTGACTAAAAAAACATAAGCATCAAGCACTGACAAATTTCGACGGTTGAAAGCCAGACCTCGGTAGCCAAGTGGTTAAGGCAGCCGCCCGGAATGCGGAAGGTGCGTGGTTCGATTCCCGCCTAAGGTTGTCGTCTTTTTTCAGTGTTTAAAATTTTACTTAATGTAGCTTGACTTTATAACAATCAGAACGTATTTTTAATAATGTGCTTTCTTTTTAAAATCTTTATCCTTTTGTGACACTTGATTCCCGCACTTTCGTTTGTATAGATAGATCTAATTTGCTCTGTGAATCCATACCTCAGAATCTTCGATTACATATAAAAACAATTATGTGGTAGAAGAATACAGAATTCTGTGATACATAATTACCGAACCGTAGATTTATTTGTTGTATCCTCTTTGCTTACCAAGTTTTACTTAAAACCGCAAGTTTCAACAATAAACTTTTTGTTTTGCTATTATTTTGTTTAGATATCATTAATATCATTAATATCAATATACCGTGTCGCTTAGCGGTGAAAGAACACTACCACACCCTCTCTTCCCTTGGGTGTCGTAAAAGGCGACTAACGGGCTAAAGACTGCACATACATCCAGCAGCATAGTGCGGCGATTGGCTTACCACCTGTCACGCTGAGCACATGTGCGGTCGATATTTGGTGAAAAGTGGACTATGGTTGACTACTTTTGCGTTCCTCATTGCCTAGTCTCTGACTAACCCTTCGGGGATAATAGTCGTGATTATATGTATGTATGTTAGTACAAGTGCCAGGGGGTTAGAGTATCGCGTGACCCCTGGGTGGTGATAAACGAGTGACACTGTCTGCGTGGTAGAGCCACGCTGCGTTGCAACATTTGACTTTATCCTTGCACCATATCTGTGTAAGTATCAATATCGTTTGGAAAAAAAATTACATTTTGGATAGGTTCCTCTGCTGGAGTCTGTACATTAATGTATCCAACATTACTGGTTACAATTCAGCAACTTGTACTTACCTCACCCTCCGTGTAGTGCGAATTAGCTAAAAGTTTGCGAGGAGGATACATTAAAACTTTACCTCCGTACGTACACACGCCAGCGAATCAACCTACCCAAAACTGTCTTTCCCTAATCGATACCGAACCTTATATACTCAAAGTGTAAAGTTCAAAATTTAGTGTCGAAATATGACATGTTGTGGTGGCTTGACCTGGCTGGTATCTGTACATACCTATAAATACTGTCGGTGCTTAGAATCTTACACTCTTAAAGAATTAGCTAGTAAGTAAGTACCTACTTAAGTGACAGCCGTAGCGAATGGTTATTTTAATATTCTGTCGAAGATTTTGACTTAAAAAATAAAATTGTTTTATTTCTGACAATTATGTAGGTATTGGTTACAATTTACCTCATAAAGCTATGTTAGTATTCAATAACACACCAATAAAATAAAATATGATAAAAGACACATTTACAACAATAAATTAAAATAAATGAATTAATTATAACCAATGACATTAAAACATTATTATTATCATTGATTACAACAATAACTAAAGGTGGACCTTACAATCCTACAGCCTGTCTACCGATTTGCTTATTGACGTGCAAATCCGTAAACCTACCGAAGGCTGCAGAGCCCATCCTGTCAGCAATCATCCCCAAATGATTACACAAAATTGAATGAACCTGTTTTAGTATAAACTTTCATTACTTTAATTGTTACCTAGACTAGTATCATGTTTCTTGTTAATCATTATTCTAACTAGCTATTGCTCGCGGCTTCGCTCGCGTTAATGTAGATGTTGTGTAAATTTTTAGTCCATACCTTAATTATAATTTTCTGTCAAACCGCTGATGCGTTAAAGTATACAAAATCAAGCTTACACATATATTATATAGAATTAATGCAAACATTATGTACAAAGTAAATGGTTAGACTTTTTACTGTAACGTTTCTAACGTTTAGTTCAATGTTACGTTTAAGAGAAGTGGAATGGTTTTTCCTACTGCTGAGAAATTGCTTTCCCCTTTGACCAGCTGTGGGACGAAAAAGGATAAATTAAAAAATAAAGCTTTACGCTTCACTGGATGGATTCTATTGGTTAATTTTGGCACAGCTCTGCACCTCTTCGCTCTTTCCCGCTCCAGTGGACAAGCAGCCTAAGGGCATATGCATCTATATGTGCCGTAATATCAGGTTTAAGACATTTATTTCTTATAACAGAATACTTTGTTCGCTTGAAAATTAATTAGTAACTAGTGTTCCTAATTAATTTAAAATAAAATAATAAGGGTAGGTACTTACATCATGTTATCATATTAAAAATCAAAACACATCACTGCTACATATCAGTTAATTCTAACATAATATACAAGTATAATATACTAATATAATAATAATTGCTAAGCTCTAGTGGATTGCCACTTGCCACGGGCAGGGCACAACGCCCGTATTAGAACCGATAGCTAGTACCGATAGATAGTAAGGTGGTCCGACGATCTGGTGAAGTTCGCGAAATCCTTCGGTTGGCAGATCCTTGGGGGAGGCTTTGTCCAGCAGAGGACGTCCTCTGGCTGATGATGATACTAATATATGATACTCAAAGACAATAAACAAAATTAGGTAATGTAACCTCGTTGATAATCGGTAGTATATAGCCAGTTCCTCAGTAATTCAGGGATCCGGAACAAGTGCGCTCCCACCATTTCAGCCTTAGATTAAAACAAAAAGGGAAGATACGGTATGCTCCTACTTGTAGTCATTCAAAATATAGTCCTACTCAACTACTTAAGCAAACACTCACACACGCACACCTATAAAGTGTAAATCGAGCAAGCGAGACAAAGCGGTAAGTTTCAACGTCAGCGCGAGGGAGTCAGCGAGTAGCGCGTTGACGTCTCGGTCGCTTCGCAACAGACGAGTACGTACGACCGATACCGACGCCACTGCGGAGTAGCGTCTTTCTCTTTTTCACACAGCAGAATATCCGCAATAGTGCGATGTAGAATGTTCGCTTGGCAAATTGTGACTGAAGTGTTATTGTGCCTTTAGGCAGGCATCTTGCACTCCGTCATACATACCGCGAAATGCACCTACAGCGCGCGACACCGCGGCGTTGTAAATCGGCCAGGGACTCGGGGCTCAGGGCCCCAGCGCGCTTTCGAGCACACGCACAGGCACAGCCCACAGTCATAGTTTGAAGTGGTCTCGGATCGCAATTTCGATTTGTTTAAAAATATCCTCCTCCTCTCCGATATCATTTAATCTACAAGTTCCGTAATAATGGTGTAATGCAACAATAATAATTGTTGTGTGAAAGACTGTCGAAATAAACAGAAAGTTTCGAAGTTATCTTTTTTTACGTTACCGTAAGATTCTGGAAGGTACTTATAATTATATTTTATTATTTTTAAACTTAAGTTTGTTTACAGAACAATTAGGTATAGGTAATACGAAAGTAAAGGTAGGTAGGTATGTCATTACTTATTTATGTAAATTATTTTGCCGTGCGATCGTGAGTCTGTGACCTGTGCTGTGACTGTTGTGATGTAGAGGGTACCTAACCTACCTCAGTGAGTTCGTAAGAATTAAAATCGCCAGTACTTTTCATGATGTAGGTAATAGAATATATATAACGTAATAAAATGTGGTTTCCGTTTTCAACTCGTCATATCGTGCAGTGTTTGCTTGTTTCTAAGACTTTGAGTGCTTGTTTGTTAAATAGGTAAATAGGTAAGTAAGTGACTTACAGAACTACATTTTACTTGGTGTGCAATCACAGAATAAATTACTTACTAAGGTTGCGTAGATATTTATTTAGTCTATTTGCTGTCATCCCTAACACACGAGTCGACGGCGTAGGTACGTTCGGTACAAAACGCACCACAAAGTATTAACTACTCTCCGCGTAGAGCGATAAGTTGCTATTTTGAATGCACACGGTGCCTATCTAATATTGTAGGTTATTAAAACGACGGCTTTCTTCAACATCAAAGGAGTGCAACTTCTGTACGTAGTACTATTATACTATTATTTATTCTGTGCTTTAGGCCTAATTTTGGCAGCTCACTCACGAGACGCTAATGCCGTATCTTCCCTTTTTGTTTTAATCTAAGCTTCAGCCTTATAATCAAGTGAGATGAAGGCCAAGTATTGAACCGATTACCAACAAAAATAAAGTTATCCAATGATAATTTTAAATTGTTATTTTGCATTCACAACACTATAATTATATCGAAACAAAAAAAAAACTGTCTCAAGCACCAACTAATCCCGTCCCACCATTTATCGACTTAAATAAATAAAGCAAAGTGAAAGCAAAGTTTTAAAGATACGATAACGCCGAGTGGCAAAGAACTATTACCCATACATCCGGAGTTCAGTTCAGTTCCTACTTCGGACAAAGTAGTGTTACGGATTATTCAATGCGTACACAGGCGTATTATACGTCTGTGGATGCGTAGCACGGTGGGACGCGCTCCATATAAGGGCGGTCATAAATAGATTAAGTCTTACTACGACCTGTTTATCTTATTATATGTGTTATTTGAGTTGTAAAAATAAAATTTATAAACGAAAAATGATTTTATTTATAATATACTCTGAATTATTTATGTCAATATTTTCAGTGTCATTACTTTTATTGGTAATATAATCAGCCAAATTTGAAGAACACGCATCCTTGAAAACGAGCATATATACAAAGTACCTAAAACAAACAAAAAAACAATTAACATTCAGTCTGAAACTCAGAAACTAATTTCGTAGCAACTACTACAAGAAAATCGGTCAACCGTAGCAGCCTTGACGTTAGTGCAGACAGATGGAGGCAGACAACTTTTACTTTTCCGAGTTTAAAAATTGTACATAGATCTTATTTAAGTATACCTCAAGAGTTGGAGTGCAAAGCAATGTATGTAAAGGTTCACTCAAACTTTAAAAATGTAAAATGAAGACTAACGTAAAGATCGCCTCGTAGCACGAGCTGAAATAATAAAATATTTAGTAATGTATAACAATGTATAACAAAAAATATGAAAATGATTACGTACCCTGTTCTTGGATATCCATAGCATTCATCCATCCATCTCTCAGTGGTAAAGCCACGCTGCGTTGCAGCACGCATTGGGCCGGCTCGCCCGGGGTAATCACTGGCGTCTTTCGAAGTCGGCGTCGAGCCGGCGTTCACGCTGACGCTGACGCTCGAAAGACGCCAGTGTGGGGGTCTCTTACGAATATCTGGCGTGAAATAATAGCGCTTGGTGCTGTTGTGTTTCGTCCAGCCAGTGAGAGGTCCGGGGGCCCTTCCCCCCCCCCCCCTCACCATTCCTATTCCTTCCTTAACCCTATTACTTTCTAAAAGGTCGGCAACCCATCTGCGACTCCTCTGGTTTTGCGGGTGTCCATTGGCGGCAGTGATTGCTCTCCATCAGGTGACCCGCCTGCTCGTTTGCCTACTTCTTATATAAAAAAAATAGCAGAAAAACTACTTACAGCACGAAATAATCGAATAATTATAACAAATAACTTCACGCTTCCGAACGTCTTACTAATAACACTGTTTACGTATTCCGATGCGCTTACTTTGAATGCACAAAAGATAATGAATGTGCTTCCTAACTACTGACCTGCTTTTAGATAAAGAAGGTACGTCAACTAGCCAGTTTAATGGCAAATTAAAAATTTTAAAAATTAGAATAAAAAAGTACCCTTTTTTACGATTTATGACGTATGGGCGACCCACCATGCATATAGCTATCCAAAGTTTGTGATCTCAACCACTGAGGAACTATAAACCATTGAGTTATTATGTACTACGTACTAGAGAAGACGTTGACTAATTATTTTATCAAATCGTGTTTCGGCGCTTTAGACCTTTTGGTTGCGAGAAATGAAACGGTCTAGCGCTGTATGTTTGGATTGTTCAGAAAGACGATAAATTATTGTTTTAGCGCTGCAGCGCACATTTGTTTTAACTTTAAAAAAAATTGAACTAGACTTTTGCTTGGGATAGCTCCTCTAGTACTTAGTACATTATAACTCAATATTGTTTTCTGAGGTTTAAGCGAGCACTACACATTGAAATGAAACACTTTTTTACGGATTAACTCGCGTTTAATTTACTATTTACATAGTTTTTATATTATCCTGACGTTTCGAACCCTTTACAGGGTCCGTGGTCACAGGGAGAGTCTCACGTCTCAGTCTTCCTGTGACCACGGACCCTGTAAAGGGTTCGAAACGTCAGGATAATATAAAAACTATGTAAATAGTAAATTAAACGCGAGTTAATCCGTAAAAAAGTGTTTTATAACTCAATGCTATAAACCTACTTTTCCACTGCTTACAATTGAAATCAAGTCTTTGCTACAAGATGCTTGTTGATTTAACCACAACGCTTGCCAAATGCCAGGCCATGAATGGAAATAGAAAAAACACAATTTGTGATGACGATGATGACTTAACTATAGACTTATTGTCAATAGGACTCAGGTACAGGCGGCACAATCATGCGTATTTCACGACAGAACATCTCAAGGATCAATTAAAACACATCGGAGCCATCACACGTATGAAGTTGCGGTAACCGGCGGTGTACGATCACAGTTTGCTGACTAAAGTTATAGACCACTCGAATGCGATGCAGTAGGTACTTCAATACAAATCCGATGGTTCCTAGTTCTTAGTCCTAAAACAAAAACAGTTGAAACTATGTAAAACTCCAAAGTTTCAAGGAAAGATTATTCAAACCCATCATCATCATCAGGCTATAAACGTCCCACTGCTGGGCACAGGCCTCCCACGTGGACAATAGCACGTGGGGATATTGGGCCATAGCCCACCACACTGGCCCAATGTGGGTTGGTAGGTTTTAACGACTGTCATCTTACTACAACAACCGGGACCAACGGCTTGACGTGCCTTCCGAAGCACGGAGGATCTCAAGATGTTTTTAAATTTGGTCACCCATCCAGCGACCCGGCAATGCGAAAGTTGTTTATCGAGCAAGATCGCAAGGCGAACGCGCTAGCCGCTGCACCATCGAGCTCCTTAATTATTCAAACTGACTAGGTATTATAGAGAGGCCTTCCTTATTCGGCAGTTTTTTTTAAAGTTTCGTATCATCATCATCATTGGTCTATAAATATCCCACTGCTGGGCAATCCCAAATATGGTACCAAGCTGACGAATTAGTTTTTTTTTAAACAGCTACTTATGTTTCTTATCTATAACCGAGTCGCATAGCGGTGAAAGAATACTACCACCCCCTCTCTTCCGTTGGGTCTCGTAAAAGGCGATTATGGACTAAAGACAGCAGATACATCCAACAGCATAGAGCGGAGATGGGCTAACCACCTGACACGCTGAGCACATGGTGCAGTCGCTATTTAGTCAAAAGTGGACTATGGCAGAGGACTGCTTTTGCGGTCTTCATTGCCTGGTCTCAGGCTAACCCTTCGGGGATAATAGTCGTGATTATTAGGTATGTAAATATCTTATAATAACAATAACCACAATATCAATAGAACGGCATAAAGTTCGGCTTAACTTTTATTCTGTAGCACGGAGGAACACGAGATAATTTCATTTGGTCACCAATTCGGTGACCCGACATTGCGAAAGTCTCTTAACTTGCAAGATCGCAGCGCGTATCTAAGTGCTAGCCGCTACGCCATTGAACTCGAGTTTCATGATAAAAATAAATAATATCAAGAAAAAATCTGTTAGTATGTGTATATATGTATGACCTTCCTAAAATAGCAGACAACATAAGGACAATTTCTTCTATCTTATATAAAATAAAATGATCTAAGTAGGTAAGTATACTAAATGGTTCTATACTTACAGTGCCTGTGGATAAGCGTAAAAGTTTTCAAGACTTTTTCATTATTCGTTTCCTTTTAAAACTTTGTAAATCATAAAGAAATAAGTCATAAAAAGAAATGCGTGTCTTGTTTCTAGAATCAGCAGAATAGGATCATGGATTACGTCTATGATTGGAATGTAAATTAATTACCAAGTTGACCAATTACTAAGTTATTTTCTTTTTTTTTATACCGACTTAAGGTTTATTAACTTTTTTATTCCATGACGAGAAAGCACTTATTTAACCTGCATCTTCCATTGGTAAGTATCAAAAGCTCAATATCAGATGAGCACTAGAAATCCTTAGCTACTGAAGAAAATTCTGAAACTAAATAGAAATAGGAGGCCGAATTCCAAATAAGGTTAAGCTTAAAAACCCTCCCAAGTTTGAGTTTTGATTTTATGCAACATTCGGCGGGCGAATTCGATATCGCTAATGATATTCATAAGTGATAGGGTTGTGTAGAGGCGGTAGATATTATCTGTAATTTCAATGCAGGGCTTATTCTATTATTGTGTACTTTTGGTAAACTGATACTCTTAATTTGAATGTGGACATCAGGGATAGCCAGCAAAAAAGTTATAGTTAAGTTTTAAAATCATTGATAGAGTAGATTGCTATAAAGTTTTTAAATCTTTGTTTTAAAAAACCTTAAATGCTTTTTGCTCTTTCATAAACTCCTTTTTCTGTGCCTAACCCAACGTAACTCTTTTTTAAAGTCTCCTAATAGCCAAATTAAAATAAGCAGCAAGATATTATCAACAATAAATTAATCTCAGCATTTATTCAATTATGTAATCCATCATCATTCAAACACCACACACCATTCAAACAGTCACCAGAGCACTCTGAACTATGCACGTACCCGCGTTCACATTTTACCTCAAGAACTTCATACCTACATGATTTGTATTTTGTAAAACAAAACATGGTGCAATGCATAAACTTTAAACGCAAGATCGACGAGAAGCCATGGGGACAATAAAACAAAGAGCGTTCTGCCTGAAGCGGTGGCGGGAGCGTGGCGCGGGGGGGTACGCCCCGGCCAATAGGCTTCCACCGCCGCCCCTAGGCTCCGCCCTTTCCCGGGTGCGTTAAATGCGGGTGAATGAGACGCAGCTTCCCTTTACATCGATTACAGGGGTAAGGGAGCAGCCGGTCGCGTTCGGTGGGCGGTGATGCGCGCCCCGCCGCGCAGTCGCGAACAATTAGCGCGCGGGGCGGCGCGGCCGGCGCGTCACTATAATGTGGTTAGTCAGTGAGCGGCGAGGCCGCACCGACGAGGAGCACGAGGAGCGCTGGTCGCTCAGCCAGCGCGCCGGCCACAGCACGGTGGAGTTCAAGAGCGCGGCGTGCGCGGGCGCTTCCGAGCCGCCCGCGCCGCCTCTCTCCGCGCTCCCGGACCCGCAGCAGTTCAACATCTTCCCGGCCTTCTTCAGCCGCCAGCTCAACTTCACCGGCGGCAGTGGGTGCGGCCAAGGCTCCAAGATCATGGAGGAACTACGCCCCAACCTGGTGGGGGGGTTGCTGGGAGTGCCCGGGCTGTTGGACGAGCACCAAGCGGACGCCAAGTTCCTGCCTTCTGGCGGTGAGAGCAAGTACACTCCGGACAAGGGCCGCAAGTGCAGCAACGCGTCCTCGTCTTCTGCTGAGGAGTTCGGAGGGCTGTATGGGGGAGATCACGCGTCCACGCCGCCGGCGCCAACTCTCAGTCGGTCTTTACAAGATCACACAGGTTAGTCATGTTTACATGGTCAAGATTACTCTTAATTATTAGATGTTATCTTTCTCTTTCTGCGTGTAGGTACAACTAACGTAACTCGATTCAGTCTGCGGATTCAGCAGTCCAAAATTTACAATAAAACGTGAGAACAAAAACCAAAATAAAGCATAGTATAAAATTTTCTTTCTCCTAGCTGTTGTTCTTACTTCGTCCGCGATGTCCTATGAAATTGTTTTTTCATTGTAGGTGACTGTACAATGAAAAAACAATTTCATAGGACATCGCGGCAGCATTAAGATGTGATGATGCAAAAATGTCTGATCATTGGTGGAAGGCATATTATAGGCATATAATAATCATCATTGTTATCTTACTGCCGCAGATATGTACAATCTTCTCTTGATTGTCTTGATTTTTTAAATTGTAGTGCAAGAATCTAAAGAACTCTACGCACTTATTTCTCCGTAACATGTAATTCTGAGTCAAAGACAAAGTTTCTTTAATTAAATTAACTTAAGTAATTGATTTAATCACATTTGTATATTTATAGGGTTCCGTAACGAAAGGGTAAAACGGAACCTATTACTAAGACTCCACTGTCCGTCCGTCCGCCTGTCTGTCATCAGACTGTATCTCATGAACCGTGATAGCTAGACAGTTAAAATTTACACACATACTAAAAACATAATAGAATAAATATTTAAGGGGGGCTCCCATAGAACAAACGTGATCGATTAGGTTATAATATAGTGTCTAATGTTGTATAGATAATGGTACAGAACCCTTCGAGTCCAACTCGCACTTAAAGCCGGTTTTATTACCTTCTCCCTATTCGGAAAGTCTTTAAGCTGTGGAGAATAATGGGCGGAAGTAACACTTTCTAGAAAAGCAACGATATTTGAAACTACAAATATTTCTGTAATTGAAATTTTTTACCGAAACTTATTTTAAATTAGAAATCCCTGTCGGAGTGGTTGGAGCATTTCAAGTCTTCATCTTCTTTAACAGTTAATATGCGTTCACAGACACTTTACAATACAAGTATTCTTGTAATTAGGTTTTTCAGAAAGCTTTTCTTTTGAATTTATTTAGATCTTCGGGAAATAAACTTATTTTTATTGTTATTAAGTCATATAGGTATCTATACAGTACTTAACATAATAAGTAAAATATTTCTGTCCTATCCAGTTGGACTTCGAAACTACAAAGCTATTACTTATTCCTAAAAATATTTATGATTATTAATGTTATCAGTTTGAGCTATACTTAAGTAAGTCCTATAATACAAATGTACACCAATTGCCACATGTATCATCATACATGCTCTACCGACTTATCTGATTTCTTTTTCGTTGTGTTTCTGTTTCTGTAAACAACTTTTGTTTGAAAGAGTTTAGGTATTTAAAAATCTGTCACGGAATAAGGAGTGTTAAAGCGGAACTCAAAGATAACTTTACTTTAACAAGCGATTAAGTTCTTTGCAAATGCTAGTTCTCAGCGACGACATCATTATCATTACATCCTACTAATATTATAAACGCGAAAATTTTGTAAGTATGGATGGATATTTGTTACTTTTTCACGTAAAAACTACAGAATGGATTTGGATGAAATTCAGCATACAGATAGTTTATAACTTGGATTAACACATATGATACTTTTTATCCCCATTTTCCCACGGGAACGGGAACCACGCGGGTGAAACCGCGAGCAGCTGCTAGTATATATAACGTAAAGTGGCCATTTTCCTGTGTCTGTGGCTCTTTCTAAACACCGCAATAGATTTTTACGCGGTTTTCACTGCTATAAAGAACGATAAAGTACCTACGGTATTTTTTTATATAGCTTGTAAATATTTGATACATAATGGCTGAAGCACGGTGTTTCTAAGTCAACGTGGACAAAGGCGCGGGCGGGGCAGGTTTCTTATAAAATGACTAGCGGCCGCTCGCGGTTTTACCCGCGTGGTTCCCGTTCGTACGAACGTACTTAGGTCAGATCGGTGACGTTCTCTTTAGGTCAGGACAAGAGTACCTAAACCGACGAGCATGTATGAAGAATGTTATGAGAGTAAGTGAAGCAAAGAAGGAGGAGTGAAGCAGGAGTGTGTCAGGATCGTAGCCCGTGGTCTGTGGTGGAAGTCTGTGGTCTCTTCTACCCCTATAGGAAGCAGGCGTGATGTACTATTAATCCTTTATTGTACAGATAAAACACATTGAATAAGACCTTACAAAAGACATATACAAAGGTGAGCTTATCTCTAGAAGAGATCTCTTCCAGCCAACCCTAGGGTGTGGTGTGGAAAGAGAGTATGTATATATGTACATTCTGTCAAAAAAGTTTCGGGAAGGGATGATTTGTGTATGATTCCCAATTCAAAGTTTTTTTTGTTGTGGCTTGAGTTGCATCTGTTATTTAGATTAAATACAGTGCTGTTTTTAGTTAATTTATATCTAGTGTGTGTTGCGAATTTCATAATGGATAAAAACATCGAACAAAGAGTTTGTCTTAATTTTGCGTCGCCAATGGAATTTCGTGTTCGGAGTCACTAAAAATGTTACAGAAGGCTTACGGTGAGTCGACTTTATCAAAAACACGTGCTTATGAGTGGTAAAAAGCGTTCAAAAACGGTCGAGATGTGATGGAAGATTTGCTTCGCTCTGGTCATCAAAATCTTTAACTGAAGTTAACATCGCAAAAGTGAAGGAAATGGTGACTGAAAATCCTCATTCAAGTTAGCCGCTGAACTTTCTGTGCCTCACGAGTCGATCCGTACCATTTTAAATAATACTTGGGTATGAAACATGTTGCCGCTCGGCTAGTCCCAAAAGACCTGAATTTTCTCCCAAAACTCAATCGCATAAGAGTCGCTGAGGACATGCATTTATGCAACGCATTGTTACTGGTGACGAGACGTGGGTTTACGAGTTTGACATGCAAACTAGTCAACAAGCTTCGGAGTGGCGCCTTCCGACTGAACCGAAACCGAAAAAACCACGCCAAAGTCGATCAAAAGTCAAAGTCATGTTGACTGTTTTCTTTGACTATCGCGGTGTTGCGCACATGGAATTCATGCCGGAAGGTCAAACGGTAAATAAAGAATATTATTTGGGCGTTAAGTGACGTAAAAGAGAGCAAATTCGACAAAAAAGGCCAAATTTGTGGAAAGAAACTTCTTGGATTTTGCACCACGATAATGCGCCTTCGCACAAGGCCATCATTGTGAACGAATATTTGACTAAAAACTCAACAAATACCATCGAGCAACTACCTTATTTCACCAGATATGGCTCCAGCCGACTTCTTTCTTTTTCCTAAACTCAAATTACCACTTCGTGGCACCCGTTTTCATTCGGTAGAAGATATAAAGGAGAATTCGCGGCGAGAACTGAACTCAATTTCGGAAAAAGCGTTTAAAAAATGTTTGATGATTGGATTATTCGTTGGCGTAAGTGTATCGTTTCTGAAGGAGCATACTTTCAAGGCGATAAAATAAATTTGGATGAATAACTAACATTTTGTGTATTATTGATCTTTTCCCGGTATTTTCTTGACAGAGCAGTACAACAAGTTTCAAAAGAACATAACTTGGGCTAGATGATGGATGTGAGCGTGTGAGAGTTATTTTATTTATTTTATTTTATTTATTTATTATAACTACTTCGTCGGCGTGGACCCCGTACCCTGTGACGAATTTCCAAACATTTTCTTTCACACAAACCTTGTCCTGACTAATACAAACACGATCAAAAAATAATAACTTTTTAAATTTTCTCAAGAATTCTGTGTGAGATCTCAGTATAGTCGTCCCACATCTTAACTGAAACTTAAGCGATTTGGGGTATTATCATTTATCATTAAAATTTCATTATCATTATTATCATTTAAGTAAATTATTATCTATTTTACTTGATACTGGCTAAATGTACAAACCACACCAAGGCAATTAATAATAAAAGAAAAAATATTTCGCTGTCTTTTTTTGATTTAGGTAAGTATTGCAAATACGATTTTATTTAAAGACTACCGATTAAATATATTTTAATCCTGATTACTTTTCTTTAGATTTTTGATATAGGTATTCAATCGAACTTGAAAATACTTTAAGATTGATTCGACAAATATTAAAATTTTGCTCCTTCCGTCTTGTAATTTTCCGTTTTTTTATAATTAACGCTTCATTGATTAACCTAATAATCCCACTTCTTATACAAAATTGGTTTTTATGTAAGTAGTGTAAATTGTTAAAATAAACACTACTTACATAAAAACCAAAAGAAAGACACTATCGAATAACTTGCGAATAGCTCAGTTATATTTGTGCCATGAACAAATACACGCAATGTCATTGGCCAAAAATAAAAATAAAATCATATTTAGATAATAATATAGGTAGATAAAATTAGTTAAGTTTGCGTCTAATATTAACAATAATTGACGAAAAGATAATTTATTCCTGATACTACGGGAAAAATTATCTATGTATCACCTTGTATTGATTATCACCACGAAATAACATCTAAAACTTAACATTTTAAGTGAAATTTAAAAAAGCTATAACAGGAAATGTGTATGAACATTTTTCTTAATCTGACACTGGCGGTGATAAAATCTAAGCAAAAACGAAAACTCATTTAAATGACGTTGAAAAGTACAGAGTATTAAGAAAGCACACTGTTGCATATTACTTCCCTGTTGTTAGACGTTATTCAAAATAGTAGTCTATGTTAAACTTAGCTATCAAACGGTATTTAGATGCTTTTCCAAAAACAAAAAAAATAGCATCATTGCTATTTTTTTTTTTTTAAATAATAGGATGGAATGGAATGGATGATTAAATGGATAAGAAATCATTACATACACAAATCGTTGTATTTTTTCCATTCACTCAAAAAACGAGGGCTAGCAATCAGGCTTTAGCGTTCTTAATGTAGAGACTTCCTTTTATAAAAAAGGTTATTAATAATTAATCTTATCACTGGTCTTATTTATCTGTTACTTCGCTAAAGTAAAGTTTTTTTCTTTTTTACTGATCTGGAAAAATAGTGTTATTTTTATAGTAGCTACTTTAATAAAAATTACCAATGTGATCTTATCTATATGTTAACTATGTGTTTCTATGAATTCTATGAATCTAAAGAAAATATGCAAAAAATGAAAATAGCGAATAATTAAAAAAATGTAACTTCTAATAATATAAAAATATGGCAATTTAGTAGTCAATAGTCAATAGTCAAAATATATTTATTCAATAAACTCAATTAATAAGTACTTTGAAACGTCCAAATATTTTTTAACCTACCACCCATTCAGGACATCATTTTTTAACTGTGGCAAAGACGGGAGCAAGAAACCACAGCGCACGGAAGCAACAACATTTACAAAAAATATATATATTATATGTCGTTACCAGGTCACAAAATACAAAATATGAATTTGAATGTAAATAGTTTAATTAAATATGGTGCTCTATATAAATTAATTATAGGCAATTAGAAATAGCTGTTGGAGGAGGTACTTGGAGCATTTCAGGCCCAAGCTGTTTTGTCTTCTGTATAATCCGACACTTTATAATAAGCTTTTTTATAAAGCTTTTCTTTGATTTTGATTTTAAATTTATCAAGATCTAATTTCTGAATATCATTTGGTACTTTGTTGTATAATCGTACACACAGACCCTTAAAAGAATTATTTATTTTATGGAGCCTAGTATAAGGCACTGCTAATTTGTTCTTACTTCTAGTATTTAATTTGTGAATATCACTGTTTTTTGAAAACATTTCAATATCTTTATGAACATACACAAGATTTTCATAAATATATTGTGATGCAACTGTCATTATACTTATATCCTTAAATCTCTCTCTGAGAGAGTAAATGATACTACTGCCTAAAAAAACTACGAGTTCTGTTTATATCGATCTTAACAAAGGAACACCACTTGAAACGAAAGAATAATAAAATTTCTGCAATTACTTTTCTAACATTACTATAAAAAAGGATCTATTACAATTTACAATGATCTCTAAATAATTATGTTTTACTAGCGGCATGATCGCGACTTCGTCCGCGTGAACCGCCGTCCTGCGGGCCTATAATAGCATGCGCAACACGAGATATAATATTCTCAATTCCTTCGATGGCGGGAACGACAAACTATCTCCGTTACAGTTGTCAAAACTCGATAAAATTATGTTGCATGTTAAGAGGCCTGTGTGTGTGATTACATCTCGACTGTGATTTTTGCGTAAAATGGCCAATTTTGGCGTTATGGATCTCAGAAATAAAAATACATTAACAATTATGACTTGTTGAATAGTGTAGAATAGCTATTGGAATCGTGCGTAGCAGCCTCGCTTTTTGTAAATTTTGCTTCACTTTTTAATTAAACCCAAAATTGCAGAGAAAGATTTTCATAAAGTGCGCGAAGGCACTTTTTTGAGCTCATCGATTGAACTACTGTTTTAGACAAGTGAAATAAAAAAAATATGATGTTATATCTTATATAGTCGAATAGTGCGTAGCGGCCTCGGAATTTTTAGATATCATTGATTTTATATAGGAAATAAATCTTATTCTAAACCCAAAAACTTCGAAAATCGCTATAAGTTAATTGTGAATTTCTCCTATCTACGATAATATTATTGAGCAAAATTTATACCCGAGTAATTGCTACTTCATGAGGAATGAAGATTTTATAATGAATTTATTATCCTATTTCGATAACAACGATAAATACAACTGCAAAATTACTATAAAATGCGATGCGCCGGCCGTCCGAATTCAACTTACTCGTATGCTCACAGAATGGAGATTTGTAATATTATGCACAAATTTATTATCCTATTTCGATAAAAACGATAAATACAACTGCAAAATTACTACAAAATGCGAAAATGGGCATTTTACGCAAAAATCACATTCGAGATGTAATAGGCCTCTGTATGGTATGTAGACAAAAATACCGCAGACGAGCAAAAACTACTATTATGTCTATTTTTGACATATCGTGTTTGACATAACACGAGAAAACGGGTCGAGAAACTTTTCTCGTGTTGCGCATGCTAGGCCCGCTGGTATCCCGCGACGAATTTCCAAAAAAACTGTTTTCATACAACCTGGTTCTGACAATTACAAACACAACAAAAAAATAGTTATCCAAATACGAATTATGCGCGTACAAACATTTGCGGAAATTTACTTTTTTATATAAAAGAAGGAGGCAAACGAGCAGGTTTTTATTATTATAGATAATGTATTATTACTTCTTCTCAGTAGGTATCTGTTAACTCTGTTTTGCGTGGCAAATATATAAATAAGTTACAAATATAAATACAATTTCGACAAAATATTGTAATCAATTATCATATCACGAACGCTGACCTTGACTCTTATCTCGAATGAATACGTAGTAATCGGCGCTTGCGCATGACGCACTAGTAGTTTATTATCACGCCAACAGATGCCGCTGTACTGTTTGTATCAATTCCTACATCGCGGTATAGAGATTTTTCGCGGCGCAATGACTACCGTTGCTAACCGTCGCTGCGGCAAGACTTTACTTCATAGGATCATTTCTATAGTAAGCTCTTCGCTAGACCTTCACAACATGTGAGGTTCCTTCAGCCGCGATGAGGAGATGTGGCGCGGTGTCCTGAGCGTGAGATTGGCGATGATTGATAATCATCAGCCTTCGATGATCGTTCGCCCTTCACTTCGGTGAAGGGGGTGGGATACTGTCGCTGTCTGAGTGGTTGATTTTTTAAACTTTTTAATTACAAAAAAAAATCTCCTACGTGTAACTGTGCGTACAGGTATACAGAATAGGGCATCAGGGTAATCATAAACAATGCAAATTAATCGGTCACTCACTCACTCAGTAGTCAGTAGGGGAAAACAAAAACTAATCTCTTCTTAGGAACTATGGCGTTGCGTCGATTTTAGTTAATTTAATTTAAAAAAAACTGCATTTTATTCATTATTTTGTTACATCGCTTATGTAACCAGGAGAGTTGAACCCGCGCTCTCCATCTCTATATTCTGTAAACAATGTTTTTCTGCAAGTTTATTCATTGTTATTTTTGATGGTATGAATGATATGCCTATAAGACCACATTTGTATCTTGTTTAAATAATTGAAAGAAATCATAAAAATATGATAATTATTATTTTTAAGGTAAGTGTTCAAAATGGTATGTATTTTCCTTGATGCAAAAATGTATTAATTAGGTACCTAATCGAATGTCGTATTCGTTATTATAGCTGATCCTGTGAGCATAAAGACCAAATTTTGTTTAACTAAGAAATCTTGTGTAGTTAGTAGACCTAAGACAGAAATTATCATTTTCACCATAACCGGATGGGTACAGAACAAACGGCCGGGCGCCTTTTTTTATGATAAGCCCGGCAAATGACCCCACTCCACCTGATATTAAGTGGAAATGAAGTCTAGGCGCGAGGACAACTGGTGCAGCGTAAGAGACGTAGCATCAGTCACCCTCACTCTGCCGGCCCACAAAGTGCTTCTTCACGCCTCGCCTGATTTTACGCCACGTTATGTGAAAAATAAAATTTAGAAGATTTAACAACACTCTTAGCAAACATTTTAACACAGATGCATCCAACAATAATACGAAACGCTATAAGAATTGCATTCGTTACCCAAAATAATTATTTTTTGCTTCCGCGAAAATGGCCACCATTTTGAACATTTACCTTTAAAACAACTTTATTTTTGGGATTTCTTTCAAATTATTTAAACAAAATTCCATTAAAACTGTGTTTCTTATAACTTATTATTCATGCCATCAACAATAACAGCGAATAAACTTGCCGAATTTATAACATTTTTAGAGATAGAGACAGCAGGTTCTACTCGGTTACATAGATTTAACAAAAAAATTCAATGCAGTTTTTATTAAATTTAAAATTGACACCATGTTTGCTAAGAATAGATTTCCCTATCTCCTATTATTTTTTGATTTCTCCCTACTAACCCTACGGATTGCCTGTTTAACGACGGAAAATAGAGCGCATCATAAATCATAAATATTAATTTAATTGTCAGCCGTGAAAAAAAAAACAAAACGTTATAATAGTACGGTAGTAGTTAATATATTTTCTCTATCCTTATCTCGTTATTATACTCGTACCACGGTATGTAGATATGTATCAGTGGATACAATTAAATTCCAAAGTTGTATTGTGATCTTTTCTAACAAACAAGAATACAAAGTAAAGTTCATTTGCCGAGGTTAGAGTAGAGTAGAGCAGCCTTGCCTAAGTGTGCGCTTAATGCGATTGGGTTTTATGTAATAAAAGCCTATGCTTCCATTCACTCGACATAGTCCATAACTTTTATTGTACTGTATTCTCAGATAATAATATAATAACTCTCTGGCTGTTTTACTTCACTTTTTAATATTAAATGGTAGACTAAATAAATAAATAATTTTCAATTTAAATTAGTAACCAAAACCAAACATAACTTAATAAAAAACTTAAGTACTTACTTATATAAAATTATACTACCTAAACCTAACTAGATTTAGCAGCACGATAGGAAAATATTTTAACCGACTTCAAAAAAGGAGGAGGTTCTCAATTCGGTTGTATGTTTTTTTATGTTTGTTACCTCAGAACTCAGTCATTTATGCACCGATTTAGAAAATTCTTTTTTTATTTGAACCTGAAGTATATCCTATACTTCAAGATTGGTCCCATTTTTATCAAAATCCAGTTCTGATGATGGATCCTCAGGAATTGAGGGAACTCCTCAAATATTGTAGGCACACCTATAGCGATTTTGGTATTTTCAGCAATAAGTCAAGAATTTGCATTCAGAAAGTATCATTTGATGAAGTAGAACTAATGAAGAAGACCACAGAATGTCATTGGAATTCCTCAATGATAAGTATTTCACGGGTGGCGATAAGATATCTTGATTAAGATAATTAAGCGACTATGACGAATTAAAAGAAGGCAGGTACCGGAACTCAGTTCTGATGGTGGAATCCTTGAGGAATTGAGGGAACTCCTTAAATATTGTAGGCATACCTATAGCGATTTTGGTATTTCCAGCCATAGGTCAAATGAGATCCACTCCGTCGTGTCAAATCGTGTTTGTTTGTTGGTCCTTCTCTCACTTGCGCATCGCTGATTTTGAACATAGATAGCTGAAGAACAATAGTGACATAGGCCACTTTTTATCACTCCTTCCGAAACATTTTATTAGGATTTAAAATTACACTATTCACACTATTAATTCTGTCACTTCTTGTCTGAATTCTTCTTAACATCTTTATGCCGATGACTTACAAATTTACTCTCAGGCCACGGCTTAGAACCTCTCAGAAGCGATTGAGCAGATCAATGGTGACTTGGCTACGATCTACGACTGGAGCAAGTCAAAAACGTCCCTCTAGTTTGCCTAACGGTGAACCCTAGTAACTCGCAAGACATCATCGTAGGGGGGTCTATACAGCGATCACGAGTAAATCCGGGTAACTTGCCGTCTGTTTTGGGTTGATTTCCTACTTTGTGATAGGCGTTTCTCGTTTTCTTCGCTTGTCGCATTTAAACGGCGCTGTCTCATACAAGTAGCGCGTTTTGTAGGTTTACCAATATTCGCTTTCGATAAATAGATCGGTTCAGTAGTACGATTCACTAAAAAGCGAGAAATAAACAAAAATTTTAACAAAACAAAAACCGACTCCAAAAAATTTTACTGAAATAAATGCACTAAAATGTAAAAAATAATTGCGTAGGTTAGTTTGTTCAATTTACCTGCAATAATAACCTTTATTTTAATCAATCCTATAATCTTAAAAAATATTTTTGAAGTCGGTGCCAGCCTAATACGACAATGTAGCAATACCCAATAAAAACTATTTACTAATGAGCACGACAACTGTTAAAGGCTAATTAAACATATTTACAAATAAAAATGACAATGGGGTTAAACGGCAGCAAGGTCGACCCAGACGGAGATGGAGAGATGAGCTTGATGCTTACGCTAAGGATTAGCCAACACACGCAAAATACCGCGAATACTGGAGGGGGGGGGGGAGGCCTTCGCCCAGCAATGGGACAATATGGGCTAATATAATAATAATATAGTATGTCTTTTAATGTTTATGTTTACCTTGACTGGCACCGACTCCAAAAATATTTTTTAAGATTATAAGATTGATTAAAATAAAGGTTATTATTGCATGTAAATTGAACAAACTAAACTACGCAATTATTTTTTACGTTTTAGTGCATTTATTTCAGTGAAACATTTTGGAGTCTGTTTTTTTTGCCGCTATTTTGTTTTAGCGGGTGAAAGCGGCTTCGGTGGTTCTTTCTTAATTTATTTTATTTACCAGTAATAGTTGATTTTAACAACCACATTATTGTGCTATGTCGGACATCTCTTTTATGGCTAAAGGAAGAAAATGATGCATAAAGTTATCTACGTAGCTATTATTGTAAGCAAACATTTAGACGCGTAATAACATTTACCTATAAAGACATACCTTAAAGGAGACATTTTCGTCTGTTTGTTTACAAAGGAACGTGTAGTTCGAAGGTGTACATTATTGTAAGATTTACATTTCAATTTCGTACTCCTTTGCGACTCAATGCGTAAAATATAAATATCGTAAGGGGCTTTTCTAACTACTGGCTACTGGGGTACCTGTACTGTGGGATACCTACATACTACGTATAGTACTTTTTCAGTGTCTGTTCTCACAATACTTATCTAAGATATTGGAAGCCTTTAAAAGTTATCGGTGAATAGCTATATCTAACCTTAGGTACTTAAAGTTAGTGAACGACGCAGCGAGCCGGCCCAATGCGTGCTGCAACGCAGCGTGGCTCTACCACTCAGTCAGTGTCACTCATTTAGCACCACCTAGGGGTCACGTGTAGGGTCTCAAGGGTAAACCTTCGGACGCGAGTAACTTTAACCCCCAAGCCCTTTCGAAGTATAGTAGTATAAATTAATTGTTAGACACTATATTACTGTTCCACGTAAGATTTTTAAAATTTTATGAGTTTCAGAACAGAGCAAATTTCTGGTAGGTAATTGACAATTTGGATATCGAAACGTTTCTCAAGATTAGATGAAGGATTGGCGGGAATGAATACATGTAATTTTATGACATGTAATACTATGACACTCGCCCCTTGTTCAGATGCATACCGGTAATATATATAATATAAGATAACCGGTCTCAATGCGCTCCTGTATCAGCAACCTGGCTGGCTGTGACATATTTGTAGACGGCTAGCCAGCCATCCAGTCAAAGTGTTTGTGTTTCTGCGAAACTGAATGTCCTTTACAGCGTTGTTTTGTATTGTTTTTTTTTTGTTATTAATTTTATATGCTGTAAGTAAGTTAGTTAAGTAACTAGGTTCTGCTGCCTGTGTAACTATTAATATAATAAATAAATAAATAAATGCAGTCGCCTTGTCTATCACGAAGATTCCTAGAGGTTGCTAACAATTGAAGTTCATTTGTGTCTGGTATGACAAGAGCTGAGCAAAGCTCTTGTAGCATTATAAAAAAGATTGAGATTCTGAACACTTCGGCGAAGTCAGAAGAGTAACCATTTCTTTTTCCATGATATTTAGACATGGTCGTATTTACTTAGGCTATAAATGAACCAAATACAACATATCTGATGGCTTTCATGCTCGTCAAATTATAATAATAATAATAAACTTTCCTACACTCACACCAATTATCTAGCCCAAGCGAAGATTCATTATGAAACTCGTTAAATGGTTACTAGACAACGGATAAACATACATAAAATACTTAAATGCATACTTATTATACATAGAAAATACCCAGACCCGAGACAATTTAGAAAAACAATAGTTTCTAAATTGACCCGACCGGGGATCGAACCCGGGACCTCAGAGGTGGCGACACCATGAAAACCGATGTACAAACCACTCGACCAAGGAGGTCGAATTGGTCTATTTATTTATTTATAATCCAAATAGCAGGCATGGACATGATCAAATATGGGAAGTAAAAGTGAATCGCAAGTGCAAAGTGGAAGTAAGTAAGCAAGACTGTTGAGAAGTTTAAAAACAAAAGGAATTTTATACAATATATTTTTTTCTTTATTTATAAGCATCACTTGCACACTAACAAGATTATTATTTTCATTGACTTTTCATAAGGTTAAATATAGGTACCTATACCTACCTACATTGCTGTCCTTGCCCTGATCTGGAAGAACTCTTTTAAACAACGTGTAAATTAAATACATAGCTCAAAACCTCAGGCACTCCGACTTATTTTTATTATAAAAGAATTATTTAAAGTTTTAAAATAAATTATCGCGGATACATTCATAATGAAACTATGTGTTAAATAAGTTACTACTTGTTGGACGAAATTGAGAGTGTAGTGTGTACAGTTAGGAAATATTAGCACTAAAAAAATTAAAAAAAAAATAAACCGACTCCAAAAAAACAGTGAAACTAAAAAGAACAAAATAATTGTGTTGTCTTGAATAACTAAATTTAATCTCCACAGTTAAAATTACACTTACATACTTTTAAAGTCGATGCCAAGCCCTAAAATATTTCCTGCTTTTGCCTACATACAATTTAATTAGGCGGTTTGCTTAGCATTATGGAAAACACGTAGACTTATTTTTATAAAAATCTTGAAGTCAAAGTGGAATGATTTAAATATAAATAAAATATTCATTAAAAAGTGTTTTGCAGTTAAAGTGGAAAGTTTTTTGGAGTTTATTAAATATGACCCCTTATTGCCTAGTCTCTGACTAACCCTTCGGGGATAATAGTCGTGATTTTATAATATAATGGACTAGTAACAAGTGTCTTTGTTTCACCTATACTTACTACTAGTTCCTTACTCTAATATGATCGTTCATATAGCACGCCGAAACTTGAATAAGTTGTGAAATTAATGATAATGACGATTTCCCGTGATCCTCCCCCCCCCCCCCCTTCCCTCTACAACATAGATCTTTTTTATGTAGTCTCCTGATGGAGAGTAATCATCGCCACCCATGGACACCCGCTAAACCAGAGAAATCGCAGACGCGTTGCCGGCCTCTAAGGAAGGAATAGGCTCTGGGCCAAAGCAACCTCATAGTAGGTTCCGAGTAACAGGAATCCGCGACGCGGTAGACCCAGAAGGAGATGGCGGGGCGAGCTGGACTTTTAACTTAGGGATTTGTCTCAGATAGCTGCGAATAGGGAAGAATGGAAGAAGAGAAATGTACCACTGCTGGAAAAAGCTCTACCACGTTTACCCTGCTGTGGGACAAATGTATAATATTAGACTTTAAACTATCGCGTTGCCTTGCATTAAAATTGTTTTAACGGGACGTAACACGATTAATTTTGTAAGTAAGTACATATCTACTTACTGCTTGACATCGTCATACATCGCGGCCGAAACGTCAAGCAGTAAGTATATGTACTTACTTACAAAATTAATCGTGTTTGGTCCCGTTAAAACAGTTTTAATGAAATGTATAATATGTTTCAGCCATGGTAGTCCCACTGCAGGGCAAAGGGCTTCCTTCCCTTTTTCCACTCTTCGCGATCAAGAGCTTTCGATGTCCAGTCGTTGCAGTAGGAGTCTAGTGGTACAAATGTTTCTGTTTCGGCGTGCAGTGGTACTGGAGGTAGCGATGCGCGTTTGTCTGGCACAGACTATAGTTAGTTAGTTAGATTAGTTATTAAGTCTTAACTCTTACTCTTAACTACAAGTTAGTTAACAGTTTTTTTTAAATTATTATTAGTATTGACGTCAATAAGTGCCTGTAAAGGTTTACATTTAATAAATAATTTGACTTTGACTTTAAATGAGGCTCATAATGATTTTAATACATTGCAATAGAATATTGACCACCCAGTAAGTAGCTGTCACTACGTAGCACTATCGAAAATGGTAGAACACCCAAATTAATCATAGCACGCCACAAAGACAGCCGGCTAACCCCGTCCGCACTACGGATATGTGCACGTAATTGCAATTCCAATTAGAGTAATATTGCAAACAATCGCCCCGAGGCTGACGTCATGAATACGAAATGTCACTAACGACCCCCCCCCCCCTCTCCCTTTCTCCACTACCCATCGGCCCATCCCTCCCCTTCGGCATCGAAGCCTGAATTTTCAAGCGGCTGGAGTTGCCAAGTCGAATATACGAGTGTACAGTACATACGATTAATATGCAGTACAATGTGCGCTCGCAAATATTGAACAAAGAGTCCGATGTACGGTTTGGGTGTACGGAATTCGTGTTGGGGATGCAATACGAGTATTTGATGAGCACACATTGTTTTTGAATGTGGTTTGTGAGCATTACCAGTCTTTTAATACCACTACGTTGGTTGCTACTTACCTAGGTGATCATTTACCAGTCTTCCAATACCACTACGTTGGTTGCTAATTAGGTCATCATCATCATCATCAGCTTACAAACGTCTCAACGCTGAGCACAGAAGGCCAAAACATTATTAATTATTTTTGAAATTTCAAACAGTTTTCTAAAAATTATTAATCTAATTTTGCCACTTATTAAGGCAATTTTGTATGAACGAAATTTCGGAAGGAATGGAAACCAACCGCTGTAAATGCAAACGAATATCGGCCGAAATTTCGTTTTGAAAAAAGAGATTAGACCCTCAGGCCCTTCCACTTGGACAACAGCACATAACCCTATACCATAAATAACACACTGGAAGGCACAGGAATTTCTGTGCTGGAAGGCGATTCTCGTGCGGTGCGACCACAGACCTCTTGGTCTGTGGGTGCGACATAATCTCGAATGCGACAAAATGTCACTTAAGCACAGAACAATATATTCTAGCGAGCACCTAGGCAATGTCTAACGAAAATGTCATTGAATCTCTATTGTTCCCTCAGAATAATAATGCTTTAGTTATTATTTTAGGATTGTTTATAAAAATGCTATTCTCACATTCGGTAGAGATGTCATGTCGAAAGATTTTGAAATGTCCATCATGAAACGTTCCGTTTTTATCGATTATGTAAAAGTGTAATCGAGAAATGAATATGTAAGTTAATTAAGTTGTTTGTGCTTTAAGTAAATATACAAGATTATATTTTAACATTGAAAATATTTTTTAGTTCGTTCCAGTAGGGCCCCCATTTTTGCTGAAAGTGCGACTCGCCCGTCATACCCTAAGGTTTAGGCCACGTATGAGGGCTTAAAAGACGCGGAATTCGAAGGGGTTTAAAATGATCTAAAAATATTTTGGAAAAGTTGGTTTTGAAAAAAATTTTTTTTTTTGGTTCTGAAAATAAAATAAAATTATCGAAAGAAAAATTACGCGTTCTTACTGAAAATTGCATTCGATAATCTATAATAAGTGGGTACATTTTCAATGCCCTTTCAAGTCGTGTAGAGCACGAGATCTGTGGATTTTTATTACCATTGGCGGTTGGTGGGTTTAAACTACTGCCATCTTACGACACCAACACGCTGGCCCTGGAGCTGGTGGGCTTTGACGACTGCCATCTGACGACAACAGCCGGTGTTCTAATTTGGTCACCCGTCCAGACCCACCATTGTAAAAGATACTTAGCGAGCACAACCGCAAGCCCTATGCTGCTTCGCCTCAAGCTAATCAACTTAGGCAGGTACACTATACTCCAGCCAAATTCCATGACGAATGTTTGTAAACAGATTACCTACTGTCATTTCTTTGTGCAGATATCTAGTTTCACTCGGATTTTTACTCTTTCTTGAGAGAGATTCACAAGAAAACAGTTAACTATTGTGTCTTTATTCCAAAAAAAACAGTAAAAATACGCGTGAAACTATATATTTGCACAAAGAAATAACAGTAATGTTTACAAACATTCGTCAGCGAATTTGGCTGGAGTATATATACCTACACTAAAGCTAAATCCTAGAGACTACTGTGCTATTAGGCAACCACGGCTTTTTCTACTTCGATGTCCGAATCAAATACCATGAAGAATCCAGTAAGATATTGTAAACACGCTAGACTGTAACGCCTAGAATAGTTCCAAGGTATGATCGGCTCTAATCGTTCCAACGGCTTTTGGAACCACTTTTATTCTGCCCATCGGCTGCCAACAGCTCGCTCTTACTAGAAAGTATGTTAGGAAGTCTAGCTACAAAAAATAAATTCAGCCAATAACTAAAATAGGCTAATAACAAGGTGGTACCTTACAATCCTAGGTTTCAATAGAAATCTACATAGGCAAATTAGAAAAAAATATTCAATGTATTCAGTGTTTGAAGTTTTCCCTACGAGGAACACCGAACCAAAATATTTTTTTTTATCTTTTTAATTTTATTGTAAAATATAGTTTGTAATTTTTACAAGATTTATGAATCAGATTTATAGATTCCTATTCAATACTTGCAAAATTTAGAATAACCTCGTTGTACATATACAAAATGTTTCTTGTAATGTGTCAAGCTGATGTGTGGTGATAGGGCACAACCATACCTATCTATTGAACCCCGTATGTTCAGCGATTTTTGGTAGTTTTCGAGCTATAATGTTTTGTCTTTTCTAAGAATTTTATGACGAACGACTTTATCTACTTAAGTATCTCTTTTTTGCGTAGACGTTTCTGTACACTTTTTTCTTTGCTAAGTAATCATCTTCCTAATATTATTACAAGTTACAAAAAAATTTAAACTAATGTAATAAAATGCTTAGAAAAGAAAGATAATTATAGCTCGAACACTACCAAAAATCGCTGGACATACATGGGGGTTCAATAGATAGCTATGGTAGTCCCCTATCACCTCTTATGTATACATTACTTACATCACGCAGAGAGGAAGGGTAGGCAGGGACCACAACTCGTTATAAATTCCTAAGTCCTAACTATTTCATAGTTCTGTATACAAACACCCGCGACTATTATCCCCGAAGGGTTAGTCAGAGACTAGGCAATGTGGACTGAAAAAGGAGTGCACTGCCGCAGTCCATGGCACACCAAGTTAACTCACGTGTTATGGGTGATGAGCCCATCGCCACGCCACCATGGTATTGGATGCATGTGCAGTCTTTAATCCGTTAGTCGGCTTTAACAACACCCAAGGGCTCTTCCCTTTTGAAGAGACGGTTTGGTGTCTGGCTAACGAAAGCTGAACCAGGAAAAAAGCGGCAAATTCAAAAAAATCATGACTGGGTAACACATGTTCACTCACACAGCTGCAGTTTTCTCAGAAAAATTTCAATTTGACATACGACATGACACCTCCGATAGACACACATAGAGACAAAGTGTTGTCAATCAAATGACTACGAGGTTCAGCTTTCGTTGGCCAGACTCTACCCATCTTTTTAAAAGTGAGCCGAACACCAGTTTTCTTGGCCATCGCTATTTTTAATTCTACATGCATCCGACCATCTCTTTCAATTCAAACAAAAATTGCAGCCGACTGGAGCACGTCCCGTAAAGGTGCGTACACACTGTCACGTACACGGCCCAACAATGGCGGACGCGGACGTGCCGCCCCCTCCCCCCGCCCGCCGCGCGCCGCCAGCGCCCTCTATAACTCTATACTCGTGTGAGCTCGCACTATTTAGCACCCCACAAATATAACTAGACCAGTTCGAGAACTGACTGTGTAGTTGTGAACTAGTTAGTTATTACGTACCGTGTATGCTCTTGGCACGTCAAATGGGTACGTCGAATACCTTATCTGATAGAATAAACAAGAAGTATGTATACGTATTACTGGGGAGCTCGATGGCTTAGCGGCTAAGTTTAGTTTGGATGTTGGCAACCAAGCAAGTTTTACAATATCAGGTCACTGGATGGGCGACCGAATTAAAAACATCTTAGGCTCCTTCCTGCTTTGAAAGGCACGTAAAGTCGTTGGTAGTAAGATAGTAGTCGTTAAAACTCACTAACACGCATTGGGCCAGTTTGGTGGATTTAAGCGCAATCTCACCATGTGTTTATGTATGTTATTGTTCATGTTTGAAGGCCTGTGCCCAGCAGTGGGACATTTATAGGCTGATGATGATTATGATTACTCAATCTGCTTTTTACTTCTCTAGACCTGCTCTTTTATAGATAAAATGTTTACTAGAAAAAAAAAATCAACGAGTCTTAGGAAGCTCGAGTGGGATTCGAACCCACGACCTTTGGATTGCCGGTCCACTGCTCTAACCGCTGAGCTACCGAGACCCCAGAAGACTCGTTGAATTTTTCCTAGTAGTTTAATTACGCTGCAAGCCAGCGGTTGCTCTTTGCTGCTCTTTTATGTCGGAAATGTGTTATTTTGGGTTTTTTAACATATTGGATAAGTGCTCGGCCGCAGTTCGGGAAAGTATGTTTTGGATTTGTTTCGGGTTAATAATCAGCAACCCGCATTTGGAAAGCGTGGTGAAAAAGCCAATTGTAGTGAAGACTTGGTTTCAATGATGATAGCATTTGCCCAGCAGTGGGACAGTATATAGGCTATATTTAACTTAACTATAACAACTAAATAAGTGTAACAAATATTACATTATTTTATTTGACCGCCAATGTGGTCTAGTGGCTAAGCCACCGGTTTCAGACCCAGAGGTCCCGGGTTCGATTCCCAAAGGGGGGTACATCTTTGTGTGCTCGGTTTGGTTGGTGATAGGGCTGTTAAGTCCGCCTGGCTAGCTACCACCATCTTATCTAAGTCTGTCGCCTTAACAGCGATGTTTGAAGCATTGTTGTGTTCCGACAGTTTGAGATAAGATAGCCAGTTCCTCAGTGGTTTGAGGATTCCGGGTGAAGCGCGTTTCCATCTTCGGCCTTATCGTCACTTACTATCAGGTGAGATGAAGGCCAAGCGCTTACCCGTAGCAGAATAAAAAAATAATAAAAATTGATAATTTATTTTATTTTTAGATAATGTCATACATTAACATCATTTATTTGTTATAAATCAACGTAAATATATTATGTGGTTTGTACTATACTAATGCCCAATACGGTACAAATCCCACTCCATAGAGATGATTTAAATTAAATTAATCAAAAATATTTATTTGGTTTTACATAAACACAAAAATACAAATATCCAAGTTATTTAGAGACTCTATGTATTTTTAATTACTATTATAATTTACTGTGGACGTAATGTTGCTTCAAAGGGAAACCTTAATTAGTTAATAACTATAATACTGTAGTTGTTAACCGCAACATTTAATAGACCTTTATGTTTACTTTTTATTCTATTTGTTACCATAAAATTAATAATAATAATTTATGCAATATTCAGATATTTTATTATTTAAGTCATAATCATTACCGTAACTATTTAAAGTTAAAAAAAAACATTACACTACTATAAAGTTTTTTAAAAATAATACTTACCAAATTTTGTCCAACAAAACCACTTTTAAACAACTAAAAACTCCATTTCTTGTTCTGATAATAACTATTTAATTAAGATCGAACTTTAACATCCCTTCTACATTTACACTTTAAGTTTAATCCATGTAATATATTACTTCTTCATTAATGACGACCTCATTTTCTGGTCTGACTGGCTTAGCCTGGAAGAAAAGCTTCCTTTTCTTCAACATGTGCCATCCATTTTTGTCTTTCACTTCTTCTTTTTCTAATGGATTCTTAGTGACAGCTGGCTGGCCCTTATTATTAGGAGATGGTGTTGGTTTATTCAAATTATTTTGCCTTTCTAACTCTTTCTGCCTATTTATTTCTTTCATTTTATTCAATAAATTTTGCAGTTCCGGATACTTTTGCACAGCGATTTTTTCCTTTTCTGTGAGTTCAAGGCTACCAAGGTTTCCTATGTTAAGGATACCTCTTTGGTTGTTTACATCAGTTTCAAAGTTGTCTGATGGATCTGAAAATCTCATATTATTGACTCTTGAGCCATCGTTGTCAGGATTGTAACGGAGATTCCCGTCAGGATTGTCATTCTCATTGTTTTCACTATTGGCGTTATTGTTAAAACCGAAACCATTATTTCCATTTTGATTGTAGTTCATATTTGGATTGTAGTTGTTACGGTCTACGTTTGGCATAGGAATAAGAGACTTAACACCAAAGTTCCCACCACCGTTTGCGTTGACACCGATTCCAAAGGCATCTAGTAGTCCCGCATTGACATGTAAAATGGTATTTCCTGAAAGATTAGAGAAAGACAGAATAAATACTATCTTAATTGGATAAACACGTTTGACATTCATATCCAGATTGTTTATTTCTAAACTAAATAGTGTATACTTTAAAAAGGATTCAAAAAAACATTATTAGCGGTTTTTTTATTATTTGTTTTACAGTTGTTTCAATATTAGGATTGGTCAATAAATGTTTCATAACTTTAAAATAATTAAAAAAACTACACTTGGGCACCGTTGAAACTTCAAACTAAATAAAAATTTAAACTTTCACTTTCTAACATAATCATGAATACTAACACTTTGTAACTTACACAATTACCAGCGAAAAAGTAGTAAAAGTATATAAGTATATATATATATATATATATAAGGATACGTTGATATATACTGTTTGATACTTTCGCAGGTAATGGTCATTCACAAATACCTAAATCACCTTAACATGTACTTACCCAATATAAACAATAGCAAATGCACACAATTTGACACACGCATTTTCACTAACACAATTTAAACAAACTGTATGACAGCAGAATGTTGACTAAAAGTTGTCTAGTCTTTAACATCAGTCAACACTTCAAAATTGACAAAGCAATTAACAAATGATAGCAAGTGAAAAACAATTAACTATTAAAAGAAATAATTAGGGTAAACTACTGCGACGTCTTAATTGCACATTACACTTTGAACTGTTATTAATGCCTTTAATATATTATGCTTCGTGATCAAAACAACAGAAAAGGAGACAAAAGAAAATGGGTTTAGCTTAGCTCAGCCCAAAATGGATCGCATTAAGAGTTCCTGAAAGACATCCTGGTGGTAACAAACAGTTGCATACTATTTCCTAAGTACTAATGAGATTGTTCGCCTCACTTTAATTCTCAGCAAAGTACTTCTTCATCATGATTATGGTTATCATCATCATCATTATCAGACAACAAACGTCCCTCTTCTAAGCACATAACAATCAAATACTTGACGTTTATTTTATAGAACTTAAAAAGTATATACTGTTTAACTGCAGCTAATAGTAATGTTCTAAAATAAAACGACAATGACCAATTAATATTATATTAAAAAAGCTGTGAGAAGCCTCGGCGTAGCCCCGATCTCTTTGGAGGATCATTAGATTTGTAACTTTATTATGACTACAAAGAATCATCTCAAATAATACCTAAGATAGGTTTTTTTGTTTGTTTCTTTTTTAATTACATTACTAATTGCAATTTTTTATCATCATTAATAGTCGATTAATAATCGACAATCATTATCATCATCAATATAAACATTCCTTGGGCCAAACCACGCCAGCTCAATGCGGGCGGTTAGTTGTCACAACCAACCATGATTTCATTTCGCTCAACATATAATAACTTGGTCACCCATCTTGCGACAAACTTCAAAACTTACTTCACTCGTAAGATTACAACCACAACGCGTTAGCCGCTGCTCCATCGAACACCTTTCCGCACAATTTTCATACACAAATACAACTTCAATACATTTCTCGCCAAATCATAGACTCAGAACCGTGTAACAACTTGACAACCATTCATGCGAAACACTCCTATTGAGCATTGGCAGCTGTCAACAAATTGTTACACTGCTACAATGTTAAACGGCTTGTCGAACAACGCTAAATCGCTTCAAGGTGTTTTAGACCTTATATCAATAGAAATAACTACCGTATTAAATGCATGAGTGATTTGGCGCGAGTAATGTGCGTCGCGTGGCGGTCGCGTGCGATTCCCACCTGTGTGTGCAGTGTGCACACCCCTTTACCATTGACCGATGCCAAAGCGGAAGTGGTATGAGTAATCCTTTTATTTTATTATGTGGGCACGGGGCGTGGGACCGATGACTGTGATTAATTGTACGGTTTCGTTGTTGTTTGATTGAAATTTCTACCGTTCAGATCATCAGGAAACTTTTACTTAATTATGAACCTTGACGATAAGTACAAGTATCTCTTCATGTTTTTAAAATGGTTGTAGTTAGTGGGTACTGATTGAGAAATTAACAATCATGCAGACTTTTTGAAGGCGGTTGTGAAGCTAGGCGCAAACGCAACTACTTACACGGAGGTCGCCTTATTTCACGACTATCAAGGAGCTTTAACAGTTTTCATGGAGTTTAGTTTTCACCATTGGTTTAAGCTAATTGGTTTTAGCTTTTTACCCCAAAAGTTTAACGCGATCGAAGGATATGAAAACGTATGGCAAGGATAATAATACTTTACCTAGTTTTAGTTTGCGTCAATCCAGGTCAAATATTATATTTAAATGGTTTTCTAAATTAAATCATTGTACAAAAACAACTATTATCTGATATTTCATTTATGAAAATAACACTGTAAGTAGGTAATGAAAAAACTTTCAAACACAGATTGGAAAACTTTAACACTTCAGAAAACACAATTAAGACGTTCTAATGGACGCGTCTTCAATAGACACCACCAATTCGATTACAAAACCGTAATCACATTCAAATTGATGTAGTAAACACTCTTGAAACTACAAAATGGGGTCGGCCAATCTGCCCCAGAATTTGTTAACAATGCCCTATTTGAGAGCTCTCGACATAATGGAGTGTGGATTGTGCGCGTGCGCAGCGCCCTCGCGTAATCCGTTAAGCCCATTGTAGTTGCGCACTACGCGTCAAAACACCCCGCCACTCGATAAAAAAAGGTTTTAACAGGTTATAAAACAGGACCTACTTAACGTTAATAAAGTATAAGTATTTTATTGTGTTTTAATCTTTTTTTTTTGCTAATCTGAAATTTATGTTAAGTAAAAACTTTCCACGAGCAAGATTTGAACCTGCACCCTGCTGACAATACGGGTCAGGTGCTCTTCTTCCAAGGTGTGTTCGCAGCAAAATTTGAGTTAAATAAATATCTGAAAAGTTTTTATTGTAAGTAAGTACCTTTTTACTATAGCAATTTGGCCTATATCAAATTGTAGATAAAAACTGCGAAAGTATATAAAAATGCTAATAAATCGCTGTTTGATATATTTTTAGTAATAACTTAATCTATATTTTGATGAATTCTTAATTGGGAGATAAAAAGCCAGTTTCACAGTTTTGGATATACTGACTTAGTATATTGTATTTTTTTTTTGCTTTTAAGCTATTTCAGGATTTCATTGTTGCTCATAACAGGCTTTTTGTTTTATTTGCCACTTTTACTCTCTTATATAATAGAACCATGTTTGTGATGTAACTGTTGGGATTTACTGAATTTGTGTATAAGATGAACCTCGCTTAGGTTAGTAGAAGATGCTATATATTTCCAGCTTGTAGATGTCTTGTTTGTACATCTTGTGTACAATAGCTACATCTTAATGCATAGTACTAACAGAGGCCAATGGCCCTACTCTCTCCTATAAAAAGGAATTGTTTTAATCTTACTATACATAATTGAATTACTAGATGAAAGTAATATTGCTCTAAGAGTTGATGATGCTCTGGATCAAACGTCATATTGCACTATAAAGCACCTTACGGTCGACAGATACCAAACGCAGTGAGCGGGATTACGGCATTGTCCGATTACAGCATATGTGGTGCCCGCGGCTCCACGCGGGGGGCTCGAGAGGGCTGGAAGGAAGAGCTCGTACTTTAAAAGTGGGTGATTACTCAATGTAAACTGCCTCGGCGTTGTATTTGTAAAGCAAGTCCGACCTACAGAAGAGTGGAATGCGCTGCCTACTCATGTGTTTCCCTCACTATAACCTTGTTTTTTTTAAGGCAAGAGTGAATAGGCATCGCCAAGCATGCAACACTTTAGACCACATCCTGTTCACCAAGCAAGTTGGTGGTTTAATGCATAACCAGTTTAATTTATATAAAAAAAGATCCCTAGATCTCAATATAGTTGGTGGTAGAGATTGTTCTAAGTCTGCGTGGCTTGCTATTAGTTAGAGATAAGATAGCCGTTTCTCAATATTTGAGAATTACTAATGTAATGTCCTGCCATCTTTTGCCTAACGTCTAGCCTACCGGTAACTTATCCTACAGGGGAGACTAAAGCAAAAAATATAAAATTAATATTGTTATTGATACAGTTAACGTACAACGATGCAGGGTGGATTTTCCAGATCTCAATCCCGGGCTATGCTACGAAAATTCCAAAGACATTTCCCGGGAATTAAAGCTTTGAACTATCACGAGGTTGCAGGCCGACGAAATTCAACCTAGGACTCTATATACAAGGCCGTCCGCTTTCCCATCAGCCACCGTGGCGTTAATGCATCAAGTAGCGGTTATTAATAGCTTATTATGTTATCTTACTACGAGCTATAATCCGAGATGTTATCGGGATTGCACTCAGGAGGGGCGGCGCCGGCCGACTCAGAGACTAAATCCGACTAAGAGTCACCGAACAGTATTTATTTTAGCGAACATTTGTGGCGCGCAACAAAGAATCAATGCGCCCTGTTATTAGAGGGTCGTAATCCCCTAATTATGACGATTGACATAAAGCGCCATCTGTGGTGCGAAAGCGGAGGTGTCGCGTGGCGGCGACACCTCGGCAATATGGTGAAACGTGATGCTGTTTTGTTGTACAGCCGGTCACTTTTGACGCTGATTGAAAGGAAACAAACTTTGCTTCGCTTCTAATAAAATAGTTTAACCCTTAATCGACCCACGATTGTATCTACATGAGGGTTATCAAATCAACTAAAGGGTGAATTTTCAATCCTTGGATAAAACTTATGCATCTGATAAGGTATAACGCGAGCAACCTAAAATGTCACCAGTAAAGAAAGAAAACACATGTTAGGACAATAAGTTTTCAAAGTAGTTGTATCTTACTAATATTATAAACGCGAAAGTTTGTAAGTTGGATGGATGTTTGTTACTCTTTCACGTAAAAACTACTAAATGGATTTGGATGAAATTCGGCATACAGATAGTTTGTAACCCGGATTAACACATAGGATACTTTTTATCCTGACATTTTCACGGGAACGGGAACCACGAGGGTAAAACCGCGAGGGGCCGCTAGTAGGTAATACTTTAACGAACAAAGTTGTATCTGACAATTGAAAAATCGGCCCTTAGTAAAATAGCTTAACCCTCAATCGACCTACGGTTGTATCTCCATGAGGGTTAACAAATCAACTATAGAGAGTCAATTATTTTGTAGATAATAAAGTGCTTTAACCGCCCGATCTAGGGCCTAAGCCACCGGTCTCAGACTCAGAGGTACCGAGTTCGATCTACATGAGGTTACATTTTTGTGTAGGTACAAGGTTTGCTTGGTGGTAGAGCTTGTTAAGTCCGCCTGGTTAAAACAAACAACCGTTAATAGCATTGTTGTGTTCCGACAGTTTGAGATAGCTCCTCAGTGATTGACGATTCCGTGTGAAGCGCGCTTCCACCTTCGGCCTTATCGTCATTTACCATCAGGTGAGATAAAGGCCAGTGCTAACCCGCACAGCTTGCCCTTGTTCATCAGCTGATGGTATAATGACATTTCATGATGGTAAAATGACATTTCATCATGACATGATGGTTAAATGACTTTGAATAGATTGGATCCTTAACTAATACATACTTTTTTTTCCAGAATTTAAACCATTATTTTCTATGTCTCAGATGGTTTGAAAAAACTCAAAGCGCGATCTATCTAGCCTTAACTAGTAATCCCTACGCGCGCGCGTAAACCCTGCGCTCCTGACGGACGTCAAATCGATATCGAGTCGGCTGTGCTTATCGGAATATGAACGCTCGGGTCACGCGATGGGTTTCGGTTTCGCGTGGGGTTCGTTGTATGGTGAACTTTCTGTACGGTAGTAATATTAGTTATTCTGTGCTTGTACCAAGACGAAAAACGAAACAATTTTAAAACACACAAATTAATGCTTGTTAATTTTTGACGTTTTTTTTGCTCAAGTTTTTATAAAAAAATATATTTGAATGATTAAAAATGTCAACCTTATTGGTTAGGTACTAATGTTTTCCAAAACTCATTTCAGCCGTTACTTTATTTTACTTCAAAAACTCTCCAATTTCTATTACTTACCACAACATCAATACGATAATTGGAGGTCATATTTAATTTTATTCCATTAAGTAAACTTAAGTTAACAATTCATTATGATTTATCATTTTTCACCTTTCATCCCAAAAAAACGATAAATTACCTATAAATTATAGCCGTTTGTGTCGCTAGGGGAAAGACACTTGCCCGCTATTTTTTCTCGTACCAGGATGCGTATGTTTACACAATTCTATGACCACGGCTTATATTTCGGTTCGACGCGATTCTGTTTCGGCGTGCAGTGGTACTGGGGGTAGCGATGCGCATTTATCTGGCACTATAGCTCGTTAGATCAGTTGTTAAGTCTTAACTATAAGTTAGTTAACTGTTTTTTTATTATTATTAGTATTGACGTCAATAAGTGCCTGTAAAGGTTTACATTGAATAAATAATTTGACTTTGACTTTGACATTGTATACAAATACAAATACAAAATTCTTTATTGTGGTACATAGGTAAGCAGATAGTTGTTACATGTTTCCGAGATTGTACACAGCTATGACCCGCCATAATGGCATACAATAATTTTTAAGTAGGTCAGTGACATTTTATAACATAATCGTAGAAAATTAAAATAATAACAATTCAATTCAAAATGCAGCACTTTAGAATTAACGAAACATTTTTACATGTCAAGACAACAATTAAAATTAAGACATAAGACATAAATTATAAATTCAATTAAAATTAATTAATACAAATTAAGAAATAGACGGGAACAATTAAAATTAAACATCATCGAGATAATCCTTTAAAGTATAGTAACATTTGTGTAATAACAATTGAAATAATTGCTTTTTATAATTATGCAAATCTAAATCTCCAACAGTCTTTGGCAATTTATTATATATCTCGGGGATTAGATAAAACACACTTTTGTGGAAAAGAGCAGTTTTGTGGGGTTCACGTGTCATTTTGTCTTTACGTCTGGCTCTATTACTAAATTTGAAACGGTGAATATTTAATTTAGCGAAGATGGCACATTCGTAAATAAACAGACTGGGGAGTGATAGTATTTTTAGTTCCTTAAAATGTGGAACACAGGATTCCGTTGAATCAATATTTACGATTGATCGGATACACCGCTTTTGCGCCTTAAAAGCTAGGTCTTTGTTGGCCGAATTGCCCCAAAAAATAAGACCGTACCTTAAAATGGAAGAGACATAACTATGATACGCACTAAGAACAGCAGATCTATCTGCTATTTTACTTAATTTATAAAGAGCATATGACTGTTGATTCAAGCGTTTACAGATATAATCTATGTGATTTTTCCAGTTAAGTCTTCTGTCAATATGTAGCCCCAAAAACTTAATTTCATCTACTTCTTCAATATTTGTATCTTTGAATGTTATATTTAAATTCGGAGATGCTAGAAAATTTTGTCTAAATTTCATAATTTTTGTTTTTGACAGATTTATGTTTAAATTATTAGATGATAGCCATTCAGTTGCATTAGTTAAAAACATATCAATCTCCACATTTATGCTAGAGTGCATATTGTCGTCATTAAATAGAACTGTGCTGTCGTCAGCAAAAAGCGTCATTTGATGGTGCGTTATGGATGGTAGATCATTAACATATACAATAAAGAGTAATGGGCCCAATACGCTACCTTGTGGTACCCCAAAATGGACATTAGTGAACTCAGATTCGTATACTTTTTCTTCTTTCGATATTGGGCATACTCGGTTTATTTGAGTAGCTTGGTGTCTATTGCTTAAATAGGATTTTATAAGATTATTAACATTACCCCTAACACCATAGCCATTTAATTTTTGGAGCAAAATGTCATGACGAACGTGGTCGAACGCTTTTGACATGTCTAAGTACATGGCTACAGCTGGTTTACCATTATCTAAATTGGTTATTACTGTTTGTACAAAATTATAAAAAGCATTATTTATTGATTGACTTTTACGAAAGCCGTATTGTTCGCTGGCAAGAACGTTTTTGGCTTCAAGAAAAGAGTACAACGATGCATATATAACTTTTTCGTAAATTTTTGAGAAAATAGGTATTAATGCTATGGGTCTGTAACAATTGAGATCTTCAACATCACCCTTCTTAAAGATAGGTTTTATAATGGTGTACTTAAGTTTATCTGGGAAAACTCCGTGTTCTATACTCAGGTTAATAGTATAGCTCAAAACAGTAGAAATTATATGAGCTACGTCTTTCACAACTCCAACTGTAACCTCATCGTAACCCGTGCTGCGTACATTTTTCAAAAAATTAATTATTTTAAAGATATCTTTAGGAGTTACAGGTTTCATAAAAATAGAGTTAGGTTGACTCTTACCCGTTAAATGTGGTATTGTGTTTGTTTGTTCACAGTTAGCTACGTTTGAAAAGAAATCATTAAATAATTGAGCTATCGCTTTCGGGTTTGAGACTGTATTACCATTATCATTTTTCATTTTATTTATGTTCTCCTTAAGTATATTACTTTTATTTTTGTTTATAATTTGCCATGTAGCTTTACTTTTGTTAATAGAAGTTTTAATGTAATGGCTATTTTGTGATTTTTGGGTAAGATTGAGAACAGATTTATATCTTTTTGAGTAAGATTTAAAATTACTTTTGTTTTTGTTAGTTGGGGATTTTCTATACTTCCACAAGAGTTCACGTCTACGTTTGCTGCACAAGGTAATGCCTTTTGAAACCCATTTTGGCCTTTTGTCTACCATAACTTTAACTTTAATATAAGGAAAGCATAAATTATAAAACAATGCAAACGTATTATGAAACTGAGAGAAAGCATTATTAGGGTCATCTGTTTCATAAACTTCACTAAAACTTAAGCTTCTAAGACATTTTACAAATTTATCTCTGTTTTCATTTGAATAGTCTCGCCGTTGGACGTACCAGTACTTAATGGAGCAACTCTTTTTACCGGGCATTTAAGAATTTGGGCCATATGATCTGATAGGGCCAATTCAGTCAATTCACCTTTGCAGCCTTTGACGTTATGAGCTATGTTATCCAGGCACGTGCCACTAATCAATCGTGTTGGAGTGTCAAACTGAAGTCGCAAATTGTACGATGCGAGTGAGTGAATGAGCTCGGCTGTTATTTTATTAGTCTTGAGAATATCAATGTTCAGATCTCCTGCAATTATAATTTTCTTATCTTTAGATCTATATTTATTAAGAATTTGGTGTAGAATCCGAAAGAAAGCATCAAAGTCTTTAGAAGTATTTTTTGGAACTCTGTATAGGCATATGGTGATTATTTTATGTTGTAACAATTCAATTCCCGAACATTCTACCACATTAGGCACTGAAAGTGATACTACATCATCAAGTACTTTATATGAATGAATATTTTTGACCAAAATGCAAGAACCTCCACTTCTGTTATTCCTACAAAATGTTGAAGCTAATTTATATGATGGTATACAAAGTCGAGGGATGTCATCTTTAATCATATTGTGCTCAGTAATGCACAATACGTCTATAGTTTTAGAAATAAAATTATTCAAACTGACTGTTAGCATATCTGATTTACCAATTAAACCTGCAATATTCTGATGTAATATATGTATATAGTTATAGACGAAATAAATTATTACTATTTACAGGACTAGTATCAGTATTCATAGGACTAGTATCAGTATCATTAATTCTATATGCCACGGAACTTTCTTGTCGATTGTCTTGATTATTAAATAATTCGTAGTCCACTAATATATTAGCCAGGATATGTTTGTATATGCTATTCCATCCGTTTTTGTTTATTTTTCCTGTGATGTGCGAAAACATCTCATGTTTCAGGTAAGAGTTACTGTCAAAGAGGTATGCATATTCATTATCTCTTATATCCATATACAGACGGTTGGTAAATAACTCAACTTTATAATTAAATAGTAATGCACCTTTTATATAGGTTGGAGCACAGATAATGCTATTCGTGTGAGAAGTGTTTTTTAACAGTTTCTTTAATTTGTCTAAGATATTTATGTAGTCACCATTTTTCAAATCATTCTCTCCGATAAATATAAGGCAATAGTCGTTCAATGTGAAATCTCGTAATTTATTTTCTACATTGTTTATAGATTCATCATTGAAAATATCTGGTAATAAATAATGACAGTAGTCAAAATGTTTTGTAAAAACTGCTTCGATTTGCGGCAGAGTTCCCTTTGTGCAATAACTGCTGATAATACACAATTTATTTTTACGCTTCGGGGTTGTCATAGCTTGACTGTGCTTTATATTTGAAACCTGCCTGGGTACATCAAAAACGCGACTAAACTTCTCTATTTCTTTTTTTAGTTTTTCATATTCAATTGCTAAATTCTTTATTTTTGTATTTAATTTTTCAATTTCTAATTCTCTTTCTTCATTTTTAATGCGTAAGGTATTTATTTCGGGTTGTATGTCTTTTTCCAAATTAGAAATCGCTTTATTAATTTCAAGTTCTATTGTATTCTCGATTTGCGATATTATTGTTATGTTATTCTCTTGCAGCTTCTGTACAATCTTTTCGCATATACTTTGCATTGTTACTTCAGGGCTCAGTGGTGATTCCTTGTTTTCTGTGCAAATTGTGTCACCGAGTATACTAAGATCTTCAAAGGTTCCGCTGCTTGGATAGGCTGTTCTTGTCCTTTGAGTGACATTCGAATGTTCCGGCGATAAAGTTAGGGGTATATCTGTGACATCGTAATCACGCAGACGTATTGGCGTGTTTGAGTTATCTTTCTTAGGGATCTTACAGCAGCAAGTTTGGCATTTCCATGTTTTTTTCTTTTCTTGTGTCATCTTACTAAGCTGGACTTTCGAAATATTTGCACAAACTAGATCGTATGAACATTGGCATAGTACACATTTTAAAATTTCGCTCTTTGGTATATTTTGGTTGCAACCTGCACATACCAACGCCATCTCGTTTTCAGTTGGTAAACTCGTAGTCCTTCTGGTATGTTAGTCAATTATAGCGATTTTTATTAAATATTATTATCAAATTGCATTTGTATACCGATTTCAATGTTTAGTTCAGTATTCTACCATTCGAAAATTTATTTTATATACTGGTATCCCCAATCACGACTAAACGCCCTCAAGCGGGGAGTAGCGGTAATTTTTAGTACGTTGTTAAGCCGTTTTGTATGAAACTATGGCGCTAGTTGTCGCTGTTAAGTGTCCTTATATTGGTAGCACTGGAAACTTTGTGTAAACGTCAATTAGTTCTTCCACTCACCACTACAGTAGTAAATGTATGACGTGTTGGCACAAGTAGTATGTTGTTATTGTTTTTAAATAAAATTAACGAACCGCCAATATAGTACATAAACGAGTCCAATGACAATCTATAATACAGAAAAGTTATTGTTTATTTACCCCGAATGCTATCCTGAGCCATTCCTGCGATGAAAGTATTGAAGTGGATGAATTCGCGGGTCTTTCTTCCATCAAGCTGGCGATACAGCTAAAAGTTCGATAACATCAAATATTATTCTCAATTATATTACCTACCTCTTTAACCCGTTTTCACTTTGACCGTGTCAGGGTTTTTATTAAATTTTTATTTATTATGTTTGATGACATTGTGTATAGTTTATACATGCACAAAAAACTGATGGTGTTACAATGAAATGGTCATCTTGATCTATCATCATTGCCGTGAACTTGCTAACCGATGGCTTACTATATATACCGGGCAGCTTGGTGTGCTTAATAGAGCGATTCATTATTTCACGCCGGCCCACCGCTTACAACTGTACAAACCACAGGTCAGGCCACATATGGAATACTGCACCCATCTTTGGACTGGAGCACCCTAGTACCAACTCCTTCCATTTGACCGCATTCAACGCAGAGCTGCTCGAATTGTCGATGACGTGATTATTTCAGGTCGGCTCGATCCACTGGCTCTACGGAGAGACGTTGCGCCTCTCTGTATAATGTACCGCATTTATCATGGGGAGTGTTCTGAGGAATTGTTCGGCTTGATCCCTGCCGCTGATTTCCTACACCGCACTACACGCAATCGGCTGTCATTCCATCCACATCACCTTGATGGATGGCGGTCTACTACTGTGCGTTTTTCACGAAATCTCTTGCCTCTAAGAAACGAGCCTATTCCTTTTTTAAAGGCCGGCAACGCGTCTGCGATTCCTATGGATTTGCGGGTGTCCATGGGCGGTGGTGATTACTTTCCATTAGGTAACCCGCTTGCTTGTTTATCTCCTTATTTTATATAAAAAAATACCATACGCTGCGCTAAAAGCCATGTTTCACCGTAAAAGTATACAAAGTCTAAAAATCAACTATGAAAAAAAGCGGTCGACATTTCCTACTCTACGAACGCGTAATGGCGTAATCTCATCTCGGAAAAATGACAGGTAAAAAGCGAAACCAATATATTCGCCATCAAAGGTTCCTAACGCTGCTGGCAAAAAAATATTCACTTTTAAACGTTAAAAGGTATCGTTTAGCGCGGACGCAAACACTTAGCCCGCCGTTAATTAGTAAGTAGCTGACGGCGTCAAAGGGAATGCATGAATACTTGGGCGGGCGCTTTTAAAACCTCTCCTTCTGGGCTAGGAACCAATGCCGATGGTAAACTCATCACGATGGCGTTTAACGACTATTTTGTGCGGTACTTTTTTTCATTGTGGTTAGGGCTTTACGCGGGAGGATTATGGTTTAATTTTTATTTTTAATGGATTTACGTGGTCGAGGCTTGTATTTTATGCGGGGAACGTGATGCGAACTTTCGGCGTCGATGATGAAATTATTCAGTAATACTAAGAATTGTATGTACTGTACCAGATTTTTATTTCAACTTGTGATTATTTTCCTATTTATATGTAGTGTATAGGAGCGGCTGAACCAACTTTACTGTTATTTCTACAGGAAAACGGTATTTGAAGATATTAAAAATATTTTGAGTGAGACAGGATCGAAATACAATTTTTTTTTTATTAAATAAGTATTTGCCTTAGCCTTTTTTGATCCGTTTATGTCAATTGCAAACTTCTTTAAAGGTATGGAGCGACGTCTTCTAAAATCATTTTTCCATAGCTACAATCTTGCTGCGGTATCTTTTCCCATGCAACTCAAACCAAGAGAAAATTGTTTGTTTATCTTTCACGATGTTTTTTGTAATCTGTACGAGTATCTTGAATTGAAGTCGACAAATTTAAATGGCTTATTAGCACCTCAATGGCGTCGCCAGCCGTCTGCGACGCGATTAGCTCGTTAGCGCAGTAAAACCAAATTACAATTAGGCTGAACTTGACCTACGGCAAGGGCCAGCCGCTATGCAAATAAGAAGCTCGCCTTCTTTGAGCCAGTGACCGGGTTCAATCGGGCACATCCGCTCAGTGTGAACCGACCTTTAGAATAGAATTGGATTGATTTATTAACGAAATAACTCAGAACTTTGTAAGAGGCATCAACGTTAACAATAATATTATTAATTTTAGAAATAGGTACAACAGTAACTAATAGTAATAAAATTCATAAATTATTATTACAATTTTTATAAAATTTCTTTTTGATAATATTTGAATTAGTCACAAATAGGTAGGTACAAAAGTAATTTATTTATTTAAGGTAAGCATACAGCCAAACACATAATTACAATCGAATCACTAAAGCATTGCCAGAAGTTACATATGTGCAGGCCTATTATCTGCTTACACAGCATTCATTAGCAAGAAAATTATAAATATAACTTGGAACTTAAAAATATAGGGTTTAAAAAAAATATATATATAATGTTCGATGTAAACTTGGGATCAACTTAAATGAAACTGTTTCAGCAATATAGTCTTGAAAACGGAATGTGATACACCAAAAATATCTATGTCAGGAGATTTCGCGCCAATGTCATCATACATAGTGCATATGCGAGCAATGGGATGGTGGAGACCCAGGTTGGTTCTATGGCGAGGCAATGCAAATGTTCTAGCAAGGGGTTTTCGAGGACATTTGCGAGGAACGTTTATATTAATAGCGCCTAGCAAATCAGGACACGATATCTAAGGAGTTTGTAAAGAAAGAGCAGATCCAACATTGTGCGACGATTTTTGAGGGAAGTCATACCAAAAAAGGACAATCTTAAGTCATACGGAACCCTGTGATGTATTCCCGGTGTCATAAACGCCAGATGTCTTGTAAACGCTCGCTGAATGGACTCTATTCTTTGTGATGCATTTACGTAAACCGGATTCCATGCAACTGAAGCAAACTCCAGTCTACTACGAACAAGACTGTTATAGAGAAGAGTTTTCGTTTGATTGCTTTGAAACCCCTGCAGATGTCTTTTTAAAAAGCCCAGCATTTGCGCAGATTTTTTAACTATAGCATCAATGTGGGAGGTAAGCTTGAGCTTATCATCCAAAACAACCCCAAGATCCCTTATTTCTGCTACCTTCTTCAAATATGTCCCACGCAGTTGATATTCTGAATCAATAGGTTTCAATTTCTTCGTGAATGTTATGTGAAAACATTTTTCAGTGTTTAATTTCATACCATTAGTAGTACACCAACTATGTAAATTGTCCAGATCAGCTTGCAGAAGCCTGATATCCGATAAAGTTTTGATTGTCCTAAATATTTTGAGATCATCAGCAAAGAGCGAAACCGTACTAGATTTTATGCAAGAAGTAATATCATTAATGAAAATGAGGAAAAGAACCGGACCCAAGTGAGAGCCCTGAGGCACACCTGAGCGAGCGTAGTAAACTGATGACTCGTAACCAGCCACAGCGACCATCTGAGGTCTGCAGCTTAAATAAGAGTTAAACCACTGAAACAATGTTCCGGAGATTCCATAATCTTTGAGTTTTGATAATAAGATCGGATGACCCACCTTATCAAACGCACTCGTCAGATCCGTATATATGATATCAACCTGACCACCAGCATCAACCTCAGCCGCGACAGAAGAAACCATAGTTACCAAGTTCGTTTCCACCGACTCTCCCTCATAAATCCATGTTGCGATGTTGATAAGTCTTTTTGCACTAATTCGTAGATATGAGGTAAGACTAGGGATTCCAGTAATTTGGAGAAACAGGACAAGATTGATATGGGGCGATAATTTTGAACGGCATTTTGATTACCTTTTTTATATAGGGGCACTATTCGGGTCTTTTTCCACTCATCTGGAAAAACTCCTTCCCTCAATGAATAATTAAACAAGATCATCAACGGTAAGGTCAGTGAAGATCGACAACGATTAACGAATAAAGGCGGAATGTTATCTGGGCCAACACCTTTTTGTGAGTTAAGAGACTTAATAGCTTTCATAACATGTTTTTCAGTGAAATGGATACTAGAGAGGAAACTTGCATTAGGGCGACCCAGGATGAAAGGGGGAGTGTCACTGCTGTCAGTGTAAACCGAAGAAAATTGCTGGGCAAACAAATTGGCAACCCCCGAACCCGTCGAGGCTATAGTATCACCCATATTCATGACAGCTGGAATAGATGAGCGCCCATTACGTTTATCTTTAATAAAACGCCAAAACAATTTTGGGTTCTTGCTTATGTTAGACTCCATTCTCTTTTTGTAATTACTGTTACATATATCTGTTAACTTATGACAGCGTTCACGTAGTATCTCAAACTCTAATTTATCACGAGGATTTTTAAATTTTTGGTATCTTTTTCTAGATTTGTGTTTTTCCCTCAAAAGATTTATGAGATTTTTGCTGAACCAACTAGGATATTTATGGGGAACATTACGACGCTTAGGCACATGTTTTTCAATTATAGGGTACAAAACATTATAAAAGGCTGAAACTGCTTCATTGACACCTACTGCCCCTTCAAGTTCATCCCGCCAATTAACACCATTGAGTTCCAGATTAACAATGTCATAGTCTACTTTATAAAAATTAAAACCTGTTACTTTGTTGGGCTGGAGTCCTTGATTAACAATAAAATTTAGAGGAATTGTAAACAAAATAGCAGGGTGATAATTGTCAATTTTAGTCAAAACGTCCGAAGGTGTTGAGACACAAGCCTGTTCTACGTTACAAAGAGCTAGATCCAGAATCCTACCATTATCATTACAAATACCGTTAAATTGATATAAATTGTTCATACTCATAAGGTCTATAAGTGAGTAACCCAAAGAGTTATCATTATTAGCTGGTGTCATGCAGGTCCCATCATCATGTGAATTCCATTTTATAAAACTAAGATTAAAATCTCCAAGTATTATCACTATATCCCTATGACACATTTCTTCGTCTACCCTATCCAAGAACTCCTGCTGCCTCTCCAAGCAGACTGGCGGCGGCAGGTACACAGCACAAATCGATATAACTCTCTTCTGGCCGTTTATTTTGACATCAATATTTACCCATAAATCCTCGCAGGAAGATTCCCAATGTTGGGCACGAGAAGAGGAAAGTTCTCGAGAAACAGCGATAAGTACCCCACCGCCATCCCGCCTAGAGTGCGCCGAACAATCTCGATCTCGACGATATACAACGTACCGCGGGTCAATAAATTCTCCATTAGAGATGCTATCGTTAAGCCAAGTTTCCGTGAAGACTATGATTTTATAATCAGAAAGGAGAATGTTTTTGTATACATTATTAGTCTTGGTCCGAATACCTCGGACATTTTGATAGTACACTTTATATTTAACTACAATACACCACATTGGATTTAACTATAACTATTGATAAAGATTAATGAATTAACTGTACATTCTCTTTAGTACGTATTATTAGAGATTCACTAAATTCGTCTTTTCTGACGAAGATTCGGCCGTTGCGCACCCAGGTGAATTTGTACACGAATTCTTTTGCCCTCAAGCGAGCCGCTGCATGTAAGGCCTTATTTGATGGAGACAAATGTTCGCTTACGAAGACAGGTTTTCGCGCGTTTCCGAAACCGAGATGATGAGAATGTAGTTTTTCATTTGAGTGGCTCTTGTTGAATTTTGCAACTGCTGCGAGGATCCCATCGCGAAGACGGGGGGTCCGGAACTTAGCTATAACAGTGCGGGGCCTGTCGCTCTCCTTGTTGATCTTCGCCACACGGGTCACATGTATAATGTCTTCGGTGGCAATAGGCGCTTTAATGACTTTTACAAGCTGTTCCACGGTGTTGGCGAGGTTCTCGTTTTTGTGTTCAGGAATTCCGTTGATTTCCAAATTACACTCTCGCATATGTTGCTCCACTGAATTAAGTCGCACAGACATATCAGAGACGGTTACCTTTAATTTTGCATTCTCACTTTGCAGTCCATTTATTATTGCAGTCTTTTCTTGAAGCTGCGTTTTAACTTCTTCGTATTTTTCGTTGAAAAAAATAACGCTGTCGCGCAATTCAATGAACTGGTCGCTCAAAAATTTCAGTTTATCAGCGACCAACTTCGAAATAGTATCGGATAGGATGAGGCGTAAGCTTTCTTCCGTTAAATATTGGTCGGAACTCGGTAGATCTGGTTTCGTGTGCGTTGAACGTTGTTTACGTCTGACCGTTACTCCCTCCATATCAGACACAGACGCAGAGCACACGTCAGAGACAGCCTGCAAATCATGCCGTACTGGTGACCGAATTGGTGTACTTAGATTATCTGTTTTGGGAACTTTGCTTATACATTCGGTACACTTCCAACTGCGCTTCTTCTCAAGGTTAGTCGCGTAGAAACTATTGTATCTCTGCAGGCTCAATCCAGCACACTCGATGTCATATTTCTGTTTACAATTCATGCACTCTAGGAATTCTTTGTTGGGTATAACATTCAAGCAAGCGGCGCATTTCCCGTTATTAGGTGCCATGGTCAGGTAGGTAAACAAGTATACGAATAGAATAATTTTTTTTTAATATATTTTTCTTTTTCCCAATTCTGATGTTAATTCCCCGGAACAAGTGTAAGTTTTATAAGGTGGCAACCCCAATTGTCTATGAATCACGGTGGAATCTTGTGTCAATTGAATTTGACGTTTGATCGCTGTCAGTGTTTGTCAATTGAATATGACTTATCAAATATTAATCAATGTTGGGGGTAGGAATGGACAATGTCTACAATGGGTCCACACGTATTTGGTTAAAAATCTTTTGTTTACGTACGCTTCACTGGGAGATAACAATAATCCTGAGGAATCAAGTATCACTTATCACTTTTGTGCGTTCAATTACACAGTGGAAACACTTTTGTGATATTCCAAGCCAGTTGCAAAAAAGCTTTACATGCAATGATGTTATGATGTTACAAACTACTAATATTAGAGGCTATTAAAATAAGTTATTTTTTAAACATAAGCACAGAATACATAATAATACAAGTCTTTAGTTAGGAATGGCATAGCGCGATCACAGATAAAACCGGATGTTACTGAAATTAGAGAACTAAGTAATCATAAGATAGCACAATACATGTTAAAACTTGTTAAAATGGTTGTCAGTGCTAGAAGAGTTTTTTTTTTTCCTTTAATATTTTACAGTAGTAATATATTGAGTACCTAATCATAATTTAGTATTTTCCATGTGTATGTATTAGGTAATTATGTTTGATAGTGTAAAACCTTCTTTAACTGTTATGTATGTTAAACATATCTATTTATTCAATATTTATTCAGTTTTCAAACCTTCTTTTAATGGTAGAGATTAGCATTAGGTGTTTTAATGACCGATGATAAACTCACACATTTTCACCTTACATCCAGTATCTTAAAACACTTCTGACCGCTGCGGTGATCTCCAGTGATTGCTTATGGCGATCCCGGATCACCCTGGCGATGGCGAAATATGATGGGAAGTGCAGGAGCTTTAAGGGAAAGGAGAGAAAACTCGCTTTCCAATGGGGGGCGAGACTCCATATGCGCAGTAGTAGGTATGCGAAATTAATGGCTTAGTGCGGTTGACACATTCGGCCAGTGTCAATTAAGAGAGATTAAAGCAAATATTTTAATATGGTAAATGATATTCCCCAAACCCCTTCATATCAGTAAAGTTGTGAGACTTCATGGAGATGGCACACGGACTTCTTCAGAGAATTTAAAAAGTGATGTTGCACTTTTTTGTTTTATTTAATTACACACATACACGTTCACGAACACTAAACGGATAATAATCCACCATTATTTCACATTAATATTTGACAGAACACAAATATTCGAAATGAAACAAAACTGCAGACATGACGCTTCACTTTTTCGACTAGAACCCGTAATGTATTTTATCCTGTATAAAAAGAGAGGCCGACCAAACAATATCATTCCCACTTCACACCACACAATATCGTCCCCACTGACCATATGATATCTTTTAACAGCGGAAGGCGCATTCAAAAAATTAAAACCGGAGCCGGGCGGGAGCAGCACCGGCACGTCGGGCGGCTCCTCAGCGCTGTCCCCATCACTGGGCCCACAGCACGCCGGGCACACGCCCACCACGGCCTCGTGCCCCACTCCAGCAAGGCGGAGGCACCGGACCACTTTCACACAGGTCAGCAGACACATTTTTTTAGGACAGTATTCTTTGCAGCATCCAGGTTTTTTAGCAGTCTTCTCATACCGTAATCTTCAAACGATCTCTACTGATCACTCTTGAGCGAGATACAGAGCATGAAACTTATGGCTTTTCAATCTGTGGTGCCTGAACGATCTCCAGAAGTTCTTAAAAGGCTGGCATCAGGAGATGGCTTGTCGGTCTTATATCGGTCGGCTCGTAGGCGCTGTCGCCATCGCTGGGACCACAGCGCGAAGGAGGTACCGGACCACGTTTACACAGGTGAGCCGACACATTTTTTTTTGTATCCAGTTTTATAGCAGTCTTCTCATAGCGTAATCTTCGAACGATCTCCACTGATCACTCTTGAGCGAGATACAGAGCAAGAAACTTATGGCTTTTCAATCTGTGGTGCCTGAACGATCTCCAGAAGTTCTTAAAAGGCTGGCTTCAGGAGATGGCTTGTCGGTCTTATATCGGTCGGCTCGTAGGCGCTGTCGCCATCGCTGGGCCCACAGCGCGAAGGAGGTACCGGACCACGTTTACACAGGTGAGCCGACACATTTTTTTTTGAATCCAGTTTTATAGCAGTCTTCTCATAGCGTAATCTTCGAACGATCTCCACTGATTACTCTTGAGCAAGACACAGAGCAAGAAACTTATGGCTTTTCAAGCTGTGGTGCCTGAACGATCTCCAGAAGTTCTTAAAAAGCTGGCATCAGGAGATGGCTTGTCGGTCTTATATCGGTCGGCTCGTAGGCGCTGTCGCCATCGCTGGGACCACAGCGCGAAGGAGGTACCGGACCACGTTTACACAGGTGAGCCGACACATTTTTTTTTGTATCCAGTTTTATAGCAGTCTTCTCATAGCGTAATCTTCGAACGATCTCCACTGATCACTCTTGAGCGAGATACAGAGCAAGAAACTTATGGCTTTTCAATCTGTGGTGCCTGATCGATCTCCAGAAGTTCTTAAAAGGCTGGCTTCAGGAGATGGCTTGTCGGTCTTATATCGGTCGGCTCGTAGGCGCTGTCGCCATCGCTGGGCCCACAGCGCGAAGGAGGTACCGGACCACGTTTAAACAGGTGAGCCGACACATTTTTTTTTGTATCCAGTTTTATAGCAGTCTTCTCATAGCGTAATCTTCGAACGATCTCCACTGATTACTCTTGAGCAAGACACAGAGCAAGAAACTTATGGCTTTTCAAGCTGTAGTGCCTGAACGATCTCCAGAAGTTCTTAAAAGGCTGGCTTCAGGAGATGGCTTGTCGGTCTTATATCGGTCGGCTCGTAGGCGCCGTCGCCATCGCTGGGCCCCGCGAAGGACATTTTTTTTTAATCCAGGTTTCTAGGCAGTATTCTCATACCCTAGTCCTCGAACAATCTCCACTGACATCACGCTAGCGAATTTGCTGTAGGCTACTCTTAACTTGACCAATCTTGAGCGATGCACAGAGCTCGAACAAGCTCCAATTCCGGTTTTTAGGAGGCTGACATCATGCTAGCGAATTTTCTGTTGGTCTCTCTTGACCTGACCACTCTGGAGCAGCGTAACAAAGAGCAAGAAACTTCTGGCTCCTCAAGCCGAAGCCGAAAACGAAAAGGCTATAATAATAACAGAAAACTAGTATGTTTCGCTAGCTACTACTATCTTTTAAATATGTACTTAATATGTAACCATTACAACATTGTTATTAATCTTGTTGTGTTCCAATAGTTTGATATTAGATAGTCTTCAGTAGTTGAGGGTGCCGAGGGAAGTGCTCTTCCATTTTTTGTCTTATCGTTACATACGTATAGGTACATACATATATTTACGTCTATTATCCCCTAAGGGTTAGTCAGAGACTAGGCAATGAGGACCGCAAAAGCAGTCACCTGCCATAGTCCATCCTAGACCAAATTACAACAGCACATGTGGTCAGCGTGATAAATGATGAGCCCATCATCGCTGCTCTATGCTGTTTGATGTATGTGCAGTCTTGAGTCCGTTAGTCGCCTTTTGCAACACCCAAGGTATGGTAGTGTTTTTATTGTGAGCCGCTATACCACACGGCTTATCGTAACTTATTTAATTAAAATATCATCATCATAATCATCAGCCTATAAACATCAAACAAATAAACACGACTACGAGTATAAATAGATAGATGAGGAGCTCGATGGCGCAGCGGCAAGCGCGTTCGGCTTGCGATCTTGCCCGCTAAGCAACTTTCGCAATGCCGGGTCGCCTGATAAAAGGAAGGCACGTTAAGCCGTTGGTCCCGGTTGTTGTCGTAAGATGGCAGTCGTTAAAATCCACCAACCCGCATTGGGCCAGCTTGGTGGGTTATGGCCCAATATCCCCACGTGCTATTGTTCACGTGAGGCCTGTGCCCAGCAGTGGGCTATATAGGCTGATGATGATGATGAATAAATATAATTCGTGTAACATTTTTTCGTATTGTCGCAGGAACAATTAGCAGAATTAGAAGCGGCCTTCGCGAAGTCCCACTACCCCGACATTTACTGCCGGGAGGAGCTCGCCAGGACCACCAAGCTGAACGAAGCGAGGATACAGGTCAGTGCATTACTCGTTATATCAAAAAGTCAAAAATCAAAATCATTTATTCAATTTAGGCTACAACAATTGAGCATTTATGAATGTCGCTATGCGATCTGTTCGTAAGTCCTAACTATGGGGCGGGTCGGGAGCCTTGTACTGAGAAGAACCGGCACTAAACTCAGCAAGCGCATTTCTTTTCTCCATTTCTTTTACAGCGTCAATACAAATTGGAAAATGCCATCCCTATCATAGAAGGACATTTGCCATTACAACATAAAAACATTTAATACGATTACAAGACAACACTTCATTAAAAAAGGACTTATTGCTAAATTTAAAATAAAATGAACAACGTCTTACAGTATCATTGAAACAAGAAAAAGAAAGACTATTTCTATTTTGACGACCTCCTTGGCCGAGTGGTTTGTACACCGGTTTTCATGGTGTCACCATCTCTGAGGTCCCGGGTTCGATCCCCGGTCGGGTCAATTTAGAAATTATTGTTTTTCTAAATTGTCTCGGGTCTGGGTGTTTTCTATGTATAATAAGTATGTATTTAAGTATTTTAAGTATGTTTATCCGTTGTCTAGTAACCATTTAACGAGTTTCTTCGAAGCTTCTCTTGGGCTAGATAATTGGTGTGATTGTAGGAAAGATTTATTTATTTTATTTCTTTATTACAAACAAAAATAAGATTACAAGAGCAGACCAGCCTCCACAGGCGGCACCCGTTCACGAGTATAACATGTGAATCAGCCATCGCTTCGCTCAACCATGTTTTAGGGAACATATATATCATTGTTCATCATCACATCACACTTCACACTAATATTATAAAGGCGAAAGTTTGTGAGTGTGTATGTTTGTTACTCTTTCACGTAAAAACTATGTGTATACTAATGGATTTGGATGAAATTCGGCGTACAGATAATTTATAACCTGGATTAACATATAGGATACTTTTTATCCAGATATTCCCACGGGAACTCGAACCACGCGGGTGAAACCGCGAGCTGCTGCTAGCCAGCTTATAACTGTCCCATTGCTGAGCACAGGCCTTCCTATATGAACAATATAACATGGGAAGATTGGGCCAAACCAAACCACGCTGGCCCAATGCAACTCTCTGGGTACTATCACTAATGAATAACATGTTAATTAGAATTAGATAGCTCAAAAGATATAAAATTTAAAAAAAAATCAACGCTCTCACCAATTATAGACCAAGATGAGTATTCTTTTGAAACTTGTTAATATTGACGAGTTTTTAGAGAATTTATCCGTTATCTTACCATATAATAAATATATCAAATCAATTTAAAAAACAGTTTTTCTCTAAATTGACCCGACCGGGAATTTAACCCGTGATGACCTCAGATATGGCGTGACGCCAGACCCGGCGTGCCAACCACTCGACCACGGAGGTCATCGAATTAAATAGCTAAAACCTCAGATGGGAATTATCTATCAAAGATTTTTTTTTGCTTTTCTTGTTTTCTTGCATTTCTTGCAAATTAGTGGCTATATATGGTAAATAATTACGCGCAATCTAAGCCTGTATTACCGCTGCTGAGAAAATAATATTTCCGATTTTGAGCTATTTTATTAACACGTTGTACGTGCGGTACTTTCTTCTGTTCTGTTTCTTTTTCTGTTACTTTACTTAATGTAAAATATTGATTTCGAGTACATAAATCAAACTCTTCTACTTGGCACCAACTCACCACAGACTTTACCATCATGAACTGTCAAAAAACACTGTAAAACTGTGTTCTATTGTAAAAAAATGTTTTTTCTTTTAGTAGTTTCTCCCGTGTTCTTTTAGCAACACCACGTGTTGTGAGACTCTATTTTATTGCTGTATGCCGTACAATAATAAATATACTTACTTTAAAAATTAAACCACTTGAAATTTACTTAATGCTACACGAGAAAGCCATTAATTAAGATTAATAATAATAATATTTTCTTTTAAATTCAATGGCTTTTAAACAAATCTATAAGCGAAAAGCATATTTCTATAAATATCCAAATCTAAACTCCGTAAACCTTCTCTAGTTTTAACTTATTAACATTAATGTATTTAAACATGTAGGTACTTTTCTAAGATTATCTACCTATTTCACTAGTGCCTACTACGACTACCTATCTCAAGTTTATATAAAAATATGTTTTATTTTATAAACTTGCTTTCCCAAGAATCAGGTTTTACATGTATGCTTTATTAGGTAGACAATGAGTTCTTGATTAATTGGCTAAAAATTTCTTACATACAAGGTGGTTGAAATACCTTCTTCTTCTACTTCTTCCAAGTAACCTCTAGCAAGTTTAAATTATTAAAAAAAAAAATACATATTTTTTGCATTCCTTCATGTAGTGGCTAAACAGTAGGTATAAGAGGGAAAAAATTACTAATAAACGAATGAACAAGTAGATATCTTTAGGTAAACAAATAATAACCAAACGATGACATCGGAATATGTCCAAAATATAGCACATTCTTGTTAGGACGACGACATTAATATTGAGTACGGCATTTGGCCAGTATATAGTACATTATAATATAGGTAAGCCCTCAGATCCAATTAAATTGTTCAAAGGCAATAGTTTGTTGGCTTTTCGAGGAAGTGCTAGTAGGATATCCCTCCCATGGAAACTTTGCAGTTGAAAGTCTACGTTCACTTGTTAATGGGAATTAGCTGTTTTAAATAAACAAAGCTCGGTGGTGTCTAGATACGGTCTCTTCTATAATGCCTGCTGAATTTGATTTAATTTTAAGAACAAGTTAAACACATTTCAAACACCAGCTCCTCACATCCATTATTTAAATTTAGATGTTTATTAATTGTACCTACTGTTACGTTTTTTGTGAGGAGAAATAAACGTAACTTATTATTATTATTATTATTCTCTTTATTTAAATCATATCTTAAGAAAAAATTTTTACAATATTTTATATAAAAAACATACTTACAATATAAAATATTATAAAAAACTTAACCTAGGTTGCCACCGGCAGCGGGGATTGACCCAAGCTATCGGTGGTTAGGGCTGCAGAGTGAGGAACCTCCTCACAATACGTGCCGTGTCAAGGAGTACTGCCTTCTGTATCTGACCCTTGACTCAACCTTTTAGCGAAAGCCTCTCTAGATGTTGATCGAGGCTCTTTGCTATAAGACCGTGTGCTGAAACGACTATCGGTACAGTAATAGTTGAATCCACATCCCACATGGCGGCAACCTCGTGAGCCAAGTCAAGGTACTTACTGAGCTTGTCCTTCTCGGCTTTCACGAGGTTCTCGTCATGAGGTATGGTGATATCAACCAATATTGCTCGGCGCTGAGATCGGTCGATCACCACGACATCAAGGCTTATTAGCGACAATAGTCCTATCCGTGATGATAGAGCGATCCCAGTAGAGCGTTGCATGACCATTTTCGAGAACTGGCGCAGGTGCGTACTTATTATAGTACGGCACCTCTGATTCAACAAGGTCATATTGAAGAGCAAGTTGCTGGTGAATTATTCTGGCTACTTGGTTGTGTCTGTGCAAATACTCTCCGTTAGCAAGATGAGAACAACCGGAAATAATATGACGTTATTATTATTATTATTAGAGTTCTTGCCGTTAGTAACGCTACGAAACAATCGCTACAATAAGAAAATATTGCCAATGTATTATCGCTACATTTTCTTTATTAACTTTTCATTTACTTTTATCATTTTAAAATGAACGTAATATTTTTACTCAAATGTGTAGTACATCACTGACATTAAATACTAATATAACAGGCAATATTTAAAATAATGTTAACTTCAGTTCAGTTATTCTTTATAAGAAAAATAACTATGTTTATTTGCAAGTAACAGTAAACATGATTTACAGTTTACTAAACGAACAAGCACTTTAATTATTTCGATTTTACTAAGCAATATGTCAAAGCGATTGTCAACGTACAGAGGAATTTGGGGAAAACGGACCACCCACAGTGTGGCCATTATAAATCGATCACACGTCGGCAGCGGCGTCACGGTCACAATGCCTAGCGTGGCGTTCTTCGGAATTGTCGAAATATCAATGATGCGCGAATGCGCGCGTAATACAATTTGGAGCAGGCCGGAGGCGAATTGAATTAAAGCGCCATCTGCCGTCCACGGCCGTATGAATACGAAATGCTTACTGTAACCCACGACAGATTCTTATCTCAATTTTAAAATGCTCAACCCCCGGGAGGCTTCGTATTGATTTGTCAGAGCACCTAATTTGCCGTTTTAAATATTTCATTTAGAACACAACATCGACTCATGTTTTTAAAAGTACGATTAAGCTTTCTTCTCACATTATGTAGGTACTTAAAGGTAACATTGAATAAAAAGTTACGTATTAACAATAAAGATTTCGCCGGCATTTTTATTTCACTTGAGCACATGCCGCGAGTGATGTTTTATTCATCATCGCTCCATCGTAGACAATTACTCTTTTCTTTCAAGAGCAATGAGTGACAAAGTTCTGCTAAGAAAATGAAAGGTTCTACGAAACGACATTACGGAGCGTACATACCTACCACGGTTAAAAGCATGTGAAACGCGCGTAGGCGAAGCTGTGTGAGTGTTTGTTCGTACGCGACGTAGTAGGCTATTAACGTTTAGACGACGCTACATAAGAATGTAAACGTTAAAGACGACAGCGATGTCGGGCTCCCTCCTAGAGGAAATTTCGATATAAAAATACGAGAGTTGCGGGGCGCGGCGGCGAGGCGGGGCGCGGGCGGGGGCGGCGGGGCCCCTGAGGCATTGCAATCCCATCAAATGGATCCGTAACGAAGTTAGCCGCTCATCCTCCCCGCGCGCCCCCGACATTGTCTCTGCCCTCAAATGAATTCTACAATTGGAAATAAGAAAATGTTTTGTTGGATCCGTGCTTTTTCAGTTTAAAGGCGACCGTTTCCTCCGGATAACTCGATGCGCTCCCAGCAAAATGGGTACCTATCGCTTTTGTACGGGAACAAAATGTTTCTGCGAGGGATCTTTACTAAGTTAAGTACCATCCCCGTTTAAATTGTTGCTCATAGATGCGAGCGAGCGATTTACATTGAAACAATTGTTTACTTTCCAATTTAATTAAACAGTTCTAAATTGGGTTCGGTATCTTATACACCTCACTAGATGATTCGGTATTATTAAAAGCTTTTAAGCCTATGCCTTCTAAGTTTCTATATTGTTAAAAACAAAAAACAACTTACCTACCTAAAGTATACTTTGTTTTGGATTTCTATTCGTTACTACAAATTTAGAAAATAGGACATTTTGTAACCTCTATCAAAAGAGCTTCGTCATTAATAACAAAGCATAAAAGTTATCAAAGCATAAAAAAATCTTCTTAAAAGTATTCTTTATTAATACTAAAAAAGCGACACATTAATACTAAAAAACAAAAGAACATCGCACATAATCAGGCGTAAAACGGATTCGGAAACGATTCTCTCGTGGCGACGCGCACAGACGCGCCGGCGGGTAGATAGGTATGATATACCTACACTTGGCTCGACAAAAAACTAATATCCCATCTACGTTTCCTCCCCAAACCATACAACACATACATATATACATAGGGCACGGTTAGGTGGGTGTATCGGCTTATTTATTCGCTCGTGCGTGGGCGGCCCCCAGCCTCCCTCTAATCAGTTGTAATCACCATATCAAACGACGTACCCTCATTCCGTTTGACAACACGGTCATTAGGATACAAGTCGACATTGTTTGTCGTTCGCCGTTTTAAAAGCGCCATCTAGAATACAATTAAGTGCAACTTTGATCAGATTGTTGCTTCTCGATTGTTGAGTTTTGTATCGTATAAGTAGGTATATTTATAAATTATTGAATTATTGAATGTTTGTCTTAAATTAATTATGAATTTTAATCTTACGCGGAGCTTGATGGCGCAGCAGAAATTTTTCTCTACATTGTTGCATTGAGATATGTAGGTACTTATACTTACTTACTTACATAAAATTACAATATTTTTTATAATGTAATAAGTAAAACATATAAATTATAGATAAGTACCTAAGTAAATAATTAATAGACACATAATTAAATAATTTATTTCTGTCACAACAGTCTTTATCATCAGTTCCTGGGAACTTGTATTTAGCCGAGACAAAAATACCCTAGGGCATTGTCGGGCCTTCCAACTATCTCTGTGCAAGAAACACATCGATCTGTTTCTCCGGTTCGACAAGGACGAAGGCTTACTTAGAAGGCTTTCGATTTTATGATCGTAGCTCGTATACAAGTTGATTCGCGTGTTCAAGTTGTACTAATTGCGCGCGACTACAACCATGCACTGTACTACAAAGCAACAAAAGTACTGATTTGTGTTATGCTGGTAATTCGTTAAACCTATTACTTAATGTATTTTATCAGTTATCCATAGTAGGTACAAGTTGGTAGGTTAGTTTAGGAAAAATACTAATTTATAATGTGGAAACAGTGCGCGAGATATTTCCTTCCATTAATTTGTGTGTGCACCTATACCATTTTCGGTTTTTTGACAATCTGTCTTTTTGAGAATCTGTCCTTGTGAGAATCTGTCCTTATGAGAATGACCCGGGTTTATTAGTAGCAGCATTTTTGGTTGATTGCACAAGTTGACGAGTCAACATTCAAATCAAATCATCAGCCTGTAAACGTCCCACTGCTGGGCACAGGCCTTTCCACGCGGAAAACATCACATGGGGACGTTGGGCCATAACCCACCACGCTGGCCCAATGCGGGTTGGTGGGTTTTAACGACTGCCATCTTTCGGACAACCGGAACCAACGGCTTTAAGTACCTTCCGAAGCACGGAGGAGCTCGAAATGTTTTTAATTTGGTCACCCATCCAGCGTCCCGGCATTGCGAAAGTTGTTTAGCGGGCAAGATCGCGAGCCGAACGCGCTAGCCGCTGCGCCATCGAGCTCCTCGAATAAAGAACTTCATTTGCTTAATGTCCAGGAGATCGCACTGTCTTATATTTTAACTGTTTATTGAAAAACTTATTACTGTAATTTTGAATATTTTTTTCAAAATTTGTTATCTATACTTCTATACTAATATTATAAAGAGTAAAGATTTAATTGTTTGTTTGTTTGGATTGAATAGGCTCCGAAACTACTAGACCGATTTGAAAAATTCTTTCACAGTTGGGAAGCTACACTTTATCCGGGTGACATAGGACATAGACATTATAACATTTTCAAAAATTTGTGACGGGGTATGGGATCCACGCGGACGAAGTCGCGAGCGACCCGCTAGCCTAATAATAAAGTTTTAATAAACTGCCTACATTGTACATTTGTTGGTACACTTACATTTGTCAAAACAGAAGAAAGCGAAAAGTCCCAGCTTGAATTTATATAAAAGATAGCATTTGTTTCAGGCAAAGTAGTGTTTGCCACTCAAATACAAATTAAACAATCAGCCAATTTAACATTTCTGAATAAAAACCAAACAAAACAGAATTAAGCAAAATAACTCAAAACGTGCGACGATAGCGCTTAGCATCGAGATAGCTCTCCTTCTCAAAATAGCAAGTAAGCCATAGGGACAAAACAACCAGTGGAATAACATGGCACAGAGGTATAGACAGGAGTACTGAAGCTTTATGGTGAGTCCATGGGTTTGCGGTAGTTACGCACAGTCATTCAAGACGTAAACTCGTTTGCCAGCTCAGTAACATATAAAGAACCTGTGACCTACGTTCTGTGCTTAGGATCATAGCAATAAACAAATTACTTACCTACTTATTTACTTAACATATGCCACGCGCTGCAGTACCTACGTGTAAAAGCGTTGTTGTACTGAACACGCTATATATTATATTTTACAATGCGCTAACACATTCTAAATGCACACAGGTGTGGTTTCAAAACCGCCGCGCGAAATACCGCAAGCAGGAGAAACAGCTGCAAAAGGCTCTGGCGCCGGCGGTGCTGCCGGGCTGCAACGGCATGATGCGCAACATCCAGGGCTACCGCGGCTACCAGCCCTACCCCCACCCCAACACCATCAACAGATACCCGCAGGTGAGTCTGCATTTAAGCCAAAAAGTGACAGCAGAAGAAACAGGTGCAAAACGACCGCAGTAGTGCAAAGTGCTACTAGGCTGCAGTCTGATACGCAAGACCCCAAAATTATCAACAGATACCCGCTGTCCACATAGCCAAATAGTGACAAGAGAAAAAACAGCTGTAAAATAACCTCGGTAGTGCCATCAGACTACAACAGCATGATGTGCAACATCCAGGGCTACCGCGGCTACCAGCCCTACGCAAGACCCCAAAACCATCAACAGATACCCGTTGCCTACACAGCCTAATAGTGACAGCAGAAGAAACTTGAAACAAGCTATGTTGTCATGAATAATGCGCAACATCCAAGGTTACCGCGGCAACCAGCCCTACCTCCACTCCACCCCAATACCATCAAAAGATTTAATTCATGTGTTTGAAATGTTTCATATTATGTGGGTTTATTTAAAAAATTCGCAGTGAAATTGAAAAATGCGACTCACTAATTACAGTCGGCTAATACGATTGCAAAGTTTAAATAATTCAAAATATTTACGCATTTTTATAGGCTCGTATTCTAAAACCAAACTCACACTCAAATCTGTGCTTGAGTACAGTTAGAAAGAGATGGTGCTATTCATCGCATATATCGCATATTCGCGTAAATTATGGGTGGTGGTGGTGTACTGGGTGTTTCCCAACACCCACCCCAGAGCAAGGTGTCCCCACCTTGCTCTGAGAAAAAACAGAAAGAAACTTTAAAAATCCAATCACAATAATGAAAAATGAAGTTTTTACACAAAACAACATACCTACAATGCTAAAAGTTCTCCATTTCCATTAAATTTTTTTGAAGAAACAAAGCTAAATGATAACTTATGTAAATAACTAAGTAAACAAGAGCAATTTTGCACTACAGCATATGTAAACACACACATTGAGTTCATAAATTTTGCATGCTAGCGAAGTCATGGTTTACATTACCGTGAAATCAGACACTAGTAATTCGTCTAATTGCATCGCTAACTAAATTGCAAGCCAACATCAAGAGAAATCAAAATGCACACGTACTGCGCCAATACTGAGATGGCTGCACACAATTCGGTGTGTATTACCACGGCCTTAATCAGCTTAGCTCAATTCGCGATAATACGTTCAGCAGCAATGCAACGAACAATTAAAACGCTGTCTATTTTTCAATTTTCGCGGTTCATCATCATTTTATTACTTAAGTATTATTAAGTTAAGTCGCCGTTTTACTGTCTGTGGGTCTGCTGTCTCCTTCTAAACGACGCAATAGATTTTACCGCAGAAAGCAATCTTTCAATAAAAAAACGGTGGTTTTTATAAGCATAAAACTTAGAAGCACCGTCATGCTTCAGCCATTTTGTAAATGGCTGGAGTATGACGGTGTTTCTATGTTAGCGTGGATACCTCTTTCTTCTGTTCTGTGGTGTGGACGAAGGCGCAAGCCAGCTGCTAGTTGTAAATAAAGTGTGAAATAATTCTAAAATACACACGTTTTATTGTGCTTCTTGTTTGGGTCAACGAAAAGGATAAAAATATTTGGACACAATAACGTTTATCGAGTCAGCTAATATGGTGCTTGCTATATGTATATAATTCTGTAATTGGACCATCCTATTAAGTGCAAAAAACCACTATAAGTATATATGCGACCAACTCTAAAAGTGCAAAAAAAAAACAGTTATTCCATATATTTTGTCGAGCAGTATTGCAGTTTTGTATACACAGCTATTGTTTTCGCAATTTCAGAGTTGCTCCAATTCAAATAGTTTATGATGTATAATAAAAAAGGTCATGAACATAGCCATGGGTATCGCGAGCCACAATCCGCTCATTATCATACGGCGCTAATCAGCCGCGCTGATTTCGGGCTAACGCGATTGCGCTGTGACGGCGCCGCTCTCGGCCGGCATAATGCGTATAACAGCTGAATGTGGCCATCTAGGTCTGCATATGTCGCGAAACGATACACAAAGTTGGCTTGTATATGACGACACGGCCGAATCGTGAGCTTTGCTTAGAACAGCAAGCACATCCTTCTCGTATAAAATGTTTACTAGAAAAAAACAATCAGTCTTTGTCTAGTAAACATTTTATCCTACCTATCCTACCTCCAGGAGGTCGCTAATTCACCAGCGTGGTTCCCGTTCCCGTGGGAATGTCAGGATAAAAGTATCCTATGTGTAAAACCAGGTTATAAACTATCTGTATGCTGAATTTCATCCAAATCCATTCAGTAGTTTTTACGTGAAAGAGTAACAAACATCCATCCATACTTACAAACTTTCGCGTTTATAATATTAGTAGGATCTATATACATTGTGAATGCAAAATTTCAATAATAAACACATCCTTCTCATTAGTAGCTATAATAGCTATAGGTCACGGGGACGGTTGACATCACAGTGACGGCCGATCGGCTTACCTTTGTGTAAGTGTGTGTATACTGGCTTACTTTATGCGCTTCACTTTGTATGTATATGACGCGGAGTCCTTCTTTTTTTACTCCTCCGTGCCTGCAGCCAACATAATACCAATTCCACATCGTAGATCTTTCAAATACAATTAGCGCATTCAAAAAGGAGCTTTAAAAAAATAACCGTGTCGCGTAGCGGTGAAAGAAAACTACCACCCCCCCCCCTCTTCCCTTGGGTGTCGTAAAAGGCGACTAACGGACTAAAGACTGCACATACATCCAACAGCATAGAGCGGCGATGGGCTCCCCACTTGTCACGCTGGGCACAATCGTGTGCAGTCGCTATTTGATGAAAAGTGGACTATGGTAGAGGACTGCTTTTGCGGTCCTTATTGCCAAGTCTCAAACTAACCCTTTCGGGGATAATGGTCGTGATTATGTGTATGTATGTTTAAAAAAATATTCGTTATAAATTTCCGAATTACCGCCGTTGCGGTAAAACCGATATGACCCCAAAATCACTATAGCCGGGGTCGGTGACCTAACACGATTGCAATGATATTATGGCGGCGGCCGGCCCGCCCATTAACCGAAGTGTTAATGTGAATAAAATAATCGGTTCATTACGGCCGGTTATTATAAAACGGCCGAAGAATTAATGACGCGCAACGATTACAAAACGCTTTTTGAATCTTCGACACCGTCACATTAAATTTTAATATCATGGATACGACCGACATAATAGTCATTTGATTTGCTAAATTTCGTAATTTGTACTTTTATTTTTTTATACTCTACGGGTTTTTTGATCACGTGGCACTTTGGCCTTCATCTCACCTGATGGTAAGTGACGATAAGGCCGAAGGTGGAAGCGCTTTTCACCCAGAATCCTAAAAATATTTTACTCTTGCAAATAGGTCACACAACACAGTCAACGTATAATTTCATTTGTTTCATGGATTGTTGTCTTGTTGTAACAAAAGAAGTTCTTGCGGATCGATTTTCCTAACTCTTTGTATTCAGAACATGCATATTAATGTATTTATTTTATTTACAGCACCACGGTAGCTACGAGGAGCTGCAGAAGGACATATTCTCGCTGTCGCAGATGGGGGGTGGCTCCTACCCCATGCCTCAGGGCTTCTCCATGGGCCACGGCGCCAACATGAGCGCGGTCGGGATGCGCCAAGATACCATGAGTGAGTATTCGCACTATGTTCTTATCGAGTTCGTTTGTACCCCATATAGCAAGATTCTTTTTATCCCCATATTGCAAGGTTATTTTTTACCCATTTAGCGAGGATACCATGTGTGAGTAATCTTATAATGTTCTTTTATTGTTCAATCGCACTATATATCGCAAGGATCTTTTGTACTCTATATCGCAGAGTTATTTAAGGCAACAACATGGAGACTAAGTGAGAATTTACATCAGCATAAGGGGGCCAGAAATCGAGATTCTTTATTCCCAAAAAAACAGCATTCATACGGTCATGATCAACATCCAGACTAAAAATTCGAAGCTCCCATCAAGTTTTCTTTACGAAGCGCCAAGACAATTATAACCTATTGACTGCACCCCCAAAACGTTCGACACTCTAACGCGTGATCTTATCATCATTATGGCAAAACTGTTGGAGAAGAATCCATTAAGAGTACTACATAAAAACGCTCTTCCATTTCAACTACAAACAACAGGCGAGCGACTTTATATAACAAGTGCTCGTACAAAACGCGAAGCTCCCATCAAGTTTCCGTTACAAGCGCCAAGACAATTACAAACTCGCCTGGCGGGTCCTCGCCGTTTTTATACAAATACCTCATAGTAATGAGAAAACTTGCTCTGCCAGCCACCACTAACTCCCGCAAGATGATATTGAAAAAAGTAAAAGTTAATTAGGGTTCGTTAAAGCGCTCTTTATGGACGCTCGCTGGGAAAATGGGACGGCCTTTGATGTTTCTGGGGTACGCATTCACGATTGGTGTACCTACGCAAACAATATGCATTTCTGCAGTTTGCACTCTGTTACTATGTCTACGTTTCGAGTTGGTAGGTACGTAATTAGCTAGGTATTAAGTTACCAGCATCACAACTTTCTAGCCATATTCTGGATTCAACTTTTTACATTTTTATTACATTCATCCTGCTGACTTGCCCAAATTGAAACTTCATTCTTAAAATTCTTTGCATTGTATAGTTCCTATTTAGGTATAATAAAAGATAAACATTCAGAAAATCCGTTGAATTATTTTATTTAAATTAGTATATTTAGTTTATAAACACTTATTAGTTCTGATTTACTAGCGTTAATGGTAGGATTTTTAAAGCTTTAAACATTATACAGAGTACAAAATGTATCCTATACGTGCCCGCGAGAGAATTTCCGAAAAACTTTTGCTTCATCATGAAAAGACACTGCTTGCAAAAATAAAGCGTAGGTCCAGCGATTTGTGCTTTGCTATGTTGGTCGCTAGCGATCTCGTTCTCATTTTTGGATACCAGATTACTAACATAATAATGATTATATGACAGATATATGGATTGAATATCAGAGTTAGAGAAGCTGCTTCCTCATTAAACGTACTCAATTATAATTCGGTCGCAAGTTTCGCGACCTGCTTGCCAACATGTTAGCGCACATAACCAAATCAGCGAGTAACATGGCGCCGACTAAATAATTAGCGTGTAGCGGTAAGTTCACTAACTCAATGTCTAGTTGCCCGGAGATTACTAATCCGAGGCTCAAGTTGACGCGTGCCGATTGTGCTTGTAATGTTGGTGACGTCAAGCAGGCTGTGCCAATGATTATTTAGCTCGTTAATGGGTACCTACTTAACTTACAGCGTTTTGTATTTTTTCATTTGTTTTCAATTATTTTGTGTACTTATGGTTTTTTTATAATAATATATCTAGTGTTGCGTCTGTACACACCATGTATACCGAATTACCAAATTGATAAATATTTAATACAGCTACGGACCACACCAACGAAACTCCGCTACAAGCATAACCAATCTCCCAAAAAAGGAAATAAATAAGACATTTTTCACGAACATGTATTTTGGTAACGACCTAACGCGTCGGAGCGTGAAATTCCGCCGGCGCAGATTCCTGCGTCGAAAAAACCCGGAGAGATGGAAAGCATCGTACCGTAGATATTCTAATAAGAAAATTTCCACTACATTTACTTTGGCGGGCGTCCTCGCGGCGTCTCGGCAAATATCTTATTTCCTGAGGCGAGATTGCATCTTGAGAAAACGCAGGGTCGATTCGACGCCTCACTATTCGCGTCTACCCCTCCTTAGACGTAGCGTAGCTATACAGTGTAGCCTGTAGCAAAGTTTCTGCCGGGGCGTGCTACGAGCGCTACGAATTCTCGTAGACGTTTTATTACGGGTTATAACTTGGTTAACTTTCAATTTATGAAGTAATAAAAAATGTATCCGTCCTCCATTTTAATGTTACTTATTAATGGGGGTGTGAAGATTAATAAGGCGAAGAGATCAATTATTGGATTCTTTTGTTCGGAACACAGATGTCAGATAAATCAATGAAGATAGACAAAATCGGAACTAATAAGTATGAATGTTTAACATTCAATTAAACTTGATTGTTCCGCTTATTGTATACCACATAAACTTCAAAAGGGCAATAATACAGCACATGGCACTTCATTGGTTATATATCTTGTTCACTCATCGTCTATTATTATTAAAATAAGTTATACTTCTCTCAAAATGATAAATCACATGAACTTATGTTAAAATTATTTAAAGTTTTCTTTTCAGCCTTTCTTCCATTCCTTCAGTTTTCTAATAAATATTTGTCTAAAAACTTCACCCGTTCCCAGGCATGAGCGCGGAAGACGAGTGGTACAACAAATCGCTGTCAGCCCTCCGGATGAACAGCGGCCACCACGCCAACCTCGCGGCCGCGCCCATGCTGCAATACCAGACCTAATCGCTGCTGCACGGCGCCGACTACTCGCCGGCGCCGGCGCACGACTACGCGCCGCCGTAGTCACTGCGCAATGTAATACAGCCGCAGCCACGCCGCGGCACGCAAGCCACGCTCGCGGTATGGACAGTTCAAGTGTAAATTGTAGATGAAGCCGGCTGTCACACGATACTGTCGATCGCTCGCTAGTCTGCAGGTCTGTCTATTAATAAGTGAATGTTCCTTATTAACAAATCGTGATCGTTGTATAGAATACATTCCTTAAGTCTCCTCGAGATAACATCGATAATTCGAACGAACGTACTGTTAAATTTAGTTAAACCAAAAATGTGACTCCATGATTATTTGAAGTGGAAGATTTTAATTAAACTCCTTTTTAGTTAGTAAGCATAAAAAACTTAATTTATTCAGTTCAGTAAACCGATTTGTTTTATATACCTAAATTAATTAGTCTCAAAGAATGAAATCATGCTGACGGTCGACGTATATTGGTCGTGCTAAATACTTTGAAGGTAATATAAGTCACCACACAGAGCACGCCACGCTCAAGTTAGCATCACTGGTCACGACTCAGCACGCCGCCCAAGGACTATAGGCTGGCAAATTCGTACGTGACCGTCACATGGTCTGCGGGCGACGGGGAAAGGGTGACTTCAGCACACAACTGACGTTCATACTACGCGGCCCCGCCGCCGGCGCATTTCTTTCCGCCCCCTCAACCCTTCGTGCCCCGTCCTGCAGGCCATCGGACTGGCTCGTATGAATTTGCCAGCCTGTAGCTTAAGAGCTGTAGCGACCTGCCAACGGGAAATCCAAGCCCCTGACTGCACCACGTCCCTGGCAAGAGCAGATAACTGATATCCCGCTGTCTTACAAAATGTAAGTATATTCTGTGTTTCAAACAAGAAATATGTAATATTATTTATAGCCCACTGATTTACATAAATAAACAATTCATTCATAGATATTGCATTGCCACTGGACCTAATTAAAGTAACAGAACTTGTAACCATAAAGATAAATTATTAGTATCTCTTTTGATTCTCTTATTTACTTATTATAAAACTGGAAGTACTGAATTACGAACTTCCAAATTAAGTTTAATATATTTATTACATACCCGTTAGGTGAGATTAGATTTTGTTTTGTATTATGTTTGTTGATTTTAAAATTATGTACGTTTTTAGTTGTTTACATCTAAGAATACTTATATTAAATTCAAAGGAATAACTTTTGTGTGTGAGAACTTTAGGATATAAATAATTGCGTTATCTATGTGAAATTCATCAACTATGTGTTACTGTTATTAATCTTGAAAAATAATTTATAGATTCGAAAGTCCTTCCTATATACAGCGTGACTGTTTAGACGAATGAAATATTTATTAAAAAACAACTATTCATCATAAATAAATGAAAAACAACAAGATTTTAACTTAAAATAATAGTACACCCGCGTGTTTATAAACTCATTTTTACACATTTTTTTTATTTAAAATGCGTTGATTTAGAGACACTTTTAATTAAAAGTTATTCACACTAAAATATTTTACTTCTTCAACCTGTCAGGCTGTATTCGACAACAAAATTTTATCAATCCAATGATACGCTGGTAACAGATGGATTACTCTTTTAACAACTTTTTTAAGTTTAAAACTTATGTAAGTACCTATCTTTTACTGTTTTTTTATAGAAAAACAATGTGCCACTTTATTTGGAAGCTTCTTTAAATTCGACTCACTATTTGGAACCTAATGCTGCCTTCACGTTAATTTAAATTTCCGAAAACAATTTGCGCTATCGGCGCTTAGCTATTTAGGTACAAATAGATTTAATTTCACTAAAGTATTGTTTCACGATATTATACGTAAATTGTGTATGCTAGTCATATTGTACAGCCATTTTAAATCGAATAAGTGATAAGATAAGTAATGTATTTTCTTGATTGTTGTATTGATTGAGATAAATTACGTGGACTGGTATATTGGATAGTTTTATTTGATTAAAGCTACTTAATATGACAAAGAGCTACTAAATATGATGCTTATCAAGAAAAAGATCCTATGGCATTCAAACCCACGTAAAATCTTAGTGAATTGTGAGTTTTCGCAAATTGAATTTACCTTTTCAAAGATAATAAACCAATGCATGTCATTGAAAAAACTATCCAATCTGTGCATCCAATATATTCTTTGCAAAACATAATGTGTAAATATAACAACGTTTTGCATGGTAGTTTGTAAGGTGTTAAACAGCTCAACGATATCGTAACGTTAATCGTCGATTAGTAAAATTTATCCTTAAGAGGGCCATTTCCAGTATAACAAGATACCTTAAACAAATCACGATCTAGTCATTTCTAATCTCCTAAAATTTAAATTAAACTCATAGTAAGTACCTAGCTTTATATAATAATAATCTAAATTATTTTCAACTTTTGTAATATAAAATCCATTATTGATTAAGACTTTTTTGCGAACTGTTGATTATCCGTCGATGGCCATACTGTGCATTCCGTGTAAATATAACATAAGGAAACTTGTCTAAATAATGAACATGTGTAAAATGAAATAAATTGTCTAAAACGTAATGTTTTCTTTATTTTAACTTATAAGAAAAAAGTGGTCCTCCTAATATATTCAGAAATGAAATTTTGTAGTTATTTTGAAATTGATGAGTGTAGACCCAAATTTTAGCCCTGTGGTATTTTAGAACAGTTTATAAATAAAATACTGTACTTACACGTTATCAATAAAATACTGCAAATGTTTTAGAGTTTGCTTCGTCATCGAAGGATTGTACAGATTGAAATACCATATTACCTACAGTATGTAAATGAACGAAAGGCAAACCTTAAAACCGGTGAATGTTAAAAACAGGTATAATACAATGAACCACTTTTTGTTTTAATCCAATCACTTTTTTGTTTATCAACTTAACCTCTTTCTCATCAGTCGGTTAACGAGTTTAATAACATCCTGTGATGCAAGTTTGACATCAATTATCAGTTGCATCTTTTGCATATTTTAAATTAAAACAAAAAGTGGTTCATTGTATTATACCCGTTTTTAACATCCACCGGTTTTAAGGTTTGCATTTCATTCATTTACATACTATAATCCGACGACGGTTAACCGTATCAAAAGCCTTACAGAAATCTTTAGACAACTAGACAATGTACAAGCATTGCAATAGCATTTCCCTTATATTAATTTGATTAAATTTCTGGGAAATATATTTTTTACATCAGTCACTCATCATTTCCAAATATCATCACGTGAGTAAGAAGAAAACGTAAGGTAAAGAATAACCAAATTTAATACGCAACAAACAAAGAGTCCCTTGCAGTGCACGGGCCTTGCGATACGGGTTGTTTATGCTATTCCTGCTGAGGTAGCGCGCGACGTGTGCGTACGTACAAAAAGCGTGGATCTTGTATCGTCGGTATGTATGTGTAACGGACAGATTAATCGGTGATCAAATTAATGGTTAGGTACGTAGAGAACGAACAAGTTAATGTAACTATTAGGTTCGGAATCAATTAGGGATTGGAATTTGTATAATGATTGATTTGATAAACAATAGGGCGATACCGCATCGCATCCGCTTGCGTTTGATTGTATACGCATACAATGTGAATAAAATAAAATCTTAGAAAATTTTAGCCGCGGTACTTATGTAACGAATAAAAAATGTTACCATCGCCTTCTAGAAATTTGCACGTTTGCTACAGCGCCCTCTCTTGATAAAAAACTGAAGCTGTTATTTACGTAATTATGAAGTTTTACTTATTGTTACGAAATTGATTGGTATTGATGTTTAAATTAACAAGTAGCTTCTGTAGAGGATAGATATTCATACCATGTAAGCATAGCCGTTTGCGTGTGATTGTATACGAATAAAAGAAAAACTTAGAAAATTTTAGCCGTCGTATTTACGTAGCGGTTAAAATAGTTACCATCGCCATCTAGAAATTTGCATGTTTGCTACAGCTCCCTCTCTTGATGAGTAGATGAAGCTGCTATTTACGTAATTTGAAAGTTTTAATAATTGTCACGAATTTGATTGTTATCGATTGTTATTGATGGGCAGCTTAACAAGTAGCCTCTTTAAATGATAATTAGTCATACAATGTAAGCATAGTACGAACGGAATAACAATAGGAGATAAAACTAACATGGCGATCGTGGTAAACTTGTAAATGTTTTATGGTCGGACAACGTATTGTATTGTTCCTCCGAAACGGCTAAGCCCACGTGAATGGCGTTTATCTAGAATTATGGTAGACATAACGCCCGACGTGGTGGTGAAGTCAAAATTAGCCGCGCGGAATTATTGTAATCTGCACGTAGCATTGTTTAGGAATAATTCTCGCAAAAACTAGACTAGCGCTCTAAGATATGCAATTCCTTAGATGTGTTATAACGAATCGCATACGCAAATATATTTTAAGATAGGTCTAGACTTATATTTTGTTGTATAACTTAGAATCAGAGCGTTTGGATATAAATGGAATTTTAGTCGATTTTAAAGTGTCAGTTCATAGAGGATCTGAATGTGCATTCAGAATATTTTTGTAATTAAAAAGGGGCGACTACCTCTACTTCTCTGCTCTCTAATTGGCTAGAATAATTCAAATCTTCTAGAAGCTTTTTTGTATAAAAGGGCCGAGCGGGATTTCGGTCTTCATGTTCACTTCAAGCAGTCTACCGAGCAGCAACTAGCTGGAACCTTTGGAAAATCAGAAAACTGAAGAAGTAATTGAGATATACCTAGAGCAGTTTAGAGCCAGTGTGAAAGTTGAGTATTTAGGGAAACTTTATAAACACTGTATAAATTGTGCTTTGTGTGTGTTCACTTCAAGCAGCAAACCGAGTAGCATAATAAGCGAGTAGCTAATGAACCAGAAACTTATGGAAAATCAGAAAACTGAAGAAGTATTAGATATACCTAGTAAAGTTTAGAGCCAGTGTGGGAAGTTGAGTATTTTGGGAAACTTTATAAACACTGTATAAATTGTGCTTTGTGTATTCTGACTGACGTGTAATTACTAACTTGGATTTGACCATTTATGTACCTGTGTGTGTGTGCGTGTATATAACCTTGTGCGTGTAACTTTTGTGCCTGACTTTAATTTGCATGGACCTTACGTGTATTGTGTGTGCATGACCATATGTGTATTACCTACTGTGTGTGTGTGTGTGTATTACCTTATGTGCGTGTAACCTTGTTATATATTGTGTATTGACTATTGTGTACATAGATGTTTTGTGAGTCAAAAAAATAAATCTCCGGTCGAGGGGGTATAAGTTGCATTCGTGTTTTGTTCATACTTATTGGCGGAGCACTGACGTCGTGGTTCTGCCAGGAGCCCTACCCTCGACAGTATGTATAAAGGTTAAGAAGAAAACTAGTGATGGAAATGATTGGTATTTAGAAATCATAATCATATGGGAATGGATTCTTTTTAACACAGTGAAATCACCTGCTATTTTTCACACCTGCTATTTTTTATTGAGAGTAATTTTCCTACTATTTATCATTGAAAATATTAAAATGAAATGACATGGTAATTGAATAATGATTATGATGTGACGTTTGGCGAGGACGACCGCCCCCGCACATGAGAAATGTCACTTCATTTCGTTAGTTTCGATAAAAACCCATAAAGTTACTATACCTAGCGGAATAGAGCAACAAACATGAGCTGTCAATCGAAACCGAAATAGGATGGCATTTGTGTGTGTAAAGAATGCGTTCAGTGATTTTCGTCATGTCGCTTTTCACATTAACATCGATATTGATTACATTAATTACTAACAGTAATAGTATTAATATAACTAAAATAAGATGGGATAGGAAAATATCCACGATTTCACGTAATATCCAAAAAAATCACAAAACCCAAATTCTTAGCGTGCTGATGAGTGCTGACTAACAGTAGTCAAAAACAGTTCTGTTACGTCGCATCACGCATCTCTTTTTATCCCACAGTGTAGTTGCCAGTGACATCCTGCTCGCTCAGCCCTTTGTTGCTCTATTCCGCTAGGTATAGTAACTTTATGTAAAAACCATATAAAAAGTGAAATAGAATTGTATTTCATTTCATTCATACACGCACTAATGAGAAATCACAATCGCTGTGATTGCAAATGACAATAGCAGGGATGTCATATGAAAAACTAAATCATATGATTACTCACTGCTATCAATGATTTGTTCCATCTTTAAAGAAAACACAAGCTGAAAAACATACGAATTTTAATAAGCAACAAAAGAGTCTACTCCTTGTGGTGCACGGGACTCGCGTAATGCGGGTTGGTGACGCTATTCCGGCTGAGATAGCGCGCCACGTGTGCGAGCGCAATCTGTTCGCCGCCAACGGTGCGCCAGAACGCGCGTGCCTCGCCGCGCAGCGAAGCTGACTGACCGCACTCCTGGATATTTGAAAACCACATATTTAAACAGGATTTAACGTAAAACTACTTAGTAAAGGCATCCTACGTATACCTTTTATACCCGACGTTTGGAACGAGTTGCATTGGCCGTGGCCACGGTCTGTTTCTCAATCAACCCGTGACACAGCACGGCGTTAAATCCCGTTTAAAATTTGTGCATTAAGTTGAAAGTGTATTGAAATGAAACACTTTTTTCGGATCTAACTCGCGTTTATAACGTTTTAGGGTTTTGATTTTAGTCCTAACGTTTATAGACACTACAATGATAAATAAACGCGAGTCAGATCCGAAAAAAGTGTTTTATTTCAACGTGTAGTGCTCGCCGCGTAAACCTTAGAAAACCATTTTAAAAGTGTATATTTAAAAACAAAATGAAACCTGATGGTTTTAACTTATTTAATGGCTTTTGTAACGACCTCCGTGGTCGAGTGGTTAGCGCGCCGCGTCTGGCGTCGCGCCACATCTGAGGTCCCGGGTTCAATTCCTGGTCGGGTCAATTTAGAGAAAACTGTTTTTCTGAATTGATTTCGGGTCTGGGTGTTTTTCTATGTTTATGTATATTTATCCGTTATCTAATTTAACCATATTAACGAGTTTCAATAGAAGCTTATCTTGGGATAGATATTAGTGTGAACGTAAACAAATTTTATTTTATTTATTTATTTTTTTACTAGCGGCCGCTCGCGATTTCACCCGCGTGGTTCCCGTTCCCGTAGGAATATCGGGATAAAAAGTATCCTATGCGTTAATCCAGGTTATAAACTATCTGTATGCCGAATTTTATCCTAATCCATTCAGTAGTTTTTACGTGAAAGAGTAACAAACATCCATCTATACTTACAAACTTTCGCGTTTATAATATTAGTAGGATAGGATTTGTGCACGTCTACGTTCTAAAACTCTAATGTAGACTATAACTCGTCGTAGCGTGGCAAAGCTTAGATACTATAAGTAGCAATGGATTTTATTTTGTAGTCAGTAGGAATTACAAGTGCAAAACCATGTAGGTACTTCATCATCATCAGCCTATAAACGTCCCACTGCTGGGCACAGGCCTCCCACGTGGACAATATCAAGTGGGGATATTGGGCCATAACCCACCCATGTAGGTACTTATAACATAAATTCAGTAAACTTACAGTTTTAGCAGTACTTTTCCTTGCGACAAACTTATCGATGACGGAGCGGAACGTGCCAAGATTGTGAACTTCCTATGAGAAAGTTAAACTCGTATTAATGATAAAAAAAGAAATGACGCAAAGAAGAATGGCCGTTTTTGTATGAAAGCCGTCCCACCCCGTGTAAGTTCCCATACAGTAAGTTTCAAAATAAATAGTGTATTTTGTTGTAAGGACAGCAAAAATAATAATGAACAAGCGAATGAATCAATAAAAAAAAAGGAAAAAAATGGGAAAATAAGAGTGTATAGTTAAATTCAAGAAAAATCTAGACTTTAATTTTATATTATCGTTATTAATGTTTGTGTTATTATGTTACAATAAAAGTATTAGGTATCTATCTATTTATCTATTATCATTTATTATTTTAATTTTCTTCTTCTCAATAACTTTTTGCTCCAATACCTGACAGATTTGCTGTCATACAATAAAATGCTTCACTTTTCAAGTACTTTTATTTGATGCATAGATGAAAGTGTTACAAGGGGGGGGGGGGGGGGGGACGTTTTGAAACGGCACGTATTGTCAGGAGGTTCCTCACTCTGTAGCCCTAACCACCGATAGCTTGGGTCAATCCCCGCTGCCGGTAGCAACCTAGGTTATAATTTATTCTTTTTTGTCACTTTTGTCACGTTTAAAACACTTGACCTGACCAGCCCTTGAAGTTTCTTGCGGATTTTAGCAGTCACCTTATATTTGCTTTTAACGCAAAAAAAAAAAACAAATATTAGGTACTATTTGCTATGGTCCATGTTTTTCGGAACTTGGATCTTTCAACCTGTTATGCAATAGAATAGAAGCCAATTTATTAAAAAAAAATTACAAACCATAGGGAACTTGCCACAGCTGCCGTCGGAATTACAAGTGTCGTCGTGGATCCTGGATTTGTCATCCAGGGTGAAGTTAGACCTCAGCAGGTCGTAAACCTTACAAACAAACAAAAAGCATATTTAGTATCATCATCATCATCAGCCTATAAACGTCCAACTGCTGGGCACAGGCCTCCCACGTGGACAATAGCACGTGGGGATATTGGGCCATAACCCACTACGCTGGCCCAATGTGGGTTGGTGGGTTTTAACGACTGCCATCTTACGACACAACCGGGACCAACGGCTTAACGTGCCTTCCGAAGCACGGAGGAGTTCGAGATGTTTTTATTTGGTCACCCATTAGGCGACCCGGCATTGCGAATGTTTCTTAGCGGGCAAGATAGCAAGCCGATCGAGCTCTTCCCGTTTAGTAAAATATGGATTAAATTTTAAATTTATATTTACTTAACTACCAAAATATCGTTTTTAAACAGCAGAGTTTACAACTTTGTTAAACTAATCAAAATTTTACGTTTGGTTGACATTTCTGTAAAAGTGCGAAATGTCCGAAAAGATTGGCGAATAAATTACAATATCATCATAGCTTATAACGTCTCACTCTCACTGCATACTGGGCACAGGCCTTCGTACAAGTCTTCTATTTAAATGTTAACATTAATCTAAGTTACATGACGTATGTATGTTGCTTAGTCAATAAAATGTTATTGATACAACAGCACCTGTAGCCTAATTCACGTAACAAAACTTCAACGACATGCAAGTCACTTTTCGTATTCACGTATCAATCGCATGATTTTGTTTAAGTCGGTTTTGTATAAGCGTATTCACGTGCATTAATAGAAGTTGGATCGTTGCCTCCGCGGTATTCACCTATTATTTTGACGTTTAGTTTGATGTATGGACGTTGGAAAAGATAATAAACATTTCTGCATGTCTTCGTTAACCAAAAAATTAGGTATTTGAATTTATTTGGTAGAATAATTGTAATGCAACATTAAGTTTAAATAGTTGACAAATCGCTGAGTTGCGATCCTATCGAGTAATCATTCTATCGAAATGACAGGTGAATACGGATTTATTACTGTTTTTCAATAGGACGACTTCTAAACGTAAGCGACATTTTGACTATTACAAAATACGTGAATCAAGCCACTGAGGAGATTGGGTATTATCATAACCCACCACGCAGGCCCAATGCGAGCTATGACTATTTTGTAGGTATATAATGTCATTACCAGTCACAGGCGCAGGCCTTCCCACATGCAATAGTTGGGCCACAACGCTAGAGTATTTTGTTCTATGGCCAGAACCCACAACCGGGACCAACGGATTTACGTGCCTTTCCAAGCAAGGAGGATCTAGAGATGTTTTTTTGTTAGTGAGATAAGTACTTAAATATTTATTTCTCCCAGTGAGTCAATGTATTCTTATATCCTATAGATGTATGATAAAGTTAACCTATAACAAAGTAACTTAACCTAAACGTGTCTGGTAGCGGTGAAAGAATACTACCACCCCGTCTCATCCCTTGAGTGTCGTAAACAGTGACTAACGACTAAAGACTGCACATAGTCTGACATAGACAGCATAGAGCGGCGATGGGCTCACCACCTGTCACGCTAAGCTAAGAAAAGTGGACTATGGTAGAGGACTGCTCTTGCTGTCCTCATTGCCTATAGCCTCTGACTAACCCTTCGGGGACAGTAGTCGTGATTATGTATGCATGTAAACCTAAAACGTTGCACGCCCCTTTTAAAGAGATTACTATAACAGCGCCCTCCGTCTAAATGATAGGGCGTAACAGCCCAAATTTACTGCTGCGGTTACATCAAATATACTAATTGCAAGCCGTTTAGTCAGAAACCGTCTAGATGGCGCTGTTTTACAGTATCAATAACGAAGTGTTTCAGGGTCGTAGCAAATGTAAAGCTGTGGTAACAGCCCACACCTCCGAATAACGGGTACGCGATGTTATATGTATATTCTGCTACTATAAATCAATGAATTCCCTTTCCTTCAAGCTTTAAGAGGAAACACTACGTGGAAGTGGCATGCAAAATTCTCATACGAAACACAGAAAAGCGACGTTTCGTAGTCCCTTATTTCCTCCTTCAGAATAGGACCATTTTTTTTGCATTGGTTACCTATAGAATTTTTTTGCATTAAGTCATTTATTTAACAACCCGTAGCCTTCAAATTTAGCCACTCCGTTTTAAGGCGTCTTCAGAAACATTAAGTAAACCGGTTTAAAAAAAAATCAAACATACAGAACTAGAAAATCTTTTTCTTTAACCGATGCTGAAAAAGTAATAAAAATTGGTCTAGTTCTGAAGGAGGAAACAGGGGACTACGAAACGTCGTTTTTCTGTGATTCGTATGAGAAATTTTGCATAACACATAAATGTAGTGTTTCTCCCATAAAGTTACTATAGGTATAGTAACTTCATGGTTTCTCCATAAGGCTCTGACACACGAGCGTACGAAGGCTCAGAACAATAACTAAAGCAGTTATTGTTCTGAGTACGAAGGCGACGCCGACGTCATGTCAGAATGACTGCAGTTTGGTCACCTGTCAGCCGCTAGCAGTGAGCCAATGTCAAATGAAAAAGATAATAGCAAATATTTTCATTGATTAAAGTAGATGATAGTGAGTGAAGCTAAGAATGTTTAACGGTAAATGGTATTTCCCCAAACTCTTTGAGTTTCAGTAAATATGTAGGCCTTTACTGTGATCTCACACGGACTTCTTGAGGGAATTTGAAAAGTGATGTTGTACTGTTTTGTTTTATTTGCCAACACTCATGAACGTTCATGTTGCTAACGGTTAATAATCTACCATTATTTCACATTAACATTCGACAAAACACAAATTTTAGAAAATAAAATTTAACTGCACACATGACGCTTTACTTTCCCGCCAAGAAGTCCCTGCAACGCCGAGCCACACCGAGCTGCTACTGCGCCATTTAACATCATTCTTATGGCTCCCACAATTTTGGCTTCCTTTCCGGCACATCGTATCAAGAACGTTTCATCGACCAAGGCAAAGAAATAAAGTACCAAGAAAAACAATGCGAGATAAAATATACTACTTCAGGCATAGACAAATTAGATGGTATATGCAAACCGCCGTACGAAGAGCGCTTACCGTGCCAACGTCCTGCTCATTGATGTCCGTGAGCAGATCGTTAAACGTCTCCTGGTAGAGGGCGGCCATCCACGGCTGCGTGAAGAACTCGAACAAATCATCGATGGTGTTCGTCTGGTCAAGAACCACACTTGTAAAAATTGGGTCCACTATAGGCAATAATCAAAATAGCAGCTACTTGCACATCGTCAATAAATACAATACACATCGTAAAACATCCAAAGATGTTTCTTTAGTGCACTATAGTGCGTTTTTTGTGAATTTGGTTCTAAATTCATCATAATTAGGGAAAACTCTTTAAGGCAATGCAGCTCGCGAGACTACCACGGCGGCAACGCGTCTGCGATTCCTCTGGTTTCGCGGGTGTCCATGGGCGGCGGTGATTACTTTCCATCAGGTGACCCGCATGCTCGTTTATCTTTTTCTGCTATTAAAAAAAACATGCCCTTAATCCTACGGTAGACAATATGCACAAAATAATTTTTAATTGAAATTAAAATCTGGATAGGGCGAGGAGATTTTGCCCCGAGAAGAAGCCGAAAGAAACTTGGCAAGGGCTATTTCTGGTTTTGTGTGTAGCCAGATCCAGACGTGCACTTCGCATGAATGAACCTGCCAAACAAACTGCCTACCTTATATCGGAACAACAGCTCGTTGAAAATCGCCTCATGACTTCCGTATAGCTGAGTGAGGATTTCCGGCGAGAACAGCTTATTGGAGAGGCAGGTGACCGCTTCTACGCAGTGAAGAGCGTTGAGCTTCAGTCGGAAATAGTTGCCTCGTTTGTCCGTGATCAGGGTGTGGCCCTGCCGAATGTTTTAGATATTACAATAGCTGTTTTTTCGTTGCAAGTTTAAAAGATGGAACGTTTTCCCGTTTAATTCCTATGACATGGGGTCCTTCAAACGAGATGTGCACACCAGTTGGAGTAATTTTAAGGGGTAATTACATACTTACACATTATTATACATTTATTCCTAATCACTTAACATAAGTCTTTTGTATCTAGGCTATGTTTTTCTACAGCAACTAAATTATCTTAACTTATATCTTATCTTACCTGGTTAGGCAACCACAGCTGCACTTCCATGGGTATGTCAGGCCCCGCTCTTCGTAGCTTCATGTAGTACAGAGGGCCTGGCATCACCGAGTACTTCACTATCGGGGAATCGAACTTCATCACAGACTGCCATCTGTACAAAATAAAATAAAATTAAGCGCTGCGCTGGATGCGCTGGATGCGCTCGCAAAACACCGGTCGTGGTGTACATCCTGCTGCGCTGGATGCGCTGGATGCGCTCGCACAAGACCGGTCGTGGTGTATATCTTAGGGGGAGACCTTTGTCCAGCAGTGGACGTCCTCTGGCTAATAGTGATGAAAATGATGATTATAAAGCGTTTCGCAGTGAAGCAGCGCATGAACTCGATAGCGCAGCGGTTAAGGCTGTTAAGGTTTGCACTCGTCGTTAAGCAACTTTCGCAATGAAAGGTCACAGGATGGGTTACCAAATAAATAACTTCTCGAGCTCTCGTGCTTCGGAACCCTCAGACTGAGAACGGCAACTTGCTAAAATGACAAGTTCCAAAAACGACAACTTGCTAAAATGTCTATTCCAAAATAGACAATTTCCGAAAATTACTAATTACGAAAGGTAAAATTTCGAAAATGACAAATTCCGTAAATGACTTACTTATTCCGAAAATGACAAATTCCAAAAATGACAAATTCCAAAAATGACAAATTCCGAAAGTTGCAAATTCCGAATATGTTTCGAAAATGACAACCTACTACTTACGGGGTGTCAATTTCGGCCTTCAGTTGTGAAAAATGTCACGGAAGGCATGTAAAGCCGTTCGTGCCGCCGCGCCGGTTGTTGTGGTAAGATCACTGTCCCAGTCTGCATTGAGCCAGCGTGGTGGGCTGTGTTGGTGGTTTTAATGGTACTACTTAGATTCAGTGAAATTACAGGGCATACAGGCATTGGAACTGAAGCTTTAGAGTCAGCTGCGCGAGGGACTGCCATCATGTAATAATATATTATGTAAAAGTATAATTTAGATGAACATTAAAATTATTACAATAAATCACGCACGTATGTGTATATATACTTGATACGTAATAAAAAACCTGTCTGCAGGAATTTCGACCGTATTAAATAACAATAAATACAGTAACATCTTAAAGTGTCATGGTCAATATAATAACTTTTAGGATATATCGGGGACTCAAAACCAACAACAAAAACATGGCAAAAATCCAGTTTTTTCCTAAAAAGTAAAAAAATACAATGTCTTTGTTAAAGGTATGCCGTATTTAAAGCAACTCAAACACTTTGAACTGCATTACCTTCTCGATAATCCAAGATTCAGCTTCAAACGAGACATGCTTGCATATGATGATTTATTACTGAAAAAGAAGAAGTAAGTAAGTACTTAGGTAAGTATTTATAATCAAACAACGTAAATTTAAAATAGTTTGCTGCATGTTATCAAATGTAAAAAAAGCAAAATAATGCGTGCCATGAAATAAAAATATATAAGTAAACACAATGCGTTACCTGTATCAATTTTTATACCTTACCTAAGTAGGAAATGTAGTAAGACTAATAATAATATACGAGTAATTGACAAGGGCACGGGCGGCAAGACGAATGAGCTAAGTTTGTTTGAAAAAAAAAAGCATTTATAATCAACAGTTTTAATCAGTCGTATTTTTATTAGGAACTGGCGTAATTAACCTTTAAAAACAAAGAATAAAATTAAACATTTTCTAACAACATGTTACATATTTTGGCTTTTTTAAAAAAACTATCGATATCCGTTTTGCCCGACCTAGGCGAGCAAATGAATTTCATAGTAGGGCATAACGAATGATGGCAGTTAGTCGAAACTGTCCTCACAAAAATATGACCCATGACCCATGTAAGAATAGCAGGCTACGTGTGTCCATTGTTGGCACGTATCGCACTAAATCCAATCCTCGACTGGGGGATGAATATACATCTCTTTGCTCACTGTGCATAAAAATTCTTCCTTTTTTTCTTTATCTTTGGCATCAGATTTTTTTTGGTGACTTTTGACGGCCCAGCTTTAGCCGTTGTATCAAGCTTCATCTTTTTTACTTTAGGGGTATCTTGCTTACGTTTCTGCTCTAATTTTATCGGCGTGCTGGTCAACACCTCCGTTTTTTGTGGTTTTCGTCCTCTATTGTTTCTTCTATTCACTTCTTTTGGAATTGGTCTAATATCTTGCAGAATGTCCATATTAGAAATATTAGCGGAAACATTTCCTCGGATTTCTGGGTCTTCCACTGGTTTATCAGGAAGTTCAACAGGTTTTGGAGGTAGAGAACCAGCTGGTTCATTGTTTCGAACTTCTTCGTTAGTTCCACTTTGAACAACTTTCTGTTGTTCTTCTGTAGCTGTAGCTGATTCTTCTGGTATTGTAGCCAGTTCTTCTGGTGTTGTAGCCAATATTTCTGGAGTTGTAGCTGGTTGTTCAATAAGTTGGTAAACCTCTGATGGTGCAAAGTGTTCCTCTCCAATCGCGTGCCTGATGTTGAATGGAAAAATACCACTGGCTTGAAAACCACTTATCGCATTCGCTGGAGTTGCACCTTTTAAGTACGCGTTTGTAAACAATCTTGCAACATCGAATTGATTTAAAAAGCGGCCTGGATGTGTCTTTAGAAAGATATTCACTTTAATCTCAAAATACTTCTTGATAAGTCCGTAGACGGCTACATCCAGAGGCTGAAGGCGATGTGATATATGTGGCGGTATTGAAAGGAAAATCACGTTCTTCTTTGAGGCAAAATCCAGAGCGGCATAGCTCTTGTGGGATTCGTGATTATCGAGTAACAAAAGTCGATTTTCAGAGGGGCGCACTTTTTGGACAAATTGTTCAAGCCAGTTTAAAAAAATTTCAGAGTTGATCCATCCGCTGTCAGTGATGGTTGCTTCAGAACCTGGTTGTGAACTAAGTATCAAGCAATCTTTGGTTGAACTTCTTCCGTTTGAAGATAAAAAAAGATGGTGCCAAAAACTACCTTGTAACACTGCAACAACAGACGACTGTCGTTAGCACTCCTCTTTCTTGGCTGGAGACAAATGCCTACTTGCTTTTTGCCATAGGTTGATAAAACCTTTGGTGGTTTGTTAGACGTTGTGGTCACTCCGGTTTCATCTACGTTATATATCATTTCAGGGATAATTTTCTTTTTCTCAACCACGTCTTCCAATAGAGAATAAAACCTTTCTACAGCAGGACGGTTAAATCCTTTCACTCTGGCAATTGATGTGGGTTCAGGTTTTCGCAGCACCAGTTCAGGATGTCGTGCCCTAAATTTATAAAACCAACCTTTTTCTGCGATATTGCCTGCAAAAACTCCTTCTATGCCAATCTTTTTTGCAAATTCTCCAGCAACTTCTAAAAATTCTGATCGTATCAAACCGTACAAATTTGAGTCCATTTTCTGAAGGGTCTGATACTCTAGTTCGAATGACGTTACCTCGATAGTCATTACCTCGATGTCTCTACCTCGACGGCAAACTTCACCGATGGCTCCTTACCTCGAAAGTTCAATACCTCGAAGGATCTCTTCCTTGACGAGTCTTTTCTTCGATGGTACATTTGATCGATGGGTTATTATCTCGAAAAAATCATCAAAAGTACCTACCTATAGTAAATGTAAAGTACTGGTGTGTGTAACTGAAAGGTGTAAAAATACTAGTGAATTGAAATGAATATTGATAATCATAGAGGCAACATTTATTATCACTCTGCATATAAATTTATAATTTCTATGGTTCATAAGACACTTTTGTTTTATTCTTTTATCAAAATGTTACTAAAAATACACAATAAAAATAAGGGAGACTTCCAAACGTCATGGGAATTATAGCTGTACTTTTTATGATTTTTCGAGGTAACAACCCATCGATCAAATGTACTGTCGAAGAAAAGACCCGTCGAGGAAGTGGTCCTTCGAGGTATTGACCTTTCGAGATGACGAGATATCGGTGAAGTGTACCGTCGAGGTAGAGACATCGAGGTAATGACTATCGAGGTAACGTCTTTCGAAGTAGAGTATCAGACCCTTTTCTGAACGTAATTGACGAGATTAGCCTCTTCATTTAGTGTAAAAAGCGTTTTAAATCGGCCTTTTTTTGTGTAGGACCTACCTTTAAATGTCGGTATAAAGTAGCATAAGGTATACCATATTTCTTGCTTACACTTCTTATCGAACTTGTCTGCGCCTCGCTCATGGCTATCTTCAAGGTTTCTTCAGACCATGAGGCACGATCAGTTTTTCTTTTATAAATATATACCATCTAAAAAAAATTAAGTTCAATTTTTAATTAAAAACGAAAAAAATTTGTTACTATGTCGGCTAAAAAAATAGGCGGGCAAAATGGACACTATCTATCTTGCCCGTCATGTACAATTATCAAAACGTCGAACAATAAAGTACAAAAATATTTGCTAAAATTATGTGCAAATATTAAAAAATAAGCATGAATACACATTTTAAGTGAAAAGTAAATTTAAATGTAGGTTTTGTAGATAAAGCATAAAATGTACTATAGTTACCTTTAAAATCGATATTTTTCCGAAGATAGTAAATTTTTGACGCCTGGTCACACATTAATAACTCGCCGCTGCTCGCGGGGCACTACTCAAATCGGTCAAATCGGTGCACTCATGGCGGATCGTGCTACACTATTGCTGTCTATTTCTAGCAGTTACCAATGAAATTATTGAAATAGTTCTTCTTGCCCGATACATTCGTCTTGCCCACCTGTCCCCTACTCTTGACATCAAACATAAGCATCAAGCACTGACAAATTTCGACGGTTGAAAGCCAGACCTCGGTAGCCAAGTGGTTAAGGCAGCCGCCCGAAATGCGGAAGGTGCGTGGTTCGATTCCCGCCTGAGGTTGTCGTCTTTTTTCAGTGTATAAATTTTTTATCATTATAATACTTCTGATTATGGTGCCGTGCTGGCTTTCCTTGGGTGTCGTAAGGCGGACGGACAGACGAACGGACTTTGGTCCGTTAGTCGCCTAATGTTATAATATTACGAGATCAACATAAAACTTTACCTGTAAATAAAGACTGCCCATACGTCCAACAGCGTAGAGTGGCGATGGGCTCACCACCTGTCACGCTGCGCACATGTGCATAGTTATCATTTGGTGAAACGTGGACTGCTTTTGAGGTCCTCATTGCCTGGTCTCTGACTAACCCTTCGGGGATTATGGTCCCGAATATATGTGTGTAAGTATGTATTATAAACGAGTGTAGTCAACGACTTACCTCAGCAAACTAGTGCTGAACTGCGGCATCATCCCCGAGTTGCCGGTGCTGGCGTCAGGGTCAGCCGCCACAAACGGGTCCAATTTGCGCAGGAAGATTTTCGCTAGCTGGACAAGCGTAATACCACAGAATAAATAATAGTACTACGTGTAATACTACAATAATACAATGTTCATACAGACCTTTACGCTGGTTTCAGAGTCACGCTTACCATCAGCGCGGTTGGTAAGCGTCACTCTCACAGACCACTCACTCTAAAACGGTTCAAGACAACGCCTAGCTCGTGGTCCGCGTCGCTTACACCCGCGCGGGCGGTCAGCGTGACTCTGAAACCAGCCTGAGAAGAAATTCCACTTAAGTAAAGTAACGGGTGATTTTTTGGAGGTATACTACTACTTACTAATCTAAACTATAAAATAAAATAAAACGTCATAATATTTTTTATATACTTACTTAACTTAAACGCAAATTTTGGGATCCATAGCCAAATGTGCAAGTCGCAAAATGTGCACTAATGCAATTCGCAGAAGGTGCAGGTCGCAATATGTGCAAATCGCAGAAGGTGCAGGTCGCAATATGTGCAAATCGCAGAAGGTGCAGGTCGCAATATGTGCAAATCGCAGAAGGTGCAGGTCGCAATATGTGCAAATCGTTAAATGTGCAGGTCGCAATATGAGCAAATCATAAAATGTGCACTTATTTACACTATACTTGTACACGCAGGTCCGATTCACGGCGAGTAGAGGTAATCCGATGGGTTGAACAGGAGGAAAAGTTTCTTGGCGGCTCCGTGTAATTCGGGTTGTTAGTACCACCTGTGTTAAGGACAAGTGTACCTACACGTTTCCACATATAACCCGGATACCGGGAGCTCTAATTTCTCCTAGAGCTCGCGGCCAAAGGACTGAATTTAATTTGATTCTTGCTCATAAAACCAAAGGTCACAATAATCTTTAAGAATAAAAATAAACCCAAAAAATATTAAATATTTATTATCATAAACAATCATTATAATAAGTTAAACTTAACATACTTACTTGGATACTAAGCCAAGATAACAATCGTTTACAGAAAAGGAAACGAAACGCTATTGATTTCTCTATCAGTCTTCCGTGGGTGGGTTTATTCGATTTCAACAAGCGATTGTCATCATGGTTATGGCCGCATAACTTCTACGCTTTTAAAACAAAATGAAGTAATACCTATTATTAAAAAACAACTTAAGTTTCATATAAATTTTGTATACTACCGACTACATGCAAACGGTGCTTTATTTATGTTTTCACCCCCTCCGACTGCCGCCGAGCAACCCCGTAGGCTGAATTAGCTCTATTTCAAAATCTACACATTTTGCGATCTGCTCAATATAAGATCTGCTTGCACATTTTGCGATCTGCTCAATATGAGATCTGCACATTTTGCGATCTGCTCATTGTGAGATCTGCATATTTTGCGATCTGCTCATTGTGAGATCTGCACATTTTGCGATCTGCTCAATGTGAGATCTGCACATTTTGCGATTTGCTCATTTTACGCAGCCTGCCCATTTTGCGACTTGCACATTTGGCTATGTATCCAAATTTTGTTGCGAATTACAAGCAGAATTCGAACCTGCACCCTGCTGACAATCTGGGTCAGGTGCTCTTCCAACTAACCTACCGTGGCCTTATCCAGCCTTATGAAGTACTTATAGATTAGTTTAGAATTAGACAAGCTTGTATACAACGATAAATTTTCAATAAAAATTTAACGCAAATTTTGTTGCAAACATATTACAAATTGGAAAATATTGAAAAATAATCCACGAGCGGGATTCGAACCTGCACCTGCGTTAAGCATTAAGCATGTTGCAATTAAGTCAGTTTTCCTTTTAACACGTTGACTGCCACAAAACCTGACACGATTGTTTTTTGTTTTAAATTATTGTTTTTGTCGGTCACCGGTGACCCCCATGGCGCTAAAAGTCAAAGTGCTTTACAAATAAACAAAGAATAAGCTACGAATAGTTATTCCGTGTTTTGTTCTTGTCATGTAAAAGTAATTTCAAATTAGAGTAAGGGTGGATTCGACCAAACTGGAATAAGGTCTTATACCTAGATTAAGCGCCGAATTTGTATAGACTAATCTCGGAGTAAGTCTTATTCCAGTTTGGTCGAATCCAGCCTAAGGGTGGATTCGACCAAACTGGAATAAGGTCTTATACCTAGATTAAACGCCTAATTTGTATAGACTAATCTCGGAGTAAGTCTATTCTAGTTTGGTCGAATCCACCCTAAAAGTGACAAAACACGGAATAACTATTCCAACCTTATTCTCTGTTTATTTGTTAGGCACTTTATATATTTAGATGACAACATGCGCGTATGTGGTGCGTGGGTAGTAGGTACTCACAGCCTCTCCTACATCCTCCGAGCAGTAGTGTCGGTGCTGCAGACGGTCAGCATACAGCCGGCGCGAGTAACGGCAGCACGAGCCCGCGCCGAAGATGTGGGGGTCGTTGGTCTCAAACGTGGGGCCCACCACCAGGCCGCCGTCGTAGACGAGACCACTCTCGTTGATAGCTGTAAGACGGGAAAGTTTGGACGTTGCTTTAGAGGTAATTATTGCACAAGAGATCCCAACGGTCTTGCTACTGTGGGAGGAAGCCTCTGCAAGCTCCACTATAGAGGTAAATATTGCACAAAAGATCCCAATAGATCGACGTGCTACTGCAAGAAAGAGACCTCTGCGGCCCTACTAAGATAATGGAGGTAAATAAAACGGTAGTCCCTTTCTTCTCCGAATATCGTTTTCGTTCGTCGGTTCGTATACGAAATTTTATTTTACCTATCGTCTTTAATTCTAATGCTTTTTTGTCATAATATCGGGTGCTATAATAATTAGATTATTATTTTTTCTTGCTAAAGTTTGCTTGCTTGAGTCACATTGTCCTAAGTGTTATATTGTATTATAATGTATGTTAGTCCGAATGGTCAGTCCTAACAATAAAAGTTTGGACGTGGCTTTACAGGTAAATGTTGCACAAAAAATCATAAGTACTAACTTACGACGGGAGAGTTCGGACGTTACTTTAGAGGTAAATATTGCACAAAAGATCCCAATGGGCGTCTTGCTACTGCGAGAGGGAGCAAGCCTGCAAGTCTGCAAGCCCCACTATTGAGGTAAATATTGCACAAAAGATCCCAATGGGCATCTTGCTACTGCGAGAGGGAGCAAGCCTGCTAGTTTGCAAGCCCCACTATTGAGGTAAATATTGCACAAAAGATCCCAATGGGCGTCTTGCTACTGCGAGAGGGAGCAAGCCTGCAAGTCTGCAAGCCCCACTACTGAGGTAAATATTGCACAAAAGATGCGGCTCACTAGAATAATACTACCAAATTATCTTCCCTTGGGTATCGTAAAAGGCTAATAACAGACTAAAGACTACACATACATCCAACAGCATAGAGACCCCCCACACTGGCCACTTTCGACGTCGGCGTTGAGCCGGCGCACACGCGGCGTCAGTGCAGGGGCCCAAGTCTGCTAATTTACGAATGGCATAATTGAATCGCAATTGTATCGCATTGTAATTGTTTGACACATTTGGTATTCTTAAATGAGTAAGAGAATACCAAATGTGTCAAACAATTACAATGCGATCCAATTGCGATTCAATTATGCCATTCGTAAATTAGCAGACTTGGGCCCCAGAGCTCGCGCGGTGTCGACGCGACGCCGCGCGCCGCATAGACGCCGGCATGACGCTGACGCTCGAAAGACGCCAGTGTGGGGGGTCTCTTAGGGTGGCGACGGGCTCACTACCTATCACGCTGAACACATGTATTTAGTGAAAAGTGTATGGCAGTGGATGTCTATAACCTTATTAGAAGAAAGCGAAGCACGGAAGCCGCACGGCGTGCAGCGGCGACATCAGATGCAACTCCTCCACACGGCTCCTCGATGCTTCTCTGTACCCACACCTAACTTAAGTTTCAAAGTATATGAAACCCAATCCCACCTTTAAAGGCGTGTATGTCGATGGCCTTAGTGCCGTAGTAGAAGAAAGCGAAGCACGGAAGTCGCACGGCGTGCAGCGGCGCCATGAGGTGCACCGCCTCCACGCGGTTGCCCACCTGCCGCCAGCCCGCGAGGCAGCACTGCCGGTACACGCGAATTCCCAGATTTTTGATGCTGCTCTGGACACGTTCGTCTACCTATAATGTCAAATGTCAAATGCTTCACGCCCGTTTCCCGGAGAGATGTACAGGGCCCTTATTCTGTAACGATTCCTTGTTTCAAAACCACGTTAATTCCTTAAAAAGTTACGATATCTTCCCAAAAACGTATGCGTTTGACGTTTGTGCGCGGTGAGGTTTAGGTGTGGAATCTATGGATTGAGATACAGAATCAGGGCCCAGGACAAAGACAATAAAACAATTTGTGTGATCTTTTAAGCCTCGGATACACTAGGAGCAAACGCAGCGACATGTGCGGACCATGTTGCTCGACAACTACGTGATGTTTAGGAGCTCGTTGCGCGCACGTCTACATTCAGCGACAAACGGCGCGACACTTGCGCTCGCTATCGGAGCGGGAGCAAGTTACATGTCCCGCGTCACGTTAAATGTTGCGGAGCATGTTGCGTGACACCGAGCAACGTTGCTGCGACGACGTTGCATCAACACGAAGAATCTGAGTTGCACGGGACATTTGTCCCCTAGTGTATCGGAGGCTTTAGGAGGGGGAGTCTCGGAAATGGAAAGTTGTGGTCTCAGATTTTCATTTGCTACGACCCAATTCTTTACTCAGTAATTATTTTATTTTGCATATTGTATGATGAATCAATAAAATAAACATTAATTGGTTATTTTATTTATTCATTCATTCTTTCACTCATTCACAGTACTAACCGTTTCATCGTTTAAGCAGTTGACCCTGAGCGCGGTCACCTCCTCGGGCGGGAATAGTTTCACGAAAGCGAATCATCCGCGCCGCCAGACAGTTGAACGCCTCCGTGCACTCACCGTGCACCACCACAGGGTTATTATCGCTCAGCAGCTTTTTGGACTCTAATAATACTACCAACCCCTCTTTTCCTTTGGGTGTCGTAAAATGCGACTAACGGGCTAAAGATACATACATCCAACAGCATAGAGCGGCGATGGGCTCACCGATCACGCTAAGCACATTTGCAGTTGTAATTTCTGAAACGTGGACTATGGCAGAGGACTGCTTCTGCGGTCCTCGTTGTCAAGTCTTTTATTCAACCAATTATTTATTCATTCATGCATTAATTCCCAGTGCTAACCGTCTCATCGTTGAAGCAGTTGACCCTGAGCGCGGCTTCCTCCTCGGGCGGGAACGGCTCCACAAAGGCGATCATCCGCGCCGCCAGACCCAGCTCCAGCAGCGCCGCCAGACAGTTGTACGCTTCTGTACACTCCCCGTACACCACCACCGGGTTATCCTCGCTCAGCTCTTTGGACTCTTCTGTAAATATAACGAGTTCGCCAAATTGTGACAAATATTTACCCACGACTATTATCCCCGAAGGGTAAGACAGAGGCGAGGCAATAGGGACCGCAGAAGCAGTCCATCGTAATAGTCTACTTCTTACCAAATATCAACTGCACATGTCCTCAGCGTGATAGGCGGTAAACAGGTGAACCCATCGCAGCTCTATGCTGTTTGAAAAATATATGCAGTCTTCAGTCCGTTACAGAAAACGAGTTCGCTAAATTGAGCCTCACGTGTACCAGGATTTAGGATTGTAGCAAATGGAAAGCTGTGAGAGAAACCTATGCCCACCTCTCTGGGAAACGGGCGTGAAAGATAACAGGCCCATCTCCCCCCCCCCCCCCTCTACAAATCCGACTTCTTTCTCTAAGGCCCTACTCCTTCCGAAAAGCCGGCAACGCATCTGCAAGTCTTTGCCTTTGCGGGTGTCCATATGGGCGGCGGTGAACCGCCTGCTCGTTTGCCTACTTTTCACAAAAAAATAACTATGCAACTAGCATTGTTGTTGATAGACTTATAACAAATGTGATAGCAACCTATCACAAATTGCACAATACGACGATTCGAACCTGAGGGCTTTTTTTTTCTATTATGACTCGTCATAATGACTGCCAAAGCACAGAGGAACGACTTGCCAAATTTTTTGGTACTGATAGTCTGTACAGTATGATGGTGGTTCCTAAGACCAGCACGTGTAGTCCGGGAGAGGAAAGGAGAGAGCGGGATAAGATCAAAAAGTTTTTCAGAACACTCTCCGTAGTAATTCCGGTAGAAGACACTGAGAGAAGCAATGTCTTACTCTCTTTCTCCGAAACGTAATTTCGCCCGATTTTCGTTTGCTATCTATAGCGTTATCCATCATTTTTGTAATTTCAAACAATTTTCTAAAAATTAATAATCGAAATGCCAAACCTATTTTGTGTGAACGAAATTTCAAAAGGGATGGAAACCGCTGTAAATAGCAAACGAAAATGGGCCCAAATTTCGTTTTGGAGAAAGAGAGTAAGCCCTCTGGGTCCTCCTACATCACGACACTGCAGAAGTATGTAAAGATAATGCTACTCACTGTCCTCACTGATCATTCTCAGCAGCTTCCTTAAACACACATTAGCTTCGAACAATGACTTGATGAGCATCAGGTTCTCTAGCGAATCGGGCGGCAGGCGCACGCGGTCCGGTCTGTACCGCGGGTTGTCCATCAGGATCCTGTCGCACGGCTTGCCCTCCCTTTGATAATCAAAGATTTTATAATCATTGAAAAAGGGTTAAAAACATTTCGTGAGCGATATTTAAAACTACAAATTCTAATCGAGGGTTCAATAGCTACCAGAGAGCTTAGCGATAGGCTAACAGGCCCAGGGTGCCAGCCAGGTACGGAAGGTACAGCTAATGATGATAATCGATGACGACAACAATCGCGAATATATGTTTATGCATTCGAGTTCCATTCTATCCGAACATTGTTAGAATCTCGTCACGGATGTTTCTATATTATGTTGGCAAGTAAGAAGACGACTAAAAGAAAAAGTTACTTTGAAAACGTGTATAAACTGCTAACTCACTTGACCTCCTTGGCCGTCGTCACAGGCTATTTATATTTGCTGGCAAGAAAGAAGAAGACTGAATGGAAAAGTCACTGTGAAAACGTGCATAAAGTACCAACTCACTCGACCTCCTTGGCCAGCTCCAAGGACTCGTGAAGGTACTCCGGGTGCTGGAACTGCCTGCCGCACGTGAGCACCAGCTCGTCGTAAAACTTCACGCCGCCTCCCTTCAGGTGGATGCACTTCATTTTTCTTTAAACAGAGCATCAGCATTACTGACGTTACGTGCTTTATGTGCCTTAATTCAATAACATTTTTTCATTCTAAGTTATGTATTTATCACATCGTAGTATAGAGGTCCCAGTAGTAGCAGAAGGACACGCTCTTGTAGTATCCGTCAGGGCACTGGCCCTCTTTGAGCACGCAGATTTAAATTCTTGAGGGTCACCCATGAACTGTTAGCCTGTCGTGTATTCGTACCTGTCAATGTGTACCATGACTGCCGACATGACGTCCAAGTAGTAGTAGAAGGGCACACTCTTGAGGTATCTGTCGGTGTACCGTCCCTCTCTGGGCACGCAGGTCAACGCCGCCTTGAGGCACTCCACCACAGTGGGCAGGCCGTGCTCCGACACCAGCGTGACGTTGGTGAATGTCAGGTATTGACAGGTGTGCCTGGAAATATTACTAGACGTTATTTAATAATAGAACTGGCCCAAGTCGCCGTAATAATAACTTCGTTTGAGATGGCATAAATAAGAACATAACATCTGTAGTTATATTTTTTCTGTCACCCTTACCGTGGGACAGCCAGGTCCACAGGGTGTCTCGTTTGGCTGGCTTCTTTGCAACTCCATTTGGTATAATTTTTTTTATTACATCTGTATTTTTACATAACAACAAATTCGACGGTCATTAGCCGTGTTATTTAAATGGAAGAATATTTTAAAACATACCCCATGATCAAGCTCTCCAAAAAGGCGAGCCCCGTCCTGCTCGCGCCCACCACCACGATGCTGTTATTGACCGTGACCTTGGGCAGACTGGTCAGCGGACGCTCTATCACCCACAGAGCGAAAGGAGTTGCACTAGAAAATGCACACACATTGAACCACTTCGATATATTTGATTGATCGAATTTTCTTAGTTGTATCAGCAGGGGCGTAGCTACCGCCGTATCAGCTGTATAACAAGGGGCCCGGGCTACAGGGCAACACGTTCATTGCCCGATTTAAGAATCCGGAATGCTAAGGCATTTCTATGGGACAGGACCAGATAGAAAGATAATTTAAAGAATTGCCGAAGAAAAGGTGAAAAAAGTTTATAAAATTGATTTGAATTGTTTGTTGGTCCAATGGGAGCGTGCGAGCCCCCCAAGTTTTTCAACAGGGCCCGCCTAAGGCAAGCTACGCCACAGTGTATTTCAGTGTTACTTTGAGTGAAGTGTAACATTGGTCACCATATTGGTCGCTTTATGCGGACTATGTCAGAGGACTGCTTTTGCGGTCCTCATTGCCTAGTCTCTGACTAACCCTTCGAGGATAATAGTTGTGATTATATGTATGTATGTATGTACATACGAGTCCTGGAATATGGTGTCGAGCCCCTTGTTGCCGCTGATGTTGGGCGCGGCGCGGCGCGGCTCCACCGGCACCATGTGGCCCGACAGCGACATCATGTTGCGGTTGGGGCTCTGTAAGGACATATGTATGTCCTCAAGTCAGAAAAGTGGTAAACCGGGAACCTCCTCGACTGTCTATATGTAATGGATATTTTAACAAGACTCAGCACCAGCGTAAGCGAAATCAACGCAGCGCTGGTTACACGTGATTTAACGGATTTCATCGCCTCTGAAGAGTGGCCCCCTGCAAGTCATGATCTTAATCCTTTGGATTATTGCTTAAGAAATATTTTAGAGAAGAAAGCCTGCTCTAAACCTCATTGAAATATTGAGATGTAAAAATGTTTTCATCCGTAAAGAGAATTGTCCGGTGGCCACCGTCTGCGTGTCTCTGCAACAACTTTTTGGCTATCACGATTCTCTGTGGTACCCCACTCCATGTTTACACAGCTATGTGTTAGATCAAAATGAATAGTATAAAACCTACTTAATATAAGGTGACTGCTAGAAACCGCAAGATACTTCAAGGGCTGGTCAGGTCAAGTGTTTTAAACATGACAAAAATAACAAAAAGAAAATTAGTGTTGTTTTTCATTTTTAAATAAATAATTCATTTTGTGAATTTTAATTGGATAGTCTATGAGTATCTAATTTATTTAAAAGCAATAACATAAGAAAAAAAATTAAAATCAATTAAAAATAACGTTTATTTATAACGCGCGGGCAACGGCCGGCCGTTGGCTCATCCGTCTGTTGACCCGTCCGCGTCAGCTGGGCGATAAGTACCTACGTTAGTCTGCAATGAGACCACATTTTTGTCATGTTTAAAACACTTGACCTGACCAGCCCTTGAAGTTTCTTGCCGTTTCTAGAAGTCACCTTATATAATAATATCTAATAATAGTACTACCGTCATATTATTTATTTTAAAATACCCTCATTTAAGTTGGGACCGAACTTATGGCAAGAGGAGGAGGAGGTTCCCGATTGACCACTTTTCTGACTGATTGACCGGAAAGTTCCTTGATTGATGTGCTGATGACGTAAGGACAACGGCACACTTTAAGAAATAGGTGAGAGCTTCATGTTTAACATTACCATTTTTTTGCTTGTGCTTTTGGTTCGTGTTGACGTTTACATCCTTTTAGAAGAATAGTTTACATCCGTTAAAAGTAATGTTCACTAACCTTTTTAATAACAAACATTTTATAACAAAAAGAAATATTAAACTATGCAATCTACTGCATAATAGTGACATTTCATTTGATACAAATTACTGAGTTGCATAGCAACTCAAAAAATGGCTATGATTGACAGGAGTAACTGAACTGCAATAAATACGACCGGATTGTCGACCTTATTTCTAACACGTTAAGGTATAGATTACATACTACGTCTACCTAAGCGAGCAGCCTGCGATCTAGAAGAGAGTAGCATAGTTTCTGCCGCAAAAACTCTTGCAACAATTGTGCAGGCAATAATAGACTCTATTCTTAATACAATACAGTATAGATTACACACCACGTCTCAATTAGCGAACAGCCTGCAGATCCAGAAAAAACTAGTAAAGCGTCTGCCGCAAAAGTTCTTGCAACAAATGCACAGGCTATTATAGACTCTATTCTTAACACATTAGGTAGGTACGTTACGTTAGTTTATTTCTAGTTAACATTTTATCCTACATTACGTTACGGTATAGATTACACACCACGTCTCCCTTAGCGAACAGCCTGCAGATCCAGAAGAGCGTGGTATAGTGCGTATGCCGCAGCAGCTCGCGCATGTACCAGCGCCCATGCGGCTCTAGGGCGGGGGACATTACGCCAGCCAGCACCTGACGATTATGAACTCTATTACGATAAGGTCTTGAAAGAGTTAAGAACCTGGTACGGAGTTCTTAGTACTGCCGCTAATACACGCTTAATAAGGTAAGGTCAGCAACAGGTAATATTTGCTGCAATGAGGGTAGCTGTGAATGGTTTACCTACTGTTATGTACCAATACCAATATCATAATTTTGTATCTAAATTTGGTAAATTGCGAAGAACTAAGAAATACATTGAAAAAACCTAAAAATGGTATAATTTTTTTATTCGTATTCACTATGATTACAGAGGGCCCCGCTAGGAAGACAAAACTTTAAAGCTGAATATCTTCTGTTCTAGTTAGGATTTCTGGAATTTAATACATTAATCGGGAGGTACATTGAATCAGTATATGTTTTATGTATTTCGAGCGTTATACAGTCGAGGGCCCAGCTGGAAAGATCAGGCATTTTATCGTAATTTCTGTCAAAACGGTTGAGGTACGAGTACATTGAATTCTGTTCATAAATTCTAGAGGTACATTGAGCAACTGAAGCATTGCCATTAGTTTTACGTGCCTAGCTCGGGGGGCCGTGCTAGGAGTAGTAACACATACCGACGATCTGTTAAAGGTAGCGGGTAGCCGCTGGATGCGAGCAGCACAAGGCAGGACGTAGTGGAGATCCTAGAGGGAAGCTTTTGTCTAAAACTGGGCGACTTTCAGTCGATGAAGACACTACAAAAGTAATAATAAAAAAACTAACAGTGCCATCGGTCCCTGGACGTCTCGGTTCAGGCTCCAAGGCGTACTGAGTCCTTATCGCAGTACCATCCACCAACGGACTAAGGTCACAAAACAAATTGGTTGATTAATGCTAAGCTAAATTAAGTTTTTGTGTATACGTGTACCTATGTAATATGTATAAGTGTGTATTGTTGTTTGCTTTGTAGTTGTGCTCCCTCCCACACTAAGGTGTTCGCGGAAAACCCACGTCAGGTTTTCCTATAAACTAGGGCACCTGTTAGTGCCACTTATTTTGTTTCTTTTTAAATTTTCGATGTAATAATTTATGTGTTGTATCACTAATAAATGTTTTCTAACATTAGTCACCAAAATAATATTAACTAAGCCAGTCTTATGTATAATGCTATTATTACATACATACATACGTGACGCTCATTTCCCGGAAGGTATAGACAGAGACCCTTAATTTACCCTCATAACGTTTTTCGTACATGCTTAGCGGTTCAGGACACTCTTGACCTGACCTTGATAAAGCAGGGCGAATAGGCTCATCTCCCCCTCCCCCCCCCTCTCAGATCCTTCATCAACGCCGGCAAGGCATCTGCTACTCCTCTAGTTTTGCGGGTGTCCATGTACAGCGGTGATTACTTTCCATCAAGTGACATCCTACTCGTTTGCCATCTTTTAACCTTAAAAATGCTATTACCCCAGTATAATCATGCCAATGGGCTGCTTCTGGCTGAGCAGCACGAAGGAGTTCAAAGTGCTGGAACACAGCGAAGAGCCGAACAGGTCCATGAGGGACTGCGCCCGCGGCGCGTGCTCCAGGATGTCGGTCATGGCGCCCATGTCTCGGGCCTCGCCCGGACGCATGGATAGCTCACTGCAACAGGTGTTACCTACATACATACAAATATTCACGAGTATTATAACCAGTGGTCGGAGTAGGTATATTGATTTTAGATACTTGCGTCATGATATCATAACATGGACATGCATTTCTTCCGGAATGTACCGGAGTTTCCAAAAATTTGGTAAATAGAGTAATAAAATAAAAAACCATATGTAAGCAAACAAAATTGTTTATTGTTAATACAAATAATCATTATTACAGTTTTATTAAAAATAATTATTTTTAATCCTCATCGGTTACAAGTTCTACATTTTGATTTTTTACTTAGGCCTTACACTTTTATTTAGGCCAAAGAGCCGGCTCAACATTAGCCAACAGGTCGAAACAATAAAGCTTTGGTCACCTATCCGTTGACCGGCCTGTGTGAGAGTGACTTAACCTCTACAATCAACGACCAAATGTGCGGCCAAGTGAGTCAATGAGTTCCAAAGGGGAAATAAGCCCAACAAATCTATAAACTACATTTCCTAAACTAGTTAATCGTTACTTACCCTAAATAATTATTAAAAAGCGACAATTATTAATAATTGTACCATCGTGATGGTTGGTTAGCGTTAGACGGGGGTTTTATAAAGGGGGGACAAAATTTCGTCCATTTTAGCGTAGGACGCACCGTTTCCAAGATATTTAAAGATTAACAAAAAAAAATCACTAATAATAATTTAAGACGTGATTTCTTTTCTTTTGCGAGATTGAGACAATGGATACGGCCAACATTAGAGATGGAGACCAGCGCCACTAGCAGCATAGCGTTGAGAGTATTGATACATTTTTAACTAGTTTCATGTAATAATTTCGATGTTTCGGTATTTTTATCATAATAATCCGGAAACTCGGAGGAGTATCCATATTAACATATACGTTTGATGTCAGTGACCTTAATTCAATATACCTACTCCGACCACTGATTATAACAGAATAACTAAAAATACTACGTACAGAAGGTTCACTCTCTAACGACTTTCACGCGAAATTGAAACCAATCGCGTGACCCGAGCGTCCATATTCCGTTAAGCAACGCTGACTTCATATCGATTTGACGTCATGACGTCACAGCGCGTAGGGTTTACGCGCGCACGCAGGGATTACGAGTTAAACGACTCGGCGCTCGGTGTTCGGTACGTTGCGAGCGGCAACCTTTACTGCCATACGCCTGGGCGGCCTGCCTGGGAGGCGCGCGAGCCAAACGAAACGGCCCCTACTATTATCCCCGAAGCAGGCATCTTGCACTACGTCATACCTACCGCGAAATGCACCTACAGCGCGCGACAACGCGGCGTTGTAAATCGGTCAGGGACTCAGGGCCCCAGCGCGCTTTCGAGCACACGCACAGCCCACAGGCATAGTTTGAAGTGGTCTCGGATCGCAATTTCGATTTGTTTAAAAATAACTACTTCTCCGATATCATTTAATCTACAAGTTTCGTAATAATGGTGTAATGCAACAATAATAATTGTTGTGTGAAAGGCTGTCGAAATAAACAGAAAGATTCGAGGTTATCTTTTTTTACGTTAGGTACCGTAAGATTCTGGAAGGTACCTACTCGTATAATTATATTTTATTTATTTTAAACTCAAGTTTGTTTACAGATCAAATAGGTAATACGAAAGTAAAGTTAGGTAGGTATGTCATTACTTATTTATGTAAATTATTTTGCCGTGCGATCGTGAGTCTGTGACCTGTGCTGTGACAGTTGTGATGTAGAAGGTACCTAACCTACCTGCTTAACTTATATTTATAGTGAGTTCGTTAGAATTAAAATCGCCAGTACTTATCATGATGTAGGTAATAGAATAATATAACGTAATAAAATGTGGTTTCCGTTTTGTTTTCGTTATATCTTCAACTCGTCATATCGTGCAGTGTTGGCTTGTTTCCTAAGACTTTGAGTGCTTGTTTGTTAAATAGGTAAGTAAGTAACTTACAGAACTACATTTTACTTGGTGTGCAATCACAAAATAAATTAATTACTAATGTTTATTTAGTCTATTTGCTGTCATCCCTAACACACGAGTCGACGGCGTAGGTACGTTCGGTACAAAACGCACCACAAAGTATTAACTACTCTCCGCGTAGAGCAATTAGGTGCTATTTTGAATGCACACGGTGCCTATCTAATGTTGTAGGTTATTAAAACGGCGGCTTTCTTCAACATCAAAGGAGTGCAACTTCTGTACGTAGTACTATTATTTATTCTGTGCCCGAAGGGTTAGTCAGAGACTAGGCAATGAGGACCGCAGAAGCAATCCACTGCCATAGCCCACGTTTCACCAAATTACAACGGCAAATGTGCTCAGCGTGACAGGTGGTGAGCCCATCGCCGCTCTATGCTGTTGGATGTAGGGACAATCTTTAATCCGTTAGTCCTTTTACGACACCCAAGAGAAGATATGGGGTGGTAATATTATTTTAGAGAGCCGCTATACACGACACGGCAACAGGTATTACCTACGATAAATCCTTTTTGTTAATTTTATTTTTTATACTTGGGAAAACTCATTACTGAGCCGTGTCAGCCAACGGTAATGGAAAGAACGCAACGAACAGACGATCCGCTTGCCGCTCCGCAAGACGCCCGTCCGCGGTCGTGGCCGGGCCGTAAGGCCTACGCTACACTTGACGGAAATTCCGACGCCGCCGGCCGGTCTTCCATTGCGGAACGCCAATACATGTTATTATAAAATATATGTTTTCTTTCTTTCTTTATATAAATGACTAATCACGGACACACTACGCGGAAGATCAGTCGCTCCGATGGTATTGGCTTTTTACCGCAACGGAAGTTCGGCGTCGGAATTTCCGTCAAGTGTGTCGTAGGCCTAAGTCCGTTGTGTGCGTTACGCGAATCATTGTGCTGATGAGTGTGAGTTTTTTAATATTATGTATGGCTAAAGTTTTTTTTACATTATCCAATGTTTTATGTGCTTACCCTCTCACTGAATTAACGTGCGCCACATAGAGGGATTCGTTGATAAATCTCAGTTGTGTACCGAAGGTGGTCACCAACTGGAAAACATAATTACGTCATCGTCAGCCTAGAAACGTCCTACTGGTAGACTCAGGCCTTCCTACATGGAAAATAGCACATGAGAAGGACCATAACACACCAGGCTGGCTCAATACGGGGTTGTCCGTTTTAACTACTGCCATTTACGACAACAACCGGGATCAACGGCTTTACGTAACTTCCGAAGTACGCAAGCTCACTAGATCAAGATGTTTTTAATACATACATACATATAATAGACATAATCACGACTATTATCCCCGAAGGGTTAGCCAGAGACTAGGCAAAGAGGACCGCAAAAGCAGTCCTCTGCCATAGTCCACTTTTTACCAAATAGTGACTACACACGTGCTCGGCGTAAGAGGTGGTGAGCCCATCGCCGCTTTGTGCAGTTGAATATATGTGCAGTCTTTAGTCCGTGAGTCGCCTTTTACGACACTCAAGGGAAGAGAGAGTATTCTTTCACCGCTACGCAACACGATTATGTTTTTAATAGGCATTGCGAAAGTTGCTTACTGGCATAATCGCAAAATAAACGTCTTAAGCCCCCTCTTCACATAGGTAGACGCATCCGCAGACGTCATCTGCGGATGCGTCTGCCGACGTGTAGGGGGGTGATTTGCGCGTCTGTGGCTACAGATTCTGCAGAGTCTGCAGACGTTAAATACGTGACGTCTGCGGATGCGTCTGCCTATGTGAAGAGGGGGCTTTAGCCGCAGGTCATTTACTGAGTGGTAGAGCCACACTGCGTTGCAGCACGAATTGGCTATTTGACAGTTATAACAATAAAATACGAAATATGTCGGATATGGTAGTTTATAATTTAACAATAATTATCGAATATTTTTTTTCAATAAGATAAATATTATTTTTTACAAATTTTTTTGATATTATTTATCTGTGGATTACAAGACCCGAAACACGGGCGGCCATAATTGAGCTTCGTGTGACGTCACATTTCACAAAATAAACAGAAACTATCTCTTAGGTTTCAAGTTAAAAGGTTTGTTCATTGAAGTGTGACGTCACATGTCACAGGGCAAAATGTCACGTGATCAACCGTTTTCGCGCAAAATTTGAAATTAGTGAAGACAAATATGTTTTTTTTATTAAATAAAGCTATTTCGGGGAAAAAAATATTGTTGTCTTAACTTATCTTTTTATCTTTATAACATAATTGCTTTACCTACGTCTAAATTTAATTTATCATAAAATACGAAATGCATAATGGATGAAGCGCAGCGTCGATATTGTCTCGAATTTCGAGGTAATTTTTTTTATTAGACAACAGAAATACTAGCTGCCCTACTCCGGAAGTAACTTTTTCTAAAATATCATACCCAGACTTTCGTTTTTTTTTCATATATTCATATGATTATCTTTAATGTGGAAATTTTGCATTCACAATGCTATATAAATATAGGATAAAATGTTTACTAGAAAAAAATCAACCAGTCTCAGGAAGCTCGAATGGGTCTGAATCCCATTCGAGCTTCCTGAGACTGGTTGATTTTTTTCTAGTAAACATTTTATCCTTCATATGATTAGTTAAATAAAGAAAAATGTCTTAAAAAGTTAATACTTTGTGTTTCCGGTAAGGTTGTGCTACAAAAGTCAGTGACAGAAACGAATCGCGGCAAAACCGACTCCACGTAGTCTTGTCTGCCCTATGCTAGAGTGTAATTTAAGCCGAAGCTGCGGTGGTGAGCGAAACCCATCTGCGACGATAAGCTTACGTGGGAACGCCGGAGCCTCGCACCGCCGGAGCCGTGACAGAAACAATGCCTGCTGCATGCTGCGTGCTTGGATGATGCTGCATGCTTGCTTGCATGCTTGCTGCACGCTTGCTGCATGATTGCTTGCATGCTGCATGCTTGGTTGCTTGCTGCGTGCTTGTTTGCATGCTGCATGCTTACTTGCATGCTGCAGCTTACTTACATGCTTCATGCTTGATTGCATGCTGCATGCTTGCTTGCATGCTGCATGCTTGGTTGCTTGTTTCATGCATACTTGCTTGCATCCTGCATACTTGCTTGCATGCTGCAGCTTGCTTGCATGCTCCATGCTTGCTTACATGCTCCATGCTTGCTTGCATGTTGTATGCTTGCTTACATTCTGCATACTTTCTTGCATGCTGCAGTTGCTTGCATGCTCCATGCTTGCTTATATGCTAATTGCTTGCTTGCATGATTCATTCTTGCATGCATGCTGAACGCTTGCATGCTTAAACGTTGCTACGATTAAAAGTTGTTCGATGATGTATTTTTGTAATATTGGAAACGTTTTTCTGGAAAATAAATCATCTAGCATTAATAGCTTCGGCCAAACGTTGAGAAGGATTTCAAAGCATAAAGATTTTGAAAAAAATAACAATTAATAATAGGCATTTCATAACTTTGTTAGTTGTGTTTTAAGTAAAAAGAAAATCATGGAAAACAAGGAGTTACAAAACGTTTTCGGCCAAATAAAATTCGTACAGAAAAATTTCGAATTTAAGATAGGTAACCCATAAATATTAACATTATGGTATTCTATATGACTGCCAATAAATGTTATGATTAGTAATCGTTATTGTAAAAAGATTTATGCATAAACATTTAATGCTGATAAATCATTATTATAAGAGAAGTTATGGGGAAATAAAGTATGCCTAATGATTTACTCTGAATGAACGTTATGCGAAACGAAGTTAATGCCAAAAAACGTTATGCAGCCTTAAAATATGCCTCTTTAATTTATGCAACCCAATATGGACCTTACAAACAAACGTTTGTAATTTTTTTAATACTTTTCCGAGAACTGTCAAGTAGCCAATTGGGCCGACTCTCCCGGCGTAATACCAATGGCATTCGTCGCTGTTGTGTTTCGTGGGAGTGAAAGTACCGGAGGCCCATTTGTCCTCCCTTCCGCCCTCACAATCCAACTCCTTCCTCTAGAATCCAACTCCTTGTCCTTCTTCAAGGCCGGCAACCTTAGAGCATCAACGCATCTCCGACTCCTCTGGCTTTGCGTGTGTCCATGGATGACGGTGACAGGTGGTTTGTTTGTCTTCTTTTCATATAAAAAAGAAACTTTACAATGAAGTTATATGAAGGTGGAGCAGCGCTTACCTGCTATGGAAAAAAACTTTTTTTTTAAAATCCATAATCCATATTACCGTGAAATGTTCCAGTAGTGGAAATGGAGGGTGGCTGGACGGCAGGCACAGGATGCAGTAGTCGCGGTCAGGGAACAGCTCGTACGCCGCCTCGAGCATGTCGAAGCCGTACCTAAAATGTTATTCGATGTCACAGCCAGCATCATATTGATGACAAAGACTACGATCAAAGAGATTTTCACATATTGAAAATATAAATTTAACACGTAAGTAGTAGGTAAGTACCTATAACTTTAGCATGTATCAAAAGTGGCAGTGTTGGTTAGAAACATACACTGTAATTGTAACTCCCTTCACATGTTAGTAAGGTTTTTTCTTCTTCCATTTTACGAAGAAGTAGAAATTACATTTTACTATATAAATAATAAATTACATTTATTTCAACACACACAACAAAGACACAACAAAGACACAACAAAGTTTGTTATAAATAAAGAAAGAAAGAACACAAATAATATTCTTCTTCTTTGTTTTGTGGCGTTTTCTTTATAGATTTTGCCAATGTCAAGAATTCCGCTTAGAATTTTTGCGTGTTTTGCGATTTGACAATTAGGGTAAGTTGATCTGACGCCGTGTGTACATAGGTAGATACCAGTAATAGAGGAGAAGATCTACGGGCACCGCAGGCGTAGTAAACAAAGCGTAACCTCTCGTCGTAGTCGTGGTGTATAGCGAACAGCTCTAGCAGGAACGCGTTGGACGTCCCCGAGAAGCGTTTTGGCTCTGGCAGCTTGTCAGACACCGCCACCGTGGTCACTGGTAGAGGTTCAATAAATACACACTTAAAATAATACTACATTTAATAATACTACATTTAATAATACTACATTTAATAAACCGTGTCGCGTAGCGGTGAAAGGGTAACCTATCATAAATTCGAAACTTCCCTGTACGAATTTCAATTGTTCGAAAACGCTATGACGAAGTTTTAAATACCAGATCGTTGCTTTTACATAATTTTGTTAATCCATAAACTTATCATACATACGTTTCATTTTCCAGAAAAACTATTAGCCGATTATCAAAACTACTTTTTTTCTTTTGGAAGATGTTTTGTTTACAATAAATTTAATATCTAGAAGTATTAAAATACGAAGTAACTTTTTCTCTAAAATATCTTACTCATACCCAGTTTTTTTTTGTTTTTCATATATTCATATTATTAGGTGAATAATCTTAAATGTCTTAAAAAGTTAATACTTTATGTTTCCGGTAAGATTGTATTTCAAAAGTCAGTGACAGAAACGAATCGCGGCAAAACCGACTCCACGTAGTCTTGTCTGCCCTACGCTAGAGTGTAATTCAAGCCCGCTTAGGCGCGGAGGGGCGAGGCGGCCCGCGAGCTGAGGAGCAGGCGGGCTTAAGCTGGCCGGCTCAGCCGGCCAGCCTCAGCCGCGGCGGCGAGCGTAAGCCATCTGCGACGATAAGCTCGCGTGGGACCGCCGGAGCCTCGCAGCGCCGGAGCCGTGACAGAAACCATGCCTGCTGCATGCTTGCTGCATGCTTGGTTGCTTGCTTGTTTGCATGCTGCATGCTTGCTTGCATGATGAATGCTTGCTTGCATGCATGCCGCAGCTTGCTTGGAAGCTCCAAGCTTGCTTGTTTGCATGCTGCATGCTTGCTTGCGTGGTGCATGCTTGCTTCCATGCTGCATGCTTGTTTTCATGCTTAAACGTTACAACGATTACAAGTTGTTCGATGATATAATGGATTTCAATTATTTGAAATGTTGTATTTTAATAATATTGGAAACGTGTTTCTGGAAAATGAATCGTCTAGAATTAATAGCTTCGGCCAAACGTTGAGTGGGATTTCAAAATATAGAGATTTTGAAAAAATAACAATCGATAATCGGCATTTCAAAACTTTGTAAATTGTGTTTTCGGTAAAAAGAAAATTATAGAAAACAAAAAATTACAAAACGTTTTCGGCCAAATAAAATTCGTACAGGCAAATTTCGAATTTATGATAGGTAACCGGTTAAAGAATACTACCACCCCCTCTCTTCCCTTGGGTGTCGTAAAATCCGACTAACGGACTAAAGACTGCACATACATCCAAAAGCATAAAGCGACAATGGGCTCCCCACCTGTCATGCTGAGCACATGTGCAGTCGCTATTAGATGAAAGGTGGACTATGATAAAGGACTGTTTTTGCCGTCCTCATTGACTAGTCTCCGACTAACCCTTCGGGGATAATAGTCATGATTATGTATGTTACGTATGTACACTACATTTAATACATAATATTTACAATCGAAGAAGTTATTAGATTCAATCAGGGAGGATCATTTTCACTGAGGAGGCAAAGTGATAGGACGGGGTTGCACTAACGATCCCAATGGGTCGTCGTGCTGCTGCGAGAGGGAGACCTCTGCAGGCCACACTAAGCATGATAAGTTCCACTCATCTGCGGAGTCGACTCGGCACCTTGCTTTAACGTGGCGAAAATAAGTGAAATTAATTATTATTCAAGTCATTATTATGTACTTACTGGCGGCCGCTCGCGGTTCACACGCGTGGTTCCCGTTCCCGTGGGAATATCGGGATAAAAAGTATCCTATGTGTTAATCCAGGTTATAAAGTATCTGTATGCCGAATTTAATCCATTCAGTAGTTTTTACGTGAAAGAGTAACAAACGTCCATCCATACTTACAAACTTTCGCGTTTATAATATTAGTAGTATAGTAGGATAGGATATCGTATTATTAGAATAGAAAAGATATTTATTCAATTATTGTTATTGACAATCTATTTGGGACGCCATCTTGATACACACTACGTTGTCTTTGATCTGGCGCTGCGGCGCTGCGATGTCTGTCTGTTGATTAGACGACATAAATGTATAAGCGCTGCAGCGGCTGCAGCGAACTTTAGGTCTCTCATTCTAGAATTGGAACAAATGGTTTGTATGAACGTTCTTGTTTATATCTTCTAGGTCAATGTTCCAAACCCGTACAGCTGTAGGTACTACACGCACACAAAGGTCAGCTACAGCTGTGTATGATGAATGTCATACAATGGTTTTTCAATTGTGTGCGTGTATCTGTACACTATGTTTTTTTTACGCTTGCTTGCGTGTGAGTAAGAATCAGCATGTTTCGTGATGTGCATTATTTACATAACTTTGATAAGTCACTAAAAAACTGGAGCCCATTTTTAGGGTTCCGTAGCCAAATGGTTAAAAACGGAACCCTTATGGATTTGTCATGTCCGTCTGTCTGTCCGTCCGTATGTCACAGCCACTTTTATCCGAAACAATAAGAACTATACTGTTGAAGCTTGGTAAGTAGATGATCTTAATAATATGAATAGATCTTATATGATAGGATTTTCACACAAAAATAGAAAAAAACATGAAATCTTGGGGGTTCCCCATACTTAAAACTGAAACTTAAATTTTTTTTTTCTTCAAACCCATATGTGTAGGGTATCTATGGATAGGTCTTCAAAAATGATATTGAGGTTTCTAATATCATTTTTTTCTAAACTGAATAGTTTGCGCGAGAGGACACTTCCAAAATGGTAAAAAGTGTGTCCCCCCCTGTAACTTCTAAAATAAGAGAATGATAAAAGTAAAAAAATATATGATGGTACATTACCATGCAAACTTCCACCGAAAATTGGTTTGAACGTGATCTAGTAACTAAGTAGTTTTTTTTAATACGTCATAAATTAATTAATTTAAAAAATACACTATTTGTTTGGAATAAAATGGCCATTTCCGGATGGCAACCCATTGTAGTTCTAATTTGTATTGACAGACGGCTGTCAGTGTGACGTGTGTCACTTTGGTCAGTTTTTATTAGGTTATCATCGCGAGGTCGTGTAAAAGTGTTTGAATTTGTATTTTGCTATGTGGCGGTACATAAGTAGATTCGGGGGACCGTAGTACCGTATTAAACCGTGAAACAGTGTGGGGCACATTGGTTTAATTGGAAACCAGGGCGGGCTATTTAAAACCTAGCTATTCGTTTGGAGTACGACACGTAAGCACGTGGCGTGGAGTGAACGGTGCGTATTTGTCTGGGTTCAGTACTGAGGGGTAGCCGAAGGGTAGTTAGGGCCTTTCCACCACCACAGCACCAGCTCCAGAAGACGCGCAGGAGCGCGGTCTACCGACACCAGGGACAGCCGGCGGGGCGGCGAGCCACCATACCACCCGCCGATAGATCGGCGGTCTGAAGGAAAACTAGTTTGTAAGTAGTAATTAATTTTATTTTATTTAACGGTAGCAGAGCTGCTGTAGGGAGATCGGTCAACGACCTCTCTGGACCACACATTTCTAGGTTAGCAGAGCTTGGTAAATTGATTGACCTCTCTATAGCATACACTATTATTATAACATCGATCAAAGTTACAACGAACTACAAGATCTTTCATACGATATTACTTGCTGCTACGGAACCCTTCATGGGCGAGACGGACTCGCACTTGGCCGCTTTTTTGTCATTGTATTCAGAATTATGTATAGATATCGTCATTAAACGTTCGCTTATTGATTTTGTTAGGCCCTGTATATAAGGTGACTGCTAGAAACCGCAAGAAACTTCAAGGGCTGGTCTAAACATGACAAAAATAGTAAATAATCGTTATTTTTAATTGTTCTCATTTTATTTTTCTTATGTTATTCCTTTAAAATAAATAAGAGACTATCCAAAAAAAAGTCACAAAATTAATTATTTAAGTAAGTAATTAAAAATGGAAAAAAACCCAAATTCCTTTTATGTAATTTTTGTCATGTTTAAAACACTTGACCTGACCAGCCCTTGATATTTCTTGCGGTTTCTAGCAGTCACCTTATATACTCACGACCATAATCCCCGAATGGTTAGACAGAGACTAGGCAATGAGTCCACGTTTCACCAAATTACAACTGCACATATGCTCAGTGTGATAGGTGGTGAGCCCATCGCCGCTCTATGCTGTTAGATGTATGTGCGCTCTTCAGTCCGTTAGTCACCTTTTACGACACCCAAGAAAAGAGATGGGTTGGCAGTATTCTTTTACCCTGTCATTAATAAAGAATAAAAAAAAATTAAAAAATGCTTATGATGAAATTGACACTGTCTCTATTTGTCTTAGGGTGGATTGGACCAAACTGGATTAAGGTCTTACGCCTAGATTAAACGCTGAATTAGTATAGAGTAATCTCGGAGTAAGTCTTATTCCAGTTTGGTCGAATCCAGCCTTAATGAGACAGCGTCACTTTAAACCGAGTTTAGTGAGCGCTACGGCCCCACGGCACGAGATATTATTACCAAGTATTTACTTACGTTGACGCTTTTCCTTCCTCACATAGGCCTTATCATCACTTTCTTTTTTCGCCGTGTCATCTAAAATCTTCATAATACTATCGGCTAACCTGTTTGAAAAGTTAAGGCGTTACTGACTACAAAACAGTCTTTAGAATATAACTCTTGTTTAAAATGTTGTTATTATTAGATAGATAGATAGATAAATTCTTTATTGCACATGCATGTGAAACCATTTTACAAAACAAAAGATTTAAGATCTAGTATGAGCAAAGGTGGTATTATTTGCGGTATTATTTCTACTCTTTTAGGTCCAATCCTATTCGTACTCTACATTAATGACATAACAGAAGCGACTAATCATAAATGTTGTTTATATGCAGATGACATCTCTATTATTGTGACTACTAATAAGAATAATTTTACAGTACGTGACCATGAAAAGGACATGAATTATACTATTGACAACATTATGAAATGGCTAGAGAATAATAATTTAAAAATTAATTTACTTAAATCGAATTATATACAATTTAATCAATCTATACATTCTAAATACAATTTTAAATTAAATATTGATAAAATAGAGGAAGTAACATAAACCAAATTCTTGGGGGTTACTATAGACCAAAACATAAACTGGAAACTACATGTAGAAAATTTATGCAAAAGGATTCATCAATTTGTATACGCTCTCAACAAGTTAAGTAAGATAACTAACAGGGAGACAACAGTAACAACCTATCGCGCATATGTAGATTCTATATTACGATACGGACGCCAGCAAAGCATTTATCGCACAAAAAAGATGTATCAGGGCTATCTGTGGTATCCCACCTGATGAATCCTGTCGACCATATTTTAGGGGCCTTAATTTGCTACCGCTACCATCTCTGTACATCTACGAGATTAGCATATTTGTATATAACCACATGTACCTATTTATGAAAGCTCGAGATGTTAACTCTAGGATAAAGAGAAATCCTAATAGATTAGTCCTAACCCAACTAACAATATACCCTTATAAAATTAAAATATAAGGTCAATACTCTTACAATTGTTTTAAAATAGCAATCAATATGTCAATGAACCTTATAATGGTACATTATAAGAAGATTTAGCTAATACTACATTTATTCTTGTAATTTAGTTGGGTAAACAGTAATAAATCCAAATAATATAGCCACAATAAGGGTTCAAAATGTGGTATTCTTATAGGAGCTAATTATATGACTTTTTAGCCATATAATATTCAAAAGCTATGTAAAGGTTTCTAATAGGGCCAATTATTCTTATAAAAGCAATGCACAGAGTAACTATATAGCTTTTTAATTTATAGGAGCTTTTTATAAGATCTCTATATGACAAAAGAGTAAAAGCGTTTTATATAGTCTTTATAAGAATTAAAGCAAACCATATTCGATTACATATTATTTTATAAGATTAAAAAATTAAATTAAAAAATTAAATTAAAAGATCGTTATTCTCTAGATGACTACATTCAAGGGTTCTATATAACTTTACAAAAACATAGTTCATCATGGTTGAAATTATATAGCTGTTACAAAAAACAGTCACGGGTTCCGTCGCCCTACTAAATCCATTGAAATTTTGGTGTAAGGATATAAAAGTTTGGGCAGTAAAAATCAATATTACCTTCATATAACTTTTATTTATTTTAAAATATCGCAGCAATGGCTGGCTGCTGAATTATCTACTTAAAACACTGAAGGAAGTCTATTACTATTATTACTGCGTTTTCTTAATATCTTGATTCAATAGGATAAGACACATTACACTTCTATTACTTCGGCTTTATCAGCCGTAAAATATTATTATCCTGAAAAAGAAATAATAATTAAAGTATGAACAAAACAGTAAAGTAAAATTAAATAAATAAAAATCTTCGGGCAATAAAATAAATGTGGGTACGGGATTTTACTAGTGAGAAAAGAACCCTAAATATATACAAAATGGCAATAGCTTAAGCTTAAGATTCCTTATAAACGATGTGCGATTACTTTTCCCCTTATAATAGCCTTATTAAAAACATGAATAAATAATTAACCATTTTTGTATCACAAAACAGCCTAAATTCAAGGGCGCGTTAATAATATAACACACTGCGTACCACATTTTGCCATGCACTTGAATTCCCACACCGTTTTCACCACAAGGCACATACTCAGTAACAACATAAAATAAATTATAAACTTACTGTTCTTGTAATTTTAATGGTTGACGCTGTCACTTTAATTTTACGCCAAACTTTTACGAAAATGTAAATCCATAATACTTATTACGGAATCATACATGGGCAAGCAGCTTTATAAAATACTTTGCTTTGCTGGTATAAACTTTACTCCCTTGTTGCTGGCCATAATAAAACTCGTATAAGAAGAAAAAGCTAACAATAAATCCACTATAAGGCGGGTATAAAGTTATTGTCCTTATAATTTGTGCCCAAACGCAGGTTTATAAGAGATAAAACGGCTATTACAAAGCTATTAATTTTGGCAATGTAAGCCATTATAAGAATAATTTTTGTTAGTTGGGAAGTAATATTCCTAAATCGGAAAAATATAACAAAAATTATATTGTCATACGTGTGTTCGAATTTATAATAAGGTGCCCTGTGAATTTAAAAATCTCAGCTTCAATTTGTTCAGAAGTTAATTATATACGTGGCTTATGGTTAAAAACTTTTATGACACTAAGCAATTTCTAAACAATAAAAATTAGGTTTAATTGTAACAATTTGCATGCAACTTAAATGTGCAAAACATGAGAACTGTTCTTTACAATTTTAACAACTTTGTATACCATGTTTTATGCAAATAAATATATTATCATTATTATGCTCTTTATTTAAAATATAATCTTAAGTATAATTTTTTACAATATTTTACATAAAAAAAAACATATTTACAATATAAAATATTATAAAAACTTAACCTAGGTTGCCACCGGCAGCGGGGATAGACCCGAGCTACCGGTGGTTAGGGCTGCAGAGTGAGGAACCTCCTGACAATACGTGCCGTGTCAAGGAGTACTGCCTTCTGTATCTGACCCTTGACCCAACCTTTTAGCGAGAGCCTCTCTAGGTGTTGATCGAGGCTCTTAGCTAAAAGACCGTTTGCCGAAACGACTATCGGTACAATAATGGTTAAATCCACATCCCACATGGCGGTAACCTCGTGAGCCAAGTCAAGGTACTTACTGAGCTTGTCCTTCTCGGCTTTCACGAGGCTCTCATCATGAGGTACGGTGATATCAACCAATATTGCCCGGCGCTGAGATCGGTCGACCACCACGATATCAGGCTTATTGGCGACAATAGTCCCGTCCGTGATGATTGAGCGATCCCAGTAGAGCGTTGCATGACCATTTTCGAGAACTGGCGCAGGTGCGTACTTATAGTACGGCACCTCTGATTCAACAAGGCCATATTGAAGAGCAAGTTGCTGGTGAATTATTCTGGCTACTTGGTTGTGTCTGTGCAAATACTCTCCGTTAGCAAGATGAGAACAACCGGAAATAATATGTCGGAGTGATTCTCCAGGACGGCGGCATGCCCGACAGATGTCGACCGTACCGTCCTTCATAATATATTTCCGGTAGTTTTTCGTCTTGATAACTTCATCTTCAATGGCACAGACAAAACCTTCGGTTTCCCCAAAGAGGTCACCGAAACGTAGCCAGTTCACCGAGGCAGGCAAACCTATATCAGACCCAGTTAGAGCCCGATAGTAGCGCCCGTGTAGCACCTTGCTTTTCCATATGTCCTTGCGATCGAGAGTGCTTAGCACCACTGGTTTGCGCCAGTTTTCTGTTGCCAAGGAGAGCGGCGTAAAGTGTCTATCAACTGCCACGACATCCAAATGCATCCCGCACTCACTGTTAAGGAAATAATCCCTGAGACTGCACACCTCACGGTTATGTAGGTCCTTGGCATTTAAAAAGCCGCGACCCCCACATCTCCGCGGGATGTACAGCCTTATAACAGATGAGCGCGGGTGTAGCATTCTGGAAGTCGTGAGCATTTGACGGACTCTTCTATCCAAGGCGTCCAATTCGGTCTGAGTCCATCTTAGTATGCCAAAGGAGTATGTGAGCAGAGGCATAATCCAGCCATTAAAAGCACGCGTCTTATTGCCACCCGATAAAAGACTGTTAAGTACTTTTCTCAGGCGGCATAAAAATCGCTGCCGTAATGACTGTTTTATGTCCCCATCCTCAACACCCAAAGACTGTGACATACCAAGATATTTATATGTTTCAACTTCGGAGAGAGATCTGAAGTTTATCGTTTCGGAGAGTTGTAAATTGGTTGAATTTACTACTCTCCCACGCTGTACATGCATAACCGCACACTTATCCACACCAAACTCCATCTTGATGGCACTGCTGAAAGTCTCAGTAATTTTCAGCAATTTCACCAAGTCATGGCGGTTTGGTGCGAACAACTTGAGGTCATCCATGTACAACAAATGCGACATAACTTCACCCCCTCTCCGCAGTCGACAGCCTAACCTTGAATTTCTCAATAAAGTACTGAGAGAATTCAAAGCTAGGCAAAACCATAAGGGACTCAGACTGTCGCCCTGGAATATGCCACGCTCTACCCTTATAAGATCCTGCGTGGCAAAAACACTATCTCGACATCCTGGTTGACGCAAGACCGTGGTCCACTGCCGCATACATGACATCAAAAAGGATTTTAAAGTTATATCAATTTTATATAACTCTAAAATCCTCACCAACCATGTATGCGGCACTGAATCATAGGCCTTCTTGTAGTCAATCCAGGCTGTGGAGAGAGTCCCTCTGCCACGCCGAACCTTCTGGCATATGGTCATGTCAATGAGGAGAAGCTCTTTAGTACCACGGGACCCAACCCTACATCCATTCTGAGTCACGTCCAAAATATTGTTTGCAACAATGTGCGAGTTAATTTTTGTTCTCAGAATGGATGTAAGGAGCTTGTATAAAGTAGGTAAGCACGTGATGGGTCTATAATTTTTCGGTTCCGTGGTACTACCTGATTTATGGAGCAGAAAAGTGACACCAGTAGTCAACAAACTTGGGAGTGAGCCGAGCTCTATGGCTTCTTGGAATTGCGTTGCCAGTAACTCGTGTGAACACCGAAACCATTTGATCCAGAAGTTTTGCAATCCGTCCGGTCCTGGGCATTTCCAATTTTGGGCCGTACGGATTGCACAACTTACGTCAGCTGTACTAATAATAATAGGCTGCATGGTCTCGATAGGTTCACACGCCTCACTGACAACACTCATCCATTCACCTTCCGTGTGCTCGACGGGCACCGACCAAATGTTGCGCCAGAAATTAGTCATGGCATCAACATCCGGTAGCTGCCCGTCGCTCACACGTTGATCAGCTCCTTCCCAACGTCTGTATACTTTTCTTTGGTCACTTTGAAAGAGGCGATTTTGTTGGTATCGGTCCACACGCACTCTGTAGCGACGTATACGGTTTGCCCACGCATAGACTTTTTGCTTCAGAAAATCAATACGTTCCGTCACACAAGCCATATAGTTTTCCGGGCGAACATCAGTCCCAACAAAGGCTTGTGTGACGAATCGCATGACGCGAGGCCGATTATTGCCATTTCTGAAGCAAATTAGCTTTGCAATGAGTGTCCTGAACCTATTAATACGCCCCTCGATCCTCAATTGCCAAGCAGGGGCAGTCCCGGTTCGCCGCGGTACTCGGTCAGAATCCAGGAATTTGACACGAGCAACGTGGCACGCCGCGATGGCCCCACATTAATGGATCGAGTGGGTATCATTTAAATTTTCACTGGTTCCAAGATAACGAACCAGCAAATCGTTCAAGGCACTCATTAACGCCAAATTATGTCCATTCGTGGGCAAACAAGGTATACGCGGCCTAGAGTTACGCGTGTCACGATACTGTAGAATGGCATCGTTCAAAGCGCTCCTCATTTGCTCATTCACCTGTGTACTTACATTCGTATTTATGAAATCTTCATCGTCGGGTACCGGATCTACTCGCGCCACCAAAACCGGCGCCACGGCCGGTAATTGTGGGGCAGGGCGATCCCGCACCGAAGAAGAAACCTCCAGGCGTAGCCGATCAAGTGCTGACTGATCCAGCAAGTTGTTACGCTGGATCACCCGCACTTGGTCCGACAATCGTTGGGCAGACACGTCTATGGTCGGTTCAAGAGCCTGAAACAAAGACAGCAGCCTAACACGATACGCAGTAAGGTTAGTTCCTCCCTCTGTTGCTCTGTAGTAGGCGCGCATGCAGTTCTCATTTATTTGTTGAGTCCATCGCATGCGGCGCACTACACCACCGGTAGCGGGGGTCGTACGCGGGGCAGATTGCCCCACTGATCCCAAACGTGCCGGCAGCGGTGGTCGTCCACGTCGCGCAGATCGTTGTGGCGGCGGAGACGGCGGCGATCGCCTGCTCGCGCTGCTCGACTCGTCTGTGGTGAAATCATCAGACGAGGAGCTTGATGTCGGCGGAGCAGGCGATGGTGGAGGGCGTGCGCTTCGTCTTGCTCTTCTTAATATCATGCTTTCATTTTTATTTTAGTAGATTATGTTGATTGTAAGGTTTAATGTATAGGTATCAATCTTTGTATGGCATATTGTGTTGACTTTGTACGTCACCATTGTTCAACTTCTTCATTGCTGTTTGGTCATTTTAAAACTATTGTGGTTGGTATATTTATATGTTTGTGATATAATTTCAGCTGGATTTTTCGATAAATATGTTCATAAACTGTTTTAATTTGTCCAAAGACTTGTTACAAAATAAAATAAAATACTTGAAATAAAAATGATGTGACAGGTGACAAGAGCTTTATTATTATTATTATTATTATTATTATTATTATTAAAAATTAAACTCGCATCGAGGCTGTCACAAGTTGGTTACTCAAATTGTAACTAGATAATGATAATTCTTCTATGCGATAATAATTTTCGTTTTGGATATCTTAAAAAATATCATTTTGTAGCAATTATTTAACTAATGAAACAAATATAAGCAAATACGTAGCAATTGTTCATTCAACTCTCACAGCCATTTGCCATTCTGGCGGAGACACTTTTAGCTGAATGGACCACCGATAACCCATCACGATGGCCCGATGTAGGTTATGGTCGTTTATCTTGCGTCCGATACAAAACTCACATAGGCTCTTCAATACAAAGAGCATCAAACATCAACTAACCCTTTCCCTATTGTGTCGTAGGTCAATATCTGGGGCACTCTCAGCAGGTTGGTGTCGATGTTGATAATGTCGAAGTCCAGCTCCTCCTCGTCGTCCTCCAGCATGTCCAGCACATTGAAGGGGGAGGCGCCCAGCTGCGGCTGCATGCGGATCGGATTGGGACTCTCTGATCGGAAATCTATGAAGTCGTCGCCGTTGAAGAGCCAGGTCACCTGCACCGATATTCATGTTTGTTAGGAACAACCAACCAAACGGAACGGACCAAAGACTGCACATACATCCAACAGCATAGAGAGGCGTCTGGCTCACCACCTGTCACACTGAGCACATGTGCAGTTATCATTTGATGAATCCTCGTTGCCTGGTCTCTGACCAACTCTTTGGGGATAATAGTCGTTAAAACAGGTTTTTTTTTAATAATGTACACATAATTTTTTAAATTATAGAGTATCTTAATCTAGAGTTAAGGATTTTATTATAATTTTTTTTAATGAAAAACAAAGAAACTAAAATTGATTAAACATATCCACAAAAATACCGTTAATCATGGTCAATCGACCAGGACCGCGCAATTGAACTCTGACACATTACGATACCACAGGATACCTAGGTTAGGTTACCTTTACGTTACACATGCCCTTTATTTTTTATTGTGCTGGACAAATTAAATAAAAAATAAATTTAAAAAAAATTAAAATGACGTCTATTAACGTTACTGAATAAAATAAAAAAATTCGTGCACATATAAAAAAAAATATCCTGACTCCTTTATTCGTATGTACCTATGTAGGAGCAAACAGCGAGCGAAAAAACATAGAGATAGCCCTTAGTACAAAATCCTATTGCGATCTTCTTGCTGTTTATTACAAACTTTCGCAACACGAAGATGCATTTATGTTTAGAACACACGCTAAAATCAACATTGCCAATATTTATTATAAAAGTCGGGTAGCGGTGAAAGAATACTACCACCTCCTCTCTTCCCTTGGGTGCCGTAAAAGGCGACTAACGGACTCAAGACTGCACATACATCCAACAGCATAGAGCGGTGATGGGCTCACTACCTGTTATGCTGAGCACATGTCATTGTGCAGTCGCTATTTGGTGAAAAGTGGACTATGGTAGAGGACTGCTTTTGCTGTCCTCATTGCCCAGTCTCTGACTAACCTTTCGGGGATAATAGTCGTGATTATATGAAATGTATATTATATAAGTGTAAACTGTAATTTCTCTTTGTAATACTTTTTAGTGGGGCCAATTTAGTCGTTCGGTTCGATGTCTATGATTTTTCGTTCGCTGTGAACAACTAACAAAACATATACAATGTGATAGGAGTGGTACTTCTAACCCGTTAAGGCTAAGTACTACATCTAAATTCATCGACAAAAAAAATAATATGGGGGTCCTACCCCCTCCCCCTATAATTTATGACCATTTTTACTTTATGCGATATTAAAGGTTTCATACGTCGGAGAAACATGAAAAAAATGGCAAACGGTAGCAAATGACACAGGCTAACTAAAAATTACTTTGTTTTGTATGTTTGAAATTATTTTGGTGAGAAAAAAAAACATTATTTAATTATTTTCTGATTTAAAATCACTTTTTTTTAAGACCATATTATTATTTTTTGTCGATGAATTTAGATGTAGTACTTAGCCTTAACAGGTTAGAATTACCACCCCTATCACATTGTATAAGTCACCGTGTAAAATTGTAAATATGGATAAGTATATTATAATCTATCTAGGGAGATTATCTATCTGTCGAAATATTATGATCGTAACATTATGCTTACAATATAACGCATAATTTTTCGATAGACTATAGCGATTGTTATTTTTTTTATTATTCAACAGAAATACTAGCTGCCTGACACCTGTGTTCGATTCCTGCTCTTTGGACAAACCGCAAGACCGACTTCAGTTCAGACTGACAGTTGGTAATGTTACGAATGAGAAATTGTAATCCAACGGTTTCACTCTGATAGATTATAATCTATCGAAAAGTAATGCGTTATATTGTAACAGTAAGTTACGGTCCACAATATTTCAACAGTTTACAATCTTGCGAGATAGATTATAATCTAACAGTAGGTACTTACAATGTTACGGTGACCTAAACATACAACCACAGAATTAATCTATATCTATCTGTGCATACAACATTACACCACTTCTTCTTTTTCTTCCACCGTCGGTCTTATCGTCACTTAGGTACCATCAGATGCTCGGACCATGTGATATTTGGTCCGAGATCAGATGAGATGAAGACCCAATAGCTTACCTGTAGTTGATTTTAAAAAATTCATGTCAAGTCCAGTCCAGTCACTTCACCTTTGCCCTGGAATCCTTGATGCGCGACCCGTAGTCAATCTGTGATGGGATTTGCGCCATTGCGTCCCCGTTGTTCATATTGGACACAGAAAAGCTAGAAATTAAAAATTGTACTTTTAATTTATACCAATAACTCGCATTAGAACAAGAGTATGTATGTATAGTATTAATAATTTATTTATTTATTTATATTAATTCATTAATATTTATTACAATAAATCAATTTAAATGTTAGTACGTTAAGAGATACTAAACACATTATGATCGTAAGATAGGTACAGGTACCTGATGTCCATATCGCGACTGTGTTTGTAAGCGACCTTGGAGACAAGATGGCGCAGACCCCCGAAGGGAGTTAGCTCGAAACTCTCCTCGAGAGCTTCAAAGTTGATCTGCGTGTTCAGGCACATCACCCCCACCGCTAACTCATTGTGCTGGAACATTTAGGAGATTACCACTTATCAGACTAAGTCACGGCTCGGGCACGAACTTGCTGCTGTGAGCGGAGCGGCGAGTGGGTTCTTTGTTCATTATGTCCATTCTATAACCGTTGCCTGAGACTTCTAGGTATATAATAGTACAGGGTGTCCCAAAAGTTATTTTCTTTTGGTTTCGCCCACTGTGCAAACGCAACCAGCGGGAGTGGCGCGGGGAGTAGGTTGATTGCTAGCCCTGTCCTTGGGAATTTAGACGCTATGGAGCGTTTTACGGGAGCGCAGCGTGCGTGTTGTGTGCACGAGTTTTAAAAACACTAAATCTTTTAATTGGCCAAGAGAGCGAGGCCTAGCTGTTACTGTACACCTGTATCCGCGAAGAAATCTCAGCGATTACAGTGAATACGTGTCGAGCAGTTCTCAGAAAGTCGCCGCGCAATAATGGCAGAATGATTGTTTTTGTAAAACTCGCGCACACAACACACACGCTGCGCCGTAAAACGCTCCATAGCGACTAAATTCCCAAGTACTCCCCGCGCCCCTTTCACGCCTGGTTTCGTTTGCACAGTGGGCAAAACAAATTGAAAATAACATTTGGGACATCCAGTATATAAGGCGCAATAGTCAAATACACGACCTTGCCGCTCACAGCGGCAAGGTCGTGGACGAGCCGTAACGCCTTTTATACATTTCATTGGCTTGCAATAAAGAATTTATATAGGTATGAGTTGAACCATACACACCTTCGGCGCACCTTCGTACCTCACAAACGAGCAGAACCCTCTCCGAGTCCGGATGGCGCGAGATGAGCTCGCTCACGTAGAACTCCCCGTACATCTGCCGCAGGCGCTGCGACTGGAGCTCGATGATCGGCACTATGTCGTCGTTGTCCTCTTCTCTGTTACAAGCAAATAATAGAAGGTAAGCATCAGCAGTAAGTAAAGCTGTGTGGTGGCGACTCATTACTAAAATAATAGTACTTTACCGCCTCTGTGGCCTAACGGCTAGGCCACCGGGCTCAGACCCAGAGGTCCCGGGTTCGATTCCCAGCGGGGGGCACATATTTATGTGCTTGGTTTGATTGGTGGTAAGGCTGTTAAGTCCATCTGGCTAGCTACCACCGTCACTGTTGTGTTCCGACAATTTAGAGATAAGATAGCCAGTTCCTCAGTGGTTGAGGATTCCGGGTGAAGCGCGCTTCCACCTTCGGCCTTATCGTCACTTACCATCAGGTGAGATGAAGACCAAGAGCTTACCCGTTACAGAATTTAAAAAAAATTTACCAATACAAACTCTTTTTTTTCACATGAGTGACAGATTAGGTGACTAACAGAGTGAAGACTGCACAAACATTCAAAGAAAAAAAGTAACAAAATTCGCAGACGCGGACTAACTCGTAACGCGGGCAGCTGGTCTTCTCACAGCTACATACAAATAAGAGAAAAAGACAGCAGATCTCCTTTTAACCGCATAAAAAAGAAGAAAAAACAGTAACACAGACAGCAACGGAGTGAAGAAGACTGGCTGGTGTATGCTGGTGTTAGGAAAAAACTAATACAGCCCTATTCTTATTAATTCGCAGACTTCGGCGACGCACAGCGTGTACAATGGTCTTCTTGCAGCTACAATATCTTAGATGAAGACAGACTGGTGCTAGGCTGGTGTAAGAAAAACGAGAAACTAACACAGCCCTCCTGATGCGCAGTCGTGGGCTGACCTCCTCCCGGTCGGCAACGCTCAACGTAGGCAGCAGCTGGTCTCCTCACAGCTACATACAAATTAAAGTAAAAGATAGCAGATCTCCTCATAACTACTCACCCTAGTCTCTTCCTAGCTACATAAAAAAGAGTAACTAACACAGCCATACTGATGCGTAGGCACGGGTTGACCTTCTCCCGGTCAGCAACGCCCAACACGGGCAGCAGAGTTCTTTACAGCTATGTACATAAAGAAGAAAAAAAAGAGTAAGTAACAGTTCTCCTGATGCGCAGTTGCAAGCTGACCTAATCCCGGTCATACACAACGCGGGCAGCCGAGATCTGCTGGAGGAGATCTATCTGTGAGGGTAATTCCTCACAGCTACTTTAAAAAGAAGTAAAAAGAGCTAGTAGCTCTACTAACACAGCCCTCCTAATGCGCAGGCGAGGGCTGACCTCATTCCGATCGGCCACGTACAGCGCGGGCAGCAGGTCTCCGGGCACGCCGCGCTCTATCGCCTGGATGCGCCGGAACGCGCCCTCCGACCGCGACTGGCCCGTCACTAGCACTGGGAAATGAAAAACGGGGTAATGGAACTTGTGATGTAGTGGTTAGACCATCGCCGTTTCAGACCCAGTGGCTCCGGCTGCAATTCCTAGTGTGGGGTACTGTTAGTGCTCGGTTTGGTTGGTGGTAGAGCTTGTTGTGTTTCGGCAGTATGAGATAAGATAGCCGTATTAGCCAGTTCTTCAGTAGTTGAGGGGTCAGGTGATATGAAGACAAGAAGAAACCGGCTTTGGCTTTCAAAGTAAAAAGTGTTGATTAGTTTTGGCGGGCTGGATAACTCCATGGTAACTTAATTGGAAAAGCACCTGATCCGGACTGCCAGAAGGTACAGGTTCGAATCCTGCTCGAGAAAATTTTCTCAACTTTTTTAAATTTGTAAGAAGAGATCCGTCGTGGTGGAGATCCTTAGAGGATATCTTTGTGAGATGATGGTCATCATCTCACAAAGATCAAGATCATGATTACAATGAAACATACGCGGGTATTGCAGCAGGCTCTTTATCATGACCACGTGGTGCAGGTACGCGTCGTGCATGAACATGGACTTGAGCAGGCTGTCGACCAGCTCACGCGCGTAGGCTGGGTTCCAACATAGCAGGTGGATGAACAACGTGTTGCGCGCCGTCAGCTCTATGGCTCTGCAAACGTATTTTAAGTATAGTGGACGCTGACATAAGCTATATAGCTTAATGTTGAGGTAATTTTTCTACGAGGAAAAGATATGGTTCTACTTTAGAATATCAGGCAGAGGTACCGCTTCGGTTTTTCCCTCGAAGCTTTGCAACAATAAACATTGTTTTAGTCCTGTAGTGGGTATGGTACACGTACATACCTACATACAAACATCACGCCCATTTACAGGAGGGCAGGCGGAGACCACAGCTTATGTTCCTGACACACATCCTTTGCATCACTTAGAGCGCTTTCACATATAGGCGTTTTAGTCGCGCGGCTGCAGCGCTGCAGATCAAATCCCTTCATACTACAGCGGCTGTGGCGCGGCTAAGGGCGCCTCTTCACGTCGGCAGATGCGTCCGCTGACATTGGCAGATGCAACCGCAGATGAATTTCCACGAGCTGTCCACACATCTGTAGGTCGATCAGTCTATGTTCACTCTGGGCAGACGCAACTCGCGCTCGCACTCGCAATTTTAATAGTTAAAATCAATCACATCAAGTTATTTAAGTAATTTACTTGTTTATTTACACATACTTACTTATACATACTTATAGTAAATCTCACGACAGCCTTTTATATCATATTAAATTGTTTAAGGACGTTATAAACTGTTGATAGTAAAAGTTTTGAAGTAAAAGTAATTTTTTTTATTATTAGCGCATTTAAATAAAAGCTTGTTTTTTAAAAAGGTTTTTTACTTTTAATTTATTTTTTACATTTTAGTTATCCCTGGACACGTTTTTCATCTGTTCATCTCACTGAACGTGTAAGTATACAAAATTTATTCACGTCCATCAAACCACCACCATAGCACTCACCACCCATCAATAACGAAAGTAGGTACGAGAATTAAAACACAAGAAGCACGCCTGCACTCTCAATCGCAACTCCGATCAAACTGATGCGCCGGCAGACCTGTGGACAGACGCCGGACGTTGGCGCCGAATCCCTTTGATGTGTGCCACAAAAACCGACAACAGTCGGATGCGAGGCATCTGCCTCGTAGGTAGGTATTTAACGTCTGCAGATGCATCTGCATCTGCAGACGTTAAATACCTACCACAGACGCGCAAATCACCCCCTCTTGACGTCGCCAGACGCATCCGCAGACCCGGGCGCTAGCGACAGTCGCGTTGCAGACGCGCGTTGAACGTGGGGGTGACTAGCTCATTTCCAATATGGATTCCAACGGTATTTCATCATTCTTCTTCGTTTATTATTTTGGTAGTGACGCTTACCACCCGCGCGGGCGACGCTTACCGTTTTATAGCTCGTGGCCCGCGTCGCTTAACCCGCGCGGGCGATCAGCGTGACTCAAAAAAACGCCCGACTGATCGCACGCGCGCGGCCTACGCGGCGTATCCGCACAGTATAAATATTTATACTGTGGTATCCGCCACCACAAGCTCGGAGCGTTGCACTCGCGCTTCTGTCGCGCTACTGCAGCGCTACTTAGAAGCGCTGCAGTCGCGCGACTAAAACGCCTATATGTGAAAGCGCCCTTACTCTCATAACATTCATCATAAGTACAATGCCTGTCGGTTTAGCTACTCATGACCTTTATCGAGAACGTCACCGATCTGATGTAAATACGTTTGCAGTAGGTATGTATATTGTTTAATAAACGTGATCATACTTGTACTTAGTCCAGATATATTCTTCCCAGGCTCTTGGATGCACAGAAGGCAGCAAAGGGTAATCCTTGGCTGCTAGAAAGCCCACAATAGAGTCATTCACATCCAGTTGACAAATCGATATGACACAGTTCTGTCTGGAAACAAATGTGAGGGAACTCGTCAGTATTTAGAAATAATATTATCTACATCTGAACCAGTCCACCACTGGACACCGGCCTCTTTTTTCTTCTTCTTTCTTCATGCTGTATCAGCAGCTGTCATCTTACGGCAACAGATGCCACAAAACATTAACTAGCAGGAGCTCTAAAGTCGAAGACGCTGATTTGGGGTGATGATTGATAGTTCGCAATATATGGTGACACAGAATATGGACACGCTACGTTTTCATAAAGGCCACTTACAGTCAAAATTCACGCCACGCTACACCAAAACACCAAGCCGGTTATCAAATTAAATTAAAATTATGTGGATAATATCGCAGTAGATAACGTTATGCAACTGATCTTAAACCTCAGAACACGAGCCCCGTACTCTGAGACTGAAACGTTGGATAATAGGTACATTTCATATTATGTACTTAGTTACTTACGGTTATTTTATTTGAAACCTTTGCAGTGTTCGTTGGTCAGTCAGGATTTTACTACCTTGCAAATCGATAGGTACCTACCTACTAGATAGGTACTAGATCCAGTAAAATTACAGGACATAAAGGCTTGAACTGAAACTACAAATCTGGAAATCGTGTTTGATAACACATGCGTCCATAGGCAGTATGGTAACCGCTTTCGAACAGGAAGGCTGTACGCTCTTGGCCGGCTCATCATCATCATCATCATCATCACGACCAGTAAGTAAGTACCCACTGCCGGATGTAGGCCCTTTCAGGGCTTGAAATACCGGTATTTTTAATACCTGTACCTTTGACTTACACGTACCGGTATCGATTTGATACCGGTATTCATAATACAGATTAACCGATGAGTACCGGTAAGGAGGATTATAGTAGTACCGGTATTATACAAATATAATACAGGTACTTAAACCGGTACAGTAACTAAAATCATTGTGCGAACGAGAATACCGAGTAGATAAATAAATAAGTGGCGCCTGGATTGGCTAACGCACTGCATTTCGCACGGCCGCAGTGCAGAGTGCCAGTGCATAGCATACCACGTGACAAACAGACTGGCAACGTCCCGTCGCAAATAGATACCGGTATTCGCGTGACAAACACTGGCAACGTCGTATAGATACCGGTATTTTTGATGTACTATACCGGTACTCGTGGAAGTAACGGTATCCGATATAATACCTGTATGTTCGGTACCGGTTCCAAGCCCTGCTCCCTTTGTACACACGCTAGCAGCTCAACCTATCCAAACTATAAAATGTTTGTAATCAATCATTGATCCATAAACCCCAACCTTATAGGTCATAATGTATTAACCTAGCTGGTTCACCTATACCTCTGGAACATGACCCACGTCGCACTTAAGTCGGTCCTATCCTGCGCTAAGCCAGGAATAACCGAACGAGTGTCATAAAAAAGGGTTTTTTTTTTTACCGTATCGAGTAGCGGTGTAAGAACACTACCACCCCCTTCTCTTCCCTTGGGTGTCGTAAAAGGCTACTAACAGACTAGAGACTGCACATACATCCAGCAGCATAGAGCGGCGATGCGCTCACCACCTGTCACGCTGAGCACATGAGCGACTGCACACTACTACTTATTTGGTGAAAAGTGGACTATGGTTGAGGACTGCTTTTGCTGTCCTCATAGTCTCTGACTAACCCTTCGGGGATAATAGTCGTGATTATATATATGTATGTATATTACATTTTACCACATACATCAAATAGACGATATCAGAAGTGCTTCGGATCCGAAAATTGGCGGCCATAGAATCGTTCACCAGCTCCAATATCACGGGCGCGTCCTCCGGATCCGCTAGTCGCAGGCACCCTAGCGCCGGCGCCCGGAATATACGAGACACCATCTTTCAGTAATAATTTAACAGTTATTATTAAATTATAACCTTTACAAATTATTTCTTGACGGTAATGTCATATGTCATACAACATCAGAAGTAATTACTGTTACTGTCTGATAAAACTACTCTGTCAAGCAGTCTAAATTTATTATAATATCATTGCTATAGAGTATTTTATTCGAATTCAATTAAAACAGCTCGTGGATTTTTTTCAAGTTTACAAGCATAATACCTATACGTTCTGTACATACCTAGTCGTGTTACATTGATCACAGCTATAGATCCTTTTGGATCTATAGCTCAGGATCACCCATTTTATTTAGCGACTTTGCTTGTACCTAAAAATGGGTGATCCTAGCCTTCAAGGCCCACGGACCTGATAGGTCAGGTCCGTGTTCAAGGCGTCTCTAATTCGAGAATCATGCCGTAGGTATACACGTATGACTATATGACACGTTCAAGGAACAGGAGCTGTGATTATTGTTACACCCGATTCAAAAGTAAAATCAGGTATACACGTAAGTACGACTATATGACACGTTCAAGGAACAGGAGCTGTGATTATTGTTACACCCGATTCAAAAGTAAAATCAGGTATACACGTAAGTACGACTATATGACACGTTCAAGGAACAGGAGCTGTGATTATTGTTACACCCGATTCAAAAGTAAAACCCTAGTGTTAAATAATTCAACAAACATACAGACATGCCTTGTTTTAATGTAAGATACGTATACGTGACGTAAGATAAGATACTCGTACCTACGTGTCGTGACCTCGTGACAGTATACATAATGTCACGACCTCGGATGTAATATTTGGTTCGAGGTCACGACTATTATCCCCGAAGCAAAAGCTGTTCTCTACCATATTCCACTTTACACCAAATAGCGACTGCACAGCACATGTACAGTCACGTGCAATGAAATGTATACGTGGACAGAATTTTGATAAATGTTCACTCTGAAAATTTCAAAAACAAATAATCACCTTAACAATACATACTATATAACCATCAGAGTTTCTCGCAATAATGTACACATTTTTGGCAAAAATTTGTACACAAATTGTTTTCAGACAATTGCTTACACGTTCATATGCAAAAATATGAAGACATTATGAATTACAATAATAGGTAAACGATGTTATTTCACAAAAATGCAAACAATACCGTTTCATTACAATGTAAACAATGATGACTGTGATTTTTTTCTTTCATATGTATACACTTATAAAACTTTAGCAGTTTTCACTATTTTGACAAATGTGTATAAATTTCAATAAAGTGTACACAATGTAGATTGCAATATAATGTAAACATTCTTTTTTGTCTTTTTAATTATGTTATGAAGGTAGCCGAGACTCGGCGCGGCGGGCGGTACCGTGGACTGTTTTATACGGTTATGCCTTTCCTATCTACCCTAAACAATGTGTTTTATTGGTAAAACTAGGCAGTCTGGAGCAGTGCTAACGCGTAGTTTGTGATTGTTATGAGTTGCAGCGGAATTTAGATAATCGGTTACGTAAAGCAATAATATATCAATTGTGGTGTTTGTCTTTATAGTGAAGGACTGAAATAACAATGTGCCAATGATTTCTTCACATGAAAAACATAAAATTGTCATTTTAAAAGAACAGGGTCACTCTGTTACCGATATTTCAAATAAAATAGGAATTACAGTGAGTATTATCTGATTAAAAAAATATTTACATTTTAATTAATACTTGGTTAATCACTGACTGCAATATAATCAATTAAGGGTGGATTCGACCAAACTGGAATAAGGTCTTATATACCTAGATTAAACGCCGAATTTGTATAGACTAATCTCGGAGTAAGTCTTATTCCAGTTTGGTCGAATCCAGCCTAAAATGAATATATTAGAAGAAGTTAAGTAGGTATACAAAAAAATAATGGGGTAATCAGAAGTTATATATATTTTTTTTAATAAATTTATGTTCACACCTCTTGCTCAAAAAGAACGTCATTGTAGCGTTCTAGAGCGGGGCTAAAATAGCTTTTCTTGCCCTAGGGGATTAAGTATTTTTTTTTAATTTTTGTCTGTCACATGACAATGAGCTTACAAAAACGAAAAAGTATTTAGTCTTAGGTAGAATAATCATGAATAAAGACTCGACTTTTTACTGTTTTGAGATAATTATTATTAAAGATTATGGTCAAATTAGTAATTATTTGAATCTATGGACAACACAGACCACGCCCACACAGTCCACGCTTCAGCAAGAAACAACTGCACAGTCTGCACATGTGCTTAGGTAGTCTTTAGTCCATTAGTCGCCTTTTACGACACCGAAGAGAAGAGAGGGGTGGCTAATATTATTTTTTGATGAGCCCATCGTCGCTCTATGCTGTTGGATGTATGTGCAAGCTTTAGTCCGTTAGTCCCCTTTTACGACTTCGAAGAAAAATGAGGGGTTGGTAATATTATTTTGTAGAGCTAATCGTTGCTCTATGCTGTTGGATGTATGTCCAGTCCTTAGTCTGTTAGTCCCCTTTTACGACACCGAAGGGAAGAGAGGGGTTGGTAGTATTATTTTGATGAGCTCATCGCCGCTCTATGCTGTTGGATGTATGTGCAGTCTTTAGTCAGTTAGTCGCCTTTTACGACACCCAAGGGAAGAAAGGGGTTGGTAGTATTATTTTGATGGGCCCATCGCCGCTCTATGCTGTTGGATGTATGCGCAGTCTTTAGTCCGTTAGTCGCCTTTTACGACACCAAAGGGAAGAGAGGGGTTTGTAGTATTATTTTGATGAGCCCATCGCCGCTCTATGCTGTAGGATGTATGTGCAGTCTTTAGTCCGTTAGTCACCTTTTAGGAGACCCAAGGGAAGCGATGGAAAGACTGCAGATACCTAACTATCCAACAGCATAGAGCGGCGATTGGCTCATCAAACTAATACTACCCTTCTCTTCCCGTGGGTGTCGTTAAAGCAACTAACGGGTTAATTTTTAATAAAATAAACCAATTTATATTGTATTGAATTGTTTTATTTTCTCTCGCATTCGTAGTGAAAAACATAGTGTAACACACGGCGCTGAAAACCCATTAAAACTCGGTTTCTATTTACTCCCTCGCTAAAGCTCGGGAGTAAAATTACCTCGTATATAATGGGCCATTTTAACCCCTTGTATAACAATCTACTATTGAATGTTGTTTAGAAGCATAATATACAAACTTAAATTAGTGCGGAAAACTAAAATTTATTTACATAAGTACCTAATAAATGGCTTATTTAATTAAATACGATGATAATATAAAAATTCTTATTCATTTCTGTTTTCAGAGAAAGACCGGATATCTTTGGCTGAAGCGGTGGGAAGAGGAAGGTAACGTAAACTGTCGTAAGAGCAGAGGCCGTCACCGTAAAACTACCGAAGCGCAGGATAGGGTGCTCGTGAGCAGAGTCCAAGGTGAAGGATTCGTTAAAATACAGGATTTATCACTATCATTTCAAGTGTCTTCTTCAACCATTCGACGTCGCCTACACTCAGCTGGGTTGCATCACAGAACTCCAGCTCGAAAACCAGTTTTATCTGCTCAGCATAAACATCAAAGATTACAGTTCGCTCGGGAATATATAAACTACGATTTCAGCAGAACTATTTTTTCTGACGAAAAAGTATTTGTGTCTTCTGCTGATGGACGCATATCTTTGTGGCGACCTGATAATACCAGGTATTTAGAAAGAAATATCTTAAATAATCACCATCGAGGAGAAGTGGTCGAATAAGTTTTGGTGTTTGAGGATGGATGGCAGCCAGTGGTCCCGGTGAGTTGGCCGAAATAAGTGGCAGAATGAACAGCCAGCAATATAATGAGATATTAGAAGAAGTTTTACTACCTAGTTTGGAGATATCTTTTCCTGATTCTGGACCTGTTCCTTTTGTGCAAGATAATTCCGCTGTTCATAATTCACGTTTGAGCCAAGCCTGGTTCAGTCGCCATCGCAGTGAGCTGTTTTCGTTGCCATGGCCGCCTAAAAGTCCAGACCTAAACCCCATAGAGAATCTTTGAGGTATAATGGTCCAGCAGTGGGACAGTAACCGAGCTAGAACACGCGAAGCCCTAATTAATCATGTCTATGAAATATGGGACAGTTTCAGAGGTAGTGATGTATGCATTAACATGATTTCATCAATGCAACAAAGATTGCAGGATGTCGTTGATTCTCACGGTGGTTACAAAAGATTTTAAATTCTACAATATTTATTGTTTTCTGAGGTTTAAGCGAGCACTACACATTGAAATGAAACAGTGAAACAGTGTGTGAACATGCTCTCGAGGGACCCAACCATTACATCAGATTTGACAAACCTCAAATACTCGCCAAGAAACAACGATTCATCCCTAGGATGATACGCCAGGCTATTGAAATTAAAAAACATCGTAATTTCAATAGAGAGGATGGTTGGAATTTACCACCTGCGCGTGGGACCCCATCATACAAGTCATCAAATCCCAGCCCCAACAGCAACACATTGCCAGACCTAAAAATATTGTTAGCTCGTATTGTGTAAACTTGAACGCACCCGGTTAAATATAAAAATGATTGACGGTAGGCAAATAACTTCTAACAATGAGACGACCAACACCTCAGTCTCCCTGTGACCACGGACCCTGTAAAGGATTCGAAACGTCAGGATAATATAAAAACTATGTAAATAGTAAATTAAACGCCAGTTAATCCGTAAAAAAGTGTTTCATTTCAATGAACAATATTTGTAATAAAAGGTGTAAGAACAGTTTATCCTTCGATTCTTTAATACTGTTATCATGCGTATTAGACCTAATTTAATGAAAATAATATTTAAAATCAAAAGTCCCAAGATTTGGCGACATTAGTTATCAAAAATATTAAAAATAAATTATTATTTTTGGTATTTTTTTATTATGATTGGTAATTTAAATCTGGTGTTACCAAAATGTTTAATTTAAGTTTGTATTTTTGTTATTGTAAATAGATTTACACGTATTTTGGTTAATGCCCTAACGATCCAGGACGGACCCATGGTGTCATGGTTTATATGGTAGATAAGTGATAACATGATTACGGCTCGACTTATTAGTGTAGTTACTAAGCACTCTGTATACATCTCATTGTTTATCACATTTGACATAGTGCATAAAATACTTTTATATTATTTTTGTGCAAATAATAATAAAAGTATCATTTTTAGGTAATTAAATCATATTATGGTATAAATAAAAATGATAAATAAAACCATATCATTTTCAGTATTTCGAACTAGGGTTTATTATGATGAAACATAATAAATGGAAATTACACATTTTGATTCTAAAAAATCTTTTATTTCTTATGCATCAACCCCTCAAAAACGGAAAGTAACTACCTATCTACCTTAAACTTTTTATAAATTAATGATGTAAAATATATTTGTAATATATAGTATATTTTATATCGAGTATAAATTGTTTTAAAATTGCATTGCATATATCTCAAAGATATTGTCACATATACATAGTTATAAACTTGGAAGTGTATAGTATGCACTGATAGTGTTCTGTATACTTCACTATGAAGACAAAGTATACCTAATTTTGACCCACTTTGAAGAATATATAATTTCTAATACAATACAAAATGCTTATTTTTGAAATATTAAATATTTACATATTTTTGCAAATTTATCACTGTATACATATCAGTGCACGTGACTGTACTCGTGTATTTCTCCCCCCCCCCCCCCCCCCCCCCCCAATTAGGTATTTTTTTTTATTCATACATACACACTTACAGGGGGGTTACTCTCGAACGCAAACTCAATCTTAATACAATTCCAATGCGATTAATATGTGTCGATATTGGGATAAGTAAAGATAATTCCGGAACGCCATCTCGATAGTACCTATATTGTTCAATCAATTTCCACGCAATTTAATTCCAATGTGGCGCTATTGTCGCTTACAAAAGTGCCATTTGACATTTTTTAAGATTTTTGATTGGAAATTGATTAATGCAATTCTGTTTCAATTGTATTGAATTGTATTAAAGTACAACATGTAAGTATGTAATGTAACGAATGTACGTATGTAGGTGTGAAATAGGATCGGATAGGAGGGGAGAGGACATCTGTAGAATAATGAACAAAGTGCTAACAATACTCACAATGAAATCACGCTACCTACGTCCACTCATCAGGGGCTTATTGTGTAACTCAACACCTATTGCAATACTTTGCAAGTAGAAGTATTTGCTTCGCTAGTTTGATTATTTTAAAATTAGTTTTAAATAAGCTAACTTGCAATGTACTTGTACCTACTTAAAAGGTTTTGCGATAGGTGTCCAGTTAAATATTGGACGACCTCCGTGGTGGAGTGGTTAGCACGCCGGGTCTGGCGTCGCGCCATCTCTGAGGTCCCGGGTTCAATTTCCGGTCAGATCAACTGTTTTTCTAAATTGATTTCGAGTCTGGGTGTTTTTTCTATGTTTATGTATATTTCTCCGTTACCTTACCATATTAACGAGTTTCAAAAGACTAGGAAAATACTTATCTTGGTCTAGATTACCTACTCTAGATAATTGGTGTGAGCGTAAACCAATTTAATCAAAAAAATATACCTATGTAGATTTTATATGTGAAACAGTTCTTACCTATTTTCCAAAGTAAGAGAAAAAAAACGGTAACAAAATTGTTCAATATTTTTAGAGACAAATAAAAATACCATTTGTATTATACATTCTTAACTTTATTATTCTTTAAATCATAACTCCCAGAATTTCTGTTGAAATAGTCACAGTGCCAGATTCTATAGCATCAACATCGTGTACTGTTTGAGCTTCACTTAATCATTAAAAAAACTTCATCAACTGATTCCTATTCTTAATATACAGAACACATAAAATCTAATAGAAAATAATTTAATTCTGTAACAATATTCCTACTAGCTCTAATTAGCATCAATAAATAAGATGACTTCATTACGTGGATCTCTTTGGGAGTGATTAGTTTGTATAAGCCACAAGGAAACTATAGTTACAAATAATCGACACACGATTTAAAGTGAAGTGAATATTATTAAAAACAACTTTTTTTTAGTTGGGAGTTAAGTTATTCCAATTTGGTGAATAATGCATACTTTTATTGTAGGCAATGAATATTCGACACAAAACAATAACAATTTATTATTATCACCAAAGGAAGATGCTCAGCAATTATACATTTCCGGAAGCCATGATTTTGTTTATTATTTTAAACGTTAAATTGAATTATTTCGTCGGCAAATAACGCTGCTATGTGTCAATTATTTAGTAAATAATAGTTTCTGATTTCGTCAAATATAAACAAACTGTATTTATATTCTAAATCAAATTTACCTACATAATTATAATTTTTCTAAATGCGCTAAGTGCGTTAAAATAGCGAAGATACTGAAAGCATAAATCAAATTTACAATTGAATAATTTATCTCATGATATTATAGCATTCAGATTTGACACATTAAAACTGTATAGTATCCATCCACACAATTCTCGTACAGTAACCTAAATATCAAACAAATTCATTTCTAACATTAAAGTATTTAAACCCATGACCCAAATAGCTTACAAAGTAGACAAACGATACCGTTCTTGGACGTTGGAGGTGATGAATAAAAGGAGACATTTACACCATTTTTTTATAAATAGAGAATAACATTATTTTGGATTGAGCTGTGACAAAAATGTAATTTTTAGTTGATTTTTCTTTTTAACTCTTTAAGAACCATTTTTTTTTCAGAAATCAAAAACGATCATAAGTTTGAGTAAAAACCTACGTAACTCAAGTCAAATCAGTGAATCTTATCTTTTATTGCTCAACACCTAAATAATTGTTGTTCCAAAGAAATTACATCTACCACAGAATACAATAACTTAGATTAAAACAAAGACTTCAACTGTGGTTACTTAACTTTTCTGTATTCAATGATAGCATATAATATAAAAGAAAACTAGTATCGATCACATTGGATTCCGAGGTCTCCGTATTCCAGGCTATCATAATTATGACACTACTCAGTCAATACAAAAACACAAATAAGAAATTGCTTATGTCAATTTTAGGCGGATATTGATTTAGTGTGAACATTTAAGTGCGTCCTATGGGTACACACGCCAGAAGAACAACATATACAAAACTGTCAAATTTCTCCAACCGATTTTGATTTTTATTACCAAAAGATAAAGTTCAAAATGTCTTGCAGAAATTTGACATTATGGGTAGGTTGATCTGCTGTACGTGTCGTTGTATTAAGTTTGACCTGACATCGAGACACGTCTTTTAGTATGCGGAATGTATAGCGTGAGTTGGCTATACTTTTCGGTCGAGATCATTAACAACGAAATTGGCTACTTGATAGTTCTCGGAAAAGTATTTTAAAAATTACAAACGGTCATTTTATACCTCTACCAATATTATTTTTTTCGAATAAGCTTCATTCAAAAGACAAATAAACCATATTTTTCATTTTTAATTTCAAATTTCGTGCGAAAACGGTTGGTCACGTGACATTTTGCCCTGTGACGTCACACTTCAATAAACAAACAAATGTTATCTTGAAACCTGACAGATATTTTTGTTTATTTTGTGAAATGTGACGTCACACGAAACTCAATCATGGCCGCCTGTGTTTCGGATCTTGTAATGTACAGATAAAAAATCATAAATTTATTTTGTAAAAATAAAATATTTACCAAATTATCTTAATAAAAAACCATTGGATAATTATTGTTGAATTATAAACTACCATATCCGACATATTTCATATTTTATTGTTACAACTGCCAAATAGCCAATTGTTGTTAATTATCTCGATATCGTATAAGATCGAAGCGACGAACTTGTGAAACCAAACTGTCACAACTAGACACTCAATCGCATACAAATTGTGGTTAAAAAGCGCACTCAGAGGCTTGTTCACAATTTTCGTTTCGTATACTACTACGTCAATGCCACGAGCTCTGTTCCGCACACTATTTTACAGTTAACAATATTAAGCTTTTCTGGATCAGCTACCTACCTACGTACAGATTATTTTTGATACAGTACATAGCGATAATATCTACATAATAAATTTTTAAGAGTCGATTTCTGGACGCACCTTTAATATTAAAAAGCATTAAGTATTAACTAACAAAACTATTTATGAACTACACGGAAATTAATTATACTAAGAAATTATTTACAGTTACTCAGCTTAAACAGTAAAAATAAGTTCATACAATTATAATGTAATTTCTAACACAAAAAGTATGACGGTAACACCTCTTCGGTTTGATATCCACCAAATAACTCCCATTTCGTTAGTGATGTATTTTGCATTAAAACTAGTAGAATATTATGCTAAAGTTATTCAGTAAAATGTTATACGCTAAATTAAACGTGAAGTAGTCCGTATAAATAAGAAAGTATTAGTAGATACTAATAATTCTATAAGAAAGTCTACTAATGTTACAATGTGTATTTTAGATGTCTTTTGTGTGTATAAAAATATTATCATTAATATTCATTTTTCTTTTATATGTATATTCATTCTGTTCCATCGACATAAGAAAATTAATAGGCGTCACGTGTTTAGTCACGTGTAAAAAAGCATACATAGCTTTTCATTACTACGCTAGATTCGAACACAAATAGCACTACTATAATGGATTTTATAAAACTTCCGACTATGATAAATGCGACTTACTGTTAGAGTATCGTCGAATAAAAATATACTTAAAGGGTAATTCATTGTTAGTCTAAAACTAGAAGTAAAATGGACATAATTCAAAGATTGATAGTATACTTATCGATATAAATAATAAGAACAAGTCTACATTAAACTTCTTAGCTAATAAGTATTTTTCTTATGACGCACTGAAATTTAAAAGTATCTTGTAATAATAACACCGCGTATTCCATTATACATTGAATACATAAGAATGCATAGTTACTCATAGTTTAGCATGCGAGTATATTAGAAGTTAAATTACTTAAGGCAAATGGATTATATTACTTCCGCTTTATTCAGACTACGCCAAAAATAATTTCGAAGAGATCATAGATCAAACATTAAAACCGTTGCAACAAGAGCGCCGCTCTTTGCATGTCCGACTTCACGAACCGGGAGAAAGAAATGACCCTAACCTAGGAAATCATGTCTATAATAAAACTTTCTTTCTCCAGGTTCGATATCATACCTACTTCTATAAAATGAAGCTTATTGTACCAATAATATATACAGATAGGTCCAAAATATGATGTTCTTTTAAAGCGTATACTGTCATTCCTTACATCTCAAAAATCACACTAGCTGCACAATTGTCCCTAAACTTCTCTCACAATCACCGCTGCTTATAAAATCACTTGCACCATTGCATAAGTTATTTTATTTAAGACATTAATTACTAAAATATTGCAATTGTCAACAAATGGCCAGCCGGTCACAATAACCTGCTCTATATGACAATATCTTTATCGTAACCTATTCAATCTCAAATGCGATACATTGCTTATAATAATTATCATATTTGTTTTCACCGTATCACGTTTAAGTGCACTTGCACTGACTAACTTGTACCGTATAAACGTGACAGTAAGAAGCCTGTATTTAATATGTGCATGTAGTAACATGTGATAAAATTAAACCGGAAAACAATTAAAAAGCTTCGACTGTTCATTCTAAGAAGGTCTATGGATATAATGACAAGGTCGCAACGTTACGTTTTTGCTTACGCTGAGGTAAGAGGCGCGTTTTACATATACGGATAGAAATTACTTAACAAAGTAGGTAAAACGTACATCGGATGGTAATAAGAAACCAGTGGCGACGCGACCGGCCGCTGCCACTAACAAAATACAACTCTAGGGCAAACAAGCGGGCACTGGGTAAGACACCCTCTATACAGCTGTTAGTTCATGTCCGACAAAGACAATAAATAAATATATATATAAAAACAAAAATGTTACGCACGGAAAGGTTACCCTTGCAACTTTTATTTAATTTACGATTACTTATATTTATATTTTATTTAGTATTTTAATTTAGCAATAGGATAATATTATAAAATAGTTGTAAGCTGCGACGCCCTAATGTAACAGGCCATTTTATTATTATATTTTTGTAATTACTGTACTGTGCAATAAACAAATACATTTTGTTGGTGGCGGCGACTGGTTTCTCCGCCATTGTTATACTAGAGATATTAGACGTAAACCTTGTACTAGCCGAATAATTTAGTCGAGACAAATACGATAATCAAACAAGTAAAGCAATGTATTTATATTGCTTCGCTAGTATTGTTAAGATTCGTTATAGATGTGACTTTTCAACTGTCAGATAAAACTTATTCGTTTGTTAAAGTATTATAAAATGTGTTGTCACATGATAAGATTTCTATTGTTTAACCCCCGAGCTTCGAACACTTACAAAAACCATAATGCACATTCAACACTCACGTTTTGAGAGCACAAAAGAGTACCCAGATCTTCGATCAACAATACAACTAGATAACGCGTCACGTACAAAATCAAAGCTTAATTCTGTCCACGTGAATAAATACTTTTTTAAATCAATAAATTACTCTTGTCACTTAAAAATAAAAAGACGTCAATAAATGTAGTGTTGAAATCAACTTTAAAGGGCAACATATAAAGTACTTTTTCCTGTTATTGCCTTGCGGGAAAATAAACGCTCACTTCTCAAGTGCGCGTTTATTTACCGAGACATATTTTTAGCGCCTACCTGACATCTAGTTGTATTGTTGATCGAATACCCAGATACTGAGATGTTAGTATCAACATGACGAAGAGTTCCTTAAAAATTTGCTTTTCTTCTAAAATGCGTAAACATCAAATGTATACAGGATAAATTTTGGACCACCCGCCAAAAGTAAATGTGGGGGAAAAAAAAGTAATAATAAAATATTTGACGTAAAAATAATGAATGTTTTCTTTCTTTAAATACAATTATTTGCCTGCTTTTTATATCCTATATACGGGGTCTAACAATATCAAAAAGCGAACGTTTACGAGCGGTATCTATACATCATTCGGAATACAATGACTAAAAATGGGCTCGTTTTATAGGGATTTTTCAAAGTTATGTTTTCTGACAAACCAAATCAATTAAAATAATGCACGTCATGAAACATGCTGTATCTTTACTAACACGCACGCAAACGTCAATAAAAAGATATCTCAGCGTGCTCCGAGTTTAGTGTGCAAGTTCGGCTATCTTTGTGTGCGGTGTTGTACAGCTGCACGGGTTTGGAAAGGGTGTATTTTTTGGTGAATTATGATGTTTTGTTGATTATCTCGGTAACGAGCCTGTAGTTTTGGACCAAATTTAGTGAGCATGCTCAGTGTGATGTATAGATGCTCCCCTTAAACGTGCGCTTTATGATATTGTTAGACCTAAAAATTATGTAGACGTGCGTGCGCTCCTCGCGGGCAAAGCAACGGCGCGCCGTCATTGGTGTTCGAGGTGAATAATAATTATAGCGGTCACGCGCATGCGCTTTGATAACCGCGATAGGCCGCGCGCTAGGTGACAATAATTTACGAAAAAGTTGAGACAAAAATGTAAAAAAAAATGTTTTTTTACTTAATTTTTTTTTACTTTTTTACGTAATGCTATAGTCACGTAAAAAAAATTGGCGGGGGGTCCAAAGTTAACCCAGTATGTGATCGAAGCCCCCGGCGCAAAAAGAGGGGTGTTATAAGTTTGATGTGTCTGCGTCTGTCTGTGGCATCTTAGCTCCTAAACGAACGGACTCATTATGAGGCGGTTTATTTTGTTTAAAAGCTGACGTGATCGAGATGGTTCTTAGCCACCATTTGTGAAGATCTGTTCAGGCGTTTCAAGGTCATCAGTTCTTCTCTTCTTTATACCGGGGTTACTTAATTCTTTTTATTTTTTACAAGTGACATTTTAGATTGATCGCGTAATACTTCATCAGATGAATAAGTTTTATCCGAAAATAAATAAAAATTGGCCCTTTACTTAACTTAACCTTCATTGAGCACTGGTCAGTGCGCGGCCGCAGTTGAAAGGTTAACTATTATTATTAAAGTAATATTATTAAAGTAGCAAAGCAATGTAAAGTCGAGGAACTCTCCGGTCGACCATTATCGGCGACACTCACATGTCACTTCGAACGCGCGTGCGTACAGTAGCTGCGCGTAGATCGTGCGTGCAAGCGAATATCGCTGAAAAGTGTTGTTTAACTTTATTTTTATTTCAATTAAAATTTATTTATTAACACTTAGATTAAAACAAAAAGGGCAGATACGGCATGCTCCTACTTGTAGTCAATCGAAATATAGGCCTACTCAACTAATCAGTATAACCTTATTTCTAAAAATAATGATGTCGAAATTTTTTCTTACAGTTTACATAAATTCAGGCGTCACATAATGGACACCTATTAAGTCTCGTTTAGGTCTGCTGAAATTAATACATTAAAATGTATGTTTCGTATTGATGGTCTCAAATGCTTATTTTGAATATTGAATGTGTTTGTTTTTAGATTAAGTTAGTTAGTATTTTTCTAATGTTTTTAACTCTGTTTCGTTCTGTTTGTGCATGCCGTGTTAACCTATAATTGAGACAGCATTTAGTTATGAGTCAATTGTATTCTTTACTTTTATTTAATGTATGTCTTGTTGGTTGCTCTATTTAATTAAAATAAACTACATATGCAAACACTCACACACGTCTTATGTTCATTATTATTACCAGTTTACACTTTATAGGTTTGCACCTATGCGAGCTACACAGAGCGGTAAGTTTCAACGTCAGCGCGAGGGTGTCAGCAAGTAGCGCGTTGACGAATTCTGACGCCATTGGGAGTAGCGTCTTTCTCTTTATCACACAGCAGAATGTCCGCAATAGTGCGATATAGCCTGTAGGCTTACTCTTGAAAAACAATTGCATTAATCAATTTCCAATAACAAATCTAAAAAATGTCAAATGGCTCTTTTGTAAGCGACAATAGCGCCACATTGGAATTAAATTGCGTGGAAATTCATTGAACAAATTATTATCGAGATGGCGTTCCGGAATTATCTTTACTTATCCTAATATCGATACATATTTATCGCATTGGAATTGTATTAAGTTTGAGTTTGCGTTCAAGAGTAACACCCCTGTTCGCACGGCAAATTGAGACTGAAGTGAAATTGTGCCTTTAGGCTTAATTTTGGTGGCTCACTCACGAGACGTTAGTGCCATATCTTACCTTTTTGTTTTAATCTAAGTGTTAACATAATATTAAGGAACCTCTGTATGAATTTTATAATCTGAAATAAATGATTTATTATACAAAAAAAATGGTCGACCGGAAAGATAAGCGATCATGCTAGTTTCTCGACTAAAATACTAGTTATAGTAGTAGCCTGGCGCTAGTGGTGTGTGCGTTATGGGCGCTACGGGCGTCACTTGGCGGGCTTGTGCTTGGGCGGCGTGGTGGGCGGGCCGCCCTGCTCGGCGGGCGCGCCCAAAGACACGCCCTCGCTGTCCACCTCCGTCTAAGGGAAGGAACGTTGGTAAGTAAAGGCTCTAACACACGAGCAGCAGTTTGCTGTCGTAGTGTTGCCGATCGATAGTCCACTATCGATAGTCTATCGATAAGACTATCGATAGTAAAGCAAAAACAATAATATCGATTGGCCTATCAATATCGTAGATGATTTCCGAGGTCAACTATAGATAATTAAAATATCGATAGTTCGGCAACACTAAACTGTCGACGTATGTAACTGCAGTCGACGTTAGGAGTCGGCGGCTAGCTGTCGACATGTCGTCGACAAGCTGTCGACGTTTCAACTGCTTGCCGTTGAAACGTCGACAGCTTGTCGAAGCTTGTCGACGACGACTTTATTGCAATTTTAAACTTTCTATAGTGGAATTTATATCGCGATAACTCAGCCAAATAAACGTTTTTTAGAAATGTTTTTAACAAACTATTTAGATCACTGTATTTTACAGAGTTTTGAAAAGTTTCACAAAAATTGGCTTATTGGTCTTTAAAAATTTTAACATGGAAGATTGTATGGGAAACCGAAATGCGTAAACCCTCTTAACGTCAACTGCAGTTACATACGTCGACATCAAACTGCTGCTCGTGTGTAGGAGCCCTAAACTAACATACATAATAACTCTTATTTTACGTCGACCTACATCAAAACATACACTCACGACGATTACCCCTAAGGGATCAGATTCGATAATATAGAAATCGACAGCATAAAATCCGGCTCGAAGGACCAGAGATTGTTAGAGGAACCGTTACCAGCCGTTACCTTCTTGGGGTTCCTTTACCCAGTCTCGACTAACCCTCACTACTATTATCCCAAGGTTAAGTCAGCGACTAGCCAATGAGGACCACAAAAGCGGTGCACAGCCACACTCCACATTTCACCAAATAACTGCACATGTGATTAGCGCGACAGGTGGTGAGCCCATCGCCGCTTTATGCTGTTGGATAATCTTCAATCCGTTAGTCGTCTTTTACGACAACCAAGGAAAAAATGGGCTGGTTCTATTATTTTAGTGATGAGCCACCACAAGGCTCAGTAAGTAAGCTTAGTCTTTATACTGTCTTGGAACTGAGGGTCTTTATAGTTAAGAGGCCTATTACATCTCGAATGTGATTTTTGCGTAAAATGCCCATTTTCGCATTTTGTAATAATTTTACAGTTGTATTTATAGTTTTTATCGAAATAGGACAATAAATTTGTGCATAATATTACAAATCTCCATTCTGTGAGCATAAATTGAATTCGGACGGACGGCACATCGCATTTTGTAGTAATTTTGCAGTTGTATTTATCGAAATAGGATAATAAATTCATTATAAAATCTTTATTCCTCATAAAGTAACAATTACTCTGGTATAAATTTTGCTTAATAATATTATCGTAGATAGGAGATATTCACAGTTAACTTATAGCGATTTTCGAAGTTTTTTGGTAGAATAAGATTTTTGGCCCATATGAAATCAATGATATCTAAAAATTCCGAGGCCGCTACGCACTATTCGACTTTATAAGAGATAAAATTATAATTTTTTTATTTTACTTCTTTAGAACAGTAGTTCAATCGATGAGCTCAAAAAGTGCCATTTTGAAAATCTTTCTCTGCAGTTTTGGGTTTAATTAAAAAGTTAAGCAAAATTTACAAAAAGCGAGACCGCTACGCACTATTCCAATAGCTATTCTACACTATTCAATAAGTCATAATTGTTAATGTATTTTTGTTTCTGAGACCCATAACGCCAAAATTGGCCATTTTACGCAAAAATCACAGTCGAGATGTAATAGGCCCCTTAACGACACGATTAGTGGCAACTGCGACTTCCACTCTACGTACTATCGAGGTCACGTACGCTTTACCAGTTTAGGGAAAGGTTCGTTGAGTGTCGCAGATTGGTTGTACGTTTTAGTACGACCAATTAGAAACAAACAAACACAAATCATAATGTTTTTGAACCACCCACAGTGTGCATTTTGCAATCGTGAAAATGTTGACAGCTCTCCAGTTTTTTTAGTTATGTACCTATTCATCGATTCCGTACGACCTCTGCTTTCGTACCGGACCGTTTTTTTGTTGTTTTAAATGTTAACCCCGGCTAGAAATTGGATTGTTTGACTGAATATCGCAGGAACTTTGATTTTTGGTAAGTTTAATCTTATTTAGAAAACAATTTCTAACGAAATAAATTACCTTCTTACCTTTACTCTATAATTTTATCTTTATCATTTAATATAACGTATAGTAAAATACCAACTAAATAGTAATTGGTACTAATTATCTCACCTTTTCATCCTTGGACGTGGTTTGCGGCGACGCTGTGCCATTATTTGAGGAAGTGTTATCAGCTGCGTTCTCCGCCGTGTCCGTGCTTGTCGTGCCTACAATTAATACAACATGGTTTTATAGGTATCCCATATAATTTTACTCTACTACCCATTGCATAGCATGCAACAGCTACGCATAATAAAAATATAGAAATCTAGAAAGTGTAGGTTTTTATGCTCGACAGTATAAATGCGGAAGTCCGATCTGATTGTATAGAAATCGGCAGCATTAAATCCGGCTCGAAGGACCAGAAATTATTAGGAACTACGGGCCGCTGGTGGACCGTTAACAGCCGTATTTTTGCGGTTCCTATTGCCCAGTCTCTGAGTAACTACGACTATTATCCCCAAAGGGTTAGTCGGGAAACTATACTACAGCCAAATTCGATAAAGAATGTTTGTAAACAAATTATTGACATTTCTTTGTGCAAATTCCTCTAGTGTCACTCAGTTTATAAATTTTTTTTGAAGGACATTCACGTGAAAACTAACAATGGTGTATTTTATTTATTTATTTATATTTCTATTAAAAAAACAGTAAAAACCGTGAAAAACTAGATATTTGCACAAAGAAATGACAGTAATTTGTGTACAAACATTCCTAATCGAATTGGACTGAAGTATAGGCAATTTCCCCATGTGCTGTTGCATGTGGGAGGCCTGTGGCCAGCAATGGGACGCTAATGGGCTGATGATGATGGTAAGCACTTGAGTAGAGTTGTATGTAAGTTTGTTTGGTGTAGTATAGGCAATTGGAGTATAGTTGTATGTAGCCGTGCTAACTAACCGTGTCGAATAGAATAGAATAGAATAACTCTTTATTGTTGTAAATATGGAAGGAACAAGTTTCTTACATACATTTAGCACCTTACAGAGAGAAGTCTAGCTGTTATACAATAAACAGAGAGAAGTCTAGCTGTTATACAATAAAAAATTACAATCATTTAAATAAAGTAAAACAAAATAAAACAATAATCAAATAAAAAAATCCAGAAAACTAAATCCAAATCAAATCCAAATTCGCGTAGCGGTAAAAGAATACTACCACCCCCTCTCTTCCTTTGGGTGTCGTAAAAGGCGACTAACAGACTAAAGACCGCACATACTTTCAACAGCATAGAACGGCGATGGGCTCACCACCTGTCACGCTGAGCACATGTGCAGTCGCTATTTGGTTAAAAGTGGACTATGGCAGAGGACTGCTTTTGTGGTGCTCATGGCCAGACTAACCCTTCGGGGATAATAGTCGTGATTATGCAGTTACTCAGAATCAAATATAGCAATGTCCTATAGTTGGAATCAAAGACAGCTAAATGCAATTTTATTTTCACTCTGTACTCTAATATGGAGGGAGCTTTATGATCTAAAAATCAGATTATTAGTTATATTCTCATTCTTTATAAACCTGTTTATAGAATATCGCAGCTACCTGAACAAAGTTATCGATTTTTGTAGCTTACTAAATATTTGACACACTTGGATTTAGCTGCCTTTGATTTTATAGGCCTCTATTTGTATGAGTGTGACGATCACTTTCCGAAAATCGAATTTTACTGCAAGCGATTTTTGCATTCGCATAATTTCCAAATCGAATTGGTTCCCGATATTTTTTTTTTCCAGAGGGTGATTTTTTTAAAAAGCTTTTTTTCTTTTCGCATTATTTCTCAATGTAATCTTTTTCTGATAGTTTTTTTCCGGACGTTGATATAAAAAAATATTATTAACTTTTTTTTTAATGTTAGTTACCTACTTTTTTTTCAAATAGCTTATAGTAATATTTCCTAGTGATCACGTAAGCGAATGTGTAAATTACGTGACTAGGAATATTTGGGAATGGATATAACTATTATTTTAAGTTAAAAAAATATTCAGAAATTTACCCTCCGGGAAGAAAGGCACAGAAAATTAAAAAATGGTGTATTATGCGTATGCGAAAATCGCTTACAGTAAAATTCGATTTTCGGAAAGTCATCGCCACACTCATTTGTATGTAGCCTAGCTTACCAGCTTGTATGTGGTGCGCGTTGCCGCGGTCGGCCCCGTGCTCCCGCACCACCGCGTCGAGGTTGTAGCGGCGTCGGTACGAGATGAAGAACGAGCGGACGTGCGCCTCCGTTTTGGTGCCTAATGTTTCGGCGATTGCTTGGAAGTCTTTGCCTAGGAGGGAAAAGAAAATCATAATTCTCGTACGCCTCGTACCAATAATGTGAAAAGATTTTTACATTACATTTTTTTTATTTGTGGTAGATTTTATTGAGATGTGGCATCAAACGGGGATACCTTCGTTTTCATATTCTATTCTATATACAACCCTATTTTTTCTTTAAACAAAAACAATTAAGGGTGAGTTCCACCCATGAAACTGAACAACTTTCCCCAAGAAACCTATGACAAAAAAATTTCGACCTCCTATACAAAACTGTCCGATCAGCTGACGACAATAGTATGGGAGATCGATTTTTTTTTTGTCATTTTTGCACATAGGTTTCTTGGGTAAAGTTGTTCAGTTTCATGGGTGGAACTCATCCTTAATTGATTTTGTATAACGAAAAAATTGGGTTGTATATCTCAATACCAGCAAGACTGTGACATTTATAGGGGGATATTTGGTTATAATAATTTAACAGTGGTATAGAAAATTTTCATTTCGCTTCTTTCAACTAGCAAGAATGCAGCAAACGGATACAATTATCTAAAAATCAGTCACTTACCATACTTTCTAACAGCTGTGACAGCCATTAGTAACTCTTCGTTAGTCCAGCGTGAATTGATTTTTGCTGCCGGCTCGCCGGGTCTCAGCTCTTCCACTCCTGCGTCACCTACTTTGCGCTTCATAGCACTCAGCTGCTGTTTATTTTGTTGCACCTGAGCAGAAACACACGTTTGATCTCTGGTCACCTCCTCTACTATCGTAAGCTTCCATAATCACTCTAAATGGGTGCTGGTTACCAATATAGACGCATACATATATTTATAAATAAAGTCATAATTAATTTAGGACTCAAAAAAACAAGACGACTCTTGATCAGGGCCGCAGTCCTATTTACGGCCAAAACCAGGTCTAAGAACATCTGGTTGTGCATATCTGGATTATCCAATGTAACTACATTTGCGGAATAAAACAACGAATCGCACAGCAATGTAATTCATGTTTGGTAAAGCGTAAAATAAAATACTTGCTATAGGTAATAAAAATATAATTTGGAGTACTAGTAACTATGTGTGCAGAATATTTTAGGTAACGCCTAAGCGGAAAACTACATTTTTAAGGAAACTAAGTAGTTGCGTGTTGCTATCACATTCTCACGTTACATCACACGAACAACTATTGTATGCATTATCCCAGACCAACATGAATTCATCAATGTTACGACAAAATATAATATCGAACAGGTGACGACATACACGTGAGAATGCGTTACACCGACACTATACAACATGTCTTTGCGCTCCTTACTTGTCTCTTTAGAGATATAATTTCTCGGTCCATCGATTTTAGCATGGCTTCGCCCTGATTGACAATGCCGGGCTGGACGGCGTCGCCGGGCTGCGGGCCGGTCGCCATGGCGACGAGATCATCGTGATTGATGTAAATGCCCCGAGGCAACCGGTGCTTGTACCGCTGTTGCTTGGAGCCCGGGCCGCGGCGCCCGGACGGCCCGCACAGCGGTCGCATCGTGCCCGTGCGTCTGTCACAGTACCGCCACATTCAAACAACAATCCTCAAGTCACGCACTAACTCAATTGTAAACATGCAAATTGCGAACTGGCAAATATAACAAAACAATATTAATGTTAATTTATTTAGTGATGTGTTATGTTACCGACCTGGCGTGCACGAGGCATGCCTGACACAACTTGTGGGAGTTATGCGCCGTGGTCAGGGAGCAGAGAATGCCGCACACGGAACACCACTTGCCCGCGCTCTCGCCGCCGCCCTCGCCCTAAACCCCAACAATACTTTACTGACTCAAACCGACACACCTACATGTACTCGCAAGGACGGACGGATACTGTACACTCCTCACACACTTCTTTTAAAACCCATTAGGATATTAATCATATTCTGCACACATAAGACTCACTAGTGAAATTTCCTTTTATTTGGGGCTATTAAAGGAAGCATGCGGGAACACTTTAGGATTAAGCGGGTAAAGGAGGAGCAGGAACTTATTGTTTAATATATTCTGTCCTACACAGTGCAATGTGTGATGTTAGTAACATTAAATATTTACAAAAAATTACTGCTAACATATACTTTGTTATAATAATTATCCTCCTTTTTCAGTAACAATAAGCAGCCTAGAAAAAAGAATTACCAGAATATCAACAAAATAATAAACCTTTCCCAGTTATTCTTATAGGTAATGAAATAGGAGATATTAAGTAATATAATAAATAACGTAAAACACAACAAACAGGATGAAGTTCAAATTGACCAGTTGATCAAATTCAAATTGAACAATTATATTGCACATTCATGTATTTTCAGCAGCTTTTGTTTGTACATAAAGATGCAGAGTAGTTAAATAAAAAGAAACAAATCTAAAAAGCCAAATTATAATAGCAGGTCAATATGAATCAATGATGGTTGTGCCACTAGCTTCTTTTATTGCCCATACACAAAGGTGTTAGATGAATTTTCATAGATGAGCCGATGAGATAAATCCTCATCCATGATATTATATTTGTACAAGTTTGGAAAAACAAAAGTGTTCGTAATATTTGATTATTTGCGTTAAAAAACGCTCAAATAAACTCAAAGATAAGGAAACGTTGAAAAAAATGTCTACCTCAGGCGGGAATCGAACCCGCGTCCTCCACAATCCGGGTGGCTGCATTGATCACTCCGCCACCGAGGCATTGGCTAGACCGACGAAATTTTTCAACGCTTTTGACTGTATATTTTTATAGCAACAGTGTAATATCAAAACAAAAGTAGTTTGTCAGACTTTGGACTTACAACAGTGCTGATAAAGAGTATAATTACGTCATATTTACAACATCAATGCAAAGTTTCACCATAACAGACCATGACATGACCAAAATAAATAAAAAGTTTCAATACTAAATAAAAATATCATGATTGTAACAGTAATGCTATGGAGTGCAACGTTGAAGAGCAACACAGACATATACTATCACAGAAACGGAGAATTTACAGGCATAGCTTTAGCTTTGAGACTGACTTGACTGACATCAAGTACAGACCGATTGAAGACGCAACAAATAGTGAGAATGAAAGACGACAATGTACATCTCCATTATGGTGTCAAACGTTTGCGGGAAGAGGACCAACCTGGGCGGACGCCGGCGCCAAGCCGCGCAGCGAGGTCGCCCCTGCCTCGGAGGCCGGCCCACCGCGGACAATACCTCGGTGGAAAGTCCACTTCTGCCATAGCCAATACACATCCGTGACTCACAAATTACTATAAAGCACCCAACAATAAAAGCTTCTGCTGATTCAAGTATATTTACACAACAGTGTCAATTTAAAAAACCAGTTTAGTGACCCCAATACAGTCTATTACATGAAATAATCTACATAAAGAGCAAACAACATGTTGGCAAAATTAAGAGAACTTTGATCCTATCAACTAATTATGTTACTGTTTTATTTCAGCTCTTATTATTTTGGAATTTAGTGTATCTACCACCACTATGCATTGTTATATACTAACTAGAGTGCCACAAAAACATAAGTTCAAATATCATTGTTGGACAATCCAGATAACACTTATTAATAAATGTATTAGGTATACTGCTGTTTCAAAGTATTCAAATCTGGGACTGCACACAATGGAACAAATAATAAGCTAAGTTATAATCATAGTAGGTATATCACAAACTTTACAATAAAATTAAGCAATACAAATGAATAATAGCATCAATCTTGTATCATACCTTTTCATCGTTGTCGGATTCCTTATCGGAACCACCGGGTTCTGAGTTAGGTCCTCCAGACTTGCCTGTACCCGAGCCAGTAGCATTCCGACCCTCGCCAACAACATCCATCAAGGATGTGCGTGCTCTTGTTTTTTTCCATGAATAATAATATTTTACCAGTGATGCTATTGATTTGTCAGGCAACTGTTAAAATAAAAACAAAGTCAAAGTCAAAATATATTTATTCAACAAACTCAATTAAAAAGTAGGTACTTTGAATCGTCCAAATCTTTTTTAACCTACCACCCATTCAGGACGTCATTTTTTAACTGTAGCAAAGAACGGGCGCAAGAAACCATAGCACACAGAAGGTAGTACTATTATTTATTCTGTGACAGAAGCAACCACATTTACAAAAAATAAAAAAATGTTGTTACCAGTGTCATAAAATACAAAATATGAATTTAAAAAATAATAAATGATGCAATACAAAACTACAATACAGGGGGGTTACTCTCGAACGCAAACTCAATCTTAATACAATTCCAATGCGAATAATATGTATCGATATTGGGATAAGTAAAGATAATTCCGGAACGCCATCTCGATAATAATTTGTTCAATCAATTTCCACGCAATTTAATTCCAATGTGGCGCTATTGTCGCTTGCAAAAGTGCCATTTGACATTTTTTAGATTTGTGATTGGAAATTGATTAATGCAATTCTGTTTCAAGAGTAGCCTACCAGGGTCTAACAAAATCAATAAGCGAACGTTTAAGGGCGGTATCTTTACATCATTCTCAATACAATGACAAAAAATAGGCTCCAGTTTTATAGTAATTTACAAAGTTATGTTTTCTAACAAACTGAATCAACTAAAATAATGCACATCATGGAACATGCTGTATCTTTACTAACACACATGCAAGCGTCAAAAAAAGAAAGCTCAGTGTGATCCGAGTTTAGTGTGCAAGTTCGGGTGTCTTTGTGTGCGTGTAGTACAGCTGCTATGTACAGATTCTCTAAGCGACACATAGACGCTGGGCGCATGGCTTTCCAATTCTATGAATATGAAAGAGACAGTCTATTCTCAGCGCTGCGGCAGCCGCTACTACCAAGGCTTTAATCGCACTGCAGTACGGGTTTGGAAAGGGTGTATTTTTTGGTGAATTTGATAATGTTTTGTTGATTATCTAGGTAACGAGCCTGTAGTTTTGGACTAAAGTTGGTGAGCATGCTCATTGTGATGTATAGATGCTCCCCTTAAACATTCGCTTATTGATATTGTTAGACCCTTTATAATGTAACAATGAATTATAGACAATTAGAAATAGTTGTTGGAGTAGGTACTTGGAGCATTTCAGATCCAAGCTGTTTTGTCTTCTGTGTAACCTGACACTTTATAATAAGCTTTTTTAAAAAGCTTTTCTTTGATTTTGATTTTCAATTTATTAAGATTAATTTTTGAATATCATTTGGTACTTTGTTGTAAAATCTTACACACAGACCCTTAAAATAATAAGGTATTCTATGGAGCCTAGCAAAAGGTACTGCTAAATTGTTCTTACTACTAGTGTTTAAATTGTGCTTATTACTGTTTTTTGAAAACATTTCAATTTTTATATGAACATAAATATCAAATTTTCATAAATGTATTGTGATGCAACTATCATTATATTTATATCTTTAAGGCTGTCTCTGAGAGAGTCACCAGCCTTTAGGTTATAGATTGCTCAAATATCCCTTTTATATATACAATATTGGTGTACCAATATTTTAACAACTATAGGATAGTGACAGAAAGATGTAAATAAATATATTTATCAACCTATATATAGTTAAACCCAAGTGTATGTTATTTACACACTTATGCAAGTTAAACTGCGACCTTGCCACTAACCAATTCATGTTCTTAATTAAGAATTCTTAATAATAACCTCTAGTCTGTGAGAAAACCCTTAATTGAATACTAAAAAAATAATTTCTATTGTGTTTGGTTTAACAGGTTAATGGTTACAACGAAAATTAACAACATTATAAATTGAGCTTACCATTTGCCGTATTCTGTGAAAGCTTTTCCCATGAAACTGGAAAGCTTGTTCAAACAAAACTTTGTCTTCCACCGTCCATTCATCGGGAAAGGGTGTGAAGTTGGCCAAATCCATAGATGCTCTGTTCAAATCATGTTTATGCCAAAACAGCATACCAAGTGCCTGTTCACCGTTGTAACCATATTTCTCTTTTGCTGTTGTTATATACTCATCCACTAAAACAATGACATAATTCTTAAATTAAAACAGACAAAAACAATTAAGATTTGATTTAACAATTTGTTGAAAAATTACACACTTACATTTCAAGTCAGATATGTCACAAGTTGGTGACCATACTAAGAGTGCACGATCAGATATCAGTTCAGGTCTTCTTTGCTCCACTGCCTCCAGGTCGGGACACACAGCCTGGTAGTCCCTACCCACTCTTATTTTCTCAGCTGCAAATGGTACTACTGCTTGGTGGCGTGTTACATGGTCGGTGATGAGATGAGGCAGCATGAAGGCGAATGATGAAAAGCACAAAAATTAAAGCATGTCAAATGGTAATTTTTATGAATTAAATCACCATGGTATTTATTTACAACACGTAAGACAATGTGTCTCAGCACTTTTAATTAATAAAGCAACTGCTTCATGACGAAGCGAGCAGCTCACGTAGTTTCCCAAAATTACAAAAGCTTCTAGCGATACACTTAGGCAATGTCAAGTTTTACACAATAACATACCATTTTCATCTTCAGAACTGGAATCAGGGCTTCCATGGCCATTAGGGCTAGGCCCCCTCGACCGCTTCCCGTTTCGAACATCATTACTTCTTTCAGCCAAAACCATGATTGCACACTTTATAACACAAAACTGTTATTAATATCACACAACACGCTAATTCATTGGAGGAATATTACAAAATAGCAGTAGAAATTAAAAGAAATACGGAGCTTCGCACTTAAATTCAAACGTGATTCAAACCACCGCATCAATAATTTGACAAACCATCACACTGTACAACGATGCATTTCATAGCGTCTGTACCTGAAGCATTCACTTTAGGATGTAAACACCAAGTTATTTATTTTGTTGTTTAATTACGTTCTGCACATAAATATATTATTTTAGCCAAAATTAATTGAACTTTGATATTTTAAACCTATAATATTAAAAATTCCACTGTTGAATTAAAAATAAATAGAATTAGTAAATTTTGACATATGGCAACAACTAAGGTACAGGCTATTTCTATTGCATTGAATAACAAAGCGTTATTTAATTAATCTTAAACAAATTATTCTCCTTCATATTAAGTTTTCCAGCTCATTCACACAATTAAGCAATTAAGGATAAACCTTAGACAGTACAGTAATTCTAAATTGGTTATGTTATAAAATAAATAGATTTTAAAGTATGTAACTCAATAGTTTTTCTTTGTATTACTAGATGGCACTAGCAGTTCATTAGTTTGCCCAGACTCTAAAATAAACACTTGACACATCTTGAACCTTATCCCAATAACAATAAGAATCCCTATCAGTCAAAAGAAGACACGTATTTTGTTCCACAATGTGTACTTATTTATCATTAACTTGTGCTTCGTTTTCCTTGTTTGTCATGTTATCAACTTTGTCACATAAACTAGCACAGAAAAAAATAGAAAAAAAAGACTGATGATGGTTTTTGTAATATTACTGTAAGTAATTCGTTTTCATTGTAAACTTCGAGTTTTTAGGTAAGATTATTCACGTGTTACATAGTTTTACGCCAGAGTAACGCCCTACCCTTTTAGGGTTCCGTAGCCAAATTGCAAAAAAACGGAACCTTTATGGATTCGTAATGTCTGTCTGTCTGTCCGTCCGTATGTCACAGCCACTTTTTCCGAAACTATAAGAACTATACTGGTGAAACTTCGTAAGTAGATATATTCTGTGAACCGCATTAAGATTTCCACACAAAAATAGAATAAAATCAATAAATTCTGGGGGTTCCCCATATTTAGAACTGAAACTCAATTTTTTTTTACTTATATCAAACCCATCGTGTGGGGTATCTATGGATAGGTCTTCAGAAATGATAATTATGAGGTTTCTAATATCATTTTTTTCTAAACTGAATAGTTTGAGCGAGAGACACTTCCAAAGTGGCAAAATGTGTCCCCCCCCCCCCCCCCCCTTCTTCTAAAATAAGAGAATGATAAAACTAAATAATATATATGATGTAGGTATATTACCATGCAAACTTCCACCGAAAATTGGTTTGAACGAGTTCTAGTAAGTAGTTTTTTTTTAATACGTCATAAATTAATTAATTTAAAAAAATACACTATTATTAAAACATCGATCAAAGTTTTATAGATAATGGTACGGAACCCTTCGTGCGCGATTCTGACTCGCACATGGCCGGTTTTTTTTATTTACCCTTTCTCTTTCAAGTAGGTAGGTACATACCATCAGCGATTTATACGTTAAAGGTCAATGGATTAAAATTAAAGGGCTACCACACTGTTGTAAACCGACGTTTACAACAGCTGTTTACAACAGTGTGGTAGGTTGTTTTCAACGACATTTCGGTCACCCTTTCCACGACCTTTGTTTGCGGGCGCGCGTTGAAAACCGCTGTGTTGCCACTGCCTTAAACACCATTACACACAAACCGCTATCTTCAACCTACATACAACGTGGTTACTGGAAAAAGCCAAGTTCGTATATATTAATGTACGTACAGCGCGGTATTTTTTACATCTTTAAAAGCTCATATTTAGCTAATAATTATATAAATTTAATCGCGTTTTTCTCCAGTAAATTAATATTTTTTTTTAAATTGCCTCACTACTTAGGTATATCGAGGAAGGGATGCCAATAGCGCTATTTATATTCGCAAATAAAACAAAATATGTCAAATATGCTAAATTTTACGATAATGCTTAACATCCTGCTGTAGCCTAAATTTTACTCTTAAAAATACTAATAAGGCAGGATCCTGCTAAAAATGGCAACACTGTGGACTGTGGCAAACCAAGTGGAAGCTCGTTCACAACAAGTTGTAAACGAGCCTCCCGCCAAGGTGACCTGGTGGGAAAGGCTTGTCTACAACAGTGTGGTAGCCCCTTTACCATTATCTTACTAAGGGTGGATTCGACCAAACTGGAATAAGGTGTTCCACTTTGGTCTGAATCCACCCTAAGGCCTTGGCCAAACTGGGCCCTGATTCTGTATCGCAATCTATAGATTCCACACCTAAACCCTCAGAAAAAAGCCTAAACCTTACCGCGCACAAACGTCAAACGCATACGTTTTTGGGAAGATATTGTAACTTTTTAAGGAATTGACGTGGTTTCGAAACAAGGAATCGTTACAGAATAAGGGCCCCTGGACGCGCAGGCGCGGCGCGGCGCGCGACGCGGCGTACAAATGTATGCCCCGCGCGCGCCGCGTGCCCAATGTGGACCATAGAGAAATATATTATTACGGACACTCAAATGAGAATACATATGTTTGAGTACGCCGCGCCGCGCCCGCGCCCGCGCCCGCGCGGGCAGTCTGGCCGAGCACTAAGTAAAGTAACTCATAGAAGGCTACTCTATCTTGTCATGTAGTACCTTGTTACCTACCTATTAGGGTAACGGCACCAATGATGGTCAGCTTAAGGACATGGTTGTCTTTGTTTGGTCATAACTTACAAGGTTATGAATCAATAGGTGATCCGATTCAAATATAACATGAAAAACCATTAGGGAATCGTTCTACATACTTTTAATTTGTATTCTTTGAAATCTTTTTTAATAAAAAAATAAATAACTGAAAACTCAAAATACACATTGGTGTATTTTAAAATAGACGCACACTATTATATTCACTTACAGAGATTACCTGTCCGTGCACAAGTCTAACGTCATATATTTATGTAAACGTCTATAGAGGTTGACACTATCGATTAAATTTTTTCGATGTCGATTCAATTTAATTCAATTCAATTCAATGTCAAAATACAAGAAAAGTTTTTTTTTAATTTAGGATCTTCTTTCAACTCGGCTTGATAGGGTTTAGACGCAGATCGTCATTTTCGCAAATGGTCATCACGAAAAATTTGGTCACTTTCGCAGCATGTCATTTTCGCAACTGGTCACTATCGCAGAATGTCATTTTCGCAAATGGTCACTTTCTCAAAAGGTCACTTTCGCAAAACGTCACTTTCGCAAAATGTCATTCACAATTTTATCTTTTTTGCTCTTAAATATTCTCTATACAGACGACAGCATATCAAGCTAAACACCGCGGCACCGTATTTAGTTATAATTATAATAGGTGTGAATATGGCATAAAAAATATAGTCTGATGTGCCGTCTACTGTACATTGAAGTAAAGGAAATTCTAACAACCAAATAGGGTAACAATAAAAAACAAATATTTATCATCAAATCTTTATTAACAATAAAACCAATAGAGAAGTTAAAAACAAACAAAAATTTTGATGTTAAGGGAAAAATGAGATAATAAAAGAAATGCAAGTTTTGACACCAAAATTTTAAAAGCGCCACACTTTATTATTTGTGATACTTCTTGATAATTTTTTGTCAGTATTCAAGTAGGTACTCAATCGTGTTATCAAGTTTTGATAAGTGACCGCGATTTCGCTAAGATTTCATTTTTCTATATTTTTAGGTTTCCATCATAATTTTTTTGAGTGTTTCATCCTTTGGAAATCTAAAATAAATAGAAAATAAACGTTAATTTACACTAGGCTGGCTTAATTCTCGTGAGGCCCTTAAAAACTTAAAACTAAATTTAGTATTTTCTACCACGCTCAGTCTAACGATCGAATAGATAGGAAAGGTAAAAAGTACAGGTGGATATAATTCAATTAGATAATTTATTTTTTATGCTATTCGTTCCATATTAAACCGAAGTATTTTTGGGGTAAACTCTGCGAAGTACCTGACAATACTGATTACAGGTTATGTTAAAATATTTTGACGTGACAACGTCTTAAATAAGGTTGCGGCTGGGAGTCACTTATGAAAAAGTGTAACGCTCGGTAACGTTACGATGAGTCACCGAACGAGAGAGAGGCCCGCCGAATGCCTTGCGTCTCTCTCCCACTCAACTATGATCGGTCTGCATATTTGTTTTAAATATAATTCTTTTTATAAATAAATGTTTTAAATTGTTACTATTATTTCATCCTTCTTCCTACTATACGAATGAATATTCACATTAAAATTATTTTACCACTCAAAGTCGTTGTCACGTAAAACTTTCGCCCGTATACCGACTTTACAGGCAACCAATTTTTTATGAAATTTCCGTATTTAATCAAAAGTACACATATTTAAGACTAGAATTAGAGATTTGCAAACATTTATAAGCATTTTAAATAGAAACAAATCCAAATATTGCATGGTAAATTGCTAATAATCATCACGAAACCAGATTAACAAAACTTACGTAAGAAACTATATTCCAGGCACTTGCCACTCACTTCTATTACTGCAATGTTTGACTAACCAACTCATTGTTCAATAAAGCTCACCGGAATAATTTGTACACCTTAAAATATACACATAATCAACTAAAAAAACAAATAATTATTTGGTAGGTAAAATAATGACAGCGATTTGTTTGGGGCCAAGTGTCGCTGGCTGGAGAAAATTAAAAAAGTGGGAAAAAAAATCGGGGGAAATTAAAGGAATAATTTAATTAATGATTTATATTTTAGCGTTTTATTAACGCTTAAATATACTTAAGTAAAATTTTAAACACTGAAAAAAGACGACAACCTCAGGCGGGAATCGAACCACGCACCTTCCGCATTCCGGGCGGCTGCCTTAACCACTTGGCTACCGAGGTCTGGCTTTCAACCGTCGAAAGGAGAATGGCGAGATTCCATACAATCCTGGCCTTGAATTTTAATAATTAGGTCTAATGTTATGATTATTAAATTATGTTAGAATATGATATTATAATGCTATATCAAAAACAAATAGCGACATAAAACTTTTCAGTTTTTTTTATTTCTAATTTGAAACCTTTTAGGCTAAATGTCAATTTTGAATATAAAAAATTGGTGTGCGGATTTTAAAGTAACGGCATGCCCTAAAGAATAAGTTTTTCGCTCAAATAAGACACAGGTAGGTACTAATTGATGATAGAAACCTCAAAAACTACGATGAGTTTTAAGTGCGTCTGTACAATAATATCGACAAGGAAAATACACGACTGTAAAACGGGGCAAATAGGAATGGCGGGGTAAATTGGAATAAAAATCTACTTTTTTAAGCCGTTCTGTAGCGTTGGTATTAAATAAGGCAGATCCACACTTTCTTGTTTTTCGAAAAGCTTATATTTTTTACTGCTGGTTACACTGAGAACTTGTGCCAGCCAATCAGGTTTCACTAAAAAAATACGTTGAAATAGAAGTAGAAGTCCTCACATGTGAATATTGTGCTTTTTAACTTTAGGTTTTTGACTATTTAGAGTGAGGGAAAGTGTTGGAAAATATTAATTTTGATAATAATAGTAGTTAGTGGTTTGAAGAAACGTGAAGGTAAGTAAATAAATACGATATTTCATTAGAAATCCTCGTTTGAGTCGAACAATAATTTTTTTAGTTAATTTGGTGATAAAAGGAACGCGAAGGTGGAAAATTGGCACATGAACAGGTATAATTGGAACAACATGGGGGTTATTTGGTTTCAGTATGAGGTAAATTTGAATTCCCTAATAGGGTTGCAATAAAATTAGATTTTTTTATTTTTTTATTCTACTTACATTTATTTCGGACACCAATCTGAAACTAAACTAACTAAGTACTAACTCTCGTTTTATTAAGTTAGGATTTTAAAGAAAAATATACAAATATACAAACAAAATTTGTTTACGCTCACACCAATTATCTAGAGACCAAGATGAGTATTCTTTTGAAACTCGTTCATATGGTAAGAAAATGGATAAACATAGAAAAACATAGAAAAACACCCAGACCTGAAATCCATTTAGAAAATCAGTTTTTCTCTAAATTGACCCGACCGGGAATTGAACCCGGGACCTCAGAGACCCGGCGTGCTAACCACTGGACCACGGTGGTCGTCGAAGAATATTTTAAAAGTTTTTGTTACCTATACGAAATTAGTATTTTGATTGAGTATTTAATACCTCACCTACCTAGTGGGGTGTTACGGGGTTCTATCTTTGACCAATCGGAGCCCAAGTCAACCTCTCCTGCTCGTGGTGCATCCTGCCGAATAACAAAAGAGGCTCTGGCGACGGATCGATGGCGGGATAACCATCACAGCCCATGCGTAGCTTAATAAGTGCACAGACTGGTGTCGGGCAGCAGCGACACCGGTGCGATAAGCTACGCACTGCGATTGCCAACCCGCATGCCCAGTGTGGCAATTATAGGCAAACCCTCCATGGCGACACAAAAAAGACCACGGCCCCCAGTTCCCGGCCGCCCTGCTATTCCGGATCACGGCGGCGGTCACGGTAACGGCAGGATAGGGGGTGCGAAGAATCCCCGAATTACAAAAGGCCGCCATAAACAACTGACCCTGGCGACGTATAACGGACGCACGCTACGGCTAGACGAGCACCTGGCGCAACTCGAAGAGGAACTCGGGAGGATTAGGTGGCATATCCTTGGGTTATGTGAAGTCCGAAGAGAGGGGGAGGACACTGTAACCCTTAGATCGGGTCACCTCATGTACTTCCGAGAGGGAGACCAGCTATCCCAAGGTGGCGTAGGATTCCTGGTAAATAAAGCCCTCTGTCGTGACAACGTTGTGGAAGTGTCGAGTGTGTCAAGCAGGGTTGCGTACCTCGTAATTAAACTAACCGAGAGGTATTGCCTCAAGGTTGTGCAGGTTTACGCACCGACCTCAACACACTCGGACGAAGAAGTCGAGGATATCCAAGGCCTTACACTTCACCACCAAGGCCCACTATAATGTTGTCATGGGGGACTTCAACGCTAAAGTGGGAGTACAGAATCGCGACGAATCGGTAGTAGGATCTTATGGTTTTGGCAGCAGGAATCATAGGGGGCAGATGCTTGTCAACTTCCTTGAGCGGGAGGGACTTTTCTGGATGAATTCGTTCTTCAAGAAACAACCCCAACGGAAGTGGACATGGCGGAGCCCCGATACTATGACAAAAAATGAGATCGACTTCATCATGGCGGATAAGAAGCACATATTCAGAGACGTCTCAGTGATCAACAGGTTCAATACCGGCAGTGACCACCGACTTGTACGCGGCTCACTGAATATCAACTTTAAGCTTGAACGCGTTCGCTTGATGAAGTCCAGGCTCCGTCCTAATCTGCTCCAAACCATCATGGGATCTGAAACGTTCCAATCAGACCTCGAGAACCGATTCGCTGCCGTGGAAACCAGAAATGCTGTTGTCGTTGACCAGGCTCTCGAAAACGTGTCTGAATTCCTCAGGGAGGAAGGTTTGAGATTTTGCGAAGTTCAGCGTAAAGGCAGGAAGTCAAAGTTTTCGGAAGAAACGCTCAGGCTTATGAAGAGACGGCGCAAAGACCCACCTGTCACTTCGTCCGACCAACGGGCCCTCAACAAGAAGATTGGCAAAATTTATTTATTTATTTATTTTAGGGAAATTTACAGACAAATATTTTATATAAATAAAGTTATAAACAATCAGATGCTAAAAAAAAATTTCCACATATAGCAGTAATATAGATATGAACTATTACTCACTTATAAATTAAGTACACAATTAGAAAATAAAAAAGGTAGTTTTCTAACACTTGCAATGGGCGATTTTCCGAGATCAAAAAAAAAAAAGAAATTGGTTCGTAAATGACTTCATAGATGGCGCTTAGCATAGATTAGTATGGCGCTTAGTAAAAGGCGGGTTCATGAAGAGCACGTGTATGGCTGTGTAATATTTATTCTATTCCAAAATAGAAATAGGTTCTGGATGTCCTGAATATAAATAGGTAAGTAAATACTATTTTTTTATTCTTTTGGTAGACAAGTAAAAGTGTAGAATTTATTACAGCCCATAAGTAACCCAGCTTTCATAAAACGACATCTATCGAGTGTTTTTGAACTAATTTTTACTTTTTAATTTGGGCTGTCAGAAAATCGCCCATTGCTACAATAACACATTAAATTATGCTAAATTAACTAATTAAAGTATTGTTCACTTAAAATTCGTTTAACTAATGAACAGCTAGTACAGAACAAGTCAAGGTCTTTAGATATTACTATATTATTAAAACTCCTAACTGCCCTTATAATAAATGTATTTTGACGAAAATTAGTTCGAGCGGTTGGTGTATATAAAATAGGCCGTGACCTTAATGACAGGTTAGTGCGTAGTGACAGCTTAGACAGAATCTCACAACAGTCAATCGATCCATTCGCAATCTTAAATATATAAACAATATCACTTATGTTCCGCCTTAGTGTCAATGGTAGAAAATGATAATGTTTGTAACGGCATTCGTAATCAATTAAGCGATGATGGGCCTTGTAATCTAAATATCTCAAAAATCTTTTCTGGTTTGATTCAATACGAGACTTATAAATTTCATACTGAGGATTCCAAACTTGGCTAGCGTACTCAAGTTGACTCCTTACATACGTACAATATAATATTTTAAGCGATTTCAACGTGCGAAAGTCGGAAGATGTTCTCATTATAAATCCAAGCATTTTATTTGCTTTTTTAACTATGTTGTCAATGTGTTTATCGAAACATTTGGAGACATTCAAGTCCAACTTGTTGACAAGACAATATTGTTCAAATCTGTTTAAATCACCTTGTAGATCCCTTACATTAGACTCAGAGTTAACATGTTTTAAAATTTTCATGTCGTCGGCAAATAAAATTATTTTAGAATTTAAAAAACAATCACTGACATCGTTAATAAAAAATTGTAAATAAAAGTGGCCCTAAAAGTGAACCTTGTGGTACACCAGATGGTGTGATATGACCTCCGATGCTCCAATACACGCTCGATTAAACGAGTAATTGAGCAGAATCGGGGTCTAAAGTGTTTGTCCAGTCTCTTGGTAGAAGCCACCTGACGAAGTTGACGGCCAGCGGGGCAGTCGTTGCTTCACAGCCGGACGTCCTTTCGGAAATAGAAAACTTCTATAGCCAGCTATACGCCTCGCATGCATCTCAACCTGATCCCGAAAAGGAGGAAACCAGAGCCACGTTGACCCGCCACTTTACCGAAGACTTGCCAGAAATCAGCCTAGGCGAAATTGAGTTGGCTCTTGGACAGCTTAAAAACGGAAAAGCCCCAGGTGAAGACGGTGTTACATCTGAGCTCCTGAAAGCAGGCGGTAAACCTGTGTTAAAGGAGCTCCAATACATCTTTAACACCGTTCTCTTTGATGGGAGAACTCCGGAGGCGTGGAGTAGGAGTGTCGTCGTGTTATTCTTCAAAAAAGGAGACAAAACCCTTCTGAAGAACTACCGACCCATTTCGCTCCTGAGCCACGTCTACAAGCTGTTTTCAAGAGTCATCACAAACCGCCTTGCGCGAAGACTCGACGAATTTCAGCCTTCGGAGCAGGCCGGGTTTCGAGGAGGATACGGCACCATAGACCACATTTTGACAGTGCGGCAGATTATACAGAAGGCCGAAGAGTATAATCGGCCTCTGTGCCTTGCATTTGTGGACTATGAGAAGGCATTTGACTCTATCGAGACCTGGGCTGTTCTTAAATCCCTGCAACGATGCCAAGTCGATTGGCGATATATCCAAGTATTGAGGTGTCTCTACAATGCCGCCACCATTGCCGTCTAAGTACAGAACCAGCAGACAAAACATATCCACTTACATCGAGGTGTAAGACAGGGGGATGTGATATCCCCAAAACTATTCACAAATGCCTTAGAGGATATGTTTAAAACGCTGGACTGGAAAGGACGTGGCATCAACATCAACGGCGAATTCATCTCACACTTGCGATTTGCAGACGACATCGTCATCATGGCCGAAACGTTGCAGGAGCTACAACACATGCTGAACGGCCTAGCTGATTCTTCTCGACGCATCGGTCTGCGGATGAACCTGGACAAAACCAAGGTTATGTTCAACGAACGTGTCGTCCCGGAACCGATTGCAATACAAGGCAGTGCTCTCGAAGTTGTTAAAGAATACGTCTATCTCGGGCAAATTTTACAGATGGGTAAAAACAACTTCGAGAAAGAGGCCAACAGAAGGATACAGCTGGGCTGGGCTGCATATGGGAAACTACGTCGGGTCTTTACGTCGCCAATTCCGCAATGTCTAAAGACGAAAGTCTTCAATCAGTATGTCCTACCCGTCATGACATACAGAGCCGAAACGTGGACACTGACGGTAGGGCTGGTTCACAAGTTTAAAGTCGCTCAGCGAGCTATGGAAAGGGCTATGCTCGGTGTTTCTCTGAGGGATCGGATTCGAAACGAGGTGATCCGGCAGAGAACCAAGGTAATCGACATAGCCCACCGGATTAGCAAGCTGAAGTGGCAGTGGGCCGGCCATATCAGTCGCAGAACCGATGACCGTTGGGGTAGACGAGTTCTGGAGTGGAGACCGCGTATCGGCAAGCGTAGCGTAGGACGCCCTCAGAAAAGGTGGAGCGACGATCTTCGCAAGGTGGCTGGCAAGAGCTGGATGAGAGTGGCCGCGGATCGTGCTCAGCGGCGTGTTCTTGGAGAGGCCTATGTCCAGCAGTGGACGAGTATAGGCTGATGATGATGATGATGATGATTTAATACCCATTTTAACAGTTTATTTACATTAAGTTTAATCCAAAGAGGAGACCAATTATTAATATGAATGGACTGATTTAAGACTTATTATTTTAATTAATGCTATATTTTAATTATACGGAAGTTTTTAAAATATAATTAACTTAAAATGATTATTAAACTCTTTTTAAGATCTTATGTTAAGTAGGAAAGTTAATGTTTGGATACCTATTTAATAGTGACAACCCTAGCTAAAATTCCGATTTACCTCACTCACGAACCTATTATCCCCGTTAGGGGTAAATTGGGATCCAAGAGGGTTTTTGTTGAATTTCTGAAAATATAACAATATATTGGCATTTTAAAGACATTTAAGACTTAAAAGAGCTTATCACACATACATAAGTATACTAGGAGATACTCTAACCGTTCCGGAAGAAAGGGTAAATTCCAGTTGAAAGTAAAAATTGGACCAATTTACCCCGTTTTCACAACGAAACGAAGGAAAGTAGTGAAGGAAGTGACAGTTACTGTCAGTGACAGACATGGCGTTTATTTGACATTTCGTAGTGTTCATACCTCGGACCAAAATATTTGGTCCGAGGTTCATACAGAAAAACACAAAATATATTTAGCTTACCTATCCTACAGAATTGTACACTAATAAACGTTTTGGAAAGTATGTTAAACTGTTAACTGACAAAACTAATATAAGATACCTACTTGCATGCATTAAGTGTCGCTCAAAATATCTTTCGAAAAATAAATTATGGTTATCGGAACGTATAATGAACAGACTCTAGAGTAACGTTCAGAAATACGATAATTACCACTTTAAAATTACTAAAAGGTATTTGGCATTTTAGCAATATGACAAGTTTAAAAAAATAATAGACTATATTTTTAATATCTTTTAAATAATAAATTATGGTTAACGGAACGTAATGAACAGACTTTAGAGTAACGTTCAGAAAAACGATAATTAACACTACAGAATTACTAAAAGGTATTTTTGATATTATAGCAATATGACAAGTTTAAAAAAAATAATAGGCTATATTTTTTGAAACGTCTAAAATAAGTTTTTATTTTAATATATATTTCTACTTTAGAGATAGTCAAGGCCAAACTCGCCATTCTCCTTTGTCAGTGCTTGATGCTTATGTTTTTTTAGTCAACATTGTTACATCAAATCTTAGAAGTTTTCACCTCTGAGATCCAAAAGAAATATTTTTACAAATATTTAAACATTCGGTTAAGATGAAGCTGCGTTTATAGATTAATGATTTATATTTTAGCGTTTTATTAACGCTTAAATATACTTAAGTAAAATTTTAAATTAAATATTTTTTTTTTTTTAATATAGGTATATATTTTTTAATTGTTTATTAATTATTCTAATCTATAGGTTACGTCTTCGGTCCACTTCGCCATTTTGCAAAACAAGCAAGCGTTAGACGCCAAACGCTAAATCCCGTATTATTATAATATTTCTCTATGCGCTAAACACTAATCACTAAACACTGTTGTCCAGACGTGCGTAGTGCAGGCAGGCTGCGACTGAGGGGAAAGGGAGGGCGCGCGGGACGTGGCTACTCGCAGTCCAATCGCAAAAAAATAGAACCAGCGTCTAATCACTTTACTACGCAGACTACTAATCACTCGCACTAATCAATCGCTGTCCACACGTGTTTACTCCTAATCACTAAGCACTTGCACTCGTCACCTGCACTAATCACTAATCAAAGTGAATACAGGCCTTTAGTTATTGTTCTGAGAACCAAACCAATCAACGTGTTTTTTACAATCTTGTAATTTTTAACGAAGTTTTTGAACGAAAAGTTGTCTATTCCTCAACCAGTAAGTAAACGGGACTTCTTGGCGGGAAAATGAAGCGTCATGTCTGCAGTTTTCTTTTATTTTCGATAATTTGTGTTTTTTCGAACATTAATGTGAAATAATAGTGAATTAATAACCGTCAAGTGTTTGTGAACGTGCATGAGTGTTGGTAAAAATGAAACAAAACAGTGCAACATCACTTTTAAAATTCTCTCTAGAAGTCCGCGTGAGATCTCAGTAAAGTCCCACATCTTTACTGAGGACTCATAGTCTAAGATCCGAGTACAGAACGACCTTCACCGAGAAGGTTAATGGATGAAAAGTATTTTATATCAAATTTAATATGATAAATAATATATCGCGAGTGGGTTGGCTGAAAAATTTCAGTCCAGTACCATTAATGATAAATTTAATATTAAAAATAATATTTTTTTTAACATTGCACTGGTTTGGTATGTGGGTGTTTGAAATGAGCTTATCTTTATGTAAACATAAATTTTATTTATTTAACCAGATGGTTGCAAATTACTAATATTGACTTGCCTGTTTACACCTACCTACCCAATGTTATGACAGGAATAAAATAGTCAACCTAACGTTTGCATATTCTATAGGCTTCATACTTTCGATTGGTACCTATTTAATTTATTTATTATCGAAACAAGTGCAGTATTTGTAGTAAAACGCTGCTGACCAGGATAGATATTCTTTATTCTTTTTTAACAACCAATATTTTACATTTAGTCACACACAGTATAAAGTATGAACACCGTTTAACCGTCCGCACAGTACAAGCGCCAGAGCCAGAATGCCTCACTCACCGAGTCACCGACTGCCGTCCTACTTCTCCCCACCGAGTCCCCGACACATGACATGTGTCAAATCAAAGATTGTCAATCGTTCTATAGATTTAACAATAGACTAAAATTGAATTATACAAATGATTTTAAATGAACCTTACACTCGTCCATCCTGACCTCGTGTGTATCCTCATCACGTCCTCATACACGGTGCCAGGAAGGCGCGCTAATACTCAAGACATTAACCAGACCTTACACTCGGCGAGTAAGTACTTACATAAGCAACCAATACATTAACAACTTATACATAAAACAAAATAATTAAAATATAAACCACTAATATCCTGCAAACCTATCAAACTCTTACATGATTCAAAAACAAATTAAAAGTTACCAAAAATCCTGTAAACCCATCGAATTCCCACAGGATTATTCAATTCTCCTAGCCGCAAACTCATCCAATTCTTGCTAATACTACTCTTACATGTTTCAAAAACAAATTAAAAGTTACCGAAAATCCTGTGTCTCAAAACAAATAAACTATTTCATTTCATTGTAAACCCCTCCAATTCCCACAGGATTATTAATTTCTACTAGCCGCAAACCCATCCGATTCTTGCGGCTAGGAAAACCCCGACTTTAAACCCATCCAATTATCTTAATTATAAAACAGGATCACTGATAACCTTTTCTTTACAACCATCGTTTCATATTAAAACCCATCCAATTATCTTAGTTAAAAAACAGGATCACTGATAACCTTTTCTTTACAACCAATTTTCATATACTTACTAGTATGTTCATTTTTAATAACATGCTCCGCAAATGTTTTATTTTACTAACAATCACTTGACAAACCTACATTTGGCAAATCTTTCTCTTTACAAATGTTTTGAATTACTTATATTTGATTATTTTTACATTTTCCATTTAACATTTTGATTCTTATGGCAAATTCTTATTGTTCAAAAGTAGTTTTTTTTATTATTATATATTTATTTTATTATAGTTTTTCTTCCTACAATACCTTAGTAACAAAACATTTGGTCATAGTAAACCATACTAATGACGGACTTGTTTTCAGCGAGCAATTTACCTAGCAAAGAGAAAACGTACATCAACAGTAGAGTGCGACATAAAAGAGTAGAAATTAAATGAGGGCGCTGTTGTCGTTAACATAGCAACCCTGATAGGTCGAGCAAATTGGTCTTGATACTTATTTTTATTTAATATGTTCATATAATTGGAAAACATCACTTACACATTGCTCTGATATAAAGGAAGTAGCTAAGGCACTTGTGTTATAGAAATCAGAAATAACGACGGTAAGTAAAACAACACCCAGATCCGAGACAATATAGAAAAGTTGGTTTTCTACATTAACCCAACCGGGAATCGAACCCAGGATCTCAGAGATGGCGACGCCAAGTCCGGAGTGCTCTACTCTCAGTTACGGAGGTCGTCAAAATAATTAATTTGAGTAGTTTGTATGTAAAAATGAAAACAGCCATTGTACATAACTTATTTTTATTTAGATACAAAACTAATAAATTAAAGTCCAGATACTCTTCAAGTTTTGCAAATGCTCGCAGCTTCCATCATAGCCAATAAGTTGCCTTAATTGAGCTATTAATTTGCATATTGTTAGTACTTCTTTTTTTACAGTGTAAAAAAAATCATTTTCTGACGGATTGCACACATATCAAAGTCATCGAGTTCCCTTGCAAGTCGACCCTTTCTGTGTTTAGCGGGAGTCGAAAATTTTCCTCTAATTTCGGAGCCTTGTTTAGCTATTCTCCGCACAGTACTTTCAGACACACCTTGAACAATAAAAACATATATGCATAAAAAAAAACAAAACCAAAATTGTTCAGTCCTATGGACTGAGTTATTAACATAATTGGTAAAACTTTTGAATCGAGTCGCCTGAATCGGGCTGGGGGTGGTGAAGGTAAGGGGTGGGGGAGGAGTACCCCTATTTACCCCCCCCCCTGCCGCTAACAAGTAGTTTTTAAGTTATGTTAATTTTTGTATTTTGAGGTTATGTATCATGGTAAAACTTTTGAATCGAGTCTGCTTAATCGGTGGGGGAACGGGAGGGGACGAGAGAGGAGTACCCCCCACTTACCCCTCCTGCCTCAGACAAGTAATTTTGAAGTTACGTAACTTTTAAAAAAAAAAATGGAAAGTTACAAAAACCTCATTTCTAGCGCTTTGCCGGCTGCTCCCGCGGCACGCTCGCTTCGCTCGCTCGGCTCGCGCGTTCTTGGTCAACATACTTACTAACCTAACCTAACCTAATTAACTCTTTAGACTTTTTTCATGGCGGGGGCTTAGCCCCCCTCGCCCCCATCGCAGGGGAGCTGCCCCCCCCCCGTCCCCACACTTCGGTTCTGTTAATATGGTAAGTATTGTATTACCTAAAAACGTGTAATTTTTCGTGATTATAGCCGATTTTGACAAAACTTTAAAGTGGTTTTTAAAATATTTTACCGCAACAGCTGCAGCTAAAATGTTAATAAGCCTTTATTTAAGAACCACTTAGACCCCCCCACAGTGTTAGTTTCTTCAAATTCAGGCGACTCGATTCAAAAGCCAACCGACATAATTTACTATACATACCACATTCTACCCCTTAACACTTGATAAAATGTCCCAATAAATTAAAAAGTTCAAGATTCTCGAGTCGAACTATAATAACCAACATTTTTGTTTGTAATATCATAACCCCAAAACTTTTAAAAATATTTAAAAATACTGATTGTTTCACGGAATTTAGCCGATTGCGCATAGGCATATTTTAGATAATTATACTTTCAACATCTTTTATAACTTACTTACCAGTATAATCTGCTGTACGTTGGTAAAATTACAATAAATTTAATTCTTTCATACGTAACAAATAATTTGTTGGATGTAGTATTGTATATTGTTACCATAGATCGGAATAGGCAGGACCTATTTCTGCACTTTTGCAACGACCGCCTAATATGGATATGTCCAGACAAACATTGTTATTTATTTAAAATGCCATAAAATAATAGAAACAAGTGATTTCTTGTCATTTAGTACATCATAACTTTTGTTATTGAATTACTTTAAGTAGTTTTATGGTATCAATTTCATATTCACTTTTTCAATTTCAATAGCGTGTTAAACTTGTAAATAGCACCTTCAGATAATAAGATATAACTGCGTGAATAGTGTTTTATGTGACTAACCCATTATTAAGACAAACAAATGAATACGGGAAATTAATCTCTCAAAATTTAATTTCTGAAGCTTATCTATACATTTGATAATTATCGTTTGCATGCCAATACCAAAAAACTCCACCCACTCCGATCCATTACCATTACCTAAACTGTACACAAATCACTGAGTGTCAAATTAAATTAAGAAGAACTTATTAGGGATATTATAAAGACAAACGATAACAATTACTATTTAAGCCACCAATGAATCTTGTAATCCTACCAAATTAAAATGAATAAGAACTCATATAAGGTATATTGTAAAGCTAAACAATAACAATTAAAATTTAAGAAACCAAAGAATCTTGTAAAAACCCATCTTACGTTCTTACAGGATTATTAATCCAACCAAATAAGAATCATTTCATTCATTCCACACCAATAAGAAAACACAGTCCCTTATGTGAACCCATACATTTCTCCCATACTTCTCCCATTGTAAATTATAATAATCTCTGCTAAGTCATCCACTTCTACCAGGGATTCTCCGTACAATTGACAAACAGTTTGTTCATTATCTTCAAATTAGTAATTAATTCATAAATAAATATTAAGCAATAAGGAAATTCATCCATTAACTTTACATTTTACGTTACATAAATCATATAAGCTCCTTTAAATTAATCGTATCATTATCGTATTTTTCTTTTTAGCGTTTAATAATATATCCCAACCAAGATTCTCATTGAATTCAACAATAAATATTCTAATGATTTCTATTTTATTAAACATCCACTGTGCAAGAACATACGGACATATGCACACTTTTAAACTTTCGTAATCTATTTAAACCTTTGTTGATCGAAGATTTAAACCAACATTTTTAAAATAGAACAAAAATAAAAATTCATAAAATAAGTACTTCAGTTGTCTAATTATACTATCTCTAGAGTTTCATTGTTATTATTTATCATGTGACCCATGTGTAAAATTCGATCAACAACTGCCTCTGTCTTGAGTGTTTTTAGTGCCTGTGATCTGTGAGACCGATTATCGAACCAAACCTACATACGGTCATTTTAAATCTGTATTACCAGGTACGGTCCTATGTGGGAATAAAGAAGTTGTATAGGTACCTACTCTTCCCCTTATTTCCCAAAAGAACAGAGCAGAGCTTTTAGGCACCATTACGTGTTTCTATTTAGTTAGCGACTGTCAAATGTACTTCTAGGAATTAGTCCCCAACCACCAGGAATATAATATCAGCTTCTACATTATCAATTTCTATACGAGCGCTAACACTTCCAAACGGATAGTAAGTACAATTTAATTTCCAAACCACTTTTAAAGTCAATATTCATGATCTAAAGATTTCCAACTTTAAGCCCAGGAATAATGAAAACGTTATTACAAAACTAAGTTTGAATCTGAAGTCATGCATGATTGCATGAACCATCTACGGTGCTGCAGATAAACACACGCGTTCTCTAGTGGATGATTTTATTTATGTTTACCTACATAATTGTGATAAATATCAAAATCAGACTAGTTGCTATTAATTGGGACTGCACTTGCAGACAAACCAAATCTTTAGGCTTTGCAAAAACCAAGTTTTGTAAATACTAAAATAAAAAGAAATTGTTTGAACCGAAAAACATTTTGACGTGATATTAATTTGTTTCGAAACAATTTGCATTAAAGGAATTCGACCCCGACTTTAACTATTAACTATTTAAATCACCGTCAAATATTAAAAACCATTTACATTGCTGCACAACCATTTTCAACAGGATTACATACTATTTCTATTACTTACAGTATATATTTTTTTGTGTTTCATTGTTTTAACATGAACACACTATACCTTATAAGAGCGCATAGCGCTTTCAACCTAATGCAGCAAAATAAACTAAGAACACTCATGTATTTTCGGAGATATTTTCATAATTCTGACAAAATGTTTAAACAGTATTGAATCACGTGCGCACAGTGACTGCAACGCAGCCCCACTCACGCTAGCTAGAATCTAGATAGTGCTTTCAAGGATATAACTCTAGTCTAAAATGAAAGTTACATAACAAGTCTCACATCAATTAGGTTGAAATACAACCAAAAGACAAATTGTGACATATTTTAACTTGTGATTCACTCTTAACCTGTTGTATGACTAGTAAACTAAATAATTTAACTAAAAAGAAGTAATAACATCTAGTAAAACCTATGAGTAAAACGAAACCGTAAACTGAATGATGATTGTACGAACGAATGGAAAATTAGCATCTTACGTTTATTAACTGTGGATTATCTTATTAAACCCTGGACTATCATGTGTTATAGAATGTCTTGGCCTTGCACTAAGAACACATTTAAACCCGGCATGACTCGAATACCGCGACAAACCCAGACCCTTTATTATTTATTTATCTAAATATGTTTGTAATGAGAACGTTTAAGTTTTATTCGTCTTATCTAGTGAGGTCTGCAGAAATCTCCCTCTCGCAGCAGCACGTCGACCCATTTTGATCTTTAATGCAACCCCGTCCTATCACTATTTTTAAGCAATCAAGTATTATTTACAAAATCGACTTTAATCCTATTTTCACTTCCAGGCCTCACATCACAATAGTTCGATTGATGACCAAATCTATCACATGTGAGACACAATATTATGGGAGGCCCGCGCCCTTCACCATTATGTCATTGTTAATATCATAAAGCCCTTGTTACTATCACATGTTTATCCATCCCCTTAACTGTCATGAAGACTCCCAGAGGCCGCCAACAACTGAGCCTCCACCGTGTCCGGTATTACAACAGCTGAGCCACAGTATAATATAATAGTGTTCAGCATTACGTCCCCTCACCAATCGAAGTCGCTCCCGCGCATCCTCGCAAGCCACGGCACGACATTATCAACTGTTTTGTTGAATGCATAGAATATGATTTGAATGTTTATATTAATCTATAACAATCTATAGACGCGAAATATATCCACTTATTATAACTATTACCGCAGCCTTAGCTTCTAATACTGTGCTATTACTGTCTGCAAATAAAGCTGATACCTACCTAGTACTTAATTATTTTAAGTTTTTATTTATTTCGGGTCGTGTAGCGGCTCACTAAAAGAATACTATCACCCTCTCTCCCCTTGACTATCGTTAAAGGCGATTAACGGACTAAAGACTACGCATCCATCAAACAGCATAGAGCGGCGATGGGCCTACCATCTGTCACGCTGAGCACATTGCAGTTGTAATTTGGTAAAATGTGAACTATGGCAGTGGACTGCTTTTGCAGTCTTCACTGCGTAATTTTATCATTTGGGGAAAATAGTCTTCAATCTATGTAATTTATTTATTCTCGTCATCACCTCTTTGCTTACTCCAGCTGTCGAGCTTAGTAGGTAGGCGTGGAGTAGTAACGTAGAACATTGCCCGAATACCCACACCTATACAAGCTCTGCCCGCCCGGACTTCGGGCTGTCACGGTCGCATTATCTAACTATTCATCGAAATCTGTATTTAATGGAAGCTAAATTACGTCGATAAAGATCCAATAGTGCCCACCTGGGTACATACATGACCTAGACCAATTTACATATTTTAATAATACGATATAGCTCTGTAGCCAATCAAAGTAACTCTGCAACCCAACAAAGTATCGTTCTAAAGATTCTAGATCTTGGAAATGCTATACATCTATTAAACAAAGCATAAAATGCACCTCTATTAAACAAAGTTTTTACTCTTCCGGCTGGCTATAATAACTTATAATTAATTACTTTCCAAATATAGCAATCTACCTACTTTACCGATTCACAAGTTTTTCTCCAACCGCCCGGCTATCTCGCTTGCGTTCTAAGGCTCGGACTACAAGCATCCGGAATCACACGGACCCGAAAAAACACGGCCCCGGATTCATTCCGTAGCTCAAACAAATATATGAATTTTTACTGCATCGACTACATGTGATCAGGGGCCTTCCGATCCCGATTTTCACCCGGAAGCAACCGAAACATGCTCCGGACGTCTCCGAGTAGCCGGTCCGTTATTTTTCGGCACGGGGGGCGGGGCCTATCAATATCGTATGAAGTTGTATGGAGCTGACCACACGAGAACTCGAGAAACGTCCGTTCCGGTCCGGTCCGGAGGAATCACGCGCCAGTCGATGACAGACGCTCAAAGCGGTCGGTCGCGTCGCGTGCGCAAGAAAAACTGCAAAATAGTAGTTGATTCCGAGCGCCTCATTATGGTGATAGTAGTAGAAGCACAGAATAAATAATAGTACCCTACTACTAGTACACTACTACTACTACTACTACTCGTAGAATTTATCAGAAAAGAACCTTATTTTTGTATAAGACTTGTAGAATTCATATTCCGTTATGCGGTCTATGTGAAAAGGATTAACCCAATATCTTTTCACTTTCTTCTGTTTCCATTTTTATTCCAATTACATTTCGATTGCGATTTTTGCGTAAAATGGCCAATTTTGGCGTTGCGGATCTCGGAAACCAAAATACATTAACAATTTTGACTTATTGAATAATGTAGAATAGCTTTTGGAATAATGCGTAGCGGCCTCGCTTTTTGTAAATTTTGCTTAACGTATACTGCCCGGAGGTGCTTCTATATTTGCAACTTTAAAAATGGATCTTATCCATCCAGACAACATAGTCCTGGTGGCAGTCTTAACTATTCCTGTTACTGAAATAAACAGTTGGTCTATGTTTACTTCTGATCTTCTCCTTTGAGAAGCCTGTATTAATAATTGTATAAGACGCACCGGACAAATACTAGGGTCCGGGTGACTTAACAAATGCCAACCAGACTGTTGATTGTAGCTGAGTCTGTTTTAGACCCATGTTCCGGCCATAATATTATTTCCTTATCTTTTTGTAATAATTTGTCCTTTTTAATTAAAATGTTTACTAGAAAAAAACACACGCACACACACTTCACAGTGACGTAATACCGCTGGCTTGCAGCACTACTAGAAAAAATCATAAAATTTAACCGCCTGTGTGGTCTAGTGGCTAAGCTACCTGTTTCAGACCTAGAGGTCCCGGGTTCGATTCCCAGCGGGGGGTACATCTTTGTGTGCTCGGTTTGGTTGGTGGTAGGGCTGTTAAGTCCGCCTGGCTAGCTACCACCATCTTATCTAAGTCTGTCGCCATAACAACGATGTTTATAGCATTGTTGTGTTTCGGCAGTTTGAGATAAGATAGCCAGTTCCTCAGTGAGGATTCCAGGTGAAGCGCGCTTCCACCTTTGGCCTTATCGTCACTTACCATAAGGTGAGATGAAGTATTTACGCGCTTACCCGATAAAAAAAAATAATTCAAGAGTCTTCTGGGGTTTCCGAGAGGTAGCTTAGCGGTTAGAGCAGTGGACCGGTAATCCAAAGGTCACGGGTTCGAATCCCGTTCGAGCTTTCCAGAGACTGGTTGTTTTTTTTCTAGTAAACATTTTATTATCAACTATATAGCATTGTGAATGCAAAATTTCAATAATAAAGATTTTTAATTAAACCCAAAATTGCAGAGAAAGATTTTCATAAAATGCGGGAAGGCACTTTTTTGAGCTCCTAGATTGAACTAAGTACTGTACTAAACAAATGAAATAAAAAAATAGAATGTTATCACTTATATAGTCTTAAAGTGCGTAGCGGCCTCGGAATTTTTAGATATCATTGATTTTATATAGAAAAAAAAATCTTATTCGAAACCAAAAAACTTCGAAAATTGCTTTAAGGTAACCGTGAATTTCTTCTATCTACGATAATATTATTGAGCAAAATTTATACCAGAATAATCGTTACTTACTTCATAATGAATAAATATTTTATAATTAATTAATTATCCTATTTCGATAAAAACGATAAATAGGTACAACTGTAAAATTACTTCAAAATGCGACGCGCCGGCCGTCCGAATTCAGCTTATCCTCGCAAAAGGACATTTGTAATATTAAGCATGAATTTATTATCCTATTTCGATAATAACGATAAATACAACTGCTAAATTACAACAAAATGCGAAAATGGGCATTTTACGCAAAAATCACAGTCGAGATGTAAGTAATAGGCCTCTTAACGGCTACAGCTAAGCATACAATTTCAACTAAAGTTAAACTTTCCATTGTCGGCTGGACGACTATCCAGCGCAAGTGCTAGAGACCGACTGAGTAAATTTCTCTCCGGATTCAAAACGGAGCGCATGTAGTCGATTACTTGCCGAATTTGGTTTTTTCCCGGGCCGGACTGATTCCGTATGCATGTAGTCCGAGCCTAACCGTTTGTAGCGCCGATTCCCGCTGTGCTGCACCACGCTACGCAGAAGGCTCGACTCCAGCTGTCCCCGTCGTCGTCGTCGCTGTCACAGCCATACACCCGCGATGTCCGCAATCGGCAGCCCTCGCCAGATCCCGACGACGCGACGGCGCCAGCGGCGTCCTTCGTCGTTCCCGTCTTGCTCCATTATCTGGCGCTCGAACACAAAACAAAACTTGTATGAGTTTCCTCCTTCTACCAAGAAAATGCAAGATATCTCGGAAACGGGGCGTCCTAGCGCGAAACGGACGAAAATTTCGTTACCCTTCTAGAGACCCCACTTAATTGAACATACACTTAATTTTGACCTCAAATGACCTTGACCTAGACTTTACAACTAAAAGGGCTACCACACTGTTGTAAACCGACGTTTTCAACAGCCGTTTACAACAGTGTGGTAGGTTGTTTTCAACGACATTTCGGTCAACCTTTCCACGACCTTTGTTTGCGGGCGCGCGTTGAAAACCGCTGTGTTGCTACTACCTTAAACACCATTACACACAAACCGCTATCTTCAACCTACATACAATGTGGTTACTGGAAAAGGCCAAGTTCGTATATATTAATATACGTACAGCGCGGTATTTTTTACATCTTTAAAAGCTCATATTTAATCGCGTTTTTCTCCAGCAAATTGATCATTTTTTTTAAATTGCCTCACTACATATAGGTATATCAAAGAAGGAATGCCAATAGCGCTATTTAAATTCGCAAATAAAAAAAAAATGTCAAATATGCTAAATTTTACGATAATGCTTGACATTCTGCTGTAGCCTAAATTTTACTCTTAAAAATACTAATAAAGCAGGATCCTGCTAAAAATGGCAACACTGTGGACTGTGGCAAACGAAGTGGAAGCTCGTTCACAACAAGTTGTAAACGAGCCTCCCGCCAAGGTGACCTGGTAGGAAAGGCTTGTTTACAACAGTGTGGTAGCCCCTTAAACTGCAATCGGTAGGGGATTATAACATTTCTTAGCAAAAACAAGAGGGTAGTATTGCATTTTAAATAGTCACCTAATTTAAGTCTTTTGATGAAAATCTAAAATACCCAGCGCAGATATTAATAATTAATTATCTCAAAACAGTTTTAGTCAAAATATTTATGATGGAATCACAAATAATTTAAAGCAGACCCAACCATACCATAACGAATCATGATTAACTTAATATTTCCTGCCTATCCTACAGATGCTTTCGACTAGTATGCTGTCCCCTGCCAGTCTAGACAAACCCCACTCTCAAAAGACAATCTCCACCTGGTATTAAATCGGCTTGCGCACAATTCTACCAAGCACATCCAGTTAGTACTTACTTACGTACGGCTTTACCTTCAACAAGGTATGAAGATTGACCCGAGAAGGAGACTGCCCTCCTCTGACAAGATTCCAAACACTACACGAAACCTCCCTACATTTTGTCTAACCATCGGTGTGAAAGGCTTTTTTTTATAATTAGTTGCGGGTAATTTCTAGCTGAATTCAGCCACCTCACAGTCGAGTAGTTATGCATTAACACTGCTAAAGAAAAACGTTATCGAATGTGAGCATGTACTTACCATTTCTGATTTGTAGTAAAACGCTGCTGACCAGGATAGATATTCTTTATTCTTCTTTAACAACCAATATTTTACATTTAGTCACACACAGTTTAAAGTACCTATGAACACCGTTTAACCGTCCGCACAGTACAAGCGCCAAAGCCAGAATGCCTCACTCACCGAGTCACCGACTGCCGTCCTACTTCTCCCCACCGAGTCCCCGACACATGACATGTGTCAAATCAAAGATTGTCAATCGTTCTATAGATTTAACAATAGACTAAAAGTGAATTATGCAAATGATTTTAAATAAACCTTACATATTTAAAAAAATATATTTTTAAATATTTAATTAATTATATACTGGACTGAAATTTTTCAGCCAACCCACTCGCAATATATTTTTTAACACATTAAATTTGATATAAAATACTTTTCATCCATTAACCGCTCGGTGAAAGTCGTTGTATACTCGGATCCACTACTATCAAGAGGTTTGGGGGAATATCATTTATCATTCATCATCCATTAACATCTAGAGAAAAAATAAATAAAAAAACTAATGACTAGGCAATATGGTCTCTGATCTTAGCCTGTTCCTTCACGGAACAAATATAAAAAAAATGTAAGTAAGAAACGTAAACGTCAAAGACGGAAAAACGTCAAAGCTCGGACCCACAGACATATAATAGAAGTGTCTGTGCTCGGACCAAATATTACAATTTGGTCCGAGGTTAAAGACTTCTTGGCGGAAAAGTGAAGCGTCATGTCTGCATTTTTGTTTTATTTTCTAAAATTTGTGTTTTTCAAACATTAATGTGAATTAATAGTGGATTATTATCCGTTAAGTGTTTGTGAACGTGCATGAGTGTTGGCAAATGAAACAAAACAGTGCAACATCACTTTTCAAATTCTCCCAAGAAGTCCGCGTGAGACCTCAGTTAAGTCCCACATCTTTACTTAGGACTCAAGGGGTTTGGGGAACATCATTTATCATTCATCATCTAAATCACCACTCATTATCATCAAGGGAAAAAAATAAATAAAGAAACTAATGATTAGGCAGTATGGTCTCAGAACTTAGCCTGTTCCTTCACGGAACAAATAAATAAATAAAAAATAAAAAGCTCAAAAATAAAAAAAAAGTAAGACTTCTTGGCGGGAAAGTGAAGCGCCATGTCTGCAGTTTTGTTTTATTTTCTAAAATTTGTGTTTTTTCGAATATTAATGTGAAATAATAGTGGATTATTAACCGTTAAGTGTTTGTGAACGTGCATGAGTGTTGGCAAATGAAACAAAACAGTGCAACATCACTTTTCAAATTCTCTCAAGTAGTCCGCGTGAGACCTCAGTAAAGTCCCACATCTTTACTGAGGACTCAAGGGGTTTGGGGAACATCATTTATCATTCATCTTAATCATCACTCATTATCATCAAGGGAAAAAACAAATAAAAAAACTAATGACTAGGCAGTATGGCTCAGACCTTACCCTGTTCTTTCATGGAACAAATATACATTAAAAAAAAAGTAAACGTCAAAATGTCAAAATGATAAATGTTATTATTAAACATTGCTTGCATTAAATACACTAATATGTCTGATTAAATATTAAAACTGTAGAGACTTATATTTCGAAAACTAAGAGTCTCCTTAGATAATGCAAATGTGCATTAGAATCTCTGATTTATTTAAAATCTAGTGGAATACTTGTTGTATTTAAGTTCGTGCACCATTTTTTAAGATCCAAGCCGCAGCGGTAGAAGATAATCCTGCGTTTAATACGCCGTTAGCAGGTAATTAATATTAATACTGTATGGCATAGCAGTGAAGGAATACTACCACCCCCTCTCTTCCCTTGGGTGTCGTAAAAGGCAACTAACGGCCTAAAGACTGCACATACATCCAACAACATAGAGCGGCGATGGGCTCACCACTTGTGGCGCTAAGTACATGTGCAGTCGCTATTTGGTGAAAAGTAGACTATGGTAGAGGACTGATTTGGCTGTCCTTATTGCCTAGTCTCTGACTAATCCTTCGGGGATAATAGTCGTGAATATTTTGATGTATTATTAACCATTTCTTTACGAGGCGCTTTTAGGCAATGCAACCTCTCAATTCGGCGATTTTTGAGGTGTTTAAAAGTGACGCAAATTAAAGGTTGACTTTAAAAAATATTTAATAACAAAACTATAAATGGTAGAGTAACGAAATTTTGGACAAACACTCACCAGATACTGTTCTTAAAAAATATGTTAAAATAGAGATAAAGTCACAAAACCCAGGTAAGGAGCAAATTCGGAAATTAGCCTGGAATATTGTCATTCTGCTCAAACACTTAACATTTTATGTGAGAAGAGGTTTATAAAATGCTAATTATTTACAAAAAGTAACAAATAAAACTGAAACACCCCTATAATCATGTGATCCAAAATCACCATAGCTTTCTATTGAACACTAGGCATGGGTCACCATAATAAATCATCAATATCGATAAAATCGATTTATCGACTATAGAGAATTTTCGTACATAATTTAATAAAAAGAAATGCAATACAAAACATTAAGGTAAATAAACTAGAGAAGACGTCCCATACAATAAATGTGCACAGTTACAATGATACTTGTACTGTGGTGCGGGGCTTACCTAGATGTCATAGAAATGTCTAAGCGCGCAGAGGCGACACTGTTCATACAGTTTTATTACCGAGTTGTAAAGTTGTAAGATAATGTTGTTGAAAAAACTAACATGTTAGTTTTTATATTTGTTGATTGTTGTTAATTATAATATTGAAATGGAAATAAGTAAATTAATGCCAAAAATAAAAGTAAGTAGGCACCTAAATCGCTTAGTTAAAACATTTCATAATAATAATAATAATCGTTTTCAATTATTTTAGAAAATTATTTATTTAAGTAGGTATGTGTAAAAATATTACTGAGTATCAAATATATAGTATGGGGAGAGAGAGATGAGGCACAGACATCCTAGTACCACGAACTATGTCACAGTAAACTGCGTGAAATCGACTTTCCTTCTGACTTTAGGGATTGTAGTCGGGGGTGCTGCAGTTTGGCCGAGCACAAACTAATACTGGATTGCCTCTATAAAAGTATTGTGCATACACTAGGTGATGCGGCTATAAAACCATGTAAAGAGAGACCTAACAAAAGTAAACATCTGTGCGGGTGGAATAAGCATGTACATGACTTCCATAGGGTGGCCAGGCTTAACTACAAAATGTGGACTATTTACAATCGGCCAAAATCGGGAAGAATATATGACCTAATGTACGAATCACGTAAAGTGTTTAAAAGTCGGTTAAAATGGTGCCAGCGAAATCAAGAACAACTCAAAATGGAGGATTGGTCTTTCGGCTACTGAGTGAGTCTGTTCGAATTTTTTGGATAAAATCCCTAAAAACAATTTCCATCCTTATAACATATTGGTGTTGGTTTATTAATATAACTTAAAGGGAAATAAGGTACGTAAGTAGTTTTTAGTTGGCCTTTTGGCCGCTTAGAGATGGAGGGGAACGAAAAAGAAAAGCCGCCCGAAGGGGATGGCGGTAATCCCACTATGGAAGTCGAGATAACCTCGCGTTAACGCTCCAGCGCAGCTGCACTACTTCCATCTGAAATCGCAGAACATTATAGGACAGCAAAAAAAGTTATTACTAACCCGGAAAATGCAAATCCGTCTATTTCTACCATGTACAAACACCCTTCGTTGGACAACAACTCGCGTGGTTATAACGTGGAGGACTGTGGTCCATACATAGTCCATGTTTCCAAAGAATCAGTGGCCAACTCAAGCTTAAGCCTGAAGCCTATCAAAGTAGGCCTTATTTTTATGCAAAATAAAATAAGTAATATCACCAAAGATGGTATTAAGTCAATTGGACGTAATAGAGTTTCTGTAGAATTTAAATCTGCTCAGGACGCCAACAAATTTATAACTAATCCTTGCTTAGCCCGCCACCAATTAATTGCTTTCATCCCTGCATATAATATTTCACGAATGGGCCTTGTTCGTGGAGTTCCAGTGGAATGGTCAATGGAAGAATTCGTTCATGCTACAGAACTGACTGAAGGCCCAAATAAAATATTAAAAGCTCGTAGATTACACCGCAAGGTATTAAAAGAAGATGGCACTCCATCCTGGATCCCTACGCAATCCGTAGTCCTCACCATGCAAGGGCAATCTTTACCTAACAAAATATATGCTGTCTACACATCGCTTACTGTAGAAGTATATATATTACCAACAATACAGTGCAGAAAATGTGTTAGGTTTGGTCACATACAAAATCAATGTCGTTCGGATGCACGTTGTTATAGGTGCGCCCAAAAACATCCCGGTGACCAATGCAAGGTGACCATTGACAATGCAACCTGTTTTAACTGCTCTGGAAAACATTTTGCTACAGATAACACCTGCCCTGAATTTTCACGACAAAAAGCCATCAAAACAGTTATGTCTGAGCAGAATATATCGTATGCCGAAGCATCTGCACGCTATGGTCGTGTCAGAAAACCCTATGCTGATGTGGCTAAAGTCATGTTTGCTCCTATCTCTGAACCCTCTGTCCTCTCACCCTCCCACCAAACATATACCTCTCTTCCATCCACTCCTGGTAGATCAACATCTTACCGTAAACGAGTTAACCTTTCTCCACGTCCACGATCCCCCACCCCTGTAAGTTATGACCAACATGCCCACCACTTTATTACTAGCACCCCACGGTCTGAGGTACCTAATGGCCAGGCTTTTCCTGACCCTGCCCAGAGAATAGGACAATTTACCCCCAATGAGGGTCTTATGGAGCTACCCCCTGTAAGTTATGACCAACATGCCCACCACTTTATTACTAGCACCCCACGGTCTGAGGTACCTAATGGCCAGGCTTTTCCTGACCCTGCCCAGAGAATAGGACAATTTACCCCCAATGAGGGTCTTATGGAGCTACTATTAAAGCTCCTCACAAATATTATCGCCAAATTTAGCGATGTGCTACCGAACGACGTTGCCCCACTAATGATAACTCTTACAGAAAAACTTACCAATGGCTCCTCCTTCCACAATCCCAGCTCACTTCCTTCAATGGAATAGTAGAAGTATAACCCCTAAAAAACCTGAGCTTATAAATTTAATTAACAGTAATGAAATTGTTGTTGCTGCTATTTCGGAGACTTGGTTGAGGCCTGGATCTATATTCAGGATCCCGGGCTTTTCTTGCCTCCGTGATGACCGCGACGACGGCCGTGCAGGTTCTGCACTCCTAATTAAGAGAAGTCTCCCGTTTTCACAAATCACCCTCCCTTCCCATACAGATGATTTTAATGCCGTAGCTGCAAAAATTATGGACATAAATTTTATTTCAATATACATTCCTCATCCGAACATTAGCCTAATCCCTGACCTTTCTACTGTCCTTTTCTCTTTACCTCCCCCTCTGGTAATTATGGGTGATTTTAATTGCCATAATACCTCATGGGGATCTTTTTACACAGATTCCTTCTCGCCTTTACTTCTGGACCTTTTTGAGGACATTAATGTTTGCATCATAAACGATAGCTCACCCACTCATAGAGTATATCCTGGACAGAATCAACGGTCTGTGCTTGATTTAACTGCTTGCTCTCCAAATTTAGCATCTTTACTCTCATGGAGGATATTAGATCAATCTTACGGGAGTGATCATTTCCCAATAATTGTTTCCAAGCCTTGCTCTGTACTTCCTTCCCCAATATTTGAACCGCTCCTAAAATATAAAATTCTTGAGGCTGACTGGCAAAAATACACAGAACTTATAGAAATCCGCCTACTAGAACCTGAACCGTTACTGTCATCAGCCAACCTTTTAGAGCAATACTCACGCTTTCTGTCTATTATTAATGAATCTGCCGATCAGGCCATTCCCAAAAGAAAACCAGCTGGACAAAAAATTGCATCTCCTCCTTGGTGGGATTCTGATTGCACAGCAGCAATCAAAGAAAGAAGTAGTGCTGAGCAAAATTATAACAAATCTCCCAACATAAATAATTTTATTAATTTAAAAAAAGTAACAGCCCGCACAAAACGTCTTCTTTCCAAAACAAAGAAAAAGGGTTGGAAAAGCTTTTGCGCTTCACTAGCTCCAAAGACCCCCTCTTCAATTGTCTGGAAAAATATCAAAAAATTTAGAGGATCATTCGTACCTGATCCTGTTTCATCTTGCGACTCATCTTTTTGGTTGGATGACTTTATTGACAGGCTGGCACCTGCATTTGTACCTCTGGATTTATATTCTCCCCCGCCTCCTCCTCTTATGGGCACTGACCCCCTTGACCAACCTTTTACCATTATGGAGTTAAAACTGTCATTAGAAGGCCTCCGTAATTCATCCCCTGGAGAAGACGGTGTACCTTACATTTTTTTAAGTAAACTTGGACCAATTGGACAAGGGTACTTACTGCAACTTTTAAACAATTTTTTTATGTCCGGTATTGTTCCACAATCCTGGAAGAGGCAAATTATAATTCCAATTCTCAAACCAAGTAAAAATGTACATGAGGCCAATTCATACCGCCCAATAGCTCTTTCATCTACCGTTGGAAAGATACTTGAGCGAATGGTTAAGAACAGACTTGAATGGTTTGTAGAAAATAAGAGAATCCTAGCAAAAACTCAATTTGGCTTCCGAAAGGGTAAAAGTACCATGGATAGTTTAGGAATTTTTACTTCAGATATCCATCTGGCACTATCCAAAAATCAAAATCTTTTTGCATGCTTCCTAGACGTGTCAGCTGCTTATGATAGCGTTCAACTCCCGCTGCTCAGAGCTAAATTGCTACAGCTGAGTATATCTGCGAGGATTGTTTGTTTCATCTGCAATCTGTTCATGGGTAGAACTATAAGAGTTAAACTTGGTAATACTTATTCTGCTCCACGTACACTGTGGCAAGGAATTCCACAAGGGTCCGTGCTTAGTCCTCTTCTATATAATATTTACACGCATGATCTTGACCAATCTGTCTCTCCTTTTTGTGAAGTGTTGCAGTATGCCGATGATTTGGTCCTATACACCTCAACCGAATGCGCTGAAATTGCTTCCTCTCGTCTCAATGAAGCCCTTAGCTATCTTGTGGACTGGATGGATGAACATGGTCTGACACTTTCTCCATCTAAAAGCTGTGCGGTGACCTTCACACGAAGGAGAGCCATCCCAATTGTCGATGTCTCGTGTTTGGATGAAGTCATAACCAACTGCGAATCATTTAAATTCCTGGGAGTGATCTTTGATTCTAAAATGACGGGGATTCCTCATTTAAATTACATTATAGGTAAATGTGAAAAAGCCATCAATGTTATGCGTTCCCTCTCTGGTGTGTGGTGGGGATCTCATCCAATCTGTCAGAAATTGCTGTATAATGCTTTGATACGTAGTCAAATTGACTACGGATCCTTCATTCTCGAACCTTGCAGTAAACTGGCCCTAAAAAAAGTAGACCTCATCCAAGCCAAATGCCTGCGCATCATCCTTGGCGCGATGAAGTCTTCGCCCAAGGATGCTATGCAGGTAGAATGCGTGGAACCACCACTTTTTCTACGAAGACAATATTTAGCAGACCGATTTATTTTTAAGGTAGTTTCCTTATCCAGTCATCCTCTTCTACCACGACTTGAAGCCCTCGCTCGAGAGGTATCCGAGAACCGTTACTGGTTCCACAAGGAAACCCCAAGAATAGTTCGAAGCTACCGAAAATTACAAGACCTTCCTGTTTCAGTTTACCAAGATGAAATTAGCCCCTTGTTTAAAACAGATTTCAAATCTTTAATACACAATCCAAAGGTTCTATTGGATTTTGGTATACTGAAGAATGACCCTGGTGCACAAAATAAATTCACTGCCCTTTTGGAAGAATGGAAAGAGTTCTTACCAGTGTATACGGACGCATCCAAATTGTCTGAGGAGGGCTGCGTGGGTGCGGCGGTGTGGATACCAAAGTTTAATGTTTTATTGAATTACAAGTGTCCACCTAAGACTTCGGTGTTTACTGGGGAGACTTTGGCTATACTAGAGGCGATAGCCTATGTGAAAAACCATAACATACCCAAAACTATTATATTTTCTGACTGTAAAAGTTGCCTGCAAGCAATTGCTGGCAACCCATTTAAAACTAAAATTAATTTCCCCTTGGTGTTTCAGATAAAAGAGCTACTATTAAAAAGCAAATTGAGAGGTTTAGATATTGCACTTGCATGGATCCCTGGTCACAATGGAATTGAGGGCAACGAATGCGCGGATTTTTGGGCGAAAAACGCTATTAACATGGGTTCTCTGGATTACAATAATTACTATCTTCCAGACGTTCTTGCAACCGCTCGATCTGATGCAAGGAGCACTTGGCAGGACCTTTGGGACCCCTCCAGGCTCAGCAAAGGTCGACACTACGGGAACATTCAACCTACTATCCCAACTAAACCATGGTTCTTTCGTTTTAAATTAGTAGATAAACAAACCACATCAACCATTTGTCGTCTCCGCCTTGGACATGTTTGTACACCAGTTTTCCTAGCCAAAATTAGAGTACGGGACCATTCTCTATGTGAATGTGGACTGGACGAAGGAACCACAGACCATATCTTTTTTAGCTGTCCTAAGTTCTCCTACTCTTTATATGATGTTTTACCGCCTGAAATTCCACGCCCTATTAACTTTCAATCTCTTCTTTGTTACTTATATTCGGCTCATATGTATCTCTTAATTAAATATATACATCAACATGAAATTAAGTTGTAACAACATCCAACTTACATTCTGTATATTGTGTATTTATCAACCTTCCCATAATCTTTTCACCCTTTATGTTTATAATTTCATTCCTACCCATTAACATAGATTGTTATTGTAAAATTGTCCATTGTGCTGTCTGTGATGTCCCTAACACTAAATGTTACTTGTTTTAGATTCCCTCAACATCAAGCTTCTCCAAAACAAACAAAATTTTTCTACTGAACATTCTCCGAACGTAGCGACCAATATAAAACGGTTGTTGGCAAAATACATCTCAAACAAATGAGATGTGAAAGCCAAATTTTAATTAAAAAAAAAAAAACTCAAAATGGACATCTTAGCCAAACATAGGTCTGCTAAAAATTTTGGTAGTTTTTGGAAGGCTACAAGAAAGCATGATATTAAACCTGGCCTTCCTGTGAATGTTGGGGGAATGAGTGAGCCAGTGAATATAGCCAACATGTTTACGGGCCTTTTTAAAATAAAATCTCCACTGGGCCCTTCTGACTCCGCACTTACTGTTGTGGACGGGTGTCGGGAAGAGTTGCCATTATTTCGTATTAATGCAGCGCAGGTACGTGGCGCACTAAATAAAATAAGTGGTGGCAGGTCTCCCGGTCATGACCACATCAGCATTGAGCATCTGAGGCATGCAGGGGTTCACCTACCGCGGCTGTTGGCTCTGTTCTTCACAATGTGCATAAGTCACTCCCATCTACCACATGACTTACTAAAAACTATTGTAGTGCCCATTGTGAAGGGCAGAACAGGTGACATCTCTGACCAGGGGAACTACCGTCCCATATCGTTGGCAACAACGATTGCAAAGGTGTTGGACAGTGTGCTTAACTCTTGCTTAGAAAAATACGCTAACATTCATGACGCGCAGTTAGGGTTCCGGCCCGGACTTTCTACAGAAAGCGCTATAGCAAGTTTAAAGTATACTGTCCAATATTACACGAATCGCAGGACGCCTGTATACGCCTGTTTCCTGGATCTCTCTAAGGCTTTCGACCTAGTGTCGTATAACGTGCTTTGGAGGAAGCTGGGGAACAGGGGTGTACCGGTAGAAATCATAACCATATTTAGGTTTTGGTACACCAACCAAACTAACTATGTGCGATGGGCGGATTCGATCTCGGAGGTATATACGCTGGAGAGTGGAGTGAGGCAGGGGGGTCTAGCCTCTCCCACGCTCTTCAATATTTATATAAATGATCTCATAGTGGAGCTGAGCAGCATGCGTGTTGGTTGTCGAATTAATGGCGTGAGTATTAATAATATTAGCTACGCGGACGACATGGTGCTGCTTAGCCCTACTATGGGAGGTCTTAGAGAGATGCTAAGTGTCTGTGAGAGGTACGCCGCTGATCATGGGCTCACGTATAATGTTAAAAAAACGGAGTACATGGTCTTTAAGGCCGCCGGTAAATGTCCCGAGAACACGTGTAACATTACCTTGAACGGAGTAGGCATTAACCGTGTTACTAAATTCAAGTATCTGGGGCATATTGTTGCCTTAGGGACGATGACGATATTGAGAGGGAACGTAGGGCTCTGGTGGTTAGAGGAAATATGTTGACTCGCAGATTCACCAGAACAAGTTAAGGTTACGCTTACCAGGGGTTCCCAAACTAGGCTAGGCCTGACCCTTGGGAAACCAGAAACAGTTACATTGCATGTTTCATGTTTGGCAGTGATGAGTAATTGAAGAAGTATAAAAAGTGTTATACTTATGTGTGTTGTGTAATGTGTTGCTTGTGTAGTGTAAGTGTAAGTATTGCTATGTCTGTACGCGAGCGGGTTAGTTGTGTTAAGATCCAGACATTAGTGACTCAGTTATGTCATAGTCATATGTGTATAATAATGTAACCACTTCAGCTTTGACTTCTCTCATAGAGCAGTTTCTTAAGTTGCAGCGGGATGCTGAAGCGTTATAAGTCGCCGGGTGGCAGTACCGGGAAAATCTCTTGGCAAAACTGGTCTTGACCGTAGGCGCAGGGAGTCTATATACGCGTCTACCAATTAGTGTTTTGTAGTCGGAGGAGTTGACGGACGATTTGTGGGCGGAGAGGCAGGCCCTTAAAATGAAAAGCTGTCTCACACGAAGCACTTTAGTCTCATTGTATAAGTCGTTTGTTGGGTACCTAAACGGCTTTCTCAGCATAACCTTCAGAATTGCGCGTTGTGCCCTTTCGATTTCGATCATAAAGGTCTTCGCCGCGCCGCCCCAAATCCCTATGCAATACGTGATGACTGACTGACCTGACAAACCGCGTAGTAAACGGTCTTCAAGGTACTCAGGCTGGCAGAATTTCTTAATAATCGCATAACGCCTATAAGTTTGCGTACTTTGTTCGCCACACTTGTAATATGCAGCTGAAAAGTAAGACTTTCGGCGCTCGCTCCAGCACGTCACATTTGCAAGTCGTCACATTTGCAATGGGAACATCTACCGAGGAGCAAGAGTGCAATCGTACTCCCAAATCCTTCCGAGGACCAGGACGCCGCAGTTTTATGGAAACAAACATATTTTGTTTTGTCGGTATTCAGAGTAAGAAGGTTTTGCTCGAGCCAGTGTGAGATACTCTGCATGCCCTTTTCCGCTGCAGAATTGACTTCGTCCCAGTCACAACCCCTAAAAAGAACCACCGTATCGTCAGCATAACATATGAGTTCTGCTGAGGGTATTTTTAGGTTATGGATGTCATTCATGTAGGTTAGGAATAGGGTAGGACCGAGAATACTGCCTTGAGGCACTCCGAAGTGAATTGGAAGGCCATCGCTCACCAGCCCATCTATCCGCGTCAGTTGTCGTCTATCTGAAAGGTAGCTCCTAAACCAGTCCAGTGCCACGCCACGTATACCCATTACTTCCAACTTTCTCAGAAGTATTGGGCCCGAGACCGTGTCAAAGGCCTCTGCGAGGTCCAGAAAGACCGCAATGCATTTGTGCCCGTTATCGAGCAATGAAGATGTGAGATTTGTGAGTAAAGTTATTGCATCCTCAGCCGACTTTTTTCGCCTGAAACCAAATTGCCTCTCCGACAATAGTTGCTGCGACTCGAGAAAATTAACCAAGCGTTTGTTGACTAGCTTCTCAAGCAGTTTCGAGAGCACGCTTAGCAATGAAATTGGTCTGAAATTATTAGGAACATCGGATGCTCCATTTTTGTGTATTGGAGTAATGGAAGCTGTCTTCCATGACGACGGGAACTTACCCGAGGACAGGCTCAAATTGAAGACGTATGATAGAGGAATTACTATTTCCTTTCTGATAGCCTTTATTAGGCAGTTTGTGAAACCATCTAGTCCCGGGGAGCCATCATTCTTCAGCTGCATGATTAGGTCATTCACTTCAATGTGGTCTGTAGGTGAAAGATAAAACGAACTTGCCGGACTGTTAGTTGTGTTAACTTTTTGGGCTAAACTTTCTTCTGTTTCGTCAATCTTTTTGAGAATGTCTCCAGCTAAATTTCTTCCTACAGATGAAAAGTATTCGTTGCACGCGTTCAATGAGGTTTTGGGGTCATTTCTGTTCAGCAGCCCTTTACTTGAACCTTTATTCTTTTGCTTAAAGTGGCAAATTGATTTGATTGTGTTCCAGAGTTTTTTAGGATGCTTCTTGGCTAATTCAAGGTTGTCAGCATCACTCCGAACCTTCACTTTTCTCAGAATATCGTTGCAAAAATGTCTGTATCGTTTGTAAGAAGTTTGAAGTATGGAATCCTTTGGAAAGCGTTTAGCCAAAGAATGGAGACGGTCGCGATGGCGGATGCAACGTAATAGCCCCGGCGTGATCCAGTGACACATGGTGTACTTAGATCTGCTGATGCGGATGCTCTTGGAATTATTTATTATTTACTGCGGTAGTAAGGATTTCTGTAAGGATTTTAACGGCCTCATCCACGCTGTTCTTGTCTGTGACCAGGGTCCAGTCCTGCAAAGTCAGCGCTGATACAACACCTTCGTAGTCAATAACGGTCTTGAATCTGCTTGGTTTGTCTCTTTTTTTGTGATAGTTAAACCAAGGATCGCAGGATAGTGATCGGTTAAGTCAGTCTCACAAACCAAACCCATAGCCGCAGTGGTGAAGTTGACAAAGATGTGGTCCAAGCATGCACCTGATCTGGTAGGTGAAGTAATAGCCGGCCTCAGCCCATGCTGGCTTAACAAGGTTAGGTAGTCAGATGGGTCATGCTTGCTTTTGTCCAGAGACAAGATATCAACGTTTAAGTCGCCGGCCAGGACTATGTTTGATCTATCCGACAAAGAGCTAAGCGCATCGTTGAGTGAAGGAATAAAACTGTTTTTAAAGTTAAAAGAAGGGGACCTGTAAATTCCTAGGACTGTTATCACTCCGGGGATACTGATTAACAGTCCACACGCTTCGGCGAATTCTATTTCTGACACCGACACATTCCAGCAGTTCCTCACATAAGCAACCACTCCCCTGTTTTGGTTGATATTGTTACAAGTAGAGAAAGAAGTGAAGTCTGTAATCTCCCCTACAACGGAAGTCTCAGTCAGCCTGCACTCTGTTAGTAGGATAATATCGAATTTTATTTTCATTCTACAAATAAGCGCTGAAAAGGCATCAAAATTTTTTGTAATGCTTCTAATGTTGTATGTTATCAATTTAAAGTTATATTCTTTACTAATGAAGGTTTTGCATGATTCAGGAGAACCAATTTCGCATTTTACATCAAGAGTTGAGTCTAAATCGAGGCCAAGCTGGATATCACCCATTTAAGAAAAAAGGTTTCATACCACGAATTCGATGCAGCATGATGTTAACGATAAGTATGACAATAATATTGTTAGATTTATAGATATAGATTTATTTATAGATTTATTATTTTTATTTTATTTTATTTTTATTTTGATTTATATATAGATTTATTTATTTAGATTACAGGACCTCGTCGAGACATATTGCTGCAGCAGGTGTTTATTTTGTTTATTGTGATGGTGTAGCGAAAGTGTGTAAAAAGAGTACGATACAATACGATACAGACGTCGCCGACATATTACAGTTTCATCATTTAAAAATATCCTGTGTAGTGCACAAGCACACAATATTAAAAAAGCTCTATACAATTGAGATAAAAGTTCACACAAACTAGGTAATAAAGAGTTGCAACAACTAAAGTCACAGAACATAGTATCAAATAGGACCGAAAGTCCCATGATTATGCAAGAGTAATTAAAATTGACATAATTCCCAAAAAATATATAACAAAGATCGTGATGTGTGTTAAAAAACATTAATATGCAAAGAATGAAATTATGATGACACAAAGTTAATTGTTTTATGAGGCGTATGAGTATTACACAGTTTATAATAAAGTTCTTCCGGATTAAAATAACAAACATTCCTATTAGGAATTATCCGATTATGGTTATGGTAGACAAAATAATTTAAGAGAAAATAGTCACTTAAACTAACAGTTTCGTGCAAACGATTACTGTGACTAAGAGTAAAAACTGCTATTGCATTGCACCAGGTAAATAGGAATAACTGATTTAGTATTTTAACACTAAAGTTAGGAGCACTGATGCTGATACGGGGAGGGGGGCTTAGTGTGATCTCCCACCAGTCTGTTTAAGATAGACTCCGTTGTTACGTGAACCACGGAACTGGTTTCTGTTCTGCGCATAAAAATGTTTCCATTTGAGGTCCAAACGAACTTGAAATGTAAATCTTTTCCAGTTGAACGCGCCTTGCTGAATAAAATTCTTCTCTCTTTTGTCAGGTGCTCGTTTATGTATATTTTTCTACTATTTCCGGGAATATCGAGCTTGTCCGTAGTAACGTCGCGGCGAACTCGAGCAGCGCGCAGCAACTGGTCGCGGGGTGCGCGACGTGCTAGAGTGAGCACCACAGGCCGGGGGGGCCGCAGCGCTTCGGACTCCGACGCAGTTGCGTCTCTTCTGCCCACACGCCGCACGTCATCGACGTCACGCAGGTCCAGCTCGACACCCAGCTTTGCAGACAAGATTGAGACCGTATGGATTAAATTCTCTTGTTTATGTTCGGTGAGTCCTGTTATTTCGATGTCCCGCAGGTATTGGCGCTGCTGCTGCGATGCTAAATCTTGGCGCAATTCCGTCACTTCAAGGCGGAGCTTATTAACTTCATTTTTGTAATGATCCCATTCTTTAATTTGCTTTTTCAGATCGTTTATTTCTTTTCGGAATTCGAATATGTCTTCAGAAGTTGAGTTCAGCGAAGAAGTAAAGTCAAGCATCTCCTGCTTCATTTTGGTAAAGGCAGCTTGCATCTCTCTCATATTTCTGTTGAAAGACGAGAGTGCCTCCGGTTGGATTAACGCTGAGTCGGTGTCGGTTTTAGGCTGCTTATCGTCTTCTGGAGCAAGGTCTTGAGCGGCACCGCGGGTGGGGTGCTATCGGAGATGTGACTCCGCTTTTTTGTTTTACAAGATGGACAAAGGATGAGTTTACCCGCGGTACGGTACTGTCGCAGTTCATCTCTAGATAAGTTCAGACAAGCAGCGTGATATTTAATACTGCAGTTTGTACATCCTAACACCGGGTCACTAGAGGATTCGCCTTTACCTCGAAGATGCTTGTTACAGGTTCCACAAAGCATTTTATTAAGTAATTACAGCAATATAGCAATCCCGAAGCGTGAGCGGCCGCCTGACGGTAAATGTAAGTATTTACGTACGTAGTGTAGTAGCTTGGTAGCGTGGCACTGCCAACGTGATATAGCAGTGTGGTAGTGCGTTACGTGATGTGTTATTTTATCGCTCAGCTTCCAGCACACCGTGGTCTTACGGATAAGACGTCGGGGATCGGCGGCGCTTACTTCAACGGTCCGTGGTTCAAACCCCGGCCCGGCAATCCACAATTCACAAAATAAAAATTTCTTTCAGATTTCTCACCACGCCGCCGATTTCGAAGCTGGTATTGGCGAAGTCTCGGCGATCAGCAGGGCGAAGCCCGGGGACTCCAAACAAATCCAACAAACAATTTAATTAAAATTCCAAAATACGCCGACACGTCCACTCGCTATAAGATCAACCGACGAAAAAAAAGAATACGAAGATATACACGGGAAGTCTGTGGGCCGCATACTCCAAAAGATCGCTGGACACCCTACGTGTCCAATATAATAACGTCTTTAGGATGATGTTGGGGCTGCCTCGTTTCTACAGCGTATCGGGAATGTTTGCAGAATATCATACTGATGGCTTTACGGCCATCATTCGCAAAAAAACTGTATCCCTGATCCGCAGGATGCGGGCGGCCACAACAGTATCCTGATGACGATGACTGATAGGTACACCTCACAGCTGTGGAGGTGCTTGGTGCGGAGAGTTACCACAGAAACAAATTTCTGTGGCAACTCTTAGCACACTCACCTATCGTACCATAAAACTATTTTAAGATTGCTGAATTTTTTAGTCATAGATACTCTTAAAGCGCTTAAGAACTTTTATTACTAACAAACTATGGATTCACGTTGTCCGAAATAAAAAGTTTTTTTTTTAAATATTCATATGTTCAAATTTTTCAAGCATTAGGCTGGCCTCACACAGCCGGAATCGCTTTCTGAATTAAGAATCTGAATTCAGATTCTGAAATCGAGATCAAAAATGGTGGACGCAAGTTTTTGATATAAAATCAATATGGATATTATTTTTATGGTTTTCGGGGGTGCCGATTTCGAATACAGCATTACGAGATCCAAGATGACGGACGTGACTTTTTTATGTTAAATAATTATTGGTATCATTTCCATGTTTTTCAGCGGTGCCGATGTCGAATACAACATCTATTTCGAGATCCATGATGGCGGACGCGACTTTTTCTGTCCCCACTTTCAGCCCCCCCCCCCCCGCGCAGGTCGTCAGTGTTTTGGGTGTCGTGTAAGTTTTTATAATCTGGAGCAATAACTTTTTTTTTCCCGTTTTTTTAAACTCCAAGAAAGTAGAAAGAAAACCATTTTTTCATTCCATCTATTCGAAAATGACGACTTGGTCCGCCTTTAAGTGCACCCAAAGGTGGTGTTTTCTATAAAAAACTTTTAGCGGGCAGTAATGAGTTTTTATTCCTCTTTATAAGTGCGCCGCACTTTTTGTACTATTATTTTGATGAGCCTATCGCCGCTCTATGCTGTTGGTTGTATGTGCAGTCTTTAGTCCGTTAGTCGCCTTTTACGACACCCAAAGGAAGAAAGGGGTTGGTAGTATTACCGCCCTACGAAGAATCGTTTTTGTGACAGGTACTGTCATGTGTAGTTGTGACTTATTATTAAAATAATACTAACAACCCATCTCTTTCCTTGGGTGTCGTAAAAGGCGATTAACGTACTAAAGACTGCACATACATCCTACAGCATAAACGGCGATGGGCTCATCAAAATAATACTACCAATCCCTCTCTTCCCTTCGGTGTCGTAAAAGGCGACCAACGGACTAAAGACTGCACATACAACCAATAGCATAGAGCGGCGATGGGCTCATCAAAATAATACTACCAACCCCTCTCTTCCCTTGGGTGTCATAAAAGGCGACTAACGGACTAAAGACTGCACATACATCCAATGCATAGATCGGCGATGGATTCATCAAAATATTTTTTTCTCATAGTGGGTGATGAAAAGTAGAGTGTATTACCCGGGCGTAAATTATATTTTTGGCTCGGGCGACGTACTTTGAATCCCTCGCTACGTTCAGGATTCTACTAAAGAATCCCCCTCTACGCTCGGGATTCTACTCTAGAATCCCTCACTTCACTCTGGATTAAAAAAAGCGCCCTCGCCGTCGCCCGCCGCGTGGGGGAGCTCGGGGGACGAAGACCCCTGCCATGATAAAAGTCTAAAGAGTTAATTAGGGTAGGTTAGGTTAGTATGTTGACCAAAAACGCGCGAGCCAAGCGAGCGTACCGCGGGAGCGGCCAGCGAAACGCCAGAAATGACGTTTTTGTACGTGCGACGTTTTTTATATACTCTCTCCCCTTTCGCCACCTAAATGGGGGTCGCCCTTCCTCACACCCCCAAATACGCGGTTGTACAGTTATACCAAAACCTCAATTGTTACATAACCTCAAAATACAAAAAATAACATAACTTAATTATACTACTTGTCTGCAGCAGGGGGGGGGGGGGTAATGGGGGAGTACTACTCACCCTACCCCCTCCTACCCATCCATCCCCCCAATTCAGACGACTCGATTCAAAAGTTTTACCAAATAATTATATTTTTATTATTACCAGTTTAGTCTACAATCAAGATAATATTCATTATTTGTACCAAAACATACAATTAAACATAAATGAATAGAAAGAAAGACGAAAAGAAAAAATACTACTAAGCCACAACGTGCTTATTGTTTTTACCCATGTTTTGGGTATTTACCCGGTAAATACCCATCGGGTAAATACCCACCGCCCATCTCTACCTCCGACCGACAATGTAATTATAATAGTAATAATTAATAGCTTCCCTGAATGTTATTTTCGATTAATATACTTACACACAAAATATATTTTTCGACCAATAATATGTCTGCTCTGTATTTTCTTTTCTTAAGAGTGTGCCGAATTGTCAGTCGAAGGAGTCCTTTGTTGTTCGTTTTTGGCCCTATCTGAGCATACATGCAACAACGTCCACATCACGGAAATAGTTTCAAAAATGGCCTTTTCGCGGCAGAATGTAGCTAAAACAAACAAAAAAATAATAAATTACCCGTAGTAAGTAATGAGCTTGTTTCTAATAGCGTAAAGAGCATGGAAACCTTAAGTAACACAAATAGTTTTTTTGCAACAGTTGGCTCGGAATTATGTAAGAAAAATCCCGATAACGTTGCTCCTCTTTCTTTAGGTTTAAATCGAAGTCCTAAAGATTCTTTTGCTCTGTACGAAACATTAACAGAGGAATTTGAGACTATAATAGTAGCTTTTAAATCGGATTGCTGTGCGGGCCGGGACGGAGTGCCAGCTAAGGTTTTAATATGTGTTAGGCATGTAATTGTTCCTACCCTTACTGACTTACTGAACCGATGCATTGCAAATGCTATTTTTCCTGATTCAATGAAAAAATCAATTGAATTGATTAGAATAATCCATAAGGGAGGTAAGCGTGACTGTGTCAATAATTATCGTCCGATATCCCTTCTTCCAATAATGTCAAAAAAAATTGTTAAAGTTATCAATAAAAGATTAATGCAATATTAATAAAAAGAACCAAAAAAAGAAAAAGAAGCAAAGATTAATAGAACCCCAAAGTGAAACTTAGTACTCAACACCTGGGCCTTGGTGGGTCAATCAAACCGATATATATCACTTATCACCTCTTAACAAATCCCTCCACGCTGCTACACGTAAGAAAGCAAAAGAGCTGTGTTACAAGTTTACTTGGGTTCGCAATGGCCGCAATTTTGTTCGGTAAGACGAGTATTCAGTATCCATAATGATTCGCAATAAAGAAGCTCTACTGAGGTTATCCTAGATACGGTACCTCATCAAAACAGAGTTGCGGCACCTTACGGCTTAAAAGAGGAGACGACACTCGATGTTTATTACCAGAATGTTAGAGGGATTAAAACCAAAACGAATGAAGTACTCGCGAACATTCTGCTGAGTAATTATAAGATCATCGTTTTCACTGAAACCTGGCTGACCTCCGCAATATCAGATAACGAATTTATCAATTCACGCTATGTGGTCTACCGTCGCGACCGTTCTGCATCTACTAGCTCAAGTCAAGCGGCGGCGGCGGCGGAGTCATGATCGCTGTCTCTCGAGATATCCCTTCTATGCGAAATTACAGTTGGGAGAGCGACTGTGAAGATTTGTGGGTTAATGTTGATGTTAGAATCAATGGCGTGCAAAAGACTTACTCTAACTGTGCAGTTTACTTGCCTCCACCCCCAAAACTAGAAATACATCAGCATTTTCTTGATAACTTAGATATAGTCATAAACCAAACTGATAACATTATTGTATTGGGAGATTTTAATCTAAATTTTATTAATTGGGAACCTCTTGAAAATTGTAACTACATATTTCACTCTCTAATTACAATCAAATTTAGGTTATTCACTAGTAGATTTTATGACGCTCAATTCTTTGTTCCAATTTAACAGTTTGAGGAATGCGAACGGAAGGATCTTGGATCTGGTTCTAAGTAACTTAGTAACTTGCAAGAGGCCTATGTTAACAGCCCTACTGATTTGCTAAGTAAATTAGACCATCATCATCCGCATATTATATTTACCTTACCATACCTCTTGTTGGTGTGCGCAGTGAACATTTCATATCTAAAGCTCGTGACGACTATAACGTCTATAGAGCAAATTACTCTAATATATTGTCTGATCTGGGTAAAGTTCCATGGCAAGATTATTTTAAAGATATGAATAATTTTATTTTATTTTATTTAATAGGAACATTAAACAACTAAATTATACCATAACACAAAAAATAATACACAGAACAAGTCTTAACAATAATGCAGCCCACAACGCTATCCACAAGTTACACAATGTATTTAATAAAAAGAGACTTCAATCTAATCGTTTCAGCACTTTACAAAATCCTTAATAGCATAATCACCAAACATGTACCAAAGCGAAAACCAAAACCTTCGAAGTATCCGGCGTGGTTCAACAAGAAGCTTATTAGTTTGATAAAAGAAAAACACAAAGTTCGCTCGTAAGTATTTGAAATCCCACAATCCACGAGATAAGCTGGAGTATGAATGATTGCGTAATCGTTGTCACAAGTTGCATAATATCTATTATAGTAGTTACATAACGGCTACTGAATCGAATATACGCAAAAATCCTAAGCACTTTTGGCGTTTCATTAACGACAAACGAAGGGGCAGGTCTGACATGCTGGCGCGAATGTCTTTGGATGGTGTGCATGTGGATTCAGGTGACGACATCGCAAACCTTTTTGCAACTCACTTTGAGTCCTCGTATTCTGTTACCCACCCGTCAGTTGGCGATGACAGTGTTGCATCGCATCGCTACCTCGCAACGGTGAATCTAAGCGAACACGAAGTGTTAAAGAAACTAAAGAGTATTGATGCAACATAGGGTCCTGGACCTGATAACATACCACTTCTCTTTGTAAAAAGATGTGCTTCAAAGTCAGCACTACCTTTAACGATAATTTTTAATAACTCGCTCGCCACTGGTCAGTTTCCGGATGAGCGGAAGATGACGCGGATCGTTCCTATAAACAAAAAAGGCGTCGAATCAAATGTAAGGAACTACAGACCCATTTCCTTACATGTTTTCCAAAACTTGTTTATCCAGTGCTCTATTCTCACTTAGAGGACAGCATCTCCGACATTTTAGCATGGTTTTAGGAATGGTCGTTCCGTGGTAACTAACCTGGCATCATTTGTGTCTGCTGTGTCTCTTGAGGTCGACAAGGGACTGCAGCTGGACGCGCTTTATACTGAATTTAGCAGCGCCTTCGACGGAGTCAATCATCAGATATTGTTGGCAAAGCTAAAGGGGGCTGAGTCCACCGTTACTAAGCTGGTTTAAGTCATACCTGTCCAACAGACCACAGCTTGAAGCATGCAAGGGATATGTGTCAAGGGTTTTCTACGCCAAATCTGGCGTTCCACAGGGATCCCATCTCGGACCAATATTACTTATATTGTTAATTAACGATATAACTTCACACATAAAATACATCGAAATATCACTATTTGCCGACGATCTAAAAATTTACAAAACCATTTACAATTCGTCAGACACAAAGTTGCTACAGCGAGACCTCCAAAGTATTGGCTCATGGTGTGAAATTAACGACATGTCACTTAACGCAAGTAAATGTTTTCACATCAGTTTTACTAAAAAACGCAATCCTCTCACTACCAGTTACCACCTTAGCGGCCTTCCTTTGACGAGTGTTAATGAAATACGGGATTTGGGGTTGACACTGGATGGAAGGCTTGAGTTTGCTGCTCACATTGACTCGATAACAAGAAAAGCGGCTCAGCTTCTCGGTTTTATTAAACGCAACACTGGTGGATTTAGCAACCGGAAACTAAAATTATATTATATATTTCACTAGTCCGCAGTAGCCTAGAGTATGCTAGCGTCGCTTGGAATCCTGTGTATAGTGCACAATCACAACCAGTGGCGGTACCTTCATACAAGCCGAAAAGCCCGATTTGCCTTAACCAAAGCTCATAAACACTACCGGTGAATCGCAATTAATTACAATCACATAATATTTTTTCAAATGTTAATTTTTATATCGATCATTCTTTAATCAATTTTCAATAAAATGTTCGTAAAGCAAATTGCTAAACTACTCAAATGCGTTTAAACAAATCGTACGAATCTTACATCATCTTTACGTCTCACTCGCACAACTTGGCTTGCAACAAACTAATAACTATAATAATTATGGTGGAGCTTAAACGCAATTTTATGTTTGTTTTTTTTGCGTGTAACAAATTTTTGGTGATTTTCAAATTAATAATTGTATTTACACTCTTTGCACTTCACTTTCTTATTAACAAAGTGTTGCTACTGGCTGTAATCTATATACCATTGTGTTCTATTTTTAATGTTTTTTGATATTGACACTTTACTTCAAATATATTATCTTCAAGCTCAACACGTAATTTTTCTTTAATTACCGAATGACCTAATTTACAACACGTTATCAGCACGAAAACTCAACGAGTAGGTAAAGATTTTACGTAAAAGTAGTGTGGCGTAAGATATTAAAGTTTTCTACGTAAAATAGTGTGGCGTACGACCACTTTTCTTTTTTCTCGAAGTCTGTGACATGTCAACAAATGGAGATGGTTCTACCATACATAGGAGATCAGGTACCTCCTTACCTTCGTTCACTCTTTTTAATAGAGATGGCTATTCTTCATGGAAATTCAAAATGCGGAATTACCTTGTACACGAGGAATTATGGGAATCAATCGAAGGATACAATAATGAAGACACAACTCCAACGACGGAAAAAATAAGACTCGATAGACGAGCGCTATCAAAAATTTGTCTAAATCTGGAAGGACAAGCTATTACCCACGTCCGTAGCGCTGACACTGCTTTAGGAGCGTGGACTGCTCTACGGAATGCCTACGAAGATAATGGCTTGGGAAGGAGGCTATCCTTAGAGAGGAGACTGTATAGAATGTGCTTAGATGATTACGGTTATTTAGAAGCTTACATTAATGCTGTTTGGTGTTCTTGGGCAAGGTCTTGAGCAGTAGCTCAAGACCTTGCCGACATAGGCAAAATAATCGAAGATGAGTCAGTTGCAGCTATCCTTTTGGGAGGACTTACTTTGAAGTATGAACCTCTAATAATGGCGATTGAAAACAGCAATATACAAGTTACTACTGACCTTGTTAAGAAAAAGTTGTTAAATGAATTGTCGAAAAAGAGTGACAGTGGTGAGAAGGCAGTGGCCTTACGTACTAACTCTTCAGAACCTACACAGCCTATTTGTTACGAATGTAATGAACCTGGTCACAAGAGACCAGATTGTCCCCGTCGTACAAATAGCCTAAAAATAAGAAGAAATTTCCTTGTAAAGGTCTGTCTGCTTTAGGAACAACCACGGACTCAAGTTTGGATAATTGGTATGTTGACTCTGGTGCATCTAGACATATGACGTCAAGGCGAGAGTGGTTTCAGACCATACAACCACTTGACAATGATGTTTAAGTAACTGTGGCAAATGGTGAGAAAATAGGTGCAAATGGTATCGGAAAAATATCTTTAAATGACACTAACAGTTTAGTTAATAAAATAACGGATGTCTTTTATGTCCCTAACTTAAAAACTAACCTAATATCTGTAAAGAATGCTGTACATAAAGGTTTCTCTGTATTGTTTAATAAAAACGGGTGTAACTTTTTTGACTCAGCAACTTTTACATTTACAGGTGATCCGGTTCTACATGCTTCGTCTTGTGGTGGGTTATACAAACTTGACTGTAAGGTCAATATTCCCCAGGCAATGGCCTGTGATATGCACTCTGATTCGTCTGGGTCATCTATGCCGTATTGGTATGAGCCAATTAAAGGACTATGAAGTAGGTATAGATTATAAAGTTATTGACAAAGATCCGTGTCTTGCTTGTGTACAAGGAAAACAAGCGCGTAAACCGTTTAAGAAAATTGTCTACGAGAAAGCGAATGATATACTAGAGTTAATTCACTTTGATATTTGTGGACCAATGTCCGTTAATTCATTTCAAGGTAATAAATATATTTTACTGTTTATAGATGATTTTTTGAGGTTTATTTCTGCGTATTTTATTTCTTCAAAGACTGAGGTAAAAGAAAAATTTTGTCACTTCCAGTCATTAGTGGAGCGACAAACTGGAGCTAAAATTAAGACCATAAGGACTGATAATGGAACCGAATTCGTCAACAAAGAATTGTCTGATTATTTTCTTTCGAAAGGTATACAACATCAAACAACTGTGCCTTACAGTCCGCAGCAGAACGGCGTTGCTGAACGTACAAATCGTTCTATCGTGGAAAAGGCGCGCTCTATGCTGGCTAAAAGTAGCTTACCTAAAGTTTTTTGGGAGGATGCTTTTCATACTACTGTATATCTAAAGAATAGGTGCCCACATCGTGCCTTAGATAGGAAAACTCCTTTTGAGATGTGGAATGGTCACAAGCCAAACCTAAATCATCTTCGTGTTTTTGGTTGCAGAGCTCTTATTCAGATTCCTCAATGTCATAGAAAGAAATTAGATTTGAAATCAGAAGAAGCTATTTTTATTGGCTATACTGAAAATCCTAAAAGTTATTTATTCAGACATGCATCTAATACTAGACGTTTACAAAATTCCAGAGATGTAACGTTCTTTGAGAACTGTTTCTCTGATTTAAAAAACAGGAAAGGTGAGAGTAGAGCCATGATCGATTCTCAAGGACCTGGATTGCTTCTGTCGGACTATAAAGATTATCCTCAATCAATAATTGTTCAAGATAATGTTCTGATTGAAGAGGCTAGTGTTGATATTCCTATTGCTGTAGTTGAGAGCGAGGAGCAAGTACATCTGAGTACTGATCCGGATACTGGGAAGACGCTACTGAGGAAATAATAGATCCAATAGCTGGTGAAGAACAGCGTAGATATCCTGTACGAAATAGGAAACCTCCTGACTATTTCACATACCAGGTGTTTGGTGATGGATCAAGTGAGCCAAATACTTATTCAGACGCATGTAAAGCTGATGATTCTGATAAGTGGAAAATGGCTATGAATGATGAATATCACTCACTCATGAAACTCAAAACGTGGGAACTGGTTGATCGGCCGAATAAGAAGGTAATACCATGCAAATGGGTATACAAAGTGAAGAAGGATGCTTACGGATGCATTACGAAATACAAGGCTAGACTTGTGGTTAAAGGTTTTAAGCAAACACATGGTGTGGATTACTATGAAACCTTTGCACCGGTCATCCGTCATTCCTCCTTACGCACCTTATTTGCATTAGCTGCTGAAATGGAAAAGTATGTCTATTGCATAAATCCCTCTACGGTCTGAAACAAGCTCCACGAGAATGGAACAAGAAGTTGGATAAAACCCTTTTAAAAATAGTTTTAAAGGAACTGCTTCAGAACCTTGTGTATACACAAAACTTTTTGGTCACGAACTCGTTATTCTTGGTGTTTATGTTGATGACATAATTACTTTTTATAAATCAGATTTGACGTTTGACTTTGTCAAGAAAGAACTGCAGAAATATTTTACCCTAAAAGATCTTGGTGTTTTAAAATCTTACTTGGGAATACAAATAAAATGCAGTAAAGATTCTATCAATGTCAGTCAGACAAATTATATTTTGTCCATTTTGGATAAATTTAACATGCGTGACTGTAAGTCGGCGAGTACTCCTTTAGCTCAGAAAAAGCTATAAAAGAGGCAAGTCAAAATATATTTATTCAAGGCCTGTTGGTAAGTCATCCTCATTGCCTTATCAGAACCTAATAGGGTGCCTTATGTATCTAGCAGTAAACTCACGTCCTGATATTGCATATGCGGTGAGTTACTTAAGCCAATTTAATATATGTTTTACAAAGGAACATTGGCAAGCTGCAAAAAGAATACTACAATATCTCAAAGGAACAGTAGATAATTCTATAACTTATAGAAAAACTGGTGAATCCTTAGTGGGATATTCTGATGCTGACTGGGCAAATTGTCCCATTGACAGGAAGTCGTACACGGGCTACGTATTCAAGTTAGCTGGTGGACCAGTGGCATGTGAGGCGAAGAAGCAACCGACTGTAGCACTCTCGTCCACTGAAGCTGAATATATAGCACTGACAGCTGCTTCAAAGGAAGCATGTTATCTGCGTCGATTTGTCTCGGAAATTACAGGTAAATTACATTCTGTTACGATATTGTCAGATAGTCAGAGTGCCCTAAATTTAGTGCATAATCCCGTCCACCATAGTAGGACGAAACACATAGATACACGTTTTCATTTTATTAGAGAAAAAGTGTCAAATAACATAATCTTGTTAGAATACTTGAAGACCTGTGACATGCCTGCTGATGTTTTAACTAAACCGCTTGGGCCTGTCGCACAAAATAGATGTATAGCTAGTATAGGATTAGCAAAATAATTTTATTTTTTATAAAATATCTATTTTGTTACCTATGTCTTCTCTTTAATTAAGGGGGAGTGTTGCTACTGGCTGTAATCTAAATACCATTGTGTTCTATTTTAAATGTTTTTTGATATTGACACTTTACTTCAAATATATTATCTTCAAGCTCAACACGTAATTTTTCTTTGATTACCGAAAGACCTAATTTACAACACAAAGCACAAAACTTCATTACAAAATTTTCAAACTGCAAATAATTTATTTAGAGCATATCTTACAACTTTACAAAAAGACTGAAGACACTGCCTTCATAAAAAACACACATAAATATTCATAGTATATAAAAAGTAGTAGCCAACCGGTATCGGGAACAGGGTCCAAGCCCTTTAGACGCATAAAACCATATACGTAAAACACCAACTCGAGGTTTTGTGGTGTTCTGCGGATTAGTAGAAATAATTACGTCAATTACCAACTACCTACAATTCCACAAACGCAAAACACCGCCTTATTAAAAAAATATACTTACGTAAAACACCAACTCGAGATTTTGTGGTGTTTTGCGGAATAACAGAAATAATTACGTCAATTACTTTTTTTTTTTAAATATTTGTTCCGTGAAGAAACAGGCCAAGATCAGAGACCATACTGCCTAGCCATTAGTATTTTTATTTCTTTTTTTTTCCCTTGATGATAATGAGTGGTGATTAAGATGGTGAATGATAAATTATGTTCCCGAAACCCCTTGAGCCCTCAGTATAGATGTGGGACTTTACTGAGGTCTCACACGGACTTCTTGAGAGAATTTGAAAAGTGATGTTGCACTGTTTTGTTACATTGGCCAACACTCATGCACGTTCACAAACACTTAAAGGTTAATAATCCACTATTATTTCACGTTAATGTTCGAAAAAACACAAATTTTAGAAAATAAAACAAAACTACAGACATGACGCTTTACCTTCCCGCCAAGAAGTCCACGTCAATTACTTTAAAATGTTTGCCTCTGAAGTGGTGTGGGCCAACGAACCAGCCAGTATTTTATCTAAAGAGGTATTAATTTATTCGTTCTAACAGAAAGGTAATAGACCTCGGACCAAATATCACAATGGACAGAGTCTTTGGATTTTTAGCATGTCCGTCATTTTCTTAGTGTGCAGCTTTCTATCTGTACATGTGTGCGTGACTAAGGATGTGACTAGTATATCGATATAATCACTTTAATTTGGTGTGTACCTAGTTCGTTATTATAATTGGGGGTTAAAGTTACTCGCGTCCGTAGGTTTACCCTTGAGACCCTACACGTGACCCCTGGGTGGTGCTAAATGAGTGACACTGACTGAGTGGTAGAGCCACGCTGCGTTGCAGCACGCACTGGGCCGGCTCGCCCGGCGTAATACCACCCTCTCACTAATATCCGACGTGAAATAATAGCCCTTGGTGCTGTTGTGTTTCGTTCGGCCAGTGAGGGTTCCGGAGGCCTTCTCCCCCCCCCCCCCTCACAATTCCTATTCCTTTCTAAAACCTATTCCTTCCTTAAAGGCCGGCAACGCATCTGCGATTCCTCTAGTGTTGTGGGTGTCTATAGGCGGCGGAGATTAAGAGTCATAATTATTCTTACACCTAGTCACATTAAACACGAGTGAAGTATCATCTGCAAACAATACAATATCACAAGTTTTCTACAAAGAATGGCAAGTCATTGATATATGTCAAAAATAAGAAAGGGCCAAGAATTGACCCCTGTGGAACTCCCATTTTTACATGGGAACCGGATGACTTAGTTCCATTAACATCGACAGTTTGTGTTCTAGAACTAAGATACGACTGTATCAAATAAAGTGCTGTATCAATTAACGCTAGATAGTATAAACAATGTATGGTATCGAGTCAGCGTAGCCCTTGCGTGACCCGTGGCGAGCTTGTGAAACCAATTCGTGACTGCTTCAATGCCAAACAATTAATTTTAGTATAAGCTAAAAATCTAAGCAATGAAATCAATAATTCATCTAAAATCATTTATAGTAAGAAATGTTTAATAAGAAAAAAGCTTGTAATTTTTTTTTTTTTTTTTTATTGTGGCTTGCCATAATGGCTTCACTCTGCCTGATGAAAAGCAGCCAGTGAAGCCCAAGAAGTAAAAGTGTTCGTCACAGCGCTACCACGCTATGCCGAACGCTCTCACTATGGCGGCCTGCATAAATGCTTTTTCACGCCCCGCTTAAATAACCCGGGAGAGAAAGAGGAAGGAAACACGTGTGCGGGAAGCGCATTCCACATACGGGCAGTTCGGCAAAAGAACGATTGTCCAAACTTTTTGGTACGTGTCTTGATGGTCAGCACGGTATGAGGGTGGCTTCTAAGACCTGCACGCGTCGATCTGGAAAGGAAAGGAGAGGGAGGGATGAGGTCAAAGAGCTCCTCAGAGCATTCACCGTGGTAAAGGCGGTAGAAAGCACTAAGGGAAGCAATGTCCCTACGTAGCTGTAACGGCTCCAGACTGGTCGTAACGTCATCGTTACCGATAATACGGACAGCACGTCTTTGCAACCTGTCAAGAGCTTCGAGCAAGTACTTGGCGGATCCGTCCCAAAGATGAGAGCAATACTCCACGCAGGAGCGCACCTGAGTCTTATACAAAAGACAACGTTGCTCCGGCGTGAAGAACCGCTTCACCTTGTTCAGGATTCCGAGTTTACGTGAGGCTGTGGTTATAATGCTCTCAATATAGCTCTTCGGGTTGAGGTCGCTGTGTATGTCCATACCTAAGAGACTGAGACCAGTCTGGATGGGTAATAGGTTGCTCTGGAAGGAGGGTTGGGGGAGAAATGCGGACTTTTTAGCACTGACAGCGCAGACCTGTGTTTTTTTGGCATTGAACTGGACCAGGTTATCAGAGCCCCATTTATAAATGCGGTCTAACTCCTCGTCCAGCTCAATGACAATCTTCCGTCTCGACTCCACTACATCGGCCTGCTTTGCCGCAGGGTGACCCAAATAACGCCGATGTACTGTACTGTCGTCTGCATAGCAATTAATGTTACCCAAGGATAACATATCAATGATATGCAGAAGGAACAGCGTGGGCGATATTATAGAGCCCTGCGGCACTCCGGCGTTCACCTGCAGAGACTGTGAGGCACTGCTTTCGCAGAGTACGCGAATGCTGCGCTCATGCAGGAACTCGGCGACCCAATCGCATAGGCGAGGTGGCAAGCCGTATGACGAAAGCTTGGAGAGAAGCGAACGATGCCAAACTCGATCGAATGCCTTGGAGATGTCCAGGCTAACAGCCAGTGCCTCTCCATGCTTGTCCATTGCTTCACCCCACAGGTGTGTTATGAAAACCAGGAGATCACCCGTTGATCGTTTCGGTCTGAACCCGTATTGTCGATCATGAATCAGGGAGTGATCTTCTAGGTAGCGAATGAGTTGTCTGTTTATGATTCGCTCAAAAACCTTGCAAAGGACAGAGGTGACAGCAATAGGTCGATAGTTGGCTGGGTCAGACCTATCCCCTTTTTTGGGGACCGGCTGGACGTTCGCCTTTCTCCAAGCCTCCGGCACAATTCCAGTAGAGTACGAGAGGTGGTATAGGCGTGTTAGTACTGGAGACAACTCGGGAGCACATTTCTTAAGGACGACTGCCGGTATACCGTCAGGACCGCTAGCCTTCCGCACATCAAGTGACTCCAGCACGGCACGGACGTCACGTTGTCTGATTTGGACGTCAGGCATTGAGGAACCACAGTGAGGGATGGTAGGTGGTTCCGCGCCGGAGTCATCGATACGCGAATAAATAAAGCTTATTCTGTAATTTATCAATAAAACTGTAAAAAATATTTGCAATATCCACTTGAATTGAATCCTTAAACTACAAGTTTTAATAACTACAAGCTGGGACTTGCCTTTTCTGCGCCACTGGGTTCATCTGCATGCCTCTGTCTAGCCACATCCATGTCTATTGTTGAAAATGTATTTTAATAAGTGAATCGAATAAATTGTGAAAATTAATCAATAACAACTATAATTTGTATTCTTAGTGAAATTGTTTTCTGTTTGTATTAAATTATATTGTCATGCTCATGTAAAATTTTTTATCTTATAATAATTCAAATTGTATTAATTCTTAATAATTGCAATTGTATTACTTAATTTATTTCAATATTAATAATATGACAGGCTTCATTTAATTTATATTATATTATGTATGTACTAACATAGCTCTTAAGTCCATTTGTTACTAACCCTATGAGTCCTTGTTGCTTGAATAAATAAATTATATTATTATTGATATAAATTAACTTAAAATATAATATTTTTACAGGTACAGAAAAAACGTATACTAAGTACTGATACTGGCAATAAAGTAAATCAGACGTCTTAGGCAACTGAAGAAGGAAAAATCAATTATGAATATATCGAGAAAACATCACCACAATACACAAACCAGAATTCAAAAACTGTATTTACCCAAACCAATATTAAGAATAAAAATTGTACCTACCTACTACACGCAATGCTAATATGGGATACGATTAAATGAAACAAAATTAATGTATAATTGTAAACAACAATATTAGAAATAAGCAGAAACGTATAAGCAACTATACATGTGACGTTTGTAAATAAAGTTTTATTTATAAGTTCACATTATAAAGTATTAAAGCAAACACATGATACGTTAAGTTGTAATAATGGCAAAACATAAAAAAAGATATGTAAACATCGTTAAAAACAATGTACAAATCTTAAAAGGCAAAGTGTGTAATTTTTGTAATAAGTCTTTTTTAAAAAAAGGTGACTTAACTAGACATATTAGGACTCACACGGGCGAGAAACCATATCAATGTAATGTTTGTAATAAGTGTTTTAGACTAAACAGTCATTTGACAACACATATTAGGGCTCACACGGGCGAGAAACCACATCAGTGTAATGTTTGTAATAAGTCTTTCTCAGAAAAAAGTACTTTGCATGTACATATTAGGACTCACACTGGCGAGAAACCATATCAATGTAATGTTTGTGATAAATATTTTACACGCCAGACTTCTTTGACTTTACATGAAAAAACTCACACGGGCGAGAAACCACATCAGTGTAATGTTTGTGGTAAGTATTTTACACGCCAGTCTTCTTTGACTTTACATGTAAGGACTCACACGGGAGAGAAACCATATCAGTGTAATGTTTGTAACAAGTATTTTAGGCAAAAATTTTATTTGACGGATCATATAAGGGCTCACACGGGCGAGAAGCCATATCAGTGTAATGTTTGTAATAAGTATTTTAGACTAAATAGTCATTTGACTACACATATAAGGGCTCACATGGGCGATAAACCACATCAGTGTAATGTTTGTTATAAGGCTTTCTCAGAAAAAAGTACTTTGCTTGTACATATTAGGACACACACTGGCGAGAAACCATATCAGTGTAATGTTTGTGATAAGTCTTTTACACGCCAGACTTCTTTGACTTTACATGAAAGGACTCACACGGGCGAGAAACCATATCAGTGTAATGTTTGTAATAAGTATTTTAGATCAAAATGTAATTTGACTGGACATATAAGGACTCACACGGGCGAGAAACCATATCAGTGTAATGTTTGTAATAAGTATTTTTCACAAAAAATTCATTTGACTATACATAAAAGGACTCACACGGGCGAGAAACCATATCAGTGTAATGTTTGTGATAAGTCTTTTACACACCATTCTTGTTTGACTAAACATATAAGGACTCACACGGGCGAGAAACCATATCAGTGTAATATTTGTAATAAGTATTTTAGTGTAAACAGTTATTTGACTATACATAAAAGGTTTCACACGGGGGAGAAACCATATCAATGTAATGTTTGTAATAAGGGTTTTGCACTAAAACCTCTTTTGACTGAACATGAAAGGACTCACACGGGCGATAAACCATATCAGTGTAATGTTTGTAATAAATATTTTAGATTAAAATGTCATTTGACTGGACATATAAGGACTCACACGGGCGAGAAACCATATCAGTGTAATGTTTGTAATAAGTATTTTAGAGTAAACGGTGATTTGACTAGACATATAAGGACTCACACGGGCGAGAAACCATATCAGTGTAATGTTTGTAATAAGTCTTTCTCAGATAACAGTGATTTGCAGGGACATATTAGGACTCACACTGGCGAGAAACCATATCAGAGTAATATTTGTGATAAGTCTTTTGCACGCCAGTCTTCTTTGACTTTACATGAAAGGACTCACACTGGCGAGAAACCATATCAGTGTAATGTTTGTAATAAGTATTTTAGATCAAAATGTAATTTGACTGAACATAATAGGACTCACGGGCGAGAAACCATATCAGTGTAATGTTTGTAATAAGTATTTTAGTGTAAACAGTTATTTGACTATACATAAAAGGTTTCACACGGGGGAGAAACCATATCAATGTAATGTTTGTAATAAGGGTTTTGCACTAAAACCTCTTTTGACTGAACATGAAAGGACTCACACGGGCGATAAACCATATCAGTGTAATGTTTGTAATAAATATTTTAGATTAAAATGTCATTTGACTGGACATATAAGGACTCACACGGGCGAGAAACCATATCAGTGTAATGTTTGTAATAAGTATTTTAGAGTAAACGGTGATTTGACTAGACATGTAAGGACTCACACGGGCGAGAAACCATATCAGTGTAATGTTTGTAATAAGTCTTTCTCAGATAACAGTGATTTGCAGGGACATATTAGGACTCACACTGGCGAGAAACCATATCAGTGTAATATTTGTGATAAGTCTTTTGCACGCCAGTCTTCTTTGACTTTACATGAAAGGACTCACACTGGCGAGAAACCATTTCAGTGTAATGTTTGTAATAAGTATTTTAGATCAAAATGTAATTTGACTGAACATAATAGGACTCACGGGCGAGAAACCATATCAGTGTAATGTTTGTAAGAAGTATTTTAGATCAAAATGTAATTTGACTGAACATTATAGGACTCACACGGACGAGAAACCATATCAGTGTAACGTTTGTGATAAGTATTTTTCACAAAAACCTTATTTAACTACACATAAACGGACTCACAACGGGCGAGAAACCACATCAGTGTAATGTTTGTAATAAGTCTTTCTCAGACAAAAGTACTTTGCATGTACATATAAGTACTCACACTGGCGGGAAACCATATTAGTGTAATGTTTGTAATAAGTATTTTTCACAAAAATATTATTTGACCGTACATTTTTTTTATACAATGCCCGGCAAATGATTCCACTCCACCTGATGTAAAGTGGAAGTGAAGTCCAGGCGCGAGGACAACTGGTGCAGCGTAAGAGAGGTAGCATCAGTCACCCTCACTCTGCCGGCCCACAAAGTGCCTCTTCACGCCTCGTTTGTCATAAGTAGGAGGGAATTCGTGTGCTGGTATAGACTATTCCATCTTTTGGAAGTGCGACAAAGAAACGAGTCACCAAATTTCTTTGTGCGTGATGGAATGTTAGAGACTGTAAATTTGTGATCCGGAGAGCAGCACGCGTACTCCTATGGAGAAAGGGAGACGGAGGGATGAGGTCAAAGAGTTCTTCAGAGCACGCCATGCTATAAACGGTAAAAGACGCCGAGTGACGCAATATCTCTACGCAATTGCAAAGGCTCGAGAGTGTTAGTGACCTCTGCATTGCCGATAATGCGCACCAGTGTTTCACATTCCGGACAACGAAGGTGTTAATTCATCAGTTGAAGATAGTATGGAAATAAATACGAGTATAATAGATAGAGCTTATGAGCAAACTTAAGTTGAATTTTCTGGCAATTGCTATTAATAAATTATAATTTTCGTACCACTTGCTCAAAAAAGTGACATTGTATGCCACAAAAAGCGAAAATAACAATAGTCATTTTTAATCTGTTAAAAACAGGAAAAGAAAATTGTACTGAATTTCATTCATCCTCTAGGGGGAGAATGTGATTTAAATTTGGAATACTTACCGAAATTTATACTGAACTACATCTGTGTTTACACCATTGAGTTTGTATTTATAGCATTATACATCTTTTTAAAAAAGGAAATAAATCAAATAAAAAAATTACAAATCAACTCATCAACAATAAATGTACCAAACAAAAATGTAACTCTCTCTATCAATAATTGGACCAATGTTTCGAATGTTAACTTTTACTTTTAATTGTCATTATTTTTAATAAATGCATATCTCATATTATTATTATGTGTTAATTTTTTCGCAAATGCTACGAAAAGTAGAGTATTTTCCTCGGTGATAAAGCTGTCTTAGTCTTGGGTGAACTTAAATCCCTCGCTACACTCAGGACTCGTCTTAAATCCCTCGCTTCGCTCGTGATTTAAGTTTTTAACACCCTCGCTACGCTCGGGAGTAAACCTCGAGTCCTTCGTTACGCTCGTGGTTTAAATCGTCACCCGCAACAGAAGACACTGCTTTATCCCCTTGGTCAGAGATGGGCGTAATCAACTACTTTTTTAATCAGATTAATAATCTGATTGAAAGTAATCATGATATACATACATTTAATCAGATTAAAGTAGTCGTGATTACTTTTAATCATTATTGAACATATAATCCTTAATCTTGATTACAGTAGTCAGTAATCTAAATTACATGATTATTCTTAACTAAGTTTAAGTATATGAATTATGGTTTAGGAATTATTGAATATAATTTATATTTTATTGAGTTGCCATTAAATATCACAATTTGTATGCATCTAGAAATTGAGTGGTTGGCTTTATGTACTATAAATTATACCTACTACCACAGTGTTACTATATTGACGACCTCCGTGGTCGAGTTGTTTGTACACAGGTTTTCATGGTGTCGCCATCTCTGAGGTCCCGGGTTCGATCCCCGGTCGGGTCAATTTAGAAATATTTTTTTTTCTAAATTGTCGTGGGTCTGGGTGTTTTCTATGTGTAATATGTATGTATTTAAGTATTTTATGTATGTTTATCCGTTGTCTAGTAACCATTTAACAAATTTCTTATGGAAGCTTTTCTTGGGCTAGAAATTGGTGTGAGTGTAGAAAAGTTTATTTATTTATTTTATTTTATTTATTTATTCATACAGTGGGGCAACGCGTTTGATGTGGGGCGATGCATGCCGCCGCTCGCGTAGGTATCCACGCGGTCGTTCGCCGATATGCAAGGGTTGTCACAAAATTCGAAATCAAATAATCGTTTAATTTTTATAAAATAATTATTTATTATCGATATTGTAATGCTTATTTTACATTTGAACAAATGAACATGTAACAGAAAATATACAATCTCTGCTCACAAGAATAGAATAAAAAATAAAATAAAAAAACTTTCCTACACTCACACCAATTATGAATATAATTGGTGTGAGTGTCCAGCCCAAATCTTCGTTATGAAACTCGTTGAATGGTTACTAGACAACGGATAACCATAATTAAAATATTTAAATACATACTTATTATACACAGAAAACCCCCAGATCCGAGAACAATTTAGAAAAACAATAGATTCTAAATTGACCCGACCGGGGATCCAACCCGGGACCTCAGAGATGGCGATATTGCGTGTAAGCTGCATTCATTATTTGTTATACAGCGTGTATCAAACGGGGCCAGCCTTAATCCAGGGTTTTAAATTATTCCTAGTGTAGACCCTTTCTATAAATACCCTAGTAAGATAAGCTCAATTTAATTTGTTTTTGCATTTACAAACAAAGTTAATCTGTCGGTAATTTAAAATCAGAACAAGCTTAACCCATCACTAGCAGGGTCATGAACTCTGTATGATAACTGCCTACAGTAGACCTCCTGTTTATAAAACTGTGTGCCCTAGTATGGCCGCCACGCCTCTGCCGTCCGCCCACTACCAGGCGCACAGTTTTACAAACAAGAGGCACAGTATAAATATGAGCTAAAGCAGTACGGAAGCTGGGCCTGTTTCTTGTTTTATATACCTACGCGCCAATTGAGCGTTAGGGTTGTCTTCTAATTTTTGTAAAATTGAAAAAGTTTTTGTTTAGTTAGCGATGTATCTCGGCTAGTTAGCGCTTTTTTGAGATAACTAGCAAAGCTTTAACACTTTTTATTTTTATAAAATTAAAAGGTAATTTTTCTATTATTAATCAAAACGTTTGTTTGGGTTCTAAAATGATCAAATAATCGAATGAATTGACTAGTTTACAAACAAAATTGTGTAATTAAAAAAATTTTAACATTTTAAGAAGTCTTTATTTTTCGTTAGTTATTATAAATAACTCACTGAAAAATACTTTTGCCTGCTACGACACGTTCGAAAAGCTTTATTATTAAATTTTATAGTGTAAAAAATTCTCATTCTTATGAATAGCTTTTTTAAATAAATTATCGGAAAACATGGACACGGCACTATAAAACTGATTTTGTCTACTTGTTTATAAATTAATACAGCTACTTTACAAGTAATGTGTTCTCTTTGAAAAACCCTGATATCGATTTTAAAGCAATCGGTAGAATAACTAAAAAGTTCAAGATGGAGGCTATTTTGTCTCTTACTAATAACGGAGTCGTTGCACACACAGATCCTCAGATATCGATTTTCAAAGCAAAGTTTATTAACGATGAAGTTTCGTAGTATCAATTCTTATTATTTTTCACCACTAAAATAACACGCGCTCAAAAAATATACTTAAGTAAGTACTTTAAATATCACCTAAACAACCAAACGATTTATTTAAAAGAAAAAGCTTTTTATTTAGTAATAATAAATCATTCTTACCTTTCAACATCATTTTTTTTTTAAAAAAATAATAGAATTAGAAGGTGGCAAACGAGCAGGCGGGTCACCTGATGGAGAGTAATCTCCGCTCTCCCATGGACAACCGCAACACCACACTGAGATAATACAATAGCAATTAGTAAACTTTAAAAAAAGAAGAAACGTAATATGGCTTCATTTTATTTAATACTACGACTACTACTAATTTTCTGTAATTGGTGGATTTGAACGGGAAAGAGAGATCTAAAACAAAATTTTTCATTAAAACGCAGGAAATAGAGTCATAACTACAACCGTTTTTTTAACAAGAAAAAAATAATACTTTACACAGATTTTTTACATTTTTATTATTTAAATAATAAAAGCATTCCCTGAATAATATTTTTTCCTTTTCAATCATTTACGTAACTTCAACAGTTTTGGTTCTATGATTTTTTGAACTTTCAAATCGCTTTTACTCGAAATGTCTAATTTTGAGTTATGACCTCGGACCAGTTAAGACTGTATATGTTGTCATGTGCGACATCTTGAATCCGTCTATCCCAAAATTTACTTTCTTTTCGTAATTTATGTATAAAATAGTATAAATTGGGGTTCTTTGGCATACGGGCATTAATACGACGGTGCCATCCTTCTAGCTAGGGCGTTTATTTTTGTTTGTTTGTGCGGTGACGCTGACCAGCGCAACTCAGAGGGCCTAGTCAATTGGCAAACAAATTAAACGCTACGATAAGCAGAATGTATGGGATTGACATATGCAAAAGTTACCTACGTCGTAAAATTTACGCTAAAATCACAGACATTAACCCTAGAACGATAACCTACGCCCCAAAGGCGCCCGCGCAGCAAACTTATAGATGTCTCTTTTGACTAACTTCTTCTTTTGACTAACTTGTCCTCATTAGCCAACTTAGTCGTCGGCCAGACCTATCGCGGGAAGGCTGTTTCTAAACGGTGAGTACCATATTTTTGAAGTTATGAGTTTTTATGCGCTCGGGAGGCGTATGGTTATCTTTTATGTAACTTTTGGTGTTGCTTGTTTCTTTTGATTTATTGATATAAAGTGTTATAAAAACATGTTTTTGTTTTGTTTTTAGGAAACATTATTAGCGTAGACCATGGCAAGTAGAAAGGCACTTGCGGAAGACGAAATATGCCTATTATTTGGACCGAGAAGATGAGAATGGTGATACTCAAGAAAGTGATAGCGAAGTAGAAGCGAAGATGATGTTCAGAGTGACGTCGAAGACGAGTACATCTATAAAAGTAAAAAAAAGCGATACTACAGGTACTGCACGTCGAAATAGAAAAGAATGCCAAAAATGAGCTGTGCAAAATGTAAAAAACCTATTTGTGGCGAACATAAAAATGACGTTTGTTCTAACTGCCTCTAAAGCTAATTATACTAAGGTTTTATTGTTTTTAAGACTTAATACTCTATAGAAAAAAACATGTTGATTTATGATAATTTGTAATTATTTGTTCCTATAAACAGAAGACTGCAAATTTTTGTTATTTTCCATAGAGGTTTCGTATTTATAAGTTAAAAATTACTTTAGTATAAACTTTATTAAAATAAATGCTATTTATTTTTAAAACTCTTTCAAACCTTTCACATTTTTAAATTAGTGATAATAAATATAAATTATTGGAATAAATACACGCATTAGAAAAGTGTGCGCCTCTGAAGCGTATGGTTATCTTTTACGTAATATGTAGTATGGTTATCTTTCTAGGGTTAAGAAGATGTCTGTGGCTAAAATAGACCTAATTGACAGTTTGACTAGCCAAGAATCGCTAATCTAGCGATCACTCAAACCTTGAAGATAAAAGTTAACGCTTATCGTCACACAAAATGGCGATTGTTTGATCAGCTGATAAAGGAAGTGTTGTGTTGAAAGTTTTGTTTATAATGCTCTTTTTAGGGCTATTGTGGACTGCAATAATTAAAGAATGGTGCTCAGGCGTTTAGGAAGAAATGTTTCCCGGCGTTGCTTGGAGCAAATTAACGAAATCCCGAGTTTGTTGTACTTGTGAATAGTTCTCGGAGTTCTCGTTTACGATCTTTCAAACAAAGACATATAAAAGATGGACAGGTTACAGGCTAACATTATTGCATTTTAAAGTGCTGCAAGCTCGGACCAAATAAAAAAAACTAAACTAGTCGCATTCTTAGTCACGCACACATGTACAGATAGAAAGCTGCACACTAACAAATGACGGACATGCTAAAAATCCAAAGACTCTGTCCATTGTGATATTTGGTCCGAGGCTGCAAGTAGTACTATATCTACGTAAACAGTTATTTATTATGACACGTTGCGCTAACAAGAGACACATTAAAGAGCGTACCTGTGGTGAAAGAGATGAATATACATCTCGCTCTATACGCATATGAGTTTCTATGGCGAGGCCGCCATTAGACCGCGCTAACATAGTCTGTTTCACTCTCACGCACAGATCAGATTACATCTCACTCTTTACCCACGTAAGGAGCAGCCAGCAGTATTTATCGGGCGTTTAATGTTTAATTTAAAAAAATCGGTACTTACGAATGAAATGAGACGTTTTTCTTGTCTCTAACAGTTGCCGTGTAATTTGTCCACCGCCTAAAAACACAGGAAGGCATTTTGGCCACGAAAAACTTGATAAATTTACGCGCTGTAGCGATGTATAGCCAGGACGCGAGAGGGTGCCTGACTGAATTTGAGTCGGGCAATTACCTTTCATTCGTATTGCCATTTTAGAGCGTGTACAACGCATCTATAAACTTTTATAAGGTGAGGTGGGGTAAGTCTAACATAGTTTTCTCCCAGTCAGAATAGATTGGATTTCATTGCTAAATTATTTGTTCTACCTTTAAACTAAAGAGGACACTGATAGAAAGAGATAATAAATTTCCATATAATTGTGAATATATTTCTGTTACTGTGTCCAAAACGATTATAATAAATAAAATATTTACTAAGTAAAACTGTTAGTCTTCCCCCATCAAATGGGGTAAGACTAACAGTAACGAATGTTCTTTCAAAACATAGACTTTTGTTGTATTTAATTAAAAATAATAAAAGCAAAATTTACATAAAATATAATTGTAACTCTATCACAAAGGAAAACGATTCAATTTTGTACAAAAACTTTGTTTGTAATGATTTGGGGTAAGACTAACATATAAACGGAATCAGAGGTAAACAACCTGTGTCATTGACAAGATATTTGTAGTTTTTAATTTTCATTATTACATATAAATAATTTGACAGAGTTAGTGTAAATCGAAGAAAATTTTATTGAATCAACACATTATTGCAAAAGAAACAGATTTATATAAAGTAGGTATTTTGTTTTTGCTTTGCTACATAATAAGAAAGTATTGCATTTAGTAGTGGGTAATCATTAAATATTTATTGACAATTTTTAAAACTTAATATAGTATCTAATCGATTGGAACTTTTGCTTAATTTAAAATAACAACTTTCGTCATGGTACTACAAATTATGGCCCGTGTTATTAAGTCTTGAAAACGTGATAACTACTTAACTTTTACTTAAAATCAAATCGAATAAAATCAAATTGCATTGTGAATGCAAAAAAGAAAATATAATTATCCTACAATGTTGTCAAAAAAATATTTTAAAAGTTTAAATACCTCAACTAAAATGTTTATCACATCTGACTTGGGGGAAGACTAACATACGATAGACTTGCCTCGATAAAACTGATAGCCTTACCCCACTTGTATATTTCTAGGTTATGTTTTTGTGTAGCTGAATATTACAATAATCCCTTTGTATAGCGTTCAATTGACACAATAAACATAAATCTCTATTATTATTTATGCTACATACGATCAGAACACTTTTATTGCTACACTTTTACTGGAAAATTTAATAAAAACAAGGACACAACAATCTACGGTTATTTTTTTCACACCTGTCAAAATTTAATGTCGTTATGTTGGCAAAACTGACAAGTATCAGTGACATCTACATGTTGAATTGAGATCGTTTACATGTTAACTGTTTTATCGACATTAAAAACTAGACAAGAAAGCTATACCTAACGAGATATCTTAAAGTGTTAGTCTTTCCCCGGTGATAGTGTTACCCCACCTCACCTTACACCTAAGGTCTGCCGGGAATTGCGTCCTAATATCGTTGTTACGAAGTGAGTGACCAAATAATTGTGTGTCATGCAACATTTTCAGCAACGAAGAGCAAGTCGCTGCATGACAATTTGTGGAGGCCCTCAACCATACAAACATTTTGGCCAAATAAATCCACTTATGTACCTTTAATCATGACAAGAAAGGTCAAGAATAAGACAACAGTAAGGGACTTTCTGTATAAATATTAAATTTAACCTATCCATAATGTCCATTTATCAATTTAAAACTTAGATTGCCTATTTGTTTACAGGTTCCAAGAAAAATTTAATTTGCCAGGTAGCTTAGAGCATTAAACCAACGCTCTAAGTGTAGTAAGGTGTACCTATTGACTGTACCCTTACAACTGATAAATCTTATACGGACAAGCATCTTTCATAATAGGAAAAGATATCAGTCCTTATGTTCAAACGGTAAGTTTTAATAAATAAATTATTACTTACATAATAAAGGTAAGTATTATGCCTATTATTATATTGGGATGAAATCTCAGTTTTGTTAAAATTGCTAGAATAAAGAGTATTGACATAAAGATAAAACTATTTTATGTGGTTTTGCAGATTTGAGACGACGATTCAAAAATCTTAAATGTTACCTCATAATTTGGAGGATGGACTTCCTCAGAATGGTGAACAAACATGGTTATTTGGTAAAAACAATATCAAGCAATTTTGTATAATACATAGGTACTTACCTACTAACTTTTTATCTATGACAATTTTCTATAAGTAAGTATATTGTTCTTATTTCTTAGGAGATTCTGGATACCTTCAAAAAGCATGGTTAATGATAATAACAACAATATGAGGCTTATAAAATCAAAGGCAGCTAAGCGCCATACATTCGTAAAATGAGTTAGCTATGGCACCATCTGCTTTAGTTAGATAAGCACGCTTTGACAACTTCATTTTAATAACAAATGCAGCTAAACTCCATAAAAATTCAATTTGAAAACCGATGTTGGCATCAAAAACAGCTACGTGTCAACCAATAAGGATCAAATACAGCTAGGAGCCACATCGGCCAATCAGAGAACAGCATTTATGATATTCATTATAACCGCCGCCATACATTTCGTGTACACATTCAGTCCAGTTTTTGGCTAATATTTTGTGGTTTTAGTAAAATAACGTGATTACTTTTGTATTAAAAAACGAGTTTAGATACCAATGGAGGTCCCAGTAATACCAGCAAGTGCGGGCAAGGCTCGTAAAAGAACAAAACACCCAGACAAGTGGAAAGCTAATATAGCTAAGAAAATGAGGTTAGTGATGTGACGATTCGATACTATTCCGATATTATAATATTAAAATTTATTACTCGTTGCAAAGACAAAGTTTTTCTTGGATTATTACAACTAAGTATTACACTATATAAACACTAAGTCGTGTATAGGTAGGTATGTCATTTATATTATAAAATCCGACTTTTCCGTGAGTTTAAAATAGTGCATGATACTCAAGCTCTCTTGTACTATTACAGCCATATAATTTTTGTTTTACAGGTACATGCCAAAGGAAGCACCAGACCGAATAATCTGTACACATAAAAGTACAAAACTAAAATGTTCTACTTTGACAATGCCTGACATTATGAAATTCCACCGCTCTTTTTATTCCACAAGTGAAAAGGGCGTACAAGATGCTTTGATACTGAAGTGCTGTAAAGCCAAAAAGGTAAGAAGAAGGCGTCCTACCAAAAACGAAAGATGGGGTAGAGACTTTAACATCAAGTATCATATTATAAGAGGTCGCCATGAGTTTGTTCCTGTTTGCCAAAAAGCATTTTTGAAAATACTTGGCATTACAAAATATCGTGTAGAGTATGTTTTGAAACATTTATTTTATACAGGAGAGATTGCCAAGGAACGACGGGGGGGGGGACAACCGCAAGATAAATAAATATAAAGATCAGAAGGAATCCGTTCGTCAATATCTTATGAAACTAAAATGTATAGAGTCGCATTATTGTCGCTCGGCTACTCAAGAACGCAAATATTTATCTCATCATCATCATCAGCCTATTAACGTCCCACTACTGGGCACAGGCCTCCCACGTGGACAATAGCACGTGGGGATATAAATATTTATCTAGTGACTTGAATATTAACAAGCTGTACAAAATGTTTAAAGATGAAAATCCTCAGTCTCCGGTAAAACTATCATACTTTCGCCTTATTTTTAATAGAGAGTTTAATTTGGGGTTCGGTAACCCTAAGACTGACGTCTGCTCAACTTGTATAGAATTAAACGAGAAAATCAAAGGAGAAAACGATCCAGCCAAGAAAAATGAAGTCATGACGTGACTGAGAGTGCATAAATTACGAGCCAAGGCGTTTTTCAAAATGTTGCAGGAAAAAGAAGACGACATGATAACATTTTCCTTTGACTGTCAGAAAAACAGTCCACTACCTCGAATTCCTGACCAGAGTGCATATTACAGTAGACAATTTTACCTGTATAATTTTACTATTGTACAAGGAACCTCTAAAGACAAACTTAATAAGGACACAACCTTCGCCTACACCTGGACAGAAAACGAATTTGGTAAAACAGCTAATCAGATATCATCAGCTGTTTATGATCGATTAAACAAAACTAATTTAGCAGGTATAACCGTCATACGCTTATTTGCCGATGGATGTGGTGGGCAAAACAAAAATAGCATAATAATAGGTATGCTATCTAAATGGATATTGGACCACGCGACCGTCCAAAAAATTGAAATAATATTTCCCGTAACCGGACATAGTTTTATGCCTCCGGACAGAGTCTTCGGTAACATAGAAAAAGTCATCAAGAAACGAGAAGTAATAATACAACCAGAGGAATATTGCAACGTTATTTCCAGAAATGCGATGGTCACGCATCTAAGGGATATCGAAATATTTGACTTCAAACGCGCCACTCAAAAGGTTTTTAAACCGACAGGGCAATGGCCGTTTAAAATATCCCAATGCAAACGATTTATTATAAAAAGATCGAAGACCCCAGGAAATACTCTAATCCGCGGTGAGCTGTTTTATCATTCAGATTTAAGTAAATCTTCAAATGTTTGTAAAACCGGTCAAAAAACAAGCATGCTTCGACCTACCACCATTTCATTGGGAGCGCCTGTGACGCGTGCGAAAATAACCGACGTTGACAAATTATTGCAAAAGCATTTTGGATTGGACTGGAAAGAAAGAGACGATTTACAATTTTATTTAGGTATTATTAGAGGGCCAACTTCGGAAGAAAATCAAGATTTGGAAGAAAGTTTGTGCGAAGGAATAGCAGAAGAGTCACTTGATTTAAGAGTGTAATGAAAATAATAGTATGTAGGTAGATTAGTTGATTATTTTAAGAATTTATTAAAATGTGTCACAACATTGTTGTGTTTACTTTATCGGATTGATATGAACATCACTAATCGAAGCAAATCAAAATGGCGGTTGTCATTATCAAACTCAGCTATATACAGTTACTCCGAATCAAATACAGCTAAGTCCAATAGTGGGGATCAAATACAACTAAGTGCGATTTTATTATCACTCTGTACTCAAATATGGAAGGAGTTTTATTATTTTTAATTCACATTATGAATAATGTTCTTTATCTTTGTAAATCTAATTTCAAAATATTCAATTCGTCGTTACATTGACAATATTATCGTTTTTTTTTTGGTTTCTAAGAAGTTGACCGAATTGGACTTAGCTGCCTTTGATTTTATAAGCCTCATATTTAATGCTGCATCAGGCTCACAAGAAAGGAGGGGTGTGTACCACATATATATTATCCAACAATGAAACTGCATTGAACATGGCTTTGACATCGTTGAATTTAGTTATTTACATGATTTTATTTTGTGGAGCTCTAATGTTGACAACGTTTTTATTCTACAAAAAGGAGCAGTCTGTGCCATAAATATATTTAATCCATAAAATAGTAATTTGGGTAACATAAAATAGTAACATAAAGTGATGGGGAAAAATTAAGTATAAAGTTAATTTAGTTCTAAGTTTGTTGTGCTTTATTTAAAAAGATTTACTTAGGAACAAAAAAACAGTACCTACCTTCGTTGACAACATTTTTATTCTACAAAAAGGAACAGTGACAACAATGTGCCATAAATATGTTTAACCCATAAAATAGTAATTTGGTTTATATGATGGGGAAAAATTAAGTATAAAGTTAATTTAGTTCTAAGTTTATTGTAAGTACTTTATTAAAAAGATTTACTTATGTACTAAAAAAACAGTACCTTCTTAAACACACAATGGGCAATTTTCCGAGATCAAAAAAAAAAAAGAAATTGGTTCGTAAATGACTTCATAAATGGCGCTTAGCATAGATTAGTATGGCGCTTAGTAAAAGGAGAGTTCATAAAGAGCACGTGTATGGCTGCGTATAATTTATTCTATTCCAAAATAGAAATAGGTTCTGGATGTCCTGAATATAAATAGGTAAGTACTTACTATTTTTTTATTCTTTTGGTAGACAAGTAAAAGTGTAGAATTTATTACAGCCCTTAGGTAGGTACAGCTGGTGGCCGGCTTTCATAAAACGACATCTATTGAGTGTTTTTAAACTAATTTTTACTTTTTAATTTGGATTGTCAGAAAATCGCCCATTGGCAGTAAGCGTTTGCTTGTTGCCTTCAGTCTTAATTTATTTATATTTGCTGAAAAATGGGTTTGGTCCACAGACATATAATAGAAGATGTTTGTGGTTTGGTCCACATAGTTTGGTCTCATATCAATGTCATATTATGGTCGAAGTCATCAAATAAGTCTTTATTTACAAATGTGCTTGCCTGGCGAACTTCCGGCGAAATAAGCGATTCAGTTTTCAAATTGTCTCAAGGAGTCTACCCGATTTTCTTAGTAAAGTGACATTCAATTCACTAAAACTCAAAAGGTTCGGTGATCGGTGTTGTTACTTCCCATTTATTAATCTTACATAAGCGTTAGATTATCATCAAACAAAAAATTACTAAGACAAGCCTGTATGTTCTATATCCCTTAGCTTATCGATATATCGTAGCGAATTTGATGAGCGATTTTGTCTCTTTCACCGGTCGAGCATTTGCCAGTCGACTAGGCCCTCAGAAGTAGATTCTACATTAAGCATTACTACGACTCTATTAGTACGACTGAAGGACTTGTATCCATGGTCATGATATATAATAAAAAAAATAGTATTGTCATTTGTCTTAGTGTCTTGTCTTCTTTTGCTCATGTCATTTCAAGTTGACAGCTGTTGTAGTGATAGCGTTTTTTGGGGACGTACCTATTTTCTCCCATTTGAAGAATGTTATCAAAATAGATAACGATAATGCTTCTTTACAATCATGCTGCAAGCACATAGTGAATAGGTGTTCGCGGGGAGCGTATAAAGACAAGTTTTGCACGGACATGGCACTACCGTGACCCAACCGCGTCGTAGCTATTATTTTGTTTTAATTATTTCGCTTTTTAGGGATATATTTTGAGTGTTATGTAACTAATATTATTTTGGCTAAAGTGCTAGTGCTCCGTTGTGAAGATGAGGACGGTGGCGTTGATCAGCGGCGGCAAGGACAGCTGCTACAACATGATGCAGTGCATTGGCGCCGGCCACACGCTGGTCGCCCTGGCCAACCTCCAACCGATGCTGACAGGTTACTTACGTCCCATTAACCGATTTAGACGCCTTTCGTAAAGATGTCATTCGCTCTAACAGTATGTTATTGTACACTGATTGATTTTACTATCTGATGAGAAATAGTTAAAGAAATAATCACATTTGTAAGGTAAATACAACTTGGAACATTTTTTTATTCATCCTTATTATAGCCTATAAACATCTGACTGCTAGGCTCAGACTACCTCACCTGGACTTTACCAAGTGGGGATCTAGGACTTAATTCACCAATTTGTTTTATTCTGTCAATAATTAGATAAAAAATGTAAATTTATGTTTGTAGATGAAATGGACAGTTACATGTACCAAACTGTGGGCCACCAAGGGATTGAATTGTATGCTGAAGCGATGGAACTCCCTCTCTATAGAGAAGTTATTACTGGTGTTGCTGTGGACCAAGGCAAGAATTATAATCCAAGTGCAAATGATGAAGTTGAAGATCTGTACAGGCTTCTTGCCAGGATAAAGGTATGTTGTCCAAACAAAAATAAAAAAAACTTTATTAATAAACTAAAGTTTGTTTTACAAGCTTACAGCCGGGGGTGGAGCCTGACTTAAATTTTATAAAAAAATAATTTAAAAAAAAAAATAGAACAGCTTTAAAAACATTTTTTTTGAATTTACGTAATATGTGTACTATTTTGGTTAACATTATTTATATTTCCATTTTAAATTACTGTTAAAGCATCAATATTAATTATTTATGTCATACATAAATCATTATTACGAATTATCAAGGTTAACTAAGATTTTCATTATCAATGTCCTATATACATTGAGAATGAATAACATTGTTAATGTTTACATCTCATCTATACATGATTCACATAAAAGAAACTGTGAGACATAGTATATGAATCCATTGTTTTCCTAACAGTGGCAACCTCGGTCAACTTGTCACTTGAGTGTGACTTTGAGCTGAGATTCAATGACATTCTGTACACTTAATAACATTTACTTTGTTCTCTTACAAGATTGTTTGAAATAACCTTATCTTATCGACAAACACTTGTATCTGCTACTACATTAACTGTTTTTTATTAATCAATTTATTTTTTATCAGGATGAATTAGATATAGAAGCAGTCGGGGTGGGAGCAATATTATCAGATTACCAAAGAATAAGAGTTGAAAATGTGTAAGTAGCTCCTCCTTATAAGCTCCTCTGTTAGTGACTAAGCTATAAACTTATGATTGTAGTTCTTTATTACTAAAACTCAAACTATATATTTATTCAATAAACTCAATTAATAAATACTTTGAATCATCCAAATTTTTAACCTACCACCCGTTCAGGACGTCATTTTTTTACTGTGGCAAAGAATGGGCGCAAGAAACCACAGTGCACAGAAGCAACGACATTTACAAAAAAAAAAGATATATCATTACCAGGTCATAAAATACAAAATAATAATTTGAATGTAAAATATACAGTACTATAAATTAATTAAACACAATTAGAGATAGCTTTTGGAGTACTTGGAGCATTTCAGTTCAGAGCCAAGCTGTTTTGTCTTCTGTGTAATCTGACACTTTATAATAAGCTTTTTTATAAAGCTTTTCTTTGAAATTGATTTTAAATTTATCAAGATCTAATTTCTGAATATCAATTGGTACTTTGTTGTAAAATCGTACACACAGACCCTTAAAAGAATTATTTATTTTATGAAGCCTAGTATAAGGTACTGCTAATTTGTTCTTACTTCTAGTATTTAAATTATGAATATCACTGTTTTTTGAAAACATCATTATTTTTATGAACATACATGAGATTTTCATAAATGCATTGCGATGCAACTGTCATTATACTTATATCCTTAAATCTCTCTCTGAGCGAGTCGCCAGCCTTTAGGTTATATATTGCTCGAATAGCCCTCTTCTGCAGCACAAAGATAGTTTGAATGTCGGCAGCATTTCCCCACAGTAAAATGCCGTACGCCATTACACTATGAAAGTAACTGAAATAAACTAATCTATTTGTATTAACGTCAGTTAATTGACGGATCTTCATTGCTGCATAAGCCACAGAGCTAAGTCTATTCGACAATTTAGCTATATGTGAGCCCACTGAAGCTTAGCATCCAACGTGATGCCTAGAAACAGTGGTATCCACAGGATTTACATTCTTATCTTTAATTTGTACACTAGTTATTACCTGCTTAACATTAGGCAATATAAATCTTATAAATTTGGTTTTTCCCTCATTTAATAGCAAGTTATTTACACTAAACCATTGAATAATCTGTGAGACCGCATTATTCACATCGTCATAATTTGGGTGGTACTCTGGTAGTTATTAGAAATTGGGAATTCAAACTGAAGAATAATGTCATAAGCATTATCCAACAGCTGCGCCAAGGCTATCCCACTCAAACTATAGGACATAAGGATATTAGACCATAACTGTCTACTCTGGGCCAATGCTGGTTTGTTGATTGTCAATACTGCTATCTTACGACAACAACTGGAACCAACAGCTTAACATTCAGGAGCAAGGAGTGTTAGACTTTTTTAAAGTAAAATAAATAATACACATGGCTTTTCTTTCAGCTGTCGTAGGTTAGGTCTTGTTTCACTGGCTTACCTTTGGAGGAGAAATCAAAAAGAACTACTCCAAGAGATGATAGCAAGTGGTGTGGAGGCTATTATAATAAAGGTTTGTCACCTTTATTTATTTACATTATGTTTTATAACATTAGATTAGATAACATAATGATTTTTGTGGGATTAGTGAATGTTTAAATAATGTGTGCGTACACAACATAAATCAAAAAAAATTATAACTAATTGACTATCATTTTACTAATTAATATTAAAATGAAACAAAAAATTGTGCCAAATGCCCGATGCAAGAAAACATGAATGTGGCGTAATTTGTGATCATAATAAATGTAATAAAAATTAAAATCACTAGAAAGTAAAGTATAGCCTACATACTATTTATTCCATTACTGGGCAAAGGCGTCCATCGATGAAATCATTGTCAAAAAACACAAGTTTAATAAAAAATATTGCAAGTAAATAATTTATCTCTGTTTAAAATGATTATTTTGCCGAGTTTATTATAACAACCCTACATACACTAGTACATATCGTATAATCACACCATAATTATCTTATTTACTTACACTCTAAATCTTTGTCAGTTATTTTATTTGCATCTGTTTCTTTTCTTGTGTACAATAAACTTATTATTATCATAGTTTTTGTATTAAGTTGTTTCTTAATGAAACTAGTAATGCGCGTACGCAGGTGGCGGCGCTAGGCCTCGACCCGCGAGTGCACCTAGGCCTGTCGCTGGCCGAGGTCCAGCCGCACCTACTAGTCATGCAGGAGAAGTACGGGCTCAACGTGTGCGGGGAAGGCGGCGAGTACGAGACATTCACGCTCGACTGTCCACTCTTCAAGAAACGCTTAGTTATGTGAGTACACACCTTATACCCAAAGAAAGAAGAAAGAAAAACATTTTGTTGACCACAAACAGATTGTACATGACATTGAAAATAAAATAAAAAATAAAAAAAAGTTAACAGATACACAGGTAGGTACATTTAGTGTAGCCAACTAAGCCCCAGCCTTAGTATTGGCTACAGCGAAGGAGAAGTACGGGCTCAACGTGTGCGGGGAAGGCGGCTACTATGAGACTTTCACGCTCTGCTGTCTGCTCTTCAAGAAACGCTTAGTTGTGTATGTACACACATACATACATAGATTCATGACTGTTATACCCAAAGGGTTAGTCGGAGACTAGACGGAGGGGAAGTACGGTGTACTTCTTGGCGTGAAAGTGAAGCGTCATGTCTGTAGTTTTGTTTTATTTTCTAAAATTTGTGTTTTTTCGAACATTAATGTGAAATAATAGTGTTGGCAAATGAAATAAAACAGTGCAACATCACTTTTCAAATTCTCTTAAGTCCGCGTGAGATCTTAGTAAAGTTCCACATCTTTACTGAGGACTCAAGGGGTTTGGGGGAATATCATTTATTATTCATCATCTTAATCACCACTCATTATCATCTAGGGGGAAAAAAAAAGCTAATGACTAGGCAGTATGGTATCTGACCTTAGCCTGTTCCTTTACGGAAAAAAAAGGGAAGTACGGCTCAACGTGTGCGGGGAATGCGAGTACGAAACCTTCACGCTCGACTGTCCACTTTTCGATTATATAGGTAGATAGATATAGATTCACGAATATTAGGCTGCTTTCAATTTAAGCGTTTAAAACAGGGCCAACATGGTTCAAGTTACACTTGAAACAGACTATTTATTAGTAACGACCAGGGTGTTCTAGCCTACGTACGACAAACGGACCGCAGCCGTGCGTTTGTCTCAATAGTGTAGACTCCAAATGTGAATCAAGGGACAGCAAATATAACATGATCCATCCGGGTGCCCCAACGTCCTGCTAAATTGATAGCGCCCTTATATCCAAAGGGAGAGTCGGAGGCGGTGAGTACGAGACATTCACGCTCGACTGTCCACTCTTCAAGAAACGCATACTTTTGTGAGTAAGAATTATAAAAAAAGGAAAGTACAGTTTCGATACTGTCTCACTACTGGGCAAGAGCTTTCATCATTGAAATCCAAATCTTGTTAATACAATTGACGGGCGAGTTGGTGATCACAAACTGAGCTATGCAAGTATGCATCGAAAAATCCGAAACACACTGCCTGACCTGCCAATTGAACCTATTATCGGTTATCGAGCCGAGGGCTTAGCGACTCGGCCTTCGAGATGTTGGAGAATTAGACCTAAACCCAAAAACACCATTTTCTTTAAATAAGTCAGTTGATTTTGTTTACACCGAATTATAACCACTGTTAACATACTTTGGTGGATAATTATGTGTATTCCAGTGACATGCAAGACATATAAGACTTTCATTCAGTTTGTCCCAAAAAAAATAAGCATGTAAAGGTATACATACATAATATAATCACGACTAGGACAAGACTAGGTAATGAGTACCGCAAAAGCAGTCCTCTGCCATAGTCCACTTTTCACCAAATAGCGACTGCACATGTGCTCGACGAGACAGGTAGTGAGCTCATCGCCGCTCTATGCTGTTGGATTTAAGCGCAGTCTTTAGTCCGTTAGTCGCCTTTTACGACACCCAAGGGACGAGAGGGATAGATGGTAGTATTCTTTCAACGCTACGCGACACAGTTGGTGTACCCAATAATCAATAATTTAAAGCTTCCTGCTTAACAGATCCTTTAATATTATGTAATAATACATGAACTTGTAAATAATTTTTGGGAACTGAGCTAATCTGACTTGTTTTCTTTTCGCACAGTGACGACAAGGAGTTAATGATTCATTCGGACGATCCGATCGCACCAGTAGGATATTTGAACCTGAAACTCCATTTGGAATCGAAAGCCAACGTCGACGACATCAAACTACCTCCAACCGTTAAAAGCGCACTAGACTTTGTGAGCGACCTCAGCGACACTGTATTCAGTGACATAAGCGACATCGAACTGAGCGAGACGGAGCTAGAGTCTATAGAAAAGTTAGAAAAAGAGGAGAAGAAGAAACAAGAATTGAATCCGTTGCTCACTTGTAATGATAAGTCTGAGGTGACTAGTGTTGACGCTACCGACAGTCCGAACGATTGTTCGGACAGCATAGGGGACGGATACATTTATGACGAAGAGCACAAACAGTATGAGAAGCAGCCTCTCGTTGACCATAGATCTATATACGGGAATAGACACGGCTGGTATTTTATAGGCGGCATCGTCGGCGAAGGCGTCGATACTGGGCTGGCGACAGAGGACGCGATGAAAAAACTCATTAGTAGGTAAACTTGTTGTAGAGATTTTATAGATCCCCCCTCTTTGTATAAATACACACATGTTTCATAAACACCGGGCAAGATGTTACTAGATAGATAATGATCTAGTTATGTATCAAAAATACAGATTTAACAGCCTTTGTGGTCTAGTGGCTAAGCACTAGTTCAGACCCAGATGTTCCGGGTTCGATTCCCTATATACCTCCTTACATATTGTTGAACCCACCAACCCGCATTGGGCCAGCATGGTGGGTTATGGCCCAATATCCCCACGTGCTATGTCCACGTGGGAGGCCTGTGCCCAGCAGTGGGACGTTTATAGGCTGACGATGATGATGATATTGTTGTACTCGGTTTTGTTGTTTGTAAATAATTATTACATAAGATCGACATTGGTTAATGTTTTCCATCAAACTTTGTTGTTGCGTAAATATAAAAACATTTTTGCCCTTTGCTTATGAACAGAATTCATGTCGCGATCACTCTTTAATTTGTGGTCAATCATTCTGTTTTTATTTTAACAATAAACAATATTATGGTGATTCACCTATATTAACCTTTAGGCTATCTTACAATGGCCGGGAATATTTGTTATCGCAACTACACGCACTAGGAGGCTGTATAGTTATTTTGTTTGACGTACGTACGAAATTTTATTTGTGTCGTCTGGAGTAGACGACACAAATAAAATTTCGTACATAGGTCAAACATAATAATTAAAGATTTTAAGAGAATAAAAATAAATAAAAATATGTTATCAAATTTTAGGCTTGTAAAGCTGCATATTTAAAAAAAAATTAAGTAATTACCTTGTGCGTGCGTGATTTATACTCGCATTTTCTATTTATTCTCGAATTAAATGTAGTATTCAAATGCATTGTAAATACAAATTATAGTTTTATCAACGAATAATAGGCATAGCAATCAATTTGTCTCTGATTTTATTGCATATCAACTATAACAAGTTAATTAATTGTCTTCAACCGAAGTTGTTGACTTATTTGTCAACTATAACAAATCAATTGATAAAACCATTTAGATATTTTGATGTTTCGTTCTATTTTGATTTATTGATGATCATAAAAAAGTTTACAGTGAAAACGCAATTTTATACAGAACTAGTTTTGACTACCCAAAACTATTAAGTAATTAGTTAAATTTATTTGAGTTAATAGGTCAAGGATCATAAGACCGCCGGCAGTCGCAAAACAATTGATTTTTAATTGGGTCTGGTTTTACGATCCTCAAGGGGTTTAAAATACCTGGGTGTGCTCAAAATATAGAGTTGTACAATATTTTTCTCCGACCCATCGCTTACAACTTTACAAAGCACAGGTCGTGCCTCATATGGAATACTGTTTCCATCTTTGGGATAGAGCACCCCAGTACCAACTCCTCCCATTCAACGCAGAGCTGTTCGAATTGGCTACTTGACAGTTTTCGAAAAAGTATAAAAAAAATTACGAACGCTTATTTTATACCCCGTGCAGTATTTTCTTTTTCGAAAAAGCTTTATTTAACAGAAAAAATCATATTTTTCTTTGATTTTCAAATTTCGTGCGAAAACGGTTGGTCACGTGACATTTTGCTCTGTGACGTCGTATTTCAATAAATATAGAAACTTAACTTGAAACCTGACAGATAGTTTTTGTATATTTTGTGAAATGTGACGTCACATGAAGCTCAATCATGGCCGCCCGTGTTTCGGGCCTTGTAATCCACAGATAAAAAAACGCAAATTTATTTTGTAAAAATAAAATATTTACAAATTATCTTAATTAAAAAAAACTATTGGATAATTATCGTTAAATCATAACCTACCATTTCCGACATATTTCATATTTTATTGTTACAACTGTCAAATAGCCAATTGTCGACTACGTGGCAATCTCAGTTCGGCTCGATCCACTGGCCTTTCGGAGAGAGTGGATCTCACTGTATATTGTACCGTACTTACCATGGGGAGATGATTATAGCTTATTTTTATTGAATGCAAAAAAGTACTGCAAAGTATAGAAAATAAAAACGCGGTTTCCGATCCAGACCAAACGGAACAGCTGGTCGTCGCGAACGCGGTTAGGAAGCTACTACTACTACTATGGCGAGTAGAACTGAATCACCCGTCACTCCGTTTGATACATATCTACTATTACATATCTAAAAAATAGTACACATACATACAATTTTACAAAATATCATAACAGTGACGTAGTTTTTACAAGAGTAGTAATATTAACTTATATCTAAAATTCATTACATATTTATTTTTAAACGTGTGTGTGTTTGCTTCGCCTACAAGCACCCAACGACCACATTCTTACGCCGCTGCCTATTCCAGCTCTCCTCGGCACCGCGAGCATGTCGCTGCCGGACGTGTGTTCTGTGAACATCTACATGCGCGACATGCAAGAGTACGCGGCGCTCAACGATGTGTACGTGAAGCATTTCAGCTTCGCCAACCCGCCGACGAGGGTATGCGTGCAGTGCCCTCTGCCGGATGATGTTGGACTTGTGCTGGACGCTGTAAGTTATTTTTGTGTAATTTTTGATATTTTTGCGTTTAATTATTTATTTATTCATTATCTTTAATGTAGTCGTTAGTTCTAACTTAAGGTAGTCGTTTTTTAATGTATGTAATATATACTTTATCTTTATCCGACTCGAAGGACCACAAACATAGGATTGTGTCCTTGCCAAAACACATACACCTTGAATTGAAGGCTCATTGTAGGAATCTGTTGATCTCTAATGATAAAGTTTTCTATTATTTATTACGTACAAGCGGCCCGTCCTAGCCCGCGGGAACACGCCGTAGCTACTCCGTAAAATTTCCAAATAAAAACTTTCATACAAACCTTGCCTTCACAATATTACAAACACAACAAAAAAAATATTTAATCTTACCTAAACAGAATTCTTACAATGTAACAATAAATGTTGTAAATGTAACTGCTGATATACTAATGAGTGCGCGATCAGGGGTGAAACTTGACGGTCCCATTGCTGGAATTATTGGAATGTTTGGTGTTGTGTGTCACCAGTGTCACCTTGTGATCATAAACTCTGGTTATGTATCGAAAATTCCGGAACGCACACCTTGCCTGATCTGGGAATTAAACCTGAACTTCCGGATATCGGGCTGAGGACCTTGTCACCTTGTCGTAAAAAAGTGTAGAACCTGCATGTGAAGATTTTCTTATAAAATACCCTTTTTCTACCTTAGGTACTACCCTTCTAAGTCTACCCGTCTACTTTAGCTCAAATGAACCTATTGATAATGTGGTGTACGAATCATCTATGCACAGGTGGCACACAAACAAGTAGCAACCAACAATCAGGACAACGACATCAACCCGAAGGAGCGGGTGACCATGCACGTACAGGGTATCTCACACTGGGCGCCAGCCAACATTGGACCTTACAGCCAAGCTATTAAGGTACGATATAGTTAAACCACGTAATTTTGGCACATGGTAAGTGTGTGCGTAATAATATTTACAATGCATCGGCGTTCAGGTGCAAATGTGTGAAATCTGCAACTATGGCAACTGTAGACATGGATCTGTCGCTCAATGGATTGAGTCAACATAGTTCACTAATTTATTAGTATGGAACCTCTTGTATGACTGACACACGAATTAAAATAACAAGCCAAACTTCAATTTAAAAAATAACTGGGGTGCTCAACCTTAACTCACGCCTCATCGAGCAGCATAATTATTACTGGTAGTAATTATGACTGGTGCGAGCTTTGAGTCGAGCAACAAATCGGCGAGAATTTGAAATTTGCTGAGAACTGTCAGCCAGCGATAAAAAATGAAATCAAAATTATTTGGTTAATTAAGTACTATTATTACGGCCCTTACGGCACGGTTGCTTAATTATATTTCCTCTTTGTAGTATGTATTGCCGTTATTTATAATATAGATAAATAAGTAGGCGAAATTTTTAAATATATAAATTAAGCACCCGTACTGTTTTGCAATAGAATTAACCTTTTGGGCGCCTCGCCATAAACGCATTCCTGTATCCTGCACGCCAGAGCATAAAATAGACAAAAATACCTACGAAAAATATAGTGCTGCCAAGAGTCGATAAATTGGTAACACACGGCGACCTGTTTTTGTTGTTTTTATATGCAATAAATGACTACTTATAATCTGGGATGTTTAATTTATTCTTTTGCCATCTTCCACTCTTTGTATATATGTACTTAGTACATAAATAAAAGCATAGCATTGAAAATAAAATGGTGGTAAACCACAGCACTATTCTCTATAGTGATGTCTTCATTGTCACGACTGGACGACAACGGCGCAGCTGGCCATCCTATAATGCCTCTTCCATAGAGATGTACCCGAGTCGCACGTAAAGTATCAATTTCGAAATCGATACCTAGAAAGACATCGATTAACCTTTTCACCGCCCAACTATCCGTATTAATACTCTGTTGTATTTTCTTATGTTTTTATGTCTTACTATGTGCTTTGCTTATATTAAGTAAGTGCAGACGGCAACAGATTTTGTGAAAGGATAAATCCTTATCTTTAAATTTCGTGTTAGTGCATCCGAATGCAGAACAGTAACGCTTTTGTTTCACCATCCTGTGAACTATATCCACTTACGAAAATAAAGTTAACATGAAACAAACTGCCGCGTCGGTCGCTTTCTGCGTACTGCGTGCATGACACTCGACTAAATTGTCTCCGCGCGGACCGAGCGTGTAGGTATATAAATCGACCGAATTACGTAGTGACACGGGCCTGCTGATACGCTATTTTAGATCTTAATTCCTTATCAATCCTTATCGTTTTTAGTCTACTCTCAATACTTTTCGGAACGAGCGTAATGCCGAAAGTTAGCAAGTCGATATATCTACTTACCCGCTATTTTAGACCTTAATGCTTACTCACGGTTACTTACCTATTTTTTTGAAGGATTGATTATGTTCAACTATTGTTTTAGAGATTTATTTCTGTAAAGAATATTACGCTATTATATTATAAGCTATATGTACTTTAACTATCGTTAAATTATAAAAATATACCAAACACATTGAGAGTTATCCGCTCGCGTGATCTCGAGATGATACCTAAACATCTTTATAGTGATTTCGTCCTTTTTTTCGCAACCGTTACGAACTAAAATTGCGGCTCGCCTTAGTTACGATTTTTAAAAAACCTTTGTTACGATTTTTAAGTTGATATTGGTTATTTTAAACTCGAAAACAAAAACTTTAAAATGTAGATAATTAGCGGAGTGTAATACGTAATTTAGAAACACACTATCTCGATGCACGAAATTGCGACAAACCAAATCTCGATGCCATCTATCTAAACATGATGATATTTACCTATATAAACAAAACTGTGAAGGTACCTACTTAGTATTAACCATGGGATATAAAAAAACATACATAGATAGTGTAAATTTTAACCGGTGCAAAACAGTACAAATATATTTTTATAAATAAAAACAAACATATTTTAGTAAATAATATAATATATTAATATAATATTATTGTGATTCATTTTTTATTTATTATTAAATTACAAAGCTAACTTTCTAGTTAGCTTTGTAATTAAACTACAATTAAATTATATCACCGTGCACACGTGTTGTATGCATATGATCCATAGTAGATGACGGTACCTACCGCTACCCTAAGTAAAAATAAAATTAATCTACTCGCAATAGTTATGTTGCCGCAAAATAGCTAATGCCATAAAGAGACTCGATGACGTTCTGTTTACAGTCACAAAAGTTAAGCAAATTTGCGCAGGTCGAGTAATTGATGGGTGACCAGTAAGCGACCTCGGCGAACATTGCTTAACTTTCGCGATCGAAAACCTCGAGATTTTATGAACTTACGGTCACCCTTCCCCTTGACGACCTCGGCGAACATTGCTTAACTTTCGCGATCGAAAACCTCGTGATTTTATAAACCTACAGTCACCCATCCTCTTGGCGACCTCGGCGAACATTACTTAACTTTCACGATCGAAAACTCGAGATTTCTATGTACCTACGAGTGATGTATAGTGTAAAAATAGATAAAAATTGTATAAGCATCTTCCATTTATTCGCATAAAACGATTACAAACAAAATTCCAATGTTGTGTCGCGATTTCGTGCGTCGATATTACGTATTACACTCTAATTAGCGAAATAACCTAGGCTTACAAGAGTTGCAAGGAGTTATTTTGTTTCGAACATTAATTATAATTACTTACATACAATTAAACAAAATGTAATAAAACAATTGTTAACATAAATAATACTTAAAGTCTAGTATAGTATAAATATAATAACAGAAATAAAGTTTAATTTATTAAGAATTTGCATACACCTACTTACCTCTAAATCTTCTTCAATAATTGAATCAGATTCCGAAAATTTATCGTCTTCATCGACGCCTTCCAAAATGCGAAGAAGTTCAATTGAATCGCTCATGTTGCACTGCACTACTTTCCTCACTATGCGCTTATGACGTCATGAGGCTATCGTCTATCCGTGACCACGGCGCCCAGAGAACTGATTATTGATGACGCGCTAGGGATGCGCCAGAGTTGCCAAATTGGATTTATTAGGTGAAGTTGATTTGACGATTCTTTATTCATGTAGCTAAGCTACGGTACGCTATGGTAGTGTTATTTTTCTTACATTTCATTTTATTAAAATAGCAATAATAATAAAATAAAATAACACGTTTTAGTTGAATTTTGAATAGGTAATTTACAATAAAACTACCTTCCGCAGTACAGCACTAGCGGTCAGGAGTAGACGACTTTGGCGTGTTGGACATAGTATTTGCTTAGATAAAAATCCATGTTTTATAGTTTAATATTTCTCAGTTCTTATGGCTATAAGAGACTTGTTTTTATACTCATATGTTGCAGGGATATTCTTTATTGCCGAATGTAGAAAAAAAATACCAGTAATAGTTTTTCAACACATTTATTTAATATTTTTGTAAGCCGGGTTTTTTGTCAACTATAGATATCGTTGGCACACAGGGCCCGCAAGTGCTGGTCAATTATAGACGACTTTGGCGCTCAAAAGGTTAATAGCAAACGCCCTTTCAACTTATTAGTTCCTTAAAATAAGATCGTAAAGATCGATCTTATTCATAAAATTTTCAAAGATATGTTTTTATTCTTTAGCCAATTTTGCGTTTCCTTTTTATTGCTATTTCAAGTAGGTTTTTTTCCGCTAAGTATTGTGATAAGATACGTTGTCCATAACAATAACCGTATTTTTGGTACATTGTTAAAAATTTTTAGTAGTTAGGACTTTACTTTACTGTTTACTTTCCTTAATGTGACGTATATGCACACACATATCCAAAAAAAAATTTAGTGGGGCATGCCATTTTTTCGTGGTGTATCTCTTCCTACCTAAAAAATTATGCTGTCTACAAAACAGTACAAGGCAAAACCAGTAAGCTAGGAAAAGCTGAACAATGTTTTCCAAAGCTTACGGTAATAGCTTTTCCTTTCAAGTAAGTAACCTTTTTTCAAAAGTAGGTTCATCCTGCCATATCTTCAAGAAACGAGCCTATTCCTTCCTTAAAGGCCGGCAACGCGCCTGCGATTTCTCTGGTTTTGCGGGTGTCCATGGGCGGCGGTGATTACTTTCCATCAGGTGACTCGCTTGCTCGTTTGCCTCCTTCTGCTATAAAAAAAAAACCACCCATTCAGGACGTTTTTTAAACTGTGGAGAGGAATGTTTATGGTTGCACTCACACACATGGAAACAGTTTCCCTATGTGTAAGTGGACCCTTTAAAGGGTTCGAAATGTCAGGACTAAAATGAAAACTCCAAAATATAGTAAGTAATAAACGCGAGTTCATTCGTAAATAGTGTTTCATTATAATAAACATTTCAACATTATAGCAGGGGGGTGTCACTCCGCAGTTTAGGTAGGTTCGTTTGGCGCGCCTCCCAGGCAGGCTGCCTAGGCGTATGCCAGTAACGGTTGCCGCTCGGCTCGCACGCTCCACGTCGCACGTCGTCGTTTAAAGGCTGCCACACACCGGATGCGTCTGCAGCACGCTGCGACATAAAGTCACTTTCACACCGGCCGGCGGCGGCGGCGGCACCACGGTGTCGCACACGCATTGCAGCGCGTTGCATCTGCGACGCTATGCGTCTGCGACACCGCGCCGCCGTGTGTTCGTTTCCCTTCCTATTTTCTCCCACAACATAGTTTTATGGGCTGTTCTTATAATTTTTGTCCTGTGGATCATATAAACATTAGTATCTGAGTACTATACTGATTAACTTTTCGCGTATTTCAAAATCCATGATCACTAGTCACTGTTAAATCTGTAAATATTTACAACTGAAGTGCCGCAGCCAGTGTCGCAGCTGCACGCAGACGTATACGTCACCGCGGTGTGTCCTCAACTATGAAATCCCGTGGAATACATCGTCATCATGCCGGAGCGCGTGTGCGACGTTGCCGTTCCGCTGGCGCGCGACCGCACCGCGACCGTTTTCGGTTTTTATCTCACGGACTGCCGTGCGTCTGTCGCACGCAAACGCAACGCAATGCATCTGCGACACTGTCGGTGTGAACCTACGCGTACAAATTCTAATATTACAAATCATGACGCACGCAGTCGCAATGCAGTACGTTTGCGACACTTTTTGGTGTGTGTCAGCCTTAAATCGTAATCGTACCTAAATATATCAACCCGACGCTCTGACGTCAAATCGATATCGAGTCAGCGTTGCTCAACGGAATATGAACGCTCGGGTCACACGATAAGTTTTAATTTCTGTTCACGTGAATAAATACTTCTTCAAAACAATAAATTACTCCTGTCACTAAAAAAAGAAAAGACGTCAATAACATTTAGTGGTGAAATCAACCTTAAGGGGCAACAAATAAAGTACTTTTTCCTGTTATGCCTTGCGAGAAAATTTGATCTCACTTCTCAAGTGAGCTCTTATTTACCAAGACACAAAGCGGTAAGTTTCAACGTCAGCGCGAGGGAGTCAGCGAGTAGCGCGTTGACGTCTCGGTCGCTTTGCAACAGACGAGTACGTACGACCGATACCGACGCCACTGCGGAGTAGCGTCTTTCTCTTTTTCACACTGTAGAATATCCGCAATAGTACGATGTAGCCTGTTCGCTCGGCAAATTGTGACTGAAGTGAAATTGTGCCTTTAGGCCTAATTTTGGCGGCTCACTCACGAGACGCTAATGCCGTATCTTCCCTTTTTGTTTTAATCTAAAGCTGGCCACTGACGATCAGTTTTGCGCGTCAGTCCAGGCGTAAAACTGTGGCGTCACTCCTAATGGTTTTACGCCAAACAGATTTCCCCATTCACTGGCGTCACGCCAGCTCGTCAGTCTCGACCGGCCGGTACAATCAATTTTGAACTTTAGTGTTTGGCTCTATGGAGAAGTTCGAACTGACGCGAAACAATCAATTTTGAACTTTATTGTTTGGTGCTAAGGATCAATATATTCATTGAAGAAATTCGAACTGACCCGATTGGAGTGACGATCACACACTCACGGTCAGTTTGGCGCGACGCGCCGGCTTTACGTGTCGCGCCGCCAGTTAAAACTCTGGAGTGACGTTTCGACATTCACGATCAAATTTTAGACTAACGTCAGTTCAACTGATGGGAAAAACTGATCGTCAGTGGCCACCTTAAGGTAGTACTAGTAGTTATTGTGTGACTGTAGGTGGGCGAGGTGATCGGCACGTGCGGCCAGATCGCGCTCGTGCCGGGCAGCATGCGGCTGGTGTTCGGCGGCGCGCGGCGGCAGTGCGCGCTGGCGCTGCGGCACCTCACGCGCGTGCTGCGCGCCGTGCACCCGCGCGCGCACATACGCAGTGTTGTGCAGGTGGGCGATACTACATAGGGCTACCGGTTTTTTAGGTTAAGAGGCCTATTACATCTCGACTGTGATTTTTGCGTAAAACGGCCAATTTTGGCGTTATGGATCTCAGAAACAAAAATACATTAACAATTATGACTTATTGAATAGTGTAGAATAGCTATTGGAATAGTGCGTAGCGGCCTCGCTTTTTGGAAATTTTGCTTAAATTTTTAATTAAACCCAAAATTGCAGAGAAAGATTTTCATAAAGTGCGCGAAGGCACTTTTTTGAGCTCATCGATTGAACTACTGTTCGAAACAAGTGAAATAAAAAATATATAATGTTATCTCTTATATAGTCGAATAGTGCGTAGCGGCCTCGGAATTTTTAGATATCATTGATTTTATAATTTGAAAATCACTATTAGTTAACTGTGAATATCTCCTATCTACGATAATATTATTGAGCAAAATTTATACCAGAGTAATTGTTACTTCTTGAGGAATAAAGATTTTATAATGAATTTATTATCCTATTTCGATAAAAACGATAAATACAACTGCAAAATTACTACAAAATGCGAAAATGGACATTTTACGCAAAAATCACATTCGAGATGTAATAGGCCTCTTAACGTCTTTTTGTGCTTCTATTGTATAGGTGTCTCTCTCTCTATATAAATGAAAATGAAAATAAATTAAATTAAATGAAAAAATGTTTATTGCAACAGTCACCAATTTACATAACAATGTAGCCCTGGCTTTTGAAAAAAATTACTTGTGTTACAAAGTTCCTTCCTAAGTTGACAAAACTCACTGGATTTTGTTGTAATAAAAGGATACATGAACCAAGAACATTAAATTAAATTTAAAAAAATATATGAAAGTACTTAAAATACAATGTTATGTTTAGGTCAAACATAACATTGTATTTTTTTATACTTTCTGTTTATAAAATATACAATTGCTACAAACAGAAATGTGTCACTTGTGCGAGAGGTGTGTGGTGTGTGTGTGTGTTTGTGTGTATTTGTTTATACTACATACTTCTAGAAGATAGGGCTACCGTTTTTCATTTAGTCTTTTTGTGCTTCTATTGTATAGGTATCAGTGGCGAAGCGTGAAATATTGAGAGAGGTAAGCCGGAGCAAAAAAAAAATGCTTACCTACTCCGAGCGCGGGCACGCAGTCTTGAGTCCTTACCGAAAATCTGTGATTGGCATCCTGGCTTTAGTCTTGTATAGGCAGATGTATCTTCAGTCCACTTTTACTATACGTGTAAGCACTGAGATATTGAAACAGTGTCTTGCAAGCATAATAGAAGTGGCTTTGATAAAAGCCGTTTGTGGTATGATGATATGATGTAAATTAAACAAAACTCAATCGACTAAGTACTAATAATACTACTTATACTCTAAAGCTATTCGTCTATTCTTTCTTACAAAGTGAGCTAAGACATTATCATAAAAGCCGGGAAGAATCTAAAGCTATTAATGCCGACATCTTACAATTCTACCGATTACTTTGCAAATCTACTTACTCTAAATACGTAATTTCAACTTATTACAATATCTACTTACCGCAAATACCTAATTACAACGTACGTCTTCGTAACTACTTTTAATCACTACACACAACACAAAAAAAACAAAGTCCAACTACAATACTAATCATTCTAATAGGTGAAACTAACTAATAAATTCAAATACTAATAAAACAGTCATGCATTCAATTATGAATTGCAATTACGTCAAATTATCTGTCAACAGAACACAAACCGAAAACGATATTCCTCCATCCCGCTCACTCGCACGCAAATTGTATTACTTATCTATCAAGTAACTCGGATAAAGACGGCTTACCGGCTGCTAATACGCGGGTGGGTTTATTGACCTTTATGTGACGTCATGACGTATATTTTGTACGAAAGTTTAACTGCCAAAAAGCCGATCGCGCCTGCGGCTTATTTTATAGCAATATGTTGTTGAAAAGCAAATTTTTTTTGATTTAATGTCAATAGTGTAGGCGTTTTGTAATGTTTCTTTTATATATTTACTTTTATAATTACTGATTGTGCCAATTCAAGTAGAGAGTGGTTGTGTTCTAAACTTCTGAAGGAAAGCCGGTGGGAATCGAGTTGTATGGAACCTTCGTTACTGAGGTATATCTCTCTCTCATCTCAAAATGATAACTTATCAGTGCAGCGCAAATTGATTTAAAAAAAATTATAAAAAGAGGAAAATGTATTATTTTCAAAACTTACATGCAGATTGAATGAGTGTAGTGTAGTATATGCGTGCGTTCGCGTTGAGACACCTCACAAGGGTATTACGCGCTGTTCCACTTGGTCGCGCATATCCGCAGCGTGGTGTAGGTGAGCGATGGAAGATGGGGCTACCGGTTGGACAAAACCAAAATTGTCTTTTTGAGTTTTTATTATTATTGTATTTTACTATGTTTGCTGGAAATCATTGCTTGAACTTTAAAAGCGCTTTTATATATAGGCGTTTAGTCCCGCTACAGCAAGGCGGCTAAGTTGTGAAGCTGTCGCTAGAAGTTGTCATATCGCAGCTCTGCAACCGCGATACTTGAATATGTATGGATTACCATAGATGCCCATATTGCACTGAAATCTTATAAATAAACCCTTACTCCTAATTTGAACTAAACCTGGACGAATGTTTACTATAGCTAAACAAAACTAAGAAGAACACAATCTACTGACCAATTATTAAAACAAAAGATCCAATAAAACCTCAATAGTTTAAAGTTACAATACCACCAATTTAAATTCTTATAAGAGCAACTGAGGAATATGCAATTAAATATTGAATTAATTTCTTTCCCGCCAGAGCGTATGTTACGTGAGTGCGGAATGCGCGCGCGCAGTAGGTGAAGCTCGCAGGCAGTTAGAGCGACGCACCGCCGGCGCCATAGTGCAGTGCGCTGTGGTGGGGGGGCTGCCGAGAGCCGCCGCGCTGGAGTGGCACGCCTGGGCGCATACGGACAACAACAGGTTCGAGTGTGAGTACAACGGGTTCGAGTGTGGGTACAACAGGTTCGAGTGTGAGTACAACAGGAGAATAAAACATCATTTTCGAGTGTGAGTACGCACACCTACAAATCAACCTATCGAACGACGGACAGCCGGCGCCATGGTGCAGTGCGCTGTGGGGGGACTGCCGAGAGCCGCCGCGCTAGTGGCAAACCTGAGCGCGTACGAACAACAACAGGTTCGAGTGTGAGTACAACGGGTTCAAGTGTGGGTACAACAGGTTTGAGTATGAGTACAACAGGTTCGAGTGTGAGTACAACAGGTTCGAGTGTGGGTACAGCAGGTTCGAGTGTTCAAAACTGTCAAATTTCTACAATCGATATTGATCGCCGTGTCGCGTAGCGGTGAAAGAATACTACCACCCTCTCTCTTCCTTTGGGTGTCGTAAAAGGCGACTAACGGACTAAAGACTGCTCATACATCCAACAGCATATAGCGGCTATGGGTTCACCACCTGTCACGCTAAGCACATGAGCAGTCGCTATTTGATGAAAAGTGAACTGTGGCAGAGGACTGCTTTTGCAGTCCTCATTGCCTAGTTTCTGACTAACCCTTCAGAGTTAATAGTTGTGATTATATGTATGTATCATATTGATCCTTATTCCATAGCAACAAAGTTTATAATGTGTTAAAGCAATTAGACATTTTGTGGTTAGTGTGAGTACAACATTGTAGAAAGGAGAACGCGTACTGGCGTACAACCCCACAATGTTCGTGTTTTGGTACTATATTTGCATAGTTGGTTCCTTAATTTTTTCTCATTATTTTCCAGTAAATGTTATATTTTTAGAAGACCGCGGTAAAGAAAAATCGTAAAGCGAAATAATAATACTAAAACTAATAACGAAACGCATTTCAACAAGCAGATACTATACGCAAAACAGAAATCTGCTGTCAGAGTTGCCTGGCATAAAAAAACCAATTTATCGATTTTGAAATCGATTCTCAAATAGCTAATTAAGTCTTATTATTGTTAATCTAGTTTTGATTAAAAACTTATTTGTGCAACTATTTTAGAGCTTAGACCTATACAATTACAGACTTTTTATAGTTGATTATTTACTTTTGATATTTATAATTTATATTATTTTTAAGATTGATTGTCTTATCGATTTGTTTCACGTAAAAAGACGAATGATACTACTTGCAACACTTTCAATGTCAATCATTGAGCTTTTGGTCAACGTAATAAAAAAAGTGTGTTTTTATTGTGTGTAGGTTCCTTCCTACCTATTTGCGAAAAGCCGCTTTGTGAATGTGATAATGAAATGAACACAAACAATATTATGTTGTGCTTGCGCAGTACTTTTAAATGCACTTTCGTGATAATTTTACTGTCTGATTGGGTGATACATTACCATCACAATGTCGAGTATGCAATGCATTTCGATTGGATCGCAGGCGGCATTTACTGACGAACGAGAATCAAGCTTTAGTCGACACTATTCGGTTTTGGTCATATCTCTGAGAGGTAAGTCGTACATAGTACGAAATATGTCGTCAACCATTTTAGACATCTAACATATTTGGTGCAGCAATGCACCTATGTATCTGTTACTACTAATATTCTAATATTTTGTTGATCAATTAATAAACTTCATCCATGCTCTTATTGTTTTAGGCAACACCTTCTGATTATATTTGTCATGCTTCCTGGGAATTAGCAATCCATTCTATTGCATCTGAAAGTAAAACTACAAGGCATGTTGGCCATCGCCATGACGTGTTGTATGTGGACGTTCTATTTTAAGAATGAGCAGACGAAGTGTTCTTTCAAGAGCCAAATGAAGAGGAACAAAGGATGACTAACATAATTTCGAATTGGATTAGACCACGAGAGGTAACACCTTACATATATTTACTTATTGACTACCTGCGTGGTGGAGTAATATGTACACTGGTTTTCGTGGTGATACATACTCTGAGTTCCTGGGTTTGAATCCCAGTAGGGACAAATGTTTCTATGACGAATACGAGCATTTGTACCTGAGGCCATGACTATTTACCTATATAATAATTCTACTAAATACATATATATACCATACATTCCGAATCCCATCGGCTTCCCTATAAGAAATCCCACTCCAGGGATCCACCATGCAGATCTTAATAATTATGTCAGTAATTAGTACCACCAATGATCTGATTTGTAAATTCTGGGCCGGCTTATCTTCGCCGTATTTCCCCAAACACATCCCTCGCCACTGTTATTACTACTATCACAAATGCATTTTTACCCATTGGCCTAGTATAACATATCACAAGCCTAACAGTGCTTACTTTGGGGCTAAGCCACTGACCTACCTAAACTATCAATTTGTTACCTGAGACACCCAAGGTAGTAAATATTTAGGTCAGCATTCTTGTATTATAGAGAGGTCAGCGGTCTAGGCTAATTGGTGTAAGATTAAAAAATATTTACTTTACACTCTCTTACTTTTGTAATTTAATTGTGATTGTTTATTTCAGCTTTCTTCAGAAAATGAAGCTTGTGTTCCTTGCTGGCTCCGAGCTCAAAGAGCTTCACGTAGAAGTGGACAGCCAGAGTTTTAACTGCATTGTGGGGCTACGAACTGTTGGGTGCTGCTCACTGATTTGCTTGCCATGAAGGCATGACTAGACCGGCTCCACTTTTCGATGATGTTATTTTAAGAGTGCCCTTAATTACTTTATAATTTAATATTAAATATGTGACTAAACTAAATTGTTGTTTTATTTCCTCTGAGCAAATGCTAATATGGAAAAACATTACTCGTCTGTGTGTATGTACAATTGTGAAACTTCCCTGTAGAAAGACCAGTCGAGTTTCTGATTTATTAAAATGTTTTCATCATATTTTTTAGTATTATATTATATTGTTTGCCTTTGATTAAGTAATTTATTAGTAGTATCTACGGGAAGATCCTCGATTGTAAGTACTGTAAATATAAGTAAGTATGCATTCTGAGCAGTACCTAGTAGACTAATATTCCTATCTCAGAAACAATTATTTTAACCACTAGCTTCCACCCGCGGTTTCACCTGCGTGATTCGCGTTCCTATAGGAATATCGGCATAAAAAGTTGCCTATGCTATGTTACTCTTCGTTCTTTCAAAGATCAAGTCAATTGGTTGCTTAGTTAGGGCGTAAAAGAAGGACAAACAAGTCACTTTCGCATTTAAAATAATAAATATATAGGATAGAAGATGATTTCAACTTAATGTTGGTATAGGTAGGTAGGTAGTCTAAAGTTGAGACCTCTAAAGTGGGAACGTGTATACCTACTTCTATTGTTTACATCTATGACTTTCATCATGTTTTAAGTATTTTGCTGTTATTTACCAAAACACAGATGGGTAGTTATGTCTTTTTGTGTTTTAAATAACCAAGCACAAAGATCTGAATAATCACAGTCGCAGCAGTTCCTGATAAGTATCCTATCCTATCTATCTATCTTCTAGAATCTAGAACTAGGGCTAACAATACATAGGTACTTACTTACTTAATTAATATTGAAATGCACTACTTAATATGTACCTACCTACCTATTTTAGTTCGATTCACGATTGATCTATAAATCAATCAATCAAGGCGCGAACGTACATTTTCAGATTAATTATTTATTTTGTTACCTACTGTCAGAATCATTGTCCGTCCGTCCCTCCCTGTCATTCTTCTGTCAATGTCAATCAAATACAGGGAAAAACCTAACCTTAAAAAATTATCGAAATACAAGTATAACTTTTAAACCCCAACTTTCAAAATTCTGTTAATTTTTATAGTAATTCTCAATAATATAATCTACCAAATGTGTAAGTCTCATTGCCAAACATGAAAATTGTAGGCCTGTACAAAATCTCCATAGTACCCTGCCATTGTCCTTTGACGTATCGTTGAGGTACCCTAAAGTTGCCGAGGTATTTGAATCGCCAAATATGAGCAATGACTTGTTTTTTGTGCTCTTAATTCCACTAGTGCATGAGATTTGTGTTGGTTGGTGAACTAAATAATGTGAACGAAGTTTGTGAACTAATAAATAGAAAACCAGCTGTAAATTTATTTCACTACATTTCATGTTACAGACGAGGAGACCGGATGCAGCGTGGGTGAATACAAAGTGGCGATCACGAGGCGGTGGAACTACGAGAACACGGTCGCCGCGTTTGTATGCTACGTTGCCACTGGTAGGATTGATTTACGCGATTTTTTTTATTAAAAAAAACTTGGTGCAATTATTTTTTTATTGTATAAAACATTGTGATAATGTGTAACAAAGGTAACAGATACATCCGAAGTCTTAACAATTTAGTAAGGTAGAACACTCGTGATGTCGAACCGTAAAACCTCCATGATAAACTCACTGTAAAGCTTCTAATAGCGATTTTAATTATCAACTAGCGGTCCGCCCGGCGCCCGCGACTTTGTCCGCGTTAACACCTCGAATGTGGACGCCCCATGACGAATTTCCAATTTTTTTTTCAGTCAAACCTTGTTTTGATCATTACTAGCAGCCGTTCTCGAGTTTCGCGCTTAGCAGCACATATGGTGATTCATTTTTGTTATGCGTTTTTTCTTCCGTTCAAAAAAGATTCGTCGCCGTCGGACAATTAAGACATTATTTTAGTTAATCATTGTTTTGTCTCTTTTGCTCAAATTCAAAATGACGTTTTGTATGACGTTGACAAATCAATAGACAGGTTGGAAAAAAAAGACCGTGGTCGGAGGTAAAGTACCCTTAATTAATATTGATGATGTCAAATTTTTTGAAAGGAAACATTCCATTATTTTCAAAAATAATTAAAACTGCATTTAAAGATTTTTTTAAAATACATCCTCTTGAGCCGGGAATGGAACGGTGAAATGTGACAAAAAAAACATCCTGTATTTTATGATACCAACCGAAAGAGTCATTCTTAAGGATCCATTTCTTTTAAACAACATTGTGTCTTAAATTAAAGAAAAGTAGTGTTTTTATTGTAAAGCTTAATATCTAGAAAATAGTTAACTTAAAGAATTGCTCAAAATAAGACCCATTTACACGTATGCACAGACATATTGTTGATCTTTTTTTAATTTAAGATACTTTACAATGTTGTTTAAAAGAAATTGATCCTTATGAATGACTCTTTCGGTTGGTATCATAAAATACAGGATGTTTTTTCACATTTCACCAGTTCGTTTCCCGGCTCAAGCAGGTGAATTTTCAAAATCTTTAAATGCAATTTTATTATTTTTGAAAATAACAAAATGTTTCCTTTCAGTAAAATTTGCCATCATCAATATAAAGGGTACTTTTTCTCAAATTATGGTATCCTTTCCACCCTGTATACCTACCTAGCTAAATAGTTCTTAAATAGTTTTTATGAATAATGGGATGAGTGCCTTTATTGTGTGTTAGGAGCGTATTTTTTATGAATAATGGGATGAGTGCCTCTATTGTGTGTTAGAAGAGCGTATTTTCCTCCAAAAAGGTTCGTCGCCGTCCACGTGCGAGCTATCCTTCCCCACCAGTTGCGCGCGCAGCTCGCACCGCGCCCTCGCAGAGAGTATGTCGCGCGCAGACCTCGCTTCCGTGCTGGAGTACGCGCTCAACAAGCTGCTTAGAGACCGGCCGGCCGCACCGCCGGCGTCCGTCAACATGAGGATATTCTATCAGGTTTGTTGACCTTACGGTAAGTGCTTGCCGTTCGTTGTACCAAGACCTTTTGAGCGCCAATACCTACAAAACGCAATGTATCCTCCAGCGCCAACCTATAAAATGTATAACGAATGTATAGTTAAAAGTAGTGATGAGGGTAATTATTTTATCGATAATTAATGTTATTTACCATGTTTTTCTTTCCAAAATAATACGGTTAGAGACATTTAAAAATAACGGATAAATAAAATAATGACGTATTTCGAAATCTTGTTTTATTTTTAAAAAGCAGATACACTATAGATAATGATAAAACAAAAACATAAATCAGTTCAGCCATAATGAATTGAGAACATCCCTGTGGTCTTATGATGTCTTCATATGGCGTGGCGCCCGTAGCACGTGAAATGAGCGTGAAATTGAATTTTTATTAGGGATGTCTAATCATGTCTATGATCTCGATTTCATCGGATTCAGCATCCGCTTCGTCATCTTGTAGAATTCGTATTAGTTCTTCGGAACTTAATTCGTTATCTTCACAAATTTTATATTTACAACATTACAAATGAGGAAACAATAACAAACGCCTTCCACATTCGGAGCTGCACTATCTCGCACTGATAATACATAAGTAAGTATATAATTATCATGAGCTGAATTTTTTTAAATGTCAAAATTGCGGTTTAAAGTAAAAGTGTTTTATTTAAACATTAAAAGTCGATAGAAACTTATTAGGTACCTAACCACAATCACTAGACGTTTTCCTATAAAGACTACGGCGCCTGGGGCACTACAAATTTTTTGGCTAGTATTATTTTGCTGTTTTTGTAATAAACAAAGGCCCCTATTAGGACATAAAAATGTAAGTTTATGGTTTTAGGCAATAGTAAAAGTAGGTACGCATAAAATGAATCAAAGCATTTGTTCATTTTATTCGGAGGTACTTCTTTCTAAACTGCTACACTACTACTACATTACTACTTTTATTATTAAACGTCGTCTTATCATGACGTTTATTAATAAAAGTATTTTTATTATTAAACGTCATGATAAGATTTTGTCTTCAAGTAAAGACGTGGAGCTGAGGGCACGGAAACGTCTGTCTTCTGTAGAAGACAGTGGCGCTCAAAAGGTTGAAGTCACCTCAATAAAAATCTAAAAATACTTACTGGTCTTAGACCCAAAGGGCATAGAAGGGTTGGTAGGGCAGGTAAATAGGTTTTTAGTGGGGAGACCTCCCCCTTTGAGATTTTCTAACTAGGCTTCACATTCGCCTGTGAATCGCGCTGCGAAATAACAAAAGTATGGATGCGTTGCGAACCGAGGGAACCATTGTCGCGGACAAAATACCGAATCGGGGAACGCTGCGAAGCGCGAAGCCGTGACACGTCACACTCGCGTTTCGCAGCGTTCGCGGCGCGAATTACTTTTTTTGCGAATGTGTCAAGTTTTAAAAATATTACGTACAACACCGTGCAGGTATGAAACGCGCCGCCGCCGTCGCGCAATTTAGAAGCGATGGACGACGTGCGTGCCGGTACTCGCGCTGCACATACATCCAACAGCATAGGGCGGCGATGGGCTCACCACCTGTCACGCTGAGCACATGTGCAGTTGCCATTTGGTGAAACGTGTGGCAGTGACCTTCTTCTGCGGTCCTCGTTGCCTAGTCTCCGACTAACCATTCGGGGATAATAGTCGTGAATATATTATGTATGTACAACGAGGAACTTCCCGGTCGACCACTCTTCGGCGCTCCATTTTTTTTTCCTCTTATATAATGGCGGCTCCACATTAGTGAATTCACGGCACAAGTCGTTGCCCTCCACATTCACGGGATGTTCACAATCGTTCGTGAAACCCGCCGCGAAATGGACGTTGAAGCTGCTGCTGCAATAACTTTGTTTGCTGTGGCTACATACTATTTAGACGTTCAAAACATTATTAGAAAGCGTTGGAAAAAATGAGATGGTGGATGACTGAAATACATGGTAACCGATCAAAGTATAGTCTAGAGTAAACTGATTAATTTCCTCTTTGGTAAACTGGCACGGGGCCGTGAATGTGGATTTGTACGCGTGAACGGGCGTGAACCCCGCGAAAACCGTCCACATTCACGTTTACGCCTGTTTACGGAGCTTCATGGCACTAATGTGGAGCCGCCATAATAGCTTCGTACGATCATCACATTTAGCCAGTGTCAAGTAAGATATAATAGTAATTATTTTCTTAGCATTATGTAGATGATAATGAACGTTTAATGGTAAATGATATTCCCCCAAACCCCTCGAGACTTAATAAAGCTGTGGGACTTTATTGAGACTTCACACGGACTTCTTGAGAGAAAAAAGTGATGTTGCACTGTTTTGTTTTTTTTGCCAACCCTTATGCACGTACACGAACACTTAACAGTAGATAATCCACCATTATTTTACATTAATGTTCGACAAAACACAAATTATAGAAAATAAAACAAAACTGCAGACATGACGCACTTTCCCGCCAAAAGTCCTTGCGCTCCATTCCGACCGCACGTACAATGGCGGACTCCGTCGCTTTACCAGTCTAAAGGTCAAAATCCCTTGCACACCGGGCAGTCGGTGCGCTTCATACGAAAGTCGCTGCAAAGTGGTAAAGCGACGGTGAGCCCGACCGTGCGTACAGAGGGCCTACTCTTTCTCTATCTCCGAAACGAAAATTCGCCCGATATTCGTTTGCTATTTACTGCGGTTTCCATTCCTTCCGAAATTTCGTTCATACAAAATAGGTTTGGCATTCAGATCATTAATTTTTAGAAAATTGTTTGTTATTTCAAAAATAATGGAAAGCGCTACAAATAGCAAACTTTAAATTTTGAGAGTTCCGGAGGCCCCTTCCCCCCTTCACAACTCCTATTCCTTCCTTATCCCTATTCCTTTCTTAAAGGTCGGCAACGCATCTGCGACTCCTCTGGTTTTGCAGGTGTCCATAGGTGGCGGTGATTGCTCTCTATCAGGGGCCCAAGTCTGCTAATTTACGAATGGCATAATTGAATCGCATTGTAATTGTTTGACACATTTGGTATTCTCTTACTCATTTACGAATACCAAATGTGTCAAACAATTACAATGCGATACAATTACGATTCAATTATGCCATTCGTAAATTAGCAGACTTGGGCCCCAGGTGACCCGCCTGCTCGTTTGCCTCCTTCTTATATAAAAAAAAAACGAAAATCGGCCGAAATTTCGTTTCGGAGAAAGAGAGTAGGCCCTCAGTAGCGAATATCGCCGAAAACGGGTCTACCGCGAACTTCCTTGGCTGTATGTACGTGTTTAACATACAACCGTGCAGGTATGGAGCGCGCCGCCCCCGTCGCGTATCCTGCAAGCGATGGATGACGTGAAGTGCCGAGTGCCCGCCGCCGCCGCGCTCACCTGCGTGCCGGTGCTCGCGCTGCACAACGCGTTCACTTTCCTCTCCATCAGCGGCATGAGGCTGGACGAGTGACCGCGGGGGTAGGTAGTCATACACAGTCACACATTTTATATAAGGCGACTGCTAGAAACCGCAAGGAATTTCCAAGGGCTGGTCAGGTTAAGTGTTTTAATCATGACAAAAAAGGAATTCGTGTTTTTTTTTTCATTTTAAATTAAATAATTCATTATGTTAATATTTATTGGATAGTCTTTGAGTATCTAATTTATTTTAAAGCAATAAAATAAGAAAAATACAATTAAAAATAACGATTATTTACATCGCGAGGGCAACGGCCGGGTCTGTTGACCCGTCAACGTCAGCTGACGCGGAAAAAACACAAATTCCTTTTTTGTCATGTTTAAAACACTTGGAAATGCGTAAACCTTAAGTAAACCCGAATATTATTAGGTGCTTGCTATTTCACTAACAATGTAAGTGTAGTGCAAGTGTTGGTGAAATCATTATACATGTTTTCTTTTATACAAATCATGTCTTGTACTTTGTCCGCAGGTGCCGTTTACAAGAAATAAGAATACAGATGCTTTATTGCCAGTTTATAAAATATATTTGCTGAATATTTT